>OU342742.1:373960971-375362327 GCA_910589775.1 Avena eriantha | reverse complement strand
GCTGATCCATGTGTGGTTTGTGGAAAGAACACACATGCAATGACTCTAGTGTGTGTTTTAGTATAAGAACACACATGCAATGACTCTCGTGGTGGATCCATGTGTGGTTTGTGGAAAAGAACACACACATGCAATGACTCTCGTGGTGGATCCATGTGCGGTTTGTGGAAAAGAACACACACATGCAATGACTCTAGTGGTTGATCCATGTGTGGTTTGTGGAAATAACACACATGCAATAACTGTAATGGATCCATAACTGGTTTATGGAAAAGAACACACATGCAATGACCACTGGTTGATCTATATGTGGTTTGTGGAAAAGAACACACATGCAATACATCTAGTGGTTGATCCATGTGCGGTTTGTGGAAAAAACACATACAATGACTCTAGTCGATCCATATGTGGTTTGTGGAAAGAACACACATGCAATGACCACTGGTGGATCCATGTGTGGTTTGTGGAAAAGAACACACATGCAATGACCACTGGTTGATCCATGTGTGGTTTGTGGAAAGAACACACATGCAATGACTCTAGTGTTCGTTTTAGTATAAGAACACACATGCAATGACTCTAGTGGTGGATCCATGTGTGGTTTGCGGAAAAGAACAGACACATGCAATGACTCTAGTGGTCGATCTATGTGTGGTTTGTGGAAATAACCCACATGCAATGACTCTAGTGGTTGATCCATGTGTGGTTTGTGGAAATAACACACATGCAATGACCACAGGTGGATCCATGTGTGGTTTGTGCAAAAGAACACACATACAATGACCACTAGTTGATCCATGTGTGGCTTGTGGAAAGAACACACATGCAATGACTCTAGTGGTTGATTCATGTGTGGTTTCTGGAAAGAAAACACATGCAATGACACTGGTGGATCCATGTGTGGTTTGTGGATAGAACACACATGCAATGACACTAGTGGTAGTTTTACTATAAGCACACACATGCAATGACAGTGGTGGATCCATGTGTGGTTTGTGGAAAGAAGACACATGCAATGACAGTGGTGGATCCATGTGAGGTTTGTGGAAAGAACACACATGCAATGACAGTGGTGGATCCATGTGTGGTTTGTGGATAGAACACACATGCAATGACAGTGGTGGATCCATGTGTGGTTTGTGGAAAGAACACACATGCAATGACTCTAGCTGATCCATATGTGGTTTGTGGAAACAATACACACGCAATGACTAGTGTGTGTTTTAGTATAAGAACACACATGCAATGACTCTCGTGGTGGATCCATGTGTGGTTTGTGGAAAAGAACACACACATGCAATGACTCTCGTGGTGGATCCATGTGTGGTTTGTGGAAAAGAACACACACATGCAATGACTCTAGTGGTTGATCCATGTGTGGTTTGTGGAAATAACACACATGCAATGACTGTAATGGATCCATAAGTGGTTTATGGAAAATAACACGCATGCAATGACCACTGGTTGATCCATATGTGGTTTGTGGAAAAGAACACACATGCAATACATCTAGTGGTTGATCCATGTGTGGTTTGTCGAAAAAACACATACAATGACTCTAGTCGTTCCATATGTGGTTTGTGGAAAGAACACACATGCAATGACCACTGGTGGATCCATGTGTGGTTTGTGGAAAAGAGAACACATGCAATGACCACTGGTTGATTCATGTGTGGTTTGTGGAAAGAACACACATGCAATGACTCTAGTGTTCGTTTTAGTATAAGAACACACATGCAATGACTCTAGTGGTGGATCCATGTGTGGTTTGCGGAAAAGAACAGACACATGCAATGACTCTAGTGGTCGATCTATGTGTTCTTGTGGAAATAACACACATGCAATGACTCTAGTGGTTGATCCATGTGTGGTTTGTGGAAATAACACACATGCAACGACCACAGGTGGATCCATGTGTGGTTTGTGCAAAAGAACACACATACAATGACCACTAGTTGATCCATGTGTGGCTTGTGGAAAGAACACACATGCAATGACTCTAGTGGTTGATTCATGTGTGGTTTCTGGAAACAAAACACATGCAATGACACTGGTGGATCCATGTGTGGTTTGTGGATAGAACACACATGCAATGACACTAGTGGTAGTTTTACTATAAGCACACACATGCAATGACAGTGGTGGATCCATGTGTGGTTTGTGGAAAGAACACACATGCAATGACAGTGGTGGATCCATGTGTGGTTTGTGGAAAGAACACACATGCAATGACAGTGGTGGATCCATGTGTGGTTTGTGGATAGAACACACATGCAATGACAGTGGTGGATCCATGTGTGGTTTGTGGAAAGAACACACATGCAATGACCACTCGTTGATCCATATGTGGTTTGTGGAAAGAACACACATGCAATGACTCTGGTGGTTGATCCATGTGTGGTTTGTGGAAAGAACACACATGCAATGACTCTAGCTGATCCATATGTGGTTTGTGGAAAGAACACACATGCAATGAGCACTGGTGGATCCATGTGTGGTTTGTGGAAAAGAACACACATGCAATGACCACTGGTTGATCCATGTGTGGTTTGTGGAAAAAACACACATGCAATGACTCTAGTGTTGGTTTTAGTATAAGAACACATGTGCAATGACTCTCGTGGTGGATCCATGTGTGGTTTGTGGAAAAGAACACACACATGCAATGACTCTAGTGGTTGATCCATGTGTGATTTGTGGAAATAACACACATGCAATGACTGTAATGGATCCATAAGTGGTTTATGGAAAAGAACACACATGCAATGACCACTGGTTGATCCATATGTGGTTTGTGGAAAAGAACACGCATGCAATACATCTAGTGGTTGATCCATGTGTGGTTTGTGGAAAGAACACATACAATGACTCTAGCCGATCCACATGTGGTTTGTGGAAAGAACACACATGCAATGACCACTGGTGGATCCATGTGTGGTTTATGGAAAAGAACACACATGCAATGATCACTGGTCGATCCATGTGTGTTTTGTGGAAAGAACACACATGCAATGACTCTAGTGTTGGTTTTAGTATAAGAACACACATGCAATGACTCTAGTGGTTGATCCATGTGTGGTTTGTGGAAAAGAACGCACACATGCAATGACTCTAGTGGTTGATCCATGTGTGGTTTGTGGAAATAACACACATGCAATGACTCTAGTGGTTGATCCATGTGTGGTTTGTGGAAATAACACACATGCAATGACTCTAGTGGTGGATCCATGTGTGGTTTGTGGAAAAGAACACACACATGCAATGACTCTAGTGGTCGATCCATAAGTGGTTTGTGGAAAGAACACACATGCAATGACTCTGGTTGATCCATATGTGGTTTGTGGAAAGAACACACATGCAATGACTCTGGTGGTTGATCCATGTGTGGTTTGTGGAAAGAACACACATGCAATGACTCTAGCTGATCCATATGTGGTTTGTGGAAAGAACACACATGCAATGAGCACTGGTGGATCCATGTGTGGTTTGTGGAAAAGAACACACATGCAATGACCACTGGCTGATCCATGTGTGGTTTGTGGAAAGAACACACATGCAATGACTCTAGTGTGTGTTTTAGTATAAGAACACACATGCAATGACTCTCGTGGTGGATCCATGTGTGGTTTGTGGAAAAGAACACACACATGCAATGACTCTCGTGGTGGATCCATGTGCGGTTTGTGGAAAAGAACACACACATGCAATGACTCTAGTGGTTGATCCAAGTGTGGTTTGTGGAAATAACACACATGCAATAACTGTAATGGATCCATAAGTGGTTTATGGAAAAGAACACACATGCAATGACCACTGGTTGATCTATATGTGGTTTGTGGAAAAGAACACACATGCAATACATCTAGTGGTTGATCCATGTGCGGTTTGTGGAAAAAACACATACAATGACTCTAGTCGATCCATATGTGGTTTGTGGAAAGAACACACATGCAATGACCACTGGTGGATCCATGTGTGGTTTGTGGAAAAGAACACACATGCAATGACCAGTGGTTGATCCATGTGTGGTTTGTGGAATTCGAGCCCCTCACCGCGCTCGACATCCTACCACTACCTCTCCATGAGCGCACAAACATGGACGTCGAGAAGCGCGCACAAGCTATGAAGAAGCTTCATGAAGAAACAAGAGCAACTATTGAACAACAAGTCCTTCGCCAAGCTTCAAGATTAAACAAGGACAAGAAGGAGATGATATTTGAAGAAGGTGACCTTGTGTGGATACCCTCTGTACGAGATACTGGCAGCACACTGCAGACGGAGAGAGTTCTCTGAACATGTGTTGCACCACGCGGGAGCCGACGACGATGAAATATATAGGGGAGAATGAATCATATATTCATCCTAGGTTATTTGCTAGCATTTTCAGGTCTATTTTTCGAAGTAGAAATTTGTATTGTATTTATATTATTTTGATGATCAGAATGCGTATTACCTTTCAGACAAAATTGTAATGTATTTAAATTTAGTACTTCCAGAATTCAAAGTATTTATTTTTAGTAGCTTCTTTCAGAATTCTCTGTGTTCGACACGGGCATCAGCTCAGCGCCGGAATTCAGGTCCCACATGGAAAATTGCACAATAATGTGTTGGTGGGCGGCACCACCCCTCGAACATAGGATGTGCGCCGTCGAAGGTGGAGGGGCGGGCCCGCCAGTCAGAAAACATGCCACGTCGGCATCCCCTATTTCTGATGCCCTCTGAAAAAATAAAACACGCCACATCGTTATCCCCTGTTTCTGATGGTGTTGCTACACTCGATGGTACATGGTGGCATATAAATAATATCGTATAAACATAAGGGCACAGTCGTCAACATTTCTAAAATGAAACCCGGTCCCGTCTCCTACCTGTCCTGGTACATTGCCCGATGAGGTGGATAGCCACGACCGATCTTTTTAATATGTTCGCACTCTTATGATGAGAAGGGAAATATTGATTGAGATGTTAATGCAACGAGTGTCGAATTATTACTCCCTAAGGAAATGGGAAATGGTTATTTTCACGCGTGCCCGTAGTCCAAACTTATTGTCAGTCTTTCACTCCCCTTCTCCGACTAACCATAGTTCACCTTGCGCAGCTCCTCTGCGCCGCACCAACTAGGGTAACATGGCCCCGCCTAAGCCGCGACAGCCGCCGAAACTGGGGTATTTAGCCCCTCTAAGGCAGGCCATGAAGCTCTACTTCAAGGCCGGTCTCCCATTGCCTTGCCAGGCGAATGATTTCGCCGAATGTGCTGAATCGGCCGCGGCCGCGGCTGCGCTGTCGTCGGCGCCAGATGCGGCAAGCAGGGCCAAGAGAGCGATGTGGAGAAATCGCGCGGTGGCATTACGGCATGCTCTAGGCAATGGGAACAAGGTACGTATCAAATCGTTCATGAGAGCATGCCGTCGCCGAGGGTACACACCCTCGAACAGGGCAGCGCCAAGGTCTAGGAACTCTCGCGTCCACGCTTTGGCGCGGACTACCTTACCTCAGTAGGGTAGGCTGGGAGCACGCCGTCTGCGGCAAAGACGCTCCATCCTACGCACCGTTGAAGGCCGTACCGTGGCGGTGACCAAGCGTCTACACTCAGCATGCTGGATTGTTCGACAGCAGGAGCCGACGGCGGGCATCAGCTCAGCCCTGAAATTCACGTTCGAGTTCACACGGACCTACGATCCCGAGAAGGAGATGTCGAATTTCAGTTTCGAAGAACTCGTTGCGGCGGCGCGGATGGTCCAACTGAACCGGGACTGGCACACGCACGCTCGTGCATGAACGATGCAGATTTCTTGTAGTTTGGCGGGAAGGCAATAGATCAGTTTGGGTTAAATGATCAAAGAACTTATGTCCTCTCAAGGCAATTGGCCAGCCAACTTTTCTGGTGGAGATCTGTAGTTTCTTCAGTGTAGAATAGTTAAGTTCAGACTAAAGAATGGCTTTTGTAGATGAAATGCTGACTAGTTGTTCTATAAACTAGTAGGAAGACTTTTGTGCAGGTATAAGACCCTTTTGTATGGAAGTACTACTGTTGTAAGCAAATACTATCAAGTGCCTATTTCCTTCAATTACTAGTCGTGGTTCAATCTAGTTAACTGGCATATTTTTATCCCAGACTACATATTTTGCGTCTGATGTCTATGCTATAAACCATTTTTTCCTTTGTCTTGTGTTGCCTGCAAAATGGTCCTGCAGTTCAACGTGTTACAAATGTAGCTACCTTGTACTCCCTCCATTTCAAAATATAAGATGTTTTAGCTTTGTGAATGAAGTGTATCTAGTCCCCTTTTAGTATGTAGGTTCAGCTAGGTTTAGAAAGCACCATCACTAAAAGATGTCTAGATACGCTCCATTCAAAAAGCTAAAACATCTTATATTTTGAAACGGAGGGAGTACTTGAAGAGGAGATGGACTACATTTTCATGGCATCCACAGAATTGACATTGCTCATTGCTAGACCACCCTCTTTTCATGAGGTTGTCCTTGGTTATTCACAGAAATTATAAAGCACGGTGTTCAACTACATCGATTCAAACTATTACATGCACACAAACTACATCAAATTCATTACCCACACATACTACATCGATTCAAACTATTACACACACATACTACTTCAAACTATTACACACACGAACTACATCGATTCAAACTATTACACATTTTTAGTTGATGCTAACTTCCTGCTACGCTCTCCATACTACAAATTCATTAGCCACACATACCACAGCAATTCACTAGAGCTCTGTCTTCACTCGAGGGAAATCAGAACCACCAGCTCGTCCAAGCCCGCCCCCCCCCACCGAAACTGTGTGCCCCGTCGCGAAACGGTGGCGGTCCTGTGCCATCGATCCTTCCAGGCCAACACTGCAGGCGACGAGGGCGCTTTCTGGCAGCCTCTTCGGGGCCCTGAATGCCATGTACCGAGTCCAGAACCTCCTCTAGGTGGATGATGACCGGGTGCTTCTAGCAAAGCTATCGCCCTGCCCTGCTTAGAATCTGCACCTCGTACATCTTAGGAACGGCGTCAGGATCTTTCAGCCACGCCTTTACCTCGATGACCTATCTGTCGCTCGGTGGCATGATTTCCACCAGCTCACCGCCAAGGCTACTGCCATTTGAAGGTGTATACATTGGTGCGACCATCATGTTGAGCAGCCTTGTCAAATTGCCATGGTCGACCAAGAAGCATGTGGCAAACTGTCATAGGAACCACATCACACTCCACCGTATCTTTGTAAGGACCAATGGCGAAGGAGACCGATATAGTATGCTTGATCTTCACGGACCCTCGGTCACTTAACCATTGCACATGGTAGGGGTGCTTGTGCGGAAGGAGGGTGAGGTTGAGCTTCTCACACAACTCGGTGCTAGCAAGGTTGTGGCAACTCCCTCCGTCAATGGTCACCTTGATAGATTTGCCATTGATGCCAACTCGTGTTTGGAAGATATTGGAGCGTTGGTCTTTATGCTCTTGTGCTTGAGTGGTCAAGATCCTTGTGACGACAAGCGATGGACTTGCGTCATGTTCACACATGAGGAGTTCTTGATCATCTTCCACTCGTTGTCTTGCCATTGCTTCCTTGACACAGGAATCAAACTCATCTTCACTCAAGTACTCTTCATCACCATTGTCATGGATGAACAAGACTTTCTTCTTTCCACATTCGGCCAACTTGTGTCCTTTACCTCCACACTTGTAGCATTCACCGTTGAAAGGTGCATCACTCTTTGCTTGCTTGCCACTTGGGGGCAGTTTTCCTTGAGGAAGTGTGGGCTTGAAGGAAGGCTTGGAGGTACTTGAGGAGCTTCCATTGAAAGTTGTTGGTGTAGCGGTTGAAGCTTGCTTGTAGGTGAAGTACGTCTTGGGCTTGTTGTACTTGATATCCTCTGGCACTTGACGTTCAGCCTTTGTTGCGATGTGCACAGGCTCAACCATGGTGTTGTATGTTTGGAACTCGGTGATGCGCTTGATTGGGTGATTCAAGCCAATAAGGAAACATGCCATTGTTTGCTCCATGCGTTCATCAATGTTGGTGCAAATCAAGTTTAGTTCCATTTCCTTGAAGTACTCTTCCACGGTCTTTATCCCTTGACGAAGCGCTTGAAGGTTGTTGACGAGGTCACGCGTATAGTGCGCGGGGACGAACCAGGATCCCATGTGAGCCTTCATGTCATGCCAAGTTGTGATTGGCGGTTCTTGTCTTGCATCACGAGCAACTTGAACTTGTTCCCACCAAAGGTTGGTGTAATCATCAAACTCAAGCGAAGCCATGGCGACCATCTTCTCATGATGAGGACATCCCTACAATTACATCTACCCCAATGACTACTGAAGATGCTACAACTGTTGCAAGAAAGGATCAGTCCAATGAGATTAGAATTGGACCTATTACAAGAGCTCGTGCTAAGCTACTAGAACAACAGGTGAATTTACTCCTAAATGAATCTGGTACATTGATTGATGAGAACTTTATACTGCCTAAGTCTATGCATTTATGTATGATCAGGTTTGTTGGAGAAACAAGCATGGCGCGAGGAGGAGAAGGGCTACAAGAGAAGCCCAACATGATGATCGCCCAAGGATGCGCGAGAGGAGCAGGAGGAAGGCGCAAGAGAAGATCATCAAGACGGAGGCAAGAAGATCTGCCACGACCGGAGTGTCCGGCCGAATCCACCCGGACTGTCCGGCCTGGTCGAGAGGCGAACTGGCATGGACAATCAGTATATCAAATCAGACACTGCCCGGACATCACCCAGAAACTTTGAAGTTTCCGGCCAGACCAGACTGTCCGGCACGCTCCACCCGGAGTGTCCGGCCTGACCGGACTGTCCGGCCGAATTCGACCGGAGTGTCCGCCCGCCGACCGAATCTGGTCCGAGTCGGTTTGTATCAGTTTGAGTCGTTTGCGTGTCGTTTCGGTTTCTGGCCGCCCCAGCTGCCCTTATAAGCCCTGGGACGACCCCTAGTTAGGTTTTAGACCACGTTAAAATATTTTGGAGTTGTTTCTTTCATAGAACCTCTGGAATTACCCTGTGTTCGAATCTACCAACTATAATTGAGTGTGATCTGTTGTTCCATTGGGAATTAGTAGATTGCATACTACCATTCATGGTCACGGCTGCGTGCGCAAGAGCGTGGTGTGGTGAATATCCTACAAGGTTCGAGAGCTGTTGCATTGGCATCAGGGTTCGAGCGGGAGAGTTCATAGCGACAGGCTAGTTATCTATCATCCACCGTCATCACCGCCATCCGCTTACTGAGAAGATCGGGCCACCCCATATCATCTTGGTATCCGATTTCCAGTGTTGCCTCGGTAAGCATCCACAAATCCATCCACAGATTAGAGAGTGTTTTTCGTCCTATACAGAAAAAGCCTTACAAAAAGATTTGCCATAGACTAGATTGCATCGTTTTTGAGTTTTAGTTGCTGATTGTATCTTCTCGTAGATCCGATCTGCAGGTGTTCCTCGTAGGAGTCTAGTTTCTGTTTGTGTCTAGGTTTAGGGTTTGATCTTGTTTTCCGCTATTTCCACCGTGACCGTTTCCGCTAGTCTTTATCGTTTTTTCTGAGTCCACATAGCGTACTTTTGTTTGCATACCATAGACACAGCCTATCTACAGCATCTGTGCCTAGGAACATACCCACGAGACTAGTTGATTTTCTCGGATAGCTGCTCATTAGGTTTTTGAAGTGCAGAAATTTCGACAGGCAAAACCGGACTATCCGGCCGAATCACACCGGACTATCCGGCTCAACCGGAGTCTCCGGCGCATATCAACCGGACCATCCGGCCCAGTTCTGTTATAAGTTGCTGTACTCGTTTGCATTTGAGTAATATAGTTGAAAAAAAGAGAGAATCAGTATAAAAGAAAGAAGAGAAAGAGAGAAAAGAGCTTCAAGTCTGACAAAAAGAGATATCGAAGTGTGCCATATTGGAGGCCTTGTTGTGTATAGCACTCGTAGATTGAGCAATCTTGTGCCTGTTCTATTTGAGCTATTACTAGCGTCTCTCTTGTGCATTGCAATATTCCTTTTCATAAGTTGCTTTGCCACGTTTATGTCCACTGTGTGTGTTTCTTGGGTATTTGTACGATCAGCACTAGGACTTGTTTGTGGTGTAGATAGGATACCATACCTATAGCTCCACCTTTACATAACCTGTGTGCCCTGTGATCGTTCTCTATACCTTTGATATTCACTTCATCACATCAAGTGCATCAGTCTTTGATTTCGTTTGGTAGAGCATCTCTATTCACTTTGGAATGGTAAGATCTCCTTTCTTATTAGTTGTGAGTGAGTTGTGAGAGTTCCACCATACAAATTCTGATTTTTGCACTAACCTACTAATCATGTCTACTAGTGATGATGATGTTGTGTTGCAGAAAAAGAAGGATGAGGAGCTCGTCAATTGGCGTGAATATGAGGCTTTGAAATCCCACTTGACACATGTGTTTACTAACACAACAGATGCCATTGACAAGAATCTCCAAGATATGAATATGAGATTGGATCAGCATGTTGGGACGGTTGATACTATCCAAACGCAAGTGGCTACGCTCAATGTCAATGTCACCGCTTTGCAGCAGTCCATTGAGGGTTTGACAGCCGCCTTACATAGAAGGGAAGATCCTCAACATGATGATGCCTTTGATGATTTTGATGAGGGTAGGGCTGTTGATGCTGCTCCACAAGTTGGCAGGGGACGTGCTATTCCCCCTGTCCATGCACCTGCTCATGGTCGTGGGTTTGCCCATCTTGGGCGTGGTCCACGTGTGCCCAACCAAGCTCCTGATGACGGTTTGGGCAAGCCAAAATTCTCAATTCCTAAGTTTGATGGTTCCATTGATCCTGAAGACTACCTCACATGGGAGTTGAAGATTGAGAAACTCTGGCACTTATTTGACTATCCAGAAGATAAGAAGGTCAAACTTGCAGCATCTGAATTTGATGGTTATGCTTTGAGTTGGTGGGATGCTCTTGTGCAACATAGGAGGGAGGACAATGAACTTCCTGTGAGGGATTGGCACGAGATGAAGCAAATCATGAAAGCTCATTTCGTACCAACCAACTACTTGCGATCAGTTTTTGATAAATTGACGCAACTGAAGCAAGGCACCATGACAGTTGATGAGTACTACATGGAGATGGAGATGCTTATGCAGCGTGCTAGAATTCGTGAGTCCATTGAGATGACCATGCAGCGATTCCTAAACAATTTAAAGTTACCAATCAAGAGCATTGTTCGTCATCACAAGTATGAGACCATGAATGAGTTGTTGCATCATGTTAGAGAGGCCGAATCCCAGTTGGTAGAAGAGGCAAAGTCACGTGCTCGTTTTCCGTCCTCCAGCAGATTTTTGGCCAGACCTACTCCTCCTACAGCTACGTCACCAGCTGTTGCTCCCTTTACACCATCGGCCAAGCCAGCAAGTACACCATCGTTTGGTTCTAATGCTCGGAAACCCGTTGCTCCTGCTGCTAGCTCGGGTTCCAACATGTCTACTGCACGTACTCGTGATGTGGTGTGCCATACTTGTGGAGGTAGAGGTCACTACAAGAAAGATTGTCCAAACAGCAAGGTTATGTTTGTCAATGAACAAGGTGAAGTAGAAAGTGGAGATGAAGTTTCTGATGATGATATTGATGACGGCGAGGTTGGTGCTGATGCATATGCTGAGCGTGCACCCACTATTGTTGTATCTTCACGTGTACTTAGTGTTCAACCGGTTGAGGAATCCCAGCGTTGCAACTTGTTCCAAACAAAAGGTCAAGTTGGACCAAACAAAGCTTGCAAGGTAATTATTGAGGGAGGTAGCTGCAGAAATCTTGCAAGTAAGGAACTATGTGCCAAACTGAATTTGACATATTTACCTCATCCCAAGCCATACTACATACAATGGTTGAGCAACAATGGTGAGATGAAGGTAAATCATATGGTACGTGTGAATTTTCAAATAGGGCCATACAAAGATTCTATTGATTTTGATGTGGTTCCTATGACTGTTTGTCACCTACTGTTGGGTCGGCCTTGGCTCTATCATCGCCATGTGCAACACAATGGCCGAGCCAATACATATCACTTGGAATTCAAAGGAAAAAAGATTACTATCCAGCCAATGACACCACAAGAAATTGTGAGTGATTCTCGCCAGAAGATAGAGGTGAACTTGAAGGAAGATACTACCACTCGGCGAGACGGTGTCACAGCTGTTCCTAATGTAATTGAGCCTAAATTGAGTGATATAACGAAAAGTGAGAGAGTGCCTAGGTTATTGATATTACCCACCAAGGAGGATATGAGAGAGTTTCGTGAGGATCCTACAACCATGCCACTTGTGCTCATGTATAAGGGCGAGGTCTTGGTTTCTAACGACATGACCCCTATTTCTCTTGGTGTCTCTTCTGTTTTGCAGGACTTTGGGGATGTGTTTCTAGAAGACGTACCCGCAGGTTTGCCTCCATTGCGTGGTATACAACATCAAGTGGACCTGATTCCTGGCGCCACACTTCCCAACCATGCACCGTACAGGACTAATCCCGAAGAAACTAAGGAAATTCAGAATCAAGTACAAGCGTTGCTGGATAAAGGGTACATTCGTGTCTCTCTTAGCCCTTGTGCTGTTCCTGTTATTTTAGTTCCTAAGAAAGATGGTACTTGGCGCATGTGTGTTGATTGTAGAGCGATTAATAACATCACTATTCGATATCGTCATCCTATTCCACGCTTAGATGATAGCTAGATGAAGAGTGGTTCTGCTGTTTTCTCTAAAATTGACTTGCGTAGTGGTTATCATCAAATTAGGATGAAAGAAGGGGATGAATGGAAAACTGCTTTCAAAACTAAATTCGGTTTGTATGAGTGGTTAGTTATGCCGTTTGGTCTTACTAATGCACCTAGTACTTTCATGCGTTTGATGAATCATGTTTTGAGAGAGTTTATTGGTCGTTTCGTGGTTGTTTACTTTGATGTTATACTCATATACAGCCATACCGAATCTGGACATTGCACTCATATTAGACAAGTTTTGCAAGTGTTACGTGATAATAAACTGTATGCTAATCTTGAGAAGTGTACATTTGCAAAAGATAAGGTCATATTCCTAGGATTTGTTGTTTCTAAGCATGGAGTAGAGGTAGATCAATCTAAAATTGAATCAATTCAGAATTGTCCTACTCCAATGAATGATAGTCAAGTGCGTAGTTTCCACGGTCTCGCTGGTTTCTATAGGCGCTTTGTGAAAGATTTTAGCACCATTGCTGCACCATTAAATGATTTGACAAAGAAAGGTGTTCCTTTTGTGTGGGGCGCGGCCCAAGACATTGCTTTTGATACATTAAAACGTTTGCTTACTTCTGCACCATTGCTTGCATTACCTGATTTTTCAAAGCAATTTGAAGTTGAATGTGATGCTAGTGGTATAGGCATAGGTGGCGTTTTGATGCAAGAGGGACGGCCTATAGCTTATTTTTCTGAGAAATTGACTGGTGCTCGTTTGAATTATTCTATCTATGATAAAGAATTGTATGCACTTGTTAGAGTACTTGAGGTTTGGCAACATTATTTGTGGCCAAAGGAATTCATCATACATTCTGATCATGAAGCATTGAAATACTTGAAAGCTCAATCAAACTTGCATAGAAGATTAGCTAAATGGGTTGAGTTCATTGAGTCTTTTCCTTACATCATTAACTATAAGAAGGGAAAAGAGAACGTTGTTTCTGATGCTCTATCTAGGAAAAACATGCTATTAACCAATCTTGATGTTAAAATTCCTGGATTAGAAGCTATTTGTGCACTTTATGCAACTGACCATGATTTTGCTGAACCATATCGTTTGTGTGTTCTTAGAAATGCATGGGATAAGTATCATATACATGATGGATATTTGTTTCGAGCTAACAAACTATGTATTCCAGAATCGTCGTTGCGTTTGTTTTTAGTGCAGGAATCACATGCTGGTGGTTTGATGGGTCACTTTGGGCGTGAGAAGACGTTGCTCATGCTTGCTGATCACTTTTATTGGCCCAAGATGAGGCGTGATGTGTACAGATTTGTGAGCCGATGTATTACATGCCACAAGTCGAAATCTAAGTTGAAGCCTCAGGGTTTGTATACACCTCTCTCTGCACCTACTAGTCCATGGGAAGACATTAGTATGGATTTTGTGCTAGGTCTACCTAAAACACAGAGAGGTCATGATTCTATATTTGTGGTAGTGGATAGATTCTCTAAGATGGCTCATTTTATTGCCTGCCACAAAAGCAACGATGCGTCGCATGTTGCTAACCTGTTTTTCGGGGACATCGTGAGATTACATGGAGTACCAAAGACGATTGTTTCTGACCGTGACATGAAGTTCATGAGCTACTTTTGGAAGACATTATGGGGGAAGCTAGGAACGAAGCTGCTGTTCAGTACTACATGTCATCCCCAAACAGATGGTCAAACGGAGGTGGTGAACCGAACATTGTCACAGCTGCTAAGGACCATGATTAAAAAGAATCTGCGGGAGTGAGTGTTTGCCACATGTTGAGTTTGCTTACAATAGGGTTGTGCATTCAACTACTCAGCTTTGTCCTTTTGAGGTGGTGTATGGTTTCAAGCCATTGACGCCACTTGATATGTTGCCTCTGGCATTACATGAGAGAATTGATATGGAGGCATCAAAACGTGCTGATTATGTGAAGAAAATATGATGCAGCCCGTCCTACAGACGCTTCTACATCTACACCAACAAGTCCCCCAAGTGGACCCATGACTCGTGCCCGAGCCAAACTCCTCCAAGCTAAGGTGAACTCGCTCCTCTCTTCGTGCCAATTCGATACCTCCTTGGATGGCGTGCTACTTCATACCACTACTTTGTGCATCATCAGGTACGAGCCCCCGCCGTGTCGACCCACGAGCCCGGAAGCGGCACCAGACCTGAAGCTGCCAGAGCCAGAGTGTCCGGCCGAATCCAGCCGGAGTGTCCGGCCACCCCGGAGTGTCCGGCCCAACTCAGCCGGAGTGTCCGGCCTGCCCGAGCCCGGACCTAGCGTGGACAATCAGAAGGTCGAATCGGACACTGCCCGGATACTTCCCGGAATGTCCGGCCACACCGGACTGTCCGGTCGATCTGACCTAGACTGTCCGGCCTCCAAGGACTGTCCGGCTCACTCGCCCCGGAGTGTCCGGCCCAAGTGATGGGCCTGCGAGCCAACAGCTGGGCCTTGGCCCATGTACCCCTCTATTTCGCACCAAACCCTAGTTTTATGCCCAAACTACCCCTGAACTTGTGGCTGGCCTATAAATAGAGCCCCCACCCCCTCATGTATCCCTTAGGCATAGATGATAGACTAAAGACAACCCCCTTTGTGGAATCTCTAGTGTTGCCTCATCCCCTTCTACCAAAGGGGATCGACTATCGTCACCACCTCGTTGGAGTTTGCATCGCGCCTCCCTCGTTGTACAAGGCCTTGGCATCGGTGTCCCTTTGCCAAGACGTCAAGACCCTCTCCAAGGTGTTCTTCCCTCTCCGCTTGGGATTGACGGGAGCACGTTGACCGATCTTTGCTTGCGAGGATTCTATCGGACCGGTGGCCACCGGTGAGAGCAATCGGCCTTGTATCGTGTGTGTTTTGCGTGTGTTCATCGTGTTCTTCGCGAGGTGTGCGTCCGCTTCCGCTACCTTCTCCCTTTCCCCTCGCTTTCCCATTGATTGGACCAAGAGATCCGTAAAGATCGGGCCACCCTAGAGGTTTGCCCTCATCATCTGGTATCAGCAGCTTTTGGTTGCCACAGATTTCTCCTCGATTTGGTCTTTTTCCCCATAAATTCGAAAATTCCACCAAAAATAGCCCCAATTCGTGTTTTGGACCGATCTGTGATTTGAGTGCGTTTTGGTAGGTTTTGATCCATGGATTACTTGCTAAACTTGTTGATCTACCTTCCCCTGCGTTCCCATGGCCTAATTCCTTGATTTCCCCCATCAATTTGAGGTTTTGGTTCGAGTTTTTCCGCCAAAACTCGTCCTGTTCGTGTTCTGGAACTTCTGGATCGACGGGACCGGACTGTCCGGCCAAAACAAACCGGAGTATCCGCCCCGCCGGAGTGTCCGGCCTAAACTGACCGGAATCTCCGCCCCGGCCGGACTGTCCGGCCTGCGCGCACCGGACTGTCCGCCCCCCTGCTGACAGAAAAATCTGCTTCACGGTTTTGAACATAACTTTTGCATACGAACTCGGATTTTGGTGTTCTTTAGCTAGTTTTGAAGAGGAGAAAGAGCTCTACATCATCATAACCGTGGTTCATGCTATCTACTCCATCCAAATTCCGTGAGCAAGGCGGAATCCACCAATAAAGGGTGAAGATCGGCGACGAAAGGTATAAAATCCCGCGACTTCTCCCCACTTGCTTCCCTTTGTGAGCTACACTATCTTTGCGTACAACAAACACCTACTGAGACTAGTTCCTCCTATGATTGCTTGGGCTATGCACATTTGATACCTTGTAGAATTCCGAGCAAAAGTTGTGAGCGCGCTATCTCATATAGTTATCTTGTATAGTTGTTGGCACAAGGAAGGGGCAAGAGAAAAAGAAATGAAAAAGTGAAAAATAAAAGAAAAAGAGAAAAAAAATATAGAAAAAAAAGAAAAAGAAGAAAAAGAAAGAAAGAAAAAGTGACTCGTAGAATAGGAAGCGCAAGCTCGATGAACATCAAATAGGTGGTACTTATTGTGCATATCTTGTAGCCCACCAATTTATTGCAATCGAACTAGCGTCTCTCCTTGCACTTGTGCGACACGAGCTTATAGTCTTCGCTAGGTAATCATTTGGTTCTTAGCTCACTTTCTCCGTCGCGCAAGTCCCATTTATCCCACCGTGTGTGTTTCCTTGTACATATTTCCTCTTGTGGATTGACTTGTTTTGCTTTGTGATCATTGTGGTTCTTTACTTGCCATTACAACATCTTGAGTTCGGATTGGTTCTTGACATGCCACCTTCCATACCCATCCACCATAAGCTTTGTGTGTGTGTGTTTTTTAGTGGTTAGTTGGTTTTGGTGTTCCGCGTGAACTTCACTTTGCTTGGTTTTGATTGCTCTCAAGTGTTGCCACTTGGACGATACTATCTTCCAAGGTAAAGTAAGGTTTGACGTTGCATTCCTAACCCCCTACCACTTCCATATACACCACTTGGTCTTGTGAATCATGTCTAGGGACTCCGGAGCCGAGGATGATATCTATGAAGAATCCATGATGAGCCACCACGACTACGACTCCACAAGTATAGAGGACATGATGGAGCACTACACCGACAATGGCTCCGCATGCTTTGAGGACCCGGAGCATTGCACATATGACGGCTCCACATGCATGGAAGACATGGAGCACGTCATCAACTATGGCTCCTCAAGCATGGAGGAATTGGAGCTCTACATCGACAATGGCTCCTCATGCATGGAGCACTACACCGACAATGGCTCCACATGCTTGGGTGATATGAAGCACTACACCGACAATGGCTCCACATGCTTGGGTGATATGGAGTTCTACAACAACAATAACTCCCCAAGCATGGACGACTTCAAGAACGACAACGACAATCTCCTCAAGTCGCATCAACCAAGAGGGAGCCTCTACCTCGAGAGCGCCAAGGTCCACCATCACATGGACAAGTTCGAAAGCTCCCTCAACAACTTCAAGAGCGACATGGACAACAACTTCACCAAAACCATGAGCATGATGCCCAAGACTAATGATGCTTTGCGCTCATTACAACGCCTCACCAAGAAGAGTGCCAAGGACAAGGAGCATCGTCGCGAGCGTCATGTGGATGACCAAGTGCGCCATCTACATCAACCTTCGGCAAGGCACACCAATGACCTCCGTCGACACCATCATAAGGCGCCTTCAACTACTCGTGCCACCACCAAAAGGGCACCAAGAGCAAGCTCTCCTCCATGCCATCAAGCTTCACGCCACGAGTATACGCTTCAAGATGTAGGAAGCCAAGGCCACATATGTGATGAAGTCGATTCGAGCACCGCTCTCGACAAGAACATGAGCCTACTTCCACCACTACCACAAGACGGCAATGACAAGATCAAGAATGGTGAGCATGGGAGTTTCCCTTCACCAAAGGAGGCGCATGGAGTTGAGAGAACCAAGCCTACCCCTACATGCTTGAGTGATGATGTGGTACCAATCCCATGTGAGCATGAGAGCCACTTAGCCCACTTGAGTGAAAACAAGAGTGAGATGAGTGACTCCACCATACGTGAGATTGAGTGCTTCCATTTGGAGGGCATGAGTGATACACCGAGTGAGTTGAGAGTGATAGTTGATAGGTCATGTGAGACCACTTTGATTGCTAACGACTTACCCTCTACCTCTAGTGTGTTTCCTCATGATGTGCTAGGTTCCATGGATCAAGAAGCACCAAGCTTGGAAATGATGATGCCTCCAACCGAGAAGAGGTACATGGTGGATGAAGATGATGCCATCCCCATACATGATGAAGAAGTCATCCACATGGAGGCCAACACTACCACAACACCCACTTCATATGAGAGGTATGAACAAGGTAAAAATAAGGGTGTTGGTGATGCCATGATCCCACTAGTGGACATGATGACTTGTGATGATTGGCATGCTATGGATGATTTTTGTGATATCACATATGCTTCATTGATTTTTCCATGTGATACTTTGCCTTTGCATAATGTTGAGCATGTGAAATTATTTGATTGTGATGATGTTGCCATAGACATGCCATGCTCTAAATATTATGTTGATGATATCATTGCTTGCACTTTGTTGAACAATTGCTCTTTCCAATGTTCTGCTTGCAATGATGTTACCAATGGTACCCCTCGGATAATGCTTTGTCATGAGTGTTTCACAATCTCTCCCGTTGCTTGCAATAAGTTGAATAATTGCTCTTTCACTTGTTTTGCTTGCAACAATAATTCTCATATGGTTTATATTGAGATGCCCCCCATAGCTTTCTCAAATTTTGGAGATTTTGATGATTGCCATGATAAGCATGTTCACCACTTGCATATTCACCATGCATCTACTTCATACTTGATTGACACTCATGGTGATGTGCACAAGAAGAGACACGTCATGATGGATGATGTGTTTCTCTACCATGCACACACGTTCTTCCTTTTGTGTTTGATGTGTGTAGGTACCCGCAGGATCATGTCAACCTCAGTTGAGCACGAGTTGACAAAAAGAGCTCTAGAGAGCATCCCCCTAGTGAGTTCAAGATCGAACCCAGCTCTGATACCTTTTGCATGCTTTGCATCTTTCATGTTGACAAATTGCTCTTTCCTATGGTTTGATTGCGAGCATGTTAATGGTATTCTTTCACCTTGTGACAATCATGTTTCGTTGCTATTGGATATTGATGCTTTGTGTGTTGCCACAAAAATGTTGAACAATTTCTCTTTCTGATGTTTTGTGTGCAACCATAATGCCATGTTGAGCATGTATTGTCATGAGAGTTTCCAAGCCTCTCGTATTGTTGTTGCAACAAACATAAGGACCACTTGCTCTTTCATATGGTTTGTTTGCAAACATGTTGTTTTTGCTACCGCTTGCGATATTCATACCCCCATGATTTTGGCTTTTGATGATATGTGTATGGCATCCAATATATTGAACAATTGTTCTTTTCAATGGTTGGTTTGCACACATAATGATGTTGCTTTGGATATTCTTCCTCATGTGTTTTTGCCGAATTCTCCTAGCTTTGCATCAAAGATGTTGATCAAGATTTTAGTCACTTGCTTTGAGTGCCACACTAAGATGTTATATGGAGTTTTTGAGTTCCCACATTTGGATGATGTTCAATTAACTTCCATGCACTTTGACCTTGCATACGCATTTCGTTTGCGATACTTGAGTTGTGCTAATAGTGTTGTGAACAAGAATGGACATGCCACAAATGACATGCTCCTCTATCACACACAAACATATGTTGCTTGGTCTTCGTTGTATGAAGGTACAATTGCATACGCGTCAACCTCTATGGACAAAGAGTTGACAAGACGAATCGAAGAGAGTCACCTATGGCTACCCTTCAACGAGCCATCTCTACATCCTAAGGTGACTTCCTTCTACTTGAGGACTCATGCTATAATCTTCATGAATTGGCTACTCTTTGAGTGTTGCTTCGCTTTTGTTGTGAGCTTTGTAGGCTTCATGGAAGGTGAAGGAACATTGAAGAGTTGCCACATCAAGCTTCTCAAGGACGACTGTATGGTGAACCCCAGGATCAAGAAGGTCTCTCGACATCATCTTCTTAGTGATGTGCATGAAGAGTCGAGGACGACTCTTTTTGAAGGGGGGGGAGCTGATGCAGCCCGTCCTACGGACGCTTCTACATCTACACCAACAAGTCCCCCAAGTGGACCCATGACTCATGCCCGAGCCAAACTCCTCCAAGCTAAGGTGAACTCGCTCCTCTCTTCGTGCCAATTCGATACCTCCTTGGATGGCGTGCTACTTCATACCACTACTTTGTGCATCATCAGGTACGAGCCCCCGCCGCATCGACCCACGAGCCCGGAAGCTGCACCAGGCCTGAAGCTGCCAGAGCTGGAGTGTCCGGCCGAATCCAGCCGGAATGTCCGGCCACCCCGGAGTGTCCGGCCTGCCCGAGCCCAGACCTGGCGTGGACAATCAGAAGGTCGAATCGGACACTGCCCGGAAACTTCCCGGAGTGTCCGGCCACACCGGACTGTCCGGTCGATCTGACCCAGACTGTCCAGCTCACTCGCCTCGGAGTGTCCGGCCCAAGTGATGGGCCTGCGAGCCAACAGCTGGGCCTTGGCCCATGTACCCCTCTATTTCGCACCAAACCCTAGTTTTATGCCCAAACTACCCCTGAACTTGTGGCTGGCCTATAAATAGAGCCCCCACCCCCTCATGTATCCCTTAGGCATAGATGATAGACTAAAGACAACCCCCTTTGTGGAATCTCTAGTTTTGCCTCATCCCCTTCTACCAAAGGGGATCGACTATCGTCACCACCTCGTTGGAGTTTGCATCGCGCCTCCCTCGTTGTACAAGGCCTTGGCATCGGTGTCCCTTTGCCCAGACGTCAAGACCCTCTCCAAGCTGTTCTTCCCCCTCCGCTTGGGATTGACGGGAGCACGTTGACCGAGCTTTCCTTGCGAGGATTCTATGGGACCGGTGGCCACCGGTGAGAGCAATCGGCCTTGTATCGTGTGTGTTTTGCGTGTGTTCATCTTGTTCTTCGCGAGGTGTGCGTCCGCTTCCGCTACCTTCTCCCTTTCCCCTCGCTTTCCCATCGATTTGACCAAGAGATCCGTAAAGATCGGGCCACCCTAGAGGTTTGCCCTCATCAAAATACATGAGAAGACTCGAGAGGCTATTGAGAAGAAAGGCAAGAACATTGCTGCTGTAAGGAATCAAGCAAGAAAAGAAGTGTTGTTCGAGCCTGGAGATATGGTTTGGGTGCATTTACGCAAGGATAGGTTCCCACTACTTCGAAAGTAAAAATTGAAGCCACGTGGTGCTGGTCCTTACAAGGTGTTAGCCAAGATGAATGATAACACCTACTCGGTTGATATACCTATTGAGGAGTTTGGTGGAGTTAGCAATAGCTTCAACGTTGCTGATTTGTCACCATATGCTGGAGAAAGACCTTGGAGCGTCGAGGTCGACGCCTTTTGAAGGGGGGCATATGATGAGGACATCCCTACAATTACACCTACCCCAATGACTACTGAAGATGCTACAACTGTTGCAAGAAAGGATCAGTCCAATGAGATTAGAATTGGACCTATTACAAGAGCCCGTGCTAAGCTACTAGAACAACAGGTGAATTTACTCCTAAACGAATCTGGTACTTTGATTGATGAGAACTTTATACTGCCTAAGTCTATGCATTTATGTATGATCAGGTTCGTTGGAGAAACAAGCATGGCGCGAGGAGGAGAACGGCTACAAGAGAAGCCCAACATGATGATCGCCCAAGGATGTGCGAGGGAGGAGCGGGAGGAAGGCGCAAGAGAAGATCATCAAGACGGAGGCAAGAAGATCTGCCACGACCGGAGTGTTCAGCCGGATCCACCCGGACTGTCTGGCCTGGTCGAGAGGCGAAATGGCGTGGACAATCAGTATATCAAATCGGACACTGCTCGGACATCACCCGGAAACTTTGAAGTTTCTGGCCAGACCGGACTGTCCGGCACGCTCCACCCGGAGTGTCCGGCCTGACCGGACTGTCCGGCCGAATTCGACCCGAGTGCCCGCCCGCCGACCGAATCTGGTCCGAGTCGGTTTGTATCAGTTTGAGACGTTTGCGTGTCGTTTCGGTTTCTGGCCGCCCCAGCTGCCCTTATAAGCACTGGGACGATCCCTAGTTAGGTTTTAGACCACGTTAAAATATTTTGGAGTTGTTTCTTTCATAGAACCTCTGGAATTACCCTGTGTTCGAATCTACCAGCTATAATTGAGTGTGATCTGTTGTTTCTTTGGGAATTAGTAGATTGCATACTACCGTTCGTGGTCACGGCTGCGTGCACAAGAGCGTGGTGTTGTGAATATCCTACAAGGTTCGAGAGTTGTTGCATTGGCATCAGGGTTCGAACGGGAGAGTTCATAGCGACAGGCTAGTTATCTATCATCCACCGTCATCACCGCCATCCGCTTACTGAGAAGATCGGGCCACCCCATATCATCTCATTGCTATAGTTGTGCATGCGGAAGATCTTGTCGACTTTGAGTGCCCACGAGAGGTATTCTTCGGGGTCATTAGATTTGGTGAACTTGGGCATCGTGAACTTGAGCTTGCCAAAAGTTTCTTCATCGTTGCGGTCATTGCGACGAGCTTGGTGACCTTGTTGATGATCTTGTAGTTGGGGAGGTGGAACTTGGTTCTCGTGACCTTGTTGCGGAGCTTGCTCTTGATATTGATGTGGAGGAGCTTGATCTTGCTCTTGGCGCAGTTATTGGTAATGTTGAGGCGCTTGGGCCTCATGAGGTTGTTGAGGATGTGGAGCCTCATGACGTGGTTGATGACGAAGAGGAGGCTCGTTCCTCGGTTGATGATGGTGATTAGGCACATGGGCCTCACGGCGAAGATCATGGTCGTGAGCCTCTTGACGTGGTGGGCGTCGCTCAACTTGTACCACTTGACGCTCCATATTTTGGTGTAATGGAGGACGCGCCTCGTGATGACCATGTTGTCGTTGTTGACGTTCATGACGATGATGACGAGGAGGGAGATCTTGGAGAGCTTCATGTCGATGATGAGCTTGATTCTCCAAATTGGAGCCATCACTTGTTGAGTCAAGTATGTGTCGCGGTCGATGGTTGTAGACTTGCGTTTGCACTTGTGGTTGCGCTTGCGGTTCTTCTTGTTGTTGCTCTTGTTGGAGCACTAATGCCCTTGCGTGATGACGGTGTGCTTCTTGCCTTGCTCTTGGCCTTGAAGAGAAATCATCATCATAGCTTGACGTTGCGGCATGCCGTGGGGAAGGTACATAGTTCGAAGAACTCCCATCTTCAACCACGAGGGCATCATTGCATCTTGTAGCACTTGGATGTAGATCTTGTGGAAGAGGTGCATGACGATGCGAAGCACTTGAAGAGCTTGATGCGCGTGAACGTGGTCTTGCCATACCGTCGATGAGGCGTCGAAGATTGTCATTTGTTTCGGCGACGGAGCATTGGAGCGCTTCATTTTGGTGGCCGAAGTTGTGATGCATTACGTGCATTTGTCGTTCTAGGCCGTCGAAGCGGTTGTCGATGTTCTTGAACTCGACTTGCGTCTCACCAAATTGTTCATCTTGTCGCGTCTCAAGGGCTTGGCAACATTGACGGAACTCTTATCGAACGAAGAAGTGACTTGCGCGTGTCATGTACGGTCCATGTTCTTCTTCTTGAGTAGGTGGTTGGCTCGACTCACCGTGCCTATCCATCATGCAAAACACACAAGTATTGTATATGGAGGTGGCCTATGGTGGTGTTAGCCTTGTTCCTCACCTTGGGGATTGCACCAAACTAGAAACCACATGTGAGAGCTATAGCGTGCAAAGTGGAATCGCAAAGAAAACTCACACTAAAGAAAGAACTAACTCTCAAAAGCTGTGGGTGGAAGGTTAGGGTTATGGAAAACCAAACAAAACGATCCAAAGAAAAGGTTATTGTCAAACGTGGTAAAGAACCAAAGATCAAAGCAAAAAGGAAACGATCTACAAAACACAAAGATACACACACATGGAGACGAATGTGGTTAGCACGACTAGAAAATGAGCACAAAAGGTCCTAACGAAGACTACGCTCGGTGTCGTGCCAACGCAAGGACAGACCACAACTCGTTCGCCAAAAGAGAAATAAGCAACGGATTTGTGCACTTGCCTCGGTCGCGCTCTTTCTCTCTCTTTGCTTACAAGCTTGAGACTCTTTTTGTATTGGGAGACTTTGTGTCTTTCTATTTTTCTTTTTCTTTTTCTCTTTTTGATATGGGGTGGCCCGATCTTCTCAGTAAGTGGATGACGATGATGATGGTGGATGGTAGATAACTAGTGCGTAGCTATGATCTCTCCTGCTCGATCCCTGATGCCAGTGCAACAGATCTCGAACCTTGTAGGATATTCACAACACCACACTCTTGCGCACGCAGCCGTGACCACGAACGGTAGTATGCAATCTACTAATTCCCAATGGAACAACATATCACACTCAATTATAGTTGGTAGATTCAAACACAGGGTAATTCCGGAGGTTCTATGAAAGAAACAACTCCAAAATATTTTAACGTGGTCTCAACCCTAACTAGGGGTCGTCCCATAGCTTATAAGGGCGGCTGGGGCGGCCAGAAATCGAAACTAAACGCAAACAACTCAAACTGATACAAACCGACTCGGACCAGATTCGGTCGGCGGGCGGACACTCCGGTCAAAATCGGCCGGACAGTCCGGTCAGGCCGGACAGTCCGGTCAGGCCGGACACTCCGGGTGAAGTGTGCCGGACAGTCCGGTCTGGCCGGAAACTTTGAAGTTTCTGGGTGGTGTCCGGGTAGTGTCCGAACTGGCAGACAGAATGTCCACGCCAGTTTGCCTCTCGACCAGGCCGAACAGTCCGGGTGGAACTGGCCGGACACTCCGGTTGTGGCAGATCTTTTTGCCTCCGTCTTGATGATCTTCTCTTGCGCCTTCCTCCTGCTCCTCCCTTGCGCATCCTTGGGCGATCATCATGTTGGGCTTCTCTTGTAGCCCTTCTCCTCCTCGCGCCATGCTTGTTTCTCCAACGAACCTGATCATACATAAATGCATAGACTTAGGCAGTATAAAGTTCTCATCAATCAAAGTACCAGATTGTTTAGGAGTAAATTCACCTGTTGTTCCAGTAGCTTAGCACGAGCTGTTGTAATAGGTCCAATTCTAATCTCATTGGACTAATCATTTCTTGCAACAGTTGTAGCATCTTCAGTAGTCATTGGGGTAGGTGTAATTGTAGGGATGTCCTCATCATCTCCCCCCTTCAAAAGGCGTCGACCTCGACGCTCCAAGGTCTTCTCCAGCATATGGTGACAAATCAGCAACGTTGAAGCTGTTGCTAACTCCACCAAACTCCTCAATAGGTATATCAACCGAGTAGGTGTTATCATTAATCTTGGCTAACACCTTGTAAGGACCAGCACCACGTGGCTTCAATTTTTACTTTCGAAGTAGTGGGAACCTATCCTTGCGTAGATGCACCCAAACCATATCTCCAGGCTCGAACAACACTTCTTTCCTTGCTTGATTCCTTGCAGCAGCAATGTTCTTGCCTTTCTTCTCAATAGCCTCTCGAGTCTTCTCATGTATTTTCTTCACATAATCAGCACGTTTTGATGCCTCCATATAAACTCTCTCATGTAATGGCAGATGCAACATATCAAGTGGCGTCAATGGCTTAAAACCATACACCACCTCAAAAGGACAAAGCTGAGTAGTTGAATGCATAACCCTGTTGTAAGCAAACTCAACATGTGGCAAACACTCTTCCCACTCCCGCGGATTCTTTTTAATCATGGTCCTTAGCAGCTGTGATAATGTTAGATTCACCACCTCCGTTTGACCATCTGTTTGGGGATGACATGTAGTACTGAATAGCAGCTTCGTTCCTAGCTTTCCCAATAAGGTCTTCCAAAAGTAGCTCATGAACTTCACATCACGGTCAGAAACAATCGTCTTTGGTACTCCATGTAATCTCACGATGTCCCTGAAAAACAGGTTAGCAACATGCGACGCATCGTCGCTTTTGTGGCAGGCAATAAAATGAGCCATCTTAGAGAATATATCCACTACCACAAATATAGAATCATGACCTCTCTAAGTTTTCGGTAGACCTAGCACAAAATCCATACTAGTGTCTTCCCATGGAGTAGTAGGTGCAGAGAGAGGTGTATACAAACTGTGGGGCTTCAGCTTAGATTTCGTCTTGTGGCATGTAATACATCGGCTCACAAATCTGTACACATCAGGCCTCATCTTGGGCCAATAAAAGTGATCAGCAAGCATGAGCAACGCCTTCTCACGCCCAAAGTGACCCATCAAACCACCAGCATGTGACTCCTGTACTAAGAACAAACGCAACGACGATTCTGGAATACATAGTTTGTTAGCTCGAAACAAATATCCATCATGTATATGATACTTATCCCATGCGTTTCTAAGAGCACACAAACGATATGGTTCAGCAAAATCATGGTCAGTTGCATAAAGTGCACAAATAGCTTCTAATCAAGGAATTTTAACATCAAGATTGGTTAATAGCATGTTCTTCCTAGATAGTGCATCAGCAACAACGTTCTCTTTTCCCTTCTTGTAGTTAATAATGTAAGGAAAAGACTCAATGAACTCAACCCATTTAGCTAATCTTCTATGCAAGTTTGATTGAGCTTTCAAGTATTTCAATGCTTAATGATCAGAATGTATGATGAATTCCTTTGGCCACAAATAATGTTGCCAAACCTCAAGTACTCTAACAAGTGCATACAATTCTTTATCAGAGATAGAATAATTCAAACGAGCACCAGTCAATTTCTCAAAAAATAAGCTATAGGCCGACCCTCTTGCATCAAAACGCCACCTATGCCTATACCACTAGCATCACATTCAACTTCAAATTGCTTCGAAAAATCAGGTAATGCAAGTAATGGTGCAGAAGTAAGCAAACGTTTTAATGTATCAAAGGCAATGTCTTGGGCCGCGCCCCATACAAAAGGAACACCTTTCTTTGTCAAATCATTTAATGGTGCAGCAATGGTGCTAAAATCTTTCACAAAGCGCCTATAGAAACCAGCGAGACCGTGGAAACTATGCACTTGACTAACATTCATTGGAGTAGGCCAATTCTGAATTGATTCAATTTTAGATTGATCTACCTCTACTCCATGCTTAGAAACAACAAATCCTAGGAATATGACCTTATCTTTTGCAAATGTACACTTCTCAAGATTAGCATACAGTTTATTATCACGTAACACTTGCAAAACTTGTCTAATATGAGTGCAATGTTCAGATTCGGTGTGGCTGTATATAAGTATATCATCAAAGTAAACAACCAAAAAACGACCAATAAACTCTCTCAAAACATGATTCATCAAAAGCATGAAAGTACTAGGTGCATTATTAAGACCAAACAGCATGAGTAACCACTCGTACAAACCGAATTTAGTTTTGAAAGCAGTTTTCCATTCATCCCCTTCTTTCATCCTAATTTAATGATAACCACGACGCAAGTCAATTTTAGAGAAAACAGCAACACCACTCAATTCATCTAGCATATCCTCTAAGCGTGGAATAGGATGACGATATCAAATAGTGATGTTATTAATCGCTCTACAATCAACACACATGCGCCAAGTACCATCTTTCTTAGGAACTAAAATAACAGGAACATCACAAGGGCTAAGAGAGACACGAATGTACCCTTTATCCAGCAACGCTTGTACTTTCTTCTGAATTTCCTTAGTTTCTTCGGGATTAGTCCTGTAAGGTGCACGGTTGGGAAGTGTGGCGCCAGGAATCAGGTCCACTTGATGTTCTATACCACGCAATGGAGGCAAACCTACGGGTACGTCTTCTGGAAAAACATCCCCAAAGTCCTGCAAAACAGAAGAGACACCAAGAGAAATAGGGGTCATGTCGTTAGAAACCAAGACCTCGCCCTTATACATGAGCACAAGTGGCATGGCTGTAGGATCCTCATGAAACTCTCTCATATTCTCCTTGGTGGCTAGGATCAATAATCCAGGCACTCTCTCACTTTTCGTTATATCACTCAATTTAGGCTCAATTACATCAGGAACAGCTGTTACACAGTCTCGCCGAGTGATAGTATCTTCCTTCAAGTTCACCTCTATCTTCTGGCGAGAATCATTCACAATTTCTTGTGGTGTCATTGGCTGCATAGTAATCTTCTTTCCTTTGAATTCCAAGTGATATGTGTTGGCCGGCCATTGTGATGCACATGGTGATCATAGAGCCAAGGCCGACCCAAAAGTAGGTGACAAACGGTCATAGGAACCACATCAAAATCAATAGAATCTTTGTATGGCCCTATTTGAAAATTCACACGTACCATATGATTTACCTACATCTCACCATTGTTGCTCAACCATTGTATGTAGTATGGCTTGGGACGAGGTAAGTATGTCAAATTCAGTTTGGCACATAATTCCTTACTTGCAAGATTTCTGCAGCTACCTCCATCAATAATTACCTTGCAAGCTTTGTTTGGTCCAACTAGAGCTTTTGTTTGGAACAAGTTGCAATGTTGGGATTCCTCAACCGGTTGCACACTAAGTACACGTGAAGATACGACAATAGTGGGTGCACGCTCAGCATATGCATCAGCACCAACCTCGCCGTCATCAATATCATCATCAGAAGCTTCATCTCCACTTTCTACTTCTACTTGTTCATTAACAAACATAACCTTGCTGTTTGGACAATCCTTCTTGTAGTGACCTCTACCTCCACAAGTATGGCACACCACATCACGAGTATGTGCCTTAGACATATTGGAACCCGAGCTAGCAGCAGGAGCAGCGGGTTTCCGAGCATTAGAACCAAACAAAGGTGTACTTGCTAGCTTGGCCAATGGTGTAAAGGGAGCAGCAGCTAGTGGCGCGGCTGTAGAAGGTGTAGACCTGGCCGAAAATCTGCTGGAGGACGGAAAACGAGTACGTGACTTCGCCTCTTCTGCCAACTGGGATTCTGCCTCTCTAGCATGATGCAACAACTCATTCATGGTCTCATACTTGTGATGACGAACAATGATCTTGATCGGTAACTTCAAATTGTTTAGGAATCTCTGCATGGTCATCTCAATGGACTCACGAATTCTAGCACGTTGCATAAGCATCTCCATCTCCATGTAGTACTCATCAACTGTCATGGTGCCTTGCTTCAGTTGCGTCAATTTATCAAAAACTGATCGCAAGTAGTTGGTTGGTACGAAACGAGCTTTCATGATTTGCTTCATCTCACGCCAATCCCTCACAGGAAGTTCATTGTCCTCCCTCCTATGTTGCACAAGAGCATCCCACCAACGTAAAGCATAACCATCAAATTCAGATGCTGCAAGCTTGACCTTCTTATCTTCTGGATAGTCAAATAAGTGCGAGAGTTTCTCAATCTTCAACTCCCATGTGAGGTAGTCTTCAGGATCAATGGAACCATCAAACTTAGGAATTGAAAATTTTGGCTTGCCCAAACCATCATCAGCAGCTTGGTTGGGAACACGTTGAGCACGCCCAAGAGGAGCATACCCACGGCCATGAGCAGGTGCATGGGCTGGTGCATGGGCAGGTGCAGGGGCAGGTGCATGGGCAGGGGGAATAGCACGTGCCCTGCCAACAGGTGGAGCAGCATCCACAGTGCTACCCTCATCAAAATCATCAAAGGCATCATCATGTTGAGGATCTTCCCTTCTATGTAAGGCGGCTGTCAAACCCTCAATGGACTGCTGCAGAGCGGTGACATTGACATTGAGCATAGCCACTTGCGTTTGGATAGTATCAACCGTCCCAACATGCTGATCCAATCTCATATTCATATCTTGGGGATTCTTGTCAATGGCATCTGTCGTGTTAGTAAACACACGTGTCAAGTGGGATTTCAAAGCCTCATATTCACGCTAATTGACGAGCTCCTCATCCTTCTTTTTCTGTAACACAACATCATCATCACTAGTAGACATGATTAGTAGGTTAGTGCAAAAATCAGAATCTGTATGGTGGAAACTCTCACAACTCACTCACAACTAATAAGAAAGGAGATATTATCGTTCCAAAGTGAATAGAGATGCTCCACCAGACGAAATCAAAGACTGATGCACTTGATGTGATGAAGTGAATATCAAAGGTATAGAGAACAATCGCAGGGCACACAGGTTATGTAAGGTGGAGCTATAGGTATGGTACCCTATCTACACCGCAAACAAGTCCTAGTGCTGATCATACAAATACCCAAGAAACACACACAGTGGAGATAAATGTGGCAAAGCAACTTATGAAAAGGAATATTGCAATGCACAAGAGAGACGCTAGTAATAGCTCAAATAGAACTGGCACAAGATTGCTCAATCTACTAGTGCTATACACAACAAGGCCTCCAAAATTGCACACTTCTATATCTCTTTTTTTTGTCAGACTTGTAGATCTTCTTTTTTATACTGATTCTCTTTTCTTTTCTCTTTTTTTTTGATTTTTCAACTATATTACTCAATGCAAACGAGTACAACAACGTATAACAGAACTGGGCCGGATAGTCCGGTTGATATGTGCTGGAGACTCCGGTCGGGCCGGATAGTCCGCTGCGATTCGGCCGGATAGTCCGGTTTTGCCTGTCGAAAATTTCTGCACTTCAAAAACCTAATGAGCAGCCTGTCGGAGCAAAGCAACTACTCTCGTGGGTACGTTCCAAGGCATAGATGCTGTAGATAGGTTGTGTCTATGTTATGCAAACAAAAGTACGCTATGTGGACTCGGAAAAACGATAAACACGTGCGGAAACGGTAACGGTGGGAACAGCGGAAAACAAGATCAAACCCTAAACCTAGACACAAGCGGAAACTAGACTCCTACGAGGAGAACCTGCAGATCGGATCTACGAGAAGATACAATCAGCAACTAAAACTCGAAAACGATGCAATCTAGTCTATGTCAAATCTTTTTGTAAGGCTTTTTCTGTATAGGATGAAAAACACTCTCTAATCTATGGATGGATTTGTGGATGCTTACCGAGGCAACACTGGAAATCTGATACCAAGATGATATGGGGTGGCCTGATCTTCTCAGTAAGCGGATGGCGATGATGATGGTGGATGGTAGATAACTAGTGTGTAGCTATGATCTCTCCCGCTCGATCCCTGATGCCAGTGCAACAGATCTCGAACCTTGTAGGATATTCACAACACCACACTCTTGCGCACGCAGCTGTGACCACAAACGGTAGTATGCAATCTACTAATTCCCAATGGAACAACATACACACTCAATTATAGTTGGTAGATTCGAACACAGGGTAATTCCAGAGGTTCTATGAAAGAAACAACTCCAAAATATTTTTACGTGGTCTAAACCCTAACTAGGGGTCGTCCCATAGCTTATAAGGGCGGCTGGGGCGGCCAGAAACTGAAACTAAACGCAAACGACTCAAACTGATACAAACCGACTCGAACCAGATTCGGTCGGCGGGCGGACACTCCGGTCAAAATCGGCCGAACAGTCCGGTCAGGCCGGACACTCTGGGTGAAGTGTGCCGGACAGTCCGGTCTGGCCGGAAACTTTGAAGTTTCTGGGTGGTGTCCAGGTAGTGTCCGAACTGGCAGACAGAATGTCCATGCCAGTTTGCCTCTCGACCAGGCCGGACAGTCCAAGTGGAACTGGCCGAACACTCCGGTCGTGGCAGAACTTTTTGCCTCCGTCTTGATGATCTTCTCTTGCGCCTTCCTCCCGCTCCTCCCTCGCGCATCCTTGGGCGATCATCATGTTGGGCTTCTCTTGTAGCCCTTCTCCTCCTCGCGCCATGCTTGTTTCTCCAACGAACCTGATCATACATAAATGCATAGACTTAGGCAGTATAAAGTCCTCATCAATCAAAGTACCAGATTCAATTAGGAGTAAATTCACCTGTTGTTCCAGTAGCTTAGCACGAGCTCTTGTAATAGGTCCAATTCTAATCTCATTGGACTGATCCTTTCTTGCAACAGTTGTAGCATCTTCAGTAGTCATTCGGGTAGGTGTAATTGTAGGGATTGCCTCATCACTTTTTTCTTGATTCTTTTTCTCCCTTCTATACTACTATGTTAACTCTTATATTTGCTCTAACACTCTCACTTTCCAAGGACAAGTGCACAATGCTTAGGCAAACACAAAATGAGCTGCTCTCATAGGATAGATACACACAAGGAAGAAGGGTTAACAAGGTGGAGCAAGTTATACCTTCGGTATTGATGACTTGCTACCGGTGTTGGGGATGATGTTCGGTGTCGCGGTGTCGATAAGCGCGGGATGTGAATCTTGTTGCGGAAGCTTGAAGTTAGTTGGGCGACACGCACGCGAAACACGAACAAGCCAATACGAAATTAGCAAACAAGAATGGGGGTTGAAAATTTTCTTGTCTGACAGGTGCGGTAGTACCGCTCAAAAAGGCCAGTAGTACCTCTGTGATCAGCCGATAGTATCGCTCGCCAGTAGTACCACTCGTTTTGGCAGTAGTACCACTTCGCAGATTCCTAGGTGTGTGGATCACGAAATTGAACGCCCAAACGGCCCAAAAATCCTCAAATTGGTGGAAAACTAAACAAAATTGGGGCTAGGAACACACAAAGAAGGTAGATCGATAACCCAAGCAACAGATCTATGGACCAAAACCATGAAAAAACGCACCAAATCCAGAGATCGATCCGAAGGAAAATTTGGGGCTCTTTTTTTGGGGGGATTTTTGAATTTTTGGTGCATAGAAGAAAATTTTGTGGGGGAATTCGTGAGCAACGAAGCTCTTGATACCAATATATTGAGGGCAAACCTCTAGGGTGGCTCGATCTTTCAGGAATCCCACTCAAATCGAGGGTGGAGTGCGGGGCAAGGAGGGAAGGATGAACACGACGAACGCACGCACGAAGAACGCGATGTACACACACACGCAAAACCATGATAAACACCAATAGCTCATGCCGGCGGTGACTGGTCCGGTGCAATCCCTAGGATCGGTGTCGGGCAGAGGACTCTCTCTCGAACCGGCACGGCGAGATGGGAGACTCGGTGAGATCTTGACGTCTTGGCAAAGGGACACCGATGCCAAGGCCTTGTACAACGCAGAGGCACGATGCAAACTCCAACGAGGTTTGGGGATATTGGTGCTCCTTAGTCAAGGAATATGAGGCAAGAATTAGATAGATCCACAAGGGGTATCCACTAATTCCAATATCATGCCTGACGTTTACAATAGAGGTGGGGGGCTATATATAGGCCAGCCACAAGTTCAGGGGTAGTTTAGGCAACTAAAGTGTCAAAAGGGGGCGTTACAAGGCCAAAGAGCCGAGCTGGAGCGTGTAGGCCCTGGGGTGTCCGGTAGTACCGCTTCCATGAGCGGTAGTACCAGTCAGACGTGGTGGTACCGCTTAAATGGTGCGGTAGTACCGGGGCGGGCAGAAGCTTTTCCGTGAGTCTTTAGGTGCACACGGTAGTACCGCTTGCTGAGTGCGGTAGTACCGGTTGGATCTGGGGCTTCAGGTCCATCTCTCTGCCTGGGGCGGTAGTACCGCTATCCATGAGCGGTAGTACCGCTGTCCATGAGCGGTAGTACCGCTTCCAGGGGCCGGTAGTACCGCGCTCTCCTGGCAGTTGTTGGCTGCTGCGTCGCTCCTCTGGCTCGTGTCTTCATACCTGATGATGCATAGTGTCGGGGCATGAAGTAGCAAGCCATCCAGGGGTGTCTCGAAGTCACATGAGTACAAGAGCGAATTCACCTTAGCTTGGAGAAGCTTGGCTCGAGCACGAGTCATGGGTCCACTTGGGGGACTTGGTGGTGTAGATGTAGGAGCGTCCGTAGGACGGGCTGCATTAGATTCTTTCAAGGCACATTAAGCAATCTCAATTGTTTGTAACAAGTCATGCTACAACAATAATCACTAAGCATAAAGTCATAGCAATATCAAACATGACATGATAAAGTCTAGGCCACAGTCAAAACAAGACTCCTTTTATACCACTTATAAGTATGAACTTTCCTACTCTTTTCCAATCCAAATCAACTTATTTGAAACTATGTATGAATGCGGGGGTCCAACCAATTTATTTAAGCAAACTAAACAAAAGAAAACAAAAAACAAAAACAAAGACGCTCCAAGTACAACACAATTGTGCATGAAACAATAAAATGAAGTGTTTGGAAGAAACCTGGGATTTTTATTGATGAAAAAGGGGATGCCTTGGGCATCCCCAAGCTTTGACGCTTGTACTTCTTGAATATTTCTTGGGGTGACACAGGTGGCATCCCCAAGCTTGAGCTTTTTTCCATGCTTCATCTTATCACATTATTCTTCCCTACACTTTAAAATTTCCTTCATACAAAACTTCACACAATCTTCATTAGCAACATTAGTGTACTTAAGATAATAAGTCTTTAGGTTCAGTTTCAACACAAGTAAAACTTCCATTAAAACACAAGCTACTATAGCAATTCCTTTTAAAAGTTCAAGTGATCAAAGAGAACTCAAAGAGAAAGAGATTAAGAGGCAAATGCAAATAATGGCAGAAATCTGTCAAAACAGACCAACAGGTAAAAATCGATTTTTTTGAAGAGCTTCTGTTGCTCAAATCGAAAATTGTTAAACTAACAAAAGTTAGATAACAACCTGGGGCAGAAGCACAAAAATTACAGCTCAATCCGACGTATAGATATTTTTCACGAATTTTTACAACGAAGCACAAAAATCTATTTCAGGACAGCAACTTTCCCAAGCATTATTTATCTCTCATTAGAGGTTATTCTTGGCACAAAACCACAAAAAAAATCATAAGGAGAGGTTATTGCAGAAGTAATAACTTCCAAGACTCAACAAAAGAAAAATTTATTGACTAAAAATTTGGGTTATCTCCCAATAAGTGCTTTTCTTTAACGCATTTGAGTTAGGCATAAGAAGCAAGATTCAAGTATTCTCAAATGAAGAAGCATTAAGAGCAATACCAGAAATATCTTCAACAAGGCAAGGTATCTCATCCAAATAAGTTCTATAGGATCCTCTCTCAATGCTCTTGGGTTCACAATTTTCATGAAACGGGTTTTCAGGAACAATCCCAAAATTCTTTTCTAAGGCTTCATGTATTCCTACAAGTTTAAAAGGTATTGGTGTCTTAATTTCCACTCCATCTTTAGGTTTGGTTTTGTCCATATTTTCTTGTGTACCAATAACATCTACACATGAGCCTAGCATATTAAAACAATCAAAGACTTTTCTAGCTTCTTTAACAACATCATAGAATTCTTTAAGCAAAGTTTCTAGAATGAAATCTCTCTTTTTAGTATCCTCAATATCTTTAAGTTTAAGAAACATTACTTGCATTATGGGGTTAAGGTTAACAAACCTAGCTTCCAACATGTGAACTAAAGAAGCTGCAGCAATTTTATAATTTGGAGCAAGTTCTGCTAAGGATATATCCTCAGTATCCTCATGCTTGCTAACATGATTTAAGAATTCTTCAATATTATCTTTACCAATTATAGAGCCACTACCTATTGAAAGGTCTTTTAGAGTGAACTTACGTGTCAACATGGTGATCTAAGAACAAGGTGACAACTTATAGAAAGAACTAATTTTTTGTGTGTTTTTGATAAAAAGAAACAAGCAAACAAAGCAGAAATAAACTAACCAAAACAAAAAAACAAAGTAAAGAGATTGGTTGTGAGGGACTCCCCTTGTGAAGATGTCCTTGACTACCTAGCAACGGCGCCAAAAAAAAGGCTTGATGGCTCAAAATATATCGAGCTCGTTGGGAACCCCAAGAGGAAGGTATGATGAGCACAGCAGCAAGTTTTCCGTCAGTTATGAAACCAAGGTTATGGAACCAGTAGGAGCAAGGAAACAACCCCAAGGTGTTGTTTCCAACTTGGAATCCTGCACAACACAACCACAGAACTTTGCCCCAACTTACAACGAGGTTGTTAATCTCACCGGTTTTGCTGAAAACAAAGGATTAAACGTATTGTGTGGAAGATAGTAATTGCTTGCAGAAAGTAAACAGTAAATAGTAAATAGTACATGGTTTATCAATGGTAAAAGAATGGACCGGGGTCCATAGTTCACTAGAGGTGATTCTCCTTAAGATAAATAACATGTTGGGTGAACAAATTACAGCGGGGCAATTGACAGACTCGAGAAAGCATACCATGCATATACTAATCATCTTGACTCCTATGAGATTTGATTAGGCATTACAACATTATACACAGACTGTAATCCAACTGCATCTATGACTAATAATCCACCTTCGGGTTATCATCCGAACCCCCTCCAGTATTAAGTTGCAAGCAACAGATAATTGTATTAAGCTAAGTGTGTAAAGTAAACAATACGATTGTCCCATGGACAAAGGATTGATGTTTTCTCCCTAGTAGCAACATCACATCTAGTACCTTAGAGATTCCTATCACTTCCCTAGATTACTAGAGGCATGAACCCACTATCGAGCATAAATACTCCCTCTTGGAGTTGCTAGCATCTACTTGGCCAAGGTAGCTAATAACAACGGAAAGCATGCAAGATCACAAATAACATAGACATGACAGAATCAATAATCAATCTGAAATAGCATCTCAATATCCATCGGATCCCCGCAAACACAACATGTAGGATTACAAAATAGATGATCTTGATCATGAACGGAGCTCACAAGATCTAAACATGATAGCACAAAGGAGGAGAACCAACCATCTAGCTATTACATGGACCCGTAGTCTAGGGATGAACTACTCACGCATCACACCGGAGGCAGTCATGGTGATGAAGAAGGCCTCCAGGGTGATCTCTCCCCTCTGGTAGGGTGCCGGGAAGAGCTTCAGATCCCTCCCGGTCTAGGGATGGAGATGGCGGTGGCTATAGACTCTTTCATGGAATTTTGATCGGGTATTTAGGGTTTTCATCCCGGGAGGCTTTTATAGGCGGAAGGGCTAGGCCGGTGGAGCACCAGGCGGCCCACACCCCCTAGTGGCGCCCCCAGGCCGCGCCGCCACCAGGTGTGACCGCCCTGGTGCGCCACTTCATCTCCCCTCCGGACTCCGTGTTGCTTCGGGTAAAATATTGACTTTGGCTTTTGTCTAGTCCAATTCCAAGAATATTTCCTTACTAGCTTTTCTGAAACCAAAAATAGCAGAAAACAGGCAACTGGCACTGTGGCATCTTGTTAATAGGTTAGTTTTAGAAAATGTATAAAAATACCTCAAAGTAGGAACAAAACATAAGAAAGTAGATACTAAACAAGCATGGAACATCAAAAATTATAGATATGTTTATGACGTATCACTAAATCATGGTGTTATTGTTTTACTAGATTTGGCATCTATCGGATTAGTGCCTGTGGGAGGAAGACGGTCGAGAGATGGAAGACGCACTAGGAGGCAATAAGAAGATCCAGAATGATCAAGAGATATGTGGCACATCAGGACACGTTTGAGGTGCACCACGATATATGGCCTACGCGCCAAGTAGGTTGAACCCATCTATGGGTCGGTATGTTGAGGGCAAACCTCTAGGGTGGCCCGATCTTTCACGAATCCTTTTCAAATCAAGGATGGAGTGCGGGGAGGGGAGGAGAGGATGAACACAACGAACTCATGCCCGGAGAATGCGATGAACACACACACGCAAAACCATGGTACACACCAATAGCTCACGCCGGCGGTGACCCATCCGGCGCAATCCCTAGGATCCGCGTCAAGCGGAGGACTCTCTCTCTCGAATCGGCACGGCGAGGAGGGAGGCTCGGAGAGATCTTGACGTCTAGGCAAAGGGACTCCGATGCCTAGGCCTTGTACAACGCGGAGGCACGATGCAAACTCTAACAAGGTTTGAGATATTTGGTGCTCCTTTGTCAAAGGAGCATGAGGCAAGAACTAGATAGATTCACAAGGGGTTTCCACTAATTCAAAATATCATGCCTAGGGTTTACAATAGAGGTAGGGGACTATATATAGGCCAACCACTTAAACAGGGGTAGTTTAGGAATAATAGACAAGTTCTAGACGGACTAAGGGGTACATGGGCCAAAGGCCCAAAGGCCTTTTACATGCCTAGCAACGCTCGGTCCGGAGACTCTGGTGTGGTGGACCAGAGACTCCGGTCTGGGCCGGAGATTCTGGTGGGGTCTCCGGTTCATCTCCGGAGTGGCCATCTAGCTGTCCTGGGGCCTGGTTCGAGGGTCAGACCGGAGGTGGGCCGGAGTCTCTGGGGTCTTCAAGCCGGAGACTTTGGTGCACTGGAGACTCCGGTCTGAGCAGCTCCAGCGGCATCTGCTTCACGATCTGCTCCTTGTTCTCCATCCTTGGGTGCTTGGTGATGTGTTGGGGCTTCGTACCTGATGATGCATATAGTAGTTGCATGAAGTAGCACATCATCCAAGGATGTATCAAATTGGCACGAGGAGAGGAGCGAGTTCACCTTAGCTTGTAGGAGTTTGGCTCGGGTACGTCTCATTTGTCCACTTGGGGGACTTGTTGGTGTAGATGTAGGAGCGTTCATAGGACGGGCTACATCATCTCCCCCTTGGGAAAGAGTCGTCCTCGACTCTTCATGGGTATCATCGGAAACATCTCCATGGTAGGGTGAAAGGTCCTTGACATTGAATGTATTGCTTGCAACATACTTGTAGGTCGGTATGTGTAACATCCCAAAACTCCAATCCAAGGTTATTAAGATCCAAATCATCAAATTTAGAGTTAACAAAAACTTTTCCACTTAAAATCATTAAGCATTTATATGCGTATGCATTTAAATTAGGAGTTGTTTTGAATTGCCATGTTTGAGTGATCCATTGGTTGTAAAATGATTCTAAGGTGAATTAAACATCATCTAGATCATTCACAAACAAATCCCAAAGAAAAACAAATCAAAAAGAATACAATAAGCAAATGGTCATTTGTGCCATTTTAATTACCATGCCTACTTTGGCTATTCCTAGAACTCAAATCTTAACAGAAACAATTGTGGATCTTTGCACCCCTTGCTAGTACAAGTAGTGGTGTACCAAGGCCCACTTTGTTTGATCCCAAAAACATTCAAACACTAATTTTAAATGGCATTTGAAAATTGAATTTAGTGTAGGTATCAAGATCACACTTATTCAAAAACCACTCAAATATACTCCATTTTAAAATCCCAAGCAACCAGAGATGCTCAAGCATGTGATCAATAACTCCACCAAAAATCAGCCCAAAATTCAAACAAAAGTTTCTTTCGGCCATTTTGTCAAACACCTTGTGTGCAAAAATCTGGATAAATCACAAACACTAGTGTGAGCAGTGTTGTGGCCAAACTTGTCCCCCACATTGCCACCAAACCCTCTCCACTACTTCCCCTACCCTTCCCTAGCCCGGCCAAGCACTGTTCCCACAACCAAACGGTCATGGACATCAATCCCGAGCCCACTTGAGCACCTCACCGGCGACAACACGCCACAACAGCCCCCAGCCTCGCCCACCTTGACCAACGTGTCGCTCGTGGTCCACCTCCACCGCTAGGCCAGCCCCAGCCCGCGGACAGAGAAAAGAGCAGCCAGGAACAGCCGCGCCCGGAGCTTCTCTACCATGCCGACGCCGCCCGCAGAGCACACACAGTCCCCCGCTCAACCAGACCACGCCTCGCTCCCGCCGCCCACCTACATGATCACAACCGCCCTAGGAAGCTGCCAGACACGCCCATTTCCTCGACCGTGACCCGTAACCGCCGGCCGCCGCGAAATTCACCGTCGACCGAGGCAGCGTGCGCGTAGCAACGCTCGCTGCTCCCGACCACAATGCACTGCACGAGCACCGCTGTGACGCTCGCCAGGGAACCGCCCACCGCCCACACCTATAGCTCGCTGTGCCGTCGACCACGTCGAGCTCTGCCCATGCCGAAATGCACCCCTCGCCCCGCTATAAATAGAGAGCTCCCCGACACCAATTCGTCACACCAGCTCCATCCACTCCACCTGATGAGGGCAAACCTCTAGGGTGGCCCAATCTTCACGGATCTCGTGGTCAAATCGATGGGAAAGCGAGGGGAAAGGGGAAAGGTAGCAGAAGCGGACGCACACCTCGCGAAGAACACGATGAACACACGCAAAAAACACACGATACAAGGCCGATTGCTCTCACCGGTGGCCACCGGTCCGATAGAATCCTCGCAAGGAAAGATCGGTCAACGTGCTCCCGTCAATCCCAAGCGGAGAGGAAAGAACACCTTGGAGAGGGTCTTGACGTCTTGGCAAAGGGACACTGATGCCAAGGCCTTGTACAACAAGGGAGGCGCGATGCAAACTCCAACGAGGTGGTGACGATAGTCGATCCCCTTTTTGGTAGAAGGGGATGAGGCAAAACTAGAGATTCCACAAAGGGGGTTGTCTTTAGTCTATCATCTATGCCTAAGGGATACAATGAGGGGTGAGGGCTCTATTTATAGGCCAGCCACAAGTTCAGGGGCAGTTTGGGCATAAAACTAGGGTTTTGTGCGGAATAGAGGGGTACATGGGCCAAGGGCCCAGATGTTGGCTCACAGGCCCATCACTTAGGCCGGACACTCCGGGTCGAGTGGGCCGGACAGTCCGGGGTTGTCGGACACTCCGGGTAGTGTCCGGGTAGAGTTCGATGTAGCACACAGAATGTCCGCGCCAGGATGGGGCTGGTGTAGGCCGGACACTCCGGCGTGGTCGGGCAGACACTCCGGTAGCGCCGGAGATTCCGGCTGGCATCGGGCGGACTCTCCGGGGCGAAGACGGTGGAGACTCTGGTTCTTGAGCTGGCTGCCCCAGGTCCATCTTCTTGGGTGACTTGGGGACGATCTTGGGGACTTGGCTAACTTGGTGACGATCTTGGGGACTTGGCGTTGTAGATGTAGTAGCGTCTGCAGGACGGGCTGCATCAGCTCCCCCCCTTCAAAAAGAGTCGTCCTCGACTCTTCATGCACATCACTAAGAAGATGATGTCGAGAGACCTTCTTGATCCTTGGGTTCACCATATAGTCGTCCTTGAGAATCTTGATGTGGCAACTCTTCAATGTTCCTTCACATTCAAAAGCAAAGCAACACTCAAAGAGTAGCCAATTCATGAAGATCATAGCATGAGTCCTCAGTTAGAAGGAAGTCACCTTATGATGTAGAGATAGCTCATTGAAGGGTAGCCCTAGGTAACTCTCTTCGATTCGTCTTGTCAACTCATGCAATTGTACCTGCACACAACAAAGACCAAGCAACATATATGTTTGTGTGTGATAGAGGAACATGTCATTTGTGGCATGTCCATTCTTGTTCACAACACTATTAACACAACTCAAGTATCGCAAACGAAATGCGTATGCAAGGTCAAATTGCATGGGAATTGTTTGAACATCATCCAAATGTGGGAACTCAAAAACTCCATAAAACATCTTAGCGTGGCACTCAAAGCAATGGACAATATTGGTCAACATCTTTGATGCAAGGATAGGAGAATTCAGCAAAAACACATGAGGAAAGATATCCAAAACAACATCATTATGTGTGCAAACCAACCATTGGAAAGAACAATTGGTCAACATGTTGGATGCCACACACAAATCATCAAAAGCAAATATCATTGGGATATGAGTACCACGAGCGGAAGCAAAAGCAATGTGTTTGCAAACAAACCATATGAAAGAGCAAGTGGTCCTTATGTTTGTTGCAACAACAATACGAGAGACTTGGAAGCTCTCATGACAATACATGCTCAAAATGGCATTATGGTTGCACACAAAACATCGGAAAGAGAAATTGTTCAACGTTTTTGTGGCAACAAAAGAAGCATCAATATCCAATAGCAACGAAACATGATTGTCACAAGGTGAAAGAATACCATTAACATGCTTGCAATCAAACCATAGGAAAGAGCAATTTGTCAACATGAAAGATGCAACGCATGCAAAAGGTATCAGAGTTGGGTTCGATCTTGAACTCACGTGGGGGATGCTCTCTAGAGCTCTTTTTGTCAACTCGTGCTCAACTGAGGTTGACATTCTTTTGCGGGTACCTACACAAATCAAACACAAAAGGAAGAACATGTGTGCATGGTAGAGAAACACATCATCCATCATGACGTACACCATTAGTGTCAATCAAGTATGAAAAATATGCATGGTGAGTATGCAAGTGGGGAACATGCTTATCATGGCAATCATCAAAATCTCCAAAATTTGAGAAAGCTATGGGGGCCATCTCAATATAAACCATATGAGAATTATTGTTGCAAGCAAAACAAGTGAAAGAGCAAATATTTAACTTATTGCAAGCAACATGAGAAATTGTAAAACATTCATGACAAAGCATGGTTCGAGGGGTACCATTGGTAACATCATTGCAAGAAAAACATTGGAAAGAGAAATTGTTCAACAAAGTGCAAGCAATGATATCATCAACGTAACATTTAGAGCATGGCATGTCTAGTGCAACATCATCACAATCAAATAATTTCACATGCTCAACATTATGCAAAGGCAAAGTATCACATGGAAATACCAATGAGTCATGTGTGATATCACAAACATCATCCATAGCATGCCAATTATCACAAGTCATCATGTCCACTAGTGGGATCATGGCATCATGAACACCCGTATTCTTAGCTTGTTCATACCTCTCATATGAAGTGGGTGTTGTGGTAGCATTGGCCTCCATGTGGACGACTTCTTCATCATGTATGGGGATGGCATCATCTTCATCCACCATGTACATCTTCTTGGTCGGAGGCATCATCATCTCCAAGCTTGGCGCTTCTTTATCCATGGAACCTAGCACATCATGGGATAACACACTAGAGGTAGAGGGTAAGTCGTTAGAAATCAAAGTGGTCTCACATGACCTATCAACTACCACTCTCGACTCACTCGGTGTATCACTCATGCCCTCCAAATGGAAGCACTCAATCTCACGTATGGTGGAGTTACTCATCTCACTCTTGTTTTCACTCAAGTGGGCTAAGTGGCTCTCATACTCACATAGGGTTGGTACCACATCATCACTCAAGCATGTAGGGGTAGCTCGGTTCTCTCAACTCCATGCGCCTCCTTTGGTGAAGGGAAAGTTCCATGCTCACCATTCTCGACCTTGTCGTCGCCGTATTGCACTTTGGCTTGTGTAGTCCTCTTGACGTACTCGTCCAACTTGGTGAAATAGAGGTCTTCGTCTTCCTCATCCATGAAGGTGCATGCGTCATCTAGGACGTCAAGTTTGGGCATTGTAGCTTGATGGCCTGGAGGAGAGCTTGCTCTTGGTGCCATTTTGGTGGTGGCACGAGTAGTTGAAGGTGCCTTATGATGGTGTCGATGGAGGTCATTGGCGTGCCTTGCCAAAGGTTGATGTAGATGGCGCACTTGGTCATCCATATGACGTTCTCTACGATGCTCCTTGTCCTTGGCACTCTTCTTGGTGAGGCGTTGTAATGAGCGCAACGCATCATTTGTCTTGGCCATCATGCTCATGGTTTTGGCGAAGTTGTTGTCCATGTCGCGCTTGAAGTTGTCCATTTGGTCGTGGACCATGTTGCTCTTGAGGTGGAGGCTCCATCTTGGTCGACGCGACTTGAGGAGCTTGTCGTTATCATTCGTGAAGTCGGTCATGCTTGGGGAGTTATTGTTGTTGTAGAACTCCATATCACCCAAGCATGTGGAGCCATTGTCGGTGTAGTGCTCCATCATGTCATCCATTCTTGTGGAGGCATATGCATGGTGGCTCATCGTGGATTCTTCATAGAAATCATCCTCGGTTCCGGAGTCCCTAAACATGATTCACAAGACCAAGTGGTGTATATGGAAGTGGTAGGGGGTTAGGGATGCAACACCAAACCTTACTTTACCTTGGAAGATAGTATCGTGCAAGTGGCAACACTTGAGAGCAATCAAAACCAAGCAAAGTGAAGTTCACGGGGAACACCAAAACCAACTAACCACTAAAAAAACACACACACGCAAAGCTTATGGTGGATGAGTATGGAAGGTGGCATGTCAAGAACCAATCTGAAATCAAGATATTATAATGGCAAGTAAAGAACCACGATGATCACAAAGCAAAACAAGTCAATCCACAAGATAGGAATATATACAAGGAAACACACACGGTGGGATAAATGGGACTTGCGCGATGGAGAAAGTGAGCTAAGAACCAAATGATTACCTAGCGAAGACTATAAGCTCGTGTCGCACAAGTGCAAGGAGAGACGCTAGTTCGATTGCAATAAATTGGTGGGCTACAAGATATGCACAATAAGTACCACCTATTTGATGTTCATCGAGCTTGCGCTTCCTATTCTATGAGGCACTTGTTTGTTTGTTTCTTTTTCTTCTTTTTCTCTTTTTCTATTTTTTTTATCTTTTTCTTTTATTTTTCACTTGCCCCTTCCTTGTGCCAACAACTATACAAGATAACTATATGAGATAGCGCACTCACAACTTTTGCTCGGTATTCTACAAGTATCAAATGTGCATAGCCCAAGCAATTATAGGAGGAACTAGTCTCAATAGGTGTTTGTTGAACGCAAAGATAGTGTGGCCTCACAAAGGGATGAAAGTGGGGAGAAGTCGTGAAATTTTTATACCTTTCGTCGCCGATCTTCACCCTTTATTGGTGGATTCCGCCTTGCTCACGGAATTTTGATGGAGTAGATAGCATGAACCACGGAGATGATGATGTAGAGCTCTTTCTCCTCTTCAAAACGAGCTAAAGACCACAAAAATCCGAGTTCGTATGCAAAAGTTATGCTCAAAACCGTGAAGCAGATTTTTCTGTCAGCAGGGGGGCGGACAGTCCGGTGCGCGCAGGCCGGACAGTCCGGTCAGGCCGGATATTCCGGTCAGTTTAGGCCGGAAACTCCGGTGGGCGGATATTCCGGTCCGTTTTGGCCGGACAGTCCGGTCCGGTCGTACTAGAACTTCCAGAACACGAACTGGACGAGTTTTGGCGGAAAAACTTGAACCAAAACCTCAAATTGATGGGGGAAATCAAGGAATTAGGCCATGGAAATGCAGGGGAAGGTAGATTAACAAGTTTAGCAAGTAATCCACGGATCAAAACCTACCAAAACGCACTCAAATCACAGATCGATCCAAAACACGAAATTGGGGCTATTTTTTGGGGATTTTCGAATTTATGGGGGAAAAGACCAAATCGATGAGGAATCCGTGGCAACCAAAAGCTGTTGATACCAGATGATGTGGGTTGACACAAGATTCACTCGATTTTGTGGCTATTTTTGTGGTTTTTCAAGAAAAAATTTGGTGGGGAAGAACGAGGGTGAAATCCATGGCAACTTGGGCTCTGATACCAGATGATGAGGGCAAACCTCTAGGGTGGCCCGATCTTCACGGATCTCGTGGTCAAATCGATGGGAAAGCGAGGGGAAAGGGAGAAGGTAGCGGAAGCGGACGCACACCTCGCGAAGAACACGATGAACACACGCAAAACACACACGATACAAGGCCGATAGCTCTCACCAGTGGCCACCGGTCCGATAGAATCCTCACAAGGAAAGATCGGTCAACGTGCTGCCGTCAATCCCAAGCGGAGAGGGAAGAACACCTTGGAGAGGGTCTTGACGTCTTGGCAAAGGGACACCGATGCCAAGGCCTTGTACAACGGGGGAGGCGTGATGCAAACTCCAACGAGGTGGTGACGATAGTCGATCCCCTTTGGTAGAAGGGGATGAGGCAAAACTAGAGATTCCACAAAGGGGGTTGTCTTTAGTCTATCATCTATGCCTAAGGGATACAATGAGGGGTTGGGGCTCTATTTATAGGTCAGCCACAAGTTTAGGGGTAGTTTGGGCATAAAACTAGCGTTTTGCGCAGAATAGAGGGGTACATGGGCCAAGGGCCTAGATGTTGGCTCGTAGGCCCATCACTTAGGATGGACACTCCGGGTCGAGTGGGCCGCACAGTCCGGGGTGGTCGGACACTCCGGGTAGTGTCCGGGTAGAGTCCGATGTAGCACACAGAATGTCCGCGCCAGGATGGGGCTGGTGTAGGCCGGACACTCCGGCGTGGTCGGGCCGAACACTCCGGTAGCGCCGGACATTCCGGCTGGCATCGAGCGGACTCTTCGGGGCAAAGACGATGGAGACTCTGTTTCTTGAGCTGGCTGCGCCAGGTCCATCTTCTTGGGTGACTTGGGGACGATCTTGGGGACTTGGCTGACTTGGTGATGATCTTGGGTACTTGGCGTTGTAGATGTAGTAGCGTCCGCAGGATGGGCTGCATCACTACCTCAGAAACCTCCCAGAGTCCCACCGGAGCAAGCCAGAGCCCGTAGCGCTCCAATTTCGCCGGAGACCGCCGCGGAAGGAGGAGAAGGGCGCCACTGATCCAAGCCATCCCCAGGGACACCGCCGGTACCAGGAGCACCGTCGTCCTCGACTCGTTCATCTGCCCGCCTCACCGACCCTCGCCGGAGCTCCGGTAAGCCGCCCTAGACCCTCACCTACCGTGCTAGGGTTCCTTCCCGTTGTGTCCTATTCCAGTGTAGACGATGGATGTGAGCCGTTGATCCAGGATCTAATCCTACGGTCCTCATCCTCCCATACCTGTTCGGCAGCCCCTATTCCACTGACAGGTGGGGCCCTCACTTAGGCCAGCCCGTCCGCTGCACGGATCGCAGTGGGTCGGCCCATTTCTTTCCCGCGCAACCCAATGAATTCAAATAGACATTTTTCTTTTTAGACGTAAACTAGATTATGTCCCTTAGTTCCAAAATCAATTCAGGAAGATCTACTGAACCAAATTGAGTGAGTCCAATTTTGTTGGAAAGCTTCTGAAAAGATCTATCCAAGCCCGTTGGATTTAATTCATTTAGAATTAGAGATCTCTCCTAGTAAAAATAACAAGACAAAAGCTTTTGCACATTCAAACATTTTTATAAAATCAACCATAATAGCTTTTGAGTTGATTCCAACTCTTAAAAATCACATTTAACCATACCTATCTGAATATGTAATAAAATTAAGGTTTGCATGAAGTGACTTTGGACTAGAACCAAAATAGTTCTATATAGGAATTTCTAGTCACTTTAAATCATTAATTATTAAACTTAAACTTACTAAAATGTGATCCAACCTTTAAATCACATTCCCATATGTTAGAATATGTGGTGATGACATGTGTCCACATGATCCCATATTTTAAATGGAGAATATTAAATCTTAGTTATTTTCAATGAGTAGAAATTACCTTTCTTAAATAAAAAGAATGAAGCTAGTTAATAAAACCTTGTGATGCTTGTGATGATAATAGATCATCAAATGTGTGCCTTAGTGTGCTAAGTAGACTAGTTAAGTATTGTTTGTTGATTGTGTATCCCGTATGTATTTATAGACAATAGTACCGACCAAGCTTTCAAGGAGGAGGAGTTCTATCAAGAAGAGGAGGAAGAAAACTTCAACCACTTCACCAACCAAGGCAAGCTTACTTGCAAGCCTCACTTCAAGTAAACTGAGCAAGCTATTGTTAGTACGCTAGAATTAAACTAGATAACCTAAGCAAGGTGCATTAGGCATGCTTTGGTTATACCACTTTGACTAGTACCTACTCCAAGTTTTACTTTCAAGCTTTTACTTTCTTTACTTTACCAAAGTCTCTTACTTGTTTGAAGGTAGCATAAAAAGTATAAAACTTGACTTATCTAGATAACCTTAGATGTCATTCTATGGCATGAGATTGAGAGTAGCATCCCACCTTAGTGAACACTCTTAACTTAGTAGCTTAGAGCTAAATCAAAACTCGAGTCACTTTAGATGGGAATACTTGGTGAAAATGAATTGTGAAAACCTTGGAATGATGAGTCATTCTATTGAGATGTTTTGACATGTGTTGAGAAACACAAATGGTTTATGATGGTGAAAATGTTGAGGCATGAGCCTTAGCCCCTTTACAAAACTGATGATTGGATTCAGATGCGATACCATTCCAATTTTACCGTACAACCATAATACATGAATTGGGTAAGGCTTAGCTAGAAATTTATATGCATTAGTATTAGTTCCCTCGCGGGAGAGGTTTGATCTGAGGCTACCTCTCAATGTTGTCCACCTATGCAGAACCCAAGATGACAGATGGTCATGGTTGGGAGGCCATACTCATAGGAGAGGTGCTTATACTAGGGTGTGTAAAGAAAAGGTTATGTTTGATTATCTTCATACTAAGTATGATGATTGAGGGTTATCCCTGACAGATGTATCGAATCTTGTGGTGAAAGTGTACTACCTCTGCAGAGTGTCAAACTATTCGAATAGCCGCGTCCGCGGTTATGGACAGTTGGAGTGGCCATACTTTTTCGTTGTCAGATGTTTTCAAAATGACTTATGAAATGAATGATGAATCTTGACTTGACCACAACAGAGTTGTGACTATGACACTAGCTTCCTAACTTAAGTGATTCTATAACTTTATTTTATCTTTCTTTGTTTCTGAACTCAGCTTAGGTTTCAAACTTAATTTTATAGATAAACTTAGAGTTAGCAATCCTACTAGAACTACCTTACTTGTTAGTAATAGTTTGCGAGTACTTAAAGAGTACTCATGGCTTTTGTCCCTGGCTATCCTATGGCCAGACTATGAAGTAGACTACCAAGATGAAGGAAAACAGGACGACTATGACAACTAGGACTATCTTTCATCGTCAGCATTGCCCATGCCACAGAAGATGGACCCCACCGCTACACTTCTTATTTATTCCGCTGCTTGTTGTATTAAGACTGGATCATGAGATCCTTTATTCGTGTAAGACCTTATTATGGTTTGTAATGGATGGTGTACTGTGATATGCAATCTGTTATGTCTCGCAAAAATGGTAATGCTGGGATTGCGATGTATGGCATAACAGGCATCTGGGATTAAAAATCTGGGCGTTGACAACTTGGTATCAGAGCCATCCTGACCATAGGAGACCCTAGTTAGAATGGACGTCCGAACAAAAACTTAATTTCAAAACCAAATTGAGTATTTATGAAAAACTATTTCCTCTCTTACCCTTGGGAATTTATTCTTTCTCAAAAACTCATGTTCCTCCAAGTCTTACATTACTACATAAAATTTAACACACTTGATCACTTCACTAACTTTCTCATCCTTAATTCTTGTAGATGGAGACGCAATTCAGCAAGTTCTACTAGTTGGGCAACAGAGGCCAACTGATCTTTGAGAGGGATCTAGATTCACTGTCTGAGTTATTGGGACGCCCACATCCGGAGTTTCTTGGAGCTCAACTTCCTGGACCCCCAGGAGGAGACTTACAATGGCTAGTCACTGCTGATCTTCGAGGGAGCATAGAAGCACCAACGTATGGGAGAATCCAGTTCTCCGTAAGAGAGAATGATGACCCACAAGTATAGGGGGTGTATCGTAGTATTTTCAAGGGAAGCGAAACCCAATTTATTGATTCAACAGAAGGGGAGCCAAAGAATATTTATAAGCCTTAACAACTGAGTTGTCAATTCAGCTGCACCTGGAAACAATCTTGCTCACAATAGTTTATCAGTAGCAACAGTTTTGTAGTAGGAATGGCAAAGTAATAGCAGTAGTAAAGTAAAGACAGCAGTAACAATAGCAGTAAACAATATGATTCGAGTGCGGTAGGCATAGGGATGGATGGACGGGCGTTGCATGGACAAGACAATTCACATAGCAATCAGAACATAGGGCAATTGCAGATAAATAAGATAAAGCATCCAAGTACTAGATAATCCTAGGCATGTGTTCCATATATAGTCAAAAATAATAGATAAAGCTATGAATAGATTCCAACTCGAAAATAATAAGTAGCATGAAGTAAAAAAACATGAGCAACATTACAATACTCATAAAAAGGTATGATAAAGTGGTATCTCGCTTGCCTTTGATTATGAATATCAAGGCACCTCTGAAATTCAAGTGATGACTAGAAGTAAAGATATCAAGGATATAAGCATTAAAGTCATAACACAAGTAATCAAGTCATGGGACAAGCACAAAGAATGACAACTATGCTCTCAAGAAGGTGCTCAAAGAATAAATGGAGACTCAACAAGTAAAGCCAAAGGTTTTGAATAATTTTGAAAGGCTTTCAAATGCTAAAAGTATGATACTCATTAGCTTTGAGCTCTCATTGCCCCTATCATAAGCGTCTTTAATGTGGTTAAGCTGAAAGTGAGGTCCAATCTGAGTTATATGCTTGACAGACTATAAACTGAAAATCCCAAGTCCCTTGAGTACGAGGGCCGCTCCTCATGCTACTCAACTTTAGTTATCGGTAAGTTCTTGTCATCGTAAGTATGTGCGTATGATAGCAAACCGCCAACGGGGTACCCCTTGCCCGATGATACGGAAGAATCCCCATATCAAAATGACAAGGCAAGCAGACAATGAGTATCTCAGCAATCTTCTTATTTACCATGGGAAAATGGTGCTTTTTTTCTCTCTTTCCTCTTTTCATGAATCTCTTTTTTTTCTTTTTCTCAATAGTTATCTCTCTCTTTTTTTATAAGAAGTATGCTTCATAGATATCATTATGGTTACGCTGCAGGTTTCCACCATGTCAGCATGGATTAGACCAGCGGCCCAGGCGTTTCTCTAAGACACATACATAACTCCATGGACTTACAAGCTCCCCTTTTATTTCACACTGACGACATCCGCAAACAAAAGAGCAAGGTATCAACTGGGTATATATTTACACGTGTTGAAAGCGTTCCCCGTGACAGCACGGTTCTGCTAATCCCCAGCCTATAATTTGCAAGCATATAACTTTCATGGAGAGTCACAATCGTTCAGGTTTATTAAGTGCAGGAAATAAAGTGTGCCATCAAGTTCGTGAGAGCTTTACTAACTAACTTTCTCATAACAAGCAAACATTTTATTCGGAAGAAAACAAGGCATATTGAGTATGCACGGAAGTAGCAAATGATGCTAATAGGTAGGTATGGTGGACACTTTGGCAATATTCGGTTTAAGGGAGTTGGAAACATGAGTAAAACACTCGGTGGAGATGAAGGCTAGCAATAGTAAGGGAGCGACAAACAAGAGAGCAATAGTTGTCATCATCATGCTTGCAACAAAACATGACTACTCATGTCATGAAAGTGATTCAAGATCCTCAAGGCAAAATAATTCATCAAGGCTTAACTGATTATTACCGTCATGTGCATGCGTAAGCATGTGCCAAGTCGATTCAAATGAAACATTCAGAGGAGGATACCACGGTCTCATACCAATTTATGAATAGAGCAATGCAAGCAAACATTCATAAGACATGCTACAAACTATTAGCGAGCTGGAGCTAATCATAAGAAAGCAAGAACTACTAAGCATCCAAAGATAACATACACCTTACACGAACGGACTAAGCATGCCCACAGTGATGAGTATATGTCCAAAAATGAAAACAAATAGAGTTCGTTACCAGCCTCTTACCACGCCTCAAGTTGTCATTAATCCTCATTATTGCTCTCCACTTGTGTGGCTTGAATAATAATATGAAACCAAATCCCATTGAGGACTGTTGAACCCTGCAACAAACTCACAAAGCCAAATAAGAACGACAAATTTTTTTGTTGTTTTCGATTTTTAAAGAACAAGAACCAAAGAGGAAAACAAACAAAGCAAAATCTTTTTGGGTTTTTCGAATAGTTCAAACAAAGCAAAAAGGAAAAACAAACCAAGGCAAAAATAAGAAGCAAACCAAAGAGAAACAACAGAAATATTTTTGGTCTTTTTGTGTTTTAGAAAGCAAAAGCAAAGAAAGAATGAAAACTAAAAAGAGAACTAACCATGAATATACAAAGTACCGACGCAACAAGATATGGAGATGAGTGCGGTGTCGGTGTACCTCCCCCCAAGCTTAGGCTTTGGCCTAAGTGGGTATCAATCCCAAGCTGGCCAGGATGAAGTGTCACCCTGGTATGACGAAGAGGTCCCCTCGTCCTAGTGCGAGCTCGAGTACGTCCCTCCGTAATGCGCGGAGTAATCATAGGAGGGCACATCCTCCTGGTGCTTCTCGTGGAAACCCAGCAAGTGAAGCTGCTCGTCCACCTCCTCCTTGGAGCGCGACCACGGTCTCCTGTGAACACTAAACAAAGAAGCCTGTGGCAAAAGGATCCCCCTTTCATCCCCGTCAGTGAAAAGCATCCTATATACTAGACTGTCCAAATCAGAAGTAGCGGTGACAAAGTGATGAGTTTTCATAGCAACAAGGTCAAGCCTCTGTGGTGCCAGTATAGCATCATTGGGATCCACTAAAAGACCTAATGCATTGACTATATGCGAGGCAATGATGCCCCCATAGATAGGCCCCCTAGCAGCTAGGCGGCGAGCAATAAGCGAGCCAAGATTGTACCGAGTATCATTGTTAAGCGCAGCAGTAAGGAAGGCTAATGATAGTTGGAGATATTACTTGTGTTCTCCCTACCTAGTACACTAGTAGCAAGATAATATGCAAAGTATCTAAGAGCAGGGAGTTGGATATTTCTTATCTTTCCGCGCTGCGCCACGCGGTCATCATCATTGGTCACCCCTTGGTAAAGCTCCAACAAATCAGCGGGTCGCCCTTGAATTTTCTTCACGGTCCTGTCATGTGTACACCTACAATACTGCAGCTTGTAAGAAAGTAAAACGAGGAAAAGAGGATGGGTGAGCATCCCCATCATCCCTTTCACTACCAATACGAGTTGCAATGAGATCTTCGTTGTATGATGGCCTAAATTGAGAGGCTGATCTGGAGGGCCTCAACCTCCTAGGTGCATCACTCTCAAATATCTCTCCAAAAGTATGGTTGTTCATGCTTGGTATTCTGAAATTTAAACACCTATTAAACAAGTGATTGCAAAGTAAATATAATGAAGGATTCTACTCATAGGAACTTGTAAGAGGCCTAAACATGCATCAAAACTATATCTCTAAGCATCAAACAAGCTTACAAACTCTCATAACCAGTCACCTACAGCAGCAAAATACTCAAAATACAATCCACTAAACTCAAATCTACTTGGACAAGGAGAGGAATCACATATCAGGGAACAAATGCTCCAAATTTCAGCAAGAAAGATGGGCTGAGCAAGGAGGTCAAAAAAATCGAGAGCAAGCACAACAAGAACGCGATTTTGAGCAATGAACTAGAGCTTACTCGGGAGAGAGAAGAAAGTGGCAGGTGAGAGAGTTAGTGGGGGGCCAGGGTGGCCCACACCAGGGCATAGCGCCACCTAGGACAGGCCGCGCCACCAGGTGGTGTGCCTGCCTGGTGGGTCCCCCTGGTACCTCCCAAGTACTCTGCCCCCTTTTTCACGTAAAAATTTAATATGAATTTTCTGGAATTTTTCGAGACACTTTATTTTTGGGCATTTTTCAGGCAGAGAAGAATGATTTTCTGATAGACAGATTTTTTTAGAAACATGATGCAAGGACAAAACAAAGCTAGGACTACAGAAGTTCTAAGACTCTCTAACATGCAAGCAACTAACAATAAAGAAAACTAAACAAAAACTAAAACTAAAATGGATAGTACTAGAAGTAAACAGAGATAATCATAGTGAGAACATTGTTTTGGTCAATGAAATCCTTTTGTTAACAAGGTTGATCAGGTCTTGCTACCAAAACAATTTCATATGAGACAAAACTTTGTATTCCACTAATGATTATGTTACCTCAACCTTGATAGCAATGGTCCCAATCATAATAGTTTCAAATTTTTCTCTTGGTATGGGACAATATATTTCTCCAACTTGAATGCCCTCAACATGTTCAATTGAATTCAAACCATAAGTCCTTTCAATCTTCTTGGGGAATTAGATAGTATGTTCCTTGTCATTCACATTGAAAGTTACCTTTCCTTGATTACAATTGATAACAACTCCTGCAGTATTAAGAAAAGGCCTCCCAAGAATAATATACATATTATCATCTTCAGGCATTTCAAGCACAACAAAATCAGTTAATATCAAGCAATTATGAGCCACTTGAACAGGTACATCCTCACATATACCCATAGGAATAGTGGTAGATTTATCAGCCATTTCCAAAGATATATCAGTTGGTATTAATTTTGGAGAGAGTGTACCTCAATAGTGGATGAGTAGGGAATAGGCTTACATAATTCTTCTATAGGAGGTAAATTCTTGACATCTGCAGCTTTAATTCCCTTCTCCTTAAGACATTTCTCAGCTTCCTTCATCACTTCATCATTTAATTTAATAACTCCCCTCTTCTTTGTTGTTGGAATAGGCACCGGAATAGTAGGTTCAGGTACAATTACTTCAGGTATAGCTTGTTTAGGAGGAGTCCAATCTTCATAATTCTTACTTATTTTAGCCATTAACTCCTCAACTTCCTTAGGAGTCCTATTCCTGAAAACACAATCAGCACAACTATCTAGGTATGTTCTAGATTCTTCGGTTAGTCCATTATAAAATATATCAAGAAGCTCATTCTTAGGTAATGGACTTCCAGCCTGTGCATGAATCAAAGCACAAAACCTTGCCCAAGATTCAGGCAATACCTCTTTTTCTCCCTGTTTAAAATCAAAAAGTTCCTGCAAAATAGCATGTCTAGCACTAGGAGGAAAATATTTCTGCAGGAAAGTACTAATCAAGCACTCAGGGCTATCAATAGATCCAGGAGGCAAATTACTAAACCAAGTTTTAGCTTCTCCTTTTAGTGAAAAGGGAAGATCTTGGCAACAAAGTAAGTACGCATCTTAATATCATCAGAAAACAAGCCACCCATGGTAGAAAGTTCATTCATATGTGCTACCGCACTTTCATTCTTAGTCCCACAAAAAGGTTCTTTCTCAACAATAGCTATGTAAGATAGATCGAGAAAGAAATCATAATCTTTATCTGTAATGTTTATGGGAGAAGCAGCAAACTTAGCAATAGGAGACAATTCGGGTCTAATAGTACGCCTCTCAAGGAGACTCTTAGCAGCGCTCCTATCATGGGTGTTTTTACATTCTTTAATAAATTCATTGGTCATCTCAACATAACCATCTTCAATATCATAACTTTCACTAGACTCAGGTGAACTAACAGGTGTGGTAGTGTCTTCATTAGGAGTTTCGGTATTTCCAGCTATAGTTCTAGCAATCGTAGCATCTAGGAAAGGACCTAATGAACCACTCTTATCAAGCACAGTAGAAGCAGCATCATAAGCATCAGAAGTTTCAGATTCAGCAGTAGTAGCAGTGTGTGTAGCATGTGTATGTGGTGGTCTAACGAGCTTACTTATAACAGATGGTGAATCAAGAGCAGCAGAGGTGTTCAGTGTGGCATCCCGCTAAAACCACTACTAGAAAACCGCGTTGTTTTTGTGCATTGCATCATCATGACCGCATGCTCATGTCATCATGCCACATTGCATTTGAGCATCATCATCATCATGCATTTGTTTGTCTAAAACTATTTTCGAAAAGCCTACTTTGTTTTCTAAATAGTCCCCGCCTTTATTTCAAATCAAAACCCGGGTCTCCGGAATATTTCGGTTTGTCTAAATACGGTTTACAAAAACCTCGTTTTTAATAAATAAAATATTCAAATTATTTTTGGGAGGCAGCCAGCCAGGCCCGAAAGCCTAGCCGGCCACCTCCAGATAAAAACCCTACCTACCCCATAAACACCCAAACCCTTTTCTACCAAATACCCTACCCCTAATCCTTCCCAGCCCCCTCCACCTCACCCCGCCCTATAGCAGCGCGCCACCTCACCAACCCCTCTCCCTTCTTCCTCCACCTCACCACCCAGCCGCCACCCGCTGGTCCACCTGGGCCAAGCCCACACCGATCCACCGCGGCCTCTGCCCCGCAGCGCCGCCCCTCCCCTCCGTCTCCACCACCGACCCCGCCCCAGACGGGATCTCCCGCAACCTCCGGCCGCCGCCATCCTCCCCGCCTCCCGACGCTCGCCGGCCTCCCGCGCCTCCTCGGGCCGCTACCCCGCCGCCGTGTACCCCCGTGCCCCGCAGAGTCGTCCTCGTCGGCCTCCTGCCGCGTCTGCTCGCCGGCCGTCCTCGGCCCGTCGGAGCCATCGCCATTCCCTGGCGCCGTCCGTGCTTCCAGTCGCCCCGGCCTCGGCCTCCCTCGCGTCCACCCTCGCCTTCCTCCTCCCCGTCTCCTCTCCGTGCCCCGCGCGGCCGCAAGCCCCAACACCACCCACGTCCGCCACCAGTGTATCCTGACGCGGAGGTCCTCCACGGCTACCTCTGCAAGCTCGGCCAAGCCCCGGTGCAGAGTCACCTCTTGCTCCAACATGGTCGCTGGGCCTCGCGCCTTATCTCCCGTGGGTTCCTCTTCATTGAGCATCTTCAACTACAAACGACGCCTTGCCGACTCGCCTCCGAGCTCAAGCCCTACGAGCTCAATCACCTGCGCCCCCCCTGTGTTGCTATTCCATTTGTTTCTGCTTGTCGTTTAGGCTGTGTGATGTTCTCTGGTGCTGCCTAATACTGGATAAAGGAACCACTTCGATATTTGTCTCAATGCAAGATCTTCCAAAGACCGTATCATACCCGATGGCACTAGACAAACCCTCGACAAGATCTTCCTCTTGGACGTTCGCCGACAAGACTGGCTTGATGCCGATGATTTCCGAAGAATGTGCATGGAGCCACGAGAGGAACCACCGACGCTTGAACTCGAGAGAAACCACGCCGAGGACACGCGGTACCTGAAGATCAACACCGACCGCAGCATCAAGACCTCCTTCATGGATCGCCATGCTCGCCTTCACGGATGCCGAGACCCCCGTACCCGAAGGCCTTCGACGTGGAACCCCAAGATCTTCTCCCGGATCGACAAGAACTTCTACATGGGACGACAAGTACTTCATCATGGAGCCGATTGAAGCAACCCCGAAGACCGATCCCGGAGTTCGAAGCCCGTTCCTGCCGAGACCGATCCCCGTCGAACCCTGAGTCTGACCCCGAACCCCATCGACCCTCGGTGAACACCAAGCTTGTCGATCCGATGTGTGTGCCCCCTATCCGAGACCCCTATTTTTATAATATGACATATATTTTTGTTGCATTAAATCATTCATCTCGCACGCATATCATTGTTGTTTGGGGGTATTTAGGTGATTCACCTAAATTGAATATGGAGTCTATATGCGGAATCTTTTTGTCTTATACCGAACTCCATTTAAATTGGTATAGCGAACCGATGCCATGTTTCACCCTGTTAATACAACATTTAAATTGCGGGGTAGATAAATAACTTGAACCGTTTAATTAATGGTCGGGACCCCGGTTCCGCTTAATACTGCCTAATTGCACCGCATCTGCATCTTATCATAAAGCATGCCGGATCTTCTGCCATAGTTTTAAATATTGCATCCGGTGTTTCTTCTAGTGTTTGCTTCTTCGCGGATTAGACCGATGAGTTGATGCGAGTATCGACAAGTTCTCCGGATATGATCCTTCGGCAGTGTTTCCCAGGCGAGCATCTCTTCCCCTTCTACCTATTTTTCATTTATAGTCTTTATTTCCTCCTGTTGATCTATTGTTATCCGTGGCTCGATGCTTTAGTGTTCCGCACCAGATATATTCTTGCAACCATTATATTGCCTTGGACACCTCCTATTACCTGTTGCTTGGTAGACAGTTGGCCCCGCGAGTCGTAGTTGCTTGCTCAGGTGTTGTTTCGCGTCGTCGATGTTCCACAGTTGTTGGGAGGTTGGCAGATGTTTAATGGTGGAGCTGATCATGATTCTAATTACAGTTTATTAATTAATGTGGATGGTAGATATAATGCAGAGGCACCGGTGGGTAATAGTCAATATTTGGTTTTTAACCGCCCACTCGTGTCCACCTAGGACCCGAGTTCTTGACACCTGTTCCGAGATTGAGCGCGCTAACCACAGGTGGGGTGTGTGGGCACCCCCATCGGCTTACTACCTGATTTCAAAGTATTGTACCGGGGGCCACAAGTAGTTTGGGGCTTTATTACCATTATGTACTTATGCCATGCTTTACTACTTTATTTAAGATTGTGCGTGGAGCACTTGTACTGTTTAGGATGTGGAATGTTTTCGTGGTATCGACAAGCCCAGTCACACTTTCGGGTTCCCAGTCGTTTACAGCCATTGGCACAAACCCTGGGTCCGTTCCGGAGCCGGCCGACTTTGTTGCGGGTAGCTTAGTGGGGTGGCCCCCTTGTACTTGCTTTGGGTCTGGGAAACGTCATGACTTAGGCCCCGCCGACATACCGATGGGTGTATGTTAATTGATCTGGCAAAAAGGGTCGAAGTGCGTGTGGATACTTTGGTGCACCCCTGCAGGGTTAAATCTTTTCGAAAAGTCGTGTCCGCGGTTATGGACGACTTGGAGCACAATATCTCGATCATAGACAATCATAACTAAAGTAGTGCTATAAATTTGACTTAATATGTGACTAGTAATCAGCTCAAGTATAACGGAATGGATATTAAAAATGCCAACAACTGATGGACATGTGGTGATCTGTGTCAAACTATACCTGCCTAGTAAGTATTGCAACTCAAATGGAATGTGATAAAAGTGCCAACAATTGCTGGGTTTTGGGATTCCTCAGGACAATTATATCTGACTAGTAAATGTCCCAACTACAATGGAATGGTGATTAAAACTGCCCACTACTTATGCTATCAGGACGGCCACGCTATCTATATCTGATTAGTAAGATCTTCAATTATAATGGAATGAATAAAATTGCCAACTGTGTGAGTTCCTTGGTTTGACTTCCTCGTTTGGTCTCGAGGGGGAATACCAGGATGGGTTTGTTTGGTGTTAGCTTCAGGTTGGATCCGAATAGGTCTTTCTTACCCCTCTCTAATAGCCGCCAGTGATACCGAGTCTCTATAGGTTGTTTAGTGCCGCTGCGTTGCCGCTTTAGCCCACCATACCTATGTAGGCGAGAGCCGCCGAATTCTAGCCTCGCCGTGTACTGGCCTCAGTACTGACGCTCCTCTTTTTCCTTGGCCCTTTGTCGGCACCCCTTTTGTTTTAGCAGGTTTGAGATCGACGTCGTTAGCAGGGTTACCCTTCCGGCTTGGCCTGGGCAGGGTTATGGACGCCATTGGTTATTCTTCATGGCTCTTAGCCCCATTTGCATCTTGTCCGTAGTCGGACGCCCTATCGATTTCAAGGTGATTTGGATCTTTGTATTGTATATCTGTATTCTTGACTCGTGGTGTCGTGTTGTATATATATCTGTTCTGTGGGTCCCATCGAGGACTATTGTGTAATGGTATTACTTCGTTTCCACCCGCACGAAAGTGCCTGGTGGGCGTCCTTGAATCATTTCTATGCGGGTTTGGCGGAAAGGGCTCAAACTTGCATAGGGCCGATTTGAGGGTGTTGCATTCAGAATCGTACCTCTTCTTGTGGTGGATGGTAAAATAGGAAACTTGCCATCACGAGACTTACCCATGATGGATGGATAGCAGCGAACAATAGAGAATCCAAGTGAACTTGATAAATAAAGCTATGCTCCCCGGCGACGGCGCTAGAAAATAGTCTTGATGATCCACAAGTATAGGGGGTGTATCGCAGTATTTTCGAGGGAAGTGAAACCCAATTTATTGATTCGACACAAGGGGACCAAAGAATATTTATAAGCCTTAACAAATGAGTTGTCAATTCAGCTGCACCTAGAAACAGTCTTGCTCACAGCAGTTTATCAGTAGCAACAGTTTTGTAGTAGGAATGGCAAAGTAATAGCAGTAGTAAAGTAAAGACAACAGTAACAATAACAGTAAACAATAGGATTCGAGTGCGGTAGGCATAGAGATGGATGGACGAGCGTTGCATGGACAAGACAATTCACATAGCAATCATAACATAGGGTAATTGCAGATAAATAAGATAAAGCATCCAAGTACTAGATAATCCTAGGCATGTGTTCCATATATAGTCATATGTGCTCGCAATGAGAACTTGCACAACATCTTTTGTCCTGCCAGCCCGTTTGCAGCGGGGCCTCAAGGGAACTACTGGCAATTAAGGTGCTCCTTTTAATAGAGCACAGGAGCAAAGCATTAACACTTCGTGAACACATGTGATCCTCACATCAAAGCCATTCCCTCTGGTTATCCCGATTTCTGTCACTTCGGGGCCATTGGTTCCGGACAGCAACATGTGTATACAACTTGCAGATAAGACCAAAAACAATACTATCATAATGAATCAATAACATGTTCAGATCTGAAATCATGGCACTCGGGCCCTAGTGACAAGCATTAAGAATAACAAGTCACAACAAAGTCATAAAGCACTAATAAAAGATACTAGGCACCATGCCCTAACAATCTGATGCCATTACATGAACAATCTCATCCAATCCCTACCATCCCCATAGCCTACAGCGGGGAATTACTCACTCATAGATGGGGGAGACATGGATGGTGGATGGAGAAGTGATGGTGATGATGATGGCGATGATCTCCTCCAATTCCCTGTCCCGGCAGGGTGCCAGAACGGAGTTTCTGGTGCTGTTTCGTGGAAACTGGTGGTGGCGGCGGAGCGGAACTCCTTCTGGAAAAACATCGAACCCCCAGAGTTTTTAGGTCAGAAGGCTTCTTATAGGCGAAGAGGGAGACCGAGGGGTGCCTAGGGGGCCCACACCACCCCTGGCATGGCCTGGCCTTGCCCGCGCCACCAGGTGGTGTGGCCACCCCTGGCTCTTCTCCGTCTCGTATTCTGGCTCCTGGAGTCATCGGGTGAAATAGGATTTTTGGCATATTTTCCGGGATTTTTCCTGATAGTTGATTTTCTGCACAAAAAGTAGACACCAAGGCAATTCTGCTGAAAACTGTGTCAGTCCGCGTTAGCTGCATCCAAATCATACAAGTTTAGAAGAGAAACAATAGCAAAAGTGTTTGGGAAAGTAGATACATTTTGGACGTATCAGATAACAAGTGGCTAGATGGATTAGCCATGACAATGCATGAAGCTCTCGCACGTCTATGTGCCCTCAGTGTCAACCAAATCCAAGGAACCCGCTTTGCGCACTATGCAAGGCGTGACTTCATGGGAATGCCAATGGAGATGCTAAGTCACCCGGAGTTGAAGCGTCAAGTGGAGAACCTTGACTTCCTACTATACGAGCGCCAGAAGGAATTGGACAATGCTAGGGAGTTTGCCAACCACAACCGGGCCATTGCCGACCAGAAGGCCCAGACTTTCTCCCTGCTTGTCAAGGACCGTCAGTCTCTTCGCCGCCAGCGCGAGAAGAAGGATCACACCATCGCCTGTCTTCGCAAGAAGGTGGCCGACCTCGAGAAGACCATCAAGGCGCAAGAAGCTCAACTTGCAGCAAAGGAGGAAGAAGAGGAGGGTGAAGACATCCAGGGAGATATGGATTCTTACCTCAGCAATGATGAAGACTTTCTGGAGGAGGATGCTGTGGACTTCTACACCGACGATGAGGACTCCGACTTCATAGATGATGAGTAGATGCACTAGAACACTGTCGTAGCATGAGATGTATCGGTCCCAATGTCTCGTAGCTTGTAGAGTGGTTCTTAAAACCATCTGTTTTCCTTATTGTGGTGTGTGTATGTTTGTATCATGTGCTTGTTTGAATGAATAAAATGGAGTTAGTTGCAAAACCAGATGCAAACTCAAAGTTTTAGCCTTGAAACCAAAACCATGAACCTTAAAACTTTCCCTCTTACCCCTTTATCTATCTCAATCTTCAGATGACTCGTGGAAATCCTGGAGGGAGCAGCTCATCGCAGGACCCAATGCTGCAGATTATGTAGATGTTAGTTGCAGACTGATATGGGGTGGCCCGATCTTCTCAGCAAGCGCTTGTCGATGGTGATGGTGGATGATAGATAACTAGTGCCTAGCTGTGATCTCTCCTGCTCGATCCCTGATGCCAATGCAACAGCTCTCGAACCTTGTAGGATATTCACAACACCACACTCTTGCACACGCAGCCGTGACCATGAACGGTAGTCTGCAATCTACTAATTCCCAATGGAACAACAGATCACACTCAATTATAGTTGGTAGATTCGAACACAGGGTAATTCCAGAGGTTCTATGAAAGAAACAACTCCAAAATATTTTAACGTGGTCTTAAACCTAACTTGTGATGGCTACGGAGGTTTATATGAGGGCTGGGGCGTCCTCCCCTCTAAACAGGCCTAAAAACAGCCATATATGGGACCCATATATGGGTCGGTATGTATCAGTTTGAGTCGAACCGAGTCAGTTTGGGCCAAGTTATGGCTGTTTTTAGGCCCGTTTAGAGGGGAGGACGCCCCAGCCCTCATATAAACCTCCGTAGCCGTCACAAGTTAGGTTTAAGACCACGTTAAAATATTTTGGAGTTGTTTCTTTCATAGAACCTCTGGAATTACCCTGTGTTCGAATCTACCAACTATAATTGAGTGTGATCTGTTGTTCCATTGGGAATTAGTAGATTGCAGACTACCGTTCGTGGTCACGGCTGCGTGCGCAAGAGTGTGGTGTTGTGAATATCCTACAAGGTTCGAGAGCTGTTGCATTGGCATCAGGGATCGAGCGGGAGAGATCACAGCTATGCACTAGTTGTCTATCATCCACCATCACCATCGACAAGCGCTTGCTGAGAAGATCGGGCCACCCCATATCATCAAAAATACCGCGTTCTTCCTTCCAAAAAGTTCCACTACAACGCCAATTGTCGATGAATTTGTAACTATACGTCTCCACATTATTTGTAACATCACCTGCCTCCATTTTCTACATCACATCAACACTACTAGAAGACATGATTAGTACATTAGTGCACAAATCAAAATCAGTATGGTGGAAACTCTCACAACTCACTCACAACTAATAAGAAAGGAGATCTTACCGTTCCAAAGTGAATAGAGATGATCTACCAAACGAAATCAAAAACTGATGTGATGAAGTGAATATCAAAGGTATAGAGAACGATCACAGGGCAAACATGTAATTCTTGGTGCGCCATCTCTCTCTCTCTCTCTTGCTCATACGTGATTTCCTCATTGCGTCCTAGTGCGCCTGCCTCCCGCTCCTCCCTCGCGCACTTGTTGATATTGGAAATCAGTGCTTGTCCTTCTTGCTGCAACTCTCCTCCTCCTCGCGCAATGCTTGTGTTATCAATAAACCTGATCATACAAAGATGCATAGAGTTAGGTAGTATAAAGTTCTCATTAAATAGAACATCAGGTTCAATTAGGAATAAATTCACTTGATAGTCATTATTGATTTGACTCAATATTTTCTTCCAGATCAGGCAGTCAGAATCATCATAATCCATGTATATATCCTCATCATCCTCCCTTTCTTCATGAAAATCCGTCCTCGGCTTTGGGTAAGCTGAAAGTGGGAGAAACAAAAAGAACAACGTGTACGCAAAGTATATGTATATATAAGATGTTGTATTATTGTTGTTCACATGAAAAGTATGTCCAGTATACATCAAGCAACTTAAATTGCAGGTATAAGTGAAGTACAAAGAATCATGATCATGGTGAAAAACAACTAAACAGATAGTCATGTTCTTCAATATTAAATTCAGTTTTCTCAAAGAAGATCTATGATCAAATTTGTGAACAAGATCAAACCAATTCAATATGTCTAAAAACCAAATTGAATCATGACATTCTTCAACTATGCTACTCTGATTATTATGAACATGATCATGTTGTCCAGTATGTAAAATGCAACTCAATTTGCAAATATCAAGGAAGTCTAAAGTAGTAACAACTAGACAAAGACTTTTGGGACAAACACAGTGAATATGAAAAGTTGGGTCCTATTCTAGCAAGATTAGAGCAATCCAACATAGGTAAAATTACTTGTGTTGGTTGCAATATATCAACTAGACCAGAATGTATTTCCATAATATCTGGAACATGAGCTATTGTCCCATAGCAAACATTTTGTGATGTATGGATGAAAACATCATGTTTCAGTTCAGCGATTCTATCACAAGTAATGCATATGTGATCCACAAGAAAAATTTCATGCATGCTATATTCACCAATCAGATTGAAAGTGAAACAAGGAGAATATGTGCTAGAATTCAGAAATGAAATTTCAGAAATCTTATCCATAGCACAACTCATACTCATAGGTTCATTTAGCATGATGGAATACACAATATCAGTAGGTGGTATTCGAGCAAGTATTTCCTTATGTGTTATCAGTACCACATGATCAAAATTTGAATTTGGTAAACTATCACATGGTGCTGAAACAGTAGTGCAAGACAAATCACAAGGAGGCTTCAGTAAAGGAATAGACTCACAATATGTAGCACGTGTTGGCTAAAGCTCCAAAACAGTACCAATGTCATCCACAATCTCCTTAGTTGTAGTAGGTACTAAAACATCCGTCGCAAGTGACAATGCACAGTCCGACGATGTAGGTTGTAAAATAGATTGCTCCCTTTCTTCAAAAGCAACCTGCATAGCACAAGAAACAATACTAGGAGTAGAGATGATTACATTAGTAGAAATATCCTCACATGTATTAGCATCTACTGCACTGATGTTTTCTTTTTCTCTCATACTCTTAGAATGGATGCTCTCAATCTCACGTTTAGTGGAATCACACAGCTCACTTTTGATAACACTCTCACTCAGCTTGGCTATGTGGCTCTCATTCTCACATGGGTTATAATGCACACCGTGTTCAAGATGACAAATAATAGAATTGTCACCATTCATCATGACCTTGTACTTAGCAGACAAACTGAACTCTTTTGTCCTCTCCTTGCGAAGAAGATGATATTCATGAAATTTGTCGGTTGAAATCCTGAGCATAACACGCCTCTTCATGTTCCATTTGAAAGAAATCCTTCCAACAACAGGACATATTTGAGCGTCAAACCTTCTGCTCCAAGGTTCTCCCAATAGTATGTGACAAGAATCAAGTGGTATAGGAGATACATCACAGCGCACAATCTCAGTATGCTCTTTAAAAGTCATAGGAACATCAGCGGTGTGTGAAATCAGCAATGTGCCATATGATGAATGCAAGAGATATGGCACCGCACGGGCACATGTGGGTAGCTGCAACTTTTGTAAAACTTCAACGCTGATCAAATTAATAGTAGAGTTACTATCAATGGTAATGGAAGCACATCGCTCACCAATCATCACACTATGGTGAAAAGACCATCACCATCAAAAATAACGCGTTCTTCCTTCCAAAAAGTTCCACCACAACGCCAATTGTTGGTGAATTTGTAACTATACGTCTCCACATTATTTGTAGCATCACCTGCCTCCATTTTCTGCATCACATCAACACTACTAGAAGACATGATTAGTACATTAGTGCACAAATCAAAATCATTATGGTGGAAACTCTCACAACTCACTCACAACTAATAAGAAAGGAGATCTTACCGTTCCAAAGTGAATAGAGATGATCTACCAAACGAAATCAAAAACTGATGCACTGATGTGATGAAGTGAATATCAAAGGTATAGAGAACGATCACAGGGCACACATGGTATTTATGGTGGAGTTGTAGGTATGGTATCCTAACTACACCGTAAACAAGTCCTAGTGCTGATCGTATGACATAGACCCACAGAAACACACACGGTGGAGATAAATGGGGCAATTGCAACTATGAAAATGAGCTCAAAAAAGTAAGGTATGTCGGAGGAATGCTTGTGTTGCAATGCACAAGGAGAGACGCTAGCAATGTCTCAACGAAACGGGCACAAGATTGCTAACTGAGCAGCCCACAGAGCACTAAGCACGCTAGTATCGTAGGATAGTTATAGACACAAAGAAAGGCTTACTAAGGCTCACAAGAATAGGTACGCTATGTGGACTCAGTAAAAAAAAATAAACAAAAAAAGAAAAAAAATTGACCTGAGAATTGGTCTCTGCCACGGCAGAAAAACGGCCTAAAATCCTGCCGCGGCAGGATGGCGGCAGAATTTTTTTTTTCTCGTACTAGCACAGACTGGTATGTGGTAAGGCGACGGTTCGATTTTTTTTTTGGAATTTTTTTTGTCACGCTGGAGCACAGACTTGTCTGCGGTCAGGTGTGAGGCAGCGAGCCGACTTTTTTTTATTCCGACTCGCCAAGTAGTACACAACTAGGACTCTTTACTTGGATCGGATCTGACTTGATGGTAGCGGAAAAAGATGGTGGAAAACAACTAGAACAACTAGAAAACAAATCTACGAAGAACAGATCTAGATCTAATCTAATAGAGGAACGCGACCAGCAACTATTACTCGAATACGATGTAATCTAGGCTATGGCAACTCTTTTTGTGAGGCTTTTTCTGTATAGGATGAAAAACACTCTCTAATCTATGGATGGATTGTGGATTGCTTACCGACGCAACGAGGAAATCTGATACCAAGATGATATGGGGTTGCCCGATCTTCTCAACAAGCGCTTGTCGATGGTGATGGTGGATGATAGATAACTAGTGCGTAGCTGTGATCTCTCCCGCTCGATCCCTGATGCCAATGCAACAGCTCTCGAACCTTGTAGGTTATTCACAACACCACACTCTTGCGCACGCAGCCGTGACCACGAACGGTAGTCTGCAATCTACTAATTCCCAATGGAACAACAGATCACACTCAATTATAGTTGGTAGATTCGAACACAGGGTAATTCTAGAGGTTCTATGAAAGAAACAACTCCAAAATATTTTAACGTGGTCTTAAACCTAACTTGTGACGGCTACGGAGGTTTATATGAGGGCTGGGGCGTCCTCCCCTCTAAACGGGCCTAAAAACAGCCATAACTTGGCCCAAACTGACTCGGTTTGACTCAAACTGATACATACCGACCCATATATGGGTTCGGCCTTATTGGCACGCAGTCCAAACGTCGTGGAACACCTCAAACATGTAATTCTTGGTGCGCCATCTCTCTCTCTTGCTCATACGTGATTTCCTCATTGCGTCCTAGTGCGCCTGCCTCCCGCTCCTCCCTCACGCACTTGTTGATATTGGAAATCAGCGCTTGTCCTTCTTGCTGCAACTCTCCTCCTCCTTGCGCAATGCTTGTGTTATCAATAAACCTGATCATACAAAGATGCATAGACTTAGGTAGTATAAAGTTCTCATTAAATAAAACATCAGGTTCAATTAGGAATAAATTCACCTGATAGTCATTATTGATTTGACTCAATATTTCCTTCCAGTTCAGGCAGTCAGAATCATCATAATCCATGTATATATCCTCATCACAGACCGTGAAGCAAGCAGGGCAGAGCGCTAGGCCAACTTAGCAACACTGCAGCAGATAGCCCAGATGGCCCAAAACAACCAAGGGCATGGAAATCAGGATCATCAAGGATCCAAGCTGAAGAATTTCCAGAATACCAATCCCCCAATCTTTAGCACTTCGGAGAACCCATTAGATGTTGATGACTGGTTGCAGACGATGGAGAACAATTTGGAAGTAGCCAGAGTTGATGACAACGAGAAAGGTCTCTTTGCCACCCACTATTTGGCAGGAGATGCAAGAGCCTAGTGGAACAGCATCCGCCTGATGAACCATGGTCAAGTGATGACATGGAAAGCCTTCAAAATCAAGTTCAACCGCACCCACGTGCCACAAGACCTAGTCACCAGAATGAGGGACGAATTCAGAGAGTTGAAGCAAGGCAGAATGACTGTGGTGGAGTACCGTGACAGATTCTTGTCCTTAGCAAGGTACACACCTTATGAGATCAACACGGAGACAAAGAAGAAGGAGAGATTCCTGAACGGACTGCATGATGAGATGCAGACTATACTCGTCAACATCCGCTTCGAGGATCTCGAAGAGCTAGTCGACTCTGCCATTCAGATGGAAGGGAAGATTAACCAGGCAAACTATTGGGAATATGCCCTAGAGGCAATCATGAATGATGATATTCCTGTGTATTCATAAGGTTATGGTCCATGTATGAACTGCTGATATGTATCATCGAATATGTTATTTGAATATGGAACTACATATTCATGTTGTTCATACTAATTGTCCTTGGTCATTGAGGTTGTGCCGGACACACAACTTAGACCAATGTGAAAGTCGGCAGATGACTAGGTTCCACTTGTCATGGGCATGGAGATGCTATTCCGACTTACACGGATTCGGCTAAAGAGTTTAGCGAGTCGGACTAACCCATATTCAGATGCAACGAACAAGTCGTCATTTGCATGTCTCAATCAATGTAATCCTTAGACCTGAGGTTATTGCACAATACGAGTTGAGGATCTCCGACTTAGGTTCTGTCAAACATTGTTCCGTCACTAGGCAGTTATAAAGGCGGAGTTCGGGTCGTCTGAGAATCAAGCTGCGTGATGTGAATAACCAAGACGGGATTTTGCCCCTCCATCTGGAGAGATATTCTCTGGGCCCTCTCGGAAGATATGGTTCGGAAAGCATGGCCATGCGCGTCACGGTTAAGTGTTAACCGAGGCAGCCAACTAAGAGTTAGTCGGATGAATCACTTATCTCGGATCGAGAAAGAGAGTCGGGCGATTTAAGGGATGACGATCATTCGCCTATAGTCCGACAAGGTATATCGTGAGGCAAAAGGGACTCAAACGAAAGTCACATTGGAAGGTATGTCCTCCTGACTTATTGGTACTTGGGAGTTGGCACGTTCTGCTAGGAGCCGCTACCAACTGATCGATCACGAGTGAGACTCGAAATCGTGTCCGGGTTACCATGAGCCTGTCGGGTCACACACTTAAGAGCGGGAGCAAGTTTGGGTTAGACCCAAACAGGAAACCTATTTGGGTTGGACCCAAATAGAGACATGGACTTGGTCAGCAAGTGAGACTTGTAGTGGCTAATATAGGCCTTTTTAGTGAATGGGCCACAAGTGAGTGGAGCCCACTTTCACTCCCTATATAAGCTAGGGCACAGGTGCTTAGAGCACAACGTTAGGTCACTCCATGTGTTGGAAACCCTAGCCCCAGTCCGTCCTGTCGCCACCATACCGGACCTAGCAGTCCATCGCCGGCGCTCCTCCTCGTACGTGTGGATACCGGCGGAGGTGCTGTACGTTCCGCACTTCGATGATCGTGAAGAAAGAACGGATCGTGGATCGTGGAACCGGAACAGATCGCGATGACTGCACTACATCAAGCGACGTGCTTCATCAATTCCGCAACTGCGCGTCTAGTGGTAATCCTCGTGGCCTTCTACCCGAGCTGGATCTTGGGATCACCGCGTAGGGAATTTTTTTTGTTTATCTCTATGTGGCCCAACACAAACGACAACCATAAACGTCGTATGATGCACCAAGCTGGATCCAGCAGTCACCAGAAGTACCGTCCCGACCCGACTGCAGGGTATGCACCAAGAAACAACCGACCCCCAATGTCTTGCCCAAGCTACCCCAACCGTAGCTGAGGCAATGTGAAGTCCGGAGGAAACAACAACAACCCCGGCAACACCAGCAATTTCAACCGTGCACCTCCCAAGAGCAACAACAACAACAACACTGCACCCAGAACTGGAAGCAATGATATGCCTGTCGTAGCTAAAGACAAGTCCCAGATAAGTTGTTTCGAGTGTGGAGTGAAGGGTCACTATTCCAATGAGTGCCCCAAGAAGACTGCTGCCACTGCCAATGTGAATGCCCCAGCTCAATAGCAGCGTCGTGTTCAACCAGGGAGAATATTTTCCCCAGGGAACCCTCACAACCGCAACGGCCGTCTCTTCCACATGAACGCCGAAGAAGCCCAAGAAGCGCCAGATGTAGTGCTGGGTATGTTTTCTGTCAACTCAGTTTTAGCAAGGGTGTTGTTTGATTCGGGAGCATCGCATTCATTTGTCACCGAAGAATTTACATGCACTAGTAAGATCCGCCCAACCAACTTGAAGCATGTCATGATAGTCCAAATCCCCGGTTCAACTACAAAAGCTAGAAAAAATTGGAAAGCTATGCCTATTAGAATACATGGGATAGATTTTTATGCTAATCTAATAATACTTGGAACCAAAGGATTGGAAGTAGTACTAGGAATGGATTGGATGTCAAAGCATAAAGGACTGATAGACTGTGCTAACAAAGCCATCACCATGACTAGTAGCTCTGGAGTAACATTAGAGCATATATCTGAAACCTTACCTCATCAATTCAAGTGCAACAAGAGTCTAGCCCTACCTACCATAGACCAAGTCAGAGTAGTCTGTGAATACCCCGACGTATTCCTAGATGAATTGCCAGGTATGCCCTCGGATAGGGATATTGAGTTCATTATCGAACTAATCCCCGGAACCGGACCCATAGCCCAGAGACCCTATAGCATGAACCCCTCAGAATTAGTAGAGTTGAAGAAGCAGTTGGATGCTATGTTAGCAACAGGCTTGATTCAACCAAGCGCATCGCCATGGAGATCACCAGTGTTATTCGTCGACAAGAAAGATGGAGGCAACCGTTTGTGCACAAATTACAAAAATCTGAATGATGTCACCATCAAAAACAAGTACCCTTTGCCAAACATAGAGGATCTATTTGATCAGTTGACCGGTGCCCAAGTATTCTCAAAGATTGATCTTAGGACTGGTTATCACCAACTTAAGATTCGTGCAACGGATATTCCGAAAACTGCCTTTACTACTCGTTATGGTTTATACGAGTATACGGTTATGTCTTTTAGATTAACCAATGCCCCTGCTTATTTCATGAATGTCATGTATAAGATCTTTATGAATTTCCTAGATAAGTTTGTCATTGTGTTTATCGATGATATCCTTATCTACTCCAAGTCAGAAGAAGAGCATGAGCAGCATCTGAGGATCATCCTAGAAACCCTTAGAGAGCATCGGTTATATGCCAAGTTCCGCAAATGCGAGTTTTGGCTGAAAGAAGTAGGATTCATAGGACATATTGTGTCTGCCGGAGGAGTCTCTGTTGATCCTTCCAAGATCAAAGATGTCAAAGAATGGGAAGCCCCCACCACACAAACCCAAGTCCGTGCATTTCTCAGATTGGCGGGATATTACTGCAAGTTTGTAGAAGGATTCTCGAGCATCGCCAGACCCATGACCCAATTGTTGAAGAAGGACAAGAAGTTTGAATGGTCCGACAAATGTGAAGCCAGTTTCCAAGAACTGAAGAAGAGATTGATTTCAGCCCCAATATTGATCATGCCAGATATCAAGAAGCCTTTTGATGTGTATTGTGATGCATCCAAGGTTGGTCTCGGATGTGTATTGATGCAACAAGGCAAAGTTATCGCATACCTGTCTCGGCAACTGAAGCAGCATGAGCAAAACTATCCGACCCATGATCTTGAGTTAGCAGCCGTAGTTTTGGCATTGAAGACATGACGTCATTTCTTATGGGTAATCGCTGTGAGATTTACTCAGATCACAAGAGCTTGAACAATATTTTCACTCAGAAGGAGCTGAATATGAGACAAAGGAGATAGATAGAGTTAAACAAGGATTATGACCTTGACATTCACTATCACCCCGGCAAAGCCAATGTGGTAGCGGATGCTCTTAGCAGATTACCTTGTAGGCTAAACACCATGATCAAGGAGAAGCAACCAAGTTTGTATGAGGAGTTGGAGCAGTTTAGAACTGAGCTAGTTAGCAAAGGATTTTTAGCTAGCATTGAACTTCAACCCACATTAATCAGCCAAATCAAGGATGCCCAGAAGGGAAATGAAAGTATCGATAGAATCAAACGTCGTATTGGTACAGGAAAGGTACCTGGATTCACTGAAGACGAAGAAGGAGTTCTGTGGTACAAAGGACGTATTTGTGTGCCAGCAGATTCGGAGCTAAAGGAAGTTATCATGCAGGAAGCTCATGATACTCTTTATTCTATCCACCTTGGAGGAACGAAGATGTATCAAGATTTGAAAGAGCAATTTTGGTGGCACAAAATGAAGAGAGAAATCGGAAGCTACATCGCCAAGTGTGACATCTGTCAAAGAGTCAAAGCAGAGCATCAGAGACCCGCAGGATTGTTGCAACCATTGCAGATTCCGGAATGGAAATGGGATTCCTTCGGAATGGACTTCATCACCGGTTTGCCTACTTCTAGTTGGGGAAATGACTCAATCTGGGTCATCGCTGATAGACTGTCCAAGGTAGCTCACTTTATACCTGTCAAAACAACCTACCAGAGTTCGAAGCTAGCAGAGCTGTATATTGCTAGAATTGTTAGTCTGCATGGAACCCCTAAGACCATAGTATTAGATCGAGGAACCCAATTTACCTCGAGATTTTGGCAAAAAGTCCAGGAAGGATTAGGAACCAAGTTGAACTTCAGCACCGCTTATCACCCGCAAACTGATGGACAGACTGGGAGAGTCAACCAAATCTTAGAAGATATATTGAGAGCTTGTGTGTTGGAGTACGGATCAAAATGGGAAGACTGTCTGCCTTTCGCAGAATTCTCATATAACAACAGTTATCAAGCTAGTTTGCAAATGGCACCATTTGAGTTCCTATATGGAAGAAAGTGTTGTACCCCTTTGAATTGGTTGCAAGTAGGAGAGAGTTAGATTTTTGGACCCGACATTCTCCGAGAAGCCGAAGAGAAGGTTCACAAAGTCCGTGAGCACCTCAAGACCGCCCAATCCAGACAGAAGAGTTATGCTGACAAGAGAAGGAGAGACCTGACTTTCAATGTCGAAGATTTTGTATATCTCAAGGTTTCCCCATTAAAGGGAACGCAACGCTTTAGTCTGAAAGGAAAGTTAGCCCCTAGATATATCGGGCCCTTCAAGATTCTGAATCACCGAGAAGTATCGTATCAACTGGAACTACCAGAGGACATGGCAGCCATCCACAATGTGTTCCATATCTCGTTACTTCGCAATGTGCTGGAGAAAACCGAAGTTTTCAAGAACATCGATCCCCGAGCTGTTGATATCAACAAGGATCTGACGTATCGTGAAGTGCCCATCCGTATCCTGGAGGAAGCTTACAGAACCACCAGGACCAAGAAGTTTCTCAAGATACAATGGAGCAACCATACTGAAGAAGAATCCACTTGGGAGCGAGAAGATTACATTCAGACTGAGTTCCCAAATCTCTTTAGTTCCTACTTTTCTTTCTTAAATCTCGGGACGAGATTTTTTTAAGGGGGGAAGGTTTGTAACATCCCAAAACTCCAATACAAGGTTATTAAGATCCAAATCATCAAATTTAGAGTTAACAAAAACGTTTCCACTTAAAATCATTAAGCATTCATATGTGTATGCATTTAAATTAGGAGTTGTTTTGAATTGCCATGTTTGAGTGATCCATTGGTTGTAAAATGATTCTAAGGTGAATTAAACATTATCTAGATCATTCCCAAACAAATCCCAAAGAAAAAAAAATCAAAAAGAATAAATAAGCAAATGGTCATTTGTGCCATTTTAATTACCATGCCTACTTTGGCTATTCCTAGAACTCAAATCTTAATAGAAACAATTGTGGGTCTTTGCACCCCTTGCTAGTACAAGTAGTGGTGTACCAAGGCCCACTTTGTTTCATCCCAAAAACATTCAAACACTAATTTTAAATGGCATTTGAAAATTGAATCTAGTGTAGGTATCAAGATCACACTTATTCAAAAACCACTCAAATGAACTCCATTTTAAAATCCCAAGCAACCAGAGATGCTCAAGCATGTGATCAATAACTCCACCAAAAATCAGCCCAAAATTCAAACAAAAGTTTCTTTCGGCCATTTTGTCAAACACCTTGTGTGCAAAAATCTGGATAAATCACAAACACTAGTGTGAGCAGTGTTCTGGCCAAACTTGTCCCCCACATTGCCACCAAACCCTCTCCAGTGCTTCCTCTACCCTTCCCTAGCCCGGCCAAGCACTGTGCCCACGACCAAACGGTCATGGACATCAATGCCGAGCCCACTTGAGCACCTCACCGGCGACAGCACGCCACAGCAGCCGCCAGCCTCGCCCACCTTGCCCAACGTGTCGCTCGTGGTCCACCTCCACCACCAGGCCAGCCCCAGCCCATGGACAGAGCAAGGAGCAGCGAAGAACCATCGGGCCTGGAGCTTGTCTGCCATGCCGACGCTGCCCGCAGAGCACGCACGATCCCCCGCTCAACCAGACCATGCCTCGCTCCCGCCGCCCACCTACATGATCACCACCACCCTAGGAAGCTGCCAGACACGCCCGTTTCCTCGACCGTGACCCGTAACCGCCAACCGCCGCGAAATTCGCCGTCGACCGAGGCAGCGTGCGCGTAGCAACGCTCGCTGCTCCCGACCACAATGCACTGCACGAGCACCGCCGTGATGCTCACCAGGGAACCGCCCACCGTCCTAGCCCACCGCCCACACCTCTAGCTCGTTGTGCCGTCGACCACGTCGAGCTCTGCCCATGCCGAAATGCACCCTGTGCCCCGCTATAAATAGAGAGCTCCCGGACACCAATTCGTCACACCAGCTCCATCCAGTCCACCTCAGAAACCTCCCAGAGTCCCACCGGAGCAAGCCGCAGCCCGTAGCGCTCCAATTTCGCCGGAGACCGCCGCGGAAGGAGGAGAAAGGCGCCACTGATCCAAGCCATCCCTAGGGGCGCCGCCGGTACCAGGAGCACCGCCGTCCTCGACTCATTCATCTGCCCGCCTCACCGACCCTCGCTGGAGCTCCACTGAGCCACCGTAGTCACCGACCGTGCAAGGGTTCCTTCATGTCGTGTCCTTTTCTAGCATAGACGATGGATGTGAGCCGTTGATCCAGGATCTAATCCTACGGTCCTCATCCTCCCATACCTGTTCGGTAGCCCCTATCCCACTGACAGGTGGGGCCCTCACTTAAGCCAGCCCGTGCGCTGCATGGATCGCAGTGGGCCGGCCCATTTCTTTCCAGCGCAACCCAATGAATTCAAATAGACATTTTTCTTTTTAGACTTAAATTAGATTATGTCCCTTAGTTCAAAAATCAATTCAGGAAGATCTACTTAACCAAATTGAGTGAGTCCAATTTTGTTGGAAAGCTTCTGAAAAGATCTATCCAAGCCCGTTGGATTTAATTCATTTAGAATTAGAGATCTCTCCTAGTAAAAATAACAAGAAAGAAGCTTTTGCACATTCAAACATTTTTATAAAATCAACCATAATAGCTTTTGAGTTGATTCCAACTCTTAAAAATCACATTTAACCATACCTATCTGAATATGTAATAAAATTAAGGTTTGCATGAAGTGACTTTGGACTAGAACCAAAATAGTTCTATATAGGAATTTCCAGTCACTTTAAATCATTAATTATTAAACTTAAACTTACTAAAATGTGATCCAACCTTTAAATCACATTCCCATATGTTAGAATATGTGGTGATGACATGTGTCCACATGATCCCATATTTTAAATGGAGAATATTAAATCTTAGTTATTTTCAATGAGTAGAAATTACTTTTCTTAAATAAAAAGAATGAAGCTAGTTAATAAAACCTTATGATGCTTGTGATGATAATAGATCATCAAATGTGTGCCTTAGTGTGCTAAGTAGACTAGTTAAGTATTGTTTGGTGATTGTGTATCCCGTATGTATTTATAGACAATAGTACCGACCAAGCTTTCGAGGAGGAGGAGTTCTATCAAGAAGAGGAGGAAGAAAACTTCAACCACTTCACCAACCAAGACAAGCTAGCACTATACAAGTTAACCCTTGCAAGTTTTACTTGCAAGCCTAGTACTTCAAGTAAACTGAGCAAGCTATTTGTAGCAAGCTAGAATTAAACTAGATAACCTAAGCAAGGTGCATTAGGCCTGCTTTGGTTATACCACTTTGACTAGTACCTACTCCAAGTTTTACTTTCAAGCTTTTACTTTCTTTACTTTACCAAAGTCCCTTACTTGTTTGAAGGTAGCATAAAAAGTATAAAACTTGACTTATCTAGATAACCTTAGATGTCATTCTATGGCATGAGATTGAGAGTAGCATCCCACCTTAGTGAACACTCTTAACTTAGTAGCTTAGAGCTAAATCAAAACTTGAGTCACTTTAGATGGGAATACTTGGTGAAAATGAATTGTGAAAACCTTGGAATGATGAGTCATTCTATTGAGATGTTTTGACATGTGTTGAGAAACACAAATGGTTTATGATGGTGAAAATGTTGAGGCATGAGCCTTAGCGCTTTACAAAAGTGATGGTTGGATTCGGATGTGACACCATTCCAATTTTACCGTACAACCGCAATACCTGAATTGGGTAAGGCTTAGCCGGAAATTTATATGCATTAGTATTAGTTCCCTCGCGGGAGAGGTTTGAGCTAAGGCTACCTCTCAATGTTGTCCACCTATGCAGAACCCAAGATGACAGATGGTCATGGTTGGGAGGCCATACTCATAGGAGAGGTGGTTATACTAGGGTGTGTAAAGGAAAGGTTATGTTTGATTATCTGCATACTAAGTATGATGATTCAGGGTTATCCCTGACAGATGTATCGAATCTTATGGTGAAAGTGTACTACCTCTGCAGAGTGTCAAACTATTCGAATAGCCACATCCGTGGTTGTGGAAAGTTGGAGTGGCCATACTGTTTCGTTGTCAGATGTTTTCAAAATGACTTATGAAATGAATGATGAATCTTGACTTGACCACAACAGAGTTGTGACTATGACACGAGCTTCCTAACTTAAGTGATTCTATAACTTTATTTTATCTTTCTTTGTTTCTGAACTCATCTTAGGTTTCAAACTTAACTTTATACATAAACTTAGAGTTAGCAATCCTATTAGAACTACCTTACTTGTTAGTAATAGTTTGCGAGTTCTTAAAGAGTACTCATGGCTTTTGTCCCTGGATATTCCTATGGCCAGACTATGAAGGAGACTACCAAGATGAAGGACAGCAGGACGGCTATGATAACTAGGACTATCTTCCATCATCAGCATTGCATGTGCCACGGAAGATGGACCCCACCGCTACGCTTCTTATTTATTCCGCTGCTTGTTGTATTAAGACTGGATCATGAGATCCTTTATTCGTGTAAGCCCTTATTATGGTTTGTAATGGATGGTGTACTGTGATATCCAATCTGTCATGTCTCGCAAAAATGGTAATCCTGAGATTGCGATGTATGGCATAACTGGCATCTGGGATTAAAAATCTAGGTGTTGACAGTATGTCGATGATGTAGGCGTTGTTGTTGATTGTTTTGAGGACCTTGAAGGGACCATCTCCTCTTGGCTTTAGCTTGGAGTCGCGTTCCTTGGGGAAGCGGTCTTTGCTTAGGTGTATCCACACAAGATCACCTTCTTCAAAGATGATCTCCTTCTTTTCTTTGTTTAACCTTGAAGCTTGGCGAAGGACTTGTTGCTCGATAGTAGCTCTTGTTTCTTTATGAAGCTTCTTTATAGCTTGTGCACGCTTCTCAACGTCCATGTTGGTGTACTCATGGAGAGGTAGTGGTAGGATGTCGAGCGCGGTGAGGGGCTCGAAACCATAGACGATCATGAAGGGACTCATCTTGGTTGTTGAGTGCTTAGCACGGTTGTAGGCGAACTCGACGTGTGGAATGCATTCCTCCCAATCCTTGAGGTTTTCTTCATCAACACACGAAGGAGAGTCCTGAGGCCTCGGTTGACAACTTCGGTTTGGCCATCGGTTTGAGGGTGCGACGCGGATGAAAAGATGAGCTTGACACCGAGCTTGTCCATGAGGGTCTTCCATAAGTAGCTCATGAATTTGACGTCGCGATCGGAGACGATTGTTCTTGGCACAGCGTGAAGACAGACAATTTCCCTAAAAAACAAATTGCCAACATGTGAAGCATCGTTGGTCTTATGGCATGATATGAAGTGTGCCATTTTGGAAAAGCGATCCACGACATTAAAGACAGAATCATGACCATGCATAGATCTAGGCAATCCTAACACAAAATCCATGCTAATGTCGGACCAAGGAGGAATAGGTAATGGCATATAAAGACCATAAGGGTTAGCTTGCGACTTAGATTGAACACATGTCGTGCATCGTTGAATGTAGCGCTCCACGCCGTGCTTCATCTTGGGCCAAAAGTAGTAAGTGGAGAGCATGTCCAATGTCTTGTCATGGCCAAAGTGACCCATAAGGCCTCCAACATGAGATTCTTGGAGAAGCAAAAGTTGGAGCAACGACTTCGGAATGCAAAGCTTGTTTTGTTTAAATAGAAAGCCCTTATGCAAATAGAAATCATCAACTCCTTTGTCAATGGAGCACTTTGCAAAAATTTGTTCAAAGAACGGGTCGAAAGCATATAGAGATTTTTTTCCTCAAGACCCAACAGGTTGATTTCAAGTCTTGTAAAAAGGTCTTTGATGAGGGCAAACCTCTAGGGTGGCTTGATCTTCACGGATCTCATGGTCAAATCGATGGGAAAGCGAGGGGAAAGGGAGAAGGTAGCGGAAGCGGACGCACACCTCGCGAATAACACGATGAACACACGCAAAACACACACGATACAAGGCCGATTGCTCTCACCAGTGGCCACCGGTCCGATAGAATCCTCGCAAGGAAAGATCGGTCAACGTGCTCCCGTCAATCCCAAGCGGAGAGGGAAGAACACCTTGGAGAGGGTCTTGACGTCTTGGCAAAGGGACACCGATGCCAAGGCCTTGTACAACGAGCGAGGCGCGATGCAAACTCCAACGAGGTGGTGACGATAGTCGATAACCTTTGATAGAAGGGGATGAGGCAAAACTAGAGATTCCACAAAGGGGGTTTTCTTAGTCTATCATCTATGCCTCTGGGATACATGAGGGGGTGGGGGCTCTATTTATAGGCCAGCCACAAGTTCTGGGGTAGTTTGGGCATAAAACTAGGGTTTGGTGCGAAATAGAGGGGTACATGGGCCAAGGGCCCATATGTTGGCACGCAGGCCCATCGCGTAGGCCGGACAGTCCGGGTCGAGTGGGCCGAATAGTCCGGGGTGGCCGGACACTCCAGGTAGTGTCCGGGTAGAGTCCGATGTAGCACACAGAATGTCCACGCCAATACGGGGCTGGGGTAGGCCGTACACTCCGGCTGAGTCACGCCGGATAGTCCGGCTGCGCCAGACACTCCAGCTGGATTCGGGCGGACTCTCCGGGGCGATGACGGCGGAGACTCTCGTTCTGGAGCTAGCTGCTCCTGGTCCATCTTCTTGGTTGACTTGGGGACAATCTTGGGGACTTGGCGTTGTGGATGTAGTAGCGTCCACAGGACGGGCTGCATCAGCTCCCCCTTCAAAAAGAGTCGTCCTCGACTCTTCATGCTCATCCTAAGAAGATGATGTCGAGAGACCTTCGTGATCCTATGGTTCACCATATAGTCGTCCTTGAGAAGCTTGAATCGACAACACCTCAATGTTCCTTCACCTTCCATGAAGCCTACAAAGCTCACCACAAAAGCGAAGCAACACTCAAAGCATAGCCAATTCATGAAGATTATATTATGAGTCCTCAACTAGAGTGAAGTCACCTTAGGATGTAGAGATGGCTCGTTGAAGGGCAGCCATAGGTGACTCTCTACGGTTCGTCTTGTCAACTCTTGGTCCATAGAGGTTGACGCGTAAGCAATTGTACCTTCACACAACAAAGACCAAGCAACATATGTTTGTGTGTGATAGAGGAGCATGTCATTTGTGGCATGTCCGTTCTTGTTCACAACACTATTAGCACAACTCAAGTATCGCAAACGAAATGCGTATGCAAGGTCAAAGTGCATGAAAGTTGCTTGAACATCATCCAAATGTGGGAACTCAAAAACTCCATATAACATCTTAGTGTGGCACTCAAAGCAATTGAGTAAAATATTGATCAACATCTTTGATGCAAAGCTAGGAGAATTCGGCAAAAACACATGAGGAATAATATCCAAAGCAACATCATTATGTGTGCAAACCAACCATTAGAAAGAACAATTGTTCAATATGTTGGATGCCATACACATATCATCAAAAGCCAAAATCATGGGAGTATGAGTATCGCAAGCAGAAGCAAAAACAACATGTTTGCAAACAAACCATATGAAAGAGCAAGTGGTCCTTATGTTTGTTGCAACAACAATACGAGAGACTTGGAAGCCCTCATGACAATACATGCTCATAATGGCATTATGGTTGCACACAAAACATCGGAAAGAGAAATTGTTCAACATTTTTGTGGCAACAGACAAAGCATCAATATCCAATAGCGACGAAACATGATTGTCACAAGGTGAAAGAATACCATTAACATGCTTGCAAGCAAACCATAGGAAAGAGCAATTGTTCAACATGAAAGATGCAAAGCATGCAAAAGGTATCAGAGCTGGGTTCGATCTTGAACTCAGTTGGGGGGTGCTCTCTAGAGCTCTTTTTGTCAACTCGTGCTCAACCGAGGTTGACATTCTTGTGCGGGTACCTACACACATCATAGATAAAAGGAAGAACGTATGTGCATGGTAGAGAAACACATCATCCATCATGACGTATCTCTTCTTGTGCACATCACCATGAGTGTCAATCAAGTATAAAATATATGCATGGTGAGTATGCAAGTGGTGAACATGCTTATCATGGAATTTACTAAAATCTCCAAAATTTGACAAAGCTATGGGGGCCATCTCAATATAAACCATATGAGAATTTTTGTTGCAAGCCAAACAAGTGAAAGAGCAATCATCCATATTGCAAGCAATGGGAGAAATTGTAAAACACTCATGACAAAGCATGGTTCGAGGGGTACCATTGGTAACATCATTACAAGCAAAACATTGGAAAGAGCAATTGTTCAACAAAGTGCAAGCAATGATATCATCAACGTAATGTTTAGAGCATGGCATGTCTATGGAAACATCATCACAATCAAATAATTTCACATGCTCAACATTATGCAAATGCAAAGTATCACATGGAAAAATCAATGAAACATATGTTATATCACAAACATCATCCATAGCATGCCAATCATCACAAGTCATCATGTCCACTAGTGGGATCATGGCATCATCAACACCCTTAATTTTTACCTTGTTCATACCTCACATATGGAGTGGGTGTTGTGGTAGCATTGGCCTCCATGTGGGCGACTTCTTCATCACGTATGGGGATGGCATCATCTTCATCCACCATGTACATCTTCTTGGTCGGAGGCATCATCATCTCAGAGCTTAGCGCTTCTTGATCCATGGAAGCTAGCAAATCATGAGAAAACACACTAGAGATAGAGGGTAAGTCGTTAGAAATCAAAGTGGTCTCACATGACCTATCAACTACCACTCTCAACTCACTAGGCGTATCACTCATGCCCTCCAAGTGGAAGCACTCAATCTCACGTATGGTGGAGTCACTCAACGCACCCTTGTTTTCACTCAAGTGGGCTAAGTGGCTCTCATGCTCACATGGGATTGGTACCACATCATCACTCAAGCATGTAGGGGTAGGCTCGGTTCTCTCAACTCCATGCGCCTCCTTTGGTGAAGGGAAAGTCCCATGCTCACCATTCTTGACCTTGTCATTGCCATCTTGTGGTAGTGGTGGAACTAGGCTCATGTTGTTGTCGAGAGCGGTGCTCGGATCGACTTCATCACATATGTGGCCTTGGCTTCCTCCATCTTGAATTATAGACTCTTGGCGTGAAGCTTGATGGCGTGGAGGAGAGCTTGCTCTTGGTGCCCTTTTGGTGGTGGCACGAGTAGTTGAAGGCGCCTTATGATGGTGTTGACGGAGGACATTGGTGTGCCTTGCCAAAGTTTGATGTAGATGGCGCACTTGGTCATCCACATGACGCTCGCGACGATGCTCCTTGTCCTTGGCACTCTTCTTGGTGAGGCGTTGTAATGAGCGCAAAGCATCATTAGTCCTGGCCATCATGCTCATGGTTTTGGTGAAGTTGTTGTCCATGTCGCTCTTGAAGTTATTGAGGGAGCTTTTGAACTTGTCCATGTGATGGTGGACCTTGGCGCTCTCGAGGTAGAGGCTCCCTCTTGGTTGATGCGACTTGAGGAGATTGTCGTTGTCGTTCTTAAAGTCTTCCGTGCTTGGGGAGTTATTGTTGTCGTACAACTCCATATCACCCAAGAATGTGGAGCCATTGTCGGTGTAGTGCTCCATCATGTCATCCATGCTTGTGGAGGCATATGCATGGTGGCTCATCGTGGATTCTTCATAGAAATCATCCTCGGTTCCGGAGTCCCTAGACATGTTTCACAAGACCAAGTGGTGTATATGGAAGTGGTAGGGGTTAGGGATGCAACGTCAAACCTTACTTTACCTTGGAAGATAGTATCGTGCAAGTGGCAACACTTGAGAGCAATCAAAACCAAGCAAAGTGAAGTTCACGCGGAACACCAAAATCATCTAACCACTAAAAAACACACACACACAAAGCTTATGGTGGATGGGTATGGAAGGTGGCATGTCAAGACCAATCCGAACTCAAGATGTTGTAATGGCAAGTAAAGAACCACGATAATCACAAAGCAAAACAAGTCAATCCACAAGATAGGAATTATATACAAGGAAACACACACGATGGGATAAATGGGACTTGTGCGACGGAGAAAGTGAGCTAAGAACCAAATCATGACCTAGCGAAGACTATAAGCTCGTGTCGCACAAGTGCAAGGAGAGACGCTAGTTCGATTACAATAAATTGGTGGGCTACAAGATATGCACAATAAGTACCACCTATTTGATGTTAATCGAGCTTGCGCTTCCTATTCTATGAGGCACTTGCTTCTTTATTTCTCTTTTTCTTTTCTTTTTCACTTGCCCCTTCCTTGTGCCAACAACTATACAAGATAACTATATGAGATAGCGCGCTCACAACTTTTGCTCGGAATTCTACAAGGTATCAAATGTACATATCCCAAGCAATCATAGGAGGAACTAGTCTCAATAGGTATTTGTTGAACGCAAAGATAGTGTGGCTCACAAAGGGATACAAGTGGGGAGAAGTCACGGAATGTTTATACCTTTCGTCGCCGATCTTTACCCTTTATTGGTGGATTCCGCCTTGCTCACAGAATTTGGATGGAGTAGATAGCATGAACCACGGATATGATGATGTAGAGCTCCTTCTCCTCTTCAAAACGAGCTAAAGAACACCAAAATCCGAGTTCATATGCAAAAGTTATGCTCAAAACCGTGAACAGATTTTTCTGTCAGTAGGGGGGCGGACAGTCCGGTGCGCGCAGGCCGGACAGTCCGGCCGGGCCGGATATTCCGGTCAGTTTAGGCCGGAAACTCCGGTGGGGCGGATATTCCGGTCGGTTTTGGCCGGATAGTCCGGTCCGGTCGAACCAGAACTTCCAGAACACGATTTGGACGAGTTTTGGCGGATAAACTCGAACCAAAACCTCAAATGGATGGGGGAAATCAAAGAGTTAGGCTATAGAAACGCAGGGGAAGGTAGATCAACAAGTTTAGCAAGTAATCCACGGATCAAAACCTACCAAAACGCACTCAAATCACAGATCGGTCCAAAACACAAATTGGGGCTATTTTTGGTGGAAATTTCGAATTTATGGGGAAAAGACCAAATCGATGAGAAATCCGTGGCAACCAAAAGCTGCTGATACCAGATGATGAGGGCAAACCTCTAGGGTGGCCGGATCTTCACGGATCTCATGGTCAAATCGATAGGAAAGCGAGGGGAAAGGGAGAAGGTAGCGGAAGCGGACGCACACCTCGCGGAGAACACGATGAACACACGCAAAACACACACGATACAAGGCCGATTGCTCTCACCGGTGGCTACCGGTCCGATAGAATCGTCGCAAGGAAAGATCGGTCAACGTGCTCCCGTCAATCCCAAGCGGAGAGGGAAGAACACCTTGGAGAGGGTCTTGACGTCTTGGCAAAGAGACACCGATGCCAAGGCCTTGTACAACGAGGGAGGTGCGATGCAAACTCTAATGAGGTGGTGACGATAGTCGATCCCCTTTGATAGAAGGGGATGAGGCAAAACTAGAGATTCCACAAAGGGGGTTTTATTTAGTCTATCATCTATGCCTCCGGGATACATGAGGGGGTGGGGGCTCTATTTATAGGCCAGCCACAAGTTCAGGGGTAGTTTGGGCATAAAACTAGGGTTTGGTGCGAAATAGAGGGGTACATGGGCCAAGGGCTCATATGTTGGTACGCAGGCCCATCGCGTAGGCCGGACACTCCGGGTCGAGTGGGTCGGATAGTCAAGGGTGGACGGACACTCCAGGTAGTGTCCGGGTAGAGTCCGATGTAGCACACAGAATGTTCGCGCCAGGACGGGGCTGGGGTAGGCCGGACACTCCGACTGAGTCACGCTGGACAGTCCGGCTGCGCCGGACACTCCGGCTAGATTCGGGCGGACTCTCCGGGGCGATGACGGCGGAGACTCTCGTTCTAGAGCTAGCTGCTCCTGGTCCATCTTCTTGGTTGACTTGATCTTCGAGACTTGGTGTTGTGGATGTAGTAGTGTCCGCAGGATGGGCTGCATCAGTCTTTGTCATAAATTTGATAATTAAGGCGAGCACCATCAAGTTTCTCGCTGTGGTAGGCTATAGGACGTCTATTTTGCATAAGGACTCCTCCAATGCCAATACCACTAGCATCACACTCTATCTCAAAAGTTTTAGTGAAATCCGGTAACGCAAGGAGAGGTGCTTCGGTGAGCCTCTTTTTGAGTTCATCAAAAGCTTTTTGTTGAGCTTTGCCCCACACGAGGGTGACATTCTTTTTCGTTAACTCGTTGAGAGGACAAGCAATGGTTGAAAAGTCTTTCCAAAGTGACGATTGATACCAGCCAACCCATGAAAACTTCGGAGTTCACTCACATTTGTTGGGATGGGCCAATCTCGTATGTCCTTTACTTTGGACACATCAACTTCAATACCCTTCGAAGAAACGACAAATCCAAGAAAAATCAACTTGTCTTTAGCAAAAGTACACTAGGGAAGATTAGCATAAAGCTTTTCATGTCCAAGGATTTGCAAAACTTCCTTGACATGTGTAATATGGTCCTCAAGTGACTTGCTATAAACAAGTATATCATCGAAATAGACAACAACACTGTTGCCAATGAGAGAACGCAAAATATGATTCCTAAGGCGCATGAAGGTGGATGGGCATTCGATAAACCAAAGGCCATAACCAACCATTCATAGAGACCAAGTTTGGTCTTGAAGGTAGTTCTCCACTCATCACCTTCAGCCATGCGTATTTGATAGTAACCACTACGAAGATCAATTTTTGAAAAAATAGTGGCTCCACACAACTTATCAAGCATGTTATCGAGACGTGGTATGGGATGTCGATAACGCACGGTGAGAGCATTGATTGGATAGCGCTCCATGCATAACCATAACGTATCATCCGTTTTTGGAACAAGAACCACGGGTACGACACTTGGGCTAGTGCTAACTTGTATCAAACCTTTGGAGACGAGTTGGTTGATTTGACGTTCAATCTCCTTTGTCTCCTCCGGGTTCGTGCGGTAAGCGGCGCGGTTGGGAAGGGGTGCGCCGGGGATAAGGTCAATGCGATGTTCGATGTCGCGAAGAGGAGGTAGTCCATGTGGGAGCTCTTCGGGGAACACATCCTTGAATTCCTGTAAAACATTCATCAAAGATGGAGTAACATTCGTTAATGCATTAGTTCCTTGTGCTAGTCTCTTGCAAAGGAGGACATAGTGCAAGATGGATGGGTTGTTCTGAATATCTCTCATCTCACTTTTGGTGGCAAGGAGAACAATCTTAGTTTTTCCACTCGAGTTTGGCTTGTGGCTCTCACTCACTATGAGGTGGTTCTCTCTCTCACCACTCTTCTCACAAGTAGGTGTTGTGCTTTGCACCCTCGCCAAAGCCTTTGCATTGTCCACAATTATTTGGCTAGGAGTCTTGCAAAACACATGTTTTGTTGAGCCATTTGAAGGTGTGCACATTGGTGCGACCATCATGTAGAGCAGCGTTGTCAAATTGCCATGGTCGACCAAGTACCATGTGATATGGGCATGAAGGAGGAGGTGAAGCCTAATTTCAGGACTCCACCAAGCTAGGTGATGCGGGCGCATCCCATTGATGATTGGCACGCCAGGACGACCTATGATATGTAATGATAAATCTAAGGTTGTGTCAAATATTATTGCTATGTTATTGAGTCCGAGTCTAGGTTAGGTTTGAGTCCGTTTGTGTGTTCGGTTTGGGTCTATCCAACCGACTAGTTGCAGGCCTCCTATATAAAGGAGCCAACCACCTAGGGTTTAGGGGAGTTCAATTGCTTAGTCCAAAAAATATATTGTGCTCCACCGTGTATCATCCCTCCGAGGACGGCGATACCGTTTATCATATTATTGTTGTGGAGGTTCTTGTGTTCATCAAGGATCGTCGTGCTCAGGTTTGAGGCGTGGTGATCTTCATCACGTTACTTGCTGGATTAATTTCTCTTCTTCAGGTTGAGTTCATCGCGCGATTGGGAGATTACCTATCTAGTGGACTCGCTGTGAAAGATCAGGACAAATCTATAGGATCACCGGCTTGATCCGTATCAGCATGTGGCAAACTGTCATAGGAACCACATCACACTCCACCGTGTCTTTGTAAGGACCAATGGCTAAGGAGACCGATACTGTATGCTTGATCTTCACAGACCCTTGGTCACTTAGCCTTTGCACGTGGTAGGGGTGCTTGTGCGGATGGAGGGTGAGGTTGAGCTTCTCACACAACTTGGTGCTAGCAAGGTTGTGGCAACTCCCTCCATCGATGATCACTTTGATAGACTTGCCATTGATGCCTGCTCGTGTTTGGAAGATATTTGAGCGTTGGTCTTCATGCTCTTGTGCTTGAGTGGTCAAGATCCTTGTGACGACAAGCGATGGACTTGCGTCATGTTCACACATGAGGATTTCTTGATCATCTTCCACTCGTTGCCTTGCCATTGCTTCCTTGACACGGGCATCAAATTCATCTTCACTCAAGTACTCTTCATCGCCATTGTCATGAATGAACAAAACTTTCTTGTTTCCACACTCGGCCGACTTGGTCCTTTGCCTCCACACTTGTAGCATTCACCGTTGAAAGGTGTATCACTCTTTGCTTGTTTCCCACTTGGGGGCAGTTTTCCTTGAGGAAGTGTGGGCTTGAAGGAAGGCTTGGAGGTACTTGAGGAGCTTCCATTGAAGGTTGTTGGCATAGCGGTTGAAGCTTGCTTGTGGCTGAAATACGTCTTGGGCTTGTTGTACTTGATGTCCTCTTACACTTGACGTTCAGCCTTTGTTGCGATGTGCACAAGCTCAGCCATGGTGTTGTATGTTTGGAACTCTACGATGCGCTTGATTGGGTGGTTCAACCCAATAAGGAAGCATGCCATAGTTTGCTCCATGCGCACATCAATGTTGGCACGAATCATGTAGAGTTCCATTTCCTTGAAGTACACTTCCACGGTCTTTGTGCCTTGATGAAGCGATTGAAGGTTGTTGAAGAGGTCACGCGTGTAGTGCGTGGGGACAAAGCGAGATCTCATAGGAGCCTTCATGTCATGCCAAGTTGTGATTGGCGGCTCTTGCCTTGTGTCACGAGCAACTTGTGAACTTGTTCCCACCAAAGGTTGGCATAATCATCAAACTCAAGCGAAGCCATGGCGACCATCTTGTCGTTGCTATAATTGTGCATGCGGAAGATCTTGTCGACTTTGAGTGCCTATGAGAGGTATTATTTAGGGTCATTGGATCCAGTAAACTTGGGCATTGTGAACTTGAGCTTGCCGAAGGTTTCTTCATCATTGCGGTCATTGCGACGAGCTTGGTGACCTTGTTGATGATCTTGTGGTTGAGGCGGCGAAACTTGGTTCTCATGACCTTGTTGCGGAGCTTGCTCTTGATATTTTTGTTGTGAAGCTTGCTCTTGCTCTTGGCACGGTTGTTGATGACGTTGGGGCACTTGGGCCTCATGAGGGTGTTGAGGATGTGCAGCCTTATGACAAGGTTGATGACAAAGAGGAGGCTCGTTCCTCGGTTGGTGATGTTGATTAGGCACATAGGCCTCACGACGAAGATCATGGTCTTGAGCCTCTTGACGTGGTGGGCGTCGCTCAACTTGTACCACTTGACGCTCCAAGTTTTGGTGTGGTGGAGGAGGCGCCTCGTGATGACCATGTTGTCGGTGCGGACGTTCATGATGGTGATGAGGAGGAGGAGGATCTTAGAGAGCTTCACGTCGATGGCAAGCTTGATTTGCCAAATTGGAGTCATCACTTATTGTGTCAAGTACGTGTCGTGGTCGATGGTGGTAGACTTGACGTTGCACTCGCGGTTCTTCTTGTGGTTGCTCTTGTTGGATCACTAATGCCCTTGCATGATGACAGTGTGCTTGTTGCCTTGCTTGTGGACTTGAAGAGAGATCACCATCATAGCTTGACATTGCGGCATGCCGTGGGGAAGGTACATAGTTCGAAGAACTTCCATCTTCAACCACGGGGGCATCATTGCATCTTGGAGCACTTGCATGAAGATGTTGTTGAAGGGGTGCATGACGATGCGAAGAATTTGAAGAGCTTGATGCGCGTGAATGTGGTCTTGCCATTCCATCGATGAGGCATCGAAGATTGTCATTTGTTTCGGTGACGGAGCGTTGTAGCGCTTCATTTTGGTGGCCGAAGTTGTGATGCATTGGACGCATTTTTCGTTCGAGACCATCGAAGCGGTTGTCGATGTTCTTGAACTCGGCTTGTGTCTCGCCAAATTGTTCATCTTGTCACATCTCAAGGGCTTGGCAACGATCACGGAACTCTTGTCGGACGATGAAGTGACTTGCGCGCATCATGTACGGTTCATGTTCTTCTTCTTTGGGAGGTGGTTGGCTCGACTCACCGTGCCTATCCATCATGCAAAACACACAAGTATTGTATATGGAAGTGGAATATGGTGGTGTTAACCTTGTACCTCACCTTGGGGATTGCACCAAACTAGAAAGCACAAGTGAGAGCTTTAAGCGTGCAAAGTGGAATTGCAAAGAAAACTCACACTAAAGAAAGAACTAACTCTCAAAATCTTGTTGGTGGTAGGTTAGGATTGTGGAAAGCCAAAGAACCAACCAAAAGAAAAGGGATAGTCAAAAGTGGGTAAAATCCAAACAAAACTCAAGTCAAAGGAAAAGGTCAACAACTCAAAAGGGTGACAGGAACCTACGACTATATACACACACGTGCAGATTGTTGGGATTGACACGGCTATGAAAATGAGCAAACAAAATGTCCTAACAAAGACTATGCTCGGTGTCGTGCCAATGCAAGGAGAGACCGTGGCTCATTTGCAAAGAAGAAAAATGAGCAACTGATTTGTGCACTTGCCTTGGGCCCTCTCCTTTCTCTCTTGCTTACAAGCTTTGAGACTCTCTTTTGCAATGGGAGACTATTTTTCTTTTTCTTTTGCTTTGGATCTTTTTCTTTCTTTTGTATCTCTTTTTTGTGCTCTCCCTTGATGCTACCAAGTCGCTCTTGCTATTGCTTTTACACTCTCACGATCCAAGGACAAGTGCACAATTCTCCAGCAAACACAAGATGAGCCACTCTCGTGGTATAGGTACACACAAAGAAAGATAGGGGTTAACAAGGTGACGCAAGTTATACCTTCGTTGGTGATGATGAACTTGTTGTCGGTGGTGCGGGATGATGTTCGTGGGCCGTGGTGTCGATGAGCGTGGGATTTGTCGATGCGGAAGCTCGTTGTTAGTTGACGAGACACACACGGGCACAAACAAACAAGAGGAAATTAGCCAATGCAAGATTAGAGGCAAAACTGTCAAAGTCAGGCTTTAGGGCCGGAGACTCCGGGGTCTGAGGCCGGAAAATCCGGTCCAGGCCGGAGACTCCGGTGTGGACAGTCCGGAGACTCCGGTGTAGGCCGAAGACTCCGGTCGGCAGGCCGGAAACTCTTGTCTAGAGTCAGATCGTGAACTGCTCCTGTTCTTAGCGGAAATCCACGCCTTGGGTCCTCAAATACGCGAAAATTTGGCCAAATTGGGCTAGGAAAACCCAGGATAAAGCTGTACCAACTCCCAAGACAAGGTTTGGTCGGATCAAAACCACAAATAACTCTCCAAGTCAAGAGATTGATCCAAAGGCAAATTTGGGCTGTTTTTGGGGGATTTTCGAATTTTTTTGGTGGATAGAAGAAAATTTTGTGGGGGAATTCATGAGAAACAAAGCTCTTGATACCAATATGTTGAGGGCAAACCTCTAGGGTGGCCTGATCTTTCACGAATCCTTTTCAAATCGAGGATGGAGTGCAGGGAGGGGAGGAGAGGGGAGGATGAACACGATGAACTCACGCCCAAGGAACGCGATGAACACACACACGCAAAACCACGATACACACCAATAGCTCACGCCGGCGGTGACCGGTCCGGCGCAATCCCTAGGATCAGCGTCGGGCGGAGGACTCTCTCGAACCGGCATGGCGAGGAGGGAGGCTCGGTGAGATCTTGACGTCCAGGCAAAGGGACTCTGATGCCTAGGCCTTGTACAATGTGGAGGCACGATGCAAACTCCAACGAGGTTTGGGATATTTGGTGCTCATTGGAGCATGAGGCAAGAACTAGATAGATCCACAAGGGGTTTCCACTAATTCCAAATATCATGCCTAGGGTTTACAATAGAGGTGGGGGACTATATATAGGTCAGCCACTTAAACAGGGGTAGTTTAGGAATAATAGACAAGTTCTGGACGGACTAAGGGGTACATGGGCCGAAGGCCCAAAGGCCTTTTACATGCCTGGCGATGCTCGGTCCGGAGACTCCAGTGTGGTGAACCGGAGACTCCGGTCTGGGCCTGATGAGGACAACCCTATGGTTGATACAACCGTTGCACCTACAGCCACACTTCCTCACGTTCCACAATTCCAAGGACCTCTCACAAGAGCTCGTGCACGCCAACTAAATTATCAGGTACTTTCGTTTCTAGGAACTATTCCTAATATTCATGAGAATATGATGCTGGCAAAATCAGATGTGTGTATGTTACTTAGGAATGATGGGCCTAGCATGGATGAGAGGGACAAGCATTGGAGCATGATCATGCATGGAGATGATGGCAGCAATCGTGTGAGGATTCAGGATGACGCTGCAAGTGAAGAGTTCAGAACTTTGAAGCCACCATAATGAAAAGATGAAGACATGGACGAACTAGAGAGCTACACACTTCAAATTTTCGTCCATGTGATTAGATGGTGCTGCGTCACCTTTAAATATCGGCCAGGCCCGTATTTTTCGTCCAAATAAAGGGGCTGACTTTTTAGAGTCTGTATAGTGGAGGAAAACCGCCTAGACATGGATTTCGACCTCCTTTCCAAGACTGGCCGAAATTTCCTTCTGTTCCTCCATATATACTCCCATTAGGTCATCGTTTAGACTCGGATTTTGTTTAGTACAAGACTTAGCCACGAGCTACTCTTTGCCATAGGCACAAGTGTCAAACCGACCTTTTGTACTACGCACTGATAGAATCCCACCTCTTCAATAAAGCTTTCATCTATATTCACAATATCTTGATTGCATCTGTAGTTCTTGCTGGTTCTTCGATTGCTTGCAGGGATTGATCCTAGTGATCAGGTTGATCTAGCTCTAGCGTGATCAATAGCCTCGAAAGTTGGTGTATCGATTGCTAAGGCGCAACGTCTCGCACGTTTGTAGTCGGATCGTCAACGTCGACCTCCACCATAATCGACAGATATCGTCTCATCGAAAGATCGGGCACCTTTACCCTATCAAGTGGTATCAGATTTCGGGTTTCTCGGTGAGATCTTACAGTTTTCGTAGTTTAGATTGCATCTGTTCTTCTTCCTATAAACCATAAAAAGGCAACAAATTAGGGTTAGATCCGTATCCTAGAAACACTTTCGGGCCTATTGCATCGTTTCTTTTTAGTATTTGCTTTGTTGAGTTCTAGTCTGCATCGTCGTGTCCAGTGCTGGTTTTAGATCTAGATCTTTACAGTTTCGAGTTCTGGTCACAATCATCACCACCGCCACCATCGATTCCGCCATCACCACGGATTTCGCTATCACCACCGCCATACACTTGCTACAACCGCACGCCCACATACCGCCTCCGCCACCACATATCCTTGTTCCAGTCCAGTTAGGTTTGTTTTTGTTTTCCTACTCATGCTTTCCATCATTGTAGATCCGATCCGAGTTGCAACTTGATCCGAGTTCCAGAAAGTTTCGGCCAGAAGGGAAGAGGGGAGAGCAAAAAAAAGTGTGGAAACTCCCCCGAATTGTTTTCCGCCTTTACTGTTTTTAGGCTTTTGGGATCATTTTGAGCTATACACCATTATAGTGAAAAAAATTAGCATCTGCACGCTTTCCAGAGCAGTTTCGTGCAGTTTTTAGAAATTTAAAAAAAAATCTTGAGCCTATCCTGATATTCCACTTTGCTGATCGTTTTTAGACCCTTTCCATACTAGTGATTTTCGCCTCATTCGCGCGCTATTCAGAGCACTGGTGCCTGTTGCTTTTCGGTGTCGCGGCGTGAGTCGTAGTGTTCTAGGCTCGTGTCTCTAGCTTGGGATAGTCTAGGACCAGCACAGTACCGTCGTTGAGCTGCTATTCAACCTTGCATTGCTGTTTTGAAATTGTGTCTACAGATATTGTAGCCACCCAGAACTCCACATATTCCTACACCGTGCGTTGACACCACCTGGCAATCGCTCTATTCAATCTTCCTGAAGCTTGATCATGACGGTTGCTGCTCACCACCTGCTGCAGGGTAAGAACGGGTAAGAGTATTGGTTTGCTTGACAGATTAAGCATTTTCCACCACTGTTCTTGTTGTATCTCCATTATATACCTGTGCTTTTTGCATACTAATCATGCCACCAGAAAACACCAAGACACAGCCACTGGAGGGTGAAGCCTTGCAGGCTCACGTCACCACACTTTTGGCTGACCATATGCAGGATGTGGACAAGCATTTTACTGACACGATGGAGCAACTCGAGGGACTCGAGACTGCCTTCACCACCAAACTCGACGCTAAATTCCAGGAGGTGCTAGCACGCTTACCTCCACCACCGACGGCTCGCGCGCCTCCTCCACAGCCGACTCGTGGGGCTCCTACACCAAACTTGTTGGGACGTACACAGCGCGTTCTCAAACATCCGGCACAAACTTCGGCTGTGGGTGCTACTGCTACCGCAGGCATTGCTTCTGCGGGCGTTGCAGGAGCTATGGGTGTCACACAGGCCTGTGAGACTCGGTTGGACGATTATTACGGGGAATATGAGGACGAGGGCGAGCACGCGGACGACTTCACAGTTGATCAGCCAGCTGGTCGTCCTAGGCAATACAATCCCCACATTCGCCATCCACCTCCTTTTCCGTTAGTACGTGATGATGACCATGTTGCTAAACTGAAATTAAATGTTCCTACGTTTAATGGTCGCTATAATCCTGATACATACCTCTCTTGGGAATTAGAATTAGACCACCGTTTTGCATGCTTAAATTATCCCGACGATAGACGTGTTAGTGCTGCTACTTGTGAGTTCACTAGTTTTGCTTCCATATAGTGGTTTGAATATTGTCGTGCTAATCATGCTAATCCAATTACTACGTGGGATGCTTTAAAACATGCTATGCATATTCGTTTTGTTCCACCATATTATCAGCGTTCCATGCTTACCAAATTAGCATGTCTAGATCAAGGCAATAATTTTGTAGAGAATTACTATCAGGAGTTGCAAACTGGCATGATGCATTGTGGTATAGAGGAGGATAATGAAGCATTAATGGCACGATTCGTAGGTGGGTTAAATAAGGAAATTCAGACCATTCTTGATATGGGGTAGCCCGATCTTCTCAGTAAGAAGATGGCGGTGATGATGGTGGATGATAGATAACTAGCCTATAGCTATGAACTCTCCCGCTCGTTCCCTGATGCCAATGCAACAGCTCTCGAACCTTGTAGGATATTCACAACACCACGCTCTTGCGCACGCAGCCGTGACCACAAACGGTAGTATGCAATCTACTAATTCCCAATGGAACAACAGATCACACTCAATTATAGTTGGTAGATTCGAACACAGGGTAATTCTAGAGGTTCTATGAAAGAAACAACTCCAAAATATTTTAACGTGGTCTCAACCCTAACTAGGGGTCGTCCCAAGGCTTATAAGGGTGGCTGGGGTGGCCAGAAACCGAAACTAAACGCAAACGACTCAAACTGATACAAACCGACTCGGACCAGATTCGGTCGACGGGCGGACACTCCGGTCAAAATCGGCAGGACAGTCTGGTCAGGCCGAACACTCCGGGTGAAGTGTGCCAGACAGTCCAGTCTGGCCGGAAACTTGGAAGTTTCCGGGTGGTATCCGGGTAGTATCCGAACTGGCAGACAGAATGTCCACGCTAGTTTGCCTCTCGACCAGGCCGGACAGTCCGGGTGGATCTGGCCGGACACTCCGGGTGTGGCAAATCTTTTTGCCTCCGTCTTGATGATCTTCTCTTGTCCCTTCCTCCCGCTCCTCCCCCGCGCATCCTTGGGCGATCATCATGTTGGGCTTCTCTTGTAGCCCTTCTCCTCCTCGCGCCATGCTTGTTTCTCCAACGAACCTGATCATATATAAATGCATAGACTTAGGTAGTATAAAGTTCTCATCAATCAAAGTACTAGATTCGTTTAGGAGTAAATTCACCTGTTGATCCAGTAGCTTAGCACGAGCTCTTGTAATAGGTCCAATTCTAATCTCATTGGACTGATCCTTTCTTGCAACAGTTGTAGCATCTTCAGTAGTCATTGGGGTAGGTGTAATTGTAGGGATGTCCTCGTCAATTCTTTGATATAAATCTTATCACACTATTACCCGTTTGTTCCATCTTGCTTACAATGCTGAATGTGAAGTGTAGGATCGACGTGAGGCGATACGAACTAATTATTCTGCAGGGCGTTCTACTTGGAGATCACCGAATTCGGCGTCACGGGCTGCTGCACCTACACCTCCAGCGACCACATCCACGCTATCTGCAGCATCTACACCACCTCCGTTTGCTGCACGGAAGACTACTCCGGGACCAGCCCCGAGTGCTGCGTCCTCCATGGCATCTACGGGCAAGTCCAGCCAAATTCAATGCCGCAAATGTGGTGGACTTGGTCACTTTGCACGTGATTGTGCCTCCTCTTGTGTGATGATTGCTCTTGAGGATGGTGGATACGATTCCGCTAGTGATTATGATGAAGATACTTTGGCTCTTATTGCATATGATGAGCAATGTGTTGTAGCACCCACGGAGCAAGATTCTGAATATATGGCTGCGGAACATGCGGAGAAATACCCGAGTTTAATTGCACAGCGAGTCTTGAGTGCACAAATTATGAAGGCCGAGCCTGACCAGCGCCATAATCTGTTCCATACCAAGGGCGTGATTAAAGATCGATGTATTCGCATTATTATTGATGGAGGGAGCTGCAACAACTTGGTGAGCATGGAGATGGTTGAAAAGCTTTCTCTCACGACATGACCCCATCCTCGTCCATATCACATTCAATGGTTTAATAACAACGGTATGGTTAAGGTAACACGTACAGTTCGTGTGCATTTTACTATTGCTGCATATGCTGATTATGTTGAGTGTGATGTTGTTCCTATGCAAGCATGTGTGCTTTTACTTGGTAGACCATGGCAATTTGATACAAATTCTATACACTATGGTAGCACAAATCAGTATTCTCTTGTTCATAATGATACGAAAATTCTGTTACTTCCCATGTCTCCTGAAAGTATTTTAAAAGATGATCTTGCTAGAGCTAGTAGAGCACATAATGAGGGGAAAAAGCTGAGCGAAAATCAGATTGTTGCTAAGGAACTTATGCCTTCTCCAAATACTTCTAAATCTGATCCAAAACATGCTAATGAAATTCGTTTGAAAAGTACTTGTTTGCCAGCTAGCAAATCTGATATTTCTGAAATTGATGTGAGTACTACTGCATGTTATGCTATCATTTGCAAAGAAGTGTTGTTTTCGGCTGAGGAGATTCCTCCTTCGTTGCCACCTGCTATTGCTAACATTTTGCAGGAGTATGAGGACGTTTTCCCACAAGATGTACCTCCAGGACCCCACCTATTCGTGGAATTGAGCACCAAATTGATTTGATTCCTAGAGCATCTTTGCCCAACCGTGCGCCACATCATACCAATCTAGAGGGGACGAAAGAGATTCAGCGACAAATTGAAGAACTTCTTGACAAGGGTCATATTCGTGAGTCTCTTAGTTCATGTGTTGTTCCTATTATTTTGGTACCAAAGAAAGATGGTTCTTCGCGCATGTGTACTGATTGTAGAGCAATCAATAATATTACTATTCGATATCGTCATCCTATTCCTCGTTTAGATGACATGCTTGATGAATTGAGTGGCTCTACCATGTTCTCTAAGGTTGATTTGCGTAGTGGTTACCACCAGATTCATATGAAGTTAGGAGATGAATGGAAAACTGCATTTAAAACTAAATTTGGCCTATATGAGTGGTTAGTGATGACCTTTGGTTTAACTAATGCTCCCAGCACTTTCATGAGATTAATGAATGAAGTTTTACATGCTTTTATTGGACATTTTGTGGTCTATTTTGATGATATATTGATATATAGCAAATCTGTAGAAGAACATTTGGAACATTTACGTGTTGTTTTTGATGCTTTACGTGTTGCACGCTTGTTTGGTAACATTGCGAAGTGCACCTTTTGCACGGATAGAGTTGCTTTTCTTGGCTATGTTGTTACAGCTCAGGGTATTGAAGTTGACCCCACCAAGATTAAAGCAATTTCGAGTTGGTCACAACCCAAAACAGTCACACAAGTGAGGAGCTTCCTTGGCCTCGCTGGATTTTATAGGCGCTTTTTCAAAGATTTTGGTTCCACTGCAGCACCGCTGAACGAGCTTACTAAGAAAGATGTGCCCTTTGTTTGGGGCGATGCACAACAAGAAGCCTTCATGCTACTCAAAGATAAGCTTACACATGCTCCTTTACTCCAACTTCCTGATTTTAATAAGACCTTTGAGTTGGAATGTGATGCTAGTGGAATTGGTCTGAGAGGAGTGTTGTTACAAGAGGGAAAACCTGTTGCATATTTCAGTGAGAAATTGAGTGGAGCTAGTTTGAACTATTCTACTTATGATAAGGAATTATATGCTCTTGTTCAGACATTACAAACTTGGCAACATTATTTATGGCCTAAAGAATTTGTTATACATTCTGATCATGAATCTTTGAAGCATATTCGTAGTGAAGCTAAGTTGAATAAACGTCATGCAAAGTGGGTTGAATTCATTGAATCTTTTCCTTATGTTATTAAACACAAAAAGGGTAAAGATAATATTATTGCTGATGCTTTGTCACGTCGTTGTACCATGTTATCTCAACTTTACTTCAAAATCTTTGGATTGGAAACTATTAAAGAACAATATATGAAAGATGCCGATTTTAAAGATGTTTTGCAGCATTGTCTAGAGGGTAGAACTTGGAACAAATTTGTCCTCAATGATCGGTTTGTGTTCCGTGCTAACAAACTATGCATTCCAGAAGGTTTCGTTTGTCTATTGTTGTTGCAGGAGGCGCATGGAGGAGGATTGATGGGTCACTTTGGAGTAAAGAAGACAGAAGACGTACTTTCTACACACTTCTTTTGGCCACGTATGCGAAGGGATGTTAAGAGGTTTATTGCTCGCTGCACAACATGTCAAAAAGCTAAGTCACGCCTTAATCCACATGGTTTATATATGCCTCTTCCTGTTCCTAGTGTACCTTGGGAGGATATTTCTATGGACTTTGTTTTAGGATTACCTCGAACACAGAAGGGGAGGGATAGTATTTTTGTGGGTGTGGATAGATTTTCTAAGATGGCACACTTTATTCCTTGTCATAAGAGTGATGATGTTGCTCATGTTGCTGAATTATTCTTTCGCAATGTTGTCCGCTTGCATGGTGTGCCTAATACTATTGTTTCAGATCGTGATACTAAATTTCTTAGCCATTTTTGGAAATGTTTATGGGCTAAGTTGGGGACTAAGTTGTTGTTTAGTACTACATGTCATCCCCAAACTGATGGACAAACTAAAGTAGTTAATAGAACTTTGTCTACCATGTTACGGGCTGTTTTAAAGATGAACTTAAAAATGTGGGAAGATTGTTTACCTCATACTGAATTTGCTTACAATCGTTCCGTGCATTCTACAACTAAGTTATGCCCTTTTGAGGTTATGTATGGTTTTGTTCCTCGTGCACCTATTGATTTATTACCTATTCCATCTTCGGTGCAACATAATTTTGATGCTACACAACGTGCTGAACAGATTCTTACGTTGCATAGGATTACTAAAGAAAATATAGAACGTATGAATGCTAAATATATAGGACGCAAGCATATTGTGTTTGATGTGGGATATTTAGTTTGGTTGCATTTGCGCAAAGATCGTTTTCCTGATCTGCGTAAGTCTAAATTAATGCCACGTGCTGCTGGTCCTTTTAAAGTGTTAGAGAAAATGAATGATAATCCATATAAACTTGAGCTTCCTGTAGAGATGGGCATGGTAAGTCCCTCATTTAACATTGCAGATTTGAAACCATACTTTGGAGAAGAAGATGAGATTGCGTCGATGATGACTTCCATTTAAGAAGGGGAGGATGATGAGGACATCCCTACGGTTGATACAACCGTTGCACCTACAACCACACTTCCTCACGTTCCACAATTCCAATGACCTCTCACAAGAGCTCGTGCACGCCAACTAAATTATCAGGTACTTTGATTTCTAGGAACTATTCCTAATATTCATGAGAATATGATGCTGCCTAAATCAAATGTGTGTATATTACTTAGGAATGATGGCCCTAGCATGGATGAGAGGGACAAGCATTGGAGAATGATCATGCATGGAGATGATGGCAGCAATCGTGTGAGGATTCAGGATGACGCTACAAGTGAAGATTTCAGAACTTTGAAGCCACCATAATGAAAAGATGAAGACATGGACGAACTAGAGAGCTACACACTTCAAATTTTTGTCCATGTGATTAGATGGTGCTACGTCACCTTTAAATATGGGCCAGGCCCATGTATTTTTCGTCCAAATAAAGGGGCTGACTTTTTAGAGTCCGTATAGTGGAGGAAACCGGCCTAGAGATGGATTTCGACCTCCTTCCCATGGCTGGCCGAAATTTCCTTCTGTTCCTCCATATATACTCCCATTAGGTCATCGTTTAGACTCGGATTTTGTTTAGTAAAAGACTAAGCCACGAGCTACTCTTTGCCATAGGCACAAGTGTCAAACCGTCCTTTTGTACTACGCACTGACAGAATCCCACCTCTTCAATAAAGCTTTCATCTATATTCGCAATATCTTGATTGCATCTATAATTCTTGCTGGTTCTTCGATTGCTTGCACGGATTGATCCTAGTGATCAGGTTGATCTAGCTTCGGCGTGATCAATAGCCTCGGAAGTTGGTGTATCGATTGCTAAGGCGCAACGTCTCGCACGTTTGTAGTCGGATCGTCAACGTCGACCTCCAATCGACAGATATCGTCTCATCGAAAGATCGGGCAGCTTTACCCTATCAAGGCCAGAGATTCTGGTGGGGTCTCCGGGCCATCTCCGGAGTGGCCATCTGGCTGTCCTAGGGCCTGGTTCGGGGGTCAGACCGGAGGTGGGCCGGAGTCTCCGGGGTCTTCAGGCCGGAGACTTCGGTGGACCGGAGACTCCGGTGTGAGCAGACCGGAGACTCCGGTCTGAGCAGCTCCAACGGCTTCTGCTTCACGATCTGCTCCTTGTTCTCCATCCTTGGGTGCTTGGTGATGTGTTGGGGCTTCGTACCTGATGATGCATAGAGTAGTTGCATGAAGTAGCACACCATCCAAGGATGTTCAAATTGGCACGAGGAGAGGAGCGAGTTCACCTTAGCTTGTAGGAGTTTGGCTCGGACACGTGTCATGGGTCCACTTGGGGGACTTGTTGGTGTAGATGTAGGAGCATCCGTAGGACGGGCTGCATCACGGTATGTATCAGTTTTAGTCAAACCAGGTCAGTTTGGGCCAAGATATGACTATTTTTAGTCCTGGTTAGTGGGGAGGATGCCCCAACCCACATATAAACTTCCGTAGCCGTCACAGTTAGGTAAGACCATATTAAAATAAACCCAAGATCCAGATTGTTTTGCTATAGGAAGACCTCTGAATTATTTAGCACCAATTCGTATCGATCTAGTGTGTTGCTACTATAATATGAGTGTGATTAGTTATTCCATTGGGAGTTAACCAATTACAAGTTTGAGTGTGATTTGTTGGTCCATTGGGAATTAGTAGATTGCAATACCGCTTCGTGGTCAGCGGCTATACGCAAGTGTGTGGAGTTGCGAATATCCAAAGGGTTGAGAGCTGTTGCATCTGGCAGCAGGGATTAGCCGGAGAGTTCTTAGATTCATACAAGTTATATTCATCATATACATCATCATCTAGCCAGCTAACTAAGAATAAAGGGCCACCCCATATCAACTTGGGAATCACTATGCCCGAGGTCAACTCGGTGTAGGGGAAGAGGCTTGTTAGTTAGGCAGAAAATACACAATGTATGTAGGGGCCTGGTTATATAAATGTGATGCACGCTTCAGATGGGATACTAACATGCAAAAGAGATGGAAAGTAAAACATGACATGAAACTATATGGAGATGATTGGGAGGAGGAGGTAGGGGAACAAATGGAGGATGTGAAGGCTACCAGCCTAGGGGCCGCTGGTGAACTGATAGAAACGCACGGCGCATCCCGTCAGGAGCAATGAATTGTGTAGGATGAAATTGTTGGGGCGATGTCAACAAACCGACAGTTCACGATTTGGTAGCCATGGTAAAGGCTACCAAAGCCAGGCTGGTGTTCTTATGTGAAATGAGGCAGAAAGCTGAGAAAATGAGGAAACTTGATGCAGCCCGTCCTACGGACGCCTCTACATCTACAACAAGTCCCCCAAGTGGACCCATGACTCGTGCCCGAGCCAAACTCCTCCAAGCTAAGGTGAACTCGCTCCTCTCTTCGTGCCAATTTGATACCTCCTTGGATGGCGTGCTACTTCATACCACTACTTTGTGCATCATCAGGTACGAGCCCCCGCCGCGTCGACCCACGAGCCCTGAAGCTGCACCTGAGCTGAAGCTGCCAAAGTCATAGTGTCCGGCGCGACTCAGTCGGAGAGTCCGGCCTGCCCGAGCCCGAACCTGGCGCGGACATTCTGTGTGCTAGTTCGGACACTGCCCGGACACTGCCCGGAGTGTCCGGCCACCCCGGAGTGTCCGGCCCACTCGACCCAGAGTGTCCGGCCCAAGTGATGGGCCTGTGAGCCTAGCTGGGCCCTATGGCCCATGTACCCCTCTACTTCGCCCAGAACTCTACTTTAATGCCTGAATTACCCCTGAACTTGTGGTTGGCCTATATATAGCCCCCACCTCCATTGTAAACCCTAGGCTTGATATTGGAATTAGTGGAAACCCCTCTGTAGATCTATCTAATTCTTGCCTCATGCTCCTTAACTAAGGAGCACCAATATCCCCAAACCTCGTTGGAGTTTGCATTGTGCCTCCGCGTTGTACAAGGCCTAGGCATTGGTGTCCCTTTGCCTAGACGTCAAGATGATGAGGACATCCCTGCAGTTACACCTACCCCAATTGCTATTGATGATGTTCCAACTAATGCAAAGAAAGATCAATCCAATGAGATAAGGATTGGACCAATTACAAGAGCTCATGCTAAGCTACTAGAACAACAGGTGAACTTGTTTCTTAATGAACCTGGAGTTTTAATTAATGAGAATTTTATACTACCTAAGTCTTTGAATTATTGCATGATTAGGTACTTAAGAGAAGAAGGCGTAGCACGGAGCGAGGAGGTAATGGAACAAGGCGTGTTGATCAATGAAGAATGCGAGAGGGAGGAGAGGGAGGAAGCGCAAGGAGCTATCCAAGACGAAGATCAACAAGATGATATGGGGTGGCCCGATCTTCTCAGCAAGCTCTTGTCGATGGTGATGGTGGATGATAGATAACTAGTGCGTAGCTATGATCTCTCCCGCTCGATCCCTGATGCCAATGCAATAGCTCTCGAACCTTGTAGGATATTCACAACACCACACTGTTGCGCACGCAGCCGTGACCACGAACGGTAGTATGCAATCTACTAATTCCCAATGGAACAACAGATCACACTCAATTATAGTTGGCAGATTCGAACACAGGGTAATTCCAGAGGTTCTATGAAAGAAACAACTCCAAAATATTTTAACGTGGTCTAAAACCTAACTTGTGACGGCTACGGAGGTTTATATGAGGGCTGGGGCGTCCTCCCCTCTAAACGGGCCTAAAAACAGCCATAACTTGGCCCAAACTGACTCGGTTCGACTCAAATTGATACATACCGACCCATATATGGGTTCGGCCTTATTGGCACGCAGTCCAAACGTCGTGGAACACCTCAAACATGTAATTCTTGGTGCGCCATCTCTCTCTCTTGCTCATACATGATTTCCTCATTGCGTCCTAGTGCGCCTGCCTCCCGCTCCTCCCTCGCGCACTTGTTGATATTGGAAATCAGCGCTTGTCCTTCTTGCTGCAACTCTCCTCCTCGCGCAACGCTTGTGTTATCAATAAACCTGATCATACAAAGATGCATAGACTTAGGTAGTATAAAGTTCTCATTAAGTAAAACATCAGGTTCAATTAAGAGTAAATTCACCTGTTGCTTAATCAGCTTTGCACGAGCTCTTCTAATGGGTCCAATCCTGATTTCATTGGACTTGTTCTTTGCAGCAACATCTTCATTGTGAATAGGAGTAGGAGATAGTGGAATAGTATGGATGTCCTCATCATCTCCCCCCCCCCCTTCAAAAGGCGTCGACCTCGACGCTCCAAGGTCTTCTCCAGCATATGGTGATAAATCAGCAACGTTGAAGCTGTTGCTGGCACCACCAAACTCCTCAATAGGTATATCAACTGAATAGGCATTATCATTAATTTTGGCTAGCACTTTGTAAGGACCAGCACCAAGTGGCTTCAACTTGGACTTGCGAAGTAGTGGAAATCTGTCCTTGCGTAGATGCACCCAAACCATATCTCCAGGCTCGAACAACACTTCTTTTCTTGCTTGATTCCTTGTAGCAGCAATGTTCTTGCCTTTCTTCTCAATAGCCTCTCGAGGCTTCTCATGTATTTTCTTCACATAATCAGCATGTTTTGATGCCTCCATATCAACTCTCTCATGTAATGGCAGAGGCAACATATCGAGTGGCGTTAATGGCTTGAAGCCATACACCACCTCAAAAGGACAAAGCTGAGTAGTTGAATGCACAGCCCTGTTGTAAGCGAACTCAACATGTGGCGAAAACTCTTCCCACTCCCGCAGATTCTTTTTAATCATGGTCCTTAGTAGCTGTAACAATGTTCTATTCACCACCTCCGTTTGACCATCTGTTTGGGGGTGACATGTAGTACTGAACAGCAACTTTGTTCCTAGCTTCCCCCATAAGGTCTTCCAAAAGTAGCTCATGAATTTCACATCACGGTCAGAAACAATCGTCTCTGGTACTCCATGTAATCTCACGTTGTCCCTGAAAAACAGGTTAGCAACATGCGACGCATCGTCGCTTTTGTGGCAGGCAATAAAATGAGCCATCTTAGAGAACCTATCCACTACCACAAATATAGAATCATGACCTCTCTGAGTTTTAGGTAGACCTAGCACAAAATCCATACTAATGTCTTCCCATCGAGTAGTAGGTGCAGAGAGAGGTGTATACAAACCGTGAGGCTTCAGCTTGGATTTCGACTTGTGGCAAGTAATGCATCTGCTCATAAATCTGTACACATCACGCCTCATCTTGGGCCAATAAAACTGATCAGCAAGCATGAGCAACGTCTTCTCACGCCCAAAGTGACCCATCAAACCACCAGCATGTGATTCCTGCACTAAGAACAAACGCAACGACGATTCTGGAATACATAGTTTGTTAGCTCGAAACAAATATCCATCATGTATATGATACTTATCCCATGCGTTTCTAAGAGCACATAAACGATATGGTTCAGCAAAATCATGGTCAGTTGCATAAAGTGCACAAATAGCTTCTAATCCAGGAATTTTAACATCAAGATTGGTTAATAGCATGTTCTTCCTAGATAGAGCATCAGCAACAACGTTCTCTTTTCCCTTCTTATAATTAATGATGTAAGGAAAAGACTCAATGAACTCAACCCATTTGGCTAATCTTCGATGCAAGTTTGATTGAGCTTTCAAGTATTTCAATGCTTCATGATCAGAATGTATGATGAATTCCTTTGGCCAGAAATAATGTTGCCAAACTTCAAGTACTCTCACAAGTGCATACAATTCTTTATCATAAATTGAATAATTCAAATGAGCACCAGTCAATTTCGCAGAAAAATAAGCGATAGGCCGACCCTCTTGCATCAAAACGCCACCTATGCCTATACCACTAGCATCACATTCAACTTCAAATTGCTTTGAAAAATCAGGTAATGCAAGCAATGGTGCAGAAGTAAGCAAACGTTTCAATGTATCAAATGCAATGTCTTGGGCCGTGCCCCATACAAAAGGAACACCTTTCTTTGTCAAATCATTTAATGGTGCAGCCATGGTGCTAAAATCTTTCACAAAGCGCCTATAGAAACCAGCGAGACCGTGGAAACTACGCACTTGACTTACATTCATTGGAGTAGGCCAATTCTGAATGGATTCAATTTTATATTGATCTACCTCTACTCCATGCTTAGAAACAACAAATCCTAGGAATATGACCTTATCTTTCGCAAATGTACACTTCTCAAGATTAGCATACAGTTTATTATCACGTAACACTTGCAAAACTTGTCTAAAATGAGTGCAATGTTCAGATTCGGTGTGGCTGTATATGACTATATCATCAAAGTAAACAACCACAAAACAACCAATAAACTCTCTCAAAACATGATTCATCAAACGCATGAAAGTACTAGGTGCATTAGTAAGACCAAACGGCATGACTAACCACTCATACAAACCGAATTTAGTTTTGAAAGCAGTTTTCCATTCATCCCCTTCTTTCATCCTAATTTGATGATAACCACTACGCAAGTCAACTTTAGAGAAAACAGCAGCACCACTCAATTCATCTAGCATATCCTCTAAGCGTGGAATAGGATGACGATATCGAATAGTGATGTTATTAATCGCTCTACAGTAAACACACATGCACCATGTACCATCTTTCTTAGGAACTAAAATAACAGGAACAGCACAAGGGCTAAGAGAAACACGAATGTACCCTTTATCCAGCAACGCTTGTACTTGCTTCTGAATTTCCTTAGTTTCTTCGGGATTAGTCCTGTAGGGTGCACGGTTGGGAAGTGTGGCACCAGGAATCAAGTCCACTTGATGTTCTATACCACGCAATGGGGGTAAGCCTGCGGGTACATCTTCTGGAAACACATCCCCAAAGTCCTGCAAAACAGAAGAGACACCAAGAGAAATAGGGATCATGTCGTTAGAAACCAATACCTCGCCCTTATACATGAGCACAAGTGGCATGGCTGTAGGATCCTCATGAAACTCTCTCATGTCCTCCTTGGTGGCTAATATCAATAACCCAGGCACTCTCTCACTTTTCGTTATATCACTCAATTTAGGCTCAATTACATCAGGAACAGCTGTCACGCAATCTCGCCGAGTGGTAATATCTTCCTTCACGTTCACCTCTATCTTTTGGCGAGAATCATTCACAATTTCTTGTGGTGTCATTGGCTGCATAGTAATCTTCTTTCCTTTGAATTCCAAGTGATATGTATTGGCTCGGCCATTGTGTTGCACATGGTGATCATAGAGGCAAGGCCGACCCAATAGTAGGTGACAAACAGTCATAGGAACCACATCAAAATCAATAGAATCTTTGTATGGCCCTATTTGAAAGTTCACTCGTACCATATGGTTTACCTTCATCTCACCATTGTTGCTCAACCATTGTATGTAGTATGGCTTAGGATGAGGTAAGTATGTCAAATTCAGTTTGGCACATAGTTCCTTACTTGCAAGATTTTTGAAGCTACCTCCATCAATAATGACCTTGCAAGCTTTATTTGGTCCAACTAGAGCTTTTGTTTGGAACAAGTTGCAACGCTGGGATTCCTCAACCGGTTGCACACTAAGTACACGTGAAGACACGACGATAGTTGGTGCACGCTCAGCATATGCATCAGCACCACCCTCGCCGTCATCAATATCATCATCAGAAGCTTCATCTCCACTTTCTACTTCACCTTGTTCATTAACAAACATAACCTTGCTGTTTGGACAATCCTTCTTGTAGTGACCTCTGCCTCCACAAGTATGGCACACCACATCACGAGTACGTGCAGTAGACATGTTGGAACCCGAGCTAGCAGCAGGAGCAGCGGGTTTCCGAGTACTAGAACCAAACGAAGGTGTACTTGCTGGTTTGGCTGATGGTGCAAACGGAACAACAGCTGGTGGCATGACAGTGGGAGGTGTAGATCTGGCCGAAAATCTGCTAGAAGATGGAAATCGAGCACGTGACTTTGCCTCTTCAGCCAGCTGGGACTCGGCCTCTCTAGCATGGTGCAGCAGCTCGTCCATTGTCTCATACTTGTGATAACGCACAATACTCTTGATTTGAAGCTTCAAATTGTTGAGGAAACGTTGCATCGTCATCTCTCGTGATTCACGAACATTAGCACGCTGCATAAGCATCTCCATCTCCATGTAGTACTCATCAACTGTCATTGTGCCTTGCCTCAACTGTGTGAGCTTGTCAAACACAGAACGCAAATAATTGGAGGGAACAAAACGATCCGCCATGATGGCCTTCATCTCACGCCAATCCCTCACAGGAAGTTCATTGTCGTTCCGTCTATTCTACACAATAGCTTCCCACCAACGCAAAGCGTAACCATCAAATTCTGATGCAGCAAGTTTTACCTTCTTGTCTTCTGGGTAATCAAATAAACGCCAGAGCTTTTCAATCTTCAACTCCCAAGTAATATAATCCTCAGGATCAAGCGAGCCATTGAACGAAGGAATTGAGGACTTGGGCTTGCCCAAACTTTCAGCAGCTGGATTGTAAGCACGCTGGGCACGTCCAAGAGGAGCATACCCACGGCCATACAGAGGAGCAGCCGCAGGTGCAGGGGGATTTGCACGTCCCCTGCCACGATGTGGAGCCGCATCAGCCGCACTCCCCTCATCAAAGTCCTCAAACCCATCATCATGTTGTGCCAGTCTGGGCTAGAGTGTTGCGTGAATTGCCTCAATGGAACGCTGCAAAGTGGCAAAGTTGACATTCATAGCAGTCAGCTGCGCTTGAATATTATTGATGGCTCCAGTATTATTCTCCATAGCATCTTGTATGTCGGTGATATTTCTATCAACAGACTCTCTCTAAGTAACAAGCTCCTCCACCTGCTTTTTCTGTGACACAATTTCATCATCACTCAAAGACATGATTAGTAAGTTAGTGCAAAAATCAAAATCAGTATGGTGGAAACTCTCACAACTCACTCACAACTGATAAGAAAGAAGATCTTACCGTTCCAAAGTGAATAGAGATGCTCTACCAAACGTAATCAAAGACTGATGCACTGAAGTGATGAAGTGAATATCAAAGGTATAGAGAACGATCACAGGGCACACAGGTTATTTATGGTGGAGCTATAGGTATGGTATCCTAACTACACCGCAAACAAGTCCTAGTGCTGATCGTATGACAAAGACCCACGGAAACACACATGGTGGAGATAAATGGGGCAATTGCAACTATGAAAATGAGCTCAAAAAGTAAGGTATGTCGGAGGAATGCTCGTGTTGCAATGCACAAGGAGAGACGCTAGCAATGTCTCAACGAAACGGGCACAAGATTGCTAACCCAGCAGCCCGTAGAGCACTAAGCACGCTAGTCTCGTAGGATAGCTATAGACACAAAGAAAGGCTTACTAAGGCTCACAAGGATAGGTACGCTATGTGGACTCAGTAAAAAAAATAAACAAAAAAAAGAAAAAAATTTGACCTGAGAATTGGTCTCTGCCACGGTAGAAAAACGGCCTAAAATCCTGCCGCGGCAGGATGGCGGCAGAAATTTTTTTTTCTCGTACTAGCACAGACTGGTCTGTGGTAAGGCGACGGTTCGATTATTTTTTTTCGGAAATTTTTTTTTGGTCACGCTAGAGCACAGACTTGTCTGCGGTCAGGCGTGAGGCAGCGAGCCGATTTTTTTTGACTCGCCAACTAGTACACAGCTAGGACTCTTTACTTGGATCGGATCTGACTTGATGGTAGCGGAAAAAGATGGTGGAAAACAACTAGAACAACTAGAAAACAAATCTACGAAGAACAGATCTAGATCTAATCTAATAGAGGAACGCGGCCAGCAACTATTACTCGAATACGATGTAATCTAGGCTATGGCAACTCTTTTGTGAGGCTTTTTCTGTATAGGATGAAAAACACTCTCTAATCTATGGATGGATTGTGGATTGCTTACCGAGGCAACGAGGAAAACTGATACCAAGATGATATGGGGTGGCCCGATCTTCTCAGCAAGCTCTTGTCGATGGTGATGGTGGATGATAGATAACTAGTGCGTAGCTATGATCTCTCCCGCTCGATCCCTGATGCCAATGCAACAGCTCTCGAACCTTGTAGGATATTCACAACACCACACTCTTGCGCACACAGCCGTGACCACGAACGGTAGTCTGCAATCTACTAATTCCCAATGGAACAACAGATCACACTCAATTATAGTTGGTAGATTCGAACACAGGGTAATTCCAGAGGTTCTATGAAAGCAACAACTACAAAATATTTTAACGTGGTCTAAAACCTAACTTGTGACGGCTACGGAGGTTTATATGAGGGCTGGGGCGTCCTCCCCTCTAAACGGGCCTAAAAACAGCCATAACTTGGCCCAAACTGACTCGGTTCGACTCAAACTGATACATACCGACCCATATATGGGTTCGGCCTTATTGGCACGCAGTCCAAACGTCGTGGAACACCTCAAACATGTAATTCTTGGTGCGCCATCTCTCTCTCTTGCTCATACGTGATTTCCTCATTGCGTCCTAGTGCTCCTGCCTCCCGCTCCTCCCTCGCGCACTTGTTGATATTGGAAATCAGCGCTTGTCCTTCTTGCTGCAACTCTCCTCCTCCTCGCGCAACGCTTGTGTTATCAATAAACCTGATCATACAAAGATGCAGACTTAGGTAGTATAAAGTTCTCATTAAGTAAAACATCAGGTTCAATTAAGAGTGAATTCAACTATTGCTCAATCAGCTTTGCACGAGCTCTTGTAATGGGTCCAATCCTGATTTCATTGGACTTGTTCTTTGCAGCAACATCTTCATTGTGAATAGGAGTAGGAGATAGTGGAATAGTATGGATGTCCTCATCACAAGAGCTGGAAGTTCTCTGCCGCGGTAGAGAAAAGCCCCAGTTCTCTGCCACGGCAGGCTGCCGCGGCAGAGAAACGCCCCTTTTCTCTGCCACGGCAGGCTGCCGTGGCAGAGAAACAGACCCAATCTCTGCCACGGCAGAACCCTGAGCCGAACCCAATTTTGTATCTTAGTTAGGTGGGACCAAGTCGTCCCAAGCTGAGGACGCCCCAGCCATCATATAAACCTCCGTAGCCGTCACAAGTTAGGGTTTAGACCACGTTAAAATATTTTGGAGTTGTTTCTTTCATAGAACCTCTGAAATTACCCTGTGTTCGAATCTGCCAACTATAATTGAGTGTGATATGTTGTTCCATTGGGAATTAGTAGATTGCATACTACCGTTCGTGGTCACGGCTGCGTGCGCAAGAGTGTGGTGTTGTGAATATCCTACAAGGTTCGAGATCTGTTGCGCTGGCATCAGGGATCGAGCGGGAGAGATCATAGCTACGCACTAGTTATCTATCATCCACCATCATCATCGCCATCCGCTTACTGAGAAGATCAGGCCACCCCATATCATCTTGGTATCAGATTTCCTCATTGCCTCGGTAAGCAATCCACAATCCATCCATAGATTAGAGAGTGTTTTTCATCCTATACAGAAAAAGCCCCACAAAAAGAGTTGCCATAGCCTAGATTACATCGTATTCGAGTAATAGTTGCTGGTCGAGTTCCTCTATTAGATCTGTTCTTCGTAGATTTGTTTTCTCGTTGTTCTAATTGTTTTCCACCATCTTTTTCCGCTACCATCAAGTCAGATCCGATCCAAGTAAAGAGTCCTAGTTGTGTACTACTTGGGGAGTCGGAATAAATAAATAATTAAAAAAAATTCGGCTCGCTGCCTCACGCCTGACCGCAGACAGGTCTGTGCTCCAGTGTGACAAAAAAAAATTGGACGGTCGCCTTACCACAGACAGGTCTGCCCTCATACGAGAATTTTTTTGTCTGCCGACCTCCTGCTGCGGCAGGATTTTAGGCCGTTTTTCTGCCGTGGCAGAGACCAATTCTCAGGTCAAATTTTTTTCTTTTTTGTTTATTTTTTTTACTGAGTCCACATAGCGTACCTATCCTTGTGAGCCTTAGTAAGCCTTTCTTTGTGTCTAAAACTATCCTACGAGACTAGCGTGCTTAGTGCTCTGCGGGCTGCTCAGTTAGCAATCTTGTGCCCGTTTCGTTGAGACATTGCTAGCGTCTCTCCTTGTGCATTGCAACACGAGCATTCCTCCGACATTCCTTACTTTTTTGAGCTCATTTTCATAGTTGCAATTGCCCCATTTATCTCCACCGTGTGTGTTTCCGTGGGTCTATGTCATACGATCAGCACCAGGACTTGTTTGCGGTGTAGATAGGATACCATACCTATAGCTCCACCATAAATAACATGTGTGTCCTGTGATCGTTCTCTATACCTTTGATATTCACTTCATCACTTCAGTGCATCAGTCTTTGATTACGTTTGGTAGAGCATCTCTATTCACTTTGGAACGGTAAGATCTTCTTTCTTATCAGTTGTGAGTGAGTTGTGAGAGTTTCCACCATACTGATTTTGATTTTTGCCCTAACTTACTAATCATGTCTTTGAGTGATGATGAAATTGTGTCACCGAAAAAGCAGGTGGAGGAGCTTGTTACTTGGAGAGAGTCTGTTGATAGAAATATCACCGACATACAAGATGTTGTGGAGAATAATACTGGAGCCATCAATAATATTCAGACGCAGCTGACTGCTATGAATGTCAACTTTGCCACCTTGCAGCGTTCCATTGAGGCAATTCAGGCAACAGTCCAGCCTGGACTGGCACAACATGATAATGGCTTTGAGGACTTTGATGAGGGGAGTGCGGCTGATGCTGCGCCACATCGTGGCAGGGGACGTGCAAATCCCCCTACACATGCGGCTGCTCCTTTGTATGGCCGTGGGTATGCTCCTCTTGGACGTGCCCAGCGTGCTTACAATCCAGCTGATGATAGTTTGGGCAAGCCCAAGTTCTCCATTCCTTCGTTCAATGGCTCGCTTGATCCCGAGGATTATATTACTTGGGAGTTGAAGATTGAAAAGCTCTAGCGTTTATTTGATTACCCAGAAGACAAGAAGGTCAAACTTGCTGCATCAGAATTTGATGGTTATGCTTTGCGTTGGTGGGAAGCTATTGTGCAGAATAGACGGAACGACAATGAACTTCCTGTGAGGGATTGGCGTGAGATGAAGGCCATCATGGCGGATCGTTTTGTTCCCTCCAATTATTTGCGTTCTGTGTTTGACAAGCTCACACAGTTGAGGCAAGGCACAATGATAGTTGATGAGTACTACATGGAGATGGAGATGCTTATGCAGCGTGCTAATGTTCGTGAATCACGAGAGATGACGATGCAACGTTTCCTCAACAATTTGAAGCTTCAAATCAAGAGTATTGTGCGTTATCACAAGTATGAGACAATGAACGAGCTGCTGCACCATGCTAGAGAGGCCGAGTCCCAGCTGGCTGAAGAGGCAAAGTCACGTGCTCGATTTCCATCTTCTAGTAGATTTTCGGCCAGATCTACACCTTCCATTGTCATGCCACCAGCTGCTGTTCCGTTTACCCCATCGGCCAAACCAGCAAGTACACCTTCATTTGGTTCTAATACTCAGAAACCCGTTGCTCCTGCTGCTAGCTCGGGTTCCAACATGTCTACTGCACGTACTCGTGATGTGGTGTGCCATACTTGTGGAGGCCGAGGTCACTACAAGAAGGATTGTCCAAACAGCAAGGTTATGTTTGTTAATGAACAAGGGGAAGTAGAAAGTGGAGATGAAGCTTCTGCTGATGATATTGATGACGGTGAGGTTGGTGCTGATGCATATGCTGAGCGTGCACCAACTATCGTCGTGTCTTCACGTGTACTTAGTGTGCAACCGGTTGAGGAATCCCAGCGTTGCAACTTGTTCCAAACAAAAGCTCTAGTTGGACCAAATAAAGCTTGCAAGGTCATTATTGATGGAGGTAGCTGCAGAAATCTTGCAAGTAAGGAATTATGTGCCAAACTGAATTTGACATACTTACCTCATCCCAAGCCATACTACATACAATGGTTGAGCAACAATGGTGAGATGAAGGTAAATCATATGGTATGAGTGAACTTTCAAATAGGGCCCTACAAAGATTCTATTGGTTCCTATGACTGTTTGTCACCTACTATTAGGTCGGCCATGGCTCTATGATCGCCATGTGCAACACAATGGCCGAGCCAATACATATCACTTGGAATTCAAAGGAAAGAAGATTACTATGCAGCCAATGACACCACAAGAAATTGTGAATGATTCTCGCTAGAAGATAGAGGTGAACCTGAAGGAAGATAGTACCACTCGGCGAGATTGCGTGACAGCTGTTCCTGATCTAATTGAGCCTAAATTGAGTGATATAACGAAAAGTGAGAGAGTGCCCGGTTTATTAACATTAGCCACTAAGGAAGATATGAGAGAATTTCGTGAGGATCCTACAGCCATGCCACTTGTGCTCATGTATAAGGGCGAGGTATTGGTTTCTAACGACATGACCCCTATTTCTCTTGGTGTCTCTTCTGTTCTACAGGACTTTGGGGATGTGTTTCCAGAAGATGTACACGCAGGCTTACCTCCATTGCGTGGTATAGAACATCAAGTGGACTTGATTCTTGGCGCCACACTTCCCAACCGTGCACCCTACAGGACTAATCCCGAAGAAACTAAGGAAATTCAGATCCACAATAACTTAAGCATCCACATCCACAATAACTTAAGCATCCACAATTAACTAAGCATGCCTTTATAGAGAGTTTCATGATAGAACAGATAACAAAAGCATGAATTGATGGGTTCGTAGCATGGAAAACAAAAAATTTCTACCGCAAGAACGAACAAAACCTAGATCTAATCCAGATAAAAGCCAAGATCTAATCTATTAGACATGAGCAACGAGATAGATAGGAACTAACCCTCGTAGATCCGAAAGCGTTAACGAGATTAGATCTCATGGTTGATGTAGTCGATCACTTGCCGATCTCAAGATCGTGTGGACGATCCTTCCGGCGTCGCGTTCCAGCAGCGCTTCCGCCCTTGGTCAAGTAGACGATCCTTCCGGCGCCACGTTTCGGCAGCGCTTCCGCAGTCGGTCACACGTGCGGAGTCGAAGCAGACCTTCCTCTCCCCGTTCCAGCGAGCAGCGGAGGTAGTAGATCTTCTCTACGAAATCCCAGCAGCACAACGGCGTGGTGGTGGTGGTGAGTAGAGAATTCTGCAGGGCTTCGCCTATGCCTGTGCAGAAGATGGTGTAGGAGAGAGGCGGCAGAGATTGGGTATTATGGGAGCAGGGGAGGAGGGGGCGCCCCTGCCCCTCTATTTAAAGAGGGGAGGCGACTAGGGAGGGGGAGTCCCAAGGACTCCCCTGGTGGGGGGAGGAGTCCTCCTCCCCCACGAATCCGTATCTTGACCCACCAGAACTCCTTGATCCCTATCTTGATTTTCAAGCAAACTCCAAGATATCTTCTAGAACCTTCCGGAACATTCCGAAACCTTCTAGAATCCTCATACAAACACTCCGGAACATTTCCTAACTCATAAAATGATCTCCTATATATGAATCTTATTCTCCGGACCATTCCGGATCTCCTCGTGATGTCCCGAATCCAATCCGAGACTCCGAACAACATTCGGTCTCCAACGCATATTCCATATCTGCTTGAAACAACTTCGAACCTTAAGTGTGTCACCCTACGGTTCGTGAATATGTAGACATGATAGAGACACATCTCCTATCAATAACCATCAGCGGGACCTGGAGATCCATAATGGCTCCCAGATACTCAACGATGACTTCGCGATCGATTGAACCACTTACATACGAAACTAATTCCCTTTGTCTCGCGATACTATACTTATCCGAGGTTTGATCGTCGGTATCTCCATACCTAGTTCTACCTCGTTACTGATAAGTACTCTTTACTCGTTCCGTGATATGTCATCCCTTGTGACCTAGTCACATGCTTGCAAGCTAACTAGATGACATTCCACCGAGAGGGCCCAGAGCATATCTATCCGTCATATGGATGGACAAATCCCAATCTTGGTTCATGCGACATACTTTCAGAATACCCAATGACACTTTTATAACCACCCAGTTACGAAGCGGCGTTTGATGTCATCAAAGTATCCATCCGGTGATGGTGATTAACACAACCTCATGGTCGAAGGAATAGGTTACTATGTATTTGAAAGCTTACAGCAATACGAACTTAATGACTTGATCTTATGCTACGCTTACTATGGGTGTGTGTCCATCACATCATTCTCCTAATGATATAACCTTGTTATTAATCACATCCAATGTCCATGATCAGGAAACAATGATCATCAATTAATCAACAAGCTAGTTCAACAAGAGGCTTACTAGGGACTCTTATATGTTTACAAAACAAACATGTATTAGTGTTTCCTAATAATACAATTATAGCATGGGATGTAAACATTCATCATAAACACAAAGATATAATAATAATCACTTTTATTATTGCCTCTTGGGCATATCTCCAACATGAATAGCAGGGTGTTCTCTGATAGAGAACAGAGTAACAAACATGCTCAACAGAAATTGACACTACACTATCAATAGACCAACATCATAGGATTAGCATAGGCAAGATTAACCCTAGGTATGCTAAATCACCTCTGTAGGGGGTATGAACCCTAGAAATTTAGGGATGAACCCTAAATGGGAAAATCTAGCGCAAGTGACAACATGGCATGGATTAGAGGCAAGGTAGAGCACAGAGAGGAAGATGAGGCACTTACTCGAGGTCCTCGTAAGTTTATTGGAGAGGAAGCAGAGAGGAGGTCGGCGACAGAGAGGTGGTGGTTGGGGAGCACCCCAAGGGGGCGCTGCAACCCGCGCTTGCACACGACGGTGGTGGCCATGGAGGAACAGCGCCATGAGCTCCACAGTGTCGTCGAGGAAGCGCTAGAGCACGGCCAACCTTAACCCTAGCCTCGTGCAGGGGTTAGCGCCGCCAGGAAGGGACACCAGCAATGAATCGGCTTGGACAGATTTCCACTACTTCGCAAGTCCAAGTTGAAGCCACGTGGTGCTGGTCCTTACAAAGTGCTAGCCAAAATTAATGATAATGCATACTCAGTTGATATACCTATTGAGGAATTTGGTGGTGCTAGTAACAGCTTCAACGTTGCTGATTTATCACCATATGCTAGAGAAGACCTTGGAGCGTCGAGGTCGACGCCTTTTGAAGGGGGGGAGATGATGAGGACATCCCTGCAGTTACACCTACCCCAATTGCTATTGATGATGTTCCAACTAATGCAAAGAAAGATCAATCCAATGAGATAAGGATTGGACCAATTACAAGAGCTCATGCTAAGCTACTAGAACAACAAGTGAACTTGTTTCTTAATGAACCTGGAGTTTTAATTAATGAGAATTTTATACTACTTAAGTCTTTGAATTATTGCATGATTAGGTACTTAGGAGAAGAAGGCGTAGCACGGAGCGAGGAGGTAATGGAACAAGACGTGTTGATCAATGAAGAATGCGCGAGGGAGGAGAGGGAGGAAGCACAAGGAGCTATCCAAGACGAAGATCAACAAGAGCTGGAAGTTCTCTGCCACGGCAGGCTGCCGCGACAGAGAAACGTGATAATAAACTGTATGCTAATCTTGAGAAGTGTACATTTGCAAAAGATAAGGTCATATTCCTAGGATTTGTTGTTTCTAAGCATGGAGTAGAGGTAGATCAATCTAAAATTGAATCAATTCAGAATTGGCCTACTCCAATGAATGTTAGTCAAGTGCGTGGTTTCCACGGTCTCGCTGGTTTCTATAGGCGCTTTGTGAAAGATTTTAGCACCATTGCTGCACCATTATATGATTTGACAAAGAAAGGTGTTCCTTTTGTATGGGGCGCAGCCCAAGACATTGCCTTTGATACATTAAAATGTTCGCTTACTTCTGCACCATTACTTGCTTTACCTGATTTTTCGAAGCAATTTGAAGTTGAATGTGATGCTAGTGGTATAGGCATAGGTGGCGTTTTGATGCAAGAGGGTCGGCCTATAGCTTATTTTTCTGAGAAATTGACTGGTGCTCGTTTGAATTATTCTATCTATGATAAAGAATTATATGCACTTGTTAGAGTACTTGAGGTTTCGCAACATTATTTGTGGCCAAAGGAATTCATCATACATTCTGATCATGAAGCATTGAAATACTTGAAAGCTCAATCAAACTTGCATAGAAGATTAGCTAAATGGGTTGAGTTCATTGAGTCTTTTCCTTACATCATTAACTATAAGAAGGGAAAAGAGAACGTTGTTGCTGATGCTCTATCTAGGAAGAACATGCTATTAACCAATCTTGATGTTAAAATTCCTGGATTAGAAGCTATTTGTGCACTTTATGCAACTGACCATGATTTTGCTGAACCATATCGTTTGTGTGTTCTTAGAAACGCATGGGATAAGTATCATATACATGATGGATATTTGTTTCGAGCTAACAAACTATGTATTCCAGAATCGTCGTTGCGTTTGTTCTTAGTGCGGGAATCACATGTTGGTGGTTTGATGGGTCACTTTGGGCGTCAGAAGACGTTGCTCATGCTTGCTGATCACTTTTATTGGCCCAAGATGAGGCGTGATGTTTACAGATTTGTGAGCCGATGCATTACATGCCACAAGTCAAAATCTAAGCTGAAGCCTCACGGTTTCTATACACCTCTCTCTGCACCTACTACTCTATGGGAAGACATTAGTATGGATTTTGTGCTAGGTCTACCTAAAACTTAGAGAGGTCATGATTCTATATTTGTGGTAGTGGATAGGTTCTCTAAGATGGCTCATTTTATTGCCTGCCACAAAAGCGACGATGCGTCGCATGTTGCTAACCTGTTTTTCAGGGACATCGTGAGATTACATGGAGTACCAAAGACGATTGTTTCTGACCGTGATGTGAAGTTCATGAGCTACTTTTGGAAGACCTTATGGGGGAAGCTAGGAACGAAGTTGTTGTTCAGTACTACATGGTCAAACGGAGGTGGTGAATAGAACATTGTCACAGCTGCTAAGGACCATGATTAAAAAGAATCTGCGGGAGTGGGAAGAGTGTTATCCACATGTTGAGTTCGCTTACAACAGGGTTGTGCATTCAACTACTCAGCTTTGTCCTTTTGAGGTGGTGTATCGCTTCAAGCCATTGACGCCACTTGATATGTTGCATCTGCCATTACATGAGAGAGTTGATATGGAGGCATCAAAACGTGCTGATTATGTGAAGAAAATACATGAGAAGACTCGAGAGGCTATTGAGAAGAAAGGCAAGAACATTGCTGCTGCAAGGAATCAAGCAAGAAAAGAAGTGTTGTTCGAGCCTGGAGATATGGTTTGGGTGCATCTACGCAAGGACAGATTTCCACTACTTCGCAAGTCCAAGTTGAAGCCACGTGGTGCTGGTCCTTACAAAGTGCTAGCCAAAATTAATGATAATGCATACTCAGTTGATATACCTATTGAGGAATTTGGTGGTGCTAGTAACAGCTTCAACGTTGCTGATTTATCACCATATGCTAGAGAAGACCTTGGAGCGTCGAGGTCGACGCCTTTTGAAGGGGGGGAGATGATGAGGACATCCCTGCAGTTACACCTACCCCAATTGCTATTGATGATGTTCCAACTAATGCAAAGAAAGATCAATCCAATGAGATAAGGATTGGACCAATTACAAGAGCTCATGCTAAGCTACTAGAACAACAAGTGAACTTGTTTCTTAATGAACCTGGAGTTTTAATTAATGAGAATTTTATACTACTTAAGTCTTTGAATTATTGCATGATTAGGTACTTAGGAGAAGAAGGCGTAGCACGGAGCGAGGAGGTAATGGAACAAGACGTGTTGATCAATGAAGAATGCGCGAGGGAGGAGAGGGAGGAAGCACAAGGAGCTATCCAAGACGAAGATCAACAAGAGCTGGAAGTTCTCTGCCGCGGCAGAGAAAAGCCCTAGTTCTCTGCCACGGCAGGCTGCCGCGACAGAGAAACGCCCCTTTTCTCTGCCACGGCAGAGAAACAGACCCAATCTCTGCCACGGCAAAACCCTGAGCCGAACCCAATTCTGGGTCGGTTTGTATCTTAGTTAGGTGGGACCAAGTCGTCCCAAGCTGAGGACGCCCCAGCCCTCATATAAACCTCCATAGCCATCACAAGTTAGGGTTTAGACCACGTTAAAATATTTTGGAGTTGTTTCTTTCATAGAACCTCTAGAATTACCCTGTGTTCGAATCTGCCAACTATAATTGAGTGTGATATGTTGTTCCATTGGGAATTAGTAGATTGCATACTACCGTTCGTGGTCACGGCTGCGTGCGCAAGAGTGTGGTGTTGTGAATATCCTACAAGGTTCGAGATTTGTTGCGCTGGCATCAGGGATCGAGCGGGAGAGATCATAGCTACGCACTAGTTATCTATCATCCACCATCATCATCGCCATCCGCTTACTGAGAAGATCGGGCCACCCCATATCACAAGATCTCACCGAGTCTCCCATCTCGCCGTGCCGGTTCGAGAGAGAGTCCTCCGCCCGACGCCGATCCTAGGGATTGCGCCGGACCGGTCACCGCCGGCGTGAGCTATTGGTGTTTATCGTGGATTTGCGTGTGTGTGTTCATCGCGTTCTTCATGTGTGTGTTCGTCGTGTTCATCCTTCCCTCCTCCCCCCGCACTCCAACCTCGATTTGAAAGGGAATCGTGAAAGATCAGGCCACCCTAGAGGTTTGCCCTCAACAAAACTAAGAAATAGATTGGGTTTACGAGGCTTCTTCGGAGTGGATAGTGAAGGGCTAAGTGGGGGTCTCGCTCTATTTTGGTTTCATCAGATGACCGTGGACGTCCAGTCGTTCTGCATATCCAGATCAGCCCGCTAGATCAATAATGAAGATTAACTTGTGTGTATGGAGAGTCGAGATTAGAGGACATACATTGTATGTGGACATTGTTGCAATCTTTAAAAACATAGTCGGATCTACCTTGGTGTTTTTCAGCGATTTCAATGAAGTGTTGTGGCCCTTTGAACACTTTTCTGTGTGTTCTAGACCTAAATCCTAGATGTTAGCTTTCCACGATACTCTTGAAATATGCGAGTTGATTGATATTGGATTTACAGGAGTACCCTACACGTATGACAATAAGTTTTTTTTTTGATCGGGATAGGTCCCGAAGGACCTAGTTGCTGCATTCAATCCAAGCGGTGATACAAGATACAAGTCGGGCCTAAAATAAAAAATAAATTACAGAACAGTCCTTGAAACATGCAGGAAGGACCTCCAGAAAATCACAAAAAAAGCAATCAAGTCCTTCCACCACACCGCTAATCTTCCGAGATGGACAGGACTAGCGGCCATCGTCTTCTTCACCAGGGATTAGGCCACTTGGGAAGAAGGCGTCAGGCGCCGCCAGCGCTCCATAGCTAAGGGGCCTCCACACCAGGAGGTTGAAAGGACGCGTCAATGGCGTCAACAGATGCCTCCTTTGGGCATCACGGATCAGTGACCTGCAATGGGTCACTGTATAGCATCTTGATGTTGCAGCAGGAACACCCTGTCGCCAACGAGCTTTGACTCCCAGATCGCGAGCACCCCACCCTCTCCCCTCACCTCCATGGCCGGTCTGAGAAGAAGAAGGATGCAGATCAAGGAATCGAAGCTCATCGGAAACCCAGGCCTTATTAATGGGGCTGCCACTAGAGATCAACAACACCGCATCTGGCTCCTCCCGATGGAGCACCACTACGAGATGGAAAAGCAATATCAGGCAGCAGATCTGGCCAGCAAGATCCACTCTGAAACCCCCGGCATGACGCCAAACTCGAGCATAAGGCCCACGCCTACTACTACAGCTACATAGCCTAACTACTCTGGCGTCTCTCCGGGACCAACTCCGGCTGGCTATTCCGGTGGAGCGGCCAACGGAGTGGCCCGGTCTACAGCGGCGGACTCTCAAAACACTGTAGACGCACGAGAGGTGGGAGGGGGAGAAGGGTCGGTTATGTATGTGTAACACCCCAGCATTTAGGAACCAACAAAGGGTAGAAATAGCAATTTGTGCATATGCCTGCACTCATCTGTAAAAATCGAGGTAAATATTTTGCCAAATAAAAACCTAAAGAGATTAGAGTTTCTTTCACTATCTAGAGGTGGGAATAGCTCTCTGAAGTGATTGCTGTAAATTTTGACATGATCTTCAGGCATTACTATGTTTTGGAGGGAATATTTTGAATTCAAATTTGAAATTCAAATCATTTGAATAATATTTGAAAATTTGAAGTTAGAAACATAAAGTGGTTTTTCCAAAAGGGTGTATTAACATTATTTGATTATGAACAACCATATGAATTTAAGACAAGGAATTTCAAATAAGAAATGAATTCTTATTCTTTCCTTTATTCCATAACAAGATTACAAAGGGAGATATTTACACTAAGACGGATAATTACAAGGAAGATAATCCAATCAAGTGAATCTTTATTAAATCATAGAAATATTGTTACAAGATTCTTTACAAAAAGAATAAAAAGAGATTACAATAAGAATTTATCCTATTTATCTAATCCTATACTATATCTTGAGCATCCAGACTTTGTTCCTGCAAAAATAAGATAAACACACAAATAAAGAAACAAAAGATTAGTGGATTAGTTTACTCTCAGTGGTGAACAGTGAGGTGCACTGTTTATATTACATCATAGAGTAAATTGAAGGGGCAAGTTTCACCAAAGTGTAGTATCTGTTCTTTTAATCAAATAGCATCAATCAAATAGACAAGTGGTAAGTTTCATCAGGTTAAGTAATAGTAAAAGGATGAGGAAGTTATCTCATCCACAACCAAAGAAAACAGTGAAGCAGCTCACACACCTAAATGCATGCATTGAAGTGTCAATAGCCGAGAGCCAAGGGGAAGTTTAAATCACAGCAGTGTAGAGAAAAGCAAGCTTTGTTATCCACTTCGCAGAGAGAGAGAGAGAGCATAGCACAGTTTGTCACCAGCCAAGAACAGCACCAGATCTTGAAACCAAAACACTAGATCAAGCCATTTTCCACCACAGAAAACCCAGGAGATCACCAGCCAAGATGGTGACCTGAGGAGGGGGAAGTAATAGGTGGACAACAAGGTCACACATGAGCAACATCACCAGGAGGAGCACGACAAGGCCAAGAGGAAGCCAAACCAAAACTAGAGCTACCACAAGCCAGAAGTAGAAAGCAACATCAGTACAAGGCAACCAAAGTATATCCCAACACTTTCATCTAAATATTTTCCATTTTACACATTCTTTTGCTTGCAAGCACATGATAGGTATGCATACTGGACAGCAAATAATAAACAACCAATTGATGAATGTGTTCTTGCATATGCAGGGTCTCAGACCAGCATCACTGACCTATCATCTAGTTTTCACTAGATAGATAAACATCACAGCTGCTGGTATAGGGCACATTCCCAGATGGGTAACACCTTTGTACCTAGCAGCTCAAGTTCTGCTTGAGTACACACTCAAGTAGATCCTTTTCAACATAGATAATCATCTTCCTAAATGATTTGGGAATCATAATGAACACTTTCTTTCAGAAAAGACAGTATAGATCAACACTGTCTATTTCTAGGCTACACTATTTAGAAACCACTGAGTGTAATCATTTCCTAGAAATACATAGGAATCATATCTTTATAATCATCTCTTTATTAATCACAGAGCAGATACTAGCACTGGATTTACACAGTAACAGGATTAAATTCTGAGACTAAACATATTAGTGTTCCACAAGTAAGTAATTAACCCAGCATCAGTACAGAGAGCAGCCAACTTAACTCCATAAGAGTAAATCCACATCCACAATAACTTAAGCATCCACAATTAACTAAGCATGCCTTTATAGAGAGTTTCATGATAGAACAGATAACAAAAGCATGAATTGATGGGTTCGTAGCATGGAAAACAAAAAATTTCTACCGCAAGAACGAACAAAACCTAGATCTAATCCAGATAAAAGCCAAGATCTAATCTATTAGACATGAGCAACGAGATAGATAGGAACTAACCCTCGTAGATCCGAAAGCGTTAACGAGATTAGATCTCATGGTTGATGTAGTCGATCACTTGCCGATCTCAAGATCGTGTGGATGATCCTTCCGGCGTCGCGTTCCAGCAGCGCTTCCGCCCTTGGTCAAGTAGACGATCCTTCCGGCGCCACGTTTCGGCAGCGCTTCCGCAGTCGATCACACGTGCGGAGTCGAAGCAGACCTTCCTCTCCCCGTTCCAGCGAGCAGCGGAGGTAGTAGATCTTCTCTACGAAATCCCAGCAGCACAACGGCGTGGTGGTGGTGGTGAGTAGAGAATTCTGCAGGGCTTCGCCTATGCCTGTGCAGAAGATGGTGTAGGAGAGAGGCGGCAGAGATTGGGTATTATGGGAGCAGGGGAGGAGGGGGCGCCCCTGCCCCTCTATTTAAAGAGGGGAGGCGACTAGGGAGGGGGAGTCCCAAGGACTCCCCTGGTGGGGGGAGGAGTCCTCCTCCCCCACGAATCCGTATCTTGACCCACCAGAACTCCTTGATCCCTATCTTGATTTTCAAGCAAACTCCAAGATATCTTCTAGAACCTTCCGGAACATTCCGAAACCTTCTAGAATCCTCATACAAACACTCCGGAACATTTCCTAACTCATAAAATGATCTCCTATATATGAATCTTATTCTCCGGACCATTCCGGATCTCCTCGTGATGTCCCGAATCCAATCCGAGACTCCGAACAACATTCGGTCTCCAACGCATATTCCATATCTGCTTGAAACAACTTCGAACCTTAAGTGTGTCACCCTACGGTTCGTGAATATGTAGACATGATAGAGACACATCTCCTATCAATAACCATCAGCGGGACCTGGAGATCCATAATGGCTCCCAGATACTCAACGATGACTTCGCGATCGATTGAACCACTTACATACGAAACTAATTCCCTTTGTCTCGCGATACTATACTTATCCGAGGTTTGATCGTCGGTATCTCCATACCTAGTTCTACCTCGTTACTGATAAGTACTCTTTACTCGTTCCGTGATATGTCATCCCTTGTGACCTAGTCACATGCTTGCAAGCTAACTAGATGACATTCCACCGAGAGGGCCCAGAGCATATCTATCCGTCATATGGATGGACAAATCCCAATCTTGGTTCATGCGACATACTTTCAGAATACCCAATGACACTTTTATAACCACCCAGTTACGAAGCGGCGTTTGATGTCATCAAAGTATCCATCCGGTGATGGTGATTAACACAACCTCATGGTCGAAGGAATAGGTTACTATGTATTTGAAAGCTTACAGCAATACGAACTTAATGACTTGATCTTATGCTACGCTTACTATGGGTGTGTGTCCATCACATCATTCTCCTAATGATATAACCTTGTTATTAATCACATCCAATGTCCATGATCAGGAAACAATGATCATCAATTAATCAACAAGCTAGTTCAACAAGAGGCTTACTAGGGACTCTTATATGTTTACAAAACAAACATGTATTAGTGTTTCCTAATAATACAATTATAGCATGGGATGTAAACATTCATCATAAACACAAAGATATAATAATAATCACTTTTATTATTGCCTCTTGGGCATATCTCCAACATGAATAGCAGGGTGTTCTCTGATAGAGAACAGAGTAACAAACATGCTCAACAGAAATTGACACTACACTATCAATAGACCAACATCATAGGATTAGCATAGGCAAGATTAACCCTAGGTATGCTAAATCACCTCTGTAGGGGGTATGAACCCTAGAAATTTAGGGATGAACCCTAAATGGGAAAATCCAGCGCAAGTGACAACATGGCATGGATTAGAGGCAAGGTAGAGCACAGAGAGGAAGATGAGGCACTTACTCGAGGTCCTCGTAAGTTTATTGGAGAGGAAGCAGAGAGGAGGTCGGCGACAGAGAGGTGGTGGTTGGGGAGCACCCCAAGGGGGCGCTGCAACCCGCGCTTGCACACGACGGTGGTGGCCATGGAGGAACAGCGCCATGAGCTCCACAGTGTCGTCGAGGAAGCGCTAGAGCACGGCCAACCTTAACCCTAGCCTCGTGCAGGGGTTAGCGCCGCCAGGAAGGGACACCAGCAATGAATCGGCTTGGACAGATTTCCACTACTTCGCAAGTCCAAGTTGAAGCCACGTGGTGCTGGTCCTTACAAAGTGCTAGCCAAAATTAATGATAATGCATACTCAGTTGATATACCTATTGAGGAATTTGGTGGTGCTAGTAACAGCTTCAACGTTGCTGATTTATCACCATATGCTAGAGAAGACCTTGGAGCGTCGAGGTCGACGCCTTTTGAAGGGGGGGAGATGATGAGGACATCCCTGCAGTTACACCTACCCCAATTGCTATTGATGATGTTCCAACTAATGCAAAGAAAGATCAATCCAATGAGATAAGGATTGGACCAATTACAAGAGCTCATGCTAAGCTACTAGAACAACAAGTGAACTTGTTTCTTAATGAACCTGGAGTTTTAATTAATGAGAATTTTATACTACTTAAGTCTTTGAATTATTGCATGATTAGGTACTTAGGAGAAGAAGGCGTAGCACGGAGCGAGGAGGTAATGGAACAAGACGTGTTGATCAATGAAGAATGCGCGAGGGAGGAGAGGGAGGAAGCACAAGGAGCTATCCAAGACGAAGATCAACAAGAGCTGGAAGTTCTCTGCCACGGCAGGCTGCCGCGACAGAGAAACGTGATAATAAACTATATGCTAATCTTGAGAAGTGTACATTTGCAAAAGATAAGGTCATATTCCTAGGATTTGTTGTTTCTAAGCATGGAGTAGAGGTAGATCAATCTAAAATTGAATCAATTCAGAATTGGCCTACTCCAATGAATGTTAGTCAAGTGCGTGGTTTCCACGGTCTCGCTGGTTTCTATAGGCGCTTTGTGAAAGATTTTAGCACCATTGCTGCACCATTATATGATTTGACAAAGAAAGGTGTTCCTTTTGTATGGGGCGCAGCCCAAGACATTGCCTTTGATACATTAAAATGTTCGCTTACTTCTGCACCATTACTTGCTTTACCTGATTTTTCGAAGCAATTTGAAGTTGAATGTGATGCTAGTGGTATAGGCATAGGTGGCGTTTTGATGCAAGAGGGTCGGCCTATAGCTTATTTTTCTGAGAAATTGACTGGTGCTCGTTTGAATTATTCTATCTATGATAAAGAATTATATGCACTTGTTAGAGTACTTGAGGTTTCGCAACATTATTTGTGGCCAAAGGAATTCATCATACATTCTGATCATGAAGCATTGAAATACTTGAAAGCTCAATCAAACTTGCATAGAAGATTAGCTAAATGGGTTGAGTTCATTGAGTCTTTTCCTTACATCATTAACTATAAGAAGGGAAAAGAGAACGTTGTTGCTGATGCTCTATCTAGGAAGAACATGCTATTAACCAATCTTGATGTTAAAATTCCTGGATTAGAAGCTATTTGTGCACTTTATGCAACTGACCATGATTTTGCTGAACCATATCGTTTGTGTGTTCTTAGAAACGCATGGGATAAGTATCATATACATGATGGATATTTGTTTCGAGCTAACAAACTATGTATTCCAGAATCGTCGTTGCGTTTGTTCTTAGTGCGGGAATCACATGTTGGTGGTTTGATGGGTCACTTTGGGCGTCAGAAGACGTTGCTCATGCTTGCTGATCACTTTTATTGGCCCAAGATGAGGCGTGATGTTTACAGATTTGTGAGCCGATGCATTACATGCCACAAGTCAAAATCTAAGCTGAAGCCTCACGGTTTCTATACACCTCTCTCTGCACCTACTACTCTATGGGAAGACATTAGTATGGATTTTGTGCTAGGTCTACCTAAAACTTAGAGAGGTCATGATTCTATATTTGTGGTAGTGGATAGGTTCTCTAAGATGGCTCATTTTATTGCCTGCCACAAAAGCGACGATGCGTCGCATGTTGCTAACCTGTTTTTCAGGGACATCGTGAGATTACATGGAGTACCAAAGACGATTGTTTCTGACCGTGATGTGAAGTTCATGAGCTACTTTTGGAAGACCTTATGGGGGAAGCTAGGAACGAAGTTGTTGTTCAGTACTACATGGTCAAACGGAGGTGGTGAATAGAACATTGTCACAGCTGCTAAGGACCATGATTAAAAAGAATCTGCGGGAGTGGGAAGAGTGTTATCCACATGTTGAGTTCGCTTACAACAGGGTTGTGCATTCAACTACTCAGCTTTGTCCTTTTGAGGTGGTGTATCGCTTCAAGCCATTGACGCCACTTGATATGTTGCATCTGCCATTACATGAGAGAGTTGATATGGAGGCATCAAAACGTGCTGATTATGTGAAGAAAATACATGAGAAGACTCGAGAGGCTATTGAGAAGAAAGGCAAGAACATTGCTGCTGCAAGGAATCAAGCAAGAAAAGAAGTGTTGTTCGAGCCTGGAGATATGGTTTGGGTGCATCTACGCAAGGACAGATTTCCACTACTTCGCAAGTCCAAGTTGAAGCCACGTGGTGCTGGTCCTTACAAAGTGCTAGCCAAAATTAATGATAATGCATACTCAGTTGATATACCTATTGAGGAATTTGGTGGTGCTAGTAACAGCTTCAACGTTGCTGATTTATCACCATATGCTAGAGAAGACCTTGGAGCGTCGAGGTCGACGCCTTTTGAAGGGGGGGAGATGATGAGGACATCCCTGCAGTTACACCTACCCCAATTGCTATTGATGATGTTCCAACTAATGCAAAGAAAGATCAATCCAATGAGATAAGGATTGGACCAATTACAAGAGCTCATGCTAAGCTACTAGAACAACAAGTGAACTTGTTTCTTAATGAACCTGGAGTTTTAATTAATGAGAATTTTATACTACTTAAGTCTTTGAATTATTGCATGATTAGGTACTTAGGAGAAGAAGGCGTAGCACGGAGCGAGGAGGTAATGGAACAAGACGTGTTGATCAATGAAGAATGCGCGAGGGAGGAGAGGGAGGAAGCACAAGGAGCTATCCAAGACGAAGATCAACAAGAGCTGGAAGTTCTCTGCCGCGGCAGAGAAAAGCCCTAGTTCTCTGCCACGGCAGGCTGCCGCGACAGAGAAACGCCCCTTTTCTCTGCCACGGCAGAGAAACAGACCCAATCTCTGCCACGGCAAAACCCTGAGCCGAACCCAATTCTGGGTCGGTTTGTATCTTAGTTAGGTGGGACCAAGTCGTCCCAAGCTGAGGACGCCCCAGCCCTCATATAAACCTCCATAGCCATCACAAGTTAGGGTTTAGACCACGTTAAAATATTTTGGAGTTGTTTCTTTCATAGAACCTCTAGAATTACCCTGTGTTCGAATCTGCCAACTATAATTGAGTGTGATATGTTGTTCCATTGGGAATTAGTAGATTGCATACTACCGTTCGTGGTCACGGCTGCGTGCGCAAGAGTGTGGTGTTGTGAATATCCTACAAGGTTCGAGATTTGTTGCGCTGGCATCAGGGATCGAGCGGGAGAGATCATAGCTACGCACTAGTTATCTATCATCCACCATCATCATCGCCATCCGCTTACTGAGAAGATCGGGCCACCCCATATCACAAGATCTCACCGAGTCTCCCATCTCGCCGTGCCGGTTCGAGAGAGAGTCCTCCGCCCGACGCCGATCCTAGGGATTGCGCCGGACCGGTCACCGCCGGCGTGAGCTATTGGTGTTTATCGTGGATTTGCGTGTGTGTGTTCATCGCGTTCTTCATGTGTGTGTTCGTCGTGTTCATCCTTCCCTCCTCCCCCCGCACTCCAACCTCGATTTGAAAGGGAATCGTGAAAGATCAGGCCACCCTAGAGGTTTGCCCTCAACAAAACTAAGAAATAGATTGGGTTTACGAGGCTTCTTCGGAGTGGATAGTGAAGGGCTAAGTGGGGGTCTCGCTCTATTTTGGTTTCATCAGATGACCGTGGACGTCCAGTCGTTCTGCATATCCAGATCAGCCCGCTAGATCAATAATGAAGATTAACTTGTGTGTATGGAGAGTCGAGATTAGAGGACATACATTGTATGTGGACATTGTTGCAATCTTTAAAAACATAGTCGGATCTACCTTGGTGTTTTTCAGCGATTTCAATGAAGTGTTGTGGCCCTTTGAACACTTTTCTGTGTGTTCTAGACCTAAATCCTAGATGTTAGCTTTCCACGATACTCTTGAAATATGCGAGTTGATTGATATTGGATTTACAGGAGTACCCTACACGTATGACAATAAGTTTTTTTTTTGATCGGGATAGGTCCCGAAGGACCTAGTTGCTGCATTCAATCCAAGCGGTGATACAAGATACAAGTCGGGCCTAAAATAAAAAATAAATTACAGAACAGTCCTTGAAACATGCAGGAAGGACCTCCAGAAAATCACAAAAAAAGCAATCAAGTCCTTCCACCACACCGCTAATCTTCCGAGATGGACAGGACTAGCGGCCATCGTCTTCTTCACCAGGGATTAGGCCACTTGGGAAGAAGGCGTCAGGCGCCGCCAGCGCTCCATAGCTAAGGGGCCTCCACACCAGGAGGTTGAAAGGACGCGTCAATGGCGTCAACAGATGCCTCCTTTGGGCATCACGGATCAGTGACCTGCAATGGGTCACTGTATAGCATCTTGATGTTGCAGCAGGAACACCCTGTCGCCAACGAGCTTTGACTCCCAGATCGCGAGCACCCCACCCTCTCCCCTCACCTCCATGGCCGGTCTGAGAAGAAGAAGGATGCAGATCAAGGAATCGAAGCTCATCGGAAACCCAGGCCTTATTAATGGGGCTGCCACTAGAGATCAACAACACCGCATCTGGCTCCTCCCGATGGAGCACCACTACGAGATGGAAAAGCAATATCAGGCAGCAGATCTGGCCAGCAAGATCCACTCTGAAACCCCCGGCATGACGCCAAACTCGAGCATAAGGCCCACGCCTACTACTACAGCTACATAGCCTAACTACTCTGGCGTCTCTCCGGGACCAACTCCGGCTGGCTATTCCGGTGGAGCGGCCAACGGAGTGGCCCGGTCTACAGCGGCGGACTCTCAAAACACTGTAGACGCACGAGAGGTGGGAGGGGGAGAAGGGTCGGTTATGTATGTGTAACACCCCAGCATTTAGGAACCAACAAAGGGTAGAAATAGCAATTTGTGCATATGCCTGCACTCATCTGTAAAAATCGAGGTAAATATTTTGCCAAATAAAAACCTAAAGAGATTAGAGTTTCTTTCACTATCTAGAGGTGGGAATAGCTCTCTGAAGTGATTGCTGTAAATTTTGACATGATCTTCAGGCATTACTATGTTTTGGAGGGAATATTTTGAATTCAAATTTGAAATTCAAATCATTTGAATAATATTTGAAAATTTGAAGTTAGAAACATAAAGTGGTTTTTCCAAAAGGGTGTATTAACATTATTTGATTATGAACAACCATATGAATTTAAGACAAGGAATTTCAAATAAGAAATGAATTCTTATTCTTTCCTTTATTTCATAACAAGATTACAAAGGGAGATATTTACACTAAGACGGATAATTACAAGGAAGATAATCCAATCAAGTGAATCTTTATTAAATCATAGAAATATTGTTACAAGATTCTTTACAAAAAGAATAAAAAGAGATTACAATAAGAATTTATCCTATTTATCTAATCCTATACTATATCTTGAGCATCCAGACTTTGTTCCTGCAAAAATAAGATAAACACACAAATAAAGAAACAAAAGATTAGTGGATTAGTTTACTCTCAGTGGTGAACAGTGAGGTGCACTGTTTATATTACATCATAGAGTAAATTGAAGGGGCAAGTTTCACCAAAGTGTAGTATCTGTTCTTTTAATCAAATAGCATCAATCAAATAGACAAGTGGTAAGTTTCATCAGGTTAAGTAATAGTAAAAGGATGAGGAAGTTATCTCATCCACAACCAAAGAAAACAGTGAAGCAGCTCACACACCTAAATGCATGCATTGAAGTGTCAATAGCCGAGAGCCAAGGGGAAGTTTAAATCACAGCAGTGTAGAGAAAAGCAAGCTTTGTTATCCACTTCGCAGAGAGAGAGAGAGAGCATAGCACAGTTTGTCACCAGCCAAGAACAGCACCAGATCTTGAAACCAAAACACTAGATCAAGCCATTTTCCACCACAGAAAACCCAGGAGATCACCAGCCAAGATGGTGACCTGAGGAGGGGGAAGTAATAGGTGGACAACAAGGTCACACATGAGCAACATCACCAGGAGGAGCACGACAAGGCCAAGAGGAAGCCAAACCAAAACTAGAGCTACCACAAGCCAGAAGTAGAAAGCAACATCAGTACAAGGCAACCAAAGTATATCCCAACACTTTCATCTAAATATTTTCCATTTTACACATTCTTTTGCTTGCAAGCACATGATAGGTATGCATATTGGACAGCAAATAATAAACAACCAATTGATGAATGTGTTCTTGCATATGCAGGGTCTCAGACCAGCATCACTGACCTATCATCTAGTTTTCACTAGATAGATAAACATCACAGCTGCTGGTATAGGGCACATTCCCAGATGGGTAACACCTTTGTACCTAGCAGCTCAAGTTCTGCTTGAGTACACACTCAAGTAGATCCTTTTCAACATAGATAATCATCTTCCTAAATGATTTGGGAATCATAATGAACACTTTCTTTCAGAAAAGACAGTATAGATCAACACTGTCTATTTCTAGGCTACACTATTTAGAAACCACTGAGTGTAATCATTTCCTAGAAATACATAGGAATCATATCTTTATAATCATCTCTTTATTAATCACAGAGCAGATACTAGCACTGGATTTACACAGTAACAGGATTAAATTCTGAGACTAAACATATTAGTGTTCCACAAGTAAGTAATTAACCCAGCATCAGTACAGAGAGCAGCCAACTTAACTCCATAAGAGTAAATCCACATCCACAATAACTTAAGCATCCACAATTAACTAAGCATGCCTTTATAGAGAGTTTCATGATAGAACAGATAACAAAAGCATGAATTGATGGGTTCGTAGCATGGAAAACAAAAAATTTCTACCGCAAGAACGAACAAAACCTAGATCTAATCCAGATAAAAGCCAAGATCTAATCTATTAGACATGAGCAACGAGATAGATAGGAACTAACCCTCGTAGATCCGAAAGCGTTAACGAGATTAGATCTCATGGTTGATGTAGTCGATCACTTGCCGATCTCAAGATCGTGTGGACGATCCTTCCGGCGTCGCGTTCCAGCAGCGCTTCCGCCCTTGGTCAAGTAGACGATCCTTCCGGCGCCACGTTTCGGCAGCGCTTCCGCAGTCGGTCACACGTGCGGAGTCGAAGCAGACCTTCCTCTCCCCGTTCCAGCGAGCAGCGGAGGTAGTAGATCTTCTCTACGAAATCCCAGCAGCACAACGGCGTGGTGGTGGTGGTGAGTAGAGAATTCTGCAGGGCTTCGCCTATGCCTGTGCAGAAGATGGTGTAGGAGAGAGGCGGCAGAGATTGGGTATTATGGGAGCAGGGGAGGAGGGGGCGCCCCTGCCCCTCTATTTAAAGAGGGGAGGCGACTAGGGAGGGGGAGTCCCAAGGACTCCCCTGGTGGGGGGAGGAGTCCTCCTCCCCCACGAATCCGTATCTTGACCCACCAGAACTCCTTGATCCCTATCTTGATTTTCAAGCAAACTCCAAGATATCTTCTAGAACCTTCCGGAACATTCCGAAACCTTCTAGAATCCTCATACAAACACTCCGGAACATTTCCTAACTCATAAAATGATCTCCTATATATGAATCTTATTCTCCGGACCATTCCGGATCTCCTCGTGATGTCCCGAATCCAATCCGAGACTCCGAACAACATTCGGTCTCCAACGCATATTCCATATCTGCTTGAAACAACTTCGAACCTTAAGTGTGTCACCCTACGGTTCGTGAATATGTAGACATGATAGAGACACATCTCCTATCAATAACCATCAGCGGGACCTGGAGATCCATAATGGCTCCCAGATACTCAACGATGACTTCGCGATCGATTGAACCACTTACATACGAAACTAATTCCCTTTGTCTCGCGATACTATACTTATCCGAGGTTTGATCGTCGGTATCTCCATACCTAGTTCTACCTCGTTACTGATAAGTACTCTTTACTCGTTCCGTGATATGTCATCCCTTGTGACCTAGTCACATGCTTGCAAGCTAACTAGATGACATTCCACCGAGAGGGCCCAGAGCATATCTATCCGTCATATGGATGGACAAATCCCAATCTTGGTTCATGCGACATACTTTCAGAATACCCAATGACACTTTTATAACCACCCAGTTACGAAGCGGCGTTTGATGTCATCAAAGTATCCATCCGGTGATGGTGATTAACACAACCTCATGGTCGAAGGAATAGGTTACTATGTATTTGAAAGCTTACAGCAATACGAACTTAATGACTTGATCTTATGCTACGCTTACTATGGGTGTGTGTCCATCACATCATTCTCCTAATGATATAACCTTGTTATTAATCACATCCAATGTCCATGATCAGGAAACAATGATCATCAATTAATCAACAAGCTAGTTCAACAAGAGGCTTACTAGGGACTCTTATATGTTTACAAAACAAACATGTATTAGTGTTTCCTAATAATACAATTATAGCATGGGATGTAAACATTCATCATAAACACAAAGATATAATAATAATCACTTTTATTATTGCCTCTTGGGCATATCTCCAACATGAATAGCAGGGTGTTCTCTGATAGAGAACAGAGTAACAAACATGCTCAACAGAAATTGACACTACACTATCAATAGACCAACATCATAGGATTAGCATAGGCAAGATTAACCCTAGGTATGCTAAATCACCTCTGTAGGGGGTATGAACCCTAGAAATTTAGGGATGAACCCTAAATGGGAAAATCCAGCGCAAGTGACAACATGGCATGGATTAGAGGCAAGGTAGAGCACAGAGAGGAAGATGAGGCACTTACTCGAGGTCCTCGTAAGTTTATTGGAGAGGAAGCAGAGAGGAGGTCGGCGACAGAGAGGTGGTGGTTGGGGAGCACCCCAAGGGGGCGCTGCAACCCGCGCTTGCACACGACGGTGGTGGCCATGGAGGAACAGCGCCATGAGCTCCACAGTGTCGTCGAGGAAGCGCTAGAGCACGGCCAACCTTAACCCTAGCCTCGTGCAGGGGTTAGCGCCGCCAGGAAGGGACACCAGCAATGAATCGGCTTGGACAACGTTGTGCAGCGGCATCGACTTGGTCGTCCTATACCACGGCGGCAGCCACGGCGGCCGGACTTGGCTGGAATCATGCGCCGTAGCGGCGGCGGCATCGAACGCCAGAGAGAATCGATTGGGTGAGGAAGAGAGGGTACACGTGGGGGTACTAGGCCGGTGGGCAGCCCAGTACAGCCCAAGTGGTCTTTGACCAGGCCGAATGGGTCGGGTTTGGTTGGGCTGGGCCAGCCCAGTTGGCCGGGCCCATGTCTCAAAAGACGTATCTAAAAATAATATTTACAAATATGCCTCTGAAACAAAAATCAGCTCTAGAAAATTAAATAAAAATTCTAAAAATATAAATAATATATTTATGAACTCATAAAAATATCCTCTACTCAATATAAATAATAGATAGTAGATTTAAGTAAATTAAGTGTGTTAATAATAAAGTTTTATTTCCTTAAAGGAATTCTAGTTAAATATTTAAAAGAGTTAAAAAATAAAATAAATTCATTTTTAGACTCTTAGAATAATATTAATTATTATAAAAATGCTAAATATCAAAATAATATGAATTTAATGGTTTTTGAGTAATGCTTTTCTTTTATTAAATTAAAAGAAACTTAAAACCTTTATAAGGTGGGTAAAACACGCAAAGAAGAAGAAAACAAATCATAACATGACATTACTATGCATTGCATATTGCTTTTTTAAATATTGTCTTTACCGGGAAATAATGGTTTTTTTGTAGAAACCGGAGCTCAAGGTCAAGTAGAAGTATCCGACTTCACTACCTTGTAGTCACAAGGCAAGTTCACCACTTGCTCATGTACTTTGAAGAGTCTTTATGAAAGTTTTGAAAATTGTATGTTATCACCTATATTCTAAAAGAGACAGAAAATAAATATTTTTCCCAAACAAATGAATGCTATTATCATCCTAATTGATGATAAATACTAAGAATGACATAGAATCTAGGATTCCAATGGTCTAACATCTAGGGCTTAATAATCCATGACATCAGTGATTCTAGCGTCGTATATTACACGTTAACAATGAGATTTGGAATGAGACAGAGAAGTCAGGTGTATCTTCTTTCTCTCGCATGCATCCGGATGGCCAAGTCGTGGCTGTTATCCTCGTAGCGTGCATTAATTGGTAATTCATAGAGGATATGCAGCATATGGGTGGGAACCCTCAACGTCCCATGATAGTTCTGGCATCTGACGATCTGTACTAACCATTGCTGTAATTCAAGATGTGGGCATGGCGTACACCTAGGGGACATGTGGGGTCGCGAAGGGGGCAGTGATTGGCTTGGATCATCTGCTGGGCCCCATATCACGGAATTGTGGATGGGAAAGTACGCTCAGTTGTGCAATAAGGATTTGGTCTCTTGTGGATAAAGTAACGCACCTCTGCAGAGTGTAAGAATTATGACATGTTACTCCCTGTTCCGGAAAGGAGCTACGAACGCGGCAGGAAAGGAACTCCATGAAGTTCTGGTCAACCTGTTAAGACTGATGGGCATAGTTTTGATATTAAAATCAATCTTTGAAGAAACGTTTACCAAAACCGTATAGTACCAAGGACTTATAGTCCGAGGTGGTAGTTAGAGCATCAAACCTCCCACCTTGCATATAGTGAACTTGTTGGCTAACGTTGTTACCCACTCTTTCCTTTGAACCCCTTGCTAGACTTTGAGGGCCAGAAGGATGACCAGGTGTATGCTACGGAGTCCAGAACGACGTCTACTATGAAGAGCCAGACCTGTCTGGTGAAATCGAAGGGGTGGACTACAGGATACACTGTGGAGCTGAAGACAACAAGTCAGAGTAGTTGTCAGGCCGAAATGTAGTTACCTAGGTTGAGCCGAGCAGCACGAACCCTATAGAATAAGATGTTGAGCTGATGTCTTTATTATCGTTGTGTCTTTCGTTCTTCCGCTGAACTTATAAAATAAGTTATTTGTTTATAAGTTTGAATTAATTGAAGTCTCGAACTTCTGGTATTGTAATAATAATGAAGTGTGTATATTTGTAAACTGGACCCGCAATGTTTCTATTGTACCATTCTGAGAGATGTGATATTTATAGAATGATATTTTGTGAATGTCATGTCGACGACTATAGTATACTACACATGCAGTGGTATGCTGGATCACCGCAATATGAAAATAAGTGGAGCCATAGAAATAATGTAAAGGTTCGCCTCGACCAGGCTGTGGCAGATAACAACTGGGGAAATCTTTTTGCGGAGGCTCGTGTAGTCCACCAAATCTCTTCCTGCTTGGACCACCTGCCGCTGCTGCTTCAATGCATGGGGGAGGAAAGCATGCCCACTGGACTGAAGCAACGTCAAAACGAAATCATGTGGGAAAGAGAAGCTAGCATGCCAGAGAGAATTTCAAATCTCTGGATCAAGGGGGAATGAAATAACACCTTGGAGATGTACGTAGGGCTTTGGACAAAGTGATGCAAGGTCTGTGTTTGTGGAGCAAAAAACATTTTGGAAAAGTATGTGCTGAACTTGATCTCTGCCGAAAGTTGATTGAGCTGATACACATGAACGCTGACTGGCAAGAAATACGAAGAATAACAGTCGCATGAATGAGTTAATGTACAAAGAATAAATGATGTGGCTCCAAAGATAGCGTATCAACTCGCGCCGAGAGGGCGACGGAAATACTAAAAAAATCACAATAAGACCCCGTTCGGTTGCCCTTGGAAGGAAACCATGCATGGAACTCAAGCCCACATGGATTTAGACCCCTGGTTGATCCCAAGCACCATCCAGAAACCTTGCGTTGAAAACAAAATGGCATGGTGTCCCATGGAAATAATCCAGACGTTAGGTGACGTGTAATCTTTTCCACGCCCAGTGTGAGGAAATTGAGTCAGATGGGTTGGAACAAATTCAAACCAAGGCTTAAACAAGGACCACTTATTTATTTGGTTGGAAAAGTTGTATGGCCGGGCTAGCTAGCCGAAGTCGGATCAAAATCAAGTCCAATCCCATCATGTTTGGTGTAAACGAACGAGGCCTAAGGCAGTTTGGTGAGTTAGGAAAAACAAAGTGATGATACGACTAAAGGATAATCTTGGGGTGTGGCCTTCGTAGAAGGATGTAATGGACATGATGTCTACAGGGCATTTTCAACAACTCTTTCGATCAGACGACCATCTATCGCTGGAACCCGTTGTGAATTTATTTGATAGAGTGATCACGGGTGACATGAATAGTTGTCTCTCTGCGGAATTTTTAGACAAAGAGATAGTCGATGCTTTATTCCAGATTGGACCACTTAAGGCTCCAGGCCCTGATGGCTTCCCGGCGAGATTTTTCCAACGAAATCGGGCAACACTAAAGAAAGAAATAACAGGGTCTGTCAAGGAATTTTTCCGGTCAGGAATAATGCCGCGGGGAGTCAATGACACAACTATTGTTCTCATACCAAAGAAGGATGACTCAGAAATCCTCTCCAACTTTCGTCCCATAAGTCTATGTACAGTAATATACAAGATACTAGCTAAATGCTTAGCAAACCGTTTGAGGCCAATACTTGATGAGATCATCTCCCCAAAAATCAGAGTGCGTTCGTTCCAGGACGCCTCATCACAGATAATGTAATATTAGCTTTTGAGTGTTTCCACTACATTCAGCAAGAAAAGGATCCGGAGAAGAGTTTTTGTGCATACAAACTAGACCTATCGAAGGCATATGACAGGGTTGATTGGAGACTCTTGGATCAAATGATGCAAAAATTGGGTTTTGGTCACCGTTGGGTTAACTAGACAATGACATGTGTTACCTCAGTGATTTACAAAGTTAAATTAAATGGAACCCTCTTGGATTCATTTGCACCGTCGCACGGGCTTCGACAAGGTGATCCTCTCTCCCCATTTTTATTCCTTTTTGTAGTTGATGGTTTGTCTTCACTCTTGAAGAGGAAAGTCGGCAATGGTGATATTGAACCTATGAATATTTGTAGACGGGCGCCCGGGGTGTCCCATCTCTTGTTTGACGATGATACTCTCCTCTTCTTGAAGGCCAACCAGGCTCAAGCTGAACACATAAAGGAAACCTTGCAAATTTATGCAGATGCTACAGGCCAACTTATAAACCCTACAAAATCTTCGATAAGCTTTGGCCCGGTCTGTCCAAATGGTGATGAGGTGAGGGTGAAGCAAGTGAATGATCTTTAGAAAGAGGAGTTCACATAAGTAGCTTGGTTGCTGACACCAGAGGGCCGCATGGGGAGGAGCAAGTTCCCGAACCTGCAGGCACAACTGACAAAGCGGCTCATGCATTGGGGGACGAAATGTAACAAGCTGGAAAGGAGGTACTAATAAAAGAAGTAGCCTAAGCCCTCCCCACATATATTATGGGGGTGTTCGAGCTACCGATATCAGTTTGTAATGAATTAATTACAATGGTCAGGAACTATTGGTGAGGTTCAACAAAGGGGAACTGCAAAACTCATTGGAAATCTTGGGATGTGATGACAAGAGAAAAACAATAAGGTGGCATGGGTTTTTGTGATTTCAGACTGTTTAACCAAGCATTATTGGCGGGGCAAGCATGGCACCTACTCACTAAATCAGACAGTCTTTGTGCACAAGTACTGAAAGCGAAGTATTACCCAGGAGGCCGCCTAGAGGAAACGGTCTTTACTGGCTATGCCTCGTCATCCTGGCAGGCAATCATCTATGGTCTTGATTTGCTGAAGAAGGTACTGCTATGACGCATCGCTAGCGGGAAACAAGTGCGGGCCTGGAGTGACCCATGGATCCCGAGACCATACTCATGGAGACCAATTTATCAGCAAGGAAATTGCAGATTGCGCCGGGTATCAGACTTTGTTGCTAGACAAGGTGAATGGAACATCACTCTCCTTCGAAAATACTTCCTACATGTCGACGTGGAATCTATATTGCAGATCAAGCTGTCACCACAAGCTATGGAGGATGTGCTAGCTTGGGCCCGGGAGAAATCCAGTATCTTCTCTGTCTGTAGCACTTACCGGCTTGCAAAGGAAGAAGTTGATAGACCATTGGAGACCGCCGCTAGCGGGGCACGGGATGGCACGCGTTGTTGAGAAATAGAGCAACTTTTCAAGAGATTTAACCATAGTAAAAGACAAATAAAACACAGGCAAATAATAGAAGAGGACCAGAAGATGGTATACATCATGGTAGAGAAACCGCCGGTGTTCCCGTTAGCGTTGGTACCATCGTCAGCAATGTTGTCGAGGAAAAGGTTGTTGATGCCGGGGAAGAAGTTGTCGTTGGGATAGCGCCAAAAACCTTGTCGCCCTTCTCCCGTACAGGCATCGAAGCAGCGGGGTCTCAGAGGCCTACTGTCCCAGCTCGTGGTGCACGCTGCAAGACGGGATGTGATGAGGATATATACATGGATTATGATGATTCTGGCTGCCTGAACTAGAAGGCAATATTGAGTCAAATCAATAATGACTATAAGGTGAATTTATTCCTAATTGAACCTGATATTTTATTTAATGAGAACTTTATACTACCTAAGTCTATGCATCTTTGTATGATCAGGTTTATTGATAACACAAGCGTTGCGCGAGGAGGAGGAGAGTTGCAGCAAGAAGGACAAGCGCTGATTTCCAATATCAACAAGTGCGCGAGGGAGGAGCGGGAGGCATGCGCACTACGACGCAATGAGGAAATCACGTATGAGCAAGAGAGAGATGGTGCACCAAGAATTACATGTTTGAGGTGTTCCACGACGTTTGGACTGCGTGCCAATAAGACCGAACCCATATATGGGTCGGTATGTATCAGTTTGAGTCGAACCGAGTCAGTTTGGGCCAAGTTATGGCTGTTTTTAGGCCTGTTTAGAGGGGAGGACGCCCTAGCCCTCATATAAACCTCCGTAGCCATCACAAGTTAGGGTTTTAGACCACGTTAAAATATTTTGGAGTTGTTTCTTTCATAGAACCTCTGGAATTACCCTGTGTTCGAATCTGCCAACTATAATTGAGTGTGATCTGTTGTTCCATTGGGAATTAGTAGATTGCATACTACCGTTCGTGGTCACGGCTGCGTGCGCAAGAGTGTGGTGTTGTGAATATCCTACAAGGTTCGAGAGCTGTTACATTGGCATCAGGGATCGAGCGGGAGAGATCATAGCTACGCACTAGTTATCTATCATCCACCATCACCATCGACAAGAGCTTGCTGAGAAGATCGGGCCACCCCATATCAGGATGGGGAAGATCTAAGCAGCGCAATTCTCTAGAACACTTGTTATCTATCATCCACCATCACCATCGACAAGAGCTTACTGAGAAGATCGGGCCACCCCATATCATCTTGGTATTAGAGCGCTGGGTTTACTCGGTGAGCAATATCATCTTGGTATCAGATTTCCTTGTTGCCTCGGTAAGCAATCCACAATCCATCCATAGATTATAGAGTGTTTTTCATCCTATACAGAAAAAGCCCCACAAAAAGAGTTGCCATAGCCTAGATTACATCACATTCGAGTAATAGTTGCTGGTCGAGTTCCTCTATTAGATTAGATCTAGATCTGTTCTTCGTAGATTTGTTTTCTAGTTGTTCTAGTTGTTTTCCACCATCTTTTTCCGCTACCATCAAGTCAGATCCGATCCAAGTAAAGAGTCCTAGTTGTGTACTACTTGGCGAGTCGGAATAAAAAAATATTCGGCTCGCTGCCTCACGCCTGACCGCAGACAGGTCTGTGCTCTAGCGTGAAAAAAAAATCCGAAAAAAAACAAAAAAAAAATTTCTGCCGTCATCCTGCCGCGGCAGGATTTTAGCCCGTTTTTCTGCCATGGCAGAGACCAATTCTCAGGTCAAAATTTTTTCTTTTTTTGTTTATTTTTTTACTGAGTCCACATAGCGTACCTATCCTTGTGAGCCTTAGTAAGCCTTTCTTTGTGTCTAAAACTATCCTACGAGACTAGCGTGCTTAGTGCTCTGCGGGCTGCTCAGTTAGCAATCGTGTGCCCGTTTCGTTGAGACATTGCTAGCGTCTCTCCTTGTGCATTGCAACACGAGCATTCCTCCGACATACCTTGCTTTTTTGAGCTCATTTTCATAGTTGCAATTGCCCCATTTATCTCCACCGTGTGTGTTTCCGTGGGTCTATGTCATACGATCAGCACTAGGACTTGTTTGCGGTGTAGATAGGATACCATACCTATAGCTCCACCATAAATAACCTATGTGCCCTGTGATCGTTCTCTATACCTTTGATATTCACTTCATCACTTCAGTGCATCAGTCTTTGATTACGTTTGGTAGAGCATCTCTATTCACTTTGGAACGGTAAGATCTTCTTTCTTATCAGTTGTGAGTGAGTTGTGAGAGTTTCCACCATACTGATTTTGATTTGTGCACTAATGTACTAATCATGTCTTCTAGTAGTGTTTATGTGATGCAGAAAATGGAGGCACGTGATGTTACAAATAATGTGGAGACGTACAGTTACAAATTCATCGACAATTGGCGTTGTAGTGGAACTTTTTGGAAGGAAGAACGCGGTATTTTTGATGGTGATGGTCTTTTCCACCATAGTGTGATGATTGGTGAGCGATGTGCTTCCATTACCATTGATAGTAACTCTACTATTAATTTGATCATCGTTGAAGTTGTACAAAAGTTGCAGCTACCCACATGTGCCCGTGCGGTGCCATATCTCTTGCATTCATCATATGGCACATTGTTGATTTCACACACCGCTGATGTTCCTATGACTTTTAAAGAGCATACTGAGATTGTGCGCTGTGATGTATCTCCTATACCACTTGATTCTTGTCACATACTATTGGGAGAACCTTGGAGCAGAAGGTTTGACGCTCAAATATGTCCTGTTGTTGGAAGGATTTCTTTCAAATGGAACATGAAGAGGCGTGTTATGCTCAGGATTTCAGCCGACAAATTTCATGAGTATCATCTTCTTCGCAAGGAGAGGACAAAAGAGTTCAGTTTGTTTGCTAAGTACAAGGTCATGATGAATGGTGACAATTCTATTATTTGTCATCTTGAACACAGTGTGCATTACAACCCATGTGAGAATGAGAGCCACATAGCCAAGCTGAGTGAGAGTGTTATCAAAAGTGAGCTGTGTGATTCCACTAAACATGAGGTTGAGAGCATCCATTCTAAGAGTTTGAGAGAAAAAGAAAACATCAGTGCAATAGATGCTAATACATGTGAGGATATTTCAACTAATGTAATCATCTCTACTCTTGGTATTGTTTCTTGTGCTATGCAGGTTGCTTTTGAAGAAAGGGAGCAATCTATTTTACAACCTACATCGTCGGACTGTGCATTGTCACTTGCGGCGGATGTTTTAGTACCTACTACAACCGAGGAGATTGTTGATGACATTGGTACTGTTTTGGAGCTTCAGCCAACATGTGCGACATATTGTGAGTCTATTCCTTTACTGGAGCCTCCTTGTGATTTGCCTTGCACTACTGTTTCAGCACCATGTGATAGTTTACCAAATTCAAATTTTGATCATGTGGTACTGATAACACGTAAGGAAATACTTGCTCGAATACCACCTGCTGATATTGTGTATTCCATCATGCTAAATGAACCTATGAGTATGAGTTGTGCTATGGATAAGATTTCTGAAATTTCATTTCCGAATTCTAGCACATATTCTCCTTGTTTCACTTTCAATCTGATTGGTGAATATAGCATGCATGAAAATTTTCTTGTGGATCGCATATGCGTTAGTTGTGATAGAATAGCTGAATTGAAACATGCTGTTTTCAGCCATACATCACAAAATGTTTGCTATGGGACAATAGCTCATGTTCCAGATATTATGGAAATACATTCTGGTCTAGTTGATATATTGCAACCAACACAAGTAATTTTACCTATGTTGGATTGTTCTAATCTTGCTAGAATAGGACCCAAGTTTTCATATTCACTATGTTTGTCCCAAAAGTCTTTGTCTAGTTTTGTTACTACTTTAGACTTCCTTGATATTTGCAAATTGAGTTGCATTTTACATACTGGACAACATGATCATGTTCATAATAATCAGAGTAGCGCAGTTGAAGCATGTCATGATTCAATTTGGTTTTCAGACATATTGAATGGGTTTGATCTTGTTCACAAATTTGATCATAGATCTTCTTTGAGAAAACTGAATTTAATATTGAAGAACATGACTATCTGTTTAGTTGTTTTTCACCATGATCATGATTCTTTGTACTTCACTTATACCTGCAATTTAAGTTGCTTGATGTATACTAGACATACTTTTCATATGAACAACAATAATACAACATGTTATATATACATATACTTTGCGTACACGTTGTTCTTTTTGTTTCTCCCACTTTCAGCTTACCCAAAGCCGAGGACGGCTTTTCATGAAGAAAGGGAGGATGATGAGGATATATACATGGATTATGATGATTCTGGCTGCCTGAACTGGAAGAAAATATTGAGTCAAATCAATAATGACTATCAGGTGAATTTATTCCTAATTGAACCTGATGTTTTATTTAATGAGAACTTTATACTACCTAAGTCTATGCATCTTTGTATGATCAGGTTTATTGATAACACAAGCATTGCGCGAGGAGGAGGAGAGTTGCAGCAAGAAGGACAAGCGCTGATTTCCAATATCAACAAGTGCGCGAGGGAGGAGCGGGAGGCATGCGCACTAGGAGGCAATGAGGAAATCACGTATGAGCAAGAGAGAGAGAGATGGCGCACCAAGAATTACATGTTTGAGGTGTTCCACGACGTTTGGACTGCGTGCCAATAAGGCCGAACCCATATATGGGTCGGTATGTATCAGTTTGAGTCGAACCGAGTCAGTTTGGGCCAAGTTATGGCTGTTTTTAGGCCCGTTTAGAGGGGAGGACGCCCCAGCCCTCATATAAACCTCCGTAGCCGTCACAAGTTAGGGTTTTAGACCACTTTAAAATATTTTGGAGTTGTTTCTTTCATAGAACCTCTGGAATTACCCTGTGTTCGAATCTACCAACTATAATTGAGTGTGATCTGTTGTTCCATTGGGAATTAGTAGATTCCATACTACCGTTCGTGGTCACGGCTGCGTGCGCAAGAGTGTGGTGTCGTGAATATCCTACAAGGTTTGAGATCTGTTGCGCGGGCATCAGGGATCGAGTGGGAGAGATCATAGCTACACACTAGTTATCTATCATCCACCATCATCATCGTCATCCGCTTACTGAGAAGATTGGGCCACCCCATATCATCTTGGTATCAGAGTTCCAGTGTTGCCTCGGTAAGCATCCACAAATCCATCCATAGATTAGTTGTTTTGTCCTATACAGAAAAAGCCACACAAAAATATTAGGGTTCATAGTTCATTGCCATGGCCTAGATAACACTATTCATGAGTTTTAGTTGTTGATCGTAATCTTTTTGTGTAGCCTTTCTTCTAAATCTGAGTCGTAGTTTTTTCATCTGTTTTTGATCCGTTGTCGGAGTCCCTAGACTATTTCTAGACTGTTCGTCGTGTTCTTGAGTCTTAGATCTAGTAGATCTGTTTTCTTTTAGTCTCAGGTTGTAGATCCGTTTGAAAGATGGAGAAAAAAAGCAAACCGATTGGATCTAAACGTGTACTGAGTTAGCTTCACGTTGAAGGCAAAAAAAATCGGCTCGTTGCCTCATGCCTGACCGCAGACGCGTCTGTGCTGCAGCGTGAAGAAAAAAATTTCGGACCGTTGCTGTACCACAGACAGGTCTGTCCTCATACGAGAAATTTTTGTCTGCCGACATCCTGCCGCGGCAGGATTTTAGCCCGTTTTTCTGCCGTGGCAGAGACCAATTTTCAGGTCAAATTTTTTTCTTTTTTTGTTTATTTTTTTTACTGAGTCCACATAGCGTACCTATCCTTGTGAGCCTTAGTAAACCTTTATTTGTGTCTAAAACTATCCTACGAGACTAGCGTGTTTAGTGCTCTGCGGGCTGCTCAGTTTAGCAATCTTGTGCCCGTTTCGTTGAGACATTGCTAGCGTCTATCCTTGTGCATTGCAACACGAGCATTCCTCTGACATACCTTACTTTATTGAGCTCATTTTCATAGTTGCAATTGCCCCATTTATCTCCACCGTGTGTGTTTCCGTGGGTCTTTGTCATACGATCAGCACTAGGACTTGTTTGCGGTGTAGTTAGGATACCATACCTACAGCTCTACCATAAATACCCTGTGTGCCCTGTGATCGTTCTCTATACCTTTGGTATTCACTTCATCACATCAGTGCATCAGTTTTTGATTTCGTTTGGTAGAGCATCTCTATTCACTTTGGAACGGTAAGATGTCCTTTCTTATTAGTTGTGAGTGAGGTGTGAGAGTTCCACCTTACAGATTTTGATTTTTGCACTAATGTACTAATCATGACTTCTACTAGTGTTGATGTGATGCAGAAATCAGATAATGTTTACCATGACTATTTAGCTATTGTGGTTGGCATGGCATATGATCCAACTACAATCAAGTGGCGATTGGAAAGTTCCACCACACCCGCAGAATATCAGATTTGGGAAATTGATATGGGATTTGGTTTTGCAAGATGTCGTACTTTCGATAGCAAGTTTAATGGCCATATAGAATACATTCTTGCTCACCGACGTGTGGATGAAGAGGTAGCTCGTTGGTGGAAGGACGCAAGGATTGTGTATGGTGTCATGGGTAAAAAAATCCTTTGGGATGATTTCAAGCAATTTCTACGTTCTATGTTTTTGAACAACTGCAAATGGCCTCTTCCAGAAATTTTGGGAGTGGACACTAATGAGATATGTGAGTTGTCTACTAACGTAATCATGTGTACTCCTAGTGTTGTATCTTGTGATGTGCAGGTTGCTTTTGAAGAAAGGGAGCTGCCTATTTTACAACCTGCATCACACGATCTGGTATTGTTACTTGAGGAGGATGTCGTAGTACCTACTACAGCTGAGAAGTTTGTTAATGACATTGGTACTGATTTGGAGCTTCAGCCAACATGTGCGACATATTGTGAGTCTATTCCTTTACTGAAGCCTCCTTGTGATTTGCCTTGCACTACTGTTTCAGCACCATGTGATAGTTTACCAAATTCAAATTTTGATCATGTGGTACTGATAACACATAAGGAAATACTTGCTCGAATACCACCTGCTGATATTGTGTATTCCATCATGCTAAATGAACCTATGAGTATGAGTTGTGCTATGGATAAGATTTCTGAAATTTCATTTCCACATTCTAGCACATATTCTCCTTGTTTCACTTTCAATCTGATTGGTGAATATAGCATGCATGAAAATTTTCTTGTGGATCACATATGCATTACTTGTGATAGAATCGCTGAATTGAAACATGCTGTTTTCAGCCATACATCACAAAATGTTTACTATGGGACAATAGCTCATGTTCCAGATATTATGGAAATACATTCTGGTCTAGTTGATATATTGCAACCAACACAAGTAATTTTACCTATGTTGGATTGTTCTAATCTTGCTAGAATAGGACCCAAGTTTTCATATTCACTATGTTTGTCCCAAAAGTCTTTGTCTAGTTTTGTTACTACTTTAGACTTCCTTGATATTTGCAAATTGAGTTGCATTTTACATACTGGACAACATGATCATGTTCATAATAATCAGAGTAGCGCAGTTGAAGCATGTCATGATTCAATTTGGTTTTCAGACATACTGAATTGGTTTGATCTTGTTCACAAATTTGATCATAGATCTTCTTTGAGAAAACTGAATTTAATATTGAAGAACATGACTATCTATTTAGTTGTTTTTCACCATGATCATGATTCTTTGTACTTCACTTATACCTGCAATTTAAGTTGCTTGATGTATACTGGACATACTTTCATGTGAACAACAATAATACAACATGTTATATATACATATACTTTGCGTACACGTTGTTCTTTTTGTTTCTCCCACTTTCAGCTTACCCAAAGCCGAGGACGACTTTTCATGAAGAAAGGGAGGATGATGAGGATATATACATGGATTATGATGATTCTGACTGCCTGAACTGGAAGGAAATATTGAGTCAAATCAATAATGACTATCAGGTGAATTTATTCCTAATTGAACCTGATGTTTTATTTAATGAGAACTTTATACTACCTAAGTCTATGCATCTTTGTATGATCAGGTTTATTGCTAACACAAGCATTGCGCGAGGAGGAGGAGAGTTGCAGCAAGAAGGACAGGCGCTGATTTCCAATATCAACAAGTGCGCGAGGGAGGAGCGGGAGGCATGCGCACTAGGAGGCAATGAGGAAATCACCTATGAGCAAGAGAGAGAGAGAGATGGCGCACCAAGAATTACATGTTTGAGGTGTTCCACGATGTTTGGACTGCGTGCCAATAAGGCCGAACCCATATATGGGTCGGTATGTATCAGTTTGAGTCGAACCGAGTCAGTTTGGGCCAAGTTATGGCTGTTTTTAGGCCCGTTTAGAGGAGAGGTCGCCCCAGCCCTCATAGAAACCTCCGTAGCCGTCACAAGTTAGGGTTTTAGACCACGTTAAAATATTTTGGAGTTGTTTCTTTCATAGAACCTCTGGAATTACCCTGTGTTCGAATCTACCAACTATAATTGAGTGTGATCTGTTGTTCCATTGGGAATTAGTAGATTGCATACTACCGTTCGTGGTCACGACTGCGTGCGCAAGAGTGTGGTGTTGTGAATATCCTACAAGGTTTGAGATCTGTTGCGCTGGCATCAGGGATCGAGCGGGAGAGATCATAGCTACGCACTAATTATCTATCATCCACCATCATCATCGTCATCCGCTTACTGAGAAGATCGGGCCACCCCATATCATCTTGGTATCAGAGTTCCAGTGTTACCTTGGTAAGCATCCACAAATCCATCCATAGATTAGTTGTTTTGTCCTATACAGAAAAAGCCACACAAAAATATTAGGGTTCATAGTTCATTGCCATAGCCTAGATAACACTATTCGTGAGTTTTAGTTGCTGATCGTAATCCTTTTGTGTAGCCTTTCTTCTAAATCTGAGTCGTAGTTTTTGTCTAGTTTTCATCTGTTTTTGATCCGTTGTCAGAGTCCCTAGACTATTTCTAGACTGTTCGTCGTGTTCTTGAGTCTTAGATCTAGTAGATCTGTTTTCTTTTAGTCTCAGGTTGTAGATCCGTTTGAAAGAAGGAGAAAAAAAAAGCAAACCGATTGGATCTAAACGTGTACTGAGTTTGCTTCACGTTGAAGGCAAAAAAAAATCGGCTCGTTGCCTCACGCCTGACCGCAGACGCGTCTGTGCTGCAGCGTGAAGAAAAAAAATTCGGACCGTCGCTGTACCACAGACAGGTCTGTCCTCATATGAGAAATTTTTGTCTGCCGACATCCTGCCGCGGTAGGATTTTAGGCCGTTTTTCTGCCGTGGCAGAGACCAATTTTCAGGTCAAATTTTTTTCTTTTTTTGTTTATTTTTTTACTGAGTCCACATAGCGTACCTATCCTTGTGAGCCTTAGTAAACCTTTCTTTGTGTCTAAAACTATCCTACGAGACTAGCGTGTTTAGTGCTCTGCGGGCTGCTCAATTTAGCAATCTTGTGCCCGTTTCGTTGAGACATTGCTAGCGTCTCTCCTTGTGCATTGCAACACGAGCATTCCTCCGACATACCTTACTTTATTGAGCTCATTTTCATAGTTGCAATTGCCCCATTTATCTCCACCTTGTGTGTTTCTGTGGGTCTTTGTCATACGATCAGCACTAGGAATTGTTTGCGATGTAGTTAGGATACCATACCTACAGCTCCACCATAAATACCCTGTGTGCCCTGTGATCGTTCTCTATACCTTTGATATTCACTTCATCACATCAGTGCATCAGTTTTTGATTTCGTTTGGTAGAGCATCTCTATTCACTTTGGAACGGTAAGATCTCCTTTCTTACTAGTTGTGAGTGAGCTATGAGAGTTCCACCATACAGATTTTGATTTTTGCACTAATGTACTAATCATGACTTCTACTAGTGTTGATGTGATGCAGAAATCAGATGATGTTTACCATGACTATTTAGCTATTGTGGTTGGCATGGCATATGATCCAACTACAATCAAGTGGCGATTGGAAAGTTCCGCCACACCCGCAGAATATCAGATTTGGGAAATTGATATGGGATTTGGTTTTGCGTGATGTCGTACTTTCGATAGCAAGTTTAATGGCCATATAGAATACATTCTTGCTCACCGACGTGTGGATGAAAAGGTAGCTCGTTGGTGGAAGGACGCAAGGATTGTGTATGGTGTCATGGGTAAAAAAATCCTTTGGGATGATTTCAAGCAATTTCTACGTTCTATGTTTTTGAACAACTGCAAATGGCCTCTTCCAGAAATTTTGGGAGTGGACACTAATGAGATATGTGAGTTGTCTACTAACGTAATCATGTGTACTCCTAGTGTTGTATCTTGTGATGTGCAGGTTGCTTTTGAAGAAAGGGAGCTGCCTATTTTACAACCTGCATCACACGATCTGGTATTGTTACTTGAGGAGGATGTCGTAGTACCTACTACAGCTGAGAAGTTTGTTAATGACATTGGTACTGATTTGGAGCTTCAGCCAACATGTGCGACATATTGTGAGTCTATTCCTTTACTGAAGCCTCCTTGTGATTTGCCTTGCACTACTGTTTCAGCACCATGTGATAGTTTACCAAATTCAAATTTTGATCATGTGGTACTGATAACACATAAGGAAATACTTGCTCGAATACCACCTGCTGATATTGTGTATTCCATCATGCTAAATGAACCTATGAGTATGAGTTGTGCTATGGATAAGATTTCTGAAATTTCATTTCCACATTCTAGCACATATTCTCCTTGTTTCACTTTCAATCTGATTGGTGAATATAGCATGCATGAAAATTTTCTTGTGGATCACATATGCATTACTTGTGATAGAATCGCTGAATTGAAACATGCTGTTTTCAGCCATACATCACAAAATGTTTACTATGGGACAATAGCTCATGTTCCAGATATTATGGAAATACATTCTGGTCTAGTTGATATATTGCAACCAACACAAGTAATTTTACCTATGTTGGATTGTTCTAATCTTGCTAGAATAGGACCCAAGTTTTCATATTCACTATGTTTGTCCCAAAAGTCTTTGTCTAGTTTTGTTACTACTTTAGACTTCCTTGATATTTGCAAATTGAGTTGCATTTTACATACTAGACAACATAATCATGTTCATAATAATCAGAGTAGCGCAGTTGAAGCATGTCATGATTCAATTTGGTTTTCAGACATACTGAATTGGTTTGATCTTGTTCACAAATTTGATCATAGATCTTCTTTGAGAAAACTGAATTTAATATTGAAGAACATGACTATCTATTTAGTTGTTTTTCACCATGATCATGATTCTGTGTACTTCACTTATACCTGCAATTTAAGTTGCTTGATGTATACTGGACATACTTTTCATGTGAACAACAATAATACAACATGTTATATATACATATACTTTGCGTACAGGTTGTTCTTTTTGTTTCTCCCACTTTCAGCTTACCCAAAGCTGAGGACGACTTTTCATGAAGAAAGGGAGGATGATGAGGATATATACATGGATTATGATGATTCTGACTGCCTGAACTGGAAGGAAATATTGAGTCAAATCAATAATGACTATCAGGTGAATTTATTCCTAATTGAACCTGATGTTTTATTTAATGAGAACTTTATACTACCTAAGTCTATGCATCTTTGTATGATCAGGTTTATTGATAACACAAGCATTGCGCGAGGAGGAGGAGAGTTGCAGCAAGAAGGACAAGCGTTGATTTCCAATATCAACAAGTGCGCGAGGGAGGAGTGGAAGACATGCGCACTAGGAGGCAATGAGGAAATCACGTATGAGCAAGAGAGAGAGAGATGGCGCACCAAGAATTACATGTTTGAGGTGTTCCACGACGTTTGGACTGCGTGCCAATAAGGCCGAACCCATATATGGGTCGGTATGTATCAGTTTGAATCGAACCGAGTCAGTTTGGGCCAAGTTATGGCTGTTTTTAGGCCCGTTTAGAGGGGAGGACGCCCCAGCCCTCATATAAACCTCCGTAGCCGTCACAAGTTAGGGTTTTAGACCACGTTAAAATATTTTGGAGTTGTTTCTTTCATAGAACCTCTGGAATTACCCTGTGTTCGAATCTACCAACTATAATTGAGTGTGATCTGTTGTTTCATTGGGAATTAGTAGATTGCATACTATCGGTCGTGGTCACGGCTGCGTGCGCAAGAGTGTGGTGTTGTGAATATCCTACAAGGTTCGAGATCTGTTGCGCTGGCATCAGGGATCAAGCGGGAGAGATCGTAGCTACGCACTAGTTATCTATCATCCACCATCATCATCGTCATCCGCTTACTGAGAAGATCGGGCCACCCCATATCAAATGGGTTGGGCCTTTATTAGGCAAAATTCCAACAATCTCCCACCAGATCCCAGAGGCACACAAAAATTTGCCTATGGTTCCCAAACATTGTTTATATATTGGTACTAGTGGAGACTGTTAAGTTGAACTTCTACGTAGAACTCTATGCTACACTAGTTTGCAACTTGTATAGTGGACTATGCCTTGAACTGCAAGTTTGCTGCATTCTAGCTTGACACAAAGCCTTGACCAATACTGGGCTACCATGGGACTTCCCCTCGGGTGGAGCTTATGCGTCATACTCCATAGCCTTTCATGAGTTTATTAGAGAGCACCCAACTCTCATAGACTGCGACGTTTAACAGTCAGACTCATATAGGTGTGTTCTTCAAAAGATGTTCTGCAGGACAACATCTCTGCTTAAACTAAGCCACTTAGAACACATTAAGATAAATCAACCTGCCATGCAGAATAGGAAAGTATTGCATCTTCACGGAGTGGTGATTAAAGTAGGGATACTTTCCTCTCAGTTAACCAACAGCTTGTCTCTCAATTCTAATTCATGGGATCTCCGATCACATAGAGTGGTTTACCACTTTGGAAAACTTATATTGTGGGTCTCATTCCCATCTCCTTTGATGCATTTTCTATCATGTTACGTGATATACCCTTTGTGAAGGGATCTGCTAGATTCTTAGATGTTTGGATATAATCCAACGCAATAACCCCGGAGTTTCTCATTTTCCTGACAGATTTCAATCTCCTCTTCACATGTCTTGAGGACTTCATGTTATCCTTAGAACTGTTCACTTTAACAATCACAGTTTGATTATGATTATCACAGTTCATTGGGATTGCGGGTATAGGTTTCTCAACCATAGGTAAGTCCATCAAGAGTTCTTGAAGCCACTCTGCTTCAACAGTGGCTGTGTCTAATACTGCGAGTTCTGCTTCCATAATTGACCTCGTTAAGATGGTCTGCTTGCAAGACTTCCAAGAAACAGCACCACCACCAAGTGTAAATATATATCCACTTGTGGCCTTTATCTCATCAGCATCAGATATCCAATTTGAATCACTATATCCCTCCAGCACCCTTGGGTACCCAGTATAGTGTATGCCGTAGTTCGCAGTGCCATTTAGATAGCGCATGACTCTCTCTAGAGCTTGCCAATGATCATCTCCAGGGTTTGAAACAAACCGACTGAGTTTTCTTATAGCAAAAGTGATGTCAGGCCTCGTAGCGCTAGCTAAATACATAAGCGACCCAATAATCTGAGAATATGTCAATTGATCTCTAGTAGTGCCTCTATTCTTTCGAAGTAACACACTAGGATCATACGGTGATGGAGAAGACTTGCAGTTGCTATACCCAAAGCGACTCAAGAGTTTTTCCACATAGTGAGACTGAAGCAGTGTGATCACACCATTATCATCTCTCAATAGCTTGATGTTCAAAATAACATCAGCTACTCCTATATCCTTCATCTTAAAAGACCGAGATAAGAAATCCTTGACTTCCTTAATCACATTAAGATTGGTCCCAAAAATCAGTATGTCATCAACATACAAACAAAGAATTGTTGGAGATATGCCCAAGAGGCAATAATAAAGTGGTTATTATTATATCTTTATGTTTATGATAAATGTTTACATCCCATGCTATAATTGTATTATTAGGAAACACTAATACATGTGTGTTTTGTAAACATAAAAGAGTCCCTAGTAAGCCTCTTGTTAAACTAGCTTGTTGATTAATTGATGATCATGGTTTCCTTATCATGGACATTGGATGTGATTAATAACAAGGTTGTATCATTAGGAGAATGATGTGATGGACACACACCCATAGTAAGCGTAGCATAAGATCAAGTCATTAAGTTCGTATTGCTATAAGCTTTTAAATGCATAGTAACCTAATCCTTCGACCATGAGGTTGTGTTAATCACCATCACCGGATGGGTACTTTGATGACATCAAACACCGCTTCGTAACTGGGTGGTTATAAAGGTGTCATTGGGTATTCTGAAAGTATGTGTTGAAGCGCATGGACCAAGATTGGGATTTGTCCATCCATATGACGGATAGATATGCTCTGGGCCCTCTCGGTGGAATGTCATCTAGTTAGCTTGCAAGCATGTGACTAGGTCACAAGGGATGACATATCACGGAACGAGTAAAGAGTACTTATCAGTAACGAGGTAGAACTAGGTATGGAGATGCTGACGATCAAACCTCGGATAAGTATAGTATCGCGTGACAAAAGGAATTGGTTTCGTATGTAAATGGTTCAATCGATCACGAAGTCATCGTTGAGTATGTGGGAGCCATTATGGATCTCCAGGTCCCGCTGATGGTTATTGATAGGAGATGTGTCTCTGTCATGTCTGCATATTCACGAACCGTAGGGTGACACACTTAAGGTTTGAAGTTGTTTTAAGTAGATATGGAATATGCGTTGGAGACCGAATGTTGTTCGGAGTCTCGGATTGGATTCGGGACATCACGAGGAGATCTGGAATGGTCCGGAGAATAAGATTCATATATAGGGGATCATTTTCTGAGTTAGGAAATGTTCCGGAGTGTTTGTATGAGGATTCTAGAAGGTTTCGGAATGTTCTGGAAGGTTCTAGAAGATATCTTGGAGTTTGCTTGAAAATCAAGATAGGGATCAAGGAGTCCTGGTGGGTCAAGACAAGGAGTCGTGGGGGAGGAGGACTCCTCCCCCCACTCCCCAACCCGCCGGCCATAGAGGAGGGGAGTCCTACTAGGACTCCCCCTCCCCAGGCGCCCTCCCTTCTTTAAATAGAGGGGCAGGGGCGCCCCCTCCTCCCCTGCTCTCATAACTCCCAATCTCCGCCGCCTCTCTTCTCCTCCTTTCTTCTGCACAGGCATAGGCGAAGCCCTGCAGAATTCTCTACTCCACCACCACCACCACGCCGTCGTGCTGCTGGGATTCCGTGGAGAAGATCTACTACCTCCGCTGCTCGCTGGAACGGGGAGAGGAAGGTTTGCTTCGACTCCGCACGTGTGACCGACTGCGGAAGCGCTGCCGAAACTCGGCGCCGGAAGGATTGTCCACTTGACCGACTGCGGAAGCGCTGCTGGAACGTGACGCCAGAAGGATCCTCCACACGATCTTGAGATCGGTAAGTGATCGACTACAACCACGAGATCTAATCTCGTTAACGCTTTTGGATCTACGAGGGTTAGTTCCTATCTATCTCGTTGCTCATGTCTAATAGATTAGATCTTGGCTTTTATCTAGATTAAATCTGGGTTTTGTTCGTTCTTGCGGTAGAAATTTTTTGTTTTCCATGCTACGAACCCATCAACAAATCCATCTGACTGATTCATATATATTTCCTCGTCCAACTCTCCATTTAGGAAAGCCGTCTTAAGATCCATTTGACGAACGAGAAGACCATGTGAAGCAGTCAAAGATAGTAGTGCGCGAATGGTGGTCAATCTGGCTACGGGTGAGTAAGTATCAAAGAAGTCCTCACCTTCTTTTTGGGTATAACCCTTGGCTACAAGTCTTGCCTTGTACTTATCAATAGTACCATCAGGCCTAAGTTTCTTTTTAAACACCCATTTGCATCCTACAGGTTTGCACCCATAAGGACGATCAGTGATCTCCCATGTTCTATTCGCTAAGATGGAATCCATCTCCCTACGAACAACTTCCTTCCAGTAGTCAGCATCAGGAGATGCATAGGCTTCTGAAATAGAAGTAGGAGTATCATCCACAAGGTACACAATGAAATCATTACCAAAGGACTTTGCAGTCCTCTGTCTCTTACTCCTCTTAGGAATTTCATTATCATCCTCCTCAGGTATTTCCGAGTATTTAATAGGAATGGTATGTTCAGGAATTGTGGGTATTTCCTTATTCAATGAGTCAGGTATCTCCTGATTTGATGAGCTAGGTATATCCTTCATGGGAAAGATATCCTCAAAGAAAGTCACATCATTTGACTCCATGGTTGTACCAACATGCATGTCTGGTACTCCAGATTTTACTATCAAGAATCTATAGCCAATGCTATGAAAAGCATATCCCAGAAAAACACAGTCCACAGTTTTTGGTCCAAGTTTGCGCTTCATTGGGATTGGCACATGAACCTTTGTCAGACAGCCCCAAGTTCGCAAGTAAGAAAGATTTAATCTTTTCTTTTCCCATTCTTCAAATGGAGTAATCTTTTTGTTCTTAGTGGGAACTCGGTTTAGGACATGACATGGAGTCAGTAATGCCTCCCCCCATCATTCCTTGGAGAGACCCGATGTGTCTAACATGGCGTCAACCAAATCTGTTAGAGTACGGTTCTTTCTTTCGGCTACCCCGTTTGACTGGGGCGAGTAGGGAGGCGTCCTCTCATGGATTATACCATGTTCCACACAAAAAGAATCAAACTTGTTTGATGTAGCCCAACATATGGAACCACCTTTGGTCCACATCATGCCACGCTAATCATCACTCCAAAGGTGAACTCCTTCCATGCTTTGCCTTTTGTTGGTTATTGTGCGAATGGAATCCTACTTGATACAAATGCCCATGATGTGACTAGGTCCATGAACATGATGCCAAGGAGATGAAGCAAGGATGGCTCTAGAGCCAAGACACCCAAGCAAGAGGAATGGAAGAGAAGACGCAAGAAGCTGCTGAAGCAGGACCAGAGTCTCCGGACCAGCAGACCGGAGTCTCCGGTCTACCACACCGGAGTCTCCAGCCCAGTCTCCGGACCGAGCCCCGAAGCTGCGCCTGGGACAGTCTGAGACCCCCTCTAGAGGCGACACCGGAGACAGACCGGAGTCTCCGGCCCACACCGGAGTCTTGGGACCGAGCATCGTGGGCCTGCGCGCATTAAGCTAGGCTTGGCCCATGTAACGCCCCAAACTTCCTGCTTATGCCTGTTTTACCCCTAGCTCATGGCTGGCCTATATATATGCCCCACCCCCTCCTTGAAACCCTAGAGATGATGATGAATTGAGGCATGTGCCAAACCCTAGATGGGAACCCCCTCTCATTAGTAAATCTATGAGTTGTACAAGGCCTTAGAGTCGGTGCCCTTCTCCAAGTTGTCAAGACCCTCCTCAAGTGTTTGGTCTCTCCCTATCAAGGATTCTAGTAGTGCTTGGTCTCTCCCCTTTGGGATTCTACTTGGTTGCTACTCTCTCCTTGATTTGGATTCTACCGTCCGCTTGCCGATCTCTCCTTTGGTGATTCCACCGCAAGGTCTCTCACCGAGGATTCTATTGGGTTGGTTGTTCGAACCAACGGGAGCAAATCGAATTGGGTGTGATTTGCCGTGTGTTTGTATCTTTACCTTGCATTAGAGTTGTGTTCATCGTGTTTTCCCTCATTTCCACCTCAAATCCGTGAAGATCGGGTCACTCCAAGGCTAAATCCACAAGGAGACCCATAACAACTGGTATCAGCAGCTTTTGGTTGCCACGGATTTGACTTCGCCCTTCGATTTCCACCATAAACTGAAAAATACCAAAAATATAGCCCCAAATTGCTTTTGGATCGATCTCTCGTTTTGGTGAGTTGATTGTGGTTTTAGTCCAATAGAAACTTGTCTTTGGAGTTGGTGTACTTGTGCCCTGCGTTTCCCAGCCCAATTTGGTCGAAAATTTCTGGATTTGAGGGTTCAAGGGCCGAATTTCCGCTCAAGAACACGAGCTGTTCGTCGTGCAGACTCCAGACCGGAGTCTCCGGACCGGCAGACCGGAGTCTCCGGCCCAGACCGGAGTCTCCGGACCAAAATACCGGAGTTTCCGGACCAACAACACCGGAGTCTCCGGCCCTGACAAAAATTTTGACCCCTTTTCTTTTTTCGACTGATTTCCTTTTGACGTTTGTGTTTCGTGTGCGTGTCTGTCAACTAACAAAAGCTTCTGCAACGCCTCGCACTCGACATCGACTCCACAGAACTCGAACCATCCCTCCATCAACGGTTGCAAGTGCGACATCACCACAAGGTATAACTTGCACCACCCTTGTTAACCCTTCTTCCTTTGTGTGTTACCTAACCTATCGAGAGTAGCTCATCTTGTGTTTGCCGAAGCATTGTGCGCTTGCTCTTGCATAAGTCATAGTGTAGAGGCAATAGCAAAAACTTGACTCTATAGCATAGCAACGAAAGAGGTACAAAAAAAAACTTTTAAGCAAAAAGAAAAAGAGAAAGATACCAATACAAAGAGAATCCAAAGCTTCTAAGCAAGAGTGCGAGCAAGAGCAAGGCAAGCGTACAAATCCATTGCTTCTCCATCTTTTGGCAAATAGGCTATGGTCCCTCCTAGTGTTGGCACGACACCGAGCACTAGTCTTCATTAGGAACAATTTTGTTCGTTGCTCATTTTCATAGTCGTGTTAGCCACATTAATCTCCACCGTGTGTGTATAGTCGTAGGTTCTCGTCACCCTTTTAACCTTTTCCTTTGACTTTGTTTTTGGTTGGATTTTACCCACTTTTGACAATAACCTTTTCGTTTGGTTGTTCCATTTGCTATCCACTTTCCTACCCATCCACCATAGGCCTTTGTGTGTGTGTGTGTGTCTTGTGTATTCGCTTTGCTCTCGGCAAGAACAACCTTTCCAATTTTTGACTTGGTGAGGCAAGGTAGCATATACCATACCACCAAAACCAGCCTCGTTTCACTTGTGGTCAAATAACATGTCTAGGGAAAGCGGAGAAAGTGGAGATGGCAACTTCAACAACCAAGATGGTTTTGCCACGCGCCACAACTTATGGGTGCAACGCCAAGAATTCAATGCCCAATTTGAAAGGCTTGAGAACCGGCTTGATGAAACTTTTCGAGAATTCGGCTACATGCTCAATTCCAAGCTCTTCACCAAGCTATTGCCAACCTCGGCAACCATCATGGACACCATTCAAGCTCGTCAAGTTCGTCTTGTGTGCGCTCCTCAAGTCATCATGGCGACCCCTCGCGCACCCATTCTCATCATGGAGAACCCCACCACCACAATGGGGAACATCAAGCTCATCATCACCATGAACAAGTGGTTGAGCCACAACATCAACAACCGCACCACGCAAGACGTCATCGACACCATGATCACCAAGCGCATCCACAACACCAAGAAGAACATGGTCGCCCTCCACAACAAGCTATGGTATAAGCGCCACCACCACCCCAAGAGCAAGAACGCCATGGTGAACACAACCGCGTTGATAGGCGCCAACACCCGAACCATGACCATCGCCATCAACAACAAGTTCATCGAGCACCACAATGGGATACGAGTGATGATGACGAGGATGCACACCGCGCGCGACACAACAACTGCTATGCTCAACCACACCATCATCATCAACAACCAATGAATGAAAATCATCCCGAGCAAAGGCATAGAAGAGACTTTGCGCATCAAGCTCCTCCTCAACCGCGTCCTCGAGAAAACCAAGCTCCTCCTCCACCACCACGTGCACCAAGTGAAGCGAGCATAAGGCAAGATCGCCGCAACTACCACCATGAACATGAAGAGGGAAAGTTTGGGAAGCTCAAGTTCAAGGGAGAAGAAGACGCCGATGCATACATTGATTGGGAGCTAAAAGTTGACAAGATCTTCCGAGTCCACAACTACTCCGAAGAGAAGAAAGTTGCAATGGCATCCCTTGAGTTTGAGGACTATGCAAATGTTTGGTGGGAAGACTTCCAAAAGAACCGTGAGAAGAATGAGGAACCTCCAATTAAAACTTGGACCGAGATGAAGGAAGTGATGTACACACGCTTCGTCCCCGAGCATTATCGCCAAGATCTCTTCGACAAGCTACAAAACTTGAAACAAGGCACCAAGTCAATTGAAGAGTTCTACAAGGAAATGGAGAAAACAATGATGCGAGCTGATGTGAGAGAACTCGAAGAGAAAACCATAGCAAGGTTCCTCAACGGTTTGAGCCGCCCAATAAGAAAGATTGTTGACTTTCAACCGTACAAGAACCTCACCGAGCTCCTCCATCAAGCTACCAAAGCTGAGTGGCACTTGCAAAAGGAGAATGCATACGAGAGTCCCAAGCCATACTTTGCGTCCATCAATGCAAATGCTCCCGCAAAGCCAAATAACCAAGCAACGAGCTCATCCAAGCAAGCAAAGACCGTGATAGCACCCTCCTCCAACACGACATCAGATAGTCAAGGCACTTGCTTCAAGTGTGGAGTGAAAGGTCACAAGTCATATGAGTGCACCAACTCACGAGTGATGCTTACGGATGAGAATGGCACAACCTACTCCGTAAGTGAAGAGGAATATGAAGCTCTCACTCAATGAGCTATTGCAAGGACAGCCGCAATGGAAGAGGATGATCCGGGGCCCTGCACTTGTCATAGCTCAAATCACGCCAACAAACTCCATCCCAAGAGAGGACCAACGCCTCTATATCTTCCAAACTCATGCTGGAATTGATGGAAAGTCAATAAAAGTGATCATTGATGGAGGTAGTTGCCAAAACCTCGCAAGTACGGAGCTTTGTTAGAAACTCAAGCTGCAATGCATAGACCACACTCACCCCTACCTTGTCCAATGGTTGGATGACCATGGAGCCCTCAAGATAACATCCAAGGTCCAAGTCTCCTTCAAGATTGGCCCATATGAAGACACCGTCGAGTGTGATGTCGTGCCAATGTCCGTGTGCCACATGCTACTTGGAAGGCCATGGCAATACGATAAAGGAGCAATGCATCATGGTTCCACCAACCAATACTCCTTCAAGTGGAATGACAAGAGATTGGTGCTACAACCCATGACGCCAAGCCAAGTCATCGCATTCAACATGACACCCGTCAACAAGATAAACCAAGCTAAAGACCCTTGTGAGACGAGTGGTGAGAGAGTGAACCACCATCAAGAGAGTGAGTGCCACAAGCCAAAAATGAGTGGAAAAAACATGAGTGCCACGATGCAAGCCACAAAATGTGAGAAGAGAGACTTGAGTGTGACCCATACTAACAATCATTATACAATTCTCTCTCTTTGTTGTCGGTTTTGCAAGGTACCCAAGATATACCACCAACTACAAGGATAAGGCTACAATATCTCCAACCACAACATGATGGCAAGATGTACCTGTTATGGGGTAACCCCGTGGGTAGCCCGATCTTCACGGATCTCGTGGTCAAATCGATGGGAAAAGCGAGGGGAAAGGGAGAAGGTAGCGGAAGCGGACGCACACCTCGTGAAGAACACGATGAACACACGCAAAACACACACGATACAAGGCCGATTGCTCTCACTGGTGGCCACGGTCCGATAGAATCCTCGCAAGGAAAGATCGGTCAACGTGCTCCCTCGATCCCACACGGATAGGAAAGAACACCTTGGAGAGGTCTTGACGTCTTGGCAAAGGGACACCGATGCCAATGCCTTGTACAATGAGGGAGGCGCAATGCAAACTCCAACGAGGTGGTGACGCTAGTCGATCCCCTTTAGTGGAAGGGGATGAGGCAAAACTAGAGATTCCACAAAGGGGGTTTTCTTTAGTCTATCATATATGCCTCGGGTTACATGAGGGGGTGGGGGCACTATATATAGGCCAGCCACTAGTTCAAGGGTACTTTAGGAATAAAAGGAGAAAGTCTGGGCAGACTAAGGGGTACATGGGCCGAAGGCCCAGCTGGCGGCGTGCAGGCTCATACGTTCAGGCCGGAGACTCTGGTGTGGTGGTCCAGAGACTCCGGTCTGTCTCCGGTGTCGTCTCCGGAGTGGCAGACAGACTGTCCTCGAGCTCCATCTGGGGGTCGGTCTGGGGATGGGTCCGGAGACTCCGGTGTCTTCAGGCCGGAGACTCCGGTGTGGCCGGAGACTCCGGTGTGGCCGGATACTCCGGTGTGCGTAGGCCGGAGACTCCGGCGCTCCAACTGCTGCTTCTTCCGTCTTCTCTTCCAAGCCTCCGTCTTGTCGGGCTTGGTGTTCCAGGCTTCCTCCCTTGCCTCCGTACTCGTCGGTATGAACCTATCATGGATATGGGACGAAGTATGAAGTAGTATACCATTCAAGAGGATAGGAAGTGGGCTCGCATAGAGGAACGGATTCACCTTTGGAGTCCATGACGACTTGGCATAACTTCGAGACCATGATGTGGTAACGACCGAAGGTCGGGCTACATCATCTCCCCTCCCTTCAAAAAGAGTCGTCCTCGACACTACACGCTCATCGCAAAGTGGAAGATGTCGAGAGACCTTCTTGATCCTGGGGTTCACCATATAGTCGTCCTTGAAAAGATTGACTTGGCAACACTTCAATGATCATTCGCCTTCCATGAAGCCTACAAAGCTCACAACAAAAGCGAAGCAACACTCAAAGCATAGCCAATTCATGAAGATTATAGCATGAGTCCTCAAGTAGAAGGAAGTCACCTTATGTTGTAGAGATAACTCGTTGAAGGGTAGCCCTAGGTAACTCTCTTCGATTCGTCTTGTCAACTCTTGATCCATAGAGGTTGATGCGTATGCAATTGTACCTTCACACAAAAAAAGACCAAGCAACATATGTCCGTGTGTGATAGAGGAGCATGTCAATTGTGGCATGTCCATTCTTGTTCACAACACTATTAGCACAACTCAAGTATAGCAAACCGGATGCATATGCAAGGTCAAAGTGCATGGAAATCGTTTGAACATCATCCAAATGTGGGAACTCAAAAACTGCATAAAACATCTTCATGCGGCACTCAAAGCAATGGACAATATTGGTCAACATATTTGATGCAAGAGTAGAAGAATTTGGCAAAAACACATGGGAAGAACATCCAAAACAACATCATTATGTGTGCAAACCAACCATTGGAAAGAGCAATTGTTCAATATGTTGGATGCCATACACATATATCATCAAAAGCCAAGATCATGGGGGTATGAGTATCGCAAGCAGAAGCAAAAACAACATGTTTGCAAACAAACCAAATGAAAGAGCAAGTGGTCTTTATGTTTGTTGCAACAACAATACGAGAGACTTGGAAGCTCTCATGACAATACATGCTCAAAATGGCATTATGGTTGTAGACAAAACATCGAAAAGAGAAATTGTTCAACATTTTTGTAGCAACACACGAAGCATCAATATCCAAAAGCAACGAAACATGATTGTCACAAGGTGAAAGAATACCATTAACATGCTTGCAATCAAACCATAGGAAAGAGTAACTTGTCAACATGAAAGATGCAAAGCATGCGAAAGGTATCAGAGCTGGGTTCGATCTTGAACTCAATTGGGGGATACTCTCTAGAGCTCTTTTTGTCAACTCGTGCTCAACCGAGGTTGACATTCTTGTGCGGGTACCTACACACATCAAACACAAAAGGAAGAACATGTGTGCATGGTAGAGAAATACATCATCCATCATGACATATCTCTTCTTGTGCACATCACCATTAGTGTCAAGCAAGTGTAACATAGGTGCATGGTGAGTATGCAAGCGGTGAACATGCTTATCATGGCAATCATCAAAATATCCAAAATTTGAGAAAGCTATGGGGCCGTCTCAATATGAACCATATGAGAATTATTGTTGCAAGCAAAACATGTAAAAGAGCAATTGTTCATCTTATTGCAAGCAACGGGAGAGATTGTGATGAGGATATCTACGGGGATTATGATGATTCTGACTGCCTGAACTGGAAGGAAATACTGAGTCAAATCAATAATGACTATCAGGTGAATTCATTCTTAATTGAACCTGATGTTTTACTTAATGAGAACTTTATACTACCTAAGTCTATGCATCTTTGTATGATCAGGTTTAATGATAACACAAGTGTTGCGCGAGGAGGAGGAGAGTTGCAGCAAGAAGGACAAGCGCTGATTTCCAATATCAACAAGTGCGTGAGGGAGGAGCGGGAGGCAGGCGCACTAGGACGCAATGAGGAAATCACGTATGAGCAAGAGAGAGAGATGGCGCACCAAGAATTACATGTTTGAGGTGTTCCACGACGTTTGGACTGCGTGCCAATAAGGCCGAACCCATATATGGGTCGGTATGTATCAGTTTGAGTCGAACCGAGTCAGTTTGGGCCAAGTTATGGCTGTTTTTAGGCCCGTTTAGAGGGGAGGACGCCCCAGACCTCATATAAACCTCCGTAGCCATCACAAGTTAGGTTTTTTAGACCACGTTAAAATATTTTGGAGTTGTTTCTTTCATAGAACCTCTGGAATTACCCTGTGTTCGAATCTGCCAACTATAATTGAGTGTGATCTGTTGTTCCATTGGGAATTAGTAGATTGCATACTACCGTTCGTGGTCACGGCTGCGTGCGCAAGAGTGTGGTGTTGTGAATATCCTACAAGGTTCGAGAGCTGTTGCATTGGCATCAGGGATCGAGTGGGAGAGATCATAGCTACGCACTAGTTATCTATCATCCACCATCACCATCGACAAGAGCTTGCTGAGAAGATCGGGCCACCCCATATCATCTTGGTATCAGATTTCCTCGTTGCCTCGGTAAGCAATCCACAATCCATCCATAGAATAGAGAGTGTTTTTCATCCTATACAGAAAAAGCCCCACAAAAAGAGTTGCCATAGCCTAGATTACATCGTATTCGAGTAATAGTTGCTGATCGCGTTCCTCTATTAGATTAGATCTAGATCTGTTCTTCGTAGATTTGTTTTCTAGTGTTCTAGTTGTTTTCCACCATCCTTTTTCGCTACCATCAAGTCAGATCCGATCCAAGTAAAGAGTCCTAGTTGTGTACTACTTGGCGAGCAAAAAAAAATCGGCTCGCTGCCTCACGCCTGACCGAAGACAAGTCTGTGCTCTAGCGTGACCCCCAAAAAAAAATTCCGAAAAAAAAAATTCCGAAAAAAAAAATCGAACCGTCGCCTTACCACAGACCAGTCTGTGCTAGTACGAGAGGGAAAAAAATCTGCCGGCATCCTGCCGCGGCAGGATTTTAGGCCGTTTTTCTGCCGTGGCAGAGACCAATTCTCAGGTCAAATTTTTTTTTTGTTTATTTTTTTTACTGAGTCCACATAGCATACCTATCCTTGTGAGCCTTAGTAAGCCTTTCTTTGTGTCTATAACTATCCTACGAGACTAACGTGCTTAGTGCTCTACGGGCTGCTCAGTTAGCAATCTTGTGCCCGTTTCGTTGAGACATTGCTAGCGTCTCTCCTTGTGCATTGCAACACGAGCATTCCTCCGACATACCTTACTTTTTGAGCTCATTTTCATAGTTGCAATTGCCCCATTTATCTCCACCGTGTGTGTTTCCGTGGGTCTTTGTCATACGATCAGCACTAGGACTTGTTTGCGGTGTAGTTAGGATACCATACCTACAGCTCCACCATAAATACCCTGTGTGCCCTGTGATTGTTCTCTATACCTTTGATATTCACTTCATCACATCAGTGCATCAGTTTTTGATTTCGTTTGGTAGATCATCTCTATTCACTTTGGAACGGTAAGATCTCCTTTCTTATTAGTTGTGAGTGAGTTGTGAGAGTTTCCACCATACTGATTTTGATTTGTGCACTAACGTACTAATCATGTCTTCTAGTAGTGTTGATGTGATGCATAAAATGGAGGCAGGTGATGTTACAAATAATGTGGAGACGTATAGTTACAAATTCATCAAAAATTGGCGTTGTAGTGGAACTTTTTGGAAGGAAGAACGCGGTATTTTTGATGGTGATGGTCTTTTCCACCATAGTGTGATGATTGGTGAGCGATGTGCTTCCATTACCATTGATAGTAACTCTACTATTAATTTGATCAGCGTTGAAGTTGTACAAAAGTTGCAGCTACCCACATGTGCCCGTGCGGTGCCATATCTCTTGCATTCATCATATGGCACATTGCTGATTTCACACACCGCTGATGTTCCTATGACTTTTAAAGAGCATACTGAGATTGTGCGCTGTGATGTATCTCCTATACCACTTGATTCTTGTCACATACTATTGGGAGAACCTTGGAGTAGAAGGTTTGACGCTCAAATATGTCCTGTTGTTGGAAGGATTTCTTTCAAATGGAACATGAAGAGGCGTGTTATGCTCAGGATTTCAGTAGACAAATTTCATGAGTATCATCTTCTTCGCAAGGAGAGGACAAAAGAGTTCAGTTTGTTTGCTAAGTACAAGGTCATGATGAACGGTGACAATTCTATTATTTGTCATCTTGAACACGGTGTGCATTACAACCCATGTGAGAATGAGAGCCACATAGCCAAGCTGAGTGAGAGTGTTATCAAAAGTGAGCTGTGTGATTCCACTAAACGTGAGGTTGAGAGCATCCATTCTAAGAGTATGAGAGAAAAAGAAAACATTAGTGCAGTAGATGCTAATACATGTGAGGATATTTCTACTAATGTAATCGTCTCTACTCGTGGTATTGTTTCTTGTGCTATGCAGGTTGCTTTTGAAGAAAGGGAGCCGCCTATTTTACAACCTGCATCACACGATCTGGTATTGTTACTTGAGGAGGATGTCGTAGTACCTACTACAGCTGAGAAGTTTGTTAATGACATTGGTACTAATTTGGAGCTTCAGCCAACATGTGCGACATATTGTGAGTCTATTCCTTTACTGAAGCCTCCTTGTGATTTGCCTTGCACTACTGTTTCAGCACCATGTGATAGTTTACCAAATTCAAATTTTGATCATGTGGTACTGATAACACATAAGGAAATACTTGCTCGAATACCACCTGCTGATATTGTGTATTCCATCATGCTAAATGAACCTATGAGTATGAGTTGTGCTATGGATAAGATTTCTGAAATTTCATTTCTGAATTCTAGCACATATTCTCCTTGTTTCACTTTCAATCTGATTGGTGAATATAGCATGCATGAAAATTTTCTTGTGGATCACATATGCATTACTTGTGATCGAATCGCTGAACTGAAACATGCTGTTTTCAGCCATACATGTTGTGTGTCGACGATTTTGTGTTGTGAGATATATGCTAAAATTTGTGATAATATGAAACTAAAGTCAGGTCTAGTTGATATAATGCAGCCAACACAAGTAATTTTACCTATGTTGGATCGTTGTAATCTTGCTAGAATAGAACCCCAGTTTTCTTATTCGTTGTGTTTATCCCAAAATTCGTTGTCTAGTTGTGCTAATGCTTTATACTTCACTTATATTTGCAAATTGAGTTGCATTTTACATACTGGACAACATGATCATGTTCATAATAATCAGAGTAGCGCAGTTGAAGCATGGCATGATTCAATTTGGTTTTCAGACATATTAAATTGGTTTGATCTTGTTCACAAATTTGATCATAGATCTTCTTTGAGAAAACTGAATTTAATATTGAAGAACATGACTATCTATTTAGTTGTTTTTTACCACGATCATGATTCTTTGTACTTCACTTATACCTGCCATTTAAGTTGCTTGATGTATACTGGACATACTTTTCATGTGAACAACAATAATACAACATGTTATATATACATATACTTTGCGTACACGTTGTTCTTTTTGTTTCTCCCACTTTAAGCTTACCTAAAGCCGAGGACGGCTTTTCATGAAGAAAGGGAGGATGATGAGGATATCTACGGGGATTATGATGATTCTGACTGCCTGAACTGGAAGGAAATACTGAGTCAAATCAATAATGACTATCAGGTGAATTCATTCTTAATTGAACCTGATGTTTTACTTAATGAGAACTTTATACTACCTAAGTCTATGCATCTTTGTATGATCAGGTTTATTGATAACACAAGTGTTGCGCGAGGAGGAGGAGAGTTGCATCAAGAAGGACAAGCGCTGATTTCCAATATCAACAAGTGCGCGAGGGAGGAGCGGGAGGCAGGCGCACTAGGACGCAATGAGGAAATCACGTATGAGCAAGAGAGAGATGGCGCACCAAGAATTACATGTTTGAGGTGTTCCACGATGTTTGGACTGCGTGCCAATAAGGCCGAACCCATATATGGGTCGGTATGTATCAGTTTGAGTCGAACCGAGTCAGTTTGGGCCAAGTTATGGCTGTTTTTAGGCCCGTTTAGAGGGGAGGACGCCCCAGACCTCATATAAACCTCCGTAGCCGTCACAAGTTAGGTTTTTTAGACCACGTTAAAATATTTTGGAGTTGTTTCTTTCATAGAACCTCTGGAATTACCCTGTGTTCGAATCTGCCAACTATAATTGAGTGTGATCTGTTGTTCCATTGGGAATTAGTAGATTGCATACTACCGTTCGTGGTCACGGCTGTGTGCGCAAGAGTGTGGTGTTGTGAATATCCTACAAGGTTCGAGAGCTGTTGCATTGGCATTAGGGATCGAGCGGGAGAGATCATAGCTACGCACTAGTTATCTATCATCCACCATCACCATCGACAAGAGCTTGCTGAGAAGATAGGGCCACCCCATATCTGATTGTAAAACATTCATGACAAAGCATGGTTCGAGGGGTACCATTTCTAACATCATTGCAAGCAAAACATTGGAAAGAGCAATTGTTCAACAAAGTACAAGCAATGATATCATCAACGTAACGTTTAGAGCATGGCATGACTATGGCAACATCATCACAATCAAATAATTTCACATGCTCAACATTATGCAAAGGCAAAGTATCACATGGAAATACCAATGAGTCATATGTGATATCACAAACATCATCCATATCATGCAAGTCATCACAAATCATCATGTCCACTAGTAGGATCATGGCATCATCGACACCCTTATTTTTACCTTGTTTATACCTCTCATATGAAGTGGGTGTTGTGGTAGCATTGGCCTCCATGTGGGCGACTTCTTCTTCTTTATGGGGATGGCATCATGTACATCTTCTTGGTTGGAGGCATCATCATCTCCAATCTTGGCGCTTCTTGATCCATGGAACCTAGCACATCATGAGGAAACACACTAGAGGTAGAGGGTAAGTCATTAGAAATCAAAGTGGTCTCACATGACCTATCAACTACCACTCTCAACTCACTCGGTGTATCACTCATGCCCTCCAAGTGGAAGCACTCAATCTCACGTATGGTGGAGTCGCTCATCTCACTCTTGTTTTTACTCAAGTGGGCTAAGTGGCTCTCATACTCACATGGGATTGGTACCACATCATCACTCAAGCATATGGGGGTAGGCTTGGTTCTCTCAACTCCATGTGCCTCCTTTGGTGAAGGGAAAGTCCCATGCTCACCATTTGTGACCTTGTCATCGCCATCTTGCACCTTGGCTTGTGTAGACATCCTCTTGGCGTACTCGTCCAACTTGGCGAAGTAGAGGTCTTCGTCTTCCTCATCCATGAAGTTGCATGCGTCATCTAGGACGTCAAGTTTGGATGTTGAAGCTTGATGGCGTGGAGGAGAGCTTGCTCTTGGTGCCATTTTGGTGGTGGCACGAGTAGTTGAAGGTGCCTTATGATGGTGCCGACGGAGGTCATTGGCGTGCCTTGCCAATGGTTGATGTAGATGGCGCACTTGGTCATCCACATGACGCTCGTGACGATGCTCCTTGTCCTTGGCACTCTTCTCTTTATGGTGGTGCCTTCTTGAGCTAGGTTGAGCGTTATGGATGGTGCTCAACATGTATTCTCCGTCTTCATGGTGAAGATGCCTTGAACGATGTCTTGTATCCTCTTGATGTTGGCGATGATCTCTAGAGGATGTATGTCGATGAAGATTCTTGCTTCATGGCGCCTCTTTGGGAAGATGATGTTGGGGCGCCACTCTTCTTGTAGGCGGTGGCACTTGTTGCCTTGGAGGTTGTTGCACTTGACACCTTGGAGATGGTGGTGCTTGGTGGCTTGGAGGTGATGGCGCTCGCCGCCTTGGAGATGGTGACCCATGACGCCATATAGGTGGTGGCGCTTGACGCCTTGGAGGTGGATCATCGAAGTAGGTGGTTCCCTTTGGTGTGGCACGCTTGGCCTTGAAGGTCATGGTTTCTTGATGATGCGCCTCCGCTAGCTTGGCATAGTAGTCCTCCATCTCCAAGCGGTGGAGGTATTCTTCATGGCTCATGGAAGAGCCCTCGAAGTTGGAGATGTTCGCCATGTCCTCCATGCTTGGTGAGGCGTCGTCGTTGTAGCAGTCGAAGTCGTCCATGCTTGGGGAGTCGTTTTTGATGTAGTACTCCATATCACCCAAGCATGTGGAGCCATTGTCGGTGTAGTGCTCCATGTACTCCATGCATGAGGAGCCATTGTCGATGTAGAGCTCCAAGTCCTCCATGCTTGAGGAGCCATAGTTGATGACTTTCTCCATGTCTTCCATGCATGTGGAGCCATCATAGGTGCAATGCTCCGGGTCCTCAAAGCATGCGGAGCCATTGTCGGTGTAGTGCTCCATCATGTCCTCTATACTTGTGGAGTCGTAGTCGTGGTGGCTCATCATGGGTTCTTCACAGATATCATCCTCGGTTCCGGAGTCCCTAGACATGATTCACAAGACCAAGTGGTGTATATGGAAGTGGTAGGGGGTTAGGGATGCAACGTCAAACCTTACTTTACCTTGGAAGATAGTCTCGCGCAAGTGGCAACACTTGAGAGAAATCAAAACCAAGCAAAGTGAAGTTCACGCGGAACACCAAAACCAACTAACCACTAAAAAAACACACACACACAAAGCTTATGGTGGATAGGTATGGAAGGTGTCGTGTCCAAGAACAATCCGAAATCAATATATTGTAATGGCAAGTAAAGAACCACGATGATCACAAAGCAAAACAAGTCAATCCACAAGAAGGAAATATGTACAAGGAAACACACACGGTGGGATAAATGCGACTTGTGCGACGGAGAAAGTGAGCTAAGAACCAAATGATTACCTAGCGAAGACTATAAGCTCGTGTCGCACAAGTGCAAGGAGAGACGCTAGTTCGATTGCAATAAATTGGTGGGCTACAAGATATGCACAATAAGTACCACCTATTTGATGTTCATCGAGCTTGCGCTTCCTATTCTATGAGGCACTTGTTTTTTCTTTCTTTTTCTTCTTTTTATCTTTTTCTATTTTTTTTATCTTTTTCTTTTATTTTTCACTTGCCCCTTCCTTGTGCCAACAACATTACAAGATAACTATATGAGATAGCGCGCTCACAACTTTTGCTCGGAATTCTACAAGGTATCAAATGTGCATAGCCCAAGCAATCATAGGAGGAACTAGTTTCAATAGGTGTTTGTTGAACGCAAAGATAGTGTAGCTCACAAAGGAAAGCAAGTGGGGAGAAGTGGCGGAATTTTTATACCTTTCTTCGCCGATCTTCAACCTTTATTGGTGGATTCCGCCTTGCTCATAGAATTTGGATGGAGTAGATAGCATGAACCACGGATATGATGATGTAGATCTCCTTCTCTTCTTCAAAACGAGCTAAAGAATACCAAAATCCGAGTTCGTATGCAAAAGTTATGCCCAAAACGGTGAAACAGATTTGTTGTTAGCAGTGGGGGCGGAGACTTTGCCAGAAACTCTGGTCTGGACCAGAATCTCCGGTCTTGGGGCCGGAATCTCCGGTCTAGGCCGGAGTCTCCGGTCCGGGGGTCGGAATCTCCGGTTCGGTCGATTCCAGAAGTTCCAGAACACGAACGGGACGAGTTTTGCCGGAAAAACTCGACCCAAAACCTCAAATTGGTGGGGGAAAATAAGGAATTAGGCCATGGAAACGCAGGGGTAGGTAGATCAACAAGTTTAGCAAGTAATCCACGCATCAAAACCTACCAAAACACACTCAAATCACAGATCGATCCAAAACATGAATTGGGGCTGTTTTTGGTGGAATTTTCGAATTTATAGGGAAAAAGACCAAATCGAGGGGAAATCCGTGGCAACCAAAAGCTGCTGATACCAGATGTTATGGGGTAAACCCATGGGTGGCCCGATCTTCACGGATCTCGTGGTCAAATCGATGGGAAAAGCGAGGGGAAAGGGAGAAGGTAGCGGAAGCGGACGCACACCTCGCGAAGAACACGATGAACACACGCAAAACACACATGATACAAGGCCAATTACTCTCACCGGTGGCCACCGGTCCGATAGAATCCTCGCAAGGAAAGATCGGTCAGCGTGCTCCCTCGATCCCACGTAGAGAGGGAAGAACACCTTGAAGATGGTCTTGACGTCTTGGCAAAGGGACACCAATGCCAAGGCCTTGTACAACGAGGGAGGCGCGATGCAAACTCCAACGACGTGGTGACGATAGTCAATCCCCTTTGGTGGAAGGGGATGAGGCAACACTAGAGATTCCACAAAGGGGGTTTTCTTTAGTCTATCATCTATGCCTCGGGTTACATGAGGGGGTGGGGGCACTATATATAGGCCAGCCACTAGTTCAAGGGTACTTTAGGAATAAAAGGGGAAAGTCTGGGCGGACTACGGGGTACATGGGCCGAAGGCCCAGCTAGCGGCGCGCAGGCCCATACGTTCAGGTCGGAGACTCCAGTGTGGTGGTTCGGAGACTCCGGTCTATCTCCGGTGTCGTCTCTGGAGTGGCAGACAGACTGTCCTCGAGCTCCATCTGGGGGTCGGTCCGGGGATGGGTCCGGAGACTCCGGGGTCAGCAGGCCAGAGACTCCGGCGTGCGTAGGCCGGAGACTCCGGTGCTCTAGCTGTCTTCCGTCTTCTCTTCCAAGCCTCCGTCTTGTCGGGCTTGGTGCTCCAGGCTTCCTCCCTTGCCTCCGTACTCGTCGATATGAACCTATCATGGATATGGGACGGAGTATGAAGTAGTATACCATTCAAGAGGATAGGAAGTGGGCTCGCATAGAGGAACGGATTCACCTTTGGAGTCCATGACGACTTGGCATAAGTTGGAGACCATGATGTGGTAACGACCAAAGGTCGGGCTACATCAGTACCACAAGCTCTTCAACAAGTTTGAGAATGGCTTCGACACGGGCGATCCAACCGTGTACAAGATCAAGGCCAAGGAGACACCTCCTTCCTTACATGATGAGCGAATATCGTCGAGGTCGACTCGTTTTCAAGCGGGGGGAGATGATGTAGCCCAACATATGGAAACCACCTTTGGTCCACATCATGCCACGCTAATCATCACTCCAAAGGTGAACTCCTTCCATGCTTTGCCTTTCGTTGGTTATTGTGTGAATGGAATCCTACTTGAGACAAATGCCCATGATGTGACTAGGTCCATGAACATGATGCCAAGGAGATGCAGCAAGGATGGCTCTGGAGCCAAGACACCCAAGCAAGAGGCCTAGAAGAGAAGATGCAAGAAGCTACTGAAGCAGGACCGGAGTCTCTGGACCAGCAGACCGGAGTCTCCGGTCTACCACACCGGAGTCTCCAGCCCGGTCTCCGGACCGAGCCCCGAAGCTGCGCCTGGGACAGTCTGAGACCCCCTCCGGAGGCGACACGGGAGACAGACCGGAGTCTTTGGCCCACACCGGAGTCTCCGGACCGAGCATTGTGGGCCTGCGCGCCTTAAGGTGGGCTTGGCCCATGTAACGCCCCAAACTTCCTGCTTATGCCTGTTTTACCCCTAGCTCGTGGCTGGCCTATATATATGCCCCCACCCCCTCCTTGAAACCCTAGAGATGATGATGAATTGAGGCATGTGCCAAACCCTAGATGGGAACCCCCTCTCATTAGTAAATCTATGAGTTGTACGAGGCCTTGGAGTCGGTGCCCTTCTCTAAGTTGTCAAGATCCTCCTCAAGTGTTTGGTCTCTCCCTATCAAGGATTCTAGTAGTGCTTGGTCTCTCCCCTTTGGGATTCTACTTGGTTGCTACTCTCTCTTTGATTTGGATTCTTCCGTCCGCTTGCCGATCTCTCCTTTGGTGATTCTACCGCAAGGTCTCTCGCCGAGGATTCTATTGGGTTCGTTGTTCGAACCAACGAGAGCAAATCGAATTGGGTGTGATTTGGCGTGTGTTTGTATCTTTACCTTGCATTAGAGTTGTGTTCATCGTGTTTTCCCTCACTTCCGCCTCAAATCCGTGAAGATCGGGCCACTCCAAGGGTAAATCCACAAGGAGACCCATAACATCGTTGGAAAAGTACTCTCCACCGCGATCAGACCTAAGCCTCTTAATCTTTCGATCAAGTTGGTTTTCCGCTTCAGCTTTATAGATTTTGAAGTAACTCAAAGCCTCATCTTTTGATTTCAGAAGATACACATGACAATATCTCGTAGAGTCGTCGATCAATGTCATAGAATATTTCTTTCCACCTTTTGTCAACACACCATTCATCTCACAAAGATCTGAATGTATGAGCTCTAGTGGTGCCAAATCTCTCACCTCTGCAGTCGTATGTGACTTACGAGGTTGCTTCGCTTGCACACAAGTTTGACATTTAGATCCCTTCACAGTAGTGAATTTTGGGATTACATTCATTTTAGCTAACCGCGTCATGCAACCAAAATTAACATGACAAAGACGTGAATGCCATACATTTGATACAAGATCAGATGAAACATGATTCACGATTTTATTACACACATCTGATAGTGACAGGCGGAACAAACCTCCACACTCATAGCCTTTACCAATAAATGTTCCAAACTTAGACGATACAAATTTATTGGACTCAAATGCAATCTTGTAGCCATCACCACATAGAAGTGATCCACTAACAAGATTCTTATTTATTGAGGGAACATGATGCATGTTCTTCAGGCGCACAGTCTTTCCCGAAGTGAACTTCAGATCGACCGTACCAACACCATGAATAGAAGCATGCGAGTCGTTCCCCATCAGCACGGACTGAGTCCCTTTGACCTGATATGAAGAAAACATGGAAACATCAGAACAAACATGTACATTAGCGCCCGTGTCAATCCACCAATCAGGAGAATGACATAATGAAAGAACAGTAGGTAATATACCATACCCAACATCTTTCATCTCAACGTCGCCCATGACAACATTAGCAGTCTTGTTGCCTTTTCCATGCTAGCGCTTGTCAAAGCGGTTGGGGCAAGCAGGAGCCCAATGATCAAGATCACCGCACACATGACAAACACCTTTCTTCTTATCAGTCTTCTTCTTGAAACTAGTAGACTGTGAGGCTTTGTTCTTTCCATCGAACTTTCCTTTTCCATCAAAATTTCCCTTGTTCCTGGACTTGTGAGACTGGAAGTTCTTTTTCTGTACCAGATTCGCACTTGAACCTCCCTCAGCACCTCGAGCACACGTGTTTTTTGCTCTCGCCTTCTCTTCCACATCAAGAGTTCCAATGAGATCCGATACGGAAAACTCTTGTCTCTTGTGTTTCAGGGAAGTAGCAAAGTTCCTCCATGAAGGGGGAGTTTGGCAATAATGCCCCCGGCAATGAACTTGTCCAGTAACACGCAGGGGAAGTGCTCAAGCTCCTTGGCCAGTTACTATATTTCATGAGCTTGCTCAACCACGGAGCGGTCATCAGTCATCTTGTAGTCATAGAGTTGTTCCATGACATACAGTTCACTGCCAGCGTCCGAGACCCCAAACTTGGCCTCGAGCACAGCCCACATGTCCTTGCCATTATCAAATGACATATAGGGTTCAACAATGTTCTCCCCGAGAATGGACAACAAAGCAGCCTTGAACATGGTATCAGTTTTACGAAAAAACTTGTTCCTGAGCAGGAGTAAGCTCTCCCTCAGGCTTGCCAAGAGTGGCGTCATAGCAGTTCATGTTCTGAAACCATAGAACTGCTCTCACGCGCCACCTCTTATAATGCATACCCTCAAAGACAGGTGGCTTCACAGAAGCAACGAAATCACTTGGAGCAAATTGCCTATAACAAGGTTTTTGGATTGTTGAGAAATAGAGCAATTTTCCAAGAGATTTAACCATAGTAAAAGACAGATAAAACACAGGCAGAATAATAGAAAAGGACCAGAAGATGATATACATCACGGTAGAGGAACCGCCGGTGTTCCCGTTAGCATTGGCACCGTCGTCAGCCATGTTGTCGAGGAAAAGGTTGTTGATGTCGGGGAAGAAGTCGTCGTTGGGGAAGACGTCGGTGCAGTCGCTATCCGTGAAGGAGTCTGTGATGAAGCCAGTAGTCGCGCTGATAGCGCTCCCAAAAAACCTTTTCGCCCTTCTCCCGTACAGGACTCGAAGCAGCGGGGTCTCGGAGGCCTACTGTCCTAGCTCGCGGTGCACGCCGCAAGACAGGATGGGGAAGATCTAAGCAGCGCAATGCTCTGGAACTGGAGGCGCAAGGTGTGTGCGTCGATGTGTATGAGGAGAGGAGCGACCTTCCACTCTTATAGGCACGGGTAGGCAGGCGAATAGTCGGCGTCGCGAGAGCCGAACAACCTCCACTAAGCACGAATTAAATCTCCACTGAGTTCATATTAAAAATACACTCACGCAGACTGTTCAATTTATTATCCATTTATGCGTGGCAAAAAGAAAGAGAAGCTCTCGGCTCGAGGCATTCCCGCAACCCGCGGCGAGCGCGCGCATCGTGACGGGCCGCGGAGGAGGAGGAGCGCGCGTGTATATGTCTTCTCTTCTCAAGCTCGTACAAGTGGTGGAAGAGCTCTCCTTATAAGCTAGTCCAACTTCCACTCAACTAGCAATGTAGGACTTGTAACACCCTCGAATCGGCCCTATACAAGTTTTAGCGATTCCCGCCAAACCCGCATAGAAACGATTCAAAGATGCCCACCAAGAACTTGCGTGCGGGTGGAAAAACGAAGTAATACCATTACACAATAGTCCACGATGGAACCCACAGAACAGATATATATACAGCAATGACTCACTAAGTCAAGAATACAGATATACAATACAAAGATCCAAATCACGCTAAAAACGATACAACATCCGAGTACGGATAAGACTCAAATGGGGCTAAGAGCCCTGAAGAATAACCAATGGCGTCCATAACCCTGCCCAGGCCAAGCCGGAAGGGTAACCCTGCTAACGACGTCGATCTCAAACCTGCTAAAACAAAAGGGGTGCCGACAAAGGGCAAAGGAAAAAGAGGAGCGTCAGTACTGAGGCCAGTACATGGTGAGGCTAGAATTTGACGGCTCTCGCCTACATAGGTATGGTGGACTGAAGAGGCAGCGCAACATGCACTAAACAACCTATAGAGACTCGATTAACTGTCGGCTATTAGAGAGAGATAAGAAAGACCTATTCAGAACCAACCTTATACTAACACCAATCATACCCATCCTGGTATTCCCCCTCGAGACCAAACGAGGAAGTCAAACCGAGAAACTCACACAGTTGGCAGTATTATTCATTCAATTATAGTTGAAGCACTTACTAGTCAGATATAGATAGCATGAGTCATCCTGATAGCATAAGTAGTGGACAGTTTTAGTTAACCATTCAGTTGTAGTTGCAGTACTTACTAGTCAGATACAATTAGCATGTGACATCCCAAACCCAGCAGTTGTTGGCACTTTTATTTCATTCCATTGGAGTTGCGATACTTACTAGGCAGGTATAACATGATACAATACACCCCAGTTCCACCAGTTGTTGGCACATTTATTATCCATTGCATTGTAGTGAAGCTGATTACTAGTCACATATTTAGTCAAATTTATAGAACTACTTTAGTTATACTTGTCTATGATCGGGATACTGTGCTCCAAGTCGTCCATAACCGCGGACACGGCTTTCAGAAAGATTTACCCTGCAGGGGTGCGAAAACGTGTCACGATCCAAAACAGTACAGGTGCTCCACGCACAATCGTAAATAAAGCAGTAAAGCATGGCATAGGTACAGGATAATAATAAAGCCCCAAACTAGTTTGTGGCCCCAAGAAATAAGAAATGAATCAAGCTCTGGCTAAGGGGATTCATGGTCCCATATGCGGATAGTGCGATAGTCAAGGAACAGGTATCAAGTACTCGGGGTCCTACGGGACACAAGTGAGCGTGGAAAAACCAAATAACATCTATTGCCCACCGGTGCCTCTGCATTAATTATAACTATTCTCAGCAATTAATCAAGTTGTATTTAAAGTCATGATCATCTCCAACATTAAGCATCTCCACCATTAAGCATGTGTCAACCTTCCAATAACGGTGGAACGACAACGACACGAAGCAGCACCTAAGCAAGCAACTACGACTCGCAAGGACGACTGTCTATCAAACACCAGGCAATAGGATGTGTCCAAGGCAATATAGAGGCTACAGGGAATATAAATTGTGCACGGAAACTAAAGCATCGCAATACAGATAGTAATAGATCAACAGGAGGAAGTAAAGACTATAAATGCAAAATAGGTAGAAAGGGGAAGATTGCTCGCCTGGGAAACACTGTCAAAGATACATTATCCGAAGGACTTGTCGGTACTCGCATCCACTCAACGGCCTAATCCGGGAAGAACCAAAGAAGTAAAAGAAACACCGAATGCACTATTTAGTACTACGGCGGAAGATCGGGCATGTTCCTGATATGATGCATGTCATGGCAAAGGTGCGATGCAATTAGGCAATATTAAGCGGAACCGGGGTCCCGACAATTAATTAGAAGGTTCAAGTTATTAAGATACCCCGCAATTTAAATGTTGTTTTAACAAGGCAAAACATGGCATTGGTTCGCTACGCAAATTTAAATGGAGGCGGTATAATACAAGTATAGCCTGCATATGCGCTCCATATTTAATTATGAGGTGAATCGACAATATACCCCCAAACAAATGAGTATGTATGCGAGCATGAACCATTTAATATGCAACAAGTATATATGTCATATTATAAAAATAGGGGTCTCGGAAAGGGGATCACATTAGGGTTCGGCGAACTTGGTTTCGAGGGTTCGGTTCGGTCTCGCCGGGATCGGTCTTAGAATCCGGGAACGGGGTCTCAACCATCGATCCGTAATGCAGATCTCGGAGTTCGGTGATGGTGGTCTTGTACGGTCCTTCGAGGTTTCGTCCTGTGTCGGCCTCGGTCTCACGAAGGCCGGAGATCTTGGCGGTTCCACTTCGAAGGTCTTGGGGTTTTCCGGTTCCAACCCAGGAGTGCGGAAACGAAGATAACAACTTAGCGCAGGGTTGCGGAAGGCAACAGCTCGGGTAACGCCAGTGTTCACACAATCACACGAGCACCACCTACACGGGCACACACAAGAAACTAAGCTAGGCTGCTGCAGGGTTAACACAGGGCGTGAACCGAGCACAGACCAGAGAGCCAACCGTGGCAGAGGACACGCGGCCCGTGGCGGTACCATGGTGCAGAGGAGGGTGGCCTTGGTGGCTCGGAGCAGCGCGAGGAAGGGTACGAGCGGGGCAGCACGGCTCGACGGGGCTCAAGCGAGGCAGGGCGACAATGCCGATGACAAGGAGACGCAAGATGGCACGGGGCAGAGACTGGCAAGGGACCGCGGGCGCGGACGTGGAGAAGGAGCGACGTAGAGCTCGCCGTGGAGGAGGACGGCGCAGGGCTTGAGGCGACGGCGGCCGACGCGAAGAGGGGCGACGGTGCTCGCAAGGAGGGGCGACGACACTTGAATAGAGGGGCGGCATCGCGGGACGGAGAGGCGGTGACGCGCGTGACCGGCGTCGAGGACGAAGGGGCCCAGAGCGGGGTGCACGGCGACGCTCGCGGACGAGCGGAGCAGAGGGCGGCAACACGAAGGCCGGCGCGTCTGGTGGCGGAGAGGCGCAGGGAGCGTGGAACGCGCGACAACGGTGGTGCGGGTAGTCGAGGCCGAGCGCCTTGCTGTTGCGCAGAAGGTCGACGGCAGGGCCGGCGGTTCGCGCGGGGTCCGAGGGAGGCGAGGAAAACTAGGGATGGCGGCGGCGGTGGTAGGTAGCGAAGTAGAGGTTGGGGATCGAGATGAGCGAGGGAGAAGGAATCACGAGCGAGGCGAGGCGTGCGTGCATCGTGCGGGGGTGGGGCTGGTGGTGGCGCTATGGTAGGTGGGGCCGCAGTGAGCGATGGTGGACGCGAGCGTGTCGGTCGCGCGGGGCAGTGCGGGAGTGACGCGACGCGACGCGGGGTGGCTCGCGTCTGGGTGCAGCGTGGCGTGCGGTGCACGGGAGGGTGGAGCGTGTCGGTCTAGTGGTGGGGCCAGAACGGCAGGTGGGGCGTGCGATGTGGCCAGGGTGTGGTGTGGGTGGTTGGCGGCGGCAGGGTGGGGGTGGTGTTAGGCTAGGGTTTGGAAAGGGTAGGATTAGTGATATGGGGTGGCCCGATCTTCTCAGTAAGCGGATGGCGGTGATGACGGTGGATGATAGATAACTAGCCTATCGCTATGAACTCTCCCGCTTGAACCCTGATGCCAATGCAACAGCTCTCGAACCTTGTAGGATATTCACAACACCACGCTCTTGCGCACGCAGCCGTGACCACGAATGGTAGTATGCAATCTACTAATTCCCAATGGAACAACATATCACACTCAAAGAGGTTCTATGAAAGAAACAACTCCAAAATATTTTAACGTGGTCTAAAACCTAACTAGGGGTCGTCCCAGGGCTTATAAGGGCAGCTGGGGCGGCCAGAAACCGAAACGACACGCAAACGACTCAAACTGATACAAACCGACTCGGGCCAGATTCGGTCGGCGGGCGGACACTCCGGTCGAATTCGGGCGGACACTCCGGTCTGGCCGGAAACTTCAAAGTTTCCGGGTGATGTCCGGGCAGTGTCCGATTTGATATACTGATTGTCCACGCCAGTTCGCCTCTCGACCAGGCCGGACAGTCCGGGTGGATCTGGCCGGACACTCCGGTCGTGGCAGATCTTCTTGCCTCCATCTTGATGATCTTCTCTTGCGCCTTCCTCCCGCTCCTCCCTCGCACATCCTTGGGCGATCATCATGTTGGCCTTTTCTTGTAGCCCTTCTCCTCCTCGTGCCATGCTTGTCTCTCCAACGAACCTGATCATACATAAATGCATAGACTTAGGCAGTATAAAGTTCTCATCAATCAAAGTACCAGATTCGTTTAGGAGTAAATTCACTTGTTGTTCTAGTAGCTTAGCACGAGCTCTTATAATAGGTCCAATTCTAATCTCATTGGACTGATCCTTTCTTGCAACAGTTGTAGCATCTTCAGTAGTCATTGGGGTAGGTGTAATTGTAGGGATGTCCTCATCATCTCCGCCCCTTCAAAAGGCGTCGACCTCGACGCTCCAAGGTCTTCTCCAGCATATGGTGACAAATCAGCAACGTTGAAGCTATTGCTAACTCCACCAAACTCCTCAATAGGTATATCAACCGAGTAGGCGTTATCATTAATCTTGGCTAACACCTTGTAAGGACCATCACCACGTGGCTTCAGTTTTGAGTTTCGAAGTAGTGGGAACCTATCCTTGCGTAAATGCACCCAAACCATATCTCCAGGCTCGAACAACACTTCTTTCCTTGCTTGATTCCTTGCAGCAGCAATGTTCTTGCCTTTCTTCTCAATAGCCTCTCGAGTCTTCTCATGTATTTTCTTCACATAATCAGCACGTTTTGATGCCTCCATATCAATTCTCTCATGTAATGGCAGAGGCAACATATCAAGTGGCGTCAATGGCTTGAAACCATACACCACCTCAAAAGGACAAAGCTGAGTAGTTGAATGCACAGCCCTGTTGTAAGCAAACTCAACATGTGGCAAACACTCTTCCCACTCCCGCAGATTCTTTTTAATCATGGTCCTTAGCAGCTGTGACAATGTTCGGTTCACCACCTCCGTTTGACCATCTGTTTGGGGATGACATGTAGTACTGAACAGCAGCTTCGTTCCTAGCTTCCCCCATAAGGTCTTCCAAAAGTAGCTCATGAACTTCACGTCACGGTCAGAAACAATCGTCTTTGGTACTCCATGTAATCTCACGATGTCCCTGAAAAACAGGTTAGCAACATGCTACACATCGTCGCTTTTGTGGCAGGCAATAAAATGAGCCATCTTAGAGAATCTATCCACTACCACAAATATAGAATCATGACCTCTCTGTGTTTTAGGTAGACCTAGCACAAAATCCATACTAATGTCTTCCCATGGAGTAGTAGGTGCAGAGAGAGGTGTATACAAACCGTGAGGCTTCAACTTAGATTTCGACTTGTGGCATGTAATACATCGGCTCACAAATCTGTACACATCACGCCTCATCTTGGGCCAATAAAAGTGATCAGCAAGCATAAGCAACGTCTTCTCACGCCCAAAGTGACCCATCAAACCACCAGCATGTGATTCCTGCACTAAAAACAAACACAACGACGATTCTGGAATACATAGTTTGTTAGCTCGAAACAAATATCCATCATGTATATGATACTTATCCCATGCGTTTCTAAGAGCACGCAAACGATATGGTTCAGCAAAATCATGGTCAGTTGCATAAAGTGCACAAATAGCTTCTAATCAAGGAATTTTAACATCAAGATTGGTTAATAGCATGTTTTTCCTAGATAGAGCATCAACAACAACATTCTCTTTTCCCTTCTTATAGTTAATGATGTAAGCAAAAAAACTCAATGAACTCAACCCATTTAGCTAATCTTCTATGCAAGTTTGATTGAGCTTTCAAGTATTTCAATGCTTCATGATCAGAATGTATGATGAATTCCTTTGGCCACAAATAATGTTGCCAAACCTCAAGTACTCTAACAAGTGCATACAATTCTTTATCATAGATAGAATAATTCAAACGAGCACCAGTCGATTTCTTAGAAAAATAAGCTATAGGCCGTCCCTCTTGCATCAAAACGCCACCTATGCCTATACCACTAGCATCACATTCAACTTCAAATTGCTTCGAAAAATCAGGTAATGCAAGCAATGGTGCAGAAGTAAGCAAACGTTTTAATGTATCAAAAGCAATGTCTTGGGCCGCGCCCCACACAAAAGGAACACCTTTCTTTGTAAAATCATTTAATGGTGCAGCAATGGTGCTAAAATCTTTCACAAAGCGCCTATAGAAACCAGCGAGACCGTGGAAACTACGCACTTGACTATCATTCATTGGAGTAGGCCAATTCTGAATTGATTCAATTTTAGATTGATACTCTACTCCATGCTTAGAAACAACAAATCCTAGGAATATGACCTTATCTTTTGCAAATATACACTTCTCAAGATTAGCATACAGTTTATTATCACGTAACACTTGCAAAACTTGTCTAATATGAGTGCAATGTTCAGATTCGGTATGGTTGTATATGTATATCATCAAAGTAAACAACCACGAAACGACCAATAAACTCTCTCAAAACATGATTCATCAAACGCATGAAAGTACTAGCTGCATTAGTAAGACCAAACGGCATAACTAACCACTCATACAAACCGAATTTAGTTTTGAAAGCAGTTTTCCATTCATCCCCTTCTTTCATCCTAATTTGATGATAACCACTACGCAAGTCAATTTTAGAGAAAACAGCAGCACCACTCAATTCATCTAGCATATCCTCTAAGCGTGGAATAGGATGACGATATCGAATAGTGATGTTATTAATCACTCTACAATCAACACACATGCGCCAAGTACCATCTTTCTTAAGAACTAAAATAACAGGAACAGCACAAGGGCTAAGAGAGACACGAATGTACCCTTTATCCAGCAACGCTTGTACTTGCTTCTGAATTTCCTTAGTTTCTTCGGGATTAGTCCTGTACGGTGCACAATTGGGAAGTGTGGCGCCAGGAATCAGGTCCACTTGATGTTCTATACCACGCAATGGAGGCAAACCTGCGGGTACGTCTTCTGGAAACACATCCCCAAAGTCCTGCAAAACAGAAGAGACACCAAGAGAAATAGGGGTCATGTCGTTAGAAACCAAGACCTCGCCCTTATACATGAGCACAAGTGGCATGGCTGTAGGATCCTCACGAAACTCTCTCATATCCTCCTTGGTGGCTAATATCAATAACCCAGGCACTCTCTCACTTTTCGTTATATCACTCAATTTAGGCTCAATTACATCAGGAACAGCTGTGACACAGTCTCGCCGAGTGGTAGTATCTTCCTTCAAGTTCACCTCTATCTTCTGGCGAGAATCATTCACAATTTCTTGTGGTGTCATTGGCTGCATAGTAATCTTTTTTCCTTTAAATTCCAAGTGATATGTATTGGCTCGGCCATTGTGTTGCACATGGCGATCATAGAGCCAAGGCCGACCCAACAGTAGGTGACAAACAGTCATAGGAACCACATCAAAATCAATAGAATCTTTGTATGGCCCTATTTGAAAATTCACACGTACCATATGATTTACCTTCATCTCACCATTGTTGCTCAACCATTGTATGTAGTATGGCTTGAGATGAGGTAAATATGTCAAATTCAGTTTGGCACATAGTTCCTTACTTGCAAGATTTCTGCAGCTACCTCCATCAATAATTACCTTGCAAGCTTTGTTTGGTCCAACTAGAGCTTTTGTTTGGAACAAGTTGCAACGCTGGGATTCCTCAACCGGTTGCACACTAAGTACACGTGAAGATACGACAATAGTGGGTGCACGCTCAGCATATGCATCAGCACCAACCTCGCCGTCATTAATATCATCATCAGAAACTTCATCTCCACTTTCTACTTCACCTTGTTCGTTAACAAACATAACCTTGCTGTTTGGACAATCTTTCTTGTAGTGACCTCTACCTCCACAAGTATGGCACACCACATCACGAGTACGTGCAGTAGACATGTTGGAACCCGAGCTAGCAGCGGGACAACGGGTTTCCGAGCATTAGAACCAAACGAAGGTGTACTTGCTGGCTTGGCCGATGGTGTAAAGGGAGCAACAGCTAGTGACGTAGCTGTAGGAGGAGTAGGTCTGGCCGAAAATCTGCTGGAGGACGGAAAACGAGCACGTGACTTTGCCTCTTCTGCCAACTGGGATTCGGCCACTCTAGCATGATGCAATAACTCATTCATGGTCTCATACTTGTGATGACGAACAATGCTCTTGATTGGTAACTTTAAATTGTTTAGGAATCGCTGCATGGTCATCTCAATGGACTCACGAATTCTAGCACGCTGCATAAGCATCTCCATCTCCATGTAGTACTCATCAACTGTCATGGTGCCTTGCTTCAGTTGCGTCAATTTATCAAAAACTGATCGCAAGTAGTTGGTTGGTACGAAACGAGCTTTCATGATTTGCTTCATCTCGCGCCAATCCCTCACAGGAAGTTCATTGTCCTCCCTCCTATGTTGCACAAGAGCATCCCACCAACGCAAAGCATAACCATCAAATTCAGATGCTGCAAGTTTGACCTTCTTATCTTCTGGATAGTCAAATAAGCGCCAGAGTTTCTCAATCTTCAACTCCCATGTGAGGTAGTCTTCAGGATCAATGGAACCATCAAACTTAGGAATTGAGAATTTTGGCTTGCCCAAACCGTCATCAGCAGCTTGGTTGGGCACACGTGGACCACGCCCAAGATGGGCCAAACCCACGACCATGAGCAGGTGCATGGACAGGGGGGATAGCACGTCCCCTGCCAACATGTGGAGCAGCATCAACAGCGCTACCCTCATCGAAATCATCAAAGGCATCATCATGTTGAGGATCTTCCCTTCTATGTATGGCGGCTGTCAAACCCTCAATGGACTGCTGCAAAGCGGTGACATTGACATTGAGCGTAGCCACTTGCGTTTGGATAGTATCAACCGTCCCAACATGCTGATCCAATCTCATATTCATATCTTGGAGATTCTTGTCAATGGCATCTGTTGTGTTAGTAAACACACGTGTCAAGTGGGATTTCAAAGCCTCATATTCACGCCAATTGACGAGCTCCTCATCCTTCTTTTTCTGCAACACAACATCATCATCACTAGTAGACATGATTAGTAGGTTAGTGCAAAAATCCGAATTTGTATGGTGGAACTCTCACAACTAATAAGAAAGGAGATCTTACCGTTCCAAAGTGAATAGAGATGCTCTACCAAACGAAATCAAAGACTGATGCACTTGATGTGATGAAGTGAATATCAAAGGTATAGAGAACGATCACAGGGCACACAGGTTATGTAAAGGTGGAGCTATAGGTATGGTATCCTATCTACACCGCAAACAAGTCCTAGTGCTGATCGTACAAATACCCAAGAAACACACACAGTGGAGATAAACGTGGCAAAGCAACTTATGAAAAGGAATATTGCAACGCACAAGAGAGACGCTAGTAATAGCTCAAATAGAACAGGCACAAGATTGCTCAATCTACGAGTGCTATACACAACAAGGCCTCCAATATGGCACACTTCGATATCTCTTTTTGTCAGACTTGTAGCTCTTTTCTCTCTTTCTCTTATTTTTTTATACTGATTCTCTCTTTTTTTTCAACTATATTACTCAAATGCAAACGAGTACAACAACTTATAACAGAACCGGGCTGGATAGTCCGGTTGATATGCGCCGGAGACTCCGGTTGAGCCGGATAGTCTGGTTTTGCCTGTCGAAAATTTCTACACTTCAAAAACCTAATGAGCAGCCTGTCGGAGCAAAGCAACTAGTCTCGTGGGTATGTTCCTAGGCACAGATGCAGATAGGCTGTGTTTATGGTATGCAAACAAAAGTACGCTATGTGGACTCGAAAAAACGATAAAGACTTGCGGAAACGGTCACGGTGGAAACAGCAGAAAACAAGATCAAACTCTAAACCTAGACACAAACAGAAACTAGACTCCTACGAGGAACACCTGCAGATCGGATCTATGAGAAGATACAATCAGCAACTAAAACTCGAAAACGAAGCAATCTAGTCTATGGCAAATCTTTTTGTAAGGCTTTTTCTGTATAGGACGAAAAACACTCTCTAATCTATGGATGGATTTGTGGATGCTTACCGAGGCAACACTGAAAATCTGATACCAAGATGATATGGGGTGGCCCGATCTTCTCAGTAAGCGGATGGCGGTGATGACAGTGGATGATAGATAACTAGCCTGTCGCTATGAACTCTCCCGCTCGAACCCTGATGCTAATGCAACAACTCTCGAACCTTGTAGGATATTCACAACACCACGCTCTTGCGCACGCAACCGTGACCACGAACGGTAGTATGCAATCTACTAATTCCCAACGGAACAACATATCACACTCAATTATAGTTGGTAGATTCGAACACAGGGTAATTCCAGAGGTTCTATGAAAGAAACAAATCCAAAATATTTTAACGTGGTCTAAAACCTAACAAGGGGTTGTCCCAGGGCTTATAAGGGCAGCTGGGGCGGCCAGAAACCGAAATGACACGAAAACGACTCAAACTGATACAAACCGACTCGGACCAGATTCGGTCGGCGGGCGGACACTCCGGTCGAATTTGGCCGGACAGTCCGGTCAGGCTGGACACTCCGGGTGGAGCGTGCCGGACAGTCCGGTCTGGCCGGAAACTTCAAAGTTTCCGGGTGATGTCTGGGCAGTGTCCGATTTGATATATTGATTGTCCACGCCAGTTCGCCTCTCGACCAGGCCGGACAGTCCGGGTGGATCCAGCCGGACACTCCGGTCGTGGCAGATCTTCTTGCCTCCGTCTTGATGATCTTCTCTTGCGCCTTCCTCCCGCTCCTCCCTCGCGCATCCTTGGGCGATCATCATGTTGGGTTTCTCTTGTAGCCCTTCTCCTCCTCACGCCATGCTTGTTTCTCCAACGAACCTGATCATACATAAATGCATAGACTTAGGCAGTATAAAGTTCTCATCAATCAAAGTACCAGATTCGTTTAGGAGTAAATTCACCTGTTGTTCTAGTAGCTTAGCACGAGCTCTTGTAATAGGTCCAATTCTAATCTCATTGGACTGGTCATTTCTTGCAACAGTTGTAGCATCTTCAGTAGTCATTGGGTAGGTGTAATTGTAGGGATGTCCTCATCAATTAGGGTTTGGAGGTGACCGGCTGGGCTTTTGGGCCTGGCTGGCTGCCTCCTAAAAATAATATAAGTTTTAATTATTTATTTATAAGACTAGTGTAATTAGTTTCTAGACAAATAAAATATTCAGGTAGACCGAAGTTTTGATTTGAAACAAAAGGAAGGATATTAATGTAGAAAACAAAATAGGGCTTTTGGAAAATAGCTTTAGGCCAACAATATACATGCAATCATTAAGGTGATCAAATGTAATGTGGCATGATGACATGAGCATGCAGTCATGATGATGCACAAAACAAAAACATTGGGATTTTCTAGTAGTGATTTTACCGGTGCTACAGGACTAAACTCTTGTCCCACCTCTTTACCTTGCATGAATAGGCCAAGTGGGACTTTAGGATTTCAGGAATTGTTGAATAATATAAATGGACTAGGCCTTTATTAGGTAAAATTTCAACACGTGTGCCATTTGGAAGGCATTATGAAGGTGCCCTGCTCCCCCGAAGGTAAGAGTGTTCGCTTGGAAGTTAATCACCGATTCTCGTGCAACATGGAGAATAAATGTCGACGGAAAATCGAACTGACTGACACATGTGTCCTCCGTGGCATGGAATGCGAGACGACGTTTCATGCCTTCTTCAGATTGCCGATGGCAAGAGACTTATGGACGACAATGAAGGAAATATGGCGGCTCCCAGAGGTGGCCCCGGCTTGACTTGACGCCTGCGGCTGGCCCGGACTCGGACTAGTGGATAAAACTAACTAGAAACCGGTCGTCTCTCCGTTTGTTCGGTCTTCCGCTCCCTACCCTACCCTCCGTTCGATCAGTTCTCCTCTCTCACTTGAACAGATATACTATTCCTCTTACGGCCTCCCAAGTCGGCCTCCCCTGTAAGGCACTTCGTGACGCTCCGAGATGAGGCATCTCTCCACTCTCGAGCCATTACGACCGCTCACATACGTGTTCTATCCCGCGCACGTGTATGTGCGTAATATCTCCTTAAGGAGATATTTATTACGCACGTACACATGTGTTCTATACCGCACGCGGATATGTATATGTATATAACACTCCGGGGGAGTGTTATATATATATCATATCTACACACGCGTGCATACATGTGCATGATTTGATATCTCTGCATGTATGCAGAGATAACAAACATGCGCGCACGAGGAGGGGCCTCCTCTATTGCCAATCTTTCTCCAAAAATATATGGGCGATCCTATCCTATTTTTGAAGTCATTTTAGCATTCGAAATTCTTTTCTTTCGCAAGAGCACTCAAACATAGATTGAAGATCTTCGGTTCTTCGGTCGGCAGCCGCTTTTTTTTGGCTTTTTTCATCTTTTCATCAAAGAGTTGAACAATGAAGATAGATGGCAAGTGCCTGATCGATTTGATCAGGCCGTGTGCAACGTCCATCAATGGTGGTTCATTAATGTCCATAGATTTAGACTCCTTCCCCCTTCCCTTATACGCAAAAGATCGAGAGGGGCCCGAACCAAACCGAGAACGTAAACAGAATTCGACTGGCAAAGAAAACAAGGTTGCAGATGCTTTGAGATGTCTTGTTTAAGAGACTCCGTATTTTTTGTTTTGATGGGTATTCCATGTACTTTAAAATAAGACATACAAAATACGGAAAGGAATAAAAGAATAAGGAAAGGAGTACCTTTCCGTAAAACTTCATTCTCGATTCTACGAGAATTTTTATGAAAGCGTTTCATTTGCTTCTCTTCTATGGAAGTTCCATTTTACCAGAATGTATCCTAATTTTTGGCCTAATTCTTCTTCTGATGATCGATTCAACCTCTGATCAAAAAGATAGACCTTGGTACTAGCCCACAAATGTCCGCAGCTATTACTGCGTATGGTAGAATCCATATGCACAAGTTTATATCAAGACCAGACTGCCATTACACTGATACTGACTCGGTGATTTTGTCACATCCTCTCCCAGAGGAATATGTCTCTGAGACAGAGCTTGGTCTGTTCAAGCAGGAACATGGTGGGCAAATCCCTGTTGGCGAAAGAAGCTTCGGACTCATATTGTTCATGGGTTGAGAAAGGGAGTTGAACTCTAGGAGGCCGAATCCCCCCCTGTTCCTCAGTAGCTCAGTGGTAGAGCGGTCGGCTGTTAACCGACTGGTCGTAGGTTCGAATCCTACTTGGGGAGATTTGATTCATTCTTTAATGTAAGAATAAAGACCAATCGGTATCTAATTCAGATCATACGCTTTCCTCGCAAGCTCACCTTCACTGGGAATCATCTCTGACTTCTTAAGGGCTTGCTAAAGGGCGAGTAGGAAATAGGTAACTGGTAACCAGTTACCAACTCCGTACTCTCTCCAATTAGACGTCAGTCGATTGCATTTATCCATAATCAAAGACCACCATGACCTTGCGTTAAATCCCCTTCCACCATGCATGGAACAAAAACGCACTCTGCTTAAAGAAGGAAAAAGAGCACGAAAAACCATTCTTTACAAGATAGGGCCGTTCACATAAAATAAAATCCAAAATCCATTCTTCATGGTCGGGCGCATTTCTCCAAATCCTCCAGGATCTTTTGTTAAAAAAGGAATAAGGAAGCCAAATAGCTAAAAAACGATAGTTTTGGTTTACTAGAACCATCAGCATATTGTTTCAGCTCGGTGGAAACCAAATTCTTTTCCTCGAGGATCTCTTGAATGAAATTAGGGAACGAAGTAAGTAGATTAGATGGATTTAGATCGACCACGCGCACCACCAGGGTTAGATTTACATTTTGCTTCGTCTCCCCGACTAGAGTTGTGATTTGAAGAAAGCGCAGGTCCCTCATTAGGAGGTTTGAATAGACATTAGAGCGCCACAAGCGCAAATTCCGCTTTTTATGGGTCCAAAGATTCTTTCGCAAAACAATCCATCTTTTTCTGGTTTATCAGTTTTATAATGAAAAGTAGAGGGCCTTGTGACTTCGCCAACGACTTCTCCATTAGGTAGGTTTTTGTTAGCCCAAGCCTTTATTTGTTGAGGGGAAACGTGCCATTCGTTTGATGAGAAATAAAAAGGAATATCGAGAATTCGCGTGGCTGAAGCTGAAGCAGCTACTTTCGAAGTAACAGAAAGAAAAGCAACGACTGGAGTGGGGGAGTCAGAGTCGAAAAGAGGATTCCTCGCTTCTTTCTCTCATGCAAAACCGTGCATGAGACTTTCATCTCGCACGGCTCCTAAGTGATAAAAGAATCTATTCTTCTTTTTTATATATTCGTGGAATTTAATTGCATTGGGTTGTTTCTTAGATTTAGATGGAGTGGAATAGTGAAATAGAATAAAAAAAATTTCTCTTATCCGCATTTGTTCCTTCCTTTAGATAAATACTTAAAAATACCCTTCCGATAACAAATCCAATTTCTAAGGGACTCGAGCCGAGGTCCGAGTACCAAGCGCTGCAGCGCTGAAGTATGAGCCCCGTGGAGAGGGGTGTAGAAAGGAGAAAGGGATAGTTCTTAGCCATATCCTGGTGTTAGGATAGTTGTGTTGATTGAATTAGCAGTGCACTCTATCTCAATTCGACACATAAATACATTCCAACTAGACTTTCACTAGATTCAGTATCAGTAATCAAAGTGGTTACTCTGCCCTTTGCCAGATTAGTGGAAAGTGAAAAAAAATTCATTTATTTATTTATTATTTTATGAATTTAGGATCCAGAAGAAGTAGTCTTTCTTTGATCCATATCTTATTTAATTAATCTTATAGTATATGAATACCCTCTATACATATGAAATAATATCTACCGAAAATCAGCTCGCCTGGCTCTCCTCTACTCCAGCAAGCCCGAATCCTTTCGTTTATGCTTTCTGTTCCCGCAAGCCGGTCGCTCAACCCGGATCTTGGGGAAAAGACAAGGAAACCGGGAACTGTTCGGAAACCGGGAACAGTCGGTTCGGTTCGGGAAAAGGCAGCTGTTGGCTCGGGTCGGGAAAAAGAGACAGTCGGGTCGGGCACGCTGCAGGCGCAACAGGGCCCGGGCTCGCCGCAGGGGCAGGCACACCGCCGAGGTGCTTTTTTAAAATATCTTGACGGGCCCCTTTTCTCTTTCTTCCAACGGAAAGGGTTCTCTTCTCTTCTGGTATGGAGTTCGACTAGAGCCTGCCGCTTTTCCAGGTTTGGGTGTGGGTGGATCTCATATCTTAGAGGACAGGGCGGGGCTTATTCCCAAGGTCAGGTCCCATGCCGGTGGACTTGAAATACGAAGATCTTAAGCTAAGCTACGGGGCCGGGAATATACTCCAGGTTGGGTACTCCGCATCTTCACGGAGAATTCAATTTCACCGGGTCCATGTCGGAGACAGCGGGGCAGTCGTTACACCATTCGTGCAGGTCGCTACTTATGCGACAAGGAATTTCGCTACCTTAGGACAGTTAGAGTTACTGCCGCCGTTTACCGGGGCTTCCATTCAAAGCTTATCACACTTCTCCTTCCGACCTTCCAGCACCGGGCAGATCACGAAATTGCATTTCAATTATTTGCGAAAGGGTATCAATTGCTAGAACCCTCGATAAAAGAAAGGGATGCTGTGTATGAATCACTCACCTATTCTTCCGAATTATATGTATCCGCGAGATTAATTTTTGGTTTCGATGTGCAAAAGCTCCATACGGGGTATGAGGAGGATGAGCAAAAGCTCGGAGCTCCTTCATGCAAATATGGTATCGAATTAATTGTGCACCGTCCACGGGGACACTCATATGTTTCCGTGGATGTGCAGCAGCACCGACTATTAGAAATCCGCCAATCCACATGTGGTGTGTGAACAAGGAAAGTTGTGTACCATAGTCAGTAGCTAGGCCAAATTGGCGTATTACCAAACCACGCCCCCATTAACACAGCAGTAGATATGGGTCCTTTGAGAATACGCCTCCTCAACGACCAATGGTAGCGGAGGAACCATCTTAAAAAGAAGATATTAGCACGCACTAATCGACCTGAGATTCAAATCTTTTTTATTTTTGGGACTCAGTTTGTTTTCACACAAGATCCTGAGGCTAGGAAACAAGAAATACAACTTTTTCGAAGAAAAGGAAAGGTGAAACAGCTGATTTAGTCCCGTGGTCACAGTGCAAATAGAGCTCTTGCACATTTTCGTTAATCCATGAACAGAATCTAGGTATGTAGACACATGGATCCGTACATCGCGATCGGAAAAGAATCAATAGAAGGAGAATCGGACGGTATCTTCCCTCTCTCCGCTCACCCTAAACGTAGGTCATCCTCGGTCCCCTCAGTCATGAAAAAATAGTGGTAGTCTTATCCTCTTTGACTGGACAGATTCAAAGACACATGGTGGGCGACATCCGGAGTGGCTCCTTCACCTGCTCGATCAACAAACGAAATGGAAGGACTGATGCTGCTCTTGACCCTGTGGCGTATATGGCATTGCAGGAAGCCGTCGATTGACTCATCGAAGCGCTTTCTATCAAGCTATCTAAATTCACTGCTCCGCATCAAACAACTCCCCATGACTGATAACATCAAAGGGAAGGAGGTGGTCGACCTGGGACGGGGGATGGCACATGTGAAAGATGCTGCACAAGCCACATACCGTCTAGTACCACCCAAGTTGTGGACTAAACCACTGATGGGGCTATAAGGATTAATGTGGATGGATCTTTCTCGGAGAAGGAAGGCAATGGCAAGGCGAGCATAGTGTCACAGGACCATAATGGAGATATCAGACTATCAGCGTGCAGATACCTAACGTCCCGCTCAAGTCCAATGAAGGCTGAGCTAGCAGCCTGCAAAGAAGGCATTGCTCGTGATAGATCACTATGACGTACCTTGTACTGTGGAGATGGACTGCCTGGAAGCCGTGAAGTTGATTAATTCGACTGGGCGATCTGCAAACAACTTTGTGGTACATGAAATAGAAATGTTGCTGCAGTCTAGTATATAGCATAAAACCACCACTTTTCTGCAAAATATTCGAAAAACCACCATGTTTCGTTGAAATCGCAAAAAATCACCACTCTACGACAAGTTTGTTGCAATATACACTAAAACGAAATTGACAACAAATTGATAGCTATTCTGGCCAGGAGGGCCCACTTGCCAGAGCCAAATTGAACGAGATGGACTAGGTCCCGCGTGTCTGCCCATTTAAGAAAATCTAGATATTCTAAAAAACAAAAAAATAGAGGAATCGGGGAGTTGTCAAGGTTGACCTCGAGCCAACTGTCCATGGCTCCGGCACCGGTGGCCCAGACTCCTGCCGCCGGCCACCCCACTGCACCCCCTCTGGCCACCCACTGGCCACCCTGCCTGTGCAATACCTCACTGGCATGCCCCCGCCCCGCGCTGTCCTGTCCCTCGCCGGAGCTCGCAAACCCATCCCGTGCCGCGTCGTCCCTCGTCGGAGCATCGCACGCCTCGCTCATGCCTCGCCGGAGCTCGTCCGCCCCGTGTCTCTACGCCGCCCTGCCCATCCCCAAGCCGAGGCCCACCCCGCGCCTCTGCACCACCTCGCCCAGCCCCTAGCCGCGCCGTCTACCCCGAGGCTCTGCGACACCCCGCGCCGTCAGTCTTGCGCCGAAGCCCGTCGCGCGCCTCCAATCCCACACCAGAGCCCGCCACACACCGCCCGTCCTGAGGTGTGTCGATGGTCGTGGACGCAACCCTCTAAGCCAGAGAGGGGTGGGGAGGTGGCGGTGAGGTCGCCGACGAGTTCGCCGGAGAGGGGTGGTGGTTGCCACCGTGTGGTCAACTGGATGGGTAGCTAGGGATAAAGAGATTTTTTATTTTCTTATTTGGGCATACAAGTGGGTCCTAGTCGACATCGGCCTAGAGAGTGGGTCCTACTGTCAGATTGGATGTCAATTTCATTTTAGTGTACATTGCAACAAACTTGCCGTAGAGTGGTGATTTTTTGTGATTTTGACAAAACATGGTGGTTTTTCGAATATTTTGCAAAAAAGTGGTGGTTTTATGCTATATACTCCATATTTTGGCAAACTTTGGTAGAACCTCCACTAGGACTATGACCTGGATCGGATCCGGGCCTGAGGGACATTTCTCCTCCTGCCTAAGTAATACTCTCTTCGTTTCAAAATATAAGATGTTTTAGCTTTGTGAAAGTAGTGTATCTACACTCTTTTTAGTGTGTAAGTTTATTTAGATTTAGAGTAAACCTACACACTAAAAAGAATCTAGATACACTCCTTAAACAAAGCTAAAACATCTTATATTTTTGAAACGGAGGGAGTATATCTCAATTTCACCCAAAAAAACATGGGCACCGCCGTGTAGACAACATAACAAACAGTATGTGTAAGCACACAAATTACATCTCCGCAACCACCGGTTCTATGAACAAGAACCTAAAATTCTTTTCAGCTGGAAACATATTACACTATTGAGCAGGCGGAATGATATGTGATCTACAAGTTTTACACAGGTACCTCAGGCATCACGAGCAGTCAGATGACCTGGTGCACAAAATAGTATGTAACGCGGCAGAGACAGACTGGCAAATATCCATGGGAGGAAACAAAACCCCCCAACTGTTTACAGTGAGCACCTCCAACATATACCAGCGATATTCTCCTACTATGTCATACATACATGTATACATTCTTTAAAGGTCGATCGCGTTGCACAGAAAATATTGTCCTTTCAAGAGATACCCAAAATCGATGATGACACATGAACCTGGAGCATGCATCTTGCTTTGCCACAGTCTAGGTAATTTTACAAGGGGGAATGAAGCCAGTCACTCGAACTCCCCAATGTCCTTCTGGCCGGCAAGGATCCTTGAGATCTGGAGGCCCCTGCTGAAGGCTTGGTTGAAAAGCAGCCGAGTCTGGAACTCTGAGACGAAGGGAAACCACGACAAGAAGCCGATGGGAAGGAAGAGGACGAGACCCATGATGTTGTCGTATGCCCTCCCGAGTTCCATGATGGAGTCCCACAGCGTAGTCTTCTTAATCAGTGGAGAGCATGCTTGCCCAATCTGCAAAGAAGAATTTTTTTATATCACTGGGAGCAGAATGTTTTTTTTTTCCAAAAAGGAACGAGCTTTCAGTCTACTGCTAGAGAATTAACAAAATCAATGTTGTTTTCTAGTTGCATGCTGGTTCTCTCATGAGCAGGAAAGCAAAGGGTTTGATTTTTTCTTTTTGGAACATTTCACATTTTTGGTGCATATACAAAGCTCAAAATAATTAACGGTTAATCTACTAATCAAACGTGCCCGAGGAAACGATTTCGTCTGGCGGACCAGGGAGTTAGATAGGGCCCTATAGGGACGGAGGAGCTGACGCCAACATGCATGCAGGAATCTTTCCTAGTCTGAAATTTTAAAATAAATTATCTCTTAAACCGTTAACCCGATTGATGATCTGTCTTCACCGTTGGGTTCGTCTCGACGAGTAATTCAAAATAAGACCCCCTCTTGATATGTTTTGACGATATTTTTTTCCCTCGTCAGTTGCCAGATTACTGTACTTTAGCCAAATTGATACTTAACAGTTGCCGGCCAAATAATATACTATCACCAGATAGTTTTTACATGTTTATAATGATTATGCACAGAAAGTAGGTACTTGATCCATTATAAACATGTAAAATACTGTATTACCATCATATAAGTCTTATATTGTTGAGAAACAAAGTTCAGAAATCTCTGATAACCATTTGATTTTAACCTGATAACCAACTTGACTTTACTTGGTAACCAGGTGTCAATAATCTGGTAACTAGGGTCAGAAAAAAAAGTTGTCAAAATATATTAACATGGAATCTAGTTTCGAAGATCTCGACGCGAAAAAGCTAACCATGAAAACAAATCTAAATTTCGAATTACGGTTCAAGAGATAAAACATTTTGAAGTTGGGAACACAAAAAGAATCTCACGTGGCGACCCGATTACATGCATGCATGCATGGCTGGGTTACCAGATTTAATCCGTGCCCACGAAAAGGTAAGCTGGGGCAAGTGCCCTAGATAGCACGATCCAATAATTAAATAGAGGTTTTACTCACCAGAAGAATACACCAACCGGTCGGCAGGAACCCGAGAATACTAGCAAAGACATCCGAAATTGTGAGGTTGCATACAACAAATAGGACCGCCATCACAGAAACAAAGCCAAGGAAGAGAAGACCCTTCAGCATGCGGAACATTAGCTGCAAATCTGTCCCAAATTTCTGCCGCCCTATTGAAACCATCTGAAAGAAGGTAAAGCATCCAGATGGTAAGATTTTTAAGCGTCAGGCGTGAAAATGAAAGGTCAAACCCTTACCTTCAAAACTACTAGAACTGTTAGCATAACCAGCCATGACAATCCATATACCTAGAAGTTGAAAGGAAATGTAAATTACAGTAGCTATATGAACTACAAATGAAGCAAATAAAGCAGACCATATGTAGATAAAAGTACCAGAATGCTTGTGTTGCGGCGTGCTATGTTCAGATGGTACACAATACCATACTGATAGATCAAGAAACGAAGAGAGAGGAGGATTTCCAAGAAAAGAGCACGGATGCTGGTCTTCCTGAGGTGCTCCTGCTCACTAGTCCACCAAGCCTCCCAGCTTTGATCCGCAGACATACCGATACCCCCTCGGTTTCCCATCCATTTCCTCCAATCTGTCCAGTCATCAACCGTCTTCTGCCACTCAAAGCATGAAGGATTGAAGATAAATGGTGCAAACAGCCAAGATGCAACCAGGAACCAGATGGAGAAAGTGACAAATAGATACAAACGAGAGCTGCGATAGGATTTCCCATAGGCTAGATACACAACCAGAAGTATTAACAGCTCAAGTCCTTTAACAAAATGGCTTCGGGAGTACATGCGATAATTGTCAGCAAACTTTGCGTGGTACACAACAAATCCACGGCCAGTAGGCCTGTATTTGGCGCCACCATGGAGTATCGTTCGCCCATAGTAGTGTGTTTTGGTGCCAAGCTGGAATGTAAAGAACACAGAGGCCAGCTGAAGCTGCATGATGATGAACTCTCCTAACGCTGTGCGGAATCCCTTCTCTAATCCAACTTCCATGACCATAGGGAGGACAAGCAGCAAACCAAGCTGGAAAACAGACTGTGAAGCCAATGCATTTTCAAGCGTCTTAATATTATCCTGAATACGTGGATCCTGAAAAATAGACTTTTCCAGACCACTCATGACGAGATATAACCTTCCGTACAAAAATACATAGACTGTAAGCACAGTAACCTGAAAGAAGGAACTATGAATGTCAAAAGGAAGAATGAACACATTATATGTTGATAACATGGCTAAACTATCAGTTATGTAACTTTTTTTTCGAAAAGGGGGAAAAAGCACCCTGGCTCCTGCAACGGTTGATGCACACAACCTTCTATTGAAAGTGTATCATTCGTGAAAACACTGAAATACTGAAAGGGGCCATTTAAAAGGATCCCATTAATGATGCCAATTGCCTTCTTTTGAAGTACTATATTGCTAATTAATCATTTTAACATACTAGCGCATGAGCTTGAAGATATATACCTTGTCTGTCACATGACCGAGAGTCAGATGTTGCACGATTCTAGATCCAACTGAGCCCACCTCCCACTTCTCTACCTCCCCTCGCATAGCGCCGCCGCCGCCGACTCCCCGCCGGTAGCCCTCCTGCAGCCCTCGCCTCCCTCCCCCCAACCCTCCCTGGCGCCATGTCCTCCAGCAGCAGCTGCGACGAGCGCCACCACCGCCGTGGGGAACGCTGGCTGCCATCCGTCAGCGGCGCCTCGGGCTCGACCTCTCGCAGTTACAGCGATGTCGCCCGCTCCCCGGCCCGCGCCTCCACGGAGACGGCACCGCTGCTGCAACCCGCGGCCGCGCCCTCGCCTCGACGCGCCCCCGCCGCCACCAACCATGGTCCCCACTCCGAGGTTCACCGCGTCGTTGACACTGTCCCACGCAGAGGGCTGGCAGCGGCCTCGGCACAGGCACCACCAGCGCCGCCGCAGCTGGCGCGCTGACGACGCGCAGCAGCAGCGCCGCCGCCGTAGCCCCACGCCGGAGATGGAGGGAGGCCTGTGCTTCCACTGCCTTGAAGCCGGACACCCGGTGCGCGAATGCCCCAACGAAATCCGGTGCCGAAGCTGCCTCCTTTCCGGCCACAGCTCCAGGGGCTGCACACCGGATCCGGACCACAGCTCCACGCGTCAAGTTCTTCCACTAGCTCTCGGATCTGGACCGTTGCTGGACCGCGGAACGGCTGGCACAGCGGGGACTACAGCACCACCCGAGATGCCTACTATGCGACCAGCTGCCGGAGACGATGCACCACCTCCTGATTGGTATGAGATTCTCGCCTGGCTGCGAGTCACCTGCAGACCGCCGGACGACAGCGACAACTCCCTGGCGGACTGGTGGCACTCCGCCCGCCATGACGGGACAATTGATGATAACCCCCCAGTTGGTGATTATGTTTATCATAACCCCCCTCGCTGTCTATGACATGTGGACCCAAAATGACTTGGGAGGGTTATCATAAAATTCCCCTGCCATGACACACCGAAGACCCTGCGCAAGGGGCTGGCTTCCATGGCCTTGCTCACGCTGTGGTTCATCTGGAAATATCGCATTGACAGCGTGTTCAACAGATCGCAACCCTCGGTGCCTGCATTAGTTGCATCAATCAAAGACGAGGCAGTGGCTTGGGCCAGAGCTGGCGCAAAAGGGCTGAGGGTTATCCTGCCAACATGGGACGTGCACTGAGTTTTTGTTCCCCTTTTTCAAATCTGTATTCGGACTCCTAGAAGGAATGTAACAGCAACTCCTTTTCAATGAAATGAAACGCAAAAGCCCTTTGCGTTTTCTCGAAAAATACTAGGGCATGAAGAAATAAATGGCTTGAACTATTATCTCCACCCAATCCTCCAATTTTATTTAGTGGGATTTTTTCTTTTGCATGCAACTATCACAATGTAGATTTTATCAAAATTTCCAGTATGCTCTCCTATGGTCCAACCATAAACACATCAGAAAGATAGAAATAGCCTAGGTACTATTTGGATAAAATGTTCTGCCTAGACAGCTTCAGTTAGTGTGTTCTTACCATGCTACTGAAATAAAAGCCAACTGTAGTGAAGTAGAAAGATAGCATCCTGTAGAAGTCAAATCTGCGTCCAAGACGATATATGTCACGACTCAATGTTTGTTCACCATTGCCATTGGCAACCTTAGCTTCAAAGCTTGAAATTTGGTTCATTCCCACATCACGCCCTTTACCAACTTGCATGTACTCATGATGTGTGATATTTCCTTCTCTCATTGTCGAATTAAAACCTAGGAACATTGATCTCAGTAAATGCATTTTAGGTAAGACATGACTGCAAAAATTTCATATGAGATGCAAGCTTACCTGAAAAGATATCTTCACTTAAGTTTATAGTCTTGGAAGCTTTACTTATGCCACCCCTAGTAATATGGAAGAGTCTATCAAAAATATCAGGATGGCCGTAATGGAACCGAACCCTGTAGTACATTAAAATGAGTTAGAAACATAAGAAGTCAAAAAAATGTGCATCTTGCGTACAAACATAAGGAAGAGCTTCACAAACTTATTTTAAAATATGGCAAATTTGTTATGATCCTTGCTTCCAGTTTGTAATTTTGTTAGTTACCTTTGTACATAGTATGACTGTCCAGCATGGTCTGGCATGTTTCTGCACCAATTTTTCAGATGATCTTGAATTGCTCTCTAAACCACTTCTTAAACCTTCATACTCCGTGAAACCGTAGTAGTCTAGTTGAAAAGATCTAGTGACTTATTGTTAGTAACTACTAGTATCTCTGGCCTGCACCGACCAAACCTAAGAGACTGAAGACTTTCCTCTCCCGACCCCCTCCTGCACCAGATCTAGATCCACGGCCCCTCCTCTCCGCCGCCAGAGGATGCCAGGCTAAGCCTGGAAGGCGGACGGCGGCGGCAGGATCCCTTTGCCTCGCAGCAGTGCTTTCGGCAGTGGCGGGGGAGACTCGGCCCCGACTCGATCTTCGCCGAGCCATGGCAGAACACGGTCTCGCCGACGGTCGTCAAAATGCCTATGCGGCTCATATGACCGGGCCAGGCAGTCAGCGGAGGGCCAATTGCATCTATTCCATTGCGTCGAAATCGTCCATGGGATGGTCGGAGGTGGGCTTGTAAAGGAGAATTGAGGATCATAGGACCTACATGGACCAAGAGAGATGGGGTGAAGACGTATGCGTGCCTAGTAACCAGATTTTTGCAGCTTTAGCAGCGGTCCCTGCCAGGTGATGGTGATTATCTGACTTGTTGTCTCAGTATCCGGGGCGAAAACCCTAGGTAGGACCTTCGTGGTGGTATCTGGCAATGGTGGCTTGAGAGTCATCCCCTTGTTGAAGGCATTGTATGGAGTTGGGATCTCCTCCAGGGTGAAAACCCAGGATCTGATCATGTTGGTCAGCCCGGACGATGATGGTTTTTGTGCAACGTTTCCTTCTTTAAGGCATCGTTTTTGGAGAAGCTTTCTCGAAGTCGAGGTGTCGTCCACACTGGTGATGCTGTTGCTATTGAGAGTCTCTGCTTGCTTCGGCGGGGTCTTTGGTTTTTCTTTTTCTTCTTTTTTTGCTTTCCGGCTGTGTGCATCCTAGTCGTGCAGAAGCCAGGTGTGGACTCTATAGTCTGTATCATCTTGATGTAAGCCGTTTGAGTCTAATAAAAGTACCCTTTATCTAAAAAAAAACTAGTATCTCTGGCCACATAGGAGTCTCACTTTATGAAAACATGGTTTTATAAACTTTCATCAAAGTTGCAATTAGTGGTTAGAGCAAAAGTACATTTTAGCTAGGACGTGCCTGGAACTTGAAATGTTATGGTGTGAACTATTAAGAGGTAGTATCATGGTTAGCTTTCTTCTTCTGTCAGACCATAATCTAACACTTCAAATTTTAATCATACTTATGATCTCGTAGCTTTATAAAATATCTCAAATATCATATCTTACTAGACTAATTATATTTGACAAAATAGGAATTTATTGTACAACATATACATAAATTGATCTACTTTATAAACGTTTTAGTATGTAAGGAAGTTTATTTGACAAATTCTCATAAGATAAAATTGAAATGATTACCAAATACTAAGTAAAGGAAAAATGACACAACTGTAAGTGGAGTTGATAGCCAACTTAAAACCATCCCTATTCTAACTTAAAGCATTGGATTATAGCTTCTATATAAAAATGAAAATAAGGTTACATACTTCAGAGGATTGGCCAGAACCCGCTGTCCGATCGTAACAAAGCTGGTCTCTTGATTCGACATAAACCAAGCAAGTGATGAAACACTAGAATACAAAAAGAGAAAGATAAATTTAGCATGAATTTCATGAACAAGATAAAATTGGACAGAACTTCGGATAGATGGAGATACCTTCCAGTAAAAATATGCTCTCGAAGACCTAATATAGTGGGTTTGCTCTTTCCATAATTTTCACTCCCAAACTCCTCCAGCACATTTCTCATTTTAAATGCCTCTTCTAGGTAATTATCCTACAAGCAAAAGAGCAACAGTTACCAATATGTATAAGGAATACTGTAGGACCTTTAGGTTAGTCCCAACTGGTTCCACATGGTTTTCCCATTCACACATTGACCAGCTCATCCACAAATGCAGATCATTATTGTTTCTCTGTACTGCTAACATGGCATTGTTGTCAGAACCAAAGGCATTGGGCTCAGGATCTAGGTGTCACGATTTAAGAGATGGCCATGTATGCCAGCATCTTAACATGATTTTTGGTGTTGTTGGGCTAGAAAATGAACATGACTTAGTAATATAATTAGATAGTGAGTCTGCTTTGAGGTGTGTTTGGACAATTACGACCAAAAAGTGCACTTTGTTGTATCCAATGTTGCCACAAAATACCGATGGTTGACATATCCAAGTGGTGAGGCCAAGGACTTGTAGGGGAGAACTGAGTCGCACCTGCAGCCCACATAAGCCTACATTGTTGGCCTGGTTGGGCCTTCTTCGACAACTTGAGCTGAGGATAGACTGGTTGACGCATGGAATACAATGTAGAAATGAAAATTGTACCTGATTCATATCAATGGCCTGGAGTGCTTCTCCCCTGGTGAAAATTATGGCATGATTTTGATTTTCAGGTTTTCCCTCTCCAATATCTGTGGGTTTTCCAGGAAGCTTGATGCGGTAAATTTCCTAAATCAAGTTTAGAGCACAAAAAGTGTCACTAAATTAAAGAAGCATATGCAAAAGATGGTGCGTTGTTCCTTTACATGAGTTTGTGGCTGGATGCATCAATAGGTTTGTAAAAACTGATGTGAAACTACTAACAAGTGTGACCCACCACCAGAAATTTCAGATAGAGAAATAAGAGTGTATTTTTTGTTAAAAAAATATTCAGAATGTAGGTTTTGGGGGAAAATTTCTGTATGGGCTGTCCCTTGGACCTGCAAACCCTCATATATATAGCTCAACTTAGGATTACATCCTAACTTGTACACTAGAATACTCTAAACTCTGCTAGGACGCTAACTAAGACTCCAACACTCCACTAGAATATTCCAGACTCTCCTAGGACACTACTGCTATACTAACCTCAGACTCCAACACTCCCCCTCAAGATGGGCATGGCTCAGTCACCATGACCATCTTGCTACAACTCCATGAAACTACGACCACTACACTTCTAGCTTACAAGCATACAAAGATACATGAGAGCATTTTACTCTAGCTCTTGCTCCATCGGTCTTTCACAATTTGCGGTTAAGCACCCATTCGACACTGACCATTCAAGCTACGCCACATGCCGCCTCAACAACACCATCACCATGCACAAACTTGGCATCAAGCTAGCCACCTCATATCCTTCTTGCGTTGGACCAATGTTGCCTCTCCACCATGCGCCTTCTCACACCGGCGCCTACAACGGCGGCACCACATGCCTTCCATCATCAGCTTGAGCATCATCATTGCCTCTTCATCAACTCCGGATCCCACAAAACCATGGCTGCCTCACCTCAACAACAGCTCCTACAGAGCCAATAGCAGCCTCACCTCACCGGTCAGCGATCCACAGTTCCACACTCTCCTGACCTCCACATGAGTTCCACCTTGCCAACGCAGTCACAACCTTAACCTCTACCTCCTCTCCATCAACCCTACGGCCATCTTGCCTCAACTATCTTTGCCTCGGTCACCACAGCCTCTACTTTTCTCTCAGATCCATTCCATTCTCTTCTCTTCTCCTAGCAGCAAGTTCTGTTCCCTTTGCTCCTCACAGCCGACCCAAATCAGCTCTAGTAGCTGCTCCCTCATGGACTCCTCTTTTCTCTGTTGCAACACAGCCGCAACACCTTCCTCCTGAAACCGAATCTTGCCCCGCGACACCAAAGGAACCACCTACAGGCTTCCACACCCCCTTCTCCGCAGCTTGCCTCTCTTCTTTTCCCTATCTTGCAGCAACAGCTTGTACGAAAGTCTGCAGTTGCACCTCCCTTGTTCTCCCACAACACAAAGACCTCACCTAGTTGTCTCCCTTCACCACCACAACTCAGTGCTGCTCCAGCCATCACCTCCATAACACAGATGCCCAGCCCCTTCACATCTGCCTACATCGCCTCTACATCTGCCCATCTCGGACCAGATCAGGTCCTCCTCCACCTCCAGTTTCTCTTGGTCCCCAAATCCAACCTCGCTAACTTACTATCCTCCTATCAACACCTCAATTTCACCATTTTAACTAGCTCCCTGAGCAACTCCCGTGCAGAGCAGCAACCAAGCCTCACACAATGCACCGTGCAACATGAGGTGGCTACTGTCCACATAGAGCAACGGGGTGCAGCCTGCCGCCGCTTAGGTGACTACAATGTTCCCGGTGTTGTTGACAACAAGAGCCGGGATGGGTGCTGTAGTGCTGGAACAATGGCAGCTAGGGTTAGGAGGAGCCTAGCTCTGATACCATGCAGGTTTCGGGAGAAAATTTCAGGATGGGCTGTCCCTTGGACCTGCACACCCTCATATATATAGCTAACTTAGGATTACGTCCTAACTTGTACACTAGAATACTCTAACTCTGCTAGGACGCTAACTCAAACTCCAACACTCCACTAGAATATTCCACACTCTCCTAGGACACTACTGCTATACTAACTCAGACTCCAACATAGAAAAGCATCATAAAAACTGGATTCTCTACCTTTATCTAGAAAGTTAACAAATCTATATGATGCAAATGAAGTTAAGTGAAAATATTCATCTTTATCTTCAGTAAGTACCTCATCATACTTTTCACCCACTCCTTTGACAAGAACAGAATAATAAGTCTTCTCTGTAGTTCCATTTCTGGTCGGAGCTTCTACCTCATCGATATAAGCAATCCGTAATGACGGGTACCTGTGCATTTTAGATATCAGATGGGTTTGAGTAACATATTTAAGAGGTCTTTGTGAAAAACTGAATGCACTAGGTTTTACGTTATCATGAGATTAAGGATGTTCAGATAGCAAGCTTTATCTTTGAGATCCTTGGATATTTTTTGCATGCCGTAGACTTGACAAGAGACAACATAGGTGAATTTGATATCAGCGATGGCCAGTGCCATATCTACAATGGACGCACCCTCTTGATAGGATGCTGGTGTTCTCTGGCGGTCTAGTTTAGCTGCAAAATACTAAATGGAGTTAAAAACCCATACAGATCTACAAATAGTGCAAATAAATGTAACAGAGAAACAATTTTTCTAACCAATATCAATTTTATCTTGAATACATTGAATCTCAAGTGCCCTCCTGTAGTACATCATTCCTCTCACTAGCATAGTAAAAACAAGGGAGTTAGACAACATGTTAGATATAGCTCATGCAACACAAGGGAGTTAGTAAATTTACCAGTTCTGGTGAGCGTTTGTCCCCTATAAGATGCCCAGGGTGAGATCTCATCCATCTTTAATTTAAGGGACTCCTCATCCTTCGGTTTAAATTTTATCCGCTCAAGACAATTCTTCCATTCATCTATTAGCATGCAATAGTTCATGATGAACATTTACTGATAGCAGAACATAAATAGCATACACGACTGTTAGATAAATCAATGTATGGGTACCTGGATATATTTTCCGTAAATAGAACAGGATGGATATGCCGTCCTCATTTTTTTTATGAAGAACTTCGCTCGAAAAGAGTACCTCCTCTTTGAAGTATGGAGTTAGAACACTGATGTGAAAAAACAAATGCTGTTAACTGGATATTCTCTTCAGAAAAAAGTAAGCAATACGGTCAAAGCATTAGAAAGAAACAAAATTAACAAAGAATGGTGCTGTTGACTTCACCAAACAGTTCAAAAGGGAATCAACTAGTTGCCAAGAAAAATAAGGATTCATGAAAGAAAAAGGTGTCAAGCCAGTGAGTTAGGTTTCTGACCTGAAGGACATCATGCTTCGGACCTGTGGTGCCCTTGGCATTTTCATAAATAGTGAGTTTGCAAAGAAAGTGATCCTGCGTCGAGCTTCCAAGTTTGTTGGCACATAAATTGCAGATTCTTTCGTTTTCAGCAATAGTTGAAGCCTAACACACTGTTAACACAGAATACCAATAGATAATGAGGATAGTGTTGCTTGTAAACTTATAGGAATGAATGCTATTACTGAAATAAATTGCTAAAAAGGATAAATGACCTTCTCCCTCCATGCTTCATCCTTTATCGAGTCCAGATTGAGATTTGCAAACAGTTGATTGTTTCTGTTTTCATCCTTCAAAATACTGGGATTTGCAAGAACGTTGGTTGTTAAAAAAATATTCCTGAAGGTGCACATTTCAGCAATGGCATAGATCTTACCCTTGTCCATTCTTCATAATATCCTGTGTAATTATTTCCATTGTATCTTGTAACAGATTGGCAATTTGTGTCTTTATTGTGTCATGCTCCTCTTGCTCAGTTTTCTGTAAATCAATTAATCAGCTACTGGAGTACCAAAATGAAAATATCCCTCCGTCCAGAAATAACTGACTTTGGTTTGTCTATATTCAAATGTATCTAGACGCATTTTAGTGTATAGATACATTCAAATCTAGAAAAACCCAAGTCAGTTATTTCTGGACTTGGATACATGTGAATCTAGACAAACTCAAGTCGCTTATTTTGGGACGGAGGGAGTATCTTGCAAAGAAATCACAAGGACGTTGGTTATCAGTACCAATAATAGAGTTAGCAGCTTATCGAACTTAGCACTTAGTTGAGGAAGTTCATCCAATCGGAATTCTTTCACAAGTGACTGACGATGTATGCTATCTTCAAGGCTATCACGTATTCGATCAACAACTCTGTACACATGAAGCAATGAATTAGTCATTGAATTAGTTAACCACATGCCCATATGATAAGTTATTTTTCCAAGAAAAAACATGATATAACTTACTTCCTGTCACTTGCTTCTTCTGTAAGGCTGTACAAAATATTTAACAATGTCTCGTAGCATTCTATTACGGCATAATATGTATATGGATCCTGCTTTATCCTCTTTTTCAATTCTTCATCTCTTTTCTTGACACTCTTTGCCATGTCAAGTGCAATTGGAATCTAAAACACCATAATGATAAGCACTAAAGTATTACATCAGAGAGAAAATCGAGTGGTTAAACTAATTGATGATGAAAAGAGAGTACCTTGCTAGCAAGAAGGAAAGGGGGCCACTGAAAAACGCTAGTATCACCCACAGATGATGGAACAATCAATAAATCTCTCTCCCTAGAAGCAAACATAAAACAGTATCTTGTACAGTTCATACCAAAAAATAAACAAATATGCAGTGGGAAGCTCTCCCCCTGTTCATCTTCAAAAAAAGTGAGAAGAAATATTAACACCAACAATAAACCTGTTGCTAATTAAGTCTTCATCTCGCAAAGAGATTATAAATGCATTCCATATGTCAGAGAACTTATCAATATGCAATTTTTTGTCCTCCTGGTGTAAAGAGTTTACACAAGCATTAGAAAATACAATAAATTAGCTATCGTGCCAAAATGAATGTCAGAAAAAAGATTGTAACAAGTTAAGCAAAATTTGACCTCACGCTCACGTCTCTTTGATTGACTACCATGTCTAGGCACAAGATTTTTACCAAAAGCTGTTGGAATTGCTTCGAATCTTGATCTTAACATCCCAAGGGTTCGGATCTGCAGGAAGGTAAGTATTCTGCAAACTTACTAGCAGTAGCTAAAGCATCAACACTCCAATTGTAAAAATAGACATGCTACCAACCTCACCCAAGCGGCTGAAGGCACCATTTACTCCACCACATATTGTGGAAAAAATAGCATACCATATTTGTGTATCCATGAAGTATACCTATAGAAAAAAATCAAAATAAGAATCTTGCTATATATGCCCCAATACCACCCCTACAGACACGGACAAACACAATAATTAAAATATACCATGACAATTGGTGCCCATATAGTAAAAACAACACCCAAATTATGCTGCACTGTGAAAATTAGCATCATATTAGTGTTTGAAACCTTATCAAAATAATTACAGGTGACACTGCAATACTACAGCATAATCTTACAGTATGGAAAGAACTCGTGCCACACGTAAGTCCCCCGTCCCAAAAACATAATTATCTTGGTAGGTCCAACTAGAGGAGAAATCTGGCAACAGTGATCACAATACAGAATAATGTCAGTACATTTTGAATTTGAAGCTGCATAAGAGAAAAAATGGTTATACATGTCGCAAATAAAAAAGGGGTAATATGTGGCAGGTTATACATGTCACAAATAAAAAAGGGCATATATAGTGGCTCAAGGATGGCGCAAATTATCAAAGTGCAAGTAAAGTGGGGCATATGATCAAACGCCTATACCATGTTAATAAAAGCGCCCTTTAGCGGAAAAATGTTGATTCTTTAACCAACTAATCCACCCACAAATTTAAGCTATTTATGACCAACGTGGAGATGGTTGAGGCAAGATGGCCGGAGGGTTGTGACAGTGTTGGAGAGGTGGAAGTCATGTGGAGGTCAGGAGAGTGTGGAATTGTGGATGTTGAACGGTCAGGTGAGGCGGTTGCGGCTATGTAGGAACGAGCCGTTGTTGAGGCGAGGCAGCCGTAGTTCTGCGGGAACCAGAGCTGATGAAGAGGCAATGGCTATGCTCAAGCTGATGATGAAAGGCGTATTGTGCCGCTATTGTAGGTGCCGGTGTGAGGCGCATGGTTGGAGGCAACAGTGGACCAACGCAACAAGGATTGGAGGTGGCTAGCTTGATGCAAAGTTTGTGCATGGTGATGGTGATGTTGAGGCGGCATGTGGTGGAGCTTGAATGGTCAGTGTCGAATGGGTGCTTGACCGCAGATGGTAAAAGACTGATGGAGCAAGAGCTAGAGTAAAATGCTCTCATGTACCTCCTTTGTTTCAAAATATAAGATGTTTTAGCTTTGTAAAAGGAGTGTATGTAGACTCTTTTTAGTGTGTAGGTTCACTCCAAAGCTAAATGAACCTACACACTAAAAGGGGTCTAGATACACTTCTTTCACAAATCTAAAACATCTTATATTTTAAAACGGAGGGAGTATCTTTGTATGTTTGTAAGCTAGAAGTGCACTGGTCGTAGTAAGTGTCATGGAGTTGTACCAAGATGGTCATGGTGACTGACCCTTGCCCATCTTGAGGGGGAGTGTTGGAGTTTGGGTTAGTATAGCAGTGGCGTCCTAGGAAAGTCTGGAATATTCTAGTGTAGTGTTGGGGTCTGAGTTAGTGTCCTAGCAGAGTCTAGAGTATTCTAGTGTACAAGTTAGGACTATATATATGAGGGTGTGCAGGTCCAAGGGACTCGCCCATCCAGAGATTTCCCTAAAAAACCTACAATTTTCAATCAACTAGTGGTCAAAGATAAAAAGTCTTGACTATTGTCTTTCTAAAAGGACATCTATTTTTTGAATCTGATGGAGTATAGCACAAATGTTGGGTTTCATATCTAGCCTAACCCAACTTTCTTGGGACAAAGGGGTAAGTTGTTGTACAATCTAGCGCAAATCAAACCTTAATTTGAGCCAATACTAACCAATAAAGCATAAACTCGTTTGTGCAACCAATAATAAATCCACTGTGATACTTAAACTAGTAAATGTTATTATAGTGCCTAGATTAGACCAACCTCAACATAATAACTGAAGGCGAGTTTGCATATGAGCAATAGAATCCAGAATGTCGTATACCTATTTCATGAAGAAAAACATTAGCGTTCGAAAATACGGTAAAACTGTGTTTTATTTGCAACAAATGAAGAAGACGATGAGACTTACTTAAGAAGTGAACATGTGTCCTCATACATGCCTCGGGCAACATATAACTTTGGCTGATAAGTAAACATAATGTGAGAAACAACAACTATAATCAATTCTACTGAGTCATCTAGATATCTCAAATATACCTGTGTCCACCACAGAAGGAATCTAACAATGCGAGAATTTGAGCGTTCCAATGCCCTTCGAATTGGTAGAAATATGAAAAACAAGGCACTGAATATGTTCGGCAACATGTAAAGAGCAACTGCAAAATTATAAATCGATTGACTCTGAAAATTTCCAATCCAATTGCTGAAGAACTTGATCAAGCCTGTGGGATTTTGAATAGAACTTGCATACGTCACTGGAAGAATTATCAACCAGCCAATAGCTACAACAAATTTCAGAACATGTCGTATCATCTGTGAGCACACCAGGCTCCTCCAAGCCTTCCAGTTAAGAATTATTTCAAGTGTGGCTGAAAATTTATAAGAGGCAGTTTAGATACTGTACACCATTTGAATAAAAAACAGCCAAAGTAATTTAAAATTCTGCTGAGATGCCAAAAGGAAATTAAGCACGGACTGCTTAAAAACTGGAACAGAACACTAAAGATACGGTTATGTAATACATTTGCACCTTGAAGGAAGTTTAGAAATGCAGCTGTTATGAATATTGTCATAACATTTCTGAAAACAGTTGGGTCGAATATAGCAGAAAGTGATCCAGAAGGGCTCCATGCAATAATTATCATGGCCTAAGAGAAAAAAGAAATACGTGATATGGAAATAAAGAAACATGATATCTTTTAATTGAAAGATTAAGTTCATACCTGGAGAGCTAATATGAAAAAAGCCCACATTCGATCAAAACTTCTGAAGAGATGCAAAAATGTACGAACTTCAACAAAATTTGTTTTGGACATCCTCCGTCTGCTAATTGAACGATCATGTCGCTGCATAGTGCACACATCTAAAAGTTAGTTTAATTATGCTAACAAAGATATTTAATTTTGATTGAATTTCTTCCAGAAATACGCATATGAACCAATGGGTGCAAATACAATACACGTCCCACTGGAAGTATATAATTACATATGCATGTTCATTAGCAATGCCCTTTCTACCTACATCGATAATAGTGGATTCAGCAGGAACTTAAACAACTCATCATTCATTTCTCGATCAATTTGGTGAAATATGTCATGCAGGGTTAGAAATACCATCAGCACCCTAATCAAAATGAGGGTGTGGTGGGCTAAGAGGGGTGCAAATGAGCAACATGCTTATAGGCTTCTTATAGGCTTAGAAACAAGCTATTTATCCCAAGTTTGTTATTTGCTTTCCTCTAAAGTCACGTAGGTTGTTTAGATTGGTTAGGTACTGAAAAATCACCACTCATAATTTCTCCAATTGCAGAGTCGCCATGCAAAAACTCCTTATTCCAATTGTACAACTAAAAAATATTGCTGGTTCCATCTGCCATTTCTTTTAGTTGGCTGTTATGTGCATAACTACAACTTCTGCAATTTCTATCCCGACCGTACTAAAACAGATAGAATAAAGGAGTAACTATAGTAGACTCAGACCCCTGAGAAGTTTAACAAACCAATGATACATGCTGCGATAATATGATGCAACCTGACATGTGAAAAATCAACGAATAACCTCTTATCTTTTATGCAAGATTGCAAAAACTATCTGGTGCACGAAAATTAGGCAAAGCATTAGTCAGTAACCTCAATGTCATCTTTAGCTTTTGTAGGATCCCCAAAAAAGTCAGAGGCTGGATCCATTGGCCATCCTAGCTGTTTGAAGCATTTCTTCGACCTGAAAGTGTGGAGGTTTTATTATAACAAAAAATGTGACCAGTGAGAAATGATTCTTTAGATCTTATTGATAAGTAAAGCACAAAATGAACTGTTAAGAGTAAAACTTACCAAAAGTATTCATTCAGGTCATCATAGTTTCTCCACTTTGAGTGGCTCACAGTACCTTTCTTACTCATCATAGCTTCCTTTCGCATCAAATGAACATTAAATAACATAAGCACAACAAAAAATATTTACCAAGGAATTATATATAAGACATTTGACTGCATACATTGTGAATAACATTGTAGATGGGCTGGATAACCAGCTGCAGAAATGCATCATCACTCCCCTCTCTCCGGAAGGGTGGGTCAAAAGAACCTTCTCTTCTATCAGATATTATGTCATATAAATCCCTTGCCATCTAGATCATGAATTTAGGGTAAAAAAGATTGGTCAAGAAGTTAGTGTGTCTTCAAGACATGCCCATGCACATTAGCTCCAGGTCTGTTTACCAGAAAATGTGAAACTCTAACAAAAAAAATTGAATGCAGCTCCATTTTCAAAAATATATCTGAACATTTTCATCTCATAACAAAAGATACAAATGTCATAAAAACATGGAAGAACAAAGAAACACTTAACTATCTGTGAAGCCAGCTATATATTTTGTGTACTGCAGTTTTACGTAGTTCTTTTCGGAGTTTATGCTCATCCATAAGTAGTTAATGGGTTTCATGCATTACACCATTTACACCTGGCAAAAAGCATGTTGTTTTCGAGCTATAAAATGTAAAGGACTCCTGACCTTACAGCACAAACATAGCAAAACAGTGTATAGTGTGGTATAGGTATTCTGAAATAATCAGCCAATGACAAGCATCTTCCTCATAAACCCTCATCATGTGCATTTCCCGACACCCATATCTTCCAGATAAGTCTTTCTTTTTCACAGGTGTGATAGCATATAGGAATCAGTTATGAATAACTGAGGTCCTGTCTTGGATACGATCCATTTCCGGCCCTCCTGTTGCTGAAGGGGACTTCACGGAGTGGTGGACACTGGTGGTGCGTTCCAACTCACGTCACATGCACAAAGGAACTTCGCTGTTGGTCATGCTCACGGCATGGTGGATTTGGAAGCATAGGAACACGATCACCTTCAACAGCGACCGCCCTTCGGTGACTTCCCTCGTGGACACGATCAAAGCCGAGGCGAGATCATGGGCTGAGGCGGGAGCACGAGGGCTCCGCCAACTTGTCCCTTAGTTTAGGTGACTTGGGTTGAGTTGTAAGGCGAGGGTGTTGTTCCGGTCTACGGGCTTTGTACAAAACTTCTTTTCCTATCAATGCATCAAAACGCAAGGCTTTTGTGTTTTCGCAAAAAAAGAATTTATTTGTTCTCAGGACTATATAGTACCATCAAAATGTGACCTTTAGAGCTGGATCAGAAGAATTTTCCTCATCACATGATTACATAATCATTGCCATATGAATAGGTCTATGAACTTCACCCTTCTGCCACTCGTAAGCTTATACAGATATAATGAAAAGATTTAGCATTTACTGCCTTGTAGCACTAACCAGTGTTAAAAAGGAACTGAACATACTAGATTTTCAATAAAATTGCAACGAAAGTACGGATTTAAATGAAAAAATTTCATTCAAGAAATGTCTCAAAAGCAGAAATTTCAGGTGCAAGAACAAGATTGACACTTACATGGTGGAAGATATAACAAAGGCATTCAGGCATAAAGCGGACATTTGAAGCTTCACCCCAAATCAGCAAATATAAACCTATGTAAAGAAGCTCTGGTTGTTGTGTGGAAGCATCGGTTGGAATTCTACAGGGAAATTCTTCACAGTTAACAAGGATTATTTTGAGCTGTGCAACAAAAGGTTATATCACTTACTTGATGTTTGACTGCAAATGCAGATACCGACACCATGAAATATAATTTTGGAAAACTTTATTCATCAAGTGCTTCACTGTATTACTATGTATCTGCAAGTTTAACATGGACACTCTATAAGAGCTTAAAACCATTTGCAGAAGGGATGCACGAAATTGAATTGATTCAGCATTAGCAAGACAAACAATGTTTACAGAAAAGATTTACCACGTGATTTTGTCTTCTGCCCTGGTCGACACTACCACTTTCTCTCATATCGATGTTAGCAAGCAGCAAAATCAAATGCTCCTTTTGATTTTCCACATTACCTTTCTACAACAAATAAAGCCAAAGATAGTATGAAATCCTAAGCAAATAACAGAACACCTGGTGCCTAACCACCCAACACAAAACCAACATATCACTTTTTGACTAGAGTAGTCTATATCTGCAGCTCCGGTGACTCCAAAACTCTTAGCATGAATCATGAATGCCTGCACACAACTTTTATATGTGCGATGTCATTACCTTGGTCTAAAAATAATTACATATGTAGTGTAACCCCACATTGTATTGTTCATTAGCATAAGATAAGCATTTAGTATCTGCCTTCCATGCCAAATCAATTACTCAAACAACTAAGTTGCAAGCTGATTAACAGAACTGACTTAGAGAGACATAACTATGATGGATGAAAGTCATCACAATACAAAAAGGATGAAGAGGGGCTGTTCTCAGAGCCTGCTTTGACCAACTCCCTGACCCATTGTACAGCCCCTGTCTATATATATATTCTCTTTGCAATATAATTTTATTTCTGCGGCCTCCTCTACGGTTTTCAGTAAAAAGTAGGAAATAGAAAACCAGAAATTTTCAAGATCCTGTAGTCATACAAAATTTGATCACATTATAGCTAAGAATATAATTTAAGTATTTACTAGTTTCCACCTGAAATCCAAATGTTTGCCAGAGCCAATCGAGCAAGTCACGGACAATAGGTCCATCTGTTTCTTCAGGCACGGTATTCATATCAGGCCTTGGCGTTGGAAGACTCTCCATCCCCCGAAGAAGGTCCACTGCTGCTTTAATCTGCAGTTTCCATGGCCAAGAAAATCTTTCATACACGTGTATTAAAGAAAATATTCCGAATGAAATTTACAGTATATGACCTGACCTCAGGTATTTCCATTACAGGTTGGGTAGGACCAGAAATATTAAGGGGTAAAATGTTGTAATGTGAAAAGGAAGCTTTCTCCTTCTCAACCCCTTTAGCATACTGATCAAACTGCAAAAAAAAACATTCCACATTATAATGTTTCGTGATGTGCAAGGGAGTCACGAAGGTGAAACAGAATGCTGCAATTGACAGACGTAGAACCTCGGAGTGAGACTTTTCTGGTGTCACGGTTTTTAGCACGTCATAAAGGACAGATGCAATTTGATAGTATCTCGCCATCTCGTCCCTATGTGATACACAAAAAGGTGAACATAGCTCAGGGATGATATTCTTTACAAGAAGATTGTTAATGCAATGCACACTTCTTACGGTTTTCTCATGTTCAGACCCTCCTCCAGATTCTTTCTACAATACTGCTCATAGAACCTCTGAATCTCCTTTGCATCGGTTGATGCAAGCATGCGCTTTGTTTCTTGTTCATCCTGCAAAATAGAAAACATCAAACATGTGGAGAGTTATCAATTTATGTATCCAAGCACCTTATTTCAGATTATTCTTTTCTAAAATGTGAAACTATATGACTTCTCACAAAAAACCTTCACGCAGGCTAACATAGACTAATGGTCTCTGCATGAATCACCATTCCAAGTTACTGGAAGCATTATCTGAGCTATTACCACGACAAGCTGTCACCAGTAACCTAGATGCATAGATGGCATGTCATAGGTTTTGAGGCATATACTCGCAGCAGCTATGGGGCAAGCCCGCAATGGCAACAGTGTGGGCTTGGCATGTGTGCACGTTAGCAGCCTCGTGTGTGCAGACATTGATGTACATGAAAGGGTGTGTGTAGGGATATAAAAAAGCATGAGTTGGCTGTGGTTGGATCATTTAATTCAGGAGGAGTCTAGTTAAATGAGGAACATTAAGTTGCAGTTTGGTCAATAGTTTGGACCCATTTGGCAACGGACAGCTCCATGCATTACATTTTTTTTGTGAGGGTTCAGGCCGCCTTTATTAAACTTCAAGAACAAGTGGAATACAAAGGCCCTCAGGGGGCTCAACCAGCCACAGATGGCGGCCCTGATCATCACGAACTACAATCCTAGCTAGGCTATGTGCCTCTTTATTGGACGCCCTAATCTCATGGCGGAAACTCAGGTCCTCAAAGCTCGACTTAGATGCAGTAATCTCATTAACGATATGAGCATAAACTCCCCGGGTTCCTTGCTCCAGGCTTGTGATCACATTGCAGCAGTCAGACGCCACCATGACTCTACGCGCGCTGATGTCCAGCGCTAAATCCACTGCTTACCTGCATGCCAGTGCGTCCAGGGTTTCTGCATTGGTTTTTCCAGGGAAGCATCGTGCCGAGGCGCCCATGAACTCGCCCCTTTCACTTCGTGCAACTGCTGCTACCGAGCCTCTCCCGGTGTTCTTACTTACAGCCGCATCGACATTTATCTTGATAGAACCACATGGCGGTGGTAGCCATCTTGGCGCTCTATCGACTCGGGGTACCGCCACCCTGGCTAAGTTTATGATCATCGATGAAACTTTTCACGAACGCATGTACAGATAGAGGGCTCTAGAAAATTTGCTCGTGTAGTGCTTTCCTCTTTGCGTGCCAGATGGCCCACAGAGTGAAAAAAACTCTCACTTGATCCTCATGACGCAGTGTCTCGATCATCACAGCCAGCTACTTGCGTGCCTCCAAACGAATCGCGCTCTTTTGATCGAGATGTTCTGGCTAACTGTTCGGGACGCTCCGCTCCGTGAGAGCATGGGCTGCCAGCCCATTCCAGCAGATGGAGCCCGTGGATGTAGGGAAAATAGAGATGGGTCAGAGGTCGGGTCAAGCTGTTGAGCCACAACCGGCAGCCTCGTCGTGGATGCAGGGACGCGGCGGAGGGAGCCTTATTGCGGCAGCAAGTATCTGACGACGGGCACCGGCTCGATTTGAGCGTCATGCCAGCTCCTCGCGGCATGTAGGGTACGATTCGTGCGGCCAGATCGTCGATTGCTTCGCCGGAGGCCTCACTTTGGCAGCGGCAGGCGTGAATCGGGCGGCGGCACGGGTCAACTCGTGGAGGAGATTGGGTTCTGCCGCATCGTTTATGTTCTAGAGTGACGAGGGACAAGAGGGAAAAAAGACAGGTTCGCTTGATTGGATGACTTATCGGAGACGTTCTTGCTAGAAGCGTTCGGACTGCCCCTCTCCGTGAGAGCATTGGCTGCCAGCCCATTCTAGCAGATGGAGCCCACGGATGCAGGGGCAAAAGAGAGAGAGAGAGATTTTATCCGTTAACACCACTTGTTGGGGTTTTATTTTCACATAACCACAACATTTGTATTTTATTCCATAGAACACCAACTCTTGTGGTAAATTTTTCACAGAACACAAAAAAGGATATTAGGTCGTATGATAACTAATTAGCTTGTTGGACCTACCCGTTAGAACGCCACCGTGGTAGATCGCTTGTCTTCAACAGAGGAACCGGTCTGGTTCGACCCAAATCGAACAGAGAGAAGCGGAGGCGGCCACCGTCCTCATGTGATACCGTGACTAGAGACCGGCTATGGCGCCAAGAACGGCTGCGTGCCAGTGGCAAGGATGAAGGAGCTAGAGTTCGCACAGTCGGTGTCGCGTTACTCAGGACCGGCGGCATGCCAGCGGCGGGGATGATGGAGCTAGTGTTGGCACAGTCGGCATCGCGTTACTCAGGAGCAGCGGCGCGTGCTGGTCGGTAGCGTCGGCATGGGCGTCGGCACAACTCGGTAGCGGCGGTGTGGGCGATGACCGCTAGTCAGTAGCTGCGGCATGAGCGGAGGCATAGCGACGTCCGACAACTAGCACTTCGCCCCAGATTGACAAGGCACAATGATGATTGCGTCTTCCTTATAGCAGAGCAAAATTTAGAGCTTCAAAATTCAGGATTAGAGCGATATTGAGTTTTTCCCCTATAAAATTTTGATGCCTCCTGTGAATCTACAGCCAGCCAACTAGACCGGTTCTTTCATTGAAGAGGCCTCCATCTGCCACGGTGGCATTCTGCGTAGGTCCAGCAAGCTAAGTAGTTATCAAATGAGTTAATGTTGTATTTTGTGTTCTATGAATACTAAGAGTTGGTGTTTTGTGAAACAAAATACAAAGATTATGGTTCCGTGAAAATAAAAGTCACAAGTGGTGTCAAGTAAGGGTGGGCATAGCCGGTTTAGCTGGGTTTGAACGGTTACACTAAACCAGTGTTAAAGTCATCGGTTTAGACAGTTTGGTTTCACGGGTTGTACGGTTTGAAACCGCGAGATGTCAGCAGGAACCACCACCATATTCAGTTAACGACGCATAACACGCCGCCGCAGCCCTAGACTCCAGGACGTCGCAGAATGAGAGTGTTAAATATATGTACTCTACCATATAGGCATGGTGTAGTACACCACCCTATACAGTATATCCCTTGTATACGCCACGGTATGGGGCTTTTCCTACCCTATATAAACACGAAGCACGGACCCGAGAGGGTATCCGTTTCCACCTGTTTGATAGAGAGGTGTTCGTTATCGTCGTAGCTCTCTTCGTCTCTTCCTCGTGGACCGTGTGGGTCCCGAGCCATGTGCCAAGGTTGCCGTCACAGTGCGTGTGGCCGCTGAACGGCGGTGCCAGTTACTGTGGCCTATCAACTCGCTTTGGTGGCGGTAGGAGCGGCCGGAACCGAAGCTGCTCCCGACGGAGACAAAGATGGTGGCGGCCGCCATGGTGCAGCGACAGCGCGAGTCAAGACATTGCCGCGGTTATTTCCCCAAGCCTAAAGAGCGTCTGCGTGGGGGGCTGTGGCCCTAGGCAGCATGGTTAGTCCTCACGGCAATCGCACGACCTCGTCGACTACCACGCCGACGGCGGCGTGGCTAAGTAGCAAGAACGCCGTGACTATTAGTTTAAAGACCAGGCACAATCATTTGGACGGGCTCAGTTGGTGCTAGGGTGCTGCTACTGCCAGGAGAGCCATACGGATGCGCCTCTCCCGGCGTCCTGCTGCGGGGGCCTGCGAGAAACCTGCATGCTCTCCATGGCCCGTGGACACCGTGAAGGAGACTGGAATTACAGTTTAGGCAGTTTGAACCCGCGCAACAATTGGAACCCGTTGAAACGGGCTACACGGTTTTGAGCGAGTTGGTTTGGCAGTTTGCACGGTTTGAAACCAAACCATGCACAGGATTAGTGTCAAGCGATAAAATATCAAAAGAGATTGGTCAGAGGTCTGGTCGAGCAGTTGAGCCACGACTGGCAACCTCGCCGTGGATGCAGGGATGCGGCGGAGGGAACCTTGTTGCGACCGCAGGTATCTAACGATGGGCACTGGCTCAATTTGAGCATCCTGCCAGCTCCTCGCGGCATGTAGGGTACGATTCATGCAGCTGGATCATTGATTGCTTCGCCGGCGGCAACGCAGGTCCACTCATGGAGGAGCTTATGGGTTTCAGTCGCATTGTTTCTGTTCGAGAGTGACCAAGGACAGGAGGGAGCTTGCGACAACAACATGGATCATGTTCTCCATCGAGTAAGAGCATCTTTAGTAGACTCCTTAAAAGTCAAAACCTTAAACGTGGTATAAGGGACGCCAAAAACCACTTTTACAGTATGGTCACCACAGGCTAGATACTGTAAAACTGACCCCAAACCAGCCTCTACCACGTTGGGCCCACCTGTCATTGTGCAACAACATTTTTCTTTTTCATTTCCTCTTTTCTTCTCTATCTTATTCCTCCTACCTCCACCTTGCCCACTACCACCCACAGGGCCGTCGACACCGCTCCCCGTGAGGCGCCTTCGCCTGTCACCGCCACCCCCGCGAGGCCCGCCTCCGACCCCCCCCCCCCCCCGAGGCTCCTCCGCCCCCACGAGGCCATGGAAGCACACGAGCTCGCCCTCCCGCCCCTGTTTGGCCGCCCGGTCCCAACCCCACATCCGCCTCCGCCCGCCATGGATGCACGCGAGCTCGGCCACCCGCCACGGTGAGGCCATGGACGCGCGTGCGAGCTCAGCCACCCACCCCTAGGCTCGCATCCACAGGCCCGGCCCTGAGCCGGTGCAACCGGTGCGGCCGCACGGGGCCTCCGATCGCTAGGGGCCCTTCCCCAGGTACGATTACCTACGGCTTCTACACCCTTTTCCTAGGAAAAATTTATCGCTAAAGGAAAAATAGAACTGACCGCATTGACTCCAGGCCGCATTGACTTCTCGTCTCGTCGGGCCCTGCCTCCCGCCTCCTCGTTCTCCTTTCTCGCTCCCTAATCACCGCCGACAAGCTCTCCCGTCGAGATTTCAAGCCCTTTTGATGGGATTAACGAAGGAGGAGATAGTGCCTCACTAATTCCCATGAAATCCCTCTCGAATTTGCAAGGTTCAGTACAATTCCCTCCAATATATTCTTCCAGGGTAGTAGTTCTTGTTCATCCGTTTCGATTTGATTCGTTCTCCCCTTCTTCTTCATTCCCCAATTCCCATAGGCTTGAGAGAGACAAAGAATTGAAGAGAGGCAAGCCGGTAGGGCAGAGGATTATGCAGGGTCCTAGGAATAAGTCCAGGGGATCGGTAGTGGCGGTAGCCCAAGGCATTAGCCAGCAATGTAGGGCAACAGGGGCTGGTGGGGCGGTGGCAAGCTACAGCTAGCGAGTCATCAATCTTCAACCTTGCTCTAGGTATATTTGTTCCATATTTTAATTCCATGTACTACTAATTCGTGTACTATAGTGTTTATTTTTTTGCTTGTGTGCTAAGATGTCATCTAGAAAGGGTATGTCTGATCATTTTCTTGGACAAATGTAGCTGATTTGTGAATTGAACATCCTCATCAACCTTTCTAAAAAAAGTCATGAGTAGTTCCTGTCATGTAGTCTCCACTAGGAAGAATTATGTTGGATATTTAAACTGCTATTGTTAAAAAACATCGTATTATTTGTGTAAGGGGCCCCATTTTTTTCTTGCACCGGGCCCTCGACATGTCAGGGCCGGGCCTGCACATCCGTCTGCCCCTGCTCGGTCGCCCGGCCCCAGGCCTGCATCCGCCTCCGCCAGCCATGGACGCGCGCGCGAGCTCGACCGCCCGCCCCTGCTCGGCTTAGCCAGAATCATGAAGTTTGGCTGGAATCGATGGTACTTGGTGGAGGTCCGGTGGCGGAAGACACTGTTTCAGGTTGATACTCCCCTCTCGCCAAGCAAATGTGGGATAAGGGCACCCTAGTTCCGCCACAGAAATCTTGAATCTACAGGTTGGGACAATGATTTTACTAGCACATTAGAAAAAATTAAGGGTCACGCGGTATTAAGGTGTCTGTTCAGGCAATTTTTTCCGTCCAAACCCGTAAACTGGCTGTTATTTTAAGGATCCGCCTCTTTTAAGGGGTCTGCTAGAGATGCTCTAAGCGAGGCAAGTGATGCACCTTGGTCATTGGACCTTTACCCATGATGACCCATACCAATATGACACACCTTTTGGCAAAATTCTTAAACTTCTTAGAGCATCTTTAGTCGCGTCCCCCAAATGACGTCCGGCGAAAGCACCGGATCGATCGCTTGGGAGAGATGTTGTGGTGTGCTGCATTTGGGCCATGCCTGTTCCCAGTAGCGTGCCTCAAACGTTTTATTTTATGAAAAAAATGAATACGAACAGGAACTTAAAATTCCATTCAAACTTCATTATATTTTACAAGGTTCGAATGAAATTCAACTAAAACAAACGAAATTTAACGAAACACTAATCTAACGGCGGCAGTGGCGGTCGTCGGGATACAGATCGCCGCCATACTAGTCGAAGACGCTAAAGTCCAATGCTTGTCCTCGACGATGCCGCTTGGCCCTGCACCGTCGGCGGGCTCATCCTCAACGACGTCACTGGACCAGCACCGTCGTCGTCGCGTGTCAGGTCGACGAGCTCCGGACCAGCTTCGCGGATGGACTGCTCCATCGCCTGGTTGACCGTCCCCCCTAGGCGTCGTGGGCGTTCACCGAGTCCAACCAAGCCAAGTTGAAGCCAGTCATGTCCTCGGGGTCATTGGCACTCGCCAGGAGCCGCTGCTGGCGGAGGAGGTCATCCAGAGCGGACTCGCCACTTGCGGTCTCCTCCAGCTCCAGCTTGGGGCGGCGAGGCATTGGGCACTCCTGGCTGGCTCCGGCTGCCGCGGCTTGCGAATGAGGATGCCCTGTGGAGGGTTGCACCCCGCCGGCGAAAACTCCTTCACGGGTACATTGTAGGGGAGGATGACAAGTGGGATGAGGAGCCGAGCGTTGTCGTCGAGGCCCTTGGAAGCCACTGGACCGCTCGTAGTGGCGCTTGCGTTTGAGCTCATGGTGGTGATGGTGGGGGAGACGGTGGCATGTCCAGGCGATCGCCACCGCGAAGAACCTCCTCGATGGTGCGGCTCGGTATGCCCTAGAGCAGGTTGCGCTCCTCCTGGTTGTAGGAGTTGGGGTGCTCGATGAGACCATCGAGGTCCGCCATGCCCTCTGTCCACCGTTCCTGAAAGATCTAGAGCCACCACTCGTCATTGTCATCGGCAACCCACGAGGGGGAGGCCCGCTCTACCGTCGACAAGCACCTTCGATGATCACGGATCTACTGGTGCCATGCTTTGCTGCCGGCCTTGGGAACCAGCGGGATGCTGGTCATCCTTCAGCCACTGTTTAGGAGGCGGTAGTCTAGCGGGCACAGGTACCGCACGCGGTACAGCATCCCTGCCTCATCGAAGGTGAGGTTGCGCGGCCGTAGCTGTTATGAGCGGTGATGTGTCTATCGCTCGACATTGCGCGGTGGTTGTGGTGCTCGAGTGGCTAGGGCTTGGGCGAGGGCATGTGGCATGGACAGTACGTGCGCGCCTATTTATCTCGGGGGCAGGCGAACATGTCGCGAGAGCATTAATGCCGGTGCGCTTGCCGGCACGACACGCAAATGCACGTGCTTCACAGCGACTACGGGATGCATGCCTGCGCGTAGGCAGACGACGGGACGAAGCGCTGCGGCCTCCGGCACAGCAGTTACTCGCCTTTGACCACCGGAGGTTGGCGACGGGAGTTAATGACGAAGACCAACAACGTTGTGTCACTGATAGGGTTTGCCGCCAATGCCATGTCGCCCGCACGTTTTGTCCGGGACGCCTGCAGCGTCCCATGTGGTTCTGGGATGGGCTTGGCGCATCGGACATGCTTTTGGGTCGCGCCGAATCGAAAATGGCTTTGGGGCACGCGGTTGGACGCGTTTTTCTGCCTGGCGTGCGCCAAGGCCGTTGGGGGACGGTTTCGGGGACACGATTGAAGATGCTCTTAAACCCGGTTTCCATACTTCATAGGGTCAATAACTTGAGCAGGGGAATAAATACAGGAACGTAACCAACTAGCCATTTATATTATTTCCTTTAATAATATTACTTGGCTGGCCAAATTTATCAAGACACGATGATAATTCTGATTTTGCAGTTCATTTAATTATGGCGTTGAGTGTTGAGCATCCATGTTCAGCAGCATGTGCATACCTTTTCCAGCCTATGTAACAGATAGGTTTTGAACTGCCTAACTCCACGACCGCTTGAGTTCGGATCCATTGTGTGCGCCTTCTCGAATGCAGTAAAACGGCCTTGTTGAGCAGCCAGGATTAATAATAACATAAAAAGGTCAGGCGGAAAAACAGAGGAGTGAAGACGAAGCTATGAAAGCAATGGCCATTGCCAAACCCAGAAGATATACACCCATGATGCAAGCTCATGATAAACTAAAATCTAAGTGTGTGGTATGACATGAGCAGGTTACTTAGGCAAAAGCTACCTATGAAGCAGACGGTAGCAACACTCACCGTTGAGGTGGAGTGAAACATACTTGATCTTAGACCCACACAAAGTTATACAAATTAGGCAGAAAATTGGCAATGATCATGCATCTTGATTTGAGTAATAAGTCAAGCAAATAACATATTATCTCCCATCCATAATAAGTATTATTGATTTAGTACAACTTTGTAGTAAATCAGCAATTTATTATGGATCGGAAAAGTATTATTTATCAATTGCACATATAGACAGCATCTGTCTAGGCAGAAGGAGCCAAGTGAGTGTGGAGACGACAGGAGTATGAATCAGTAGGAGAGTATACTGACAGAGGTACGCGACGCGCGGGTTCTCCTCCTCGATCTCGTTGGCCGCGCGGAGAATGGGTACGATGGGCGCGAGGGAGGAAGGCACGAGCTCGCTCTCTATGATATCCCCGGGCTCCTCACCGGAGAATCCATCCGTCCTCATGGTGATTGCCCGCGACATGTTCCGCTGCCCCATCGAGCGCTGCCGCTGCGGCCCCGACGGCCCGCCGCCGCCGCTCGACATGGGCATGCCGCCTCCCAGAGGTGGAGAGCGCGGTGGTTGCGGTGATCGAGCAGAGAGAATACGGTGGCGCCGGTAGTGGTGGTGACGAGGAAGGGGAGAGAAGAGAGCGGAGGGGGGCAAGGCATCGTCTTAAGAGTCGGGGAAGTGCGATGCTGAGGGAGTATGTGAGTGTGGAGTTCGCTTTTTCGCTTTGTGGCTTTGGCTTTCCGGGAGATTAGCCTTCCTGCAGCTGCTGCTAGCTTCCTTTTTCTTTTGGTGTGGGGGAACGGGGATGGCCGACGAGGGAAGCAAGGAATTGGCAAAGGTGGGAGGAAGACGGAGGCAGGCGACGACGAGGGCTGACGGTGGGGCCGGCCCCTGGCTTTAGGTTATTATTATTCCAAAAATTCCCTCCTTTAACTGGGGTGTTGTGCTCCTTTCTTAAACAAATGATATTAATACGTTGTCATTCCTCTTCTTCTCCGGTTTCCTTCTTTACTTAGTGCCCCCATCGGCGCGTACTGAGTGGGGAGCAGCTTGCTTAGAACATCTTCATTTGAATTTCTAGAACGCTGTTTTCAGGGCGTTTTTTTGTTTGGACGGCGATTTTTGGTCCAGTTGCGTTTCTATGACGCCGGTTTCGTCTGGATTTGGTCCAACTTTTATCTGAGATTCTCAGGCCGATCTCGGGGCATCGGAACCGTCCTAGGAACGCCGGATGAAGCGAAAACGAGGGTGGGCCAGTCCTATCGGCGAGACATCCCATTTCCCACCACCAGTCGTCTCTCCCGCGGCGAAGGATCCCCCCAGCTGCCCTGTCGCCATACTTGCACCGGCGAAGCTCCACCGATTCAAGCTGAAGTCGCGCCTGTAGATAGGTCCGCCGTCACCGCCGCACCTTCCCCTGTAGCCTAGGCCACCTTTCGCCGCCCCTCCTTCACCGTAGCTCAGCCACGCTTCGAGCTCCTACCACCTCGCCCGCCAAGTGTTCGGCGTTTTGCCCCTTCGGCCATGGACTCCGACCACGAGGAGCTGTTCGCCGTATTGCTGGAGGAAGAGAACGCCAGAGCCTCTGAAGATGTAGAGCACATGCAAATCCTCGCCTCTCTAGCACGGTTGTACATGCAGACTGCAGCGCCGAAGTGTGGAGGCTCAGCGAAGGATCGTCGAAAGTGAAAAGCAAGGCAGAGGATGGATGACTACTGCATTTTGTATGCCGACTACTTCGCCGATGAGCCGCTCCACGAAGAGGCCGTGTTTCGTCGTTGTTTCAGGATGAGCTGAAAGCTCTTCCTCGAGATCGTGCATGCCATCCGGGAGTTCGTGTTGGGTTCGCAGCATAGAAAACAAAAAAAATCCTGATAGAAACTATACGCCAAGATCTATCTACTAGATACGCGCAACGGGTGGATATACATCCATAGAGAACTTACCCTCGAAGAAAACAAAGCTTTGTTAACGAGATGGAACTCGTGGATGCAGTCGTACACTTGTCGATCTCAAGATCATGATGAAGTCCTTCAGGTCCAGCAGTTCCAGCACCATCAGGTCTAGCACCATCAAGTCCAGCACCGCAAAGTAGCGGTGCATCCGTGATCGCACACATGTTCGGTCCACCGAACAACCTCCGCCTCCTCGCTCAAGCGATGTAGCGAAAGCAGCAACTCCTTTCTAGATAAAGCCACCGGGAACATGTATCTCGCTAATCCGAGACCATGGGGAATAACTAGAGGGAGAAGAGAACCTTCACGAGGAGGTGGGGCAAGAGGAGAGGAGCCATGGGGCTCCTTTTATAGGGAAGGGGCGCATCCCCAAGGCCATGGTTGGCCGGCCATGGTGGGTGCCCCCACCTCTCCCTCATTCATGTGGGTGGAGCTTCCACTAAGCCCACTCACATTAATTTCAACTCCATTCACTTTGCATTTAATGTCCACCAAATTAAATGTGTTTTCTGTTTAAATAAAATATTTTTATTTATTTTATTCAGAATTTTGTTAATTACTTTAATTAACAAACTGATGTAGCCCAACATATGGAAGCCACCTTTGGTCCACATCATGCCATGCTAATCATCACTCCAAAGGTGAACTCCTTCCATGCTTTTCCTTTTGTTGGTTATTATGAGAATGGAATCCTACTTGAGACAAATGTCCATGATGTGACTAGATCCATGAACATGATGCCAAGGAGATGCAGCAAGGATGGCTCTAGAGCCAAGACACCCAAGCAAGAGGCCTGGAAGAGAAGACGCAAGAAGTTGCTGAAGCAGGACCGGGGTCTCCGGACCAGCAGACCGGAGTATCCGGTCTACCACACCGGAGTCTCCAGCCCGTCTCTAGACCGAGCCCCGAACCTGCGCCTGGGACAGTCTGAGACCCCCTCCGGAGGCGACACCGGAGACAGACCAGAGTCTCCGGCCCACACCGGAGTCTCCGGACCGAGCATCGTGGGCCTGCGCGCCTTAAGCTGGGCTTAGCCCATGTAACGCCCCAAACTTCCTGCTTATGCTTGTTTTACCCCTAGCTCGTGGTTGGCCTATATATATGCCCCACCCCCTCCTTGAAACCCGAGAGATGATGATGAATTGAGGCATGTGCCAAACCCTAGAATGGAACCCCCTCTCAATAGTAAATCTATGAGTTGTACAAGGCCTTGGAGTCGGTGCCCTTCTCCAAGTTGTCAAGACCCTCCTCAAGTGTTTGGTCTCTCCCTATCAAGGATTCTAGTAGTGCTTGGTCTCCCTTTGGGATTCTACTTGGTTGCTACTCTCTCCTTGATTTGGATTCTACCGTCTGCTTGTCAATCTCTCCTCGAGGATTCTATTGGATTGGTTGTTCAAACCAACGGGAGCAAATCGAATTGGGTGTGATTTGGCGTGTGTTTGTATCTTTACCTTGCATTAGAGTTGTGTTCATCGTGTTCATCGTGTTTTCCCTCACTTCCTCCTCAAATCCGTGAAGATCGGGCCATCCCAAGGGTCAATCCACAAGGAGACCCATAACAACTGGTATCAACAGCTTTTGGTTGCCACAGATTTGACTTCGCCCTTCGATTTCCACCATAAACTGAAAAATACCAAAAATATAGCCCCAAATTGCTTCTGGATCGATCTCTCGTTTTGGTGAGTTGATTGTGGTTTTAGTCCAATAAGAAACTTGTCTTTGGAGTTGGTCTACTTGTGCCCTGCGTTTCCCAGCCCAATTTGGTCGAAATTTTCTAGATTTGAGGGTTCAAGGGCCGAATTTCCACTCAAAAACACGAGCTGTTCGTCGTGCAGACTCTAGACCGGAGTCTCGCCGTTCCGGCGGACCGGAGTCTCCGGCCCACACCGGAGTTTCCAGACCAAAAGACCGGAGTCTCCGGCCCACAACGGAGTGTCCGGACAATCAACACCGGAGTCTCCGGCCCTGACAAAATTTTGACCCCCTTTTCCTTTTTCGACTGATTTCCTTTTGACGTTTGTGTTTCGTGTGCATGTTTGTCAACTGACAAAAGCTTCTGCAACGCCTCGCACTCGACATCAACACCATGGAACTCGAACCAGCCCTCCACCAACCGTTGCAAGTGCGACATCACCACAAGGTATAACTTGCACCACCCTTGTTAACCCCTTCTTCCTTTGTGTGTTACCTAACCTATCGAGAGTAGCTCATCTTGTGTTTGTCGAAGCATTGTGCGCTTGCTCTTGCATAAGTCATAGTGTAGAGGCAATAGCAAAAACTTGACTTCATAGCATAGCAAAGAAAGAGGTACCAAAAAAAAGCTTATAAGCAAAATAAAAAGAGAAAGATACCAATAAAAAAGAGAGTCCAAAGCTTCTAAGAAAGAGTGCGAGCAAGAGCAAGGCAAGCGTACAAATCCGTTGCTTCTCCATCTTTTGGCAAACGGGCTACGGTCTCTCCTAGTGTTGGCACGACACCGAGCATTAGTCTGCGTTAGGACCAATTTTGTTCGTTGCTCATTTTCATAGTCGTGTTAGCCACATTAATCTCCACCGTGTGTGTATAGTCGTAGGTTCTCTTCACCCTTTTGACCTTTCCTTTGACTTTGTTTTTGGTTAGATTTTACCCACTTTTGACAATAACCTTTTCGTTTGGTTGTTCCATTTGCTATCCACCTTCCTACCCATCCACCATGGGCCTTTGTGTGTGTGTGTCTTGTGTATTCACTTTGCTCTCGGCAAGAACAACCTTTCCAATTTTTGACTTGGTGAGGCAAGGTAGCACATACCATACCACCAATACCACCCTCATTTCACTTGTGGTGAAACAACATGTCTAGGGAAAGCGGAGAAAGCGGAGATGGCAACTTCAACAACCAAGATGGTTTTGCCACGCGCCACAACCTATGGGTGCAACGCCAAGAATTCAATGCCCAATTCGAGAGGCTTGAGAACCGGCTTGACGAAAATTTTCGAGAATTCGACTACCGTGACCGGCAACGCCAAGTGGAGTACAATGCTCAATCCCAAGCTCTTCACCAAGCTATTGCCAACCTCGACAACCGTCATGGACACCATTCAAGCTCGTCAAGTTCGTCTCTCGCGCGCTCCTCAAGTCATCATGGCGACCCCTCGGGCTCCCGTTCTCATCATGGAGAACCCCACCACCACAATGGGGAACATCAAGCTCGTCATCGCCATGAACAAGTGGTTGAGCCACAACATCAACAACCGCACCACGCAAGACATCATCGACACCATGATCACCAAGCGCATCCACAACACCAAGAAGAACATGGTTGCCCTCCACAACAAGCTATGGTACAAGCGCCACCACCACCCCAAGAGCAAGAACGCCATGATGAACACAACCGCATTGATAGGCGCCAACACCCGAACCATGACCATCGCCATCAAAAACAAGCTCATCGAGCACCACAATGGGATACGAGTGATGATGACGAGGATGCACACCGCGTGCGACACAACAACTGCTATGCTCAACCCAACCATCGTCATCAACAACCAGTGAATGCAAATGATTCCGAGCAAAGGCGTAGAAGAGACTTTGCGCATCAAGCTCCTCCTCCACCACCACGTGCACCAAGTGAAGCGAGCATAAGGCAAGATTGCCGCAACTACCACCGTGAACATGAAGAGGGCAAGTTTGGGAAGCTCAAGTTCATTATGCCCAAGTTCAAGGGAGAAGAAGACGCCGATGCATACATTGATTGGGAGCTCAAAGTTGACAAGATCTTCTGAGTCCACAACTACTCCAAAGAGAAGAAAGTTGCAATGGCATCCCTTGAGTTTGAGGACTATGCAAATGTTTGGTGGGAAGACTTCCAAAAGAACCGCGAGAAGAATGAGGAACCTCCAATTGAAACTTGGACCGAGATGAAGGAAGTGATGTACACACGCTTCGTCCCCGAGCATTATCGCCAAGATCTCTTCGACAAGCTACAAAACTTGAAACAAGGCACCAAGTCAATTGAAGAGTTCTACAAGGAAATGGAGAAAACCATGATGCGAGCTGATGTGAGAGAACTCGAAGAGCAAACCATAGCAAGGTTCCTCAACGGTTTGAGCCACCCAATAAGGAATATTGTTGACTTTCAACCGTACAAGAACCTCACCGAGCTCCTCCATCAAGCTACCAAAGCTGAGCGGCATTTGCAAAAGGAGAATGCATACGAAAGGCCCAAGCCATACTTTGTGTCCATCAATGCAAATGCTCCCGCAAAGCCAAATAACCAAGCAACGAGCTCATCCAAGCAAGCAAAGACTGTGATAGCACCCTCCTCCAACACGACATCGGATAGTCAAGTAACTTGCTTCAAGTGTGGAGTGAAAGGTCACAAGTCATATGAGTGCACCAACTCACGAGTGATGCTTACGGATGAGAATGGCGCAACCTACTCCGTAAGTGAAGAGGAATATGAAGCTCTCACTCAACGAGCTATTTCAAGGACAGCCACAATGGAAGAGGATGACACACTTGTATGTGAGCATGATCCGGGCCCCGCACTTGTCATAGCTCAAATCACGCCAACAAACTCCATCCCAAGAGAGGATCAACGCCTCAATATCTTCCAAACTCGTCCTGGAATTGATGGCAAGTCAATAAAAATGATCATTGATGGAGGTAGTTGCCAAAACCTCGCAAGTACGGAGCTTTGTGAGAAACTCAAGCTGCAATGCATAGAGCACCCTCACCGCTCAAGTCACGTCGACCAAGACAGAGCCTCCACCTCAAGAGCAACATGGTCCACAATCAAATGGACAACTTCAAGCGTGACATGGACAACAACTTCGCCAAACCATGAGCATGATGGCCAAGACAAATGATGCTTTGTGCTCATTACAATGCCTCACCAAGAAGAGTGCCAAGGACAAGAAGCTTCGTCGCGAGCGTCATGTGGATGACAAAGTGCGCCATCTACATCAACCTTTGGCAAGGCACGCCAATGACCTCCATCGACACCATCATAAGGAACCTTCAACTACTCATGCCACCACCACAATGGCACCAAGAGCAAGCTCTCCTCCACGCCATCAAGCTTCCACGCCAAAATTTGACGTCCTAGATGATGCATGCACCTTCATGGATGAGGAAGATGAAGACTTCTACTTCGCCAAGTTGGACGAGTACGTCAAGAGGACTACACAAGCCAAGGTGCAAGATGGCGACGACAAGGTCGAGAATGGTGAGCATGGGAGTTTCCCTTCACCAAAGGAGGCGCAAGGAGTTGAGAGAACCGAGCCTACCCCCATATGCTTGAGTGATAATGTGGTACCAATCCTATGTGAGTATGAGAGCCACTTAGCCCACTTGAGTGAAAGCAAGAGTGAGATGAGCGACTCCACCATACGTGAGATTGAGTGCTTCCACTTGGAGGGCATGAGTGATACACCGAATGAGTTGAGAGTGGTAGTTGATAGGTCATGTGAGACCACTTTGATTTCTAACGACTTACCCTCTACCTCTAGTGTGTTTGTCATGATGTGCTAGGTTCCATCGATCAAGAAGCGCCGAGCTTGGAGATGATGATGCCTCCAACCAAGAAGATGTACATGGTGGATGAAGATGATGCCATCCCCATATTGGATGATGAAGAAGTTGCCCACGTGGAGGCCAATGCTACCACAACACCCACTTCATATGAGAGGTATGAACAAGGTAAAAATAAATGTGTTGATGATGCCATGATCCCACTAGTGGACATGATGACTTGTGATGATTGGCATGCTATGGATGATGTTTGTGATATGACATATGCTTCATTGATATTTCCATGTGATACTTTGCCTTTGCATAATGTTGAGCATGTGAAATTATTTGATTGTGATGATGTTGCCATAGACATGCCATGCTTTAAACATTATGTTGATGATATCATTGCTTGCACTTTGTTGAACAATTGCTCTTTCCAATGTTTTTCTTGCGATGATATTACCAATGGTACCCCTCGAACCATGCTTTGTCATGGATGTTTTACAATCTCTCCCGTTGCTTGCAATAAGTTGAATAATTGCTCTTTCACTTGTTTTGCTTGCAACAATGATTCTAATATGGTTTATATTGAGATGGCCCCCATAGCTTTCTCAAATTTTGGAGATTTTGGTAAATTCCATGATAAGCATGTTCACCACTTGTATAGTCACCATGCATATATTTCATACTTGATTGACACTCATGGTGATGTGCACAAGAAGAGATACGTCATGATGGATGATGTGTTTCTCTACCATGCACACACGTTCTTCCTTTTGTGTTTGGTGTGTCTAGGTACCCGCACAAGAATGTCAACCTCAGTTGAGCACGAGTTGACAAAAAGAGCTCTAGAGAGCATCCCCCAAGTGAGTTCAAGATCGAACCCAGCTCTGATACCTTTTGCATGCTTTGCATCTTTCATGTTGATAAATTGCTCTTTCCGATGGTTTGATTGCAAGCATGTTGATGGTATTCGTTCACCTTGTGACAATAATGTCTCGTTGCTTTTGGATATTGATGCTTTGTGTGTTGCCACAAAAATGTTGAACAATTTCTCTGTCCAATGTTTTATGTGTAACCATAATGCCATTTTGAGCATGTATTGTCATGAGAGCTTCCAAGTCTCTCGTATTGTTGTTGCAACAAACATAAGGACCACTTGCTCTTTCATTTGGTTTGTTTGCAAATATGTTGCTTGTGTTTCCGCTTGCTATACTCATACCCCCATGATCTTGGCTTTTGATGATATGTGTATGGCATCCAACATATTGAGCAATTGTTCTTTCCAATGGTTGGTTTGCACACATAATGATGTTGTATTGGATGTTCTTCCGCATGTGTTTTTGCCGAATTCTCCTATCCTAGCATCAAAGATGTTGATCAATACTTTAGTCAATTGCTTTGAGTGCCACTCTAAGATGTTTATGGAGTTTTTGAGTTCCCACATTTGGATGATCTTCAAGCAATTTCCATGCACTTTGACCTTGCATATGCATCCTGATATGGGGTGGCCCGATCTTCTCAGCAAGCTCTTGTCGATGGTGATGATGGATGATAGATAACTAGTGCGTAGCTATGATCTCTCCCGCTCGATCCCTGATGCCAATGCAACAGCTCTCGAACCTTGTAGGATATTCACAACACCACACTCTTACGCACGCAGCCGTGACCACGAACGGTAGTCTGCAATCTACTAATTCCCAATGGAACAACAGATCACACTCAATTATAGTTGGTAGATTTGAACACAGGGTAATTCCAGAGGTTCTATGAAAGAAACAACTCCAAAATATTTTAACGTGGTCTTCCACCTAACTTGTGACGGCTACGGAGGTTTATATGAGGGCTGGGGCGTCCTCCCCTCTAAACGGGCCTAAAAACAGCCATAACTTGGCCCAAACTGACTCGGTTCGACTCAAACTGATACATACCGACCCATATATGGGTTCGGCCTTATTGACACGCAGTCCAAACGTCGTGGAACACCTCAAACATGTAATTCTTGGTGCGCCATCTCTCTCTCTCTTGCTCATACGTGATTTCCTCATTGCGTCCTAGTGTGCCTGCCTCCCGCTCCTCCCTCGCGCACTTGTTGATATTGGAAATCAGCGATTGTCCTTCTTGCTGCAACTCTCCTCCTCCTCGCGCAACGCTTGTGTTATCAATAAACCTGATCATACAAAGATGCATAGACTTAGGTAGTATAAAGTTCTCATTAAGTAAAACATCAGGTTCAATTAAGAGTGAATTCACCTGTTGCTCAATCAGCTTTGCACGAGCTCTTGTAATGGGTCCAATCCTGATTTCATTGGACTTGTTCTTTGCAGCAACATCTTCATTGTGAATACAAGTAGGAGATAGTGGAATAGTATGGATGTCCTCATCATCTCCCCCCCTTCAAAAGGCGTCGACCTCGACGCTCCAAGGTCTTCTCCAGCATATGGTGATAAATCAGCAACGTTGAAGCTGTTGCTAGCACCACCAAACTCCTCAATAGGTATATCAACTGAATAGGCATTATCATTAATTTTGGCTAGCACTTTGTAAGGACCAGCACCACGTGGCTTCAACTTGGACTTGCGAAGTAGTGGAAATCTGTCCTTGCGTAGATGCACCCAAACCATATCTCCAGGCTCGAACAACACTTCTTTTCTTGCTTGATTCCTTGCAGCAGCAATGTTCTTGCCTTTCTTCTCAATAGCCTCTCGAATCTTCTCATGTATTTTCTTCACATAATCAGCACGTTTTGATGCCTCCATATCAACTCTCTCATGTAATGGCAGAGGCAACATATCGAGTGGCGTTAATGGCTTGAAGCCATACACCACCTCAAAAGGACAAAGCTGAGTAGTTGAATGCACAGCCCTGTTGTAAGCGAACTCAACATGTGGCAAACACTCCTCCCACTCCCTCAGGTTCTTTTTAATCATGGTCCTTAGTAGCTGTGACAATGTTCTATTCACCACCTCTGTTTGACCATCTGTTTGGGGGTGACATGTAGTACTGAACAGCAACTTCGTTCCTAGCTTCCCCCACAAGGTCTTCCAAAAGTAGCTCATGAACTTCACATCACGGTCAGAAACAATCGTCTTTGGTACTCCATGTAATCTCACGATGTCCCTGAAAAACAGGTTAGCAACATGCGACGCATCGTCGCTTTTGTGGCAGGCAATAAAATGAGCCATCTTAGAGAACCTATCCACTACCACAAATATAGAATCATGACCTCTCTGAATTTTAGGTAGACCTAGCACAAAATCCATACTAATGTCTTCCCATGGAGTAGTAGGTGCAGAGAGAGGTGTATACAAACCGTGAGGCTTCAGCTTGGATTTCGACTTGTGGCAAGTAATGCATCTTCTCACAAATCTGTACACATCACGCCTCATCTTGGGCCAATAAAAATGATCAGCAAGCATGATCAACGTCTTCTCACGCCCAAAGTGACCCATCAAACCACCAGCATGTGATTCCTGCACTAAGAACAAACACAACGACGATTCTGGAATACATAGTTTGTTAGCTCGAAACAAATTATCCCATGCGTTTCTAAGAGCACATAAACGATATGGTTCAACAAAATCATGGTCAGTTGCATAAAGTGCACAAATAGCTTCTAATCCAGGAATTTTAACATCAAGATTGGTTAATAGCATGTTCTTCCTAGATAGAGCATCAGCAAAAACGTTCTCTTTTCCCTTCTTATAATTAATGATGTAAGGAAAAGACTCAATGAAGTCAACCCATTTAGCTAATCTTCGATGCAAGTTTGATTGAGCTTTCAAGTATTTCAATGCTTCATGATCAGAATGTATGATGAATTCCTTTGGCCACAAATAATGTTGCCAAACCTCAAGAACTCTAACAAGTGCATAATTCTTTATCATAGATAGAATAATTCAAACGAGCACCAGTCAATTTCTCAGAAAAATAAGCTATAGGCCGACCCTCTTGCATCAAAACGCCACCTATGCCTATACCACTAGCATCACATTCAACTTCAAATTGCTTCGAAAAATCAGGTAATGCAAGCAATGGTGCAGAAGTAAGCAAACGTTTCAATGTATCAAATGCAATGTCTTGGGCCGCGCCCCATACAAAAGGAACACCTTTCTTTGTCAAATCATTTAATGGTGCAGCAATGGTGCTAAAATCTTTCACAAAGCGCCTATAGAAACCAGCGAGACCGTGGAAACTATGCACTTGACTTACATTCATTGGAGTAGGCCAATTTTGAATTGATTCAATTTTAGATTGATCTACCTCTACTCCATGCTTAGAAACAACAAATCCTAGGAATATGACCTTATCTTTTGCAAATGTACACTTCTCAAGATTAGCATACAGTTTATTATCACGTAACACTTGCAAAACTTGTCTAATATGAGTGCAATGTTCAGATTCGGTGTGGCTGTATATGAGTATATCATCAAAGTAAACAACCACAAAACGACCAATAAACTCTCTCAAAACATGATTCATCAAACGCATGAAAGTACTAGGTGCATTAGTAAGACCAAACTGCATGACTAACCACTCATACAAACCGAATTTAGTTTTGAAAGCAGTTTTCCATTCATCCCCTTCTTTCATCCTAATTTGATGATAACCACTACGCATGTCAATTTTAGAGAAAACAACAGCACCACTCAATTCATCTAGCATATCCTCTAAGCGTGGAATAGGATGACGATATCGAATAGTGATGTTATTAATCGCTCTACAGTCAACACACATGCGCCATGTACCATCTTTCTTAGGAACTAAATTAACAGGAACATCACAAGGGCTAAGAGAAACACGAATGTACCCTTTATCGAGCAACGCTTGTACTTGCTTCTGAATTTCCTTAGTTTCTTTGGGATTAGTCCTGTAGGGTGCACGGTTGGGAAGTGTGGCACCAGGAATCAAGTCCACTTGATGTTCTATACCACGCAATGGGGGTAAGCCTGCGGGTACATCTTCTGGAAACACATCCCCAAAGTCCTGCAAAACAGAAGACACACCAAGAGAAATAAGGGTCATGTCGTTAGAAACCAATACCTCGCCCTTATACATGAGCACAAGTGGCATGGCTGTAGGATCCTCACGAAACTCTCTCATATCCTCCTTGGTGGCTAATATCAATAACCCAGGCACTCTCTCACTTTTCGTTATATCACTCAATTTAGGCTCCATTACATCAGGAACAGCTGTCACGCAATCTCGCCGAGTGGTAGTATCTTCCTTCAAGTTCACCTCTATCTTTTGGCGAGAATCATTCACAATTTCTTGTGGTGTCATTGGCTGCATAGTAATCTTTTTTCCTTTGAATTCCAAGTGATATGTATTGGCTCGGCCATTGTGTTGCACATGGCGATCATAGAGCCAAGGCCGACCCAAGAGTAGGTGACAAACAATCATAGGAACCACATCAAAATCAATAGAATCTTTGTATGGCCCTATTTGAAAGTTCACTCGTACCATATGATTTACCTTCATCTCACCATTGTTGCTCAACCATTGTATGTAGTATGGCTTGGGATGAGGTAAGTATGTCAAATTCAGTTTGGCACATAGTTCCTTACTTGCAAGATTTCTGCAGCTACCTCCATCAATAATGACCTTGCAAGCTTTATTTGGTCCAACTAGAGCTTTTGTTTGGAACAAGTTGTAACGCTGGGATTCCTCAACCGGTTGCACGCTAAGTACACGTGAAGACACGACGATAGTTGGTGCATGCTCAGCATATGCATCAGCACCACCCTCGTCGTCATCAATATCATCATCAGAAGCTTCATCTCCACTTTCTACTTCACCTTGTTCATTAACAAACATAACCTTGCTGTTTGGACAATCCTTCTTGTAGTGACCTCTGCCTCCACAAGTATGGCACACCACATCACGAGTACGTGCAGTAGACATGTTGGAACCCGAGCTAGCAGCAGGAGCAGCGGGTTTTCGAGTATTAGAACCAAACGAAGGTGTACTTGCTGGTTTGGCTGATGGTGCAAACGGAACAACAGCTGGTGGCATGATAGTGGGAGGTGTAGATCTGGCCGAAAATCTGCTAGAAGATGGAAATCGAGCACGTGACTTTTCCTCTTCAGCCAGCTGGGACTCGGCCTCTTTAGCATGGTGCAGCAGCTCGTTCATTGTCTCATACTTGTGATAACGCACAATACTCTTGATTTGAAGCTTCAAATTGTTGAGGAAACGTTGCATCGTCATCTCTCGTGATTCACGAACATTAGCACGCTGCATAAGCATCTTCATCTCCATGTAGTACTCATCAACTGTCATTGTGCCTTGCCTCAACTGTGTGAGCTTGTCAAACACAGAACGCAAATAATTGGAGGGAACGAAACGATCCACCATGATGGCCTTCATCTCACGCCAATCCCTCACAGGAAGTTCATTGTCGTTCCGTCTATTCTGCACAATAGCTTCCCACCAACGCAAAGCGTAACCATCAAATTCTGATGCAGCAAGTTTTACCTTCTTGTCTTCTGGGTAATCAAATAAACGCCAGAGCTTTTCAATCTTCAACTCCCAAGTAATATAATTCTCAGGATCAAGCGAGCCATTGAATGAAGGAATTGAGAACTTGGGCTTGCCCAAACTATCATCAGTTGGATTGTAAGCACGCTGGGCACGTCCAAGAGGAGCATACCCACGGCCATACAGAGGAGCAGCCGCAGGTGCAGGGGGATTTGCTCGTCCCCTGCCATGATGTGGAGCAGCATCAACCGCACTTCCCTCATCAAAGTCCTCAAACCCATCATCATGTTGTGCCAGACCGGGCTGGAGTGTTGCCTGAATCGCCTCAATGGAACGCTGCAAGGTGGCAAAGTTGACATTCATAGCAGTCAGCTGCGTCTGAATATTATTGATGGCTCCAGTATTATTCTCCACAGCATCTTGTATGTCGGTGATATTTCTATCAACAGACTCTCTCCAAGTAACAAGCTCCTCCACCTGCTTTTTCTGTGACACAATTTCATCATCACTCAAAGACATGATTAGTAAGTTAGTGCAAAAATCAAAATCAGTATGGTGGAAACTCTCACAACTCACTCACAACTGATAATAAGGAAGATCTTACCATTCCAAAGTGAATAGAGATGCTCTACCAAACGTAATCAAAGACTGATGCACTGAAGTGATGAAGTGAATATCAAAGGTATAGAGAACGATCACAGGGCACACAGGTTATTTATGGTGGAGCTATAGGTATGGTATCCTATCTACACCGCAAACAAGTCCTAGTGCTGATCGTATGACAAAGACCCACGGAAACACACACGGTGGAGCTAAATGGGGCAATTGCAACTATGAAAATGAGCTCAAAAAAGTAAGGTATGTCGGAGGAATGCTCGTGTTGCAACGCACAAGGAGAGACGCTAGCAATGTCTCAACGAAACGGGCACATGATTGCTAAACTGAGCAACCCGCAGAGCACTAAGCACGCTAGTCTCGTAGGATAGTGTTAGACACAAAGAAAGGTTTACTAAGGCTCACAAGGATAGGTAAGCTATGTGGACTCAGTAAAAAAATAAACAAAAAAATAAAAAAAATTGACCTGAGAATTGGTCTCTGCCACGGCAGAAAAACGGCCTAAAATCCTGCCGCGGCAGGATGGCGGCAGAAAAAAAATAATTTCTCGTACTAGCACAGACTGGTCTGTGGTAAGGCGACGGCTCGATTTTTTTTTCGGAATTTTTTTTGGTCACGCTGGAGCACATACTTGTCTGCGGTCAGGCGTGAGGCAGCGAGCCGATTTTTTTTATTCCGACTCGCCAAGTAGTACACAACTAGGACTCTTTACGTGGATCAGATCTGACTTGATGGTAGCGGAAAAAGATGGTGGAAAACAACTAGAACAACTAGAAAAACAAATCTACGAAGAACAGATCTAGATCTAATCTAATAGAGGAATGCGACCAACAACTATTACTCGAATACGATGTAATCTAGGCTATGGCAACTCTTTTTGTCGGGCTTTTTCTGTATAGGATGAAAAACACTCTCTAATCTATGGATGGATTGTGGATTGCTTACCGAGGCAACGAGGAAATCTGATACCAAGATGATATTGCTCACCGAGTAAACCTAGCGCTCTGATACCAAGATGATATGGGGTGGCCCGATCTTCTCAGCAAGTTCTTGTCGATGGTGATGGTGGATGATAGATAACTAGTGCGTAGCTATGATCTCTCCCGCTCGATCCCTGATGCCAATGCAACAGCTCTCGAACCTTGTAGGATATTCACAACACCACACTCTTGCGCACGCAGCCGTGACCACGAACGGTAGTCTGCAATCTACTAATTCCCAATGGAACAACAGATCACACTCAATTATAGTTGGTAGATTCGAACACAGGGTAATTCCAGAGGTTCTATGAAAGAAACAACTCCAAAATATTTTAACGTGGTCTTCCACCTAACTTGTGACGGCTACGGAGGTTTATATGAGGGCTGGGGCGTCCTCCCCTCTAAACGGGCCTAAAAACAGCCATAACTTGGCCCAAACTGACTCGGTTCGACTCAAACTGATACATACCGACCCATATATGGGTTCGGCCTTATTGGCACGCAGTCCAAACGTCGTGGAACACCTCAAAAATGTAATTCTTGGTGCGCCATCTCTCTCTCTTGCTCATACGTGATTTCCTCATTGCGTCCTAGTGCGCCTGCCTCCCGCTCCTCCCTCGCGCACTTGTTGATATTGGAAATCAGCGCTTGTCCTTCTTGCTGCAACTCTCCTCCTCCTCGCGCAACGCTTGTGTTATCAATAAACCTGATCATACAAAGATGCATAGACTTAGGTAGTATAAAATTCTCATTAAGTAAAACATCAGGTTCAATTAAGAGTGAATTCACCTGTTGCTCAATCATCTTTGCACGATCTCTTGTAATGGGTCCAATCCTAATTTCATTGGACTTGTTCTTTGCATCAACATCTTCATTGTGAATAGGAGTAGGAGATAGTGGAATAGTATGGATGTCCTCATCACATCCCATTTGCTATACTTGAGTTGTGCTAATAGTGTTGTGAACAAGAATGGACATGCCACATATGACATGCTCCTCTATCACACACAAACATATTTTGCTTGGTCTTTGTTGTGTGAAGGTACAATTGCATACACGTCAACCTCTATGGATAAAGAGTTGACAAGACGAATCGAAGAGAGTTACCTAGGGCTATCCTTCAACGAGTTATCTCTACAACATAAGGTGACCTCCTTCTCCTTGAGGACTCATGCTATAATCTTCATGGATTGGCTACGCTTTGAGTGTTGCTTCGCTTTTGTTGTGAGCTTTGTAGGCTTCATGGAAGGCGAAGGAACATTGAAGTGTTGTCAAGTCAATCTTTTCGAGGACGACTATATGGTGAACCCCAGGATCAAGAAGGCCTCTCGACATCTTCTACTTTGTGATGAGTGTGTAGAGTCGAGGACGACTCTTTTTGAAGGGAGGGGAGATGATGTAGCCCGACCTTCGGTCGTTACCACATCATGGTCTCCAACTTATGCCAAGTCGTCATGGACTCGAAAGATGAATCCGTTCCTCTATGCGAGTCCACTTCCTACCCTTTTGGATGGTATACTACATCATACTCCGTCCCATATACATGATAGGTTCACACCAACAAGTACGGAGGCATGGGAGGAAGCCTGGAGCACCAAGCCTGACAAGACAGAGGCCTGGAAGAGAAGACGGAAGAAGCAGCAGCTGGAGCACCAGAGTCTCCGGCCTGCGCACACCGGAGTTTCCGGCCTGAAGACACCGGAGTCTCCGGCCTGCATACCCCGGAGTCTCCGGACCCATTTCCGGACCGACCCCCAGATCGAGCTTGAGGACAGTCCGTCTGCCACTCCGGAGGCGACACCGGAGACAGACCGGAGTCTTCGGCCCAGACCGGAGTCTCCGGACCACCACACCGGAGTCTCCGGCCTGAGCGTATGGGCCTGCGCGCCGCCAGCTGGGCCCTTGGCCCATGTACCCCTTAGTCCGCCCAGACTTTACCCTTTTATTCCTAAAGTACCCTTGAACTAGTGGCTGGCCTATATATAGTGCCCCCACCCCCTCATGTAACCCTAGGCATAGATGATAGACTAAAGAAAACCCCCTTTGTGGAATCTCTAGTTTTGCCTCATCCCCTTCTACCAAAGGGGATCGACTATCGTCACCACCTCGTTGGAGTTTGCATCGTGCCTCCCTCGTTGTACAAGGCCTTGGCATCGGTGTCCCTTTGCCAAGACGTCAAGACCCTCTCCAAGGTGTTCTTCCCTCTCCACGTGGGATCGAGGGAGCACGTTGACCGATCTTTCCTTGCGAGGATTCTATCGGACCGGTGGCCACCGGTGAGAGCAATCGCCCTTGTATCGTGTGTGTTTTGCGTGTGTTCATCGTGTTCTTTGCGAGGTGTGCGTCCGCTTCCGCTACCTTCTCCCTTTCCCCTCGCTTTCCCATCGATTTGACCACGAGATCCGTGAAGATCGGGCCACCCACGGGGTTACCCCATAACATGTTTCCAAGGTACAGGACATACGAGATTGGCCCATTCCAACAAATGTGAGGGAACTCCAAACTTTTCATGGGTTGGCCGGTTTCTATCGTCGCTTTGTGAAAGACTTTTCAACCATTGCGTGTCCCCTTAATGAATTGACCAAAAAGAATGTCACCTTTGTGTGGTGCAAACCACAACAAAAAGCTTTTGACGAACTTAAAAAGAGGCTCACCGAAGCACCTCTTCTTGCTTTACCGGACTTCACAAAAACTTTTGAGATCGAGTGTGATGCTAGTGGTATTGGCATTGGAGGAGTCCTTATGCAAAACGGACGTCCAATAGCCTACCATAGCGAGAAACTTGATGGTGCTCGCCTCAATTATCCGATTTATGACAAAGAGATTTTTGCCTTAGTTCGTGTCCTTCAAGTTTGGCAACATTACCTCTGGCCCAAGGAATTTATCATACATTCCGACCATGAGTCCTTGAAATATCTCAAAGGCCAAGCCAACTTGAGTAAGAGACACGCTAAGTGGGTTGAATTTATGGAGTCTTTTCCGTACATTGTCAAGTTTAAGAAGGGCAAAGATAATGTAGTTGCGGACGCATTGTCTCGCAAACATGCAAGCCTTCTTACGAGACTTGAAATCAACGTGTTGGGTCTTGAGAAAATAAAATATTTGTATGCTTCCGACCCGTTCTTTGAACCAATTTTCGCAAAGTGCTCCAATGATAAAGGAGTTGATGATTTCTATTTGCATAAGGGCTTTCTATTTAAACCAAACAAGCAATGCATCCCGAAGTCGTCGCTTCAACTTTTGCTTCTCCAAGAATCTCATGGGGGAGGCCTTATGGGTCACTTTGGCCGTGACAAGACATTGGACATGCTCTCCACTCACTACTTTTGGCCCAAGATGAAACGCGACGTGGAGCGCTACGTTCAATGATGCACGACATGTGTTCAAGCTAAGTCGCAAGCTAACCCCTTGTAACACCCTCGAATCGGCCCTATGCAAGTTTTAGCGCTTCCCGCCAAACCCGCATAGAAACGATTCAAGGACGGCCACCAGGCACTTGCGTGCGGGTGGAGAACGAAGTAATACCATTACACATTAGTCCACGATGGAACCCACAGAACATATATATACAACAACGACTCCATGAGTCAAGAATACAGATATACTATACAAATATCCAAATCACCTTGAAAACAATAGAGCGTTCGACTACGGACAAGATGCAAATGGGGCTAAGAGCCCTGAAGAATAACCAATGGCGTCCATAACCCTGCCCAGGCCAAGTCGGAAGGGTAACCCTGCTAACGACGTCGAACTCAAACCTGTCAAACAAAAGGGGTGCCGACAAAGGGCAAAGGAAAAAGGGAGCGGTCAGTACTGAGGCCAGTACATGGCGAGGCTAGAATTCGGCGGCTCTCGCCTACATAGGTATGATGGACTGAAGCGGCAACGCAACATGCACTAAACAACCTATAGAGACTCGATGCATCTGTCGGCTATTAGAGAGGGATAAGATAGACCTATTCGGGACCAACTTGATACTAACACCAATCATACCCATCCTGGTATTTCCCCCTCGAGACCAAACGAGGAAGTCAAACCGAGGAACTCACATAGTTGGTAGTTTTATTCATTCCATTATAGTTGAAGCACTTACTAGTCAGATATAGATAGCATGAGTCATCCTGATAGCATTAGTAGTGGGCAGTTTTAGTTAATCATTCAGTTGTAGTTGCAATACTTACTAGTTAGATACAATTAGCATGTGACGTCCCAAAGCCAGCAGTTGTTGGCAGTTTTCTTTCATTCCATTGGAGTTGCGATACTTACTAGGCAGGTATAACATGACACGATACACCCCAGTTCCATCAGTTGCTGGCACTTTTATTACCCATTCCATTGTAGTGAAGCTGATTACTAGGCACATATTAAGTCAAATTTATAGCACAACTTTAGTTATGCTTGTCTATGATCGAGATACTGTGCTCCAAGTCGTCCATAACCGCGGACACGGCTTTTAGAAAGATTTTGATGAGGACATCCATGCTATTCCACTATCTCCTACTCCTATTCACAATGAAGATGTTGCTGCAAAGAACAAGTCTAATGAAATCAGGATTGGACCCATTACAAGAGCTCGTGCAAAGCTGATTGAGCAACAGGTGAATTCACTCTTAATTGAACCTGATGTTTTACTTAATGAGAACTTTATACTACCTAAGTCTATGCATCTTTGTATGATCAGGTTTATTGATAACACAAGCGTTGCACGAGGAGGAGGAGAGTTGCAGCAAGAAGGACAAGCGCTGATTTCCAATATCAACAAGTGCAAGAGGGAGGAGCGGGAGGCATGCGCACTAGGAGGCAATGAGGAAATCACGTATGAGCAAGAGAGAGAGATGGCGCACCAAGAATTACATGTTTGAGGTGTTCCACGACGTTTGGACTGCGTGCCAATAAGGCCGAACCCATATATGGGTCGGTATGTATCAGTTTGAGTCGAACCGAGTCAGTTTGGGCCAAGTTATGGCTGTTTTTAGGCCCGTTTAGAGGGGAGGACGCCCCAACCCTCATATAAACCTCCGTAGCCGTCACAAGTTAGGGTTTAGACCACGTTAAAATATTTTAGAGTTGTTTCTTTCATAGAACCTCTGGAATTACCCTGTGTTCGAATCTGCCAACTATAATTGAGTGTGATCTGTTGTTCCATTGGGAATTAGTAGATTGCATACTACCGTTCGTGGTCATGACTGCGTGCGCAAAAGTGTGGTGTTGTGAATCTCCTACAAGGTTCGAGATCTGTTGTGCTGGCATCAGGGATCGAGCGAGAGAGATCATAGCTACGCACTAGTTATCTATCGTCCACCATCATCATCGCCATCCGCTTACTGAGAAGATCGGGCCACCCCATATCATTTTGGTATCAGATTTCCAGTGTTGCCTCGGTAAGCATCCACAAATCCATCCATAGATTAGTTGTTTTTGTCCTATACAGAAAAAGCCACACAAAAATATTAGGGTTCATAGTTCATTGCCATAGCCTAGATAACACTGCTCGTGAGTTCTAGTTGCTGATCGTAATCCTTTTGTGTAGCCTTTCTTCTAAATCTGAGTCGTAGTTTTTGTCTAGTTTTCGTCTGTTTTTGATCCGTTGTCGGAGTCCCTAGACTATTTCTAGACTGTTCGTCGTGTTCTTGAGTCTTAGATCTAGTAGATCTGTTTTCTTTTAGTCTCAGGTTGTAGATCCGTTTGAAAGAAGGAGAAAAAAAAGCAAACTGATCGGATCTAGACTTGTACTGAGTTTGCTTCACGCTGAAGTAAAAAAAGAATTCGGCTCGCTGCCTCACGCCTGACCGCAGACGGGTGTGTGCTCCAGCGTGAAAGCAAAAAAAAAATCCGAAAAAAAATCGGACAGTCGCCTTACCACAGACAGGTCTGTCCTCATACAAGAAATTTTTGTGTCTGCCGACATCCTGCCGTGGCAGGATTTTAGGCCGTTTTTCTGCCGTGGCAGAGACCAATTCTCAGGTCAATTTTTTTTCTTTTTTGTTTATTTTTTTTACTGAGTCCACATAGCGTACCTATCCTTGTGAGCCTTAGTAAACCTTTCTTTGTGTCTAAAACTATCCTACGAGACTAGCGTGCTTAGTGCTCTGCGGGCTGCTCAGTTTAGCAATCTTGTGCCCATTTCGTTGAGACATTGCTAGCGTCTCTCCTTGTGCATTGCAACACGAGCATTCCTCCGACATACCTTAATTTATTGAGCTCATTTTCATAGTTGCAATTGCCCCATTTATCTCCACCGTGTGTGTTTCCGTGGGTCTTTGTCATACGATCAGCACTAGGACTTGTTTGCGGTGTAGTTAGGATACCATACCTACAGTTCCACCATAAATACCATGTGTGCCCTGTGATCGTTCTCTATACCTTTGATATTCACTTCATCACATCAGTGCATCAGTTTCTGATTTCGTTTGGTAGAGCATCTCTATTCACTTTGGAACGGTAAGATCTCCTTTCTTATTAGTTGTGAGTGAGCTGTGAGAGTTCCACCATACAGATTTTGATTTTTGCACTAACCTACTAATCATTTCTTCTAGTGATGATGATGTTGTGATGCAGAAAAAGAAGGATGAAGAGCTTGTTAATTGGCGTGAATATGAGGCTTTGAAGTCCCACTTGACACGTGTGTTTACTAACACGACAGATGCCATTGACAAGAATCTCCAGGATATGAATATGAGATTGGATCAGCATGTTGGAACGGTTGATACTATTCAAACGCAAGTGGCTATGCTCAATGTTAATGTCACCACTTTGCAGCGTTCCATTGAGGGCTTAACAGCCGCTTTACATAGAAGGGAAGATCCTCAACATGATGATGCCTTTGATGATTTCGATGAGGGTAGCGCTGTGGATGCTGCTCCACATGTTGGCAGGGGACGTGCTATTCCCCCTGCCCATGCACCTGCTCATGGCCGTGGGTTTGCCCCTCTTGGGCGTGCTCAACGTGTTCACAACCAAGCTGCTGATGATGGTTTGGGCAAGCCAAAGTTTTCGATCCCCAAGTTTGATGGTTCCCTTGATCCTGAAGATTACCTCACATGGGAGTTGAAGATTGAGAAACTCTGGCGCTTATTTGACTATCCAGAAGATAAGAAGGTCAAGCTTGCAGCATCTGAATTTGATGGTTATGCTTTGCGTTGGTGGGATGCTCTTGTGCAACATAGGAGGGAGGACAATGAACTTCCTGTGATGGATTGGCGCGAGATGAAGCAAATCATGAAGGCTCGTTTCGTTCCAACCAACTACTTGCAATCATTTTTTGATAAATTGACGCAATTGAAGCAAGGCACAATGACAGTAGATGTGTACTACATGGAGATGGAGCTGCTTATGCAGCGTGCTCAAGTTCGCGAGTCCATTGAGATGACCATGCAGCGATTCCTAAACAATCTGAAGTTGCCAATCAAGAGCATAGTGCGTCATCACAAGTATGAGACCATGAATGAGCTATTGCACCATGCTAGAGAGGCCGAATCCCAGTTGGCAGAAGAGGCGAAGTCACGCGCTCGTTTTCCATCCTCCAGCAGATTTTCGGCCAGATCTATTCCTCCTACAGTCACGCCACCAGCTGCTATTTCGTTTACACCATCGGCCAAACCAGCAAGTACACCTTCGTTTGGTTCTAATGCTCGGAAACCCGCTGCTCCTGCTGCTAGCTCGGGTTCCAACATGTCTACTGCACGTACTCATGATGTGGTGTGCCATACTTGTGGAGGCAGAGGTCACTACAAGAAGGATTGTCCAAACAACAAGGTTATGTTTGTTAATGAACAAGGTGAAGTAGAAAGTGGAGATGAAGCTTCTGATGATGATATTGATGACGGCGAGGTTGGTGCTGATGCATATGCTGAGCGTGCACCCACTATTGTCGTATCTTCACGTGTACTTAGTGTGCAACCGGTTGAGGAATCCCAGCGTTAACCTGTTCCAAACAAAAGCTCTAGTTGAACCAAACAAAGCTTGCAAGGTCATTATTGATGGAGGTAGCTGCAGAAATCTTGCAAGTAAGGAACTATGTGCCAAACTGAATTTGGCATACTTACCTCATCCGAAGCCATACTACATACAATGGTTGAGCAACAATGGTGAGATGAAGGTAAATCATATGGTACGAGTGAACTTTCAAATAGGGCCATACAAAGATTCTATTGATTTTGATGTGGTTCCTATGACTGTTTGTCACCTACTATTGGGTCGGCCTTGGCTCTATGATCGCCATGTGCAACACAATGGCCGAGCCAATACATATCACTTGGAATTCAAAGGAAAGAAGATTACTATGCAGCCAATGACACCACAAGAAATTGTGAATGATTCTCGCCAGAAGATAGAGGTGAACTTGAAGGAAGATACTACCACTCGGGGAGATTGCGTGACAGCTGTTCCTGATGTAATTGAGCCTAAATTGAGTGATATAACGAAAAGTGAGAGAGTGCCTAGTTTATTGATATTAGCCACTAAGGAAGATATGAGAGAATTTCGTGAGGATCCTACAGCCATGCCACTTGTGCTCATGTATAAGGGCGAGGTATTGGTTTCTAACGACATGAACCCTATTTCTCTTGGTGTCTCGTCTGTTTTGCAGGACTTTGGGGATGTGTTTCTAGAAGATGTACCCGCAGGCTTACCTCCATTGCGTGGTATAGAACATCAAGTGGACTTGATTCCTGGTGCCACACTTCCCAACCGTGCACCCTACAGGACTAATCCCGAAGAAACTAAGGAAATTCAGAAGCAAGTACAAGCGTTGCTGGATAAAGGGTACATTCGTGTTTCTCTTAGCCCTTGTGCTGTTCCTGTTGGTTTAGTTCCTAAGAAAGATGGTACATTGCGCATGTGTGTTGACTGTAGAGCGATTAATAACATCACTATTCGATATCGTCATCCTATTCCACGCTTAGAGGATATGCTAGATGAATTGAGTGGTGCTGCTGTTTTCTCTAAAATTGACTTGCGTAGTGGTTATCATCAAATTAGGATGAAAGAAGGGGATGAATGGAAAACTGCTTTCAAAACTAAATTCGGCTTGTATGAGTGGTTAGTCATGCCGTTTGGTCTTACTAATGCACCTAGTACTTTCATGCGTTTGATGAATCATGTTTTGAGAGAGTTTATTGGTCGTTTTGTGGTTGTTTACTTTGATGATATACTCATATACAGCCACACTGAATCTGAACAATGCACTCATATTAGATAAGTTTTGCAAGTGTTACGTGATAATAAACTATATGCTAATCTTGAGAAGTGTACATTTGCAAAAGATAAGGTCATATTCCTAGGATTTGTTGTTTCTAAGCATGGAGTAGAGGTGGATCAATCTAAAATTGAATCAATTCAGAATTGGCCTACTCCAATGAATGTAAGTCAAGTGCGTAGTTTCCACGGTCTTGCTGGTTTCTATAGGCGCTTTGTGAAAGATTTTAGCACCATTGCTGCACCATTAAATGATTTGACAAAGAAAGGTGTTCCTTTTGTATGGGGCGCGACCCAAGACATTGCATTTGATACATTGAAACATTTGCTTACTTCTGCACCATTGCTTGCATTACCTGATTTTTCGAAGCAATTTGAAGTTGAATGTGATGCTAGTGGTATAGGCATAGGTGGCGTTTTGATGCAAGAGGGTCGGCCTATAGCTTATTTTTCTGAGAAATTGACTAATGCTCGTTTGAATTATTCAATCTATGATAAAGAATTGTATGCACTTGTGAGAGTACTTGAAGTTTGGCAACATTATTTGTGGCCAAAGGAATTCATCATACATTCTGATCATGAAGCATTGAAATACTTGAAAGCTCAAACAAACTTGCATAGAAGATTAGCTAAATGGGTTGAGTTCATTAAGTCTTTTCCTTACATCATTAATTATAAGAAGGGAAAAGAGAATGTTGTTGCTGATGCTCTATCTAGGAAGAACATGCTATTAACCAATCTTGATGTTAAAATTCCTGGATTAGAAGCTATTTGTGCACTTTATGCAACTGACCATGATTTTGCTGAACCATATCGTTTATGTGCTCTTAGAAACGCATGTGATAAGTATCATATACATGATGGATATTTGTTTCGAGCTAACAAACTATGTATTCCAGAATCGTCGTTGCGTTTGTTCTTAGTGCAGGAATCACATGCTGGTGGTTTGATGGTTCACTTTGGGCATGAGAAGACATTGCTCATGCTTGCTGATCATTTTTATTGGCCCAAGATGAGGCATGATGTGTACAGATTTGTGAGAAGATGCATTACTTGCCACAAGTCGAAATCCAAGCTGAAGCCTCACGGTTTGTATACACCTCTCTCTGCACCTACTACTCCATGGGAAGACATTAGTATGGATTTTGTGCTAGGTCTACCTAAAACTCAAAGAGGTCATGATTCTATATTTGTGGTAGTGGATAGGTTCTCTAAGATGGCTCATTTTATTGCCTGCCACAAAAGCGACGATGCGTCGCATGTTGCTAACCTGTTTTTCAGGGACATCATGAGATTACATGGCGTACCAAAGACGATTGTTTCTGAGCGTGATGTGAAGTTCATGAGCTACTTTTGGAAGACCTTATGGGGGATCTAGGAACGGTTGCTGTTCAGTACTACATGTCACCCCCAAACAGATGGTCAAACGGAGGTGGTGAATAGAACATTGTCACAGCTACTAAGGACCATGATTAAAAAGAATCTGCGGGAATGGGAAGAGTGTTTGCCACATGTTGAGTTTGCTTACAACAGGGCTGTGCATTCAACTACTCAGCTTTGTCCTTTTGAGGTGGTGTATGGTTTCAAGCCATTGACGCCACTTGATATGTTGCCTCTGCCATTACATGAGAGAGTTGATATGGAGGCATCAAAACGTGCTGATTATGTGAAGAAAATACATGAGAAGACTCGAGAGGCTATTGAGAAGAAAGGCACGAACATTGCTGCTACAAGGAATCAAGCAAGAAAAGAAGTGTTGTTCGAGCCTGGAGATATGGTTTGGGTGCATCTACGCAAGGACAGATTTCCACTACTTCGCAAGTCCAAGTTGAAGCCACGTGGTGCTGGTCCTTACAAAGTGCTAGCCAAAATTAATGATAATGCCTACTCGGTTGATATACCTATTGAGGAGTTTGGTGGTGCTAGCAACAGCTTCAACGTTGCTGATTTATCACCATATGCTGGAGAAGACCTTGGAGCGTCGAGGTCGACGCCTTTTGAAGGGGTGGGGGAGATGATGAGGACATCCATACTATTCCACTATCTCCTACTCCTATTCACAATGAAGATGTTGCTACAAAGAACAAGTCCAATGAAATCAGGATTGGACCCATTACAAGAGCTCGTGCAAAGCTGATTGAGCAACAGGTGAATTCACTCTTAATTGAACCTGATGTTTTACTTAATGAGAACTTTATACTACCTAAGTCTATGCATCTTGGTATGATCAGGTTTATTGATAACACAATCATTGCATGAGGAGGAGGAGAGTTGTAGCAAGAAGGACAAGCGCTGATTTCCAATATCAACAAGTGCGCGAGGGAGGAGCGGGAGGCATGCGCACTAGGAGGCAATGAGGAAATCATGTATGAGCAAGACAGAGAGATGGCGCACCAAGAATTACATGTTTGAGGTGTTCCACGACGTTTGGACTGCGTGCCAATAAGGCCGAACCCATATATGGGTCGGTATGTATCAGTTTGAGTCGAACCGAGTCAGTTTGGGCCAAGTTATGGCTGTTTTTAGGCCCGTCTAGAGGGGAGGACGCCCCAGCCCTCATATAAACCTCCGTAGCCGTCACAAGTTAGGGTTTAGACCACGTTAAAATATTTTGGAGTTGTTTCTTTCATAGAACCTCTGGAATTACCCTGTGTTCGAATCTCCCAACTATAATTGAGTGTGATCTGTTGTTCCATTGGGAATTAGTAGATTGCATACTACCGTTCGTGGTCACGGCTGTGTGCGCAAGAGTGTGGTGTTGTGAATATCCTACAAGGTTCGAGATCTGTTGCGCTGGCATCAGGGATCGAGCGGGAGAGATCATAGCTACGCACTAGTTATCTATCATCCACCATCATCATTGCCATCCGCTTACTGAGAAGATCGGGCCACCCCATATCAGATTTAGCCTGAAGGGGTGCACAAATAGCAACACACACACGATCAACCTCGGGAAAACAAAATCAAAACCCAACGAGGCTTTCACGACAAAGCAATCACAGGGATTCATAAAATATTTCAGGGGGCCACCTGATATGGGGTGGCCCGATCTTCTCAGCAAGCACTTGTCGATGGTGATGGTGGATGATAGATAATTAGTGCGTAGCTATGATCTCTCCCGCTCGATCCCTGATGCCAATGCAATAGCTCTCGAACCTTGTAGGATATTAATAACACCACACTCTTGCGCACGCAGCCGTGACCATGAACGGTAGTCTGCAATCTACTAATTCCCAATGGAACAACAGATCACACTCAATTATAGTTGGTAGATTCGAACACAGGGTAATTGAGAGGTTCTATGAAAGAATCAACTCCAAAATATTTTAACGTGGTCTTCCAAAACCTAACTTGTGACGGCTACGGAGGTTTATATGAGGGCTGGGGCGTCCTCCCCTCTAAACGTGCCTAAAAACAGCCATAACTTGGCCCAAACTGACTCGGTTCGACTCAAACTGATACATACCGACCCATATATGGGTTCGCCTTATTGGCACGCAGTCGAAACGTCGTGGAACACCTCAAACATGTAATTCTTGGTGCGCCATCTCTCTCTCTTGCTCATACGTGATTTCCTCATTGCGTCCTAGTGCGCCTGCCTCCCGCTCCTCCCTCGCGCACTTGTTGATATTGGAAATCAGCGCTTGTCCTTCTTGCTGCAACTCTCCTCCTCATCACGCAATGCTTGTGTTATCAATAAACGGTAGTCTGCAATCTACTAATTCCCAATGGAACAACAGATCACACTCAATTATAGTTGGTAGATTCGAACAAAGGGTAATTCCAGAGGTTCTATGAAAGAAACAACTCCAAAATATTTTAACGTGGTCTTCCAAAACCTAACTTGTGACGGCTACGGAGGTTTATATGAGGGCTGGGGCGTCCTCCCCTCTAAACGGGCCTAAAAACAGCCATAACTTGGCCCAAACTGACTCGGTTCGACTCAAACTGATACATACCGACCCATATATGGGTTCAGCCTTATTGGCACGCAGTCCAAACGTCGTGGAACACCTCAAACATGTAATTCTTAATGCGACATATCTCTCTCTTGCTCATACATGATTTCCTCATTGCGTCCTAGTGCGCGATGCATCAGGGATCGAGCGGGAGAGATCATAGCTACGCACTAGTTATCTATCATCCACCATCACCATCGACAAGAGCTTGCTGAAAAGATCGGGCCACCCCATATCATCTTGGTATCAGAGCGCTGGGTTTACTCGGTGAGCAATATCATCTTGGTATCAGATTTCCTCGTTGCCTCGGTAAGCAATCCACAATCCATCCATAGATTAGAGAGTGTTTTTCATCCTATACAGAAAAAGCCTCACAAAAAGAGTTGCCATAGCCTAGATTACATCGTATTCGAGTAATAGTTGCTGGTCGCGTTCCTCTATTAGATTAGATCTAGAAACCTGGCTCTGATACCAAGATGATATGGGGTGGCCCGATCTTCCCAGCAAGCTCTTGTCGATGGTGATGGTGGATGATAGATAACTAGTGCGTAGCTATGATCTCTCCCGCTCGATCCCTGATGCCAATGCAACAGCTCTCGAACATTGTAGGATATTCACAACACCACACTCTTGCGCACGCAGCCGTGACCACGAACGGTAGTATGCAATCTACTAATTCCCAATGGAACAACATATCACACTCAATTATAGTTGGCAGATTCGAACACAGGGTAATTCCAGAGGTTCTATGAAAGAAACAACTCCAAAATATTTTAACGTGGTCTTCCAACCTAACTTGTGACGGCTACGGAGGTTTATATGAGGGCTGGGGCGTCCTCCCCTCTAAACGGGCCTAAAAACAGCCATAACTTGGCCCAAACTAACTCGGTTCGACTCAAACTGATACATACCGACCCATAGATGAGTTCGGCTTACTTGGCGCGCAGGCCATATGTCGTGGTGCACCTCAAAAGTGTCCTGGCGTGCCACATATCTCTCTTGATCATGCTTGTTTTCCTTATTGCCTCCTAATGCATCTTCCATCTCTTGGTCGCCTTCCTCCCTCTCCACCCGCTGGCGCTAGTCCGATAGATGCCAAATCTAGTCAAACAATAACACCATGATTTAGGTAGTATAAAGCTCTTATAAATCAAAGTATCATGTCCAACTAGGAACGAATTCGCCTTGTGATATTTTTCAATGAGGCTCAATATTTCTTTCCAGTTCAAACACTCGAAATCAGCATGATCCATGATTGTATCCTCATCAGCAACAAAGGCTGAACGTCAAGTGCAAGAGGACATCAAGTACAACAAGCCCAAGACATATTTCACCTAGAAGCAAGCTTCAACCGCTACACCAACAACATTCAATGGAAGCTCATCAAGTACCTCCAAGCCTTCCTTCAAGCCCACACTTCCTCAGGGAAAACTGCCCCCAAGTGGCAAACAAGCAAAGGGTGATACACCTTTCAACGGTGAATGCTACAAGTGTTGAAGTAAAGGACACAAGTCGGCCGAATGTGGAAACAAGAAAGTCTTGTTCATCCACGACAATGGTGATGAAGAGTACTTGAGTGAAGATGAGTTTGATGCCCGTGTCAAGGAAGCAATGGCAAGGCAACGAGTGGAAGATGATCATGAACTCCTCATGTGTGAACATGACGCAAGTCCATCGCTTGTCGTCACAAGGATCTTGACCACTCAAGCACAAGAGCATGAAGACCAATGCTCCAATATCTTCCAAACACGAGCCGGCATCAATGGCAAATCTATCAAGGTGATCATTGACGGGGGGAGTTGCCACAACCTTGCTAGCACCGAGTTGTGTGAGAAGCTCAACCTCACCCTCCTTTCGCACAAGCACCCCTACCACGTGCAATGGCTAAGTGACCAAGGGTCTGTGAAGATCAAGCATACCGTATCGGTCTCCTCCGCCATTGGTCCTTACAAAGATACGGTGGAGTGTGATGTGGTTCCTGTGACAGTTTGCCATATGCTTCTTGTTCGACCATGGCAATTTGACAAGGCTGCTCAACATGATGGTCGCACCAATGTATACACCTTCAAATGGATCAACAAAACATGTGTTTTGCAACCGATGACTCCTAGCCAAATAATTGCGGATAATGCAAAGGCTTTAGCAAGAGCGCAAAGCACAACACCTACTTGTGAGAAGAGCGGTGAGAGAGAGAACCACCTCATAGTGAGTGAGAGCCCCAAGCCAAACTCGAGTGAAAAAAATAAGAGTGTTCTCCTTGCCACCAAAAGTGAGATGAGAGATGTTCGGAACAACCCATCCATCTTGCACTATGTCCTCCTTTGCAAGGGACTAGCGCAAGGAACTAATGAATTAATCAATGTTCCTCCATCTTTGATGAATATTTTGGAGGAATTCAATGATGTGTTCCCCGAAGAGCTTCCACATGGACTACCTCCTCTTCGCGGCATCGAACATCGCATTGACCTCATCCCCGGTGCACCACTTCCCAACCGCGCCTCTTACCGCACGAACCCGGAGGAGACGAAGGAGATTGAACGTCAAATCAACGAACTCGTCTCCAAAGGTTTGATCCAAGTTAGCACTAGTCCAAGTGCCATACCCATGATTCTTGTCCCAAAGACGGATGATACGTTAAGGTTATGCATGGACTGTCGTCCAATCAATGCTATCACCGTGCGTTATTGACATCCCATACCACGTCTCGATGACATGCTTGATGAGTTGTGTGGAGCCACTATTTTTTTTCGAAAATTGATCTTCGTAGTGGTTACCATCAAATACGCATGGCTGAAGGTGATGAGTGGAAAACCGCCTTCAAGACCAAACTTGGTCTCTATGAATGGTTGGTTATGCCCTTTGGTTTATCAAATTCCCCATCCACCTTCATGCGCCTTATGAATCGCATCTTGCGTTCTCTCATTGGAAAAAGTGTTGTTGTCTATTTCGATGATATTTTTGTTTATAGCAAATCACTTGAGGACCATATAACACATGTCAAGGAAGTTTTGCAAATCCTTCGACATGAAAAGCTTTATTGAAATCTTCCCAAGTGCACTTTTGCTAAAGACAAGTTGATTTTTCTTGGATTTGTCGTTTCTTCGAAGGGAATTGAAGTTGATGTTTCCAAGGTAAAGGACATACAAGATTGGCCCATCCCAACCAATGTGAGTGAACTCCGAAGTTTTCATGGGTTGGCCGGTTTCTATCATCGCTTTGTGAAAGATTTTTCGACCATTGCTTGTCCCCTTAATGAATTGACCAAAAAGAATGTGTAACTACCTCGGTGAATTACGCTCTTAGTTAATGCCTAGATGATCGAAAGTGGTTAAAATAGTACGGTGGGGCCCAGGGCCACTCACGGTAGACCTTTCGGCCGTCCTAACCACTTTCAAACAACGGGACAAGAACGAGCGGCGTAATCGGCAGGCGAAGGGATCAACTACATACACAAGTGAGTATGTATGCAAGCCACATACAACAGTACATCAGAGCCATTCCATCTAAAAGAAATAGAAATATTGCAACGCCATACGGCAAGATCCAAATATCCTAGATAGATATAATAATTTAGGATAGCTCCTCATACATCACACATCAGAGAATCAGGCGGAAGCGGAAACAAGATCCGAGTACGGATAAGAAGCAAATTGGCATAAGATGCCCCATAAATAAACACATCCCGCCCACAGATCACACGGATCCCCGTTCCCGGAATCTCTACACCAAATGATCGTTGCCAACATCATCTGACTCTTCCACCCAGTATCCATCTTGCGGGTACACCTGTTCATCTGAATCAACAATTTATCGTGTGAGACCCTAGGGGTACTCAGCAAGTCTTTATGCCACTAAAGGGGACACAACCTGGGGTGACGCAATTGCAGCAAAAGATAATACCTAACAATTCTATAGAGACTCGCTAACCTTCCGCCTAACCAATGATAGACGGAAGTCCGTGAATTAAGATCAACCGTTATAACAGTATAGTTAACAGATCCATCCTCCTCCTCGCTTACCAACGAGGAAGCGGACGAACAACCCCCATCATCCGTTGGCAGTTTTTATTATCCATTCCATGAGTATTGCGCTATTTACTAGTCAAGTACTTAGTCAAATTAAAAGCGGTACTTTAGTTATACTTGTCTATGATCGAGAAACTGTGCTCCAAGTCGTCCATAACCGCGGACACGGCTTTCAGAAAGATTTACCCTGCAGGGGTGCACGAATAGCAACACACACTCGATCAACCTCGGAAAAACCAAATCAAAACCCAACGAGGCATTCACGACAAAGCAATCACAGGATTCAGAAATATTTCAGGGGGCCACCCCATTAAGCTACCCGCAACGAAGTTGGCCGGCTCCGAGACGGACCCAAGGTTTGTGTCAATGGCTGTAAACGACTGGGAACCCGAAAATGTGACTGGGCTTGTCGATACCGCGAAAACATTCCACAATCCAAAACAGTACAGGTGCTCCGCGCACAATCTTAAATAAAGCAGTAACATGGCATAAGTACAGAATAGTAATAAAGCCCCAAACTACTTGTGGCCCCAAGAAATAAGAATGAATCAAGCTCTGACTCAGGGGGGTCCATAGGCCTCCCGGATGTGGATAGTGCGAATAGTCAAGGAACAGGAATCAAGTACTCGGGGTCCTACGGGACACAAGTGAGCATGAAAAACCAAATAGCAGATATTGCCCACCGGTGCCTCTTTCTTTAGTTATCCCATTACTACTCAGGTTATGTTGTTTAGGTACCTCGTTATCCATCCGACACTCACATACCCTACTCATGCTTTTCTACGACTCGCATGGCTCAAACAACCCCTGTAGTAATGGCTCATGGGACCGGAACAGGCTTAATGTGGTTTAAAAGTAAAGGCTATGCAGTACTTGGGATTCAATTTAATGCAATCGCGACTCAATGATGCAAGAATAAGATAGAGGCAATAGGTACTGTATGTATGCAAGCATGTGGTAGTGCTTGCCTGGCAGCTCAGTTGAAGCGGGAGATGGATCTGGGTAATACTCCTGTGATTCCTGATAATTCTCCTGCTGGGCGTCTATTCGAAGAAGAACCAAACAAACAAGGGCCAACATAAATAAAGTGCGCAAGCATATAAATTGAAATGCAACAAGCAACCAAGCATGCCATGATGAATGATGCACAATTTACATGGCATTGAAGTAGCACGGCAAAGGTGAGGTGTGGATACAAGAAGTAAAGCATTTTATCATTTATTTGCCCAAGTTTTATTGTCTTAAACGGTTCAGATTTTAGATGACAACATGATGCATGCTTCAATTCAGAACAAGGATTGCATAAATAGAACGGGCTCGTCGCGCTGATCGATTTAGACATATTATTTGTCAAATTTGGAGTTATAAAACAAAAGTTATTAATTAATTAAGTAAAGAGGGCATTTTCTTGTAATTTTAATCTACTCGAAATTTAAAGTGTTCAAAATATAATTTGAAGGGCATATTTGAATTCCTCACATTTTTCTGATTCCAAAACATATATTATTTGTATTATTTGGATTTGTATTTTAAAAATTATTTGAATCTGAAAAGAATTGAATTTAAATTAATTTGGAAAAGATTTGAATAAAAACAGATACGGAGAAATACTTTTTGCACCCAGGCAAACTCAGACCCAGTCACTGACGGGTGGGCCTGCGCGAACTGGGGCCACGCGCGCGAGACACACTTTTGCCACGCGGGCTCTGGCTAGCCGCTGACGCTGACAGGCGGGACCAGCGGCGGAAGGCCCACGTGCCAGCGAAGCGGGAGACAGGGGCTGACAGGTGGGTCGCCGGCTGGACCGCGGGTTGCGGCCGGGAAAAGCCGAGGGGTTTTCTGCAAAGGTGCTAGCGCGGCTGACAGGTGGGGCTGAAAGGAGCGCGGGTCGCAGTAATCAAAAAGGGGAGGGGCTTTTTGCAAATCGACCACGCGCCCGTACTGTTTATCGTTTTCCTCCGTCTGGCGGCAGGCGCGTGCGCGGGCGGAGCGGGGATTCGATCCCGGGCCGCGGGAGTGCGCGCGGAGGGGGCTGACCGGTGCGGCTGGCTCGGGCAGATGTCAGGAGGGTGGCGGGGGACTAGATAGGCTTGCTGCGGCGCGGGGAAAACTTGCAGACGTTGGCGAGCTCTAGCGCACTGAGAGTGCTCGACAAAGACAACGGCGGCGCTAGGGCGGTACGGCAAAGCGGACCATGTCAGGGAGGAGGGGATGCTCACCGCGGGCTCGCTGGTGGGCTTGGATCGGCGCGAGGAGCGGCGGATCGGCGAGGTCGCTGGCGTCCCGTCGGCTAGGGTTTCGCGTCGGGCGTCGACGTTTCCGGCGATGCTGGCGCTTCTCCTCCGCGACGACGTGTACTGGGCGACGCAGGGGGATGTCCTCGATCTGCCAGGCCACTTCCACGACAAGCTTGACGGCCGGAACGAGGAGATGGCGGCGGTAGACGGCGGTGACTGGCGGCAGGTGGGGACGACGGTGGAGAAGAAGGGGAAGGAGGGGGCGCTCTGGGGCGGATCTGGGCGAGGCCAGAGAGGCGGGAGGAGGAGGGGAAAGTGAGAGGGAGAGAGGGGAGGCAGGTGGGAGCGGGGTAGATGGAAAAAGGGGCTTCGGCCCTTTCCTCCTTTCTCCCGGGCACGTGGGCGAGCAGGCTGGGGCTGGTCCTGGAGCTGGACGGCGCGGCAGGTGGGGCTGCAGGTGGACCAGGCGGCGTGGTGGCTTGTGGGGCTGGCTTGGCCGGAGAGAGAAGAGAGGGAGGGAGTAGGTCGGGCTAGGGTTAGACATGGCCTCGGGTTAGGTTTAGCTAGGGTTAGGGTTAGCTGGGTGGGCCAGGGAGAGAGGGAGGAGGTGGCTGAGGTGGTGGTTCAGGGGAGAGAGGGGCTTGGCATGTAGACCAAGCTAGAGAGAGAGAGAGAGAGGGTTTAGGAGAAATTTAGAGAGAGAGAGAGAACTAGTTAGGTTAGGTCTTATTAGGTTTTAGATTTTAATTTTGAGTATGAGGCCAACACAAGAAGATCCATGAGGGCTTTGAGCTTGCATGACCTCATGTGGAAGAGAGACAAGAAAGAAAGATAAAGGGAGAAAAGAATCAGATGGAGAGGTTCTCATGTGATCATACATGTAGATAAAGAAAAATAAAAGAAAAGAATGTGGGGAAGACCAACTCAAGTGGAACATTGCAATGCTTGAATTAACATGAGGTGGAGGTGAAAAAGGATTCCAAGAAAAAGAAAAAGAAATGAATTATGGAATAGGCCTCATATGGTTCATGCATGGAGAAATAATAATAAGGAAGATGATATGGATGAGAATATGAGGATGGTGTAATGGTAGGTAGATGGTTTTCCCAAGATAAGATCCACTCAAACCAAAGAAAACCAAAGGAAGTAAAAGGTGGTGGAGAAGCTTGCATGGCCCATGCAAAAATAATAATGCCATTATTTATTTTGTGACAACAATAATAATATGATGGCATTATTCTTATGCATTTCCAAAAGTGGAGATAAAACCAAGCACAAGAATTTAGAAGATTGATCCACCCCAAACTACATGAGCTAGAATTAAAATATCAAAGAAAAGAAAGCCAAGCTCATTGTTAATGGGATGGTGGAATTATAGGGTGGTAGAAAGAAAAGTGGTGGAATGGAATAAAAGATATGCCCCCAACTCAACTTGGGCATTTAGACAATATATCAAAAGCCAATTATAATATCAAGAAGCAAATACAATTAATAATGCATGTGAGAGAAGAACCAAAAGAAAAAGGGTTTTATATGATGCTCAAATGCAAGGTGGCATGATGACATGAGCATGCTATAATTATGATGCAACAATAATATATATGAAGTAGCCAATATCTTACTAGGACAAGTAGCATTCCAATTGTTAGACAATTGGGGTGCTACAACTCTCCCCCACTAAACAGGAATCTCGCCCCGAGATTCTAGGAAGAAGAAGACTCAAAGAGGGTAGGATACTTGGCACGGAGCTCATCTTCACGTTCCCAGGTTGCTTCATCAACGGAATGGTGCGACCACTGCACCTTGCAGAACTTGATGGACTTGTTGCGAGTCCTTCTTTCTGCGACTTCAAGAATTTTTGTGGGGTGTTCTTGATAAGATAGATCTTCTTGGAGATTGATGAGTTCATGGTCCACGGTCCTGCCGGGATCCTTGAAGCACTTCTTGAGTTGAGAGATGTGAAAAACATCATGGACTTTGAGTTGTTCAGGGAGCTCAAGAGCATAAGCAACTTCTCCTCTTCTTCCACGAATTTTGAAAGGACCGATGTATCTAGGAGCCAGCTTTCCTTTGATACCAAAACGGTGCGTGCCTCTCATGGGAGTGACACGAAGGTAAACGAGATCACCAGGGACATACTCCATGTCCGTGTGCTTTCTGTCATAATTGCTCTTTTGGCGACTTTGAGCAATCTTCAGATTTTCAAGAATGATGTGAACTTTCTCCTCCGCTTGAGTTACAATGTCGGGGCCAAACAATAATCTTTCACCTGCGCCCGACCAACCCATCGGAGTTCTGCACTTGCGACCATAGAGAGCCTCAAATGGTGCCATCTTTAGACTTTTCTGGAAACTGTTGTTGTAAGAGAATTCAGCATAAGGAAGACATTCTTCCCACTTCATGCCAAAAGAGATAACGCAAGCACGGAGCATATCTTCTATAATCTGATTGATCCTTTCAACTTGTCCTTGCGACTGAGGGTGGTAAGCTGTGCTGAAGTTTAACTTTGTTCCCAAAGCATTTTGGAAACTTCCCCAGAATTTGGAAGTGAAGATGCTTCCACGGTCTGAACTGATCTCAAGAGGAACTCCATACAGAGAGACAATTCTGTTGATATAGAGCTCAGCCAACTGAATTGCAGAAATTGTTTCCTTGACTGGAAAGAAGTGAGCTACTTTGGAAAGCCTGTCAATGACAACAAAGATTGCATTGTTGCCTTTTTGCGACCTTGGAAAACCAGTGATGAAGTCCATCTCTACTTTCTCCCATTTCCATTCCGGAGGCTTCAATGGCTGTAGAAGACCGGAAGGTTTCTGATGGACAGCTTTAACTCTACGACAGACATCACACTCCGAGACATACTTGGCACAATATCGTTTCAAACCAGGCCACCAATATTGTGTTTTCAAGTCCATGTACATCTTAGTGCTGCCAGGGTGGATAGAAAGAACAGAATCATGCGCCTCCTTGAGAACTTGCTCCCTTAAACCCGGGAAATTCGGAACAAACATCCGGTGTTCAAAGAAAAGAGTGCCTTGGTCGTCTACGTGAAAAGACTCATACTTCGGAAGCTGAATGTTGGAGATGATCTTTTTAGTGTAAGGATCCCCAAGCTGAATGGAACGGACCTTTTCTTCCAAGAGAGGTGTTGCTAGAAGGTTCAAAAGATAACCTTGATCCACAATTTCAAGGTTGAGCTTGCGGAATTCCTCGCACAAGAGAGGCTGTTGTTCTTCCACCATGAGGTTGTTGACATAAGCTTTTCGGCTGAGAGCATCTGCCATGACATTAGCTTTGCCCGGGGTGTAGTTGATGGTCAAATCGAAGTCATTGATTGTTTCAATCCACCTCCTCTGACGAAGGTTGAGATCAGGCTGTGTGAAGATATACTTCAGACTCTTGTGATCAGAAAAGATCTCACAACGGTTGCCCAGCAAGTAATGCCTCCATACTTTCAAAGCAAAGACAACTGCTGCGAGTTCGAGGTCATGTGTAGGATAGTTGATCTCATGCGTCTTCAACTGACGAGATGCGTAAGCAACAACTTGCTTTTCTTGCATAAGGACCGCACCCAATCCTTGCAATGAAGCATCACAGAAAATCTGGAAAGGCTTTGATGTATCTGGAGGAACTAAGACTGGTGTGGAAGTGAGCTTCTCTTTGAGTGTTTCAAAGCTTGCTTGACATGCAGGAGTCCAAAGATATTTCTTGCCTTTCTTGAGGAGATCGGTAAGAGGCTTCGCAATTTTTGAGAAGTTTTGAACGAAGCGACGACAGTAACTGGCCAAACCAAGGAAACTTCTGACTTCTTTGACATTTATGGGTGGAAGCCAGTCCATAATTGTCTTAATAGTTTCTGGGTTGACGGCAATGCCCTTGGCAGAGATAACGTGACCAAGGTAGGTGACTTGAGGCAGCCAGAATTCACACTTGGAGAACTTTGCATACAGGCGGTTCTCACGAAGCTTGTTTAGGACACAACGAAGGTGTTCTTCATGTTCTTCTTTTGACTTAGAATAGACTAGAATGTCATCCAGATAGACCACAACGAACTTATCAAGATACTCCATGAAAACCGAGTTCATAAGCCTCGAGAAGGTGGCAGGTGCATTGGTTAGACCGAAAGACATGACCGTGTACTCATACAGGCCATAGCGAGTGGTGAAAGCTGTTTTGGGAACATCTTCCTTGCGGATCTTGATTTGATGATAACCACTTCTCAAATCAAGTTTAGAGAATACCACAGCTCCGGCTAGCTGATCGAAGAGATCATTAATCCGCGGAAGGGGATATTTATTCTTGATTGTTTTAGCATTGAGTGCCCGATAGTCAACACAAAGTCTATCAGTCTTGTCTCGCTTCTTCACAAAGATGGTTGGACTACCCCAAGAAGAAGTACTGTGCTGAATGAAACCCAACTTCTCTTGTTCATCCAACTGACGCTTAAGTTCAGCCAACTCAGCAGGACCCATTTTATAAGGCCGCTTGGAGATAGGAGCGGTGCCAGGTTCAAGTTCAATGACAAACTCAACCTCACGATCCGGAGGCATACCTGGCAACTCTTCAGGAAAGACATCTGGAAACTCACAAACTACAGGAACACTCTGAATACCTTCCATAGCATCATCATTCAGAGCTGCCAAAGAATAAAGCTGAATTGCAGGAGTCAGACTTGGAGAATAGACTATATGGCCTTCAGGAATTTTCAGAGAAACCGAACGTTCAGCACAATCAATCACAGCTGCATTTGCTGTCAACCAATCCATGCCCAAGATAACATCAATATCAGAATTTCCCAGAATAATTAAGGAAGCCAGAAACGAAGAACCACCAATCTCAATTTGATTGCCATGGCTGATCTTAGTAGATAACAATCTTGCCCCGGGAGAAAGAACCATTAACTTTTTATCCAGCTGGTCGATAACAAGCTCATGCTCATTTGCAAATTTGTGAGAAACGAAAGAATGTGAAGCACCAGAATCAAACAAAACTCGTGCAGGAACTGAGTTAACAGGAAGCATACCCATCACAACTCCAGGAGCATGCTCAGCTTGAGCGGCGTTGACACAGTTGGCACGAGCAACCGTAGATCCCGGCTTAGTGTTGATGTTGAGAGCCCGAGGTGGGGGTGCACGAATCATAGGAGCACTTGCCGCAGGTCTTGGAGGTGGTGGTGGAAGAGCTTTGTTGTTCATAGGACAATTCCATTGCTGATGCCCGGTGTTTCCACAAGTATAACAAGCACCAGGTGGACGTGGAGCAATGTAGCCAGGGACTCCGCCAGGCGCTCCAGGGTAGTTGTGGTTGTAGCCCCTGGGAGCCGCAGTGAAGGAGTTTGGTGGCCTTGGTGCGTAGCTTGAAGGTCTTGGTGGAGCAGGGAGCGACGGTGGGGTGTTAGGAACCCAGACACGACGCTTAGAAGGAGCTGTCATAGCAGAAGAGCTTGCTATATCACGGCTGTGTTTCTTTGACTCCTCAAACACTTGCCTACTTGCTTCTTCCTGCAGAGCTGTGTGTTGAAGTTCCAGGAAAGATGCTGGCCTTGCATGAGTGATTGCATATTTGATGGAAGCATTGAGGCCTTGCCGAAACCTCTTTTGCTTCTTCTTGTCATCAGAGATCTCATCGCCACCATAACGAGAGAGGTTCATGAAGTTTCTGATGTAGGTGTTGACATTATCAGTGCCCTGCTTGAGGTTGAGAAACACTTCCTTCATCCTTTCCATGACAATTTCTGACAGATATTGCTCTTTGAAAGCAGCAGTGAACCGCTCCCAAGTAGGCTGAAAACCAGAAAGATCTGCCTTGAGGTAATTTTCCCACCAGAGAGCTGCATCTCCCTTCAGAAGGTGAGTAGCACACTTGACCCATTCTTGCTCGGGAACATCCGCAGTGATGAGCAACCTTGACACTTCACGAAGCCAATCATCCGCATCAAGTGGCTGATCAGACACCTCAAATTGGCGTGGGTTGAACTTGAGAAAACTCTTGATGTCTCCTCGCTTGGGAGGTGGAGGTAGCGGAGCAAACTCATTCCTCCTCACACTTTCCTCGAAGCGCTGCTGGTTTTGCTGCATAGTGCCCAAAGCATTTGCAATACTTGCCAAAGCGGCCCCAAGTTCAGGTGGTATATCCTCCTCAGAACGGCGTGGTGGTGCCATCCTGTGATTGATATAAAACACAAGTCAGTACTATAATGGAGAATGATAATAATCCAAAATAGTACCAAAATGGAATTAATCAAGATTAAGGAATGCAATTCACTGAGGTGATATTAAAATATCAACAAAGTTCAAGGAAATTAGAAGGTATTAAGCATAACACACACGACTGAACAAGGAGTGTGGTATACAAACTAACAACGAAAAAAAAAATTTCCGCAATTTTTGGCATTAAAATACCACTAAATGCGCAAAACCACTTAACGAATCAAGATTAGCAACTCTACTAGTTCAATATACAAAAGCAAATGACAAAAGTAGTGGTATGGTCGCGACTCCATCCCGCACTCAAATCATTACTTCGCACATGAATCAGTAAAACACATATCCCAACAACTTCTTCTTAAGGTGAACCTAAAGATTGGTAACTACGGAAAAGAACACCCCAACAAGATAACGTCGGATAACAAAGAGTAAGATAGATCGCATCGGTGTACAACGAATCAGAATAGATCGCGTCGGTTTACAAAGGACTGTCGGTAGGGAATGTACCAACAGTTGATAACCAAAAGGCAGATAGTGCTAACATTTGGATGCAACAGATAGACAAGGAATTCACACACACACACACACAAACATAACCTATGGTCCTACGGAACCCAGAACACGTGAATCCTAGTTTGAAGTTTAGAAGAGGATTGAAAACGTTACACTTCCTTACCAGAAAATGATGGGTGGGTGGGTAAGAAGAAAAATGGAAGCAATCTTACTCTCACGTTTGTTTTTCCCTAGTATACATAACTACCAAAATATTTGCTAGACAGACAACGACCATTTTGGCTGAGACCCTGAAGGGCGGGATGGCTCTGATACCAATTGTAACTACCTCGGTGAATTACGCTCTTAGTTAATGCCTAGATGATCGAAAGTGGTTAAAATAGTACGGTGGGGCCCAGGGCCACTCACGGTAGACCTTTCGGCCGTCCTAACCACTTTCAAACAACGGGACAAGAACGAGCGGCGTAATCGGCAGGCGAAGGGATCAACTACATACACAAGTGAGTATGTATGCAAGCCACATACAACAGTACATCAGAGCCATTCCATCTAAAAGAAATAGAAATATTGCAACGCCATACGGCAAGATCCAAATATCCTAGATAGATATAATAATTTAGGATAGCTCCTCATACATCACACATCAGAGAATCAGGCGGAAGCGGAAACAAGATCCGAGTACGGATAAGAAGCAAATTGGCATAAGATGCCCCATAAATAAACACATCCCGCCCACAGATCACACGGATCCCCGTTCCCGGAATCTCTACACCAAATGATCGTTGCCAACATCATCTGACTCTTCCACCCAGTATCCATCTTGCGGGTACACCTGTTCATCTGAATCAACAATTTATCGTGTGAGACCCTAGGGGTACTCAGCAAGTCTTTATGCCACTAAAGGGGACACAACCTGGGGTGACGCAATTGCAGCAAAAGATAATACCTAACAATTCTATAGAGACTCGCTAACCTTCCGCCTAACCAATGATAGACGGAAGTCCGTGAATTAAGATCAACCGTTATAACAGTATAGTTAACAGATCCATCCTCCTCCTCGCTTACCAACGAGGAAGCGGACGAACAACCCCCATCATCCGTTGGCAGTTTTTATTATCCATTCCATGAGTATTGCGCTATTTACTAGTCAAGTACTTAGTCAAATTAAAAGCGGTACTTTAGTTATACTTGTCTATGATCGAGAAACTGTGCTCCAAGTCGTCCATAACCGCGGACACGGCTTTCAGAAAGATTTACCCTGCAGGGGTGCACGAATAGCAACACACACTCGATCAACCTCGGAAAAACCAAATCAAAACCCAACGAGGCATTCACGACAAAGCAATCACAGGATTCAGAAATATTTCAGGGGGCCACCCCATTAAGCTACCCGCAACGAAGTTGGCCGGCTCCGAGACGGACCCAAGGTTTGTGTCAATGGCTGTAAACGACTGGGAACCCGAAAATGTGACTGGGCTTGTCGATACCGCGAAAACATTCCACAATCCAAAACAGTACAGGTGCTCCGCGCACAATCTTAAATAAAGCAGTAGTAACATGGCATAAGTACAGAATAGTAATAAAGCCCCAAACTACTTGTGGCCCCAAGAAATAAGAATGAATCAAGCTCTGACTCAGGGGGGTCCATAGGCCTCCCGGATGTGGATAGTGCGAATAGTCAAGGAACAGGAATCAAGTACTCGGGGTCCTACGGGACACAAGTGAGCATGAAAAACCAAATAGCAGATATTGCCCACCGGTGCCTCTTTCTTTAGTTATCCCATTACTACTCAGGTTATGTTGTTTAGGTACCTCGTTATCCATCCGACACTCACATACCCTACTCATGCTTTTCTACGACTCGCATGGCTCAAACAACCCCTGTAGTAATGGCTCATGGGACCGGAACAGGCTTAATGTGGTTTAAAAGTAAAGGCTATGCAGTACTTGGGATTCAATTTAATGCAATCGCGACTCAATGATGCAAGAATAAGATAGAGGCAATAGGTACTGTATGTATGCAAGCATGTGGTAGTGCTTGCCTGGCAGCTCAGTTGAAGCGGGAGATGGATCTGGGTAATACTCCTGTGATTCCTGATAATTCTCCTGCTGGGCGTCTATTCGAAGAAGAACCAAACAAACAAGGGCCAACATAAATAAAGTGCGCAAGCATATAAATTGAAATGCAACAAGCAACCAAGCATGCCATGATGAATGATGCACAATTTACATGGCATTGAAGTAGCACGGCAAAGGTGAGGTGTGGATACAAGAAGTAAAGCATTTTATCATTTATTTGCCCAAGTTTTATTGTCTTAAACGGTTCAGATTTTAGATGACAACATGATGCATGCTTCAATTCAGAACAAGGATTGCATAAATAGAACGGGCTCGTCGCGCTGATCGATTTAGACATATTATTTGTCAAATTTGGAGTTATAAAACAAAAGTTATTAATTAATTAAGTAAAGAGGGCATTTTCTTGTAATTTTAATCTACTCGAAATTTAAAGTGTTCAAAATATAATTTGAAGGGCATATTTGAATTCCTCACATTTTTCTGATTCCAAAACATATATTATTTGTATTATTTGGATTTGTATTTTAAAATTATTTGAATCTGAAAAGAATTGAATTTAAATTAATTTGGAAAAGATTTGAATAAAAACAGATACGGAGAAATACTTTTTGCACCCAGGCAAACTCAGACCCAGTCACTGACGGGTGGGCCTGCGCGAACTGGGGCCACGCGCGCGAGACACACTTTTGCCACGCGGGCTCTGGCTAGCCGCTGACGCTGACAGGCGGGACCAGCGGCGGAAGGCCCACGTGCCAGCGAAGCGGGAGACAGGGGCTGACAGGTGGGTCGCCGGCTGGACCGCGGGTTGCGGCCGGGAAAAGCCGAGGGGTTTTCTGCAAAGGTGCTAGCGCGGCTGACAGGTGGGGCTGAAAGGAGCGCGGGTCGCAGTAATCAAAAAGGGGAGGGGCTTTTTGCAAATCGACCACGCGCCCGTACTGTTTATCGTTTTCCTCCGTCTGGCGGCAGGCGCGTGCGCGGGCGGAGCGGGGATTCGATCCCGGGCCGCGGGAGTGCGCGCGGAGGGGGCTGACCGGTGCGGCTGGCTCGGGCAGATGTCAGGAGGGTGGCGGGGGACTAGATAGGCTTGCTGCGGCGCGGGGAAAACTTGCAGACGTTGGCGAGCTCTAGCGCACTGAGAGTGCTCGACAAAGACAACGGCGGCGCTAGGGCGGTACGGCAAAGCGGACCATGTCAGGGAGGAGGGGATGCTCACCGCGGGCTCGCTGGTGGGCTTGGATCGGCGCGAGGAGCGGCGGATCGGCGAGGTCGCTGGCGTCCCGTCGGCTAGGGTTTCGCGTCGGGCGTCGACGTTTCCGGCGATGCTGGCGCTTCTCCTCCGCGACGACGTGTACTGGGCGACGCAGGGGGATGTCCTCGATCTGCCAGGCCACTTCCACGACAAGCTTGACGGCCGGAACGAGGAGATGGCGGCGGTAGACGGCGGTGACTGGCGGCAGGTGGGGACGACGGTGGAGAAGAAGGGGAAGGAGGGGGCGCTCTGGGGCGGATCTGGGCGAGGCCAGAGAGGCGGGAGGAGGAGGGGAAAGTGAGAGGGAGAGAGGGGAGGCAGGTGGGAGCGGGGTAGATGGAAAAAGGGGCTTCGGCCCTTTCCTCCTTTCTCCCGGGCACGTGGGCGAGCAGGCTGGGGCTGGTCCTGGAGCTGGACGGCGCGGCAGGTGGGGCTGCAGGTGGACCAGGCGGCGTGGTGGCTTGTGGGGCTGGCTTGGCCGGAGAGAGAAGAGAGGGAGGGAGTAGGTCGGGCTAGGGTTAGACATGGCCTCGGGTTAGGTTTAGCTAGGGTTAGGGTTAGCTGGGTGGGCTAGGGAGAGAGGGAGGAGGTGGCTGAGGTGGTGGTTCAGGGGAGAGAGGGGCTTGGCATGTAGACCAAGCTAGAGAGAGAGAGAGAGAGGGTTTAGGAGAAATTTAGAGAGAGAGAGAGAACTAGTTAGGTTAGGTCTTATTAGGTTTTAGATTTTAATTTTGAGTATGAGGCCAACACAAGAAGATCCATGAGGGCTTTGAGCTTGCATGACCTCATGTGGAAGAGAGACAAGAAAGAAAGATAAAGGGAGAAAAGAATCAGATGGAGAGGTTCTCATGTGATCATACATGTAGATAAAGAAAAATAAAAGAAAAGAATGTGGGGAAGACCAACTCAAGTGGAACATTGCAATGCTTGAATTAACATGAGGTGGAGGTGAGAAAGGATTCCAAGAAAAAGAAAAAGAAATGAATTATGGAATAGGCCTCATATGGTTCATGCATGGAGAAATAATAATAAGGAAGATGATATGGATGAGAATATGAGGATGGTGTAATGGTAGGTAGATGGTTTTCCCAAGATAAGATCCACTCAAACCAAAGAAAACCAAAGGAAGTAAAAGGTGGTGGAGAAGCTTGCATGGCCCATGCAAAAATAATAATGCCATTATTTATTTTGTGACAACAATAATAATATGATGGCATTATTCTTATGCATTTCCAAAAATGGAGATAAAACCAAGCACAAGAATTTAGAAGATTGATCCACCCCAAACTACATGAGCTAGAATTAAAATATCAAAGAAAAGAAAGCCAAGCTCATTGTTAATGGGATGGTGGAATTATAGGGTGGTAGAAAGAAAAGTGGTGGAATGGAATAAAAGATATGCCCCCAACTCAACTTGGGCATTTAGACAATATATCAAAAGCCAATTATAATATCAAGAAGCAAATACAATTAATAATGCATGTGAGAGAAGAACCAAAAGAAAAAGGGTTTTATATGATGCTCAAATGCAAGGTGGCATGATGACATGAGCATGCTATAATTATGATGCAACAATAATATATATGAAGTAGCCAATATCTTACTAGGACAAGTAGCATTCCAATTGTTAGACAATTGGGGTGCTACAGAATGTCACCTTCGTGTGGGGCAAAGCACAACAAAAAGCTTTTGACGAACTTAAAAAGAGGCTCACCGAAGCACCTCTCCTTGCTTTACCGGATTTCACAAAAACTTTTGAGATCGAGTGTGATGCTAGTGGTATTGGCATTGGAGGAGTCCTTATGCAAAACGGACGTCTTATAGCCTACCATAGCGAGAAACTTGATGGTGCTCGCCTTAACTATCCGATTTATGACAAAGAGGTTTTTGCCTTAGTTCGTGTCCTTCAAGTTTGGCAACACTACCTTTGGCCCAAGGAATTTATCATACATTCTGACCACGAGTCGTTGAAATATCTCAAAGGCCAAGCTAACTTAAGCAAGAGACACGCTAAGTGGGTTGAGTTCATGGAGTCATTTCCATACATTGTCAAGTATAAGAAGGGCAAAGATAATGTAGTTGCGGACGCTTTGTCTCGCAAACACACAAGCCTTCTTACGAGACTTGAAATCAACTTGTTGGGTCTTGAGGAAATAAAATCTTTGTATGCTTCCGACCCGTTCTTTGAACCAATTTTTGCAAAGTGCTCCAATGACAAAGGAGTTGATGATTTCTATTTGCATAAGGGCTTTCTATTTAAACAAAACAAACTATGCATTCCGAAGTCGTCGCTTCAACTTTTGCTTCTCCAAGAATCTCATGGTGGAGGCCTTATGGGTCACTTTGGCCGTGACAAGACATTGGACATGCTCTCCAATCACTACTTTTGGCCCAAGATGAAGCGTGACGTGGAGCGCTACGTTCAACGATGCACGACATGTGTTCAAGCTAAGTCGCAAGCTAACCCTTATGGTCTTTATATGCCATTGCCTATTCCTCATACCCCTTGGTCCGACATTAGCATGGATTTCGTGTTAGGATTGCCTAGATCTAAGCATGATCATGATTCTTTATTTGTTGTTGTGGATCGTTTTTCCAAAATGGCACACTTCATACCGTGCCATAAGATCGACGATGCTTCAGATGTTGCAAATCTTTTTTTTAGGGAAATCGTCCGTCTTCACGGTGTGCCAAGGACAATCGTCTCTGACCGCGACGTCAAATTCATGAGCTACTTATGGAAGACCCTCATGGCCAAGCTCGGCGTCAAGCTACTCTTCTCATCCGCATCGCATCCGCAAACTAATGGCCAAATCGAAGTGGTCAACCGCAGCCTCGGTACTCTCCTTCGTGTGTTGATCAAGAAGAACTTGAAGGATTGGGAGGAATGCATCCCACACGCCGAGTTCGCCTGCAACCGTGCCAAGCAGTCAACAACCAAGATGAGTCCATTCATTATCGTCTATGTTTTCGAGCCCCTCACCGCGCTCGACATCCTACCACTACCTCTCCATGAGCGCACAAACATGGACGTCGAGAAACGCACACAAGCTATGAAGAAACTTCATGAAGAAACAAGAGCTACTATCGAACAACAAGTCCTTCGCCAAGCTTCAAGGTTAAACAAGGACAAGAAGGAGACGATCTTTGAAGAAGGTGACCTTGTGTGGATACACCTAAGCAAAGACCGCTTCCCCAAGGAACGTGACTCTAAGCTCAAGCCAAGAGGAGATGGTTCCTTCAAGGTACTCAGAAGAATCAACAACAATGCCTACATCATCGACATACCGACCTCCAGGTACCTTGCAAGCAATACATTCAATGTCAAGGATCTCTCACCCTACCATGGAGATGTTCAAGATGATATCCATGAAGAATCGAGGATGACTCTTTCCCAAGGGGGGGGGAGCTGATGCAGCCCGTCCTACGGACGCTTCTACATATACACCAACAAGTCCCCCAAGTAGACCTATGACTCGTGCACGAGCCAAACTCCTACAAGCTAAGGTGAACTCGCTCCTCTCCTCGTGCCAATTTGATACCTCCTTGGATGGTGTGCTACTTCATGCAACTACCCTATGCATCATCAGGTACGAAGCTTCAACACATCACCAAGCACCCAAGGATGGAGAACAAGGAGCAGAACGTGAAGCAAAAGCCGCTGGAACTGCTCAGACCGGAATCTCCAGTCTGCGCACACCGGAGTCCCCGGCCTGCCAAAGTGTCCGGCCTGAAGACACCGGAGACTCCGGCCCTCTCTCCGGTCTGACCCCCTGCACCAGGCCCTGGGACAATCTGAAGGCCCCTCCGGAGGCTGGTCCGGAGGCTACACCGGAATCTCCGGCCTAGACCGGAGTCTCTAGTCCGACCGTCGCCAGGCAGGAAAAGGCCTTTGGGCCTTCGCCCCCATGTACCCCTTAGTCCGTCCAGAACTTGTCTTTTATTCCTAAAGTACCCCTGTTTAAGTGGCTGGCCTATATATAGACCCCCACCTCCATTGTAAACCCTAGGCATGATATTGGAATTAGTGGAAACCCCTTGTGGATCTATCTAATTCTTGCCTCATGCTCCTTGACTAAGGAGCACCAATATCCCCAAACCTCGTTGGAGTTTGCATTGTGCCTCCGCGTTGTACAAGGCCTAAGCATCGGTGCCCCTTTGCCTAGACGTCAAGATCTCACCGAGTCTCCCATCTCGTCGTGCCGGTTCGAGAGAGAGTCCTCCGCCCGACGTCGATCCTAGGGACTGCGCCGGACTGGTCACCGCTGGCGTGAGCTATTGGTGTTTATCATGGTTTTGTGTGTGTGTGTTCATCGCGTTCTTCGTGCGTGTGTTCGTTGTGTTTATCCTTTCCTCCTTCCCCCGTACTCCACCCTCGATTTGAAAGGGAATCGTGAAAGATTGGGCCACCCTAGAGGTTTGCCCTCAACATTGGCCCAAGATGAAGCATGACGTGGAGCGCTACGTTCAACGATGCACGACATGTGTTCAAGCTAAGTCGCAAGCTAACCCTTATGGTCTTTATATGCCATTGCCTATTCCTCATACCCCTTGGTCCGAGATTAGCATGGATTTCGTGTTAGGATTGCCTAGATCTAAGCATGGTCATGATTCTATATTTGTTGTTGTGGATCGTTTTTCAAAATGGCACACTTCATACCGTGCCATAAGACCGACGATGCTTCACATGTTGCAAATCTGTTTGTCAGGGAAATCGTCCGTCTTCACGGTGTGCCAAGGACAATCGTCTCAGACCGCGACGTCAAATTCATGAGCTACTTATGGAAGACCCTCATGGCAAAGCTCGGCATCAAGCTATTCTTCTCATCCGCATCACATCCCCAAACTGATGGCCAAATCGAAGTTGTCAATCGAAGCCTTGGGACTCTCCTTCGTGTGTTGATCAAGAAGAACTTGAAGGATTGGGAGGAATGCCTCCCACACGCCGAGTTCGCCTACAATCGAGCCAAGCACTCAACAACCAAGATGAGTCCATTCATGATCGTCTATGGTTTCGAGCCCCTCACCGTGCTCGACATCCTATCACTACCTCTCCATGAGCGCACAAACATGGACGTCGAGAAACGCGCCCAAGCTATGAAGAAACGTCATGAAGAAACAAGAGCTACTATCAAACAAGTCCTTCGCCAAGCTTCAAGGTTAAACACGGACAAAAGGAGATGATCTTTGAAGAAGGTGACCTTGTGTGGATACACCTAAGCAAAGACCGCTTCCCCAAGGAATGTGACTCCAAGCTCAAGCCAAGAGGAGATGGTCCCTTCAAGGTCCTCAAAAGAATCAACAACAACGCCTACATCATTGACATACCAACCTCCAAGTACCTTGCAAGCAATACATTCAATGTCAAGGATCTCTCACACTACCATGGAGATGTTCAAAATGATATCCATGAAGAGTCGAGGACGACTCTTTCCCAAGGGGGGAGATGATGCAGCCTGTCCTACGGATGCTTCTATATCTACACCAACAAGTCCCCAAGTGGACCCATGACTCGTGCCTGAGCCAAACTCCTACAAGCTAAGGTGAACTCGCTCCTCTCCTCATGCCAATTTGATACCTCGTTGGATGGTGTGCTACTTCATTCAACTACCCTATGCATCATCAGGTACGAAGCTTCGACACATCACCAAGCACCCAAGGATGGAGAACAAGGAGCAAAACGTGAAGCAGAAGCCGCTGGAGCCGCTCAGACCAGAGTCTCCGGTCTGCGCACACCAGTCTCCGGCCTGCAAAAGACTCCAGCCCTCTCTCCGGTCTGACCCCTGCACTGGGCCCTGAGACAATCTGAAGGCCCCTCCGGAGGCTGGCCCGGAGGCTACACCAGAATCTCCGGCCTAGACCGGAGTCTCCGGCCTACACACCAGAGTCTCCGGTCCGACCGTCGCTAGGAATGTAAAAGGCCTTTGGGCCTTCGGCCCCTATACCCCTTAGTCCACCCAGAACTTGTCATTTATTCCTAAAGCACCCCTGACTGTGTGGCTGGCCTATATATAGCCCCCCACCTCTATTGTAAACCGTAGGCATGATATTGGAATTAGTGGAAACCCCTTGTGGATCTATCTAATTCTTGCCTCATGCTCCTTGACTAAGGAGCACCAATATCCCCAAACCTCGTTGGAGTTTGTATCGTGCCTCCGTGTTGTACAAGCCCTAGGCATCGGAGTCCCTTTGCCTAGACGTCAAGATCTCACCAAGTCTCCCATCTCGCCGTGCCAGCTCGAGAGAGAGTCCTCCGCCCGACGCCGGTCCCAGGGATTGCGCCGGACCGGTCACCGCCGGCGTGAGCTATTGGTGTTTATCGTGGTTTTGCGTGTGTGTGTTCATCGCGTTCTCCGTGCGTGTGTTCATCGTGTTCATCCTTCCCTCCTTCCCCCGCACTCCATCCTCAATTTGAAAGGGAATCGTGAAAGATCGGGCCACCCTAGAGGTTTGCCCCCAACACAACTTGTTCCAAACAAAAGCTCTAGTTGGACCTAACAAGGCTTGCAAGGTCATTATTGATGGAGGTAGCTGCTGAAATCTTGCAAGTAAGGAACTATGTGCCAAGCTGAATTTGACATACTTACCTCATCCGAAGCCATACTACATACAATGGTTGAGCAACAATGGTGAGATGAAGGTAAATCATATGGTACATGTGAATTTTCAAATAGGGTCATACAAAGATTCTATTGATTTTGATGTGGTTCCTATGACTGTCTGTCACCTACTGTTGGCCTTGGCTTTACGATCGCCATGTGCAACACAATGGCCGATCCAATACATATCACTTGGAATTTAAAGGGAAGAAGATTAATATGCAGCCAATGACACCACAAGATATTGTGAATGATTCTCGCCAGAAGATAGAGGTGAACTTGAAGGAAGATCCTACAACTCGACCAGATTGTGTGACAGCTGTTCCTGATGTAATTGAGCCTAAATTGAGTGATATAACGAAAAGTGAGGTTTATTGATACTAGCCACCAAGGAAGATATGAGAGGATTTCGTGAGGATCCTACAGCCATGCCACTTGTGCTCATGTATAAGGGCGAGGTATTGGTTTCTAACGACATGACCCCTATTTCTCTTGGTGTCTCTTTTGTTTTGCAGGACTTTGGGGATGTGTTTCCAGAAGATGTACCCGCATGCTTACCTCCATTCCGTGGTATAGAACATCAAGTGGACCTGATTCCTGGCGCAACACTTCCCAACCGTGCACCCTACAGGACTAATCCCGAAGAAACTAAGGAAATTCAGAAGCAAGTACAAGCGTTGCTGGATAAAGGGTACATTCATGTTTCTCTTAGCCCTTGTGTTGTTCCTATTATTTTAGTTCCTAAGAAAGATGGTACATGGCGCATGTGTGTTGATCGTAGAGCGATTAATAACATCACTATTCGATATCGTCACCCTATTCCACGCTTAGATGAATTGAGTGGTGCTGCTGTTTTCTCTAAAATTGACTTGCGTAGTGGTTATCATCAAATTAGGATGAAAGAAGGGGATGAGTGGAAAACTGCTTTCAAAACTAAATTCGGCTTGTATGAGTGGTTAGTCATGCCATTTGGTCTTACTAATGCACCTAGTACTTTCATGCGTTTGATGAATCATGTTTTGAGAGAGTTTATTGGTCGTTTTGTGGTTGTTTACTTTGATGATATACTCATATACAGCCACACTGAATCTGAACAATGCACTCATATTAGACAAGTTTTGCAAGTGTTGCGTGATAATAAAGTATATGCTAATCTTGAGAAGTGCACATTTGCAAAACATAAGGTCATATTCCTAGGATTTGTTGTATCTAAGCATGGAGTAGAGGTAGATCAATCTAAAATTGAATCAATTCAGAATTGGCCTGCTCCCATGAATGTAAGTCAAGTGCGTAGTTTCCACGGTCTTGCTGGTTTCTATAGGCGCTTTGTGAAAGATTTTAGCACCATTGCTGCACCATTAAATGATTTGACAAAGAAAGGTGTTCCTTTTGTATGGGGCGCGACCCAAGACATTGCATTTGATACATTGAAACATTTGCTTACTTCTGCACCATTGCTTGCATTACCTGATTTTTCGAAGCAATTTGAAGTTGAATGTGATGCTAGTGGTATAGGCATAGGTGTATTCCAAACTATGTATTTCAGAAATCTTATCCATAGCACAACTCATACTCATAGGTTCATTTAGCATGATGGAATACACAATATCAGCAGGTGGTATTCGAGCAAGTATTTCCTTATGTGTTATCAGTACCACATGATCAAAATTTGAATTTGGTAAACTATCACATGGTGCTGAAACAGTAGTGCAAGGCAAATCAGAAGGAGGCTTCAGTAAAGGAATAGACTCACAATATGTCGCACATGTTGGCTGAAGCTCCAAATCAGTACCAATGTCATTAACAAACTCCTCAGCTGTAGTAGGTACTACGACATCCTCCTCAAGTAACAATACCAGATCGTGTGATGCAGGTTGTAAAATAGGCGGCTCCCTTTCTTCAAAAGCAACCTTCATAGCACAAGAAACAACACCAGGAGTAGAGATGATTACATTAGTAGAAATATCCTCACATGTATTAGCATCTACTGCACTGATGTTTTCTTTTTCTCTCATACTCTTAGAATGGATGCTCTCAACCTCACGTTTAGTGGAATCACACAGCTCACTTTTGATAACACTCTCACTCAGCTTGGCTATGTGGCTCTCATTCTCACATGGGTTGTAATGCACACCGTGTTCAAGATGACAAATAATAGAATTGTCACCGTTCATCATGACCTTGTACTTAGCAGACAAACTGAACTCTTTTGTCCTCTCCTTGCGAAGAAGATGATACTCATGAAATTTGTCGGCTGAAATCCTGAGCATAACACGCCTCTTCATGTTCCATTTGAAAGAAATCCTTCGAACAACAGGACATATTTGAGCGTCAAACCTTCTACTCCAAGGTTCTCCCAATAGTATGTGACAAGAATCAAGTGGTATAGGTGATACATCACAGCGCACAATCTCAGTATGCTCTTTAAAAGTCATAGGAACATCAGCGGTGTGTGAAATCAGCAATGTGCCATATGATGAATGCAAGAGATATTGCACCGCACGGGCACATGTGGGTAGCTGCAACTTTTGTACAACTTCAACGCTGATCAAATTAATAGTAGAGTTACTATCAATGGTAATGGAAGCACATCGCTCACCAATCATCACACTATGGTGGAAAAGACCATCACCATCAAAAATACCGCGTTCTTCCTTCCAAAAAGTTCCACTACAACGCCAATTTTCGATGAATTTGTAACTATACGTCTCCACATTATTTGTAACATCACCTGCCTCCATTTTCTGCATCACATCAACACTACTAGAAGACATGATTAGTACGTTAGTGCACAAATCAAAATCAGTATGGTGGAAACTCTCACAACTCACTCACAACTAATAAGAAAGGAGATCTTACCATTCCAAAGTGAATAGAGATGATCTACCAAACGAAATCAAAAACTGATGCACTGATGTGATGAAGTGAATATCAAAGGTATAGAGAACGATCACAGGGCACACAGGGTATTTATGGTGGAGCTGTAGGTATGGTATCCTAACTACACCGCAAACAAGTCCTAATGCTGATCGTATGACAAAGACCCACGGAAACACACACGGTGGAGATAAATGGGGCAATTGCAACTATGAAAATGATCTCAAAAAGTAAGGTATGTCGGAGGAATGCTCGTGTTGCAATGCACAAGGAGAGACGCTAGCAATGTCTCAACGAAACGGGCACAAGATTGCTAACTGAGCAGCCCGTAGAGCACTAAGCACGCTAGTCTCGTAGGATAGTTATAGACACAAAGAAAGGCTTACTAAGGCTCACAAGGATAGGTACGCTATGTGGACTCAGTAAAAAAAATAAACAAAAAAAGAAATTTTTTTGACTTGAGAATTGGTCTCTGCCACGGCAGGATGCCGGCAGATTTTTTTCCCTCTCGTACTAGCACAGACTGGTCTGTGGTAAGGCGACGGTTTGATTTTTTTTTTCGGAATTTTTTTTTTGGGTCACGCTAGAGCACAGACTTGTTTGCGGTCAAGCGTGAGGCAGCGAGCCGAATATTTTTTTTTTGCTCGCCAAGTAGTACACAACTAGGACTCTTTTCTTGGATCGGATCTGACTTGATGGTAGCGGAAAAAGATGGTGGAAAACAACTAGAACACTAGAAAACAAATCTACGAAGAACAGATCTAGATCTAATCTAATAGAGGAACGCGATCAGCAACTATTACTCGAATACGATGTAATCTAGGCTATGGCAACTCTTTTTGTGGGCCTTTTTCTGTATAGGATGAAAAACACTCTTTAATCTATGGATGGATTGTGGATTGCTTACCGAGGCAACGAGGAAATCTGATACCAAGATGATATGGGGTGGCCCGATCTTCTCAGCAAGCTCTTGGCGATGGTGATGGTGGATGATAGATAACTAGTGCATAGCTATGATCTCTCCCGCTTGATCCCTGATGCCAATGCAACAGCTCTCGAACCTTGTAGGATATTCACAACACCACACTCTTGCGCACGCAGCCGTGACCACGAACGGTAGTATGCAATCTACTAATTCCCAATGGAACAACAGATCACACTCAATTATAGTTGGCAGATTCAAACACAGGGTAATTCCAGAGGTTCTATGAAAGAAACAACTCCAAAATATTTTAACGTGGTCTAAAAAAGCTAACTTGTGACGGCTACGGAGGTTTATATGAGGGCTGGGGAGTCCTCCCCTCTAAACGGGCCTAAAAACAGCCATAACTTGGCCCAAACTGACTCGGTTCGACTCAAACTGATACATACCGACCCATATGTGGGTTCGGCCTTATTGGCACGCAATCCAAACGTCGTGGAACACCTCAAACATGTAATTCTTGGTGCGCCATCTCTCTCTCTTGCTCATACGTAATTTCCTCATTGCGTCCTAGTGCGCCTGCCTCCCGCTCCTCCCTCGCGCACTTGTTGATATTGGAAATCAGCGCTTGTCCTTCTTGCTGCAACTCTCTTCCTCCTCGTGCAAGACTTGTGTTATCAATAAACCTGATCATACAAAGATGCATAGACTTAGGTAGTATAAAGTTCTCATTAAGTAAAACATCAGGTTCAATTAAGAATGAATTCACCTGATAGTCATTATTGATTTGACTCAGTATTTCCTTCCAGTTCAGGCAGTCAGAATCATCATAATCCCCGTAGATATCCTCATCAATTTGTCTCAAGTAGGATTCCATTCTCATAATAACCAACGAAAGGCAAAGCATGGAAGGAGTTCACCTTTGGAGTGATGATTAACGTGGCATGATGTGGACCAAAGGTGGCTTCCATATGTTGGGCTACATCATCTCCCCCTGCTTGAAAACGAGTCGACCTCGACGATGTTCGCTCATCATGCAAGGAAGGAGGTGCGTCCTTGGCCTTGATCTTGTACACGGTCGGATCGCCGGTGTCGAAGCCATTCTCAAACTTGTTGAAGAGCTTGTGGTACATCTTGCCATCATGTTGTGGTTGGAGATCTTGTAGCCTTATCCTTGTAGTTGGTGGTGTATCTTGGGTACCTTGCAAAACCGACAACAAAGAGAGAGAATTGTATGAATGATTGTTAGTATGGGTCACATTCAAGTCTGTCTTCTCACATTTTGTGGCTTGCGTCGTCGCACTCATGATTTTTCCACTCATTTTTGGCTTGTGGCACTCACTCTCTTGATGGTGGTTCACTCTCTCACCACTCGTCTCACAAGGGTCTTTAGCTTGCTTTATCTTGTTGACAGGTGTCATGTTGAATGCGATGACTTGGCTTGGCGTCATGGGTTGGAGCACAAATTTCTTGTCATTCCACTTGAAGGAGTTTTGGTTGGTGGAACCATGATGCATTGCTCCTTTATCGTATTGCCATGGCCTTCCAAGTAGCATGTGGCACACGGACATTGGCACGACATCACACTCGACGGTGTCTTCATATGGGCCAATCTTGAAGGAGACTTGGACCTTTGATGTTATCTTGAGGGCTCCGTTGTCATCAAGCCATTGGACATGGTAGGGGTGAGGGTGCTCTATGCACTGCAGCTTGAGTTTCTCACAAAGCTCCGTACTTGCGTGGTTTTGGTAACTACCTCCATCAATGATCACTTTTATTGACTTGCCATCAATTCCAGCACAAGTTTGGAAGATATTGAGGCGTTGGTCCTCTCTTGGGATGGAGTTTGTTGGCGTGATTTGAGCTATGACAAGTGCGGGGCCCAGATCATGCTTGCATACAAGTGTGTCATCCTCTTCCATTGCGGCTGTCCTTGCAATAGCTCGTTGAGTGAGAGCTTTATATTCCTCTTCACTTACGGAGTAGGTTGCGCCATTCTCATTCGTAAGCAACACTCGTGAGTTGGTGCACTCATATGACTTGTGACCTTTCACTCCACACTTGAAGCAAGTGACTTGACTATCCGATGTCGTGTTGGAGGAGGGTGCTATCACGGTCTTTGCTTGCTTGGATGAGCTCGTTGCTTGGTTATTTGGATTTGCGGGAGCATTTGCATTGATGGACACAAAGTATGGCTTGGGCCTTTCGTATGCATTCTCCTTTTGCAAATGCCACTCAGCTTTGGTAGCTTGATGGAGGAGCTCGGTGAGGTTCTTGTACGGTTGAAAGTCAACAATCTTCCTTATTGGGCGGCTCAAACCGTTGAGGAACCTTGCTATGGTTTGCTCTTCGAGTTCTCTCACATCAGCTCGCATCATGGTTTTCTCCATTTCCTTGTAGAACTCTTCAATTGACTTGGTGCCTTGTTTCAAGTTTTGTAGCTTGTCGAAGAGATCTTGGCGATAATGCTCGGGGACGAAGCGTGTGTACATCACTTCCTTCATCTCGGTCCAAGTTTCAATTGGAGGTTCCTCATTCTTCTTGCGGTTCTTTTGGAAGTCTTCCCACCAAACATTTGCATAGTCCTCAAACTCAAGGGATGCCATTTCAACTTTCTTCTCTTCGGAGTAGTTGTGGACTCAGAATATCTTGTCAACTTTGAGCTCCCAATCAATGTATGCATCGGCGTCTTCTTCTCCCTTGAACTTGGGCATAATGAACTTGAGCTTCCCAAACTTTCCCTCTTCATGTTCACGGTGGTAGTTGTGGCGATCTTGCCTTATGCTCGCTTCACTTGTTGCACGTGGTGGTGGAGGAGGAGCTTGATGCGCAAAGTCTCTTCTACGCCTTTGCTCGGAATCATTTGCATTCATTGGTTGTTGATGACGATGGTGGGGTTGAGCGTAGCGGTTGTTGTGTCGCGCGCGGTGTGCATCCTCGTCATCATCACTCGTATCCCATTATGGTGCTCGATGAGCTTGTTGTTGATGGCGATGGTCATGGTTCGGGTGTTGGCGCCTATCAACGCGGTTGTGTTCACCACGGCGTTCTTGCTCTTGGGGTGGTGGTGGCGCTTGTACCATAGCTTGTTGTGGAGGGCAACCATGTTCTTCTTTGTGTTGTGGATGCGCTTGGTGATCATGGTGTTGATAACGTCTTGCGTGGTGCGATTGTTGATGTTGTGAATCAACCACTTGTTCATGGCGATGACGAGCTTGATGTTCCCCATTGTGGTGGTGGGGTTCTCCATGATGAGAATGGGAGCGCGAGGGGTCACCATGATGACTTGAGGAGCGTGCGCAAGACAAATTTGACGAGCTTGAATGGTGTCCATGACGGTTGCCGAGGTTGGCAATAGCTTGGTGAAGATCTTGGAATTGAGCATTGTGCTCCACTTGGCGTTGCCGGTCACGGTAGTCGAATTCTCGAAAAGTTTCGTCAAGCCAGTTCTCAAGCCTCTCAAATTGGGCATTGAATTCTTGGCGTTGCACCCATAAGTTGTGGCGCGTGGAAAAACCATCTTGGTTGTTGAAGTTGCCATCTCCGCTTTCTCCGCTTTCCCTAGACATGTTGTTTGACCACAAGTGAAACGAGGGTGGTATTGGTGGTATGGTATGTGCTACCTTGCCTCACCAAGTCAAAAATTGGAAAGGTTGTTCTTGCCGAGAGCAAAGAGAATACACAAGACACACACACACAAAGGCCTATGGTGGATGGGTAGGAAGGTGGATAGCAAATGGAACAACCAAGCGAAAAGGTTATTGTCAAAAGTGGGTAAAATCCAACCAAAAACGAAGTCAAAGGAAAGGTCAAAAGGGTGACGAGAACCTACGACTATACACACACGGTGGAGATTAATGTGGCTAACACGACTATGAAAATGAGCAACAAACAAAATTGGTCCTAACAAAGACTAATGCTCAGTGTCATGCCAACACTAGGAGAGACCATAGCCCGTTTGCCAAAAGATGGAGAAGCAATTGATTTGTACGCTTGCCTTGCTCTTGTTCGCACTCTTGCTTAGAACCTTTGGACTCTCTTTTGTATTGGTATCTTTCTCTTTTTTTTTTGCTTATAAGCTTTTTTTTGTACCTCTTTCTTTGCTATGCTATGGAGTCAAGTTTTTGCTATTGCCTCTACACTATGACTTATGCAAGAGCAAGCGCACAATGCTTCGGCAAACACAAGATGAGCTACTCTCGATAGGTTAGGTAACACACAAAGGAAGAAGGGGTTAACAAGGGTGGTGCAAGTTATACCTTGTGGTGATGTCACACTTGCAACCGTTGGTGGAGGGATGGTTCGAGTTCCGTGGTGTTGATGTTGAGTGCGAGGCGTTGTGGAAGCTTTTGTCAGTTGACAGACACACAAATGAAACACAAATGTCAAAAGGAAATCAGTCGAAAAAGGAAAAGGGGGTCAAAATTTTGTTAGGGCCGGAGACTCCGGTGTTGATGGTCCGGACACTCTGGTGTGGGGCGGAGACTCTGGTCTTTTGGTCCATAAACTTCGGTGTGGGCCGGAGACTTCGGTCCGCCAGTCCGGAGTGATGAGGATATATACATGGATTATGATGATTCTGACTACCTGAACTGGAAGGAAATATTGAGTCAAATCAATAATGACTATCAGGTGAATTTATTCTTAATTGAACCTGATGTTTTACTTAATGAGAACTTTATACTACCTAAGTCTATGCATCTTTGTATGATCAGGTTTATTGATAACACAAGCGTTGCGCGAGGAGGAGGAGAGTTGCAGCAAGAAGGACAAGCGCTGATTTCCAATATCAACAAGTGCGTGAGGGAGGAGCGGGAGGCAGGCGCACTAGGACGCAATGAGGAAATCATGTATGAGCAAGAGAGAGAGAGATGGTGCACCAAGAATTACATGTTTGAGGTGTTCCACGACGTTTGGACTGCGTGCCAATAAGGCCGAACCCATATATGGGTCGGTATGTATCAGTTTGAGTCGAACCGAGTCAGTTTGGGCCAAGTTATGGCTGTTTTTAGGCCCGTTTAGAGGGGAGGACGCCCCAGCCCTCATATAAACCTCCGTAGCCGTCACAAGTTAGGTTTTAAAGACCACGTTAAAATATTTTGGAGTTGTTTCTTTCATAGAACCTCTGGAATTACCCTGTGTTCGAATCTGCCAACTATAATTGAGTGTGATCTGTTGTTCCATTGGGAATTAGTAGATTGCATACTATCGTTCGTGGTCACGGCTGCGTGCGCAAGAGTGTGGTGTTGTGAATATCCTACAAGGTTCGAGAGCTGTTGCATTGGCATCAGGGATCGAGCGGGAGAGATCATAGCTACACACTAGTTATCTATCATCCACCATCACCATCGATAAGAGCTTGCTAAGAAGATCGGGCCACCCCATATCATCTTGGTATCAGAGCACTGGGTTTACTCGGTGAGCAATATCATCTTGGTATCAGATTTCCTCGTTGCCTCGGTAAGCAATCCACAATCCATCCATAGATTAGAGAGTGTTTTTCATCCTATATAGAAAAAGCCTCACAAAAAGAGTTGCCATAGCCTAGATTACATCGTATTCGAGTAATAGTTGTTGGTTGTGTTCCTCTATTAGATTAGATCTAGATCTGTTCTTCATAGATTTGTTTTCTATTTGTTATAGTTGTTTTCCACCATCTTTTTCCGCTACCATCAAGTCAGATCCGATCCAAGTAAAGAGTCCTAGTTGTGTACTACTTGGCGAGTCGAAAAAAAATCGGCTCGCTGCCTCACGCCTGACCGCAGACAAGTTTGTGCTCTAGCGTGACCAAAAAAAAATCCGTAAAAAAGTCGAACCGTCGCCTTACCACAGACCAGTCTGTGCTAGTACGAGAAATTATTTTTTTCTGCCGCCATCCTGCCGCGGCAGGATTTTAGGCCGTTTTTCTGCCGTGGCAGAGACCAATTCTCAGGTCAAATTTTTTTCTTTTTTTGTTTATTTTTTTACTGAGTCCACATAGCGTACCTATCCTTGTGAGCCTTAGTAAGCCTTTCTTTGTGTCTATAACTATCCTACGAGACTAGCGTGCTTAGTGCTCTACGGGCTGCTCAGTTAGCAATCTTGTGCCCGTTTCGTTGAGACATTGCTAGCGTCTCTCCTTGTGCATTGCAACACGAGCATTCCTCTGATATACCTTACTTTTTTGAGCTCATTTTCATAGTTGCAATTGCCCTATTTATCTCCACCGTGTGTGTTTCCGTGGGTCTTTGTCATACGATCAACACTAGGACTTGTTTGCGGTGTAGTTAGGATACCATACCTACAGCTCCATCATAAATACCCTGTGTGCCCTGTGATCGTTCTCTATACCTTTGATATTCACTTCATCACATCAGTGCATCAGTTTTTGATTTCGTTTGGTAGATCATCTCTATTCACTTTGGAACGGTAAGATCTCCTTTCTTATTAGTTGTGAGTGAGTTGTGAGAGTTTCCACCATACTGATTTTGATTTGTGCACTAATGTACTAATCATGTCTTCTAGTAGTGTTGATGTGATGCAGAAAATGGAGGCAGGTGATGTTACAAATAATGTGGAGACGTATAGTTACAAATTCATCGATAATTGGCGTTGTAGTGGAACTTTTTGGAAGGAAGAACGCGGTATTTTTGATGGTGATGGTGTTTTCCACCATAGTGTGATGATTGTTGAGCGATGTGCTTCCATTACCGTTGATAGTAACTCTACTATTAATTTGATCAGCGTTGAAGTTGTACAAAAGTTGCAGCTACCCACATGTGCCCGTGCGGTGCCATATCTCTTGCATTCATCATATGGCACATTGCTGATTTCACACACCGCTGATGTTCCTATGACTTTTAAAGAGCATACTGAGATTGTGCGCTGTGATGTATCTCTTATACCACTTGATTCTTGTCACATACTATTGGGAGAACCTTGGAGCAGAAGCTTTGACGCTCAAATATGTCCTGTTGTTGGAAGGATTTCTTTCAAATGGAACATGAAGAGGCGTGTTATGCTCAGGATTTCAGCCGACAAATTTCATGAGTATCATCTTCTTCGCAAGGAGAGGACAAAAGAGTTCAGTTTGTCTGCTAAGTACAAGGTCATGATGAATGGTGACAATTCTATTATTTGTCATCTTGAACACGGTGTGCATTACAACCCATGTGAGCATGAGAGCCACATAGCCAAGCAGAGTGAGAGTGTTATGAAAAATGAGCTGTGTGATTCCACTAAACGTGAGGTTGAGAGCATCCATTCTAAGAGTTTGAGAGAAAAAGAAAACATCAGTGCAGTAGATGCTAATACATGTGAGGATATTTCTACTAATGTAATCATCTCTACTCCTGGTATTGTTTCTTGTGCTATGCAGGTTGCTTTTGAAGAAAGGGAGCAATCTATTTTACAACCTACATCGTCAGACTGTGCATTGTCACTTGCGGCGGATGTTTTAGTACCTACTACAACTGAGGAGATTGTTGATGACATTGGTACTGTTTTGGAGCTTCAGCCAACATGTGCGACATATTGTGAGTCTATTCCTTTACTGAAGCCTCCTTGTGATTTGCCTTGCACTACTGTTTCAGCACCATGTGATAGTTTACCAAATTCAAATTTTGATCATGTGGTACTGATAACACATAAGGAAATACTTGCTCGAATACCACCTGCTGATATTGTGTATTCCATCATGCTAAATGAACCTATGAGTATGAGTTGAGCTATGGATAAGATTTCTGAAATTTCATTTCTGAATTCTAGCACATATTCTCCTTGTTTCACTTTCAATCTGATTAGTGAATATAGCATGCATGAAATTTTTCTTATGGATCACATATGCATTACTTGTGATAGAATCGCTGAACTGAAACATGCTGTTTTCAGCCATACATCACAAAATGTTTGCTATGGGACAATAGGTCATGTTCCAGATATTATGGAAATACATTCTGGTCTAGTTGATATATTGCAACCAACACAAGTAATTTTACCTATGTTGGATTGTTCTAATCTTGCTAGAATAGGACCCAAGTTTTCATATTCACTATGTTTGTCCCAAAAGTCTTTGTCTAGTTTTGCTACTACTTTAGACTTCCTTGATATTTGCAAATTGAGTTGCATTTTACTTACTGGACAACATGATCATGTTCATAATAATCAGAGTAGCGCAGTTGAAGCATGTCATGATTCAATTTGGTTTTCAGACATATTGAATTGGTTTGATCTTGTTCACAAATTTGATCATAGATCTTCTTTGAGAAAACTGAATTTAATATTGAAGAACATGACTATCTATTTAGTTGTTTTTCACCATGATCATGATTCTTTGTACTTCACTTATACCTGCAATTTAAGTTGCTTGATGTATACTGGACATACTTTTCATGTGAACAACAATAATACAACATGTTATATATACATATACTTTGCGTACACGTTGTTCTTTCTATTTCTCCCACTTTCAGCTTACCCAAAGCCGAGGACGGCTTTTCATGAAGAAAGGGAGGATGATGAGGATATATACATGGATTATGATGATTCTGACTGCCTGAACTGGAAGGAAATATTGAGTCAAATCAATAATGACTATCAGGTGAATTTATTCTTAATTGAACCTGATGTTTTACTTAATGAGAACTTTATACTACCTAAGTCTATGCATCTTTGTATGATCAGGTTTATTGATAACACAAGCGTTGCGCGAGGAGGAGGAGAGTTGCAGCAAGAAGGACAAGCGCTGATTTCCAATATCAACAAGTGCGCGAGGGAGGAGCGGGAGGCAGGCGCACTAGGACGCAATGAGGAAATCACGTATGAGCAAGAGAGAGATGGCACACCAAGAATTACATGTTTGAGGTGTTCCACGACGTTTGGACTGCGTGCCAATAAGGCCGAACCCATATATGGGTCGGTATGTATCAGTTTGAGTCAAACCGAGTCAGTTTGGGCCAAGTTATGGCTGTTTTTAGGCCCGTTTAGAGGGGAGGACGCCCCAGCCCTCATATAAACCTCCGTAGCCGTCACAAGTTAGGTTTTAAAGACCACGTTAAAATATTTTGGAGTTGTTTCTTTCATAGAACCTCTGGAATTACCCTGTGTTCGAATCTGCCAACTATAATTGAGTGTGATCTGTTGTTCCATTGGGAATTAGTAGATTGCATACTACCGTTCGTGGTCACGGCTGCGTGAGCAAGAGTGTGGTGTTGTGAATATCCTACAAGGTTCGAGAGCTGTTGCATTGGCATCAGGGATCGAGCGGGAGAGATCATAGCTACGCACTAGTTATCTATCATCCACCATCACCATCGACAAGAGCTTGCTGAGATGATCGGGCCACCCCATATCACGGAGACTCCGGTCTAGAGTCTGCACGACGAACAGCTCATGTTTTTGAGCGGAAATTCGGCCCTTGAACCCTCAAATCCAGAAAATTTCGACCAAATTGGGCTGGGAAACGCAGGGCACAAGTAGACCAACTCCAAAGACAAGTTTCTTATTGGACTAAAACCACAATCAACTCACCAAAACGAGAGATCGATCCAAAAGCAATTTGGGGCTATATTTTTGATATTTTTCAGTTTATGGTGGAAATCGAAGGGCGAAGTCAAATCCGTGGTAACCAAAGCTGTTGATACCAGTTGTTATGGGTCTCCTTGTGGATTGACCCTTGGGATGGCCCGATCTTCATGGATTTGAGGCGGAAGTAAGGGAAAACACGATGAACACGATGAACACAACTCTAATACAAGGTAAAGATACAAACACACGCCAAATCACACCCAATTCGATTTGCTCCCGTTGGTTCAAACAACCAATCCAATAGAATCCTCAGCGAGAGACCTTGCGGTAGAATCACCAAAGGAGAGATCGACAAGCGGACGGTAGAATCCAAATCAAGGAGAGAGTAGTAACCAAGTAGAACCCCAAAGGGGAGAGACCAAGCACTACTAGAATCCTTGATAGGGAGAGACCAAACACTTGATGAGGGTCTTGACAACTTGGAGAAGGGCACCGACTCCAAGGCCTTGTACAACTCATAGATTTACTATTGAGAGGGGGTTCCCATCTAGGGTTTGGCACATGCCTCAATTCATCATCATCTCTAGGGGCATATATATAGGCCAGTCACGAGCTAGGGGTAAAACAGGCATAAGCAGGAAGTTTGGGGCGTTACATGGGCCAAGCCCAGCTTAAGGCGCGCAGGCCCACGATGCTCGGTCCGGAGACTCCGGTGTGGGGTCCGGAGACTCTGGTGTGGGCTAGAGTCTCCGGTGTCGCCTCCGGAGGGGGTCTCAGACTGTCCCAGGCGCATGTTCGGGGCTCGGTCTGGAGACGGGCCAGAGACTCCGGTGTGGTAGACCGGAGACTCCGGTCTGCTGGTCCGGAGACTCCGGTGCTGCTTCAGCAGCTTCTTGCGTCTTCTCTTCTAGGCCTCTTGCTTGGGTGTCTTGGCTCCAGAGCCATCCTTGCTGCATCGCCTTGGCATCATTTTCATGGACCTAGTCACATCATGGGCATTTTTCTCAAGTTGGATTCCATTCTCATAATAACCAACGAAAGGCAAAGCATGGAAGGAGTTCACCTTTGGAGTGATGATTAACGTGACATGATGTGGACCAAAGGTGGCTTCCATATGTTGGGCTACATCAGGACACTACCCGGAGTGTCTGGCCACCCCGGATTGTCCGGTCTACTCGACCCGGACTATCCGGCCTGAAGATGGGCCTACGAGCTTTAGCTGGGCCCTGTGGCCCATGTACCCCTCTACTTCGCCCAGAACTCTACTTTAATGCCTGAATTGGCCCTGAACTTGTGGTTGGCCTATATATAGTGTTGAGGGCAAATCTCTAGGGTGGCACGATCTTTCACGAATCCCACTCAAAACAAGGGTGGAGTGCGGGGAGAGGAGGGGAGGATGAACACGACGAACTCATGCACGAAGAACTCGATGAACTCACACACACAAAACCACGATACACACCAATAGCTCACGCTAGTGGTGACCGGTCCGATGCAATCCCTAGGATCAGCGTCGGGCGGAGGACTCTCTCTTAAACCAGGATGGCGAGATGGGAGACTCGGTGAGATCTTGACATCTAGGCAAAGGGACTCCGATGCCTAGGCCTTGTACAATGCCGAGGCACGATGCAAACTCCAACGAGGTTTGTGATATTGGTGCTCCTTGGTCAAGGAGCATGAGGCAAGAACTAGATAGATCCACAAGGGGTTTCCACTAATTCCAATATCATGCCTAGGGTATACAATAGAGGTGGGGGACTATATATAGGCCAACCACATAGTCAGGGGTACTTTAGGAATAAAAGACAAGTTCTGGACGGACTAAGGGGTACATGGGCCGTGTTGAGGGCAAACCTCTAGGGTGGCCCGATCTTTCACGAATCCCACTCAAAACGAGGGTGGAGTGCGGGGAAAGTAGGGAAGGAAGAACACGACGAACACACGCACGAAGAACGCGATGAACACACAAGCAAAACCACGATAAACACCAATAGGTCATGCCGGCGGTGACCGGTCCGGCGCAATCCCTAGGATCGGCGTTGGGTAGAGGACTCTCTCTCGAACCGGCATGGCGAGATGGGAGACTCGGTGAGATCTTGATGTCTTGGCAAAGGGACACCGATGCCAAGGGCTTGTACAACACGGAGGCATGATGCAAACTCCAACGAGGTTTGGGATATTTGGTGCTCCTTTGTCAAAGGAGCATGAGGCAAGAATTAGATAGATCCACAAGGGGTTTCCACTAATTCCAAATATCATGCCTAGGGTTTACAATGGAGGTGGGGGACTATATATAGGACAACCACAAGTTCAGGGGTAATTATGGCATTAAAGTGGAGTTCTGGGCAAAGTAGATGGGTACATGGGCCATAAGGCCCAACTAGGCTCGCAGGCCCATCTTTAGGTCGGACAGTCCGGGTCGGAACGACCAGACTGTATGGGGTAGCCGGACACTCCGGGTAGTGTCCGGGTAGTGTACGAACTGGCATACAGAATGTCCGAGCCCGGACGAGGCTAGGGTAGGCCAGACACTCCGGCCGAGTCACGCCGGCACTCTGGCTGGTTCCGGGCGGACACTGTGGCTAAGTCAGCTTCAGCACAGGTACAGCTTTAGGGCTCGTGGGTCGACGCGGTGGGGGTTCGTACCTGATGATGCACAGAGTAGTGGTATGAAGTAGCAAGCCATCTAGGTGTATGTCAAAGTCACATGATGAGAGGAGCGAATTCACCTTATCTTGAAGGAGCTTGGCTCGGGCGCGGGTCATCGGTTCACTTGGGGGACTCGGTGGTGTAGATGTAGGAGCATCCGTAGGACGGGCCGCATCAGCTCCCCCCCTTGGGAAAGAGTCATCCTCGACTCTTCATGGTTGTCATCTTGAACATCACCATGGTAGGGTGAGAGATCCTTGACATTGAATGTATTGCTTGCAAGGTACTTGGAGGTCGGTATGTCGATAATGTAGGCGTTGTTGATTCTTTTGAGGACCTTGAAGGGACCATCTCCTCTTGGCTTGAGCTTGGAGTCACGTTCCTTGGGGAAGCGGTCTTTGTTTAGGTGTATCCACACAAGGTCACCTTCTTCAAAGATCATCTCCTTCTTGTCCTTGTTTAATCTTGAAGCTTGGCGAAGGACTTGTTGTTCGATAGTAGCTCTTGTTTCTTCATGAAGTGTCTTCATAGCTTGTGCGTGCTTCTTGACGTCCATGTTCGTGCGCTCATGGAGAGGTAGTGGTAGGATGTTGAGCACGGCGAGGGGCTCGAAACCATAGACGATCATGAATGGAGTCATCTTGGTTGTTGAGTGCTTTGCTCGGTTGTAGGCGAACTCGGCGTGGGGAATGCATTCCTCCCAATCCTTCAAGTTTTTCTTGATCAACACACATAGTAGAGTTCCGAGGCTTCGGTTGACAACCTCGGTTCGTCCATCGGTTTGAGGATGCGATGCGGATGAAAAGAGGAGCTTGACGCCGAGCTTGGCCTTGAGGGTCTTCCATAAGTAGCTCATGAATTTGACGTCGCGGTCGGAGACGATTGTTCGTGGCACACCGTGTAGACGGATGATTTCCCTGAAAACCGATTTGCAACATGTGAAGCATCGTCGGTCTTATGGCACGGTATGAAGTGTGCCATTTTGGAAAAGCGATCCACAACAAAAAATATAGAATCATGACCATGCTTAGATCTAGGCAATCCTAACACGAAATCCATGCTAATGTTGGACCAAGGTGTATGAGGAATAGGTATTGGCATATAAAGACCATAGGGATTAGCTTGTGACTTAGCTTGAACACATGTCGTGCATCATTGGACGTAGCGCTCCACGTCTCGCTTCATCTTGGGCCAAAAGTACTGAGTGGAGAGCATGTCCAATGTCTTGTTACGGCCAAAGTGACCCATGAGGCCTCCACCATGAGATTCTTGGAGAAGCAAAAGTTGGAGCGGCAATTTCGGAGAGAGGGCTGGAGTCTCCGGTGTCTTCAGGCCGTAGACTTTGGCATGATAAGCATGTTTCCCACTTGCATATTCACCATGCATCTACTTCATACTTGATTGACACTCATGGTGATGTGCACAAGAAGAGATACGTCATGATGGATGATGTGTTTCTCTACCATGCACACACGTTCTTCCTTTTGTGTTTGATGTGTGTAGGTACCCGCAAGATCATGTCAACCTCGGTTGAGCATGAGTTGACAAAAAGAGCTCTAGAGAGCATCCCCCCAGTGAGTTCAAGATCGAACCCAGCTCTGATACCTTTTGCATGCTTTGCATCTTTCATGTTGACAAATTGCTCTTTCCTATGGTTTGATTGCAAGCATGTTAATGGTATTCTTTCACCTTGTGACAATCATGTTTCGTTGCTATTGGATATTGATGCTTTGTGTGTTGCCACAAAAATGTTGAACAATTTCTCTTTCTGATGTTTTGTGTGCAACCATAATGCCATGTTGAGCATGTATTGTCATGAGAGTTTCCAAGCCTCTCGTATTGTTGTTGCAACAAACATAAGGACCACTTGCTCTTTCATATGGTTTGTTTGCAAACATGTTTTTTTGTTACCGCTTGCGATACTCATACCCCCATGATTTTGGCCTTTGATGATATGTGTATGGCATCCAACATATTGAACAATCGTTCTTTCCAATGGTTGGTTTGCACACATAATGACGTTGCTTTGGATATTCTTCCTCATGTGTTTTTGCCAAATTCTCCTAGCTTTGCATCAAAGATGTTGATCAATATTTTAGTCAATTGCTTTGAGTGCCAGACTAAGATGTTATATGGAGTTTTTGAGTTCCCACATTTGGATGATGTTCAATTAACTTCCATGCACTCTGACCTTGCATACGCATTTCGTTTGCGATACTTGAGTTGTGCTAATAGTGTTGTGCACAAGAATGGACATGCCACCAATGACATGCTCCTCTATCACACACAAACATATTTTGCTTGGTCTTTGTTGCGTGAAGGTACAATTGCATACGTGTCAACCTCTATGGACAAAGAGTTGATAAGACGAATCGAAGAGAGTTACCTAGGGCTATCCTTCAATGAGCTATCTCTATATCATAAGGTGACTTCCTTCTACTTGAGGACTCATGCTATAATCTTCATGAATTGGCTACTCTTTGAGTGTTGTTTCGCTTTTGTTGTGAGCTTTGTAGGCTTCATGGAAGGTGAAGGAACATTGAAGAGTTGCCACTTGAAGCTTCTCAAGGACGACTGTATGGTGAACCCTAGGATCAAGAAGGTCTCTCGACATCATCTTCTTAGTGATGTGCATGAAGAGTCGAGGACGACTCTTTTTGAAGGGGGGAGCTGATGCAGCCCGTCCTATGGACGCTTCTACATCTACACCAACACGTCCCCCAAGTGGACCCATGCCTCGTGCCCGAGCCAAACTCCTCCAAGCTAAGGTGAACTCGCTCCTCTCTTCGTGCCAATTCGATACCTCCTTGGATGGCGTGCTACTTCATACCACTACTTTGTGCATCATCAGGTACGAGCCCCCGCCGCGTCGACCCACGAGCCCGGAAGCTGCACCAGGCCTGAAGCTGCCAGAGCCGGAGTGTCCGGCCGAATCCAGCCGGAGTGTCTGGCCACCCTGGAGTGTCCGGCCCAACTGAGCCGGAGTGTCCGGCCTGCCCGAGCCCGGACCTAGCATGGACAATCAGAAGGTCGAATCGGACACTGCCCGGATACTTCCCGGAGTGTCCGGCCACACCGGACTGTCCGGTCGATCTGACCCGGACTGTCCGGCCTCCACGGATTGTCCGGCTCACTCGCCCCGGAGTGTCCGGCCCAAGTGATGGGCCTGCGAGCCAACAGCTGGGCCTTGGCCCATGTACTCCTCTATTTTGCACCAAACCCTAGTTTTATGCCCAAACTACCCCTGAACTTGTGGCTGGCCTATAAATAGAGCCCCCACCCCCTCATGTATCCCTTAGGCATAGATGATAGACTAAAGACAACCCCCTTTGTGGAATCTCTAGTTTTGCCTCATCCCCTTCTACCAAAGGGGATCGACTATCGTCACCACCTCGTTGGAGTTTGCATCGCGCCTCCCTTGTTGTACAAGGCCTTGGCATCGGTGTCCCTTTGCCAAGACGTCAAGACCCTCTCCAAGGTGTTCTTCCCTCTCCGCTTGGGATTGACGGGAGCACGTTGACCGATCTTTCCTTGCGAGGATTCTATCGGACCGGTGGCCACCGGTGAGAGCAATCGCCCTTGTATCGTGTGTGTTTTGCGTGTGTTCATCGTGTTCTTCGCGAGGTGTGCGTCCGCTTCCGCTACCTTCTCCCTTTCCCCTCGCTTTTCCATCGATTTGACCAAGAGATCCGTAAAGATCGGGCCACCCTAGAGGTTTGCCCTCATCAGATTGAATTGACAACACCTCAATGTTCCTTCACCTTCAATGAACCCTACAAAGCTCACCACAAAAGCGAAGCAACACTCAAAGCATAGCCAATTCATGAAGATTATAGTATGAGTCCTCAAGTAGAGTGAAGTCACCTTATGATGTAGAGATAGCTCGTTGAGGAGAAGCCATAGGTAACTCTCTACGATTCGTCTTGTCAACTCTTTGTCCATAGAGGTTGACGCGTATGCAATTGTACCTTCACACAACAAAGACCAAGCAACATATGTTCGTGTGTGATAGAGGAGCATGTCAATTGTGGCATGTCCATTCTTGTTCACAACACTATTAGCACAACTCAAGTATAGCAAACCGGATGCATAGGCAAGGTCAAAGTGCATGGAAATCATTTGAACATCATCCAAATGTGGGAACTCAAAAACTCCATAAAACATCTTCGTGTGGCACTCAAAGCAATGGACAATATTGGTCAACATCTTTAATGCAAGAGTAGGAGAATTCGGCAAAAACACATGCGGAAGAACATCCAAAAAAACATCATTATGTGTGAAACCAACCATTGGAAAGAACAATTGTTCAATATGTTGGATGCCATACACATATCATCAAAAGCCAATATCATGGGGGTATGAGTATCGCAAGCGGAAGCAAAAACAACATGTTTGCAAACAAACCAAATGAAAGAGCAAGTGGTCTTTATGTTTGTTGCAACAACAATACGAGAGACGTGGAAGCTCTCATGACAATACATGCTCAAAATGGCATTATGGTTGCACACAAAACATCGAAAAGAGAAATTGTTCAACATTTTTGTGGCAACACACGAAGCATCAATATCCAAAAGCAACGAAACATGATTGTCACAAGGTGAAACAATACCATTAACATGCTTGCAATCAAACCACAGGAAAGAGCAACTTGTCAACATGAAAGATGCAAAGCATGCGAAAGGTATCAAAGCTAGGTTCGATCTTGAACTCACTTGGGGGATACTCTCTAGAGCTCGTTTTGTCAACTCGTGCTCAACCGAGGTTGACATTCTTGTGCGGGTACCGACACACATCAAACACAAAAGGAAGAACGTGTGTGCATGGTAGAGAAATGTATCATCCATCATGACATATCTCTTCTTGTGTACATCACCATTAGTGTCAAGCAAGTGTAACATAGGTGCATGGTGAGTATGCAAGCGGTGGACATGCTTATCATGGCATTTATCAAAATCTCCAAAATTTGAGAAAGCTATGGGGGCCATCTCAATATAAACCATACGAGAATTATTGTTGCAAGCAAAACAAGTGAAAGAGCAATTGTTCAACAAAGTGCAAGCAATGATATCATCAACGTAACGTTTAGAGCATATCATGTCTATGGCAATACCATGGCAATAAAGGAAATCCACATTGTCATCATGATGCATAGCAAGATTAACACATGGGACTAAGAGTGGAACATATGTCATGTCACAAGTATCATCCATAGCATGCAAGTCATCACAAATCATCATGTCCACTAGTGGGATCATGGCATCATCAACACCCATATTGTTACCTTGTTCATACCTCTCATATGAAGTGGGTGTTGTGGTAGCATTGGTCTCCATGTGGAGGACTTCTTCATCATGTATGGGGATGGCATCATCTTCATCCACCATGTACATATTCTTGGTTGGAGGCATCATCATCTCCAAGCTTGGTGCTTCTTGATCCATGGAACCTAGCAAATCATGAGAAAACACACTAGAGGTAGAGGGTAAGTTGTTAGAAATCAAAATGGTCTCACATGACCTATCATGATGCAGCCCGTCCTGTGGACGCTACTACATCCACAACGCCAAGTCCCCAAGATTGTCCCCAAGTCAACCAAGAAGATGGACCAGGAGAAGCCAGCTCCAGAACGAGAGTCTCTGCCGTCATCGCCCCGAAGAGTCCGCTCGAATCCGGCCGGACTGTCCGGCGCGACTCAGCCAGAGTGTCCGGCCCACTGTCCTGGCGCGGACATTCTGTGTGCTACATCGGACTCGACCCGGAGTGTTCGGCCCAAGTGATGGGCCAACGAGCCAACAGCTGGGCCCTTGGCCCATGTACCCCTCTATTTCGCACCAAACCCTAGTTTTATGCCCAAACTACCCCTGAACTTGTGGCTGGCCTATAAATATAGCCCTCACCCCCTCATGTATCCCTTAGGCATAGATGATAGACTAAAGAAAACCCCCTTTGTGGAATCTCTAGTTTTGCCTCATCCCCTTCTACCAAAAGGGGATCGACTATCGTCACCATCTCGTTGGAGTTTGCATCGCGCCTCCCTCGTTGTACAAGGCCTTGGCATCGGTGTCCCTTTGCCAAGACGTCAAGACCCTCTCCAAGGTGTTCTTCCCTCCCCGTTTGGGATTGACGGGAACACGTTGACCGATCTTTCCTTGCGAGGATTCTATCGGACCGGTGGCCACCGGTGAGAGCAATTGGCCTTGTATCATGTATGTTTTGCGTGTGTTCATTGTGTTCTTCGCGAGGTGTGCGTCCGCTTCCGCTACCTTCTCCCTTTCCCCTCGCTTTCCCATTGATTTGACCACGAGATCCGTGAAGATCGGGCCACCCTAGAGGTTTGCCCTCATCATCTGGTATCAGAGCCCAAGTTGCCACGGATTTCACCCTCGTTCTTCCCCACCAAATTTTTTCTTGAAAAACCACAAAAATAGCCACAAATTCGAGTGGATCTTGTGTCAACCCTCATCATCTGGTATCAGCAGCTTTTGGTTGCCACGGATTCCTCATCGATTTGGTCTTTTCCCCCATAAATTCAAAAATCCCCAAAAAATAGCCCCAATTTCGTGTTTTGGATCAATCTGTGATTTGAGTGCGTTTTGGTAGGTTTTGATCCGAGGATTACTTGCTAAACTTGTTAATCTACCTTCCCTTGCGTTTCCATGGCCTAATTCCTTGATTTCCCCCATAAATTTGAGGTTTTGGTTCGAGTTTTTCCACCAAAACTCGTCTTGTTCCTGTTCTGGAACTTCTGGATCGACCGGACCGGACTGTCCGGCCAAAACAGACCGGAATATCCGCCCCACCGGAGTGTCTGGCCTAAACTGACCGGAATCTCCGCCCCGGCCGGACTGTCCGCCCCACCTGCTGACAAAAAAATCTGCTTCACGGTTTTGAGCATAACTTTTGCATACGAACTCGGATTTTGGTGTTCTTTAGCTCATTTTGAAGAGGAGAAAGAGCTCTACATCATCATCTCCATGGTTCATGCTATCTACTCCATCCAAATTCCGTGAGCAATGCGGAATCCACCAATAAAGGGTGAAGATCTGCGACGAAAGGTTTAAAAATTCCGCGACTTCTCCCCACTTGCATCCCTTTGTGCGCCACAGTATCTTTGCGTTCAACAAACACCTATTGAGACTAGTTCCTCCTATGATTGCTTGGGCTATGCACATTTGATACTTGTAGAATACCGAGCAAAAGTTGTGAGCGCGCTATCTCATACAGTTATCTTGTATAGTTGTTGGCACAAGGAAGGGGCAAGTGAAAAATAAAAGAAAAAGAGAAAAAAAATAGAAAAAGAGAAAAGGAAGAAAAAGAAAGAAACAAGTGCCTCATAGAATAGGAAGCGCAAGCTCGATGAACATCAAATAGGTGGTACTTATTGTGCATATCTTGTAGCCCACCAATTTATTGCAATCGAACTAGCGTCTCTCCTTGCACTTGTGCGACACGAGCTTATAGTCTTCGCTAGGTAATCATTTGGTTCTTAGCTCACTTTCTCCATCGCGCAAGTCCCATTTATCCCACCGTGTGTGTTTCCTTGTACATATTTCCTCTTGTGGATTGACTTGTTTTGCTTTGTGATCATTGTGGTTCTTTACTTGCCATTACAACATCTTGAGTTCGGATTGGTTCTTGACATGCCACCTTCCATACCTATCCACCATAAGCTTTGTGTGTGTGTGTGTTTTTTACTGGTTAGTTGGTTTTTGTGTTCCGCGTGAACTTCACTTTGCTTGGTTTTGATTGCTCTCAAGTGTTGTCACTTGCACGATACTATCTTCCAAGGTAAATTAAGGTTTGACGTTGCATCCCTAACCCCCTACCACTTCCATATACACCACTTGGTCTTGTGAATCATGTCTAGGGACTCCGGAACCGAGGATAATATCTATGAAGAATCCATGATGAGCCACCACGACTATGACTCCACAAGTATAGAGGACATGATGGAGAACTACACCGACAATGGCTCCGCATGCTTTGAGGACCCGGAGCATTACACCTACGACGGCTCCACATGCATGGAAGGCATGGAGCACGTCATCAATTATGGCTCCTCAAGCATGGAGGACTTGGAGCTCTACATCGACAATGGCTCCTCATGAATGGAGTACATGGAGCACTACACCGACAATGGCTCCACATGCTTGGGTGATATGGAGTACTACATCAACAATGACTCCTCAAGCATGGACGACTTCGAGTGCTACAACGACGACGCCTCACCAAGCATGGAGGACATGGCGAGCTTCACCCACTTCGAGGGCTCTTCCATGAGCCATGAAGAATACCTCCACCGCTTGGAGATGGAGGACTACGACGCCAAGCTAGCGGAGACGCATCATCAAGAAAACATGACCTTCAAGGCCAAGCGTGCCACACCAAAGGGCACCACCTACTTCGATGATCCACCTCCAAGGCGTCAAGCGCTACCAGCTACATGGAGTCATGGGTCACCATCTCCAAGGAAGCAAGCGCCATCACCTCCAAGCCCTCAAGCACCACCGTCTCCAAGGCGCCAAGAACCACCATCTCCAAGACGCCAAGCAAGGCCACCTCAAAGGCGTCATGTGCAACAACCTCCTGGGCATCGAGTGCCACCAACGACAAAAAGAGCGGCGCCCCAACATCACCTTCCAAAAGAGGCGCCAAGAAGCAAGAATCTTCATCAACATACATCCTCTCGTGATCATCACCAACATCAAGAGGATACAAGACATCATTCAAGGAAACATTGCCATGAAGACAGAGAGTACATGTTGAGCACCATCCATAATGCTCAACGAAGCTCAAGAATGCACCACCATCACAAGAAGAGTGCCAAGGACAAGGAACATCGTCGCGAGCGTCATGTGGATGATCAAGTGCGCCATCTACATCAATCTTTGGCAAGGCACGCCAATGACCTCCGTCGACACCATCATAAGCCACCTTCAACTACTCGTGCCACCACCAAAATGGCACCAAGAGCAAGCTCTCCCCATGCCATCAAGCTTCAATGCCAAGACTTGACGTCCTAGATGACGCATGCAACCTCATGGATGAGGAGGACGAAGACCTCTACTTCGCCAAGTTGGACGAGTACGTCAAGAGGACTACACAAGCCAAGGTGCAAGATGGCGACGACAAGGTCAAGAATGGTGAGCATGGGACTTTCCCTTCACCAAAGGAGGCGCAAGGAGTTGAGAGAACCGAGCCTACCCCCATATGCTTGAGTGATGATGTGGTACCAATCCCATGTGAGTATGAGAGCCACTTAGCCCACTTGAGTGAAAACAAGAGTGAGATGAGTGACTCCACCATACGTGAGATTGAGTGCTTCCACTTGGAGGGCATGAGTGATACACCGAGTGAGTTGAGAGTGGTAGTTGATAGGTCATGTGAGACCACTTTCATTGCTAACAACTTACCCTCTACCTCTAGTGTGTTTCCTCATGATGTGCTAGGTTCCATGGATCAAGAAGCGCCAAGCTTGGAGATGATGATGCCTCCGACAGATAAGATGTACATGGTGGATGAAGATGATGCCATCCCCATACATGATGAAGAAGTCGCCCACATGGAGGCCAATGCTACCACAACACTTGTTGGGAATATGCCCTAGAGGCAATCATGTATGATGATATTTCTGTGTATTCATAAGGTTATGGTCCATGTATGAACTGCTGATATGTACCATCGAATATGTGATTTGATTGTGGAACTACATATTCATGTTGTTCATACTAATTGTCCTTGGTCATTGAGGTTGTGCCGGACACACAAAACTTAGACCAATGTGAAAGTCGGCAGATGACTAGGTTCCACTTGTCATGGGCATGGAGATACTATTCCGACTTACATGGATTCGGCTAAAGAGTTTAGCAAGTCGGACTGACCCATATTGAGATGCAATGAACAAGTCGTCATTTGCATGTCTCAATCAATGTAATCCTTAGACCTGAGGTTATTGCACAATCCGAGTTGAGGATCTCTGACTTAGGTTCTGTCAAACGTTGTTTCGTCACTGGGCAATTATAAAGGCGGAGTTCGGGTCGATTGAGAATCAAGCTGCGTGATGTGAATAACCAAGACAGGATTTTGCCCCTCCATCTAGAGAGATATTCTCTAGGCCCTCTCGGAAGATATGATTCGGAAAGCATGGCCATGCGCGTCACAGTTAAGTGTTAACCGAGGCAGCCGACTGAGAGTTAGTCGGATGAATCACTTATCTCGGATCGAGAAAGAGAGTCGGACTATTTAAGGGATGACGATCCTTCGCCTATAGTCTGACAAGGTATATCGTGAGGCAAAAGGGACTCAGATGAAAGTCACATTGGAAGGTATGTCGTCATGACTTATTGGTACTTGGGAGTTGGCACGTTCTGCTAGGAGCCGCTACCAACTGATCGATCATGAGTGAGACTCGGAATCGTGTCCGGCTTACCATGAGCCTGTCGGGTCACACACTTAAGAGCAGGAGCAAGATTGGGTTAGACCCAAACATGAAACCTATTTGGGTTGGACCCAAATAGAGACATGGACTTTGTCAGCAAGTGAGACTTGTAGTGGCTAATATAGGCCTTTTAGTGAATGGGCCACAAGTGAGTGGAGCCCACTTTCACTCCCTATATAAGCTGGGGCACAAGTGCTTAGAGCATGTGGTTAGGTCACTCCATGTGTTGGAAACCCTAGCCCCAGTCCGTCCTGTCGCCGCCGTACCGGACCTAGCAGTCCATCACCGGCGCTCCTCCTCGGACGTGTGGATACCGGCGGAGGTGTTGTACGTTCAGCACTTCGACGATCGTGAAGAAAGTACGGATCGTGGATCGTGGAACCGGAACAGATCGGGAGGACTGCACTGCATCAAGCGACATGCTTCATCAATTCCGCAACTGCGCGTCTAGTGGTAATCCTCGTGGCCTTCTACCTAAGCTAGATCTTGGGATCACCGCATAGGGAAAAGTTTTGTTTATCTCTACGTGGCCCAACAACACCCACTTCATATGAACAAGGTAAAAATAAGGGTGTTGATGATGCCATGATCCCACTAGTGGACATGATGACTTGTGATGATTGGCATGCTATGGATGATGTTTGTGATATCACATATGCTTCATTGATATTTCCATGTGATACTTTGCCTTTGCATAATGTTGAGCATGTGAAATTATTTGATTGTGATGATGTTTCCATAGACATGTCGTGCTCTAAACGTTATGTTGATGATATCATTGCTTGCACTTTGTTGAACAATTTCTCTTTCCAATGTTTTGCTTGCAATGATGTTACCAATGACAACCCTCGGACAATGCTTTGTCATGAATGTTTTACAATTTCTCCTATTGCTTGCAATAAGTTGAATATTTGCTCTTTCACTTGTTTTGCTTGCAACAATAATTCTAATATGGTTTATATTGAGATGCCCCCCATAGCTTTCTCAAATTTTGGAGATTTTGATGATTGCCATGATAAGCATGTTCCCCACTTGCATACTCACCATGCACCTATGTTACACTTGATTGACACTAATGGTGATGTGCACAAGAAGAGATACGCCATTATGGATGATGTGTTTCTCTACCATGCATACACGTTCTTCCTTTTGTGCTTGATGTGTGTAGGTACCCGCAAGAGAATGTCAACCTCGGTTGAGCACGAGTTGACAAAAAGAGCTCTAGAGAGCATCCCCCACGTGAGTTCAAGATCGAACCCAGCTCTGATACGTTTTGCATGCTTTGCATCTTTCATGTTGAAAAATTGCTCTTTCCTATGGTTTGCTTGCAAGCATGTTAATGGTATTCTTTCACCTTGTGAAAATCATGTCTCATTGCTATTGGATATTGATGCTTTGTGTGTTCCCACAAAAATGTTGAACAATTTCTCTTTCCAATGTTTTGTGTGCAACCATAATGCCATTTTGAGCATGTATTGTCATGAGAGCTTCCAAGTCTCTCGTATTGTTGTTGCAACAAACATAAGGACCACTCGCTCTTTCATATGGTTTGTTTGCAAACACGTTGCTTTTGCTTCCACTCGTGATACTCATATCCCAATGATATTTGCCTTTGATGATATGTGTATGGCATCCAACATATTGAAGAATCGTTCTTTCCAATGGTTGGTTTGCACACATAATGTTGTTGCTTTGGATATTCTTCCTCATGTGTTTTTGCCAAATTCTCCTAGCTTTGCATCAAAGATGTTGATCAAGATTTTAGTCAATTGCTTTGCGTGCCACACTAAGATATTATATGGAGTTTTTGAGTTCCCACATTTGGATGATGTTCAATTAACTTCCATGCACTTTGACCTTGCATACGCATTTCGTTTGTGATACTTGAGTTGTGCTAATAGTGTTGTGAACAAGAATGGACATACCACAAATGACATGCTCCTCTATCACACACAAACATATGTTGCTTGGTCTTTGTTGTGTGAAGGTACAATTGCATACGTGTCAACCTCTATGGACAAAGAGTTGACAAGACGAATCGAAGAGAGTTACCTAGGGCCATCCTTCAATGAGCTATCTCTATATCATAAGGTGACTTACTTCTACTTGAGGACTCATGCTATAATCTTCATGAATTAGCTACTCTTTGAGTGTTGCTTCGCTTTTGTTGTGAGCTTTAGGCTTCATGGAAGGTGAAGGAACATTGAAGAGTTGCCACATCAAGCTTCCCAAGGACGACTATATGGTGAACCCTAGGATCAAGAAGGTCTCTCGACATCATCTTCTTAGGATGAGCATGAAGAGTCGAGGATGACTCTTTTTGAAGGGGGTGGGAGCTGATGCAGCCCGTCCTGCGGACGCTACTACATCCACAACGCCAAGTCCCCAAGATCGCCCCCAAGTCAATGAAGAAGATGGACTAGGAGCAGCCAGCTCCAGAACGAGAGTCTCCACCGTCATCGCCCCGGAGAGTCCGCCTGAATCCGGCCGGAGAGTCCGGCGCAGCCGGACTGTCTGGCGCGACTCAGCCGGAGTGTCCGGCCTACCCCAGCCCCGTCCTGGCGCGGACATTCTGTGTGCTACATCAGACTCTACTCGGACACTACCCGGAGTGTCCGGCCACCCCGGAGTGTCCGGCCCACTCGACCCGGAGTGTCCGGCCCAAGTGATGGGCCTGCGAGCCAACAGCTGGGACCTTGGCCCATGTACCCCTCTATTTCGCACCAAACCCTAGTTTAAGCCCAAACTACCCCTGAACTTGTGGCTGGCCTATCAATAGAGCCCCCACCCCCTCATGTATCCCTTAGGCATAGATGATAGACTAAAGAAAACCCCCTTTGTGGAATCTCTAGTTTTGCCTCATCCCCTTCTACCAAAAGGGGATCGACTATCGTCACCACCTCGTTGGAGTTTGCATCGCGCCTCCCTCGTTGTACAAGGCCTTAGCATCGGTGTCCCTTTGCCAAGACGTCAAGACCCTCTCCAAGGTGTTCTTCCCTCTCCGCTTGGGATTGACGGGAGCACGTTGACCGATCTTTCCTTGTGAGGATTCTATCGGACCGGTGGCCACCGGTGAGAGCAATCGGCCTTGTATCGTGTGTGTTTTGCGTGTGTTCATCATGTTCTTCGCGAGGTGTGCGTCTGCTTCCGCTACCTTCTCCCTTTCCCCTCGCTTTCCCATCGATTTGACCACGAGATCCATGAAGATCGGGCCACCCTAGAAGTTTGCCCTCATCATATCAACTACCACTCTTAACTCACTACGTGTATCACTCATGCCCTCCAAGTGGAAGCACTCAATCTCACATATGGTGGAGTCACTCATCTTACTCTTGTTTTCACTTATGTGGGCTAAGTGGCTCTCATACTCACATGGGATTGGTACCACATCATCACTCAAGCATATAGGGATAGGCTTGGTTCTCTCAACTCCATGCGCCTCCTTTGGTGAAGGGAAACTCCCATGCTCACCAATCTTGACCTTGTCATCGCCATCTTGCACCTTAGCTTGTGTAGTCCTCTTGACGTACTCGTCCAACTTGGCGAAGTAGAGTTCTTCGTCTTCCTCATCCATGAAGTTGCATGTGTCAACTAGGACCTCAAGTTTTGGCGTTGAAGCTTGATGGCGTGAAGGAGAGCTTGCTCTTGGTGACATTTTGGTGGTGGCACGATTAGTTGAAGGTGCCCTTTGATGGTGTCGACGGAGGTCATTGGCGTGCCTTGTGATGAGGACATCCCTACAATTACACCTACCCCAATGACTACTGAAGATGCTACAACTATTGCAAGAAAGGATCAGTCCAATGAGATTAGAATTGGACCTATTACAAGAGCTCGTGCTAAGCTACTAGAACAACAGGTGAATTTACTCCTAAACGAATCTGGTACTTTGATTGATCAGAACTTTATACTACCTAAGTCTATGCATTTATGTATGATCAGGTTCGTTGGAGAAACAAGCATGGCGCGAGGAGGAGAAGGGCTACAAGAGAAGCCCAACATGATGATCGCCCAAGGATGCGCGAGGGAGGAGCGGGAGGAAGGCGCAAGAGAAGATCATCAAGACGGAGGCAAAAATATCTGCCACGACCGGAGTGTCCAGCCAGTTCCACTCGGACTGTCCGGCCTGGTCGAGAGGCAAACTGGCGTGGACATTCTGTCTGCAAGTTTGGATACTAGCCGGACACAACCCGGAAACTTCAAAGTTTCCGGCCAGACCGGACTGTCCAGCACACTTCACCCGGAGTGTCCGGCCGATTTCGACCAGACTGTCCACCCGCCGACCGAATTTGGTCCGAGTCGGTTTGTATCAGTTTGAGTCATTTGCGTTTAGTTTTGGTTTCTGGCCGCCCTTATAAGCCCTGGGACCACCTCTAGTTAGGTTTTAGACCACGTTAAAATATTTTGGAGTTGTTTCTTTCATAGAACCTCTGGAATTACCCTGTGTTCGAATCTACCAACTATAATTGAGTGTGATCTGTTGTTCCATTGGGAATTAGTAGATTGCATACTACCGTTCGAGGTCACGGCTGCATGCGCAAGAGTGTGGTGTTGTGAATATCCTACAAGGTTCGAGAGATGTTGCATTGGCATCAGGGATCGAGCGGGAGAGTTCATAGCTATAGGCTAGTTATCTATCATCCACCATCATCACCGCCATCCGCTTACTGAGAAGATCGGGCCACCCCATATCATCTTGGTATCAGATTTCCAGTGTTGCCTCGGTAAGCATCCACAAATCCATCCATAGATTAGAGAGTGTTTTTCATCCTATACAAAAAAGCCTTACAAAAAGATTTGCCATAGACTAGATTGCATCGTTTTTGAGTTTTAGTTGCTGATTGTATCTTCTCATAGATCCGATCTGCAGGTTTTCCTCGTAGGAGTCTAGTTTCCGTTTGTGTCTAGGTTTAGGGTTTGATCTTGTTTTCCGCTGTTCCCACCGTTACCGTTCCGCAAGTGTTTATCGTTTTTCCGAGTCCACATAGCGTACTTTTGTTTGCATACCATAGACACAACCTATCTACAGCATATGTGCCTAGGAACATACCCACGAGACTAGTTGCTTTGCTCCGATAGGCTGCTCATTAGGTGATGAGGACATCCCTACAATTACACATACCCCACTGACTACTGAAGATGCTACAACTGTTGCAAGAAAGGATCAGTCCAATGAGATTAGAATTGGACCTATTACAAGACCTCATGCTAAGCTACTAGAACAACAGGTGAATTTACTCCTAAACAAATCTGGTAGTTTGATGGATGAGAACTTTATACTGCCTAAGTCTATGCATTTATGTATGATCAGGTTCGTTGGAGAAACAAGCATGGCGCGAGAAGGAGAAGGGCTACAAGAGAAGCCCAACATGATGATCGCCCAAGGATGCGCGAGGGAGGAGCGGGAGGAAGGCGCAAGAAAAGATCATCAAGACAGAGGCAAAAAGATCTGCCACGACCGGAGTGTCCGGCCAGTTCCACCCGGACTGTCCGGCCTAGTCGAGAGGCAAACTGGCGTGGACATTCTGTCTGCCAGTTCGGACACTACCCGGACACCACCCGGAAACTTCAAAGTTTCCGGCCAGACCGGACTGTCCGGCACACTTCACCCGGAGTGTCCGGCCTGACCAGACTGTCCGGCCGATTTCGACCAGAGTGTCCGCCTGCCGACCGAATCTGGTCCGAGTCGGTTTGTATCAGTTTGAGTCGTTTGCGTTTAGTTCCGGTTTTGGGCCGCCCCAGCCGCCCTTGTAAGCTATGGGACGACCCCTAGTTAGGGTTTAGACCACGTTAAAATATTTTGGAGTTGTTTCTTTCATAGAACCTCTGGAATTACCCTGTGTTCGAATCTACCAACTATAATTGATTGTGATCTGTTGTTCCATTGGGAATTAGTAGATTGCATACTACCGTTCGTGGTCACGGCTGCGTGCGCAAGAGTGTGGTGTTGTGAATATCCTACAAGGTTCGAGAGCTGTTGCATTGGCATCAGGGATCGAGCGGGAGAGTTCATAGCCACAGGCTAGTTATCTATCATCCACCATTATCACCGCCATCCGCATACTGAGAAGATCGGGCCACCCCATATCATCTTGGTATCATATTTCCAGTGTTGCCTCGGTAAGCATCCACAAATCCATCCATAGATTAGAGAGTGTTTTTCATCCTATACAGAAAAAGCCTTACAAAAAGATTTGCCATAGACTAGATTGCATCGTTTTTCGAGTTTTAGTTGCTGATTGTATTTTCTCGTTGATCCGATCTGCAGGTTTTCCTCGTAGGAGTCTAGTTTCCGTTTGTGTCTAGGTTTAGGGTTTGATCTTGTTTTCCGCTGTTCCCACCGTTACCGTTCTGCAAGTGTTTATCGTTTTTCCGAGTCCACATAGCGTACTTTTGTTTGCATACCATAGACACAGCCTATCTACAGCATCTGTGCCTAGGAACGTACCCACGAGACTAGTTGCTTTGCTCCGACAGGCTGCTCATTAGGTTTTTGAAGTGCAGAAATTTTCGACAGGCAAAACCGGACTATCCGACTGAATCACACCGGACTATCCGGCACGACCGGAGTCTCCGGCACATATCAACCGGACTATCCGGCCCAGTTCTGTTATACGTTACTGTACTCGTTTGCATTGAGTAATATAGTTGAAAAATAAAAAAAACAAAGAAAAGAGAATGAGTATAAAAAAAGAGCTACAAGTCTGACAAAAAAAAAGAGATATAGAAGTGTGCAATTTTGGAGGCCTTGTTGTGTATAGCACTAGTAGATTGAGCAATCTTGTGCCTGTTCTATTTGAGCTATTACTAGCGTCTCTCTTGTGCATTGCAATATTCCTTTTCATAAGTTGATTTGCCACATTTATCTCCACTGTGTGTGTTTCTTGGGTATTTGTACGATCAGCACTAGGACTTGTTTGCGGTGTAGATAGGGTACCATACCTATAGCTCCACCTTAGATAACCTGTGTGCCCTGCGATCGTTCTCTATACCTTTGATATTCACTTCATCACATCAAGTGCATCAGTCTTTGACTTCGTCTGGTAGAGCATCTCTATTCACTTTGGAACGGTAAGATCTCCTTTCTTATTAGTTGTGAGTGAGTTGTGAGAGTTTCCACCATACAGATTCTGATTTTTGCACTAACCTACTAATCATGTCTACTAGTGATGATGATGTTGTGTTACAGAAAAAGAAGGATGAGGAGCTCGTCAATTGGCGTGAATATTAGGCTTTGAAATCCCACTCGACACGTGTGTTTACTAACACGACAGATGCCATTGACAAGAATCTCCAAGATATGAATATGAGATTGGATCAGCATGTTGGGACGGTTGATACTATCCAAACGCAAGTGGCTACGCTCAATGTCAATGTCACCGCTTTGCAGCAGTCCATTGAGGGTTTGACAGCCGACTTACATAGAAGGGAAGATCCTCAACATGATGATGCCTTTGATGATTTCGATGAGGGTAGCGCTGTTGATGCTGCTCCACATGTTGGCAGGGGACGTGCTATTCCCCCTGCCCATGCACCTGCTCATGGTCGTGGGTTTGCCCATCTTGGGCATGCTCAACGTGTGCCCAACCAAGCTGCTGATGATGGTTTGGGCAAGCCAAAATTTTCAATTCCTAAGTTTGATGGTTCCATTGATCCCGAAGACTACCTCACATGGGAGTTGAAGATTGAGAAACTCTGGCACTTATTTGACTATCCAGAAGATAAGAAGGTCAAGCTTGCATCATCTAAATTTGAAGGTTATGCTTTACGTTGGTGGGATGCTCTTGCGCAACATAGGAGGGAGGACAATGAACTTCCTGTGAGGGATTGGCGTGAGATGAAGCAAATCATGAAAGCTCGTTTCGTACCAACCAACTACTTGCGATCAGTTTTTAATAAATTGACGCAACTAAAGCAAGGCACCATGACAGTTGATGAGTACTACATGGAGATGGAGATGCTTATGCAGCGTGCTAGAATTCGTGAGTCCATTGAGATGACCATGCAGCGATTCTTAAACAATTTGAAGTTATCTTCAAGAGCATTGTTCGTCATCACAAGTATGAGACCATGAATGAGTTGTTACATCATGCTAGAGAGGTCGAATCCCAGTTGGCAGAAGAGACGAAGTCACGTGCTCGTTTTCTGTCCTCCAGCAGATTTTCGGCTAGGTCTACACCTTCTACAGCCGCGCCACCAGCTTCTGCTCCCTTTACACCATCGGCCAAGCCAACAAGTACACCTTCGTTTGTTTCTAATGCTCGGAAACCCGCTGCTCCTGCTGCTAGTTCGGGTTCCAATATGTCTTCGGCACGTACTCGTGATGTGGTGTGCCATACTTGTGGAGGTAGAGGTCACTACAAGAAAGATTGTCCAAACAGCAAGGTTATGTTTGTTAATGAACAAGGTGAAGTAGAAAGTGGAGATGAAGCTTCTGATGATGATATTGATGACGGCAAGGATGGTGCTGATGCATATGCTGAGCGTGCACCCACTATTGTCGTATCTTCACGTGTACTTAGTGTGCAACCGGTTGAGGAATCCCAGCGTTGCAACTTGTTCCAAACAAAAGCTCTAGTTGGACCAAACAAAGCTTGCAAGGTAATTATTGATGGAGGTAGCTGCAGAAATCTTGCAAGTAAGGAACTATGTGCCAAACTGAATTTGACATACTTACCTCATCCCAAGCCATACTACATACAATGGTTGAGCAACAATGGTGAGATGAAGGTAAATCATATGGTACGTGTGAATTTTCAAATAGGGCCATACAAAGATTCTATCGATTTTGATGTGGTTCCTATGACTGTTTGTCACCTACTTTTGGGTCGGCCTTGGCTCTATGATCGCCATGTGCAACACAATGGCCGAGCCAATACATATCACTTGGAATTCAAAGGAAAGAAGATTACTATGCAGCCAATGACACCACAAGAAATTGTGAATGATTCTCGCCAGAAGATAGAGGTGAACTTGAAGGAAGATACTACCACTCGGCGAGACTGTGTAACAGCTGTTCCTGATGTAATTGAGCCTAAATTGAGTGATATAACGAAAAGTGAGAGAGTGCATGGGTTATTGATACTAGCCACCAAGGAGGATATGAGAGAGTTTCATGAGGATCCTACAACCATGCCACTTGTGCTCATGTATAAGGGCGAGGTATTGGTTTCTAATGACATGACCCCTATTTCTCTTGGTGTCTCTTCTATTTTCCAGGACTTTGGGGATGTGTTTCCAGAAGACGTACCCGCGGATTTGCCTCCATTGCGTGGTATAGAACATCAAGTGGACCTGATTCCTGGCGCCACACTTCCCAACCGTGCACCTTACAGGACTAATCCCGAAGAAACTAAGGAAATTCAGAAGCAAGTACAAGTGTTGCTGGATAAAGGGTACATTCGTGTCTCTCTTAGCCCTTGTGTTGTTCCTGTTATTTTAGTTCCTAAGAAAGATGGTACTTGGCGCATGTGTGTTGATTGTAGAGCGATTAATAACATCACTATTCAATATCGTCATCCTATTCCACGCTTAGAGGATATGCTAGATGAATTGAGTGGTGCTGCTGTTTTCTCTAAATTGACTTGCGTAGTGGTTATCATCAAATTAGGATGAAAGAAGGGGATGAATGGAAAACTTCTTTCAAAACTAAATTCGGTTTGTATGAGTGGTTAGTCATGCCGTTTGGTCTTACTAATGCACCTAGTACTTTCATGCGTTTGATGAATCATGTTTTGAGAGAGTTTATTGGTCGTTTTGTGGTTGTTTACTTTGATGATATACTTATATACAGCCACACCGAACTGAACATTGCACTCATATTAGACAAGTTTTGCAAGTGTTACGTGATAATAAACTGTATGCTAATCTTGAGAAGTGTACATTTGAAAAAGATAAGGTCATATTCCTAGGATTTGTTGTTTCTAAGCATGGAGTAGAGGTAGATCAATCTAAAATTGAATCAATTCAGAATTGGCCTACTCCAATGAATGTTAGTCAAGTGCGTAGTTTCCACGGTCTCGCTGGTTTCTATAGGCGCTTTGCGAAAGATTTTAGCACCATCCCTGCACCATTAAATGATTTGACAAAGAAAGGTGTTCCTTTTGTATGGGGCGCGGCCCAAGACATTGCTTTTGATACATTAAAATGTTTGCTTACTTCTGCACCATTACTTGCATTACCTGATTTTTCGAAGCAATTTGAAGTTGAATGTGATGCTAGTGGTATAGGCATAGGTGGCGTTTTGATGCAAGAGGATCAGCCTATAGCTTATTTTTATGAGAAATTGACTGGTGCTCGTTTGAATTATTCTATCTATGATCAAGAATTGTATGCACTTGTTAGAGTACTTGAGGTTTGGCAACATTATTTGTGGCCAAAGGAATTCATCATACATTCTGATCATGAAGCATTGAAATACTTGAAAGCTCAATCAAACTTGCATAGAACATTAGCTAAATGGGTTGAGTTCATTGAGTCTTTTCCTTACATCATTAACTATAAGAAAGGAAAAGAGAACGTTGTTGCTGATGCTCTATCTAGGAAGAACATACTATTAACCAATCTTGATGTTAAAATTCCTGGATTAGAAGCTATGTGTGCACTTTATGCAACTGACCATGATTTTGCTGAACCATATCATTTGTGTGCTCTTAGAAACGCATGGGATAAGTATCATATACATGATGGATATTTGTTTCGAGCTAACAAAATATGTATTCCAGAATCGTCGCTGCGTTTGTTCTTAGTGTAGGGATCACATGCTGGTGGTTTGATGGGTCACTTTGGGCGTGAGAAGACGTTTCTCATGCTTGCTGATCACTTTTATTGGCCCAAGATGAGGCATGATGTGTACAAATTTGTGAGCCGATGTATTACATACCACAAGTCGAAATCTAAGTTGAAGCCTCACGGTTTGTGTACACCTATATCTGCACCGACTACCTCATGGGAAGACATTAGTATGGATTTTGTGCTAGGTCTACCTAAAACTTAGAGAGGTCATGATTCTATATTTGTGGTAGTGGATAGATTCTCTAAGATGGCTCATTTTAGTGCCTGCCACAAAAGCGATGATGCGTTGCATGTTGCTAACCTGTTTTTCAGGGACATCGTGAGATTACATGGAGTACCAAAGACGATTATTTCTGACCGTGATGTGAAGTTCATGAGCTACTTTTGGAAGACCTTATGGGGAAAGCTAGGAACGAAGCTGCTGTTCAGTACTACATGTCATCCCCAAACGGATGGTCAAACGGAGGTGGTGAATCGAACATTGTCATAGCTGCTAAGGACCATGATTAAAAAGAATCTGCGGGAGTGGGAAGAGTGTTTGCCACATGTTGAGTTTTCTTACAACAGGGTTGTGCATTCAACTACTCAGCTTTGTCCTTTTGAGGTGGTGTATGGTTTCAGGCCATTGACGCCACTTGATATGTTGCCTCTGCCATTACATGAGAGAGTTGATATGGAGGCATCAAAACGTGCTGATTATGTGAAGCAAATACATGAGAATACTCGAGAGGCTATTGAGAAGAAAGGCAAGAACATTGCTGCTGCAAAGAATCAAGCAAGGAAAGAAGTGTTGTTCGAGCCTGAAGATATGGTTTGGGCGCATCTACGCAAGGATAGGTTCCCACTACTTCGAAAGTCAAAATTGAAGCCACGTGGTGCTGGTCCTTACAAGGTGTTAGCCAAGATTAATGATAACGCCTACTTGGTTGATATACCTATTGAGGAGTTTGGTGGAGTTAGCAACAGCTTCAACGTTGCTGATTTGTCACCATATGCTGGAGAAGACCTTGGAGCGTCGAGGTCGATGCCTTTTGAAGGGGGGGAGATGATGAGGACATCCCTACAATTACACCTACCCCAATGACTACTGAAGATGCTACAACTGTTGCAAGAAAGGATCAGTCCAATGAGATTAGAATTGGACCTATTACAAGAGCTCGTGCTAAGCTACTGGAACAACAGGTGAATTTACTCCTAAACGAATCTGGTACTTTGATTGATGAGAACTTTATACTGCCTAAGTCTATGCATTTATGTATGATCAGGTTCGTTGGAGAAACAAGCATGACGCGAGGAGGAGAAGGGCTACAAGAGAAGCCCAACATGATGATCGCCCAAGGATGCGCGAGGGAGGAGCGGGAGGAAGGCGCAAGAGAAGATCATCAAGACGGAGGCAAAAAGATCTGCCACGACCGGAGTGTCCGGCCAGTTCCACCCGGACTGTCCGGCCTATTCGAGAGGCAAACTGGCGTGGACATTCTGTCTGCCAGTTCGGATACTACCCGGACACCACCGGGAAACTTCAAAGTTTCCGGCCAGACCGGACTGTCCGGCACACTTCACCCGGTGTGTCCGACCTAACCGGACTGTCCGGCCGATTTCGACCGGAGTGTCCGCCCCCCGACCGAATCTAGTCCGAGTCGGTTTGTATCAGTTTGAGTCATTTGCGTTTAGTTTCGGTTTCTGGCCGCCCTAGCCGCCCTTATAAGCCCTGGGACGATCTCTAGTTAGGTTTTAGACCACGTTAAAATATTTTGGAGTTGTTTCTTTTATAGAACCTCTGGAATTACCCTATGTTCGAATCTACCAACTATAATTGAGTGTGATCTGTTGTTCCATTGGGAATTAGTAGATTGCATACTACCGTTCGTGGTCACGGCTGCTTGCACAAGAGTGTGGTTTTGTGAATATCCTACAAGGTTCGAGAGTTGTTGCATTGGCATCAGGGGTCGAGCGGGAGAGTTCATAGCTATAGGCTAGTTATCTATCATCCACCATCATCACCGCCATCCGCTTACTGAGAAGATCGGGCCACCCCATATCACCTTGCCAAAGGTTGATGCAGATGGCGCATTTGGTCATCCACATGACGCTCGCGATGATGCTCCTTGTCCTTGGCACTCTTCTTGGTGAGGCGTTGTAATGAGCGCAAAGCATCATTTGTCTTGGCCATCATGCTTATGGTTTTGGCAAAGTTGTTGTCCATGTCGAGCTTGAAGTTGTCCATTTGATGGTGGACCTTGTTGCTCTTGAGGTGGAGGCTCCCTCTTGGTCGATGCGACTTGAGGAGCTTGTCATTGTCGTTCTCGAAGTCTTCCATGCTTGGGGAGTTATTGCTGTTGTAGAACTCCATATCACCCAAGCATGTGGAGCCATTGTCGGTGTAGTGCTCCATCATGTCATCCATGCTTGTGGAGGCATATGCATGGTGGCTCATCGTGGATTCTTCATAGTAATCATCCTTGGTTCCGGAGTCCCTAGACATGTTTCACAAGACCAAGTGGTGTATATGGAAGTGGTAGGGGGTTAGGGATGCAACGTCAAACCTTACTTTACCTCGGAAGATAGTATCGTGCAAGTGGCAACACTTGAGAGCAATCAAAACCAAGCAAAGTGAAGTTCACGCGGAACACCAAAACCAACTAACCACTAAAAAACATACACACACAAAGCTTATGGTGGATAGGTATGGAAGGTGGCGTGTCCAAGAACAATCCAAAATAAGGATATTGTAGTGGCAAGTAAAGAACCACGATGATCACAAAGCAAAACAAGTCAATCCACAAGATAGGAATATATACAAGGAAACACACACAGTGGGATAAATGGGACTTGTGCGACGGAGAAAGTGAGCTAAGAACCAAATGATTACCTAGCGAAGACTATAAGCTCATGACGCACAAGTGCAAGGAGAGACGCTAGTTCAATTGCAATAAATTGGTGGGCTACAAGATATGCACAATAAGTACCACCTATTTGATGTTCATCGAGCTTGCGCTTCCTATTCTATGAGGCACTTGTTTCTTTCTTTCTTTTTCTTCTTTTTCTATTTTTTTCTCTTTATTTTTTATTTTTCACGTGCCCCTTCCTTGTGCCAACTATACAAGATAACTATATGAGATAGCGTGCTCACAACTTTTGCTCGGAATTCTAAAAGGTATCAAATGTGCATAGCCCAAGCAATCATAGGACGAACTAGTCTCAATAGGTGTTTGTTGAACGCAAAGATAGTGTAGCTCACAAAGGAAAGCAAGTGGCGAGAAGTCGCGGAATGTTTATACCTTTCATCGTCAAACTTCACCCTTTATTGGTGGATTCCACCTTGATCACGGAATTTGTATGGAGTAGATAGCATGAACCACGGATATGATGATGTAGAGCTCCTTCTCCTCTTCAAAACGAGCTAAAGAAACCAAAATCTGAGTTCGTATGCAAAAATTATGCCCAAAACGGTGAAACAGATTTGCTGTCAGCAGTGGGGGCGGAGACTTTGCCAGAAACTCCGGTCTGGACTAGAATGTCCGGTCTGGGGGCCGGAATCTCCGGTCTGGAGGTTCCAAGACGTGCAGAACTCGTCCAAGACGTGATTTTGGCAGAAAAACTCGAACCAAAACACCAAATTGGTGAGGGAAATCAAGGAATTAGGCCATGGAAACGCAGGGGAAGGTAGATCAACAAGTTTAGCAAGTAATCCATGGATCAAAACCTACCAAAACGCACTCAAATCACAGATCGATCCAAAACACGAATTGGGGCTGTTTTTGGTGGAAATTTCGAATTTATGGGGAGAAAGACCAAATCGATGAGGAATCCGTAGCAACCAAAAGCTGTTGATACCAGATGTTATGGGGTTACCCTGTGGGTGGCCCGATCTTCACGGATATCGTGGTCAAATCGATGGGAAAGCGAGGGGAAAGGGAGAAGGTAGCGGAAGCAGACGCACACCTCGCGAAGAACACGATGAAAACACGCAAAACACACATGATACAAGGCCGATTGCTCTCACCGGTGGCCATCGGTCCGATAGAATCCTTGCAAGGAAAGATCGGTCAACGTGCTCCCTCGATCCCAAACGGAGAGGGAAGAACACCTTGGAGAGGGTCTTGACGTCTTGGCAAAGGGACATCGATGCCAAGGCCTTGTACAACGAGGGAGGCGCGATGCAAACTCCAACGAGGTGGTGATGATAGTCGATCCCCTTTGGTAGAAGGGGATGAGGCAAAACTAGAGATTCCACAAAGGGGGTTTTCTTTAGTCTATCATCTATGCCTAGGGTTACATGAGGGGGTGGGGGCACTATATATAGGCCAGCCACTAGTTAAAGGGTACTTTAGGAATAAAAGGGGAAAGTGTGGGCAGACTAAGGGGTACATGGGCCAAGGCCCAACTGGCGGCACGCAGGCCCATACGTTCAGGCCAGAGACTCCGGTGTGGGGTCCGGAGACTCCGGTCTATCTTCGGTCCGTCTCCGGAGTGGTAGACAGACTGTCCTCGAGCTCCATCTGGGGGTCGGTCTGGAGACTCCGGGGTCAGCAGGCCGGAGACTCCGGTGTCTTCAAGCTGGAGACTCCGGTGTCTTCAAGCTGGAGACTCCGGTGTGGCCGGAGACTCCGGTGTGCGTAGGCCGGAGACTCCGGTGCTCTAGCTGCTGCTTCTTTCGTCTTCTCTTCCAAGCCTTCGTCTTGTCGTGCTTGGTGCTCCAGGCTTTCTCCCATGCCTCCGTACTTGTTGGTGTGAACCTATCATTGATATGGGATGGAGTATGAAGTAGTATACCATTCAAGAGGGTAGGAAGTGTGTTCGCATAGAGGAACGGATTCACCTTTGGAGTCCATGGCGACTTGGCATAAGTTGGAGACCATGATGTGGTAACGACCGAAGGTCGGGCTACATCATCTACCTCCACAAGTATGGCACACCACATCACGGGTACGTGTCGTAGACATGTTGGAACCTGAGCTAGCAGCAGGAGCAGCGGGTTTCCGAGCATTAGAACCAAACAAAGGTGTACTTGTTGGTTTGGCCAATGGTGTAAATGTAGCAGCAGCTGGTGGCGCAGCTATAGGAGGAGTCGATCTAGCCGAAAATCTGCTGGAGGATGGAAAACGAGCGCGTGACTTCGCCTCTTCTGCCAACTGGGATTCGGCCTCTCTAGCATGGTGCAATAGCTCATTCATGGTCTCATACTTGTGATGACGTACTATGCTCTTGATTGTCAACTTCAGATTGTTTAGGAATCGTTGCATGGTCATCTCAATGGACTCACGAACTCTAGCACGCTGCATAAGCAGCTCCATCTCCATGTAGTACTCAGCTACTGTCATTGTGCCTTGCTTCAATTGCATCAATTTATCAAAAACTGATCGCAAGTAGTTGGTTGGTACGAAATGAGCCTTCATGATTTGCTTCATCTCGCGCCAATCCATCACAGGAAGTTCATTGTCCTCCCTCCTATGTTGCACAAGAGCATCCCACCAACGCAAAGCTTAACCATCAAATTCAGATGCTGCAAGCTTGACCTTCTTATTTTCTGGATAGTCTAATAAGCGCCAGAGTTTCTCAATCTTCAACTCCCATGTGAGTAGTCTTCAGGATCAATGGAACCATCAAACTTGGGAATTGAGAATTTTGGCTTGCCCAAACCATCATTAGCAGCTTGGTTGGGCACACATTGAGCACGCCCAAGAGGGGCAAACCCACGGCCATGAGAAGGTGCATGGACAGGGAGAATAGCACGTCCCCTGCCAACATGTGGAGCAGCATCCACAGCGCTACCCTCATCGAAATCATCAAAGGCATCATCATGTTGAGGATCTTCCCTTCTATGTAAGGCGGCTGTCAAACCCTCAATGGAACGCTGTAAAGTGGTGACATTGACATTGAGCATAGCCACTTGCGTTTGGATAGTATCAACCGTCCCAACATGCTGATCCAATCTCATATTCATATCTTGGAGATTCTTGTCAATGGCATCTGTCGTGTTAGTAAACACACGTGTCAAGTGGGATTTCAAAACCTCATATTCACGCCAATTGCCAAGCTCCTCATCCTTTTTTTTCTGCAACACAACATCATCATCACTAGAAGACATGATTAGTAGGTTAGTGCAAAAATCAAAATATGTATGGTGGAAACTCTCACAACTCACTCACAACTAATAAGAAAGGAGATCTTATCGTTCCAAAGTGAATAGAGATGCTCTACCGAACGAAATCAAAGACAGATGCACTGATGTGATGAAGTGAATATCAAAGGTACAGAGAACGATCACAGGGCACATAGGTTATTTATGGTGGAGCTATAGGTATGGTATCCCATCTACACCGCAAACAAGTCCTAGTGCTGATCGTACAAAAACCCAAGAAACACACACAGTGGAGATAAACGTGGCAAAGCAACTTATGAAAAGGAATATTGCAATCCACAAGAGAGATGCTAGTAATAGCTCAAATAAAACAGGCACAAGATTGCTTAATGTACTAGTGCTATTATAAAACTAGTCCTCCAATCAACCTTGATATCTCCCTTTTGTTGTTTACTTTTGTATCTCTTTTCTTTTCTCTTTTTTTAACAACTTTTTGTTTCTCTTCTTTCTCTTTTGTTGATTTTTCAACTCTCTGACACAATGCAATACGTGATGCAACACTGAGCAATTAGGGGTCAGATATTCCAGTTTGTCGGGGGCCAGATAATCCGGTCTACCTGGACGAAAAAATTGCACTTCAAACCCTAATGAGCAGCCTGTCGGAGCAAAGCAACTAGTCTCGTGGGTATGTTCCTTGGCACGAATGCTGTAGATAGGCTGTGTCTATGGTATGCAAACAAAGGTACGCTATGTGGACTCAGACAAACGAGGAAAACTTGTGGAACACGGTGATGGTTGACACGGCGGAAAACAAGATCAAACCCTAAACTTAGACACAAACGAAAAAACTAGACTCATACGAGGAAAAACCTGCAGATCGGATCTACGAGAAGATACAATCAGCAACTAAAACTTGAAAACGATGCAATCTAGTCTATGGCAAATCTTTTTGTAAGGATTTTTCTGTATAGGACGAAAAACACGAACTAATCTATGGATGGATTTGTGGATGCTTACCGAGGCAACACTGGAAATCTGATACCAAGATGATATGGGGTGGCCCGATCTTCTCAGTAAGCGGATAGTGGTGCTGATGGTGGATGATAGATAACTAGCCTGAAGCTATGAACTCTCCCACTCGATCCCTGATGCCAATGCAACAGCTCTCGAACCTTGTAGGATATTCAGAACACCACGCTCTTGCGCACGCAGCCGTGACCACAAACGGTAGTATGCAATCTACTAATTCTGTTGAGGGCAAACCTCTAGGGTGGCCCGATCTTTCACGATTCCCTTTCAAATCGAGGGTGGAGTGCGGGGAAAGGAGGGAAGGATGAATGCGAAGAACACACGCACGAAGAACGCGATGAACATACACACACAAAAGCACAATAAACACCAATAGCTTACGCCGGCGGTGACCGGTCCGGCGCAATCCCTAGGATCGGCGTCGAGCGGAGGACTCTCTCTTGAACCGGCACGGCGAGATGAGAGACTCGGTAAGATCTTGACGTCTAGGCAAAGGGACACCGATGCCCAGGCCTTGTACAACGCGGAGGCATGATGCAAACTCCAACGAGGTTTGGGGATATTGGTGCCCCTTAGTCAAGGAGCATGAGGCAAGAATTAGATAGATCCACAAAGGGGTTTCCACTAATTCCAATATCATGCCTAAGGTTTACAATGGAGGTGTGGGTCTATATATAGGCCAGCCACTTAAACAGGGGTACTTTAGGAATAAAAGACAAGTTCTGGACAGACTAAGGGGTACATGGGCCGAAGGTCCAAAGGCCTTTTCATGCCTGGCGACGGTCGGACCGGAGACTCCGGTGTGGTGGACCGGAGACTCCGGTCTAGACCGGAGAATCCGGTGTAGTCTCCGGACCAGCCTCCGGAGGGGCAGACAGACTGTCCCAGGGCCTGGTGCAGGGGGTCAGACCGGAGAGAGGGCCGGAGTCTCCGGTGTCTTCAGGCCGGAGACTTTGGCAGGCCAGAGACTCCGGTGTGCGCAGACCGGAGACTCCGGTCTGAGCAGCTCCAGCGGCTCCAGCTTCATGTTCTGCTTCTTGTTCTCTATCCTTGGGTGCTTGGTGATGTGTCGAAGCTTCGTACCTGATGATGCATAGGGTAGTTGCATGAAGTAGCATACCATCCAAGGAGGTGTCAAATTGGCACTAGGGGAGGAGTGAGTTCACCTTAGCTTGTAGGAGTTTGGCTCGGGCACGAGTCATGGGTCCACTTGGGGGACTTGTTGGTGTAGATGTAGGAGCGTCCGTAGGACGGGCTGCATCGGCTCCCCCCTTGGGAAAGAGTCATCCTCGACTATTCACGGATATCATCTTGAACATCTCCATGGTAGGGTGAGTGTGGCATCCCGCTAAAACCACTACTAGAAAATCGCTGTGTTTTGTGCATTGCATCATCATGACCGCATGCTCATGTCATCATGCCACATTGCATTTGAGCATCCTCATGTCATCCTGCATTTGTTTGCCTAAAACTATTTTCCAAAAAGTCTATCTTTGTTTTCTAAATACCCTGTCTTTATTCAAATCCAAAACCCCGGTCTCTTCCGGATATTTTATTTGTCTTAAAACAGATTACAAAAGCCTTTTAAATAATAAATAAAAATTTATATTATTTTGGGAGGCAGCCAGCCAGGCCCAAAAGCCCAGCCAGCCACCTCCAAAACCCTAACCCTAAAGCCCCACCTACCCGAACCAGCTAACCCCAACCGCTGCCGCCACAATACCCATCTCCACCACACCCGCTCTCACCTGCCTTGTCACGCTCGCACAGACACAGTACCGCACTCGCACAACCCCACCCACGCGAGACGGCCAGCCTGCACGTTGTCTCACCCTGGCCCCACCCCACCGACACCACCCCGTCCTGCACGCCTCGCTCGCGATCCCAGCCCTGCATGCAACCCCTGCTCCATCCCGACCCACTCCCTCGACACGCCTCCACTGACCGCGCGGTACACACAAGGCACACACGTAAACACGCCACTGCCCGATGCGCCCGCACTCGCTCGCGTGGACAAGCGTCTCTCCCCGGCCCCACCCACTCGCCCTCTCCCGCACGCGACCCGCTCCCTCGCTACCCTCCTCCCATCGCGAGCCCCACCCCGCTCCTCCTCATCGCCGCCAGATCCCGAGGTCACGTCGCCGCTAGCCACAGCATGCCCCGCCACCACCTTGTAGGCGCCTCCCCGCGTCGGTCGCCTGCGTGCCCTCCCCAAGCCCCAGCGTCGGCCCCGCCAGCAAGTCATGCCGCCGCTAGGCCTTGAGCTGAAGCTCCCTCGACCAGAGCCCCGTCGCCAAGGACACCGCCGCCGGCCATGCTCCCTACAGCGCGGCCCATGGCCCCATCCGCCTCCTCCCTGGACTGGGTCACGCCATGCCGCCTGAGTTCGTCCCTCCTCTGCCACAGGCGCCCACGACTGTAGGGTCATCCTCCTATTCCGCTGTGCCGCCTTCCTCGCTTCCTCCGGTCACCACCAGTGCCTAGGCCCCTTCCTCGAGCTCTACCGCCAGCAAGCTCTGTAGCGCCACCTACGACCACGATGAGGAGTCTGCCTCGCCTCGGCCCTCTCCCGAGCTCCTCCCTTCCCTCGTCGATCTCGACGCGTGCCCCACCTCCTTGTCGGGCCTAACGTCCTTCATCGCTGGGAGTCACCTAACTGCAGCAAGCTCCGATGCCGCTGGGTTTCCCTGCCGCCTTCCATCCAGCGCCGCCATGGCTGCCTGCTCCCTCAACATCAGGTGTTGAGGGCAAACCTCTAGGGTGGCCCGATCTTTCACGATTCCCTTTCAAATCGAGGGTGGAGTGCGGGGGAAGGAGGGAAGGATGAACACGACGAACACACGCACGAAGAACGCGATGAACAAACACACACAAAACCATGATAAACACCAATAGCTCACGCCAGCGGTGACCGGTCCGGCGCAATCCCTAGGATCAGCGTCGGGTGGAGGACTCTCTCTCGAACCGGCACGGCGAGATGGGAGACTCGGTGAGATCTTGACGTCTAGGCAAAGGGACACCGATGCCTAGGCCTTGTACAACGCGGAGGCACGATGCAAACTCCAATGAGGTTTGGGGATATTGGTGCTCCTTAGTCAAGGAGCATGAGGCAAGAATTAGATAGATCCACAAAGGGGTTTCCACTAATTCCAATATTAAGCCTAGGGTTTACAATGGAGGTGGGGGTCTATATATAGGCCAACCACAAGTTCAGGGGTAATTCAGGCATTAAAGTAGAGTTCTGGGCGAAGTAGAGGGGTAAATGGGCCATAGGGCCCAGCTAGGCTCGCAGGCCCATCACTTGTGATATGGGGTGGCCCGATCTTCTCAGCAAGCTCTTGTCGATGGTCATGGTGGATGATAGATAACTAGTGCGTAGCTATGATCTCTTACGCTCGATCCCTGATGCCAATGCAACAGCTCTCGAACCTTGTAGGATATTCACAACACCACACTCTTGCGCACGCAGCCGTGACCACGAACGGTAGTATGCAATCTACTAATTCCCAATGGAACAACAGATCACACTCAATTATAGTTGGCAGATTGGCACACAGGGTAATTCCAGAGGTTCTATAAAAGAAACAACTCCAAAATATTTTAACGTGGTCTAAACCCTAACTTGTGACGGCTACGGAGGTTTATATGAGGGCTGGGGCGTCCTCCCCTCTAAACGGGCCTAAAAACAGCCATAACTTGGCCCAAACTGACTCGGTTCGACTCAAACTAATACATACCGACCCATATATGGGTTCGGCGTTATTGGCACGCAGTCCAAACGTCGTGGAACACCTCAAACATGTAATTCTTGGTGCGCCATCTCTCACTCTTGCTCATACGTGATTTCCTCATTGCCTCCTAGTGCGCATGCCTCCCGCTCCTCCCTCGCGCACTTGTTGATATTGGAAATCAGCGCTTGTCCTTCTTGCTGCAACTCTCCTCCTCCTCGCGCAATGCTTGTGTTATCAATAAACCTGATCATACAAAGATGCATAGACTTAGGTAGTATAAAGTTCTCATTAAGTAAAACATCAGGTTCAATTAAGAATGAATTCACCTGTTACTCAATCAGCTTTGCACGAGCTCTTGTAATGGGTCCAATCCTGATTTCATTGGACTTGTTCTTTGCAGCAACATCTTCATTGTGAATAGGAGTAGGAGATAGTGGAATAGTATGGATGTCCTCATCATCTCCCCCCCCCTTCAAAAGGCATCGACCTCGACGCTCCAAGGTCTTCTCCAGCATATGGTGATAAATCAGCAACGTTGAAGCTGTTGCTAGCACCACCAAACTCCTCAATAGGTATATCAACTGAGTAGGCATTATCATTAATTTTGGCTAGCACTTTGTAAGGACTAGCACCACGTGGCTTCAACTTGTACTTGCGAAGTAGTGGAAATCTGTCCTTGCGTAGATGCACCCAAACCATATCTCCAGGCTCGAACAACACTTCTTTTCTTGCTTGATTCCTTGCAGCAGCAATGTTCTTGCCTTTCTTCTCAATAGCCTCTCGAGGCTTCTCATGTATTTTCTTCACATAATCAGCACGTTTTGATGCCTCCATATCAACTCTCTCATGTAATGGCAGAGGCAACATATCGAGTGGCGTTAATGGCTTGAAGCCATACACCACCTCAAAAGGACAAAGCTGAGTAGTTGAATGCACAGCCCTGTTGTAAGCGAACTCAACATGTGGCAAACACTCTTCCCACTCCCGCAGATTCTTTTTAATCATGGTCCTTAGTAGCTGTGACAATGTTCTATTCACCACCTCCGTTTGACCATCTGTTTGGGGGTGACATGTAGTACTGAACAGCAACTTCGTTCCTAGCTTCCCCCATAAAGTCTTCCAAAAGTAGCTCATGAACTTCACATCACGGTCAGAAACAATCGTCTTTGGTATGCCATGTAATCTCACGATGTCCCTGAAAAACAGGTTAGCAACATGCGACGCATCGTTGCTTTTGTGGCAGGCAATAAAATGAGCCTTCTTAGAGAACCTATCCACTACCACAAATATAGAATCATGACCTCTCTGAGTTTTAGGTAGACCTAGCACAAAATCCATACTAATGCCTTCCCATGGAGTAGTAGGTGCAGAGAGAGGTGTATACAAACCGTGAGGCTTCAGCTTGGATTTCGACTTGTGGCAAGTAATGCATCTGCTCACAAATTTGTACACATCACGCCTCATCTTGGGCCAATAAAAATGATCAGCAAGCATGAGCAATGTCTTCTCACGCCCAAAGTGACCCATCAAACCACCAACATGTGATTCCTGCACTAAGAACAAACGCAACGACGATTCTGGAATACATAGTTTGTTAGCTCGAAACAAATATCCATCATGTATATGATACTTATCCCATGCATTTCTAAGAGCACATATACGATATGGTTCAGCAAAATCATGGTCAGTTGCATAAAGTGCACAAATAGCTTCTAATCCAGGAATTTTAACATCAAGATTGGTTAATAGCATGTTCTTCCTAGATAGAGCATTAGCAACAACATTCTCTTTTCCCTTCTTATAATTAATAATGTAAGGAAAAGACTCAATGAACTCAACCCATTTAGCTAATCTTCTATGCAAGTTTGATTGAGCTTTCAAGTATTTCAATGCTTCATGATCAGAATGTATGATGAATTCCTTTGGCCACAAATAATGTTGCCAAACTTCAAGTACTCTCACAAGGGCATACAATTCTTTATCATAGATTGAATAATTCAAACGAGCACCAGTCAATTTCTCCGAAAAATAAGCGATAGGCTGACCCTCTTGCATCAAAACGCCACCTATGCCTATACCACTAGCATCACATTCAACTTCAAATTGCTTCGAAAAATCAGGTAATGCAAGCAATGGTGCAGAAGTAAGCAAACGTTTCAATGTATCAAATGCAATGTCTTGGGCCGCGCCCCATACAAAAGGAACACCTTTCTTTGTCAAATCATTTAATGGTGCAGCAATGGTGCTAAAATCTTTCACAAAGCGCCTATAGAAACCAGTGAGACCGTGGAAACTACGCACTTGACTTACATTCATTGGAGTAGGCCAATTCTGAATTGATTCAATTTTAGATTGATCTACCTCTACTCCATGCTTAGAAACAACAAATCCTAGGAATATGACCTTATCTTTTGCAAATGTACACTTCTCAAGATTAGCATACAGTTTATTATCACGTAACACTTGCAAAACTTGTCTAATATGAGTGCAATGTTCAGATTCAGTGTGGCTGTAGATGAGTATATCATCAAAGTAAACAACCACAAAACGACCAATAAACTCTCTCAAAACATGATTCATCAAACGCATGAAAGTACTAGGTGCATTAGTAAGACCAAACGGCATGAGTAACCACTCATACAAACCGAATTTAGTTTTGAAAGCAGTTTTCCATTCATCCCCTTCTTTCAGCCTAATTTGATGATAACCACAACGCAAGTCAATTTTAGAGAAAACAGCACCACCACTCAATTCATCTAGCATATCCTCTAAGCGTGGAATAGGATGACGATATCGAATAGTGATGTTATTAATCGCTCTACAATCAACACACATGCGCCATGTACCATCTTTCTTAGGAACTAAAATAACAGGAACAACACAAGGGCTAAGAGAAACACGAATGTACCCTTTATCCAGCAACGCTTGTACTTGCTTCTGAATTTCCTTAGTTTCTTCGGGATTAGTCCTGTAGGGTGCACGGTTGGGAAGTGTGGCACCAGGAATCAAGTCCACTTGATGTTCTATACCACGCAATGGGGGTAAGCCTCCGAGTACATCTTCTGAAAACACATCCCCAAAGTCCTGCAAAACAGACGAGACACCAAGAGAAATAGGGGTCATGTCGTTAGAAACCAATACCTCGCCCTTATACATGAGCACAAGTGGTATGGCTATAGGATCCTCACGAAATTCTCTCATATCTTCCTTAGTGGCTAATATCAATAAACCAGGCACTCTCTCACTTTTCATTATATCACTCAATTTAGGCTCAATTACATCAGGAACAGCTGTCACGCAATCTCGCCGAGTGGTAGTATCTTCCTTCAAGTTCACCTCTATCTTCTGGCGAGAATCATTCACAATTTCTTGTGGTGTCATTGGCTGCATAGTAATCTTCTTTCCTTTTAATTCCAAGTGATATGTATTGGCTCGGCCATTGTGTTGCACATGGCGATCATAGAGCCAAGGCCGACCCAATAGTAGGTGACAAACAGTCATTGGAACCACATCAAAATCAATAGAATCTTTGTATGGCCCTATTTGAAAGTTCACTCGCACCATATGATTTACCTTCATCTCACCATTGTTGCTCAACCATTGTATGTAGTATGGCTTGGGATGAGGTAAGTATGTCAAATTCAGTTTGGCACATAGTTCCTTACTTGCAAGATTTCTGCAGCTACCTCCATCAATAATGACCTTACAAGCTTTGTTTGGTCCAACGCTGGGATTCCTCAACCGGTTGCACACTAAGTACATGTGAAGATACGACAATAGTGGGTGCACGCTCAGCATATGCATCAGCACCAACCTCGCCGTCATCAATATCATCATCAGAAGCTTCATCTCCACTTTCTACTTCACCTTGTTCATTAACAAACATAACCTTGATGTTTGGACAATCCTTCTTGTAGTGACCTCTGCCTCCACAAGTATGGCACACCATATCACGAGTACGTGCAGTAGACATGTTGGAACCCGAGCTAGCAGCAGGAGCAGCGGGTTTCCGAGTATTAGAACCAAACGAAGGTGTACTTGCTGGTTTGGCCAATGGTGTAAACGGAACAACAGCTGGTGGCATGATAGTGGGAGGTGTAGATCTGGCCGAAAATCCGCTAGAAGATGGAAATCGAGCACGTGACTTTGCCTCTTCAGCCAGCTGGGACTCGGCCTCTCTAGCATGGTGCAGCAGCTCATTCATCGTCTCATACTTGTGATAACGCACAATACTCTTGATTTGAAGCTTCAAATTTGTTGAGGAAACGTTGCATTGTCATCTCTCGTGATTCACGAACATTAGCACGCTGCATAAGCATCTCCATCTCCATGTAGTACTCATCAACTGTCATTGTGCCTTGCCTCAACTATGTGAGCTTGTCAAACACAGAACGCAAATAATTGGAGGGAACAAAATGATCCGCCATGATGGCCTTCATCTCACGCCAATCCCTCACAGGAAGTTCATTGTCGTTCTGTCTATTCTGCACAATAGCTTCCCACCAACGCAAAGTGTAACCATCAAATTCTGATGCAGCAAGTTTGACCTTCTTGTCTTCTGGGTAATCAAATAAACGCCAGAGCTTTTCAATCTTCAACTCCCAAGTAATATAATCCTCAGGATCAAGCGAGTCATTGAACGAAGGAATTGAGAACTTGGGCTTGCTCAAACTATCATCAGCTGGATTGTAAGCATGCTGGGCACGTCCAAGAGGAGCATACCCATGGCCATACAGAGGAGCAGCCGCAGGTGCAGGGGGATTTGCACGTCCCCTGCCACGATGTGGAGCAGCATCAGCCGCACTCCCCTCATCAAAGTCCTCAAACCCATCATCATGTTGTGCCAGTCCGGGCTGGAGTGTTGCCTGAATTGCCTCAATGGAACGTTGCAAGGTGGCAAAGTTGACATTCATAGCAGTCAGCTGCGTCTGAATATTATTGATGGCTCCAGTATTATTCTCCACAACATCTTGTATGTCGGTGATATTTCTATCAACAGACTCTCTCCAAGTAACAAGCTCCTCCACCTGCTTTTTCTGTGACACAATTTCATCATCACTCAAAGACATGATTAGTAAGTTAGTGCAAAAATCAAAATCAGTATGGTGGAAACTCTCACAACTCACTCACAACTGATAAGAAAGAAGATCTTACCGTTCCAAAGTGAATAGAGATGCTCTACCAAACGTAATCAAAGATTGATGCACTGAAGTGATGAAGTGAATATCAAAGGTATAGAGAACGATCACAGGGCACACAGGTTATTTATGGTGGAGCTATAGGTATGGTATCCGATCTACACCGCAAACAAGTCCTAGTGCTGATCGTATGACATAGACCCACGGAAACACACACGGTGGAGATAAATGGGGCAATTGGAACTATGAAAATGAGCTCAAAAAGTAAGGTATGTCAGAGGAATGCTCGTGTTGCAATGCACAAGGAGAGACGCTAGCAATGTCTCAACGAAACGGGCACAAGATTGCTAACTGAGCAGCCCGCAGAGCACTAAGCACGCTAGTCTTGTAGGATAGTTTTAGACACAAAGAAAGGCTTACTAAGGCTCACAAGGATAGGTACGCTATGTGGACTCAGTAAAAAAAATAAACAAAAAAGAAAAAAAATTGACCTGAGAATTGGTCTCTGCCACGGCAGAAAAACAGCCGAACATTCTGCCGCGGCAGGAGGTCGGCAGACACAAAAAATTCTCGTATGAGGGCAGACCTATCTGTGGTAAGGCGACGGTCCAATTTTTTTTGGTCACGCTGGAGCATAGACCTGTCTACGGTCAGGCATGAGGCAACGAGCCGAATTTTTTTTATTCCGACTCGCCAAGTAGTACACAACTAGGACTCTTTACTTGGATCGGATCTGACTTGATGGTAGCAGAAAAAGATGGTGGAAAACAACTAGAACAACTAGAAAACAAATCTACGAAGAACAGATCTCGATCTAATCTAATAGAGGAACTCGACCAGCAACTATTACTCGAATACGATGTAATCTAGGCTATGGCAACTCTTTTTGTAGGGCTTTTTCGGTATAGGATGAAAAACACTCTCTAATCTATGGATGGATTGTGGATTGCTTACCGAGGCAACGAGGAAATCTGATACCAAGATGATATGGGGTGGCCCGATCTTCTCAGCAAGCTCTTGTCGATGGTGATGGTGGATGATAGATAACTAGTGCGTAGCTATGATCTCTCCCGCTCGATCCCTGATGCCAATGCAACAGCTCTCGAACCTTGTAGGATATTCACAACACCACACTCTTGCGCACGCAGCCTGACCACGAACGGTAGTATGCAATCTACTAATTCCCAATGGAACAACAGATCACACTCAATTATAGTTGGCAGATTGGAACACAGGGTAATTCCAGAGGTTCTATGAAAGAAACAACTCCAAAATATTTTAACGTGGTCTAAACCCTAACTTGTGACGGCTACGGAGGTTTATATGAGGGCTGGGGCGTCCTCCCCTCTAAACGGGCCTAAAAACAGCCATAACTTGGCCCAAACTGACTCGGTTCGACTCAAACTGATACATACTGACCCAGATATGGGTTCGGCATTATTGGCACGCAGTCCAAACGTCGTGGAACACCTCAAACATGTAATTCTTGGTGCGCCATCTCTCACTCTTGCTCATACGTGATTTCCTCATCGCCTCCTAGTGCGCATGCCTCCCGCTCCTCCCTCGCGCACTTGTTGATATTGGAAATCAGTGCTTGTCCTTCTTGCTGCAACTCTCCTCCTCCTCGCGCAATGCTTGTGTTATCAATAAACCTGATCATACAAAGATGCATAGACTTAGGTAGTATAAAGTTCTCATTAAATAAAACATCAGGTTCAATTAGGAATAAATTCACCTGATAGTCATTATTGATTTGACTCAATATTTCCTTCCAGTTCAGGCAGTCAGAATCATCATAATCCATGTATATATCCTCATCAACTTGGGCCGGAGACTCCGGGTCGAGTGGGCCGGACAGTCCGGGGTGGCTGGACACTCCGGGTAGTGTCCGGGCAGTGTCCGAACTGGCACACACGCGAGGTTCAGGCTCGGGAAGGCCGGACACTCCGGCTGAGTCGCGCCGGACACTCCGGCTTTGGCAGCTTCAGCTCCGGTGCAGCTTCAGGGCTCGTGGGTCGACGCGGCGGGGGCTCGTACCTGATGATGCACAAAGTAGTGGTATAAAGTAGCACGCCATCTAAGGAGGTATCAAATTGGCACGAAGAGAGGAGCGAGTTCGCCTTAGCTTAGAGGACTTTGGCTCGGGCACGAGTCATGGGTCCACTTGGGGGACTTGTTGTTGTAGATGTAGAAGCGTCCGTAGGACGGGCTGCATCAGCTCCCCCCCCTGGGAAAGAGTCATCCTCGACTCTTCATGGATATCATCTTGAGCATCTCCATGGTAGGGTGAGAGATCCTTGACATTGAATGTATTGCTTGCAAGGTACTTGGAGGTCGGTATGTCGATGATGTAGACGTTGGTGTTGATTCTTTTGAGGACCTTGAAGGGACCATCTCCTCTTGGCTTGAGCTTGGAGTCACGTTCCTTGGGGAAGCGGTCCTTGCTTAGGTGTATCCACACAAGGCCACATTCTTCAAATATCATCTCCTTCTTGTCCTTGTTTAACCTTGAAGCTTGGCGAAGGACTTGTTGTTCGATAGTAGCTCTTGTTTCTTCATGAAGCGTCTTCATAGCTTGTGTGCGCTTCTCGATGTCCATGTTCGTTCGCTCAATGAGAGGTAGTGGTAGGATGTCGAGCGCGGTGAGGGGCTCGAAACCATAGACGATCATGAATGGACTCATCTTGGTTGTTGAGTGCTTGGCTCGATTGTAGGCGAACTCGGCGTGTGGAATGCATCCCTCCCAATCCTTCAGGTTTTTCTTGATCAACACACGAAGGAGAGTTCCGAGGCTTCGGTTGACAAATTCAGTTTGGCCATCAGTTTGAGGATGTGATGCGGATGAGAAGAGGAGCTTGACGCCGAGCTTGGCCATGAGGGTCTTCCACAAGTAGCTCATGAATTTGACGTCGCGATCGGAGACGATTGTCCTTGGCACACCGTGAAGACGGACAATTTCCCTGAAAAATAGATTTGCAACATGTGAAGCATCGTCGGTCTTATGGCACGGTATGAAGTGTGCCATTTTGGAAAAACGATCCACAACAACAAATATAGAATCATGACCATGCTTAGATCTAGGCAATCCTAACACGAAATCCATGCTAATGTCGGACCAAGGTGTATGAGGAATAGGCAATGGCATATAAAGACCATAGGGATTAGCTTGCAACTTAGCTTGAACACATGGTGTGCATCGTTGAACGTAGCGCTCCACGTCATGCTTCATCTTGGGCCAAAAGTAGTGACTGGAGAGCATGTCCAATGTCTTGTCGTGACCAAAGTGACCCATAAGGCCTCCACCATGAGATTCTTGGAGGAGCAAAAGTTGAAGCGACGACTTCGGGTTGCATAGTTTGTTTTGTTTAAATAGAAAGCCCTTATGCAACTAGAAATCATCAACTCCTTTGTCATTGGAGCACTTTGCGAAAATTGGTTCAAAGAACGGATCGGAAGCATACAAAGATTTTATTTCCTCAAGACCCAACACGTTGATTTCAAGTCTCGTAAGAAGGCTTGTATGTTTGCGAGGCAATGCGTCCGCAACTACATTATCTTTGCCCTTCTTATACTTGACAATGTACGGAAAAGACTCCATGAACTCAACCCACTTAGCGTGTCTCTTGCTCAAGTTAGCTTGGCCTTTGAGATATTTCAACGACTCGTGGTCGGAATGTATGATAAATTCCTTGGGCCAAAGGTAGTGTTGCAAAACTTGAAGGACACGAACTAAGGCAAAAAGCTCTTTGTCATAAATCGGATAGTTAAGGCGAGCACCATCAAGTTTCTCGCTATGGTAGGCTATAGGACGTCCGTTTTGCATAAGGACTCCTCCAATGCCAATACCACTAGCATCACACTCTATCTCAAAAGTTTTAGTGAAATCCGGTAAAGCAAGAAGAGGTGCTTTGGTGAGCCTCTTTTTAAGTTCATCAAAAGCTTTTTGTTGTGCTTTGCCCCACACGAAGGTGACATTCTTTTTGGTCAATTCATTAAGGGGACAAGCAATGGTTGAAAAGTCTTTCACAAAGCGACGATAGAAACCGGCCAACCCATGAAAACTTCGGAGTTCACTCACATTTGTTGGTATGGGCCAATCTCGTATGTCCTTTACCTTGGAAACATTAACTTCAATTCCCTTCGAAGAAACGACAAATTCAAGAAAAATCAACTTGTCTTTAGCAAAAGTGCACTTGGGAAGATTAGCATAAAGCTTTTCATGTCGAAGGATTTGCAAAACTTCCTTGACATGTGTTACATGGTCCTCAAGTGATTTGCTATAAACAAGAATATCATCGAAATAGACAACAACACTTTTTTCAATGAGAGAACGCAAGATATGATTCATAAGGCGCATGAAAGTGGATGGGGAATTTGATAAACCAAAGGGCATAACCAACCATTCATAGAGACCAAGTTTGGTCTTGAAGGCGGTTTTCCACTCATCACCTTCAGCCATGCGTATTTGATGGTAACCATTACGAAGATCAATTTTCGAAAAAATAGTGGCTCCACACAACTCATCAAGCATGTCACCGAGACGTGGTATGGGATGTCGATAACGCACGGTGATAGCATTGATCGGATGGCAGTCCATGCATATCCGTAACGTATCATCCGTCTTTGGAAAAAGAATCACGGGTACGCCACTTGGACTAGTGCTAACTTGGATCAAACCTTTGGAGACGAGTTGGTTGATTTGACGTTCGATCTCCTTCATCTCCTCCGGGTCCGTGCGGTAAGCGGCGCGGTTGGGAAGTGGTGCACCGGGGATGAGGTCAATTCAATGTTCGATGCCGCGAAGAGGAGGTAGTCCATGTGGAAGCTCTTCGGGGAACACATCCTTGAATTCCTGCAAAACATTCATCAAAGATGGAGGAACATTGGTTAATTCATTAGTTCCTTGCGCTAATCCCTTGCAAAGGAGGACATAGTGCAAGATGGATGGGTTGTTCCAAACATCTCTCATCTCACTTTTGGTGGCAAGGAGAACACTCTTAGTTTTTCTACTCGAATTTGGCTTGTGGCTCTCACTCACTATGAGGTGGTTGTCTCTCTCACCGCTCTTCTCACAAGTAGGTGTTGTGCTTTGCGCCCTCGCTAAAGCCTTCGCATTGTCCGCAATTATTTGGCTAGGAGTCATCGGTTGCAAAACACATGTTTTGTTGAGCCATTTGAAGGTGTATATATTGGTGCGACCATCATGTTGAGCAGCCTTGGCAAATTGCTATGGTCGACCAAGAAGCATGTGGCAAACTGTCATAGGAACCACATCACACTCCACCGTATCTTTGTGAGGACCAATGGCGAAGGAGACTGATACGGTATGCTTGATCTGCACAGACCCTTGGTCACTTAGCCATTGCACGTGGTAGGGGTGCTTGTGTGGATGGAGGGTGAGGTTGAGCTTCTCACACAACTCGGTGCTAGCAATGTTGTGACAACTCCCTCCGTTAATGATCACCTTGATAGATTTGCCGTTGATGCCGGCTCGTGTTTGGAAGATATTGGAGCGTTGGTCTTCATGCTCTTATGCTTGAGTGGTCAAGATCCTTGTGACGACAAGCGATGGACTTGCGTCATGCTCACACATCAGGAGTTTGATGCAGCCCGTCCTACGGACGCTTCTACATCTACACCAACAAGTCCCCCAAGTGGACCCATGACTCGTGCCCGAGCCAAACTCCTGCAAGCTAAGGTGAACTCACTCCTCTCCTCGTGCCAATTCGATACCTCCTTGGATGGCGTGCTACTTCATACCACTACTTTGTGCATCATCAGGTACGAGTCCCCGCCGCGTCGACCCACGAGCCCGGAGGCTGCACCTGACCTAAAGCTGCCAGAGCCAGAGTGTCCGCCCGAATCCAGCCGGAGTGTCCGGCCACCCCAGAGTGTCCGGCCCGACTCAGCCGGAGTGTCCGGCCTACCCGAACCCGGACCTGGCGTGGACATTCAGAAGGTCAAATGGGACACCGTCCAGACACTTCCCGGAGTGTCCGGCCACCCCGGACTGTCCGGCCCACTCGACCCGGAGTGTCCGGCCACCCCGGACTGTCCGGCTCACTCGCCCTGGAGTGTCCGGCCCAAGTGATGGGCCTGCGAGCCTAGCTGGGCCCTATGGCCCATGTACCCCTCTACTTCGCCCAGAACTCTACTTTATTGCCTGAATTACCCCTGAACTTGTGGCTGGCCTATATATAGACCCCCACCTCCATTGTAAACCCTAGGCTTGATATTGGAATTAGTGGAAACCCCTTTGTGGATCTATCTAATTCTTGCCTCATGCTCCTTGACTAAGGAGCACTAATATCCCCAAACCTCGTTGGAGTTTGCATCGTGCCTCCGCGTTGTACAAGGCCTAGGCATCGGTGTCCCTTTGCCTAGACGTCAAGATCTCACCGAGTCTCCCATCTCGCCGTGCCGGTTCGAGAGAGAGTCCTCCACCCGACGCCGATCCTAGGGATTGCGCTAGACCGGTCACCGCCGACATGAGCTATTGGTGTTTATTGTGGTTTTGTGTGTGTGTTCATCGTGTTCTTCGTGCGTGTGTTTCGTCATGTTCATCCTTTCCTCCTTACCCCGCACTCCACCCTCGATTTGAAAGGGAATCGTGAAAGATCGGGCCACCCTAAAGGTTTGCCCTCAACATATTGGTATCAAGAGCTTCGTTGCTCACGATTTCCCCCACAAATTTTTCTTCTATCCACCAAAAATTCGAAAGTCCCCACAAAAAACAGCCCATATTTTCCTTTGGATCGATCTCTTGATTTGGAGTGTTATTTGTGGTTTTGATCCGACCAAACCTTGTCTAAGGCGCTGGTCCAGCTTTATCCTGCGTTTTCACAGCCCGATTTGGCCAGTTTTTCGCGGATTTGAGGCCCGAAGGCGAGGATTTCCGCTTAAGAACACGAGCAGGAAACCCACGCCGGAGTGTCCGGCACGTACCGATAGGAGTGTCTGGCCGAACCAGACCGGAGTGTCCGGCCCAGACAGACCGGAGTGTCCGGCTGTAACGCCAGTTTTGACAGTTTTACCTCATTTTTCGCATTGGCTAATCTCCTTTGTTTGCTCGTGTCCCGTGTGCGTGTCAGCAAGTACCAGCAAGCTTCCGCATCATCAACTTCCGCGCTCATCGACACCACGGACCACGAACATCATCCCGCACCACCGACGCCAAGTTCATCGTCAAAGAAGGTATAACTTGCGTCACCTTGTTAACCCCATCTTCCTTTGTGTGTACCTATCCCATGAGAGTGGCTCATCTTGTGTTTGCTTGAGCATTGTGCATTTGTCCTTGGATAGTGAGAGTGCAAGAGCAATAGCAAGTGTGACTAGGTCGCATGAAGGGAGAGCAAAAAAAATGTGAAAAAGATACAAAGAAAAAGCAAAAAGAAAAATAGTCTCCCTTGCAAAGGAGAGTCTCAAAGCTTGTAAGCAAGAGAGAAAGAAGAGCGCCCAAGGCAAGTGCACAAATCCGTTGCTCATTTTTCCTCTTTGCAAACGAGCCACGGTCTCTCCTTGCATTGGCACGACAACGAGCTTAGTCTTCGTTAGGTCATTTTGTTTGCTCATTTTCATAGTCGTGTCAATCCCAACTTTCTCCACGTGTGTGTACATAGTCGTAGGTTCCCGTCACTCTTTTGAGTTGTTGACCTTCGCCTTTGACTTGAGTTTTGTTGGATTTTTACCACTTTTGACTATCCCTTTACTTTTGGTTGGTTCTTTCGCTTTCCATAACCCTAACCTACCACCAACAAGCTTTTGAGAGTTAGAGTTTTCTTGGTATTTCCACTTTGCACGCTAATAGCTCTCACTTGTGGTTTCTAGTTTGGTGCAATCCCCAAGGTGAAGTACAAGGCTAACACCACCATATTCCACTTCCATATACAATACTTGCGTGTTTTGCATGATGGATAGCCACGGTGAGACGAGCCAACCACCTCCCCAAGAAGAAGATCAAGGTCCGTACATGACGCGCGCAAGTCACTTCATCGTTCGACAAGAGTTCCGTGAACGTTGCCAAGCACTTAAGACGAGACAAGATGAACAATTTGGCGAGACGCAAGCCGAGTTCAAGAACATCGACAACCGCTTCAACGGCCTCGAACGACAAATGCATGCAATGCATCACAACTTCAGCCACCAAAATGAAGCGCTTCAACGCTCCGTCACTGAAACAAATGACAATCTTCGACGCCTCATCGATGGCATGGCAAGACCACGTTCACGCGCATCAAGCTCGGCAAGTTCTTCGCATCGTCATGCACCTCTTCCCCAAGATCTACATCAAAGTGCTCAAAGACACAATGATGCCCTCGTGGTAAAAGATGGAATCTCTTCGAACTATGTACCTTCCCCACGGCACGCCGCAACGTCAAGCTATGACGGTGACCTCTCTTCAAGGCCACGAGCAAGGCAAGAAGCACACCGTCATCACGCAAGGGCACTAGTGATCCGACAAGAGGAACCGCAAGCGCAACCACAAGTACAACCGCAAGTCTACCACCATCGACCGCGACACATTCTTGACACAACAAGTGATGACTCCAATTTGGAGAATCAAGCTCGTCATCGACGTCAAGCTGTTCAAGATCCTCCTCCTCGTCATCAACATCATGAACGTCAACAATGACACCATGGTCATCACGAGGCGCCTCCTCCACATCAACAAAACTTGGAGCGTCAAGTGATACAAGTTGAGCGACGCCCACCACGTCAAGAGGCTCATGACCATGTTCTTCGCCGTGAGGCCCATGTGCCTAACCAACATCACCAACCAAGGAACGAGCCTCCTCTTCGTCATCAACCGCGTCAAGAGGCTACACACCTTCGCCACCATGAGGCCCAACTACCTCAACCACGTCAACAACCGCGCCAAGAGCAAGAGCAAGCTCCACCTCATCAACAACACAAAGAGCAAGCTCCGCAACAAGGACGCGAGAACCAAGTTCCACCTCCCCAACTACAAGATCATCAACAAGGTCACCAAGCTCGTCGCAATGACCGCAACGATGAAGAAACTTTTGGCAAGCTCAAGTTCACAATGCCCAAGTTCACTGGATCCAATGACCCCAAAGAATACCTCTCGTGGGCACTCAAAGTCAACAAGATCTTCCGCATGCACAACTATAGCAACAAGAAGATGGTCGCCATGGTTTCGCTAGAGTTTGATGATTACGCCAACCTTTGGTGGGAACAAGTTCAAGTTGCTCGTGATGCAAGACAAGAGCTGCCAATCACAACTTGGCATGACATGAAGGCTCACATGAGATCCCGGTTCGTCCCCGCACACTACACGCGTGACCTCTTCAACAACCTTCAAGCGCTTCGCTTCGTCAAGGGACAAAGACCGTGGAAGAATACTTCAAGGAAATGGAACTCAACTTGATTCGCGCCAACATTGATGAGCGCATGGAGCAAACAATGGCACGTTTCCTTATTGGGCCGAACCACCCAATCAAGCGCATCCTCGAGTTCCAAACATACAACACCATGGTTGAGCTTGTGCACATCGCAACAAAGGCTGAACGTCAAGTGCAAGAGGATATCAAGTACAACAAACCCAAGACGTACTTCACCTACAAGCAAGCTTCAACCCCTACACCAACAACCTTCACTGGTAGCTCCTCAAGTAACTCCAAGCCTTCCTTCAAGTCCACACTTCCTCAAGGAAAACTGCCCCCAAGTGGCAAGCAAGCAAAGAGTGATACACCTTTCAACGGTGAATGCTACAAGTGTGGAGGTAAAGGACACAAGTCGGCCGAATGTGGAAACAAGAAAGTCTTGTTCATCCATGACAATGGTGATGAAGAGTACTTGAGTGAAGATGAGTTTGATGCCCGTGTCAAGGAAGCAATGGCAAGGCAACGAGTGGAAGATGATCAAGAACTCCTCATGTGTGAACATGACGCAAGTCCATCGCTTGTTGTCACAAGAATTTTGACCACTCAAGCACAAGAGCATGAAGACCAACGCTCCAATATCTTCCAAACACGAGCCGGCATCAATGGCAAATCTATCAAGGTGATCATTGATGAAGGGAGTTGTCACAACCTTGGTAGCACCGAGTTGTGTGAGAAGCTCAACCTCAACCTCCATCCACACAAGCACCCCTACCACGTGCAATGGCTAAGTGACCAAGGGTCCGTGAAGATCAAGCATACCGTATCGGTCTCCTTCGCCATTGGTCCTTACAAAGATACGGTGGAGTGTGATGTGGTTCGTATGACAGTTTGCCACATGCTTCTTGGTCTACCATGGCAATTTGACAAGGCTGCTCAACATGATGGTCGCACCAATATATACACCTTCAAATGGCTCAACAAAACATGTGTTTTGCAACCGATGACTCCTAGCCAAATAATTGCGGATAATGCAAAGGCTTTAGCGAGGGCGCAAAGCACAACACCTACTTGTGAGAAGAGCGGTGAGAGAGAGAACCACCTCATAGTGAGTGAGAGCCACAAGCCAAATTCGAGTGAAAAAACTAAGAGTGTTCTCCTTGCCACCAAAAGTGAGATGAGAGATGTTCGGAACAACCCATCCATCTTGCACTATGTCCTCCTTTGCAAGGGACTAGCGCAAGGAACTAACAAATTAACCAATGTTCCTCCATCTTTGATGAGTGTTTTGCAGGAATTCAAGGATGTGTTCCCTGAGGAGCTTCCACATGGACTACCTCCTCTTCGCGGCATAGAACATTGCATTGACCTCATCCCCGGTGCACCACTTCCCAACCGCGCCGCTTACCGCACGAACCCGGAGGAGACAAAGGAGATTGAATGTCAAATAAACCAACTCGTCTCCAAAGGTTTGATCCAAGTTAGCACTAGTCCAAGTGCCGTACCTGTGATTCTTGTTCCAAAGACGGATGATACGTTACGGTTATGCATGGACTGCCGTCCAATCAATGCTATCACCGTGCGTTATTGACATCCCATACCACGTCTCGATGACATGCTTGATGAGTTGTGTGGAGCCACTATTTTTTCGAAAATTGATCTTCGTAGTGGTTACCATCAAATACGCATGGCTGAAGGTGAATAGTGGAAAACCTCCTTCAAGACCAAACTTGGTCTCTATGAATGGTTGGTTATGCCCTTTGGTTTATCAAATGCCCCATCCACCTTCATGCGCCTTATGAATCACATCTTGCGTTCTCTCATTGGAAAAAGTGTTGTTGTCTATTTCGATGATATTCTTGTTTATAGCAAATCACTTGAGGACCATATAACACATGTCAAGGAAGTTTTGCAAATCCTTCGACATGAAAAGCTTTATGCTAATCTTCCCAAGTGCACTTTTGCTAAAGACAAGTTGATTTTTCTTGGATTTGTCGTTTCTTCGAAGGGAATTGAATTTGATGTTTCCAAGGTAAAGGACATACGAGATTGGCCCATACCAACAAATGTGAGTGAACTCCGAAGTTTTCATGGGTTGGCCGGTTTCTATCGTCGCTTTGTGAAAGACTTTTCAACCATTTCTTGCACCCTTAATGAATTGACCAAAAAGAATGTCACCTTCGTGTGGGGCAAAGCACAACAAAAAGCTTTTGATGAACTTAAAAAGAGGCTCACCGAAGCACGTCTTCTTGCTTTACCGGATTTCACAAAAACTTTTGAGATAGAGTGTGATGCTAGTGGTATTGGCATTGGAGGAGTCCTTATGCAAAACGGACGTCCTATAGCCTACCATAGCGAGAAACTTGATGGTGCTCGCCTTAACTATCCGATTTATGACAAAGAGCTTTTTGCCTTAGTTCGTGTCCTTCAAGTTTTGCAACACTACCTTTGGCCCAAAGAATTTATCATACATTCCGACCACGAGTCGTTGAAATATCTCAAAGGCCAAGCTACCTTGAGCAAGAGACACATTAAGTGGGTTGAGTTCATGGAGTCTTTTCCGTACATTGTCAAGTATAAGAAGGGCAAAGATAATGTAGTTGCGGACGCATTGTCTCACAAACATACAAGCCTTCTTACGCGACTTGAAATCAACGTGTTGGGTCTTGAGGAAATAAAATCTTTGTATGCTTCCGACCCGTTCTTTGAACCAATTTTCGCAAAGTGCTCCAATGACAAGGGAGTTGATGATTTCTATTTGCATAAGGGCTTTCTTTTTAAACAAAACAAGCTATGCATTCCGAAGTCGTCGCTTCAACTTTTGCTTCTCCAAGAATCTCATGGTGGAGGCCTTATGGGTCACTTTGGTCGCGACCAGACATTGGACATGCTCTCCAATCACTACTTTTGGCCCAAGATGAAGCGTGACGTGGAGCGCTACGTTCAACGATGCACGACATGTGTTCAAGCTAAGTCGCAAGCTAATCCCTATGGTCTTTATATGCCATTGCCTATTCCTCATACACCTTGGTCCGACATTAGCATGGATTTCGTGTTAGGATTGCCTAGATCTAAGCATGGTCATGATTCTATATTTGTTGTTGTGGATCGTTTTTCCAAGATGGCACACTTCATACCGTGCCATAAGACCGACGATGCTTCACATGTTGCAAATCTGTTTTTTAGGGAAATCGTCCGTCTTCACGGTGTGCCAAGGAAAATCGTCTCCGACCGCGACGTCAAATTCATGAGGTACTTGTGGAAGACCCTCATGGCCAAGCTCGGCGTCAAGCTCCTCTTTTCATCCGCATCACATCCTCAAACTGATGGCCAAACTGAATTTGTGAACCGAAGCCTCGGAACTCTTCTTCGTGTGTTGATCAAGAAAAACCTGAAGGATTGGGAGGGATGCATTCCACACGCCGAGTTCGCCTACAATCGAGCCAAGCACTCAACAACCAAGATGAGTCCATTCATGATCGTCTATGGTTTCGAGCCCCTCACCGCGCTCGACATCCTACCACTACCTCTCCATGAGCGCACAAACATGGACGTCAAGAAGCGTGCACAAGCTATGAAGAAGCTTCATGAAGAAAGAAGAGCAACTATCGAACAACAAGTCCTTCGCCAAGCTTCAAGGTTAAACAAGGACAAGAAGGAGATGATATTTGAAGAAGGTGACCTTGTGTGGATACACCTAAGCAAGGACCGCTTCCCCAAGGAACGTGACTCCAAGGTCAAGCCAAGAGGAGATGGTCCCTTCAAGGTCCTCAAACGAATCAACAACAACGCCTACATCATCGACATCCCGACCTCCAAGTACCTTGCAAGCAAAACATTCAATGTCAAGGATCTCTCACCCTACCATGGAGATGCTCAAGATGATATCCATGAAGAGTCGAGGACGACTCTTTCCCAAGGGGGGGAGCGGATGTAGCCCGTCCTACGGACGCTTCTACATCTACACCAACAAGTCCCCCAAGTGGACCCATGACTCGTGCCCAAGCCAAACTCTTGCAAGCTAAGGTGAACTCACTCCTCTCCTCGTGCCAATTCGATACCTCCTTGGATGGCGGGCTACTTCATACCACTACTTTGTGCATCATCAGGTACGAGTCCCCGCCGCGTCGACCCACGAGCCCGGAGGCTGCACCTGACCTGAAGCTGCCAGAGCTGGAGTGTCCGCCCGAATCCAGCCGGAGTGTCCGGCCACCCCGGAGTGTCCGGCCCGACTCAGTCGGAGTGTCCGGCCTGTCGGAACCCGGACCTGGCGTGGACATTCAGAAGGTCAAATCGGACACAGCCCGGACACTTCCCGGAGTGTCCAGCCACACCGGACTGTCCGGCCCACTCGACCCTGAGTGTCCGGCCACCCCGGACTGTCCGGCTCACTCGCCCCGGAGTGTCCGACCCAAGTGATGGGCCTACGAGCCTAGCTGGGCCCTATGGCCCATGTACCCCTCTACTTCGCCCAGAACTCTACTTTATTGCCTGAATTACCCCAGAACTTGTGGCTGGCCTATATATAGACCCCAACCTCCATTGTAAACCCTAGGCTTGATATTTGAATTAGTGGAAACCCCTTTGTGGATCTATCTAGTTCTTGCCTCATGCTCCTTGACTAAGGAGCACCAATATCCCCAAACCTCGTTGGAGTTTGCATCGTGCATCCGCGTTGTACAAGGCCTAGGCATTGGTGTCCCTTTGCCTAGACGTCAAGATCTCACCGAGTCTCCCATCTCGCCGTGCCGGTTCGAGAGAGCGTCCTCCGCCCGACGCCGATCCTAGGGATTGCGCCGGACCGGTCACCGCCGGCGTGAGCTATTGGTGTTTATTGTGGTTTTGCGTGTGTGCGTTCATCGTGTTCTTCGTGCATGTGTTTTGTCGTGTTCATCCTTTCCTCCTTACCCCGCACTCCACCCTCGATTTGAAAGGGAATCGTGAAAGATCGGGCCACCCTAGAGGTTTTCCCTCAACAGAGTTCTTGATCATCTTCCACTCGTTGCCTTGCCATTGCTTCCTTGACACGGGCATCAAACTCATCTTCACTCAAGTACTCTTCATCACCATTGTCATGGATGAACAAGACTTTCTTGTTTCCACATTCGGCCGACTTGTGTCCTTTACCTCCACACTTGTAGCATTCACCGTTGAAAGGTGTATCACTCTTTGCTTGCTTGCCACTTTGGGGCAGTTTTCCTTGAGGAAGTGTGGGCTTGAAGGAAGGCTTGGAGGTACTTGAGGAGCTACCATTGAAAGTTGTTGGTGTAGGGGTTGAAGTTTGCTTGTAGGTGAAGTACGTCTTGGGCTTGTTGTACTTGATGTCCTCTTGCACTTGACGTTCAGCCTCTGTTGCGATGTGCACAAGCTCAACCATGGTGTTGTATGTTTGGAACTCGACGATGCGCTTGATTGGATGATTCAAGACAATAAGGAAACGTGCCATTGTTTGCTCCATGCGCTCATCAATGTTGGCACGAATCAAGTTGAGTTCCATTTCCTTGAAGTATTCTTCCACGGTCTTTGTCCCTTGACGAAGAGCTTGAAGGTTGTTGAAGAGGTCTCGCGTGTAGTGCGCGGGGACAAACCGGGATCTCATGTGAGCCTTCATGTCATGCCAAGTTGTGAGCGGTTCTTGTCTTGCATCACGAGCAACTTGAACTTGTTCCCACCAAAGGTTGGCGTAATCATCAAACTCTAGCGAAGCCATGGCGACCATCTTCTCGTTGCTATAGTTGTGCATGCGGAAGATCTTGTCGACTTTGAGTGCCCACGGGAGGTATTCTTCGGGGTCATTGGATCCGGTGAACTTAGGCATTGTGAACTTGAGCTTGCCAAAAGTTTCTTCATCGTTGTGGTCATCGCGACGAGCTTGGTGACCTTGTTGATGATCTTGTAGTTGGGGAGGTGGAACTTGTGATGCAGCCCGTCCTACGGACGCTTCTACATCTACAACAAGTCCCCCAAGTGGACCCATGACTCGTGCCCGAGACAAACTCCTCCAAGCTAAGGTGAACTCGCTCCTCTCCTCGTGCCAATTTGATAACTCCTTGGATGGCGTGCTACTTCATACCACTACTTTCAGCATCATCAGGTACGAGCCCCCGCCGCGTCGACCCACGAGCCCTGAAGCTGCACCTGAGCTGAAGCTGCCAAAGCCGGAGTGTCCGGCGCGACTCAGCCGGAGTGTCCGGCCTGCCCGAGCCCGAACCTAGCGCGGACACTCTGTGTGCCAGTTCGGACACTGCCCGGACACTGTCTGGAGTGTCCGGCCACCCCGGACCGTCCGGCTCACTCGACCCGGAGTGTCCGGCCCAAGTATGGGCTTGCAATCCTAGCTAGGCCCTATGGCCCATGTACCCCTCTATTTCGCCCAGAACTCTACTTTAATGCCTGAATTACCCCTGACTTTGTTGTTGGCCTATATATAGACCCCCACCTCCATTGTAAACCCTAGGCTTGATACTGGAATTAGTGGAAACCCCTTTGTGGATCTATCTAATTCTTACCTCATGCTCCTTGACTAAGGAGCACCAATATCCCCAAACCTCGTTGGAGTTTGCATTGTGCCTCCGTGTTGTACAAGGCCTAGGCATCGGTGTCCCTTTTCCTAGACGTCAAGATCTCACCGAGTCTCCCATCTCGCCGTGCCGGTTCGAGAGAGAGTCCTCCGCCCGACGCCAATCCTAGGGATTGCGCCGGACCGGTCACCGCCGGCGTGAGCTATTGGTGTTTATCGTGGTTTTGCGTGTGTGTGTTCATCGCGTTCTTCGTGCGTGCGTTTGTCATGTTCATCCTTTCCTCCTTCCCCACACTCCATCCTCGATTTGAAAGGGAATCGTGAAATATCGGGCCACCCAAGTGGTTTGCCCTCAACATATTGGTATCAAGAGCTTCGTTGCTCACGATTTCCCCCACAAATTTTTCTTCTATCTACCAATTCGAAAATCCCCACAAAAAACAGCCCATATTTGCCTTTGGATCGATCTCTTGATTTGGAGTGTTATTTGTGGTTTTGATCCGACCAAACCTTGTCTAAGGAGTTGGTACAGCTTTATACTGCGTTTCCCCAGCCCGATTTGGCCAGTTTTTCACGGATTTGAGGCCCGAAGGCGAGGATTTCCGCTCAAGAACACGAGCAGGAAACCCGCGCCAGAGTGTCCGGCTCGCACCGACCGGAGTGTCCGGCCTGACCGGAGTTTCCGGCCGATCCAGACCAGAGTGTCCGGCCTGACCGGAGTATCCGGCCAAGACAGACCGGAGTGTCCGGCTGTAACGCCTGTTTTGACTGTTTTGGCTCATTTTTCGCATTGCCTAATCTCCTTTGTTTGCTCGTGTCCCGTGTGCGTGTCAGCAACTACCAGCAAGCTTCTGCATCGTCAACTTCCGCGCTCATCGACACCACAGACCCCGAACATCATCCCGCACCAACGACGCCAAGTTCATCATCAAAGAAGGTATAACTTGCGTCACCTTGTTAACCCCCATCTTCCTTTGTGTGTACCTATCCCATGAGAGTGGCTCATCTTGTGTTTGCTTGAGCATTGTGCATTTGTCCTTGGATAGTGAGAGTGCAAGAGCAATAGCAAGTGTGACTACGTAGCATCAAGGGAGAGCAAAAAAAACAGAAAAATATACAAAGAAAAAGCAAAAGAAAAATAGTCTCCCATTGCCAAAGAGAGTCTCAAAGCTTCTAAGCAAGAGAGAAAGAAGAGCGCCCAAGAAAAGTGCACAAATCCATTGCTCACTTTTAATCTTTGCAAACGAGCCACGGTCTCTCCTTGCATTGGCACGACAACAAGCATAGTCTTCGTTAGGACATTTTGTTTGATCATTTTCATAGTCGTGTCAATCGCAACTTTCTCCACGTGTGTGTATATAGTCATAGGTTCCCGTCACCCTTTCGAGTTGTTGACCTGTGCCTTTGACTTGAGTTTTGTTGGATTTTACCCACTTTTGACTATCCCTTTTCTTTTGGTTGGTTCGTTGGCATTCCACAATTCTAACCTACCACCAACAAGCTTTTGAGAGTTAGTTCTTTCTTTAGTGTGAGTTTTCTTTGCAATTCCACTTTGCACGCTTATAGCTCTCACTTGTGGTTTCTAGTTTGGTGCAATCCCCAAGGTGAGGTACAAGGCTAACACCACCATATTCCACTTCCATATACAATACTTGTGTGTTTTGCATGATGGATAGGCACGGTGAGATGAGCCAACCACCTCCGCAAGAAGAAGATCAAGGTCCGTACATGATGCGCGCAAGTCACTTCATTGTTTGACAAGAATTCCGTGAACGTTGCCAAGCCCTTGAGACGCGACAAGATGAACAATTTGGCGAGACGCAAGCCGAGTTCAAGAACATCGACAACCGCTTCGACGGCCTCGAACCACAAATGCATGCAATGCATCAAAACTTCGGCCACCAGAATGAAGCACTCCAACGCTCCGTCGCCGAAACAAATGACAATCTTCGACACCTCATCGACGGCATGGCAAGACCACGTTCACGTGCATCAAGCTCGGCAACTTCTTTGCATCGTCATGCACCTCTTCCACAAGATCTACATCAAAGTGCTCAAAGACGCAATGATGCCCCCGTGGTTGAAGATGGAATCTATTCGAACTATGTACCTTCCCCACGGCACGCCACAACGTCAAGCTATGATGGTGACCTCTCTTCAAGGCCACGACCAAGGCAAGAAGCACACCGTCATCACGCAAGGGCACTAGTGATCCGACAAGAGCAACCACGTTAAGAGGCTCCTAACCATGTTCTTCGCCGTGAGGCCCATGTGCCTAACCAACATCACCAACCGAGGAACGAGCCTCCTCTTCGTCATCAACCGCGTCAAGAGGCTCCACACCTTCGCCACCATGAGGCTCAAGCGCCTCAACCACGTCAACAACCGCGCCAAGAGCAAGAGCAAGCTCCTCCTCAACAACAATATCAAGAGCAAGCTCCGCAACAAGGACGCGAGAACCAAGTTCCACCTCCCTAACTACAAGATCATCAACAAGGTCACCAAGCTCGACGCAATGACCGCAACGATGAAGAAACTTTTGGCAAGCTCAAGTTCACGATGCCCAAGTTCACCGGATCCAATGACCCCGAAGAATACCTCTCGTGGGCACTCAAAGTCGACAAGATCTTCCGCATGCACAACTATAGCAACGATAAAATGGTCGCCATGGCTTCGCTAGAGTTTGATGATTACGCCAACCTTTTGTGGGAACAAGTTCAAGTTGCTCGTGATGCAAGACAAGAGCTGCCAATCACAACTTGGCATGACATGAAGGCTCACATGAGATCCCGATTTGTCCCCGCGCACTACACGCGTGACCTCTTCAACAACCTTCAAGCTCTTCGTCAAGGGACAAAGACCGTGGAAGAATACTTCAAGGAAATGGAACTCAACTTGATTCGTGCCAACATTGCTGAGCGCATGGAGCAAACAATGGCACGTTTCCTTATTGGCTTGAATCACCCAATCAAGCGTATCGTCGAGTTCCAAACCTACAACAACATGGTTGAGCTTGTGCACATCGCAACAAAGGCTAAACGTCAAGTGCAAGAGGATATCAAGTACAACAAGCCCAAGACGTACTTCACCTACAAGTAAGCTTCAACCCCTACACCAACAACTTTCAATGGTAGCTCCTCAAGTACCTCCAAGCCTTCCTTCAAGCCCACACTTCCTCAAGGAAAACTGCCCCCAAGTGGCAAGCAAGCAAAGAGTGATACACCTTTCAACGATGAATGCTACAAGTGTGGAGGTAAAGGACACAAGTCAGCCGAATGTGGAAACAAGAAAGTCTTGTTCATCCATGACAATGGTGATGAAGAGTACTTGAGTGAAGATGAGTTTGATGCCCGTGTCAAAGTAGCAATGGCAAGGCAACGAGTGGAAGATGATCAAGAACTCCTCATGTGTGAGCATGACGCAAGTCCATCGCTTGTCGTCACAAGGATCTTGACCACTCAAGCACAAGAGCATGAAGCCCAACGCTCCAACATCTTCCAAACACGAGCCGGCATCAACGGCAAATCTATCAAGGTGATCATTGACGGAGGGAGTTTTCACAACCTTGCTAGCACCGAGTTGTGTGAGAAGCTCAGCCTCACCCTCCATCCACACAAGCACCCCTACCACGTGCAATGGCTAAGTGACCAAGGGTCCGTGAAGATCAAGCATACCGTATCGGTCTCCTTCGCCATTGGTCCTTACAAAGATACGGTGGAGTGTGATGTGGTTCCTATGACAGTGTGCCACATGCTTCTTGATGAGGATATATACATGGATTATGATGATTCTGACTGCTTGAACTGGAAGGAAATATTGAGTCAAATCAATAATGACTATCAGGTGAATTTATTCCTAATTGAACCTGATGTTTTATTTAATGAGAACTTTATACTACCTAAGTCTATGCATCTTTGTATGATCAGGTTTATTGATAACACAAGCATTGCGCGAGGAGGAGAGTTGCAGCAAGAAGGACAAGCGCTGATTTCCAATATCAACAAGTGCGCGAGGGAGGAGCGGGAGGCATGCGCACTAGGAGGGAATGGGGAAATCACGTATGAGCAAGAGAGAGAGAGATGGCGCACCAAGAATTACATGTTTGAGGTGTTCCACGATGTTTGGACTGCATGCCAATAAGGCCGAACCCATATATGGGTCGGTATGTATCAGTTTGAGTCGAACCGATTCAGTTTGGGCCAAGTTATGGCTGTTTTTAGGCCCGTTTAGAGGGGAGGACGCCCCAGCCCTCATATAAACCTCCGTAGCCATCACAAGTAAGGGTTTAGACCATGTTAAAATATTTTGGAGTTGTTTCTTTCATAGAACCTCTGGAATTACCCTGTGCTCGAATCTACCAACTATAATTGAGTGTGATCTGTTGTTCCATTGGGAATTAGTAGATTTCATACTACCGTTCGTGGTCATGGCTGCGTGCGCAAGAGTGTGGTGTTGTGAATATCCTACAAGGTTCAAGATCTGTTGCGCTGGCATCAGGGATCGAGCGAGAGAGATCATAGCTACGCACTAGTTATCTATCATCATTATCATCGCCATCCGCTTACTGAGAAGATCGGGCCACCCCATATCATCTTGGTATCAGAGCGCTGGGTTTACTCGGTGAGAAATATCATCTTGCTATCAGATTTCCAGTGTTGCCTCGGTAAGCATCCACAAATCCATCCATAGATTAGTTGTTTTTTCCTATATAGAAAAAGCCACACAAAAATATTAGGGTTCATAGTTCATTGCCATAGCCTAGATAACAATGTCCGTGAGTTCTAGTTGCTGGTCGTAATCCTTTTGTGTAGCCTTTCTTCTAAATCTGAGTCGTAGTTTTTGTCTAGTTTTCATCTGTTTTTGATCCGTTGTCGGAGTCCCTAGACTATTTCTAGACTGTTTGTCGTGTTCTTGAGTCTTAGATCTAGTAGATCTGTTTTCTTTTAGTCTCAGGTTGTAGATCCATTTGAAAGAAGGAGAAAAAAAGCAAACCGATTGGATCTAGACTTGCACTGAGTTTGCTACCTAAGTTGAAGGGAAAAAAATCGGATCGCTGCCTCACGCCTGACCGCAGATAGGTTTGTGCTCCAGCGTGAAAGCAAAAAAAATAAAAAATCCGAAAAAAAAATTCGGACCTTCGCCTTACCACAGACAGGTCTATCCTCATACGAGAAATTTTTCTGTCTGCCGACATCCTGCCACAGCAGGATTTTAGGCCGTTTTTCTGCCGTGGCAGAGACCAATTTTCAGGTCAAATTTTTTTCTTTTTTGTTTATTTTTTTTACTGAGTCCACATAGCGTACCTATCCTTGTGAGCCTTAGTAAACCTTTCTTTGTGTCTACAACTATCCTACGAGACTAGCATGCTTAGTGCTCTGCGGGCTGCTCAGTTTAGCAATCTTGTGCCCGTTTCGTTGAGATATTGCTAGCGTCTCTCCTTGTGCATTGCAACACGAGCGTTCCTCCGACATACCTCACTTTTTTGAGCTCATTTTCATAGTTGCAATTGCCCCATTTATCTCCACCGTGTGTGTTTCCGTGGGTCTTTGTCATACGATCAGCACTAGGACTCGTTTGCATTGTATTTAGGATACCATACCTACAGCACCACCACAAATAACCTGTGTGTCCTGCGATCGTTCTCTATACCTTTGGTATTCACTTCATCACATCAATGCATCAGTCCTTGATTTCGAATTGGTAAGCATCACTATTCACTTTGGAACGGTAAGATCTGCTTTCTTGTCAGTTTTTGAGTGAGTTGTGAGTGTGCCACCAAAACAGTTTTGTGTTTTTGCACTAATGTACTAATCATGACTTCTACTAGTGTTGATGTGATGCAGAAATCAGATGATGTTTACCATGACTATTTAGCTATTGTGGTTGGCATGGCATATGATCCAACTACAATCAAGTGGCGATTGGAAAGTTCTGCCACACCCGCAGAATATCAGATTTGGGAAATTGATATGGGATTTGGTTTTGCGTGATGTCGTACTTTCGATAGCAAGTTTAATGGTCATATAGAATACATTCTTTCTCATCGACATGTGGATGAAGAGGTAGCTCATTGGTGGAAGGACGCAAGGATTGTGTATGGTGTCATGGGTAAAAAAATCCATTGGGAAGATTTCAAGCAATTTCTACGTTCTATGTTTTTGAACAACTGCAAATGGCCTCTTCCAGAAATTTTGAGAGTGGACACTAATGAGAAATGTGAGTTGTCTACTCCCAGTGTTGTATCTTGTGATGTGCAGGTTGCTTTTGAAGAAAGGGAGCCGCCTATTTTACAACCTGCATCACACGATCTGGTACTGTTACTTGAGGAGGATGTCGTAGTACCTACTACAGCTGAGAAGTTTGTTAATGACATTGGTACTAATTTGGAGCTTCAGCCAACATGTGTGACATATTGTGAGTCTATTCCTTTACTGAAGCCTCCTTGTGATTTGCCTTGCACTACTGTTTCAGCACCATGTGATAGTTTACCAAATTCAAATTTTGATCATGTGGTACTGATAACACATAAGGAAATACTTGCTCGAATACCACCTGCTGATATTGTGTATTCCATCATGCTAAATGAACCTATGAGTATGAGTTGTGCTATGGATAAGATTTCTGAAATTTCATTTCTGAATTCTAGTACATACATATTCTCCTTGTTTCACTTTCAATCTGGTTGGTGAATATAGCATGCATGAAAATTTTCTTGTGGATCACATATGCATTACTTGTGATAGAATCGCTGAACTGAAACATGCTGTTTTCAGCCATACATCACAAAATGTTTGCTATGGGACAATAGCTCATGTTCCAGATATTATGGAAATACATTCTGGTCTAGTTGATATATTGCAACCAACACAAGTAATTTTACCTATGTTGGATCGTTGTAATCTTGCTAGAATAGAACCCAAGTTTTCATATTCGTTGTGTTTGTCCCAAAATTCGTTGTCTAGCTATGCTAATGCTTTATACTTCACTTATATTTGCAAATTGAGTTGCATTTTACATACTGGACAACATGATCATGTTCATAATAATCAGAGTAGCGCAGTTGAAGCATGGCATGATTCAATTTGGTTTTCAGACATATTGAATTGGTTTGATCTTGTTCACAAATTTGATCATAGATCTTCTTTGAGAAAACTGAATTTCATATTGAAGAACATGACTATCTATTTAGTTGTTTTTCACCATGATCATGATTCTTTGTACTTCACTTATACCTGCAATTTAAGTTGCTTGATGTATACTGGACATACTTTTCATGTGAACAACAATAATACAACATGTTATATATACATATACTTTGCATACACGTTGTTCTTTTTGTTTCCCACACTTTCAGCTTACCTAAAGCCGAGGACGGCTTTTCATGAAGAAAGGGAGGATGATGAGGATATATACATGGATTATGATGATTTTGACTGCCTGAACTGGAAGGAAATATTAAGTCAAATCAATAATGACTATCAGGTGAATTTATTCCTAATTGAACCTGATGTTTTATTTAATGAGAACTTTATACTACCTAAGTCTATGCATCTTTGTATGATCAGGTTTATTGATAACACAAGCATTGCACGAGGAGGAGGAGAGTTGCAGCAAGAAGGACAACCGCTGATTTCCAATATCAACAAGTGCGCGAGGGAGGAGCGGGAGGCATGCGCACTAGGAGGCAATGAGGAAATCACGTATGAGCAAGAGAGAGAGAGATGGCGCAGCAAGAATTACATGTTTGAGGTGTTCCACGACGTTTGGACTGCGTGCCAATAAGGCCGAACCCATATATGGGTCGGTATGTATCAGTTTGAGTCAAACCGAGTCAGTTTGGGCCAAGTTATGGCTGTTTTTAGGCCCGTTTAGAGGGGAGGATGCCTCAGCCCTCATATAAACCTCCGTAGCCGTCACAAGTTAGGGTTTAGACCACGTTAAAATATTTTGGAATTGTTTCTTTCATAGAACCTCTGGAATTACCCTGTGTTCGAATCTACCAACTATAATTGAGTGTGATATGTTGTTCCATTGGGAATTAGTAGATTGCATACTGCCGTTCGTGGTCACGGCTTCGTGTGCGAGAGTGTGGTGTTGTGAATATCCTACAAGGTTCGAGATCTGTTGCGCTGGCATCAGGGATCGAGCGGGAGAGATCATAGCTACGCACTAGTTATCTATCATCCACCATCATCATCGCCATCCGCTTACTGAGAAGATCGGGCCACCCCATATCACTTCTTGGTCGACCATGGCAATTTGACAAGGCTGCTCCACATGATGGTCGCACCAATATATACACCTTCAAATGGCTCAACAAAACATGTGTTTTGCAACCGATGACTCCTAGCCAAATAATTGCGGACAATGCAAAGGCTTTAGCGAGGGCGCAAAGCACAACACCTACTTGTGAGAAGAGCGGTGAGAGAGAGAACCACCTCATAGTGAGTGAGAGCCACAAGCCAAATTCGAGTGGAAAAACTAAGAGTGTTCTTCTTGCCACCAAAAGTGAGATGAGAGATGTTCGGAACAATCCATCCATATTGCACTATGTCCTCCTTTGCAAGGGACTAGCGCAAGGAACTAATGAATTAACCAATGTTTCTCCATCTTTGATGAACGTTTTGCAGGAGTTCAAGGATGTGTTCCCCGAAGAGCTTCCACATGGACTACCTCCTCTTCGCGGCATCGAACATCGAATTGACCTCATCCCCGGTGCACCACTCCCCAACCGCGCCGCTTACCGCACGAACCCGGAGGAGACGAAGGAGATCGAACGTCAAATCAACCAACTCGTCTCCAAAGGTTTGATCCAAGTTAGCACTAGTCCAAGTGCCATACCCGTGATTCTTTTTCCAAAGACGGATGATACGTTACGGTTATGCATGGACTGCCGTCCAATCAATGCTATCACCATGCGTTATCGACATCCCATACCACGTCTCGATGACATGCTTGATGAGTTGTGTGGAGCCACTATTTTTTCGAAAATTGATCTTCATAGTGGTTACCATCAAATACGCATGGCTGAAGGTGATGAGTGGAAAGCCGCCTTCAAGACCAAACTTGGTATCTATGAATGGTTGGTTATGCCCTTTGGTTTATCAAATTCCCCATCCACTTTCATGCGCCTTATGAATCACATCTTGCGTTCTCTCATTGGAAAAAGTGTTGTTGTCTTTTTCGATGATATTCTTGTTTATAGAAAATCTCTTGAGGACCATGTAACACATGTCAAGGAAGTTTTGCAAATCCTTCGACATGACAAGCTTTATGCTAATCTTCCCAAGTGCACCTTTGCTAAAGACAAGTTGAATTTTCTTGGATTTGTCATTTCTTCGAAGGGAATTGAAGTTGATGTTTCCAAGATAAAGGACATACGAGATTGGCCCATACCAACAAATGTGAGTGAACTCCGAAGTTTTCATGGGTTGGCCGGTTTCTATCGTCGCTTTATGAAAGACTTTTCAACCATTGCTTGTCCCCTTAATGAATTGACCAAAAAGAATGTCACCTTCGTGTGGGGCAAAGCACAACAAAAAGCTTTTGATGAACTTAAAAAGAGGCTCACCAAAGCACCTCTTCTTGCTTTATCGGATTTCAGAAAAACTTTTGAGATAGAGTGTGATGCTAGTGGTATTGGCATTGGAGGAGTACTTATGCAAAACGGACGTCCTATAGCCTACCATAGAGAGAAACTTGATGGTGCTCGCCTTAACTATCCAATTGTTGACAAAGAGCTTTTTGCCTTAGTTCGTGTCCTTCAAGTTTGGCAACACTACCTTTGGCCCAAGGAATTTATCATACATTCTGACCACGAGTCATTGAAATATCTCAAAGGCCAAGCTAAGTTGAGCAAGAGACACGCTAAGTGGGTTGTATTCATGGAGTCTTTTCCGTACATTGTCAAGTATAAGAAGGGCAAAGATAATGTAGTTGCGGACGCATTGTCTCGCAAACATACAAGCCTTCTTACGAGACTTGAAATCAACGTGTTGGGTCTTGAGGAAATAAAATCTTTGTATGCTTCCGATCCGTTCTTTGAACCAATTTTCCCAAAGTGCTCCAATGACAAAGGAGTTGATGATTTCTATTTGCATAAGGGCTTTCTATTTAAACAAAACAAGCTATGCATCCCGAAGTCCTCGCTTCAACTTTTGCTTCTCCAAGAAGCTCATGGTGGAGGCCTTATGGGTCACTTTGGTCGCGACAAGACATTGGACATGCTCTCCAATCACTACTTTTGGCCCAAGATGAAGCGTGACGTGGAGCGCTACGTTCAACGATGCACGACATGTGTTCAAGTTAAGTCGCAAGCTAATCGCTATGGTCTTTATATGCCATTGCCTATTCCTCATACACCTTGGTCCGACATTAGCATGGATTTCGTGTTAGGAAAGCCTAGATCTAAGCATGGTCATGATTCTATATTTGTTGTTGTGGATCGTTTTTCCAAAATGGCACACTTCATACCGTGCCATAAGACCGACGATGCTTCACATGTTGCAAATCTGTTTTTCAGGGAAATCGTCCGTCTTCACGGTGTGCCAAGGACAATCGTCTCCGACCGCGACGTCAAATTCATGAGCTACCTGTGGAAGACCCTCATGCCCAAGCTCGGCGTCAAGCTCCTCTTCTCATCCGCATCACATCCTCAAACTGATGGCCAAACCGAAGTTGTCAACCGAAGCCTCGGAACTCTCCTTCGTGTGTTGATCAAGAAAAACCTGAAGGATTGGGAGGAATGCATTCCACACGCCAAATTCGCCTACAATCGAGCCAAGCACTCAACAACCAAGATGAGTCCATTCATGATCGTCTATGGTTTCGAGCCCCTCACCGCGCTCGACATCCTACCACTACCTCTCCATGAGCGCACGAACATGGACATCGAGAAGCGCGCACAAGCTATGAAGACGCTTCATGAAGAAACAAGAGCTACTATCGAGCAACAAGTCCTTCGCCAAGCTTCAAGGTTAAACAAGGACAAGAAGGAGATGATATTTGAAGAAGGTGACCTTGTGTGGATACACCTAAGCAAGGACCGCTTCCCCAAGGAACGTGACTCCAAGCTCAAGCCAAGAGGAGATGGTCCCTTCAAGGTCCTCAAAAGAATCAACAACAACGCCTACATCATCGACATACCGACCTCCAAGTACCTTGCAAGTAATACATTCAATGTCAAGGACCTCTCACCCTACCATGCAGATGCTCAAGATGATATCCATGAAGAGTCGAGGACAACTCTTTCCCAAGGGGGGAGCTGATGCAGCCCGTCCTACGGACGCTTCTACATCTACAACAACAAGTCCCCAGAGTGGACCCATGACTCGTGCCTGAGCCAAACTCCTTCAAGCTAAGGTGAACTCGCTCCTCTCCTCGTGCTAATTTGATACCTCCTTGGATGGCGTGCTACTTCATACCACTACTTTGTGCATCATCAGGTACGAGGCCCCGCCGCGTCGACCCACGAGCCCTGAAGCTGCACCTGAGCTGAAGCTACCAAAGCCGGAGTGTCCGGAACGACTCAGCCGGAGTAGGAGCGACTCAGCCAGAATGTCTGGCCTGCCTGAGCCCGAACCTGGCGCGGACACTCTGTGTGCCAGTTCGGACACTGCCTGGAGTGTCCGGCCACCCCGGACTGTCCGGCCCACTCGACCTGGAGTGTCCGGCCACCTGGACTGTCCGGCCCACTCGACCCGGAGTGTCCGGCCCAAGTGATGGGCCTGCGAGCCTAGCTGGGCCCTATGGCCCATGTACCCCTCTATTTCGCCCAGAACTCTACTTTAATGCCTGAATTACCCCTAACTTTGTGGTTGGCCTATATATAGACCCCCACCTCCATTGTAAACCCTAGGCTTGATAATGGAATTAGTGGAAACCCCTTTGTCGATCTATCTAATTCTTGCCTCATGCTCCTTGACTAAGGAGCACCAATATCCCCATACCTCGTTGGAGTTTGCATTGTGCCTCCGCATTGTGCAAGGCCTAGGCATAGGTGTCCTTTTGCCTAGACGTCAAGATCTCATAGAGTCTCCCATCTCGTTGTGCCGGTTCGAGAGAGAGTCCTCCGCCCGACGCCGATCCTAGGGATTGCGCCGGACCGGTCATCGCCGGCGTGAGCTATTGGTATTTATCGTGGTTTTGCGTGTCTGTGTTCATCGCGTTCTTCGTGCGTGTGTTCGTCGTGTTCATCCTTTCCTCCTTGCCCGCACTCCATCCTCGATTTGAAAGGAAATCGTGAAAGATCGGGCCACCCAAGAGGTTTGCCCTCAACAACTTGGTTCACACGTCCTTGTTGCGGAGCTTGCTCTTGATATTGGCGCGGTTGTTGACGTGGTTGAGGCGCTTGAACCTCAAGGTGGCGAGGGTGTGGAGCCTCTTGACGCAGTTGTTGATGTGGTTGAGGCGCTTGAACCTCAAGGTGGCGAGGGTGTGGAGCCTCTTGACGCGGTTGATGATGAAGAGGAGGCTCGTTCCTCGGTTGGTGGTGTTGGTTAGGCACATGGGCCTCACGGCGAAGAACATGGTCATAAGCCTCTTGACGTGGTGGGCATCGCTCAACTTGTATCACTTGACGCTCCAAGTTTTGTTGACGTGGAGGAGGCGCCGCGTGATGACCATGGTGTCGTTGTTGATGTTCATGACGTTGATGACGAAGAGGATGATCTTGGAGAGCTTCACGTCGATGACGAGCTTGATTCTCCAAGTTGGAGTCATCACTTGTTGTGTCAAGTATGTGTCGCGGTCGATGGTGGTAGACTTGCGGTTGTACTTGCGGTTGCGCTTGTGGTTCCTCTTGTGGTTGCTCTTGTTGGATCACTAGTGCCCTTGCGTGATGACGGTGTGCTTCTTGCCTTGCTCGTGGCCTTGAAGAGAGGTCACCATCATAGCTTGACGTTGCGGCGTGCCGTGGGGAAGGTACATAGTTCGAAGAGGTTCCATCTTCAACCACGGGGGCATCATTGCGTATTTGAGCACTTTTGATGTAGATCTTGTGGAAGAGGTGCATGACGATAGGAAGAACTTGAAGAGCTTGACGCACGTGAACGTGGTCTTGCCATTCCGTCGATGAGGCGTCGAAGATTGTCATTTGTTTCGGCGACGGAGCGTTGGAGCGCTTCATTTTGGTGGCCGAAGTTGTGATGCATTGCTTGCATTTGCCTTTCGAGGCCGTCGAAGCGATTGTCGATGTTCTTGAACTCGCTTGCATCTCGCCAAATTGTTCATCTTGTCGTGTCTCAAGTGTTTAGCAACGTTCACGGAACTCTTGTCGAACGATGAAGTGACTTGCGCGCGTCATGTACGGACCTTGATCTTCTTCTTGGGGAGGTGGTTGGCTCGTCTCACCGTGCCTATCCATCATGAAAAACACACGAGTATTGTATATGGAAGTGGAATATGGTGGTGTTAGCCTTGTACCTCACCTTGGGGATTGCACCAAACTAGAAACCACAAGTGAGAGCTATAAGTGTGCAAAGTGGAATTGCAAAGAAAACTCACACTAAAGAAAGAACTAACTCTCAAAAGCTTGTTGGTGGTAGGTTAGGATTGTGGAAAGCCAAAGAACCAACCAAAAGAAAAGGGATAGTCAAAAGTGGGTAAAATCCAACAAAACTCAAGTCAAAGGTGAAGGTCAACAACTCGAAAGGGTGACGGGAACCTACGACTATATACACACACGTGGAGAAAGTTGCGATTGACACGACTATGAAAATGATCAAACAAAATGTCCTAACGAAGACTAAGCTCGTTGTCGTGCCAATGCAAGGAGAGACCGTGGCTCGTTTGCAAAGAGGTAAAGTAAGCAACAAATTTGTGCACTTGCCGTGGGCGCTCTTCTTTCTCTCTTCTTACAAGCTTTGAGACTCTCTTTTGCAAGGGCAGACTATTTTCTTTTGCTTTTTCTATGTATCTTTTTCCTTTTTTTTTGCTCTCCCTTGATGCTACCTAGTCACACTTGCTATTGCTCTTGCACTCTCACTATCCAAGGACAAATGCACAATGCTCAAGCAAACACAAGATGAGCCACTCTCGTGGGATAGGTACACACCAAGGAAGATGGGGGTTAACAAGGTGACGCAAGTTATACCTTCTTTGATGATGAACTTGGCGTCGGTGGTGCGGGATGATGTTCGTGGTCCGTGGTGTCGATGAGCGTGGAAGTTGATGATGCGGAAGCTTGCTGTTAGTTGCTGACACGCACATGGGACACGAGCAAACAAAGGAGATTAGCCAAGGCGAAAAATGAGGCAAAACCATCAAAACTGGAGTTACAGCCGGACACTCCGGTCTGTCTTGGCCGGATACTCCGGTCTGGCCGGACACTCCGGTCTGGTTCGGTCGGACACTCCGGTCGGGCCGGAGACTCCGGTTGGTAGGAGCCGGACACTCTGGCGCGGGTTTCCTGCTCGTGTTCTTAAGCAGAAATCCTCGCCTTCGGGCCTCAAATCAGCAAAAAACTGGCCAAATCGGGCTGGGGAAACGCATGATAAAGCTGGACCAACTCCTTAGACAAGGTTTGGTCGGATCAAAACCACAAATAACACTCCAAATCAAGAGATCGATCCAAAGGCAAATATGGGCTATTTTGTGGGGATTTTCGAATTTTATGTGGATAGAAGAAAATTTTGTGGGGGAAATCGTGAGCAACGAAGCTCTTGATACCAATATGTTGAGGACAAACCTCTAGGGTGGCCCGATCTTTCACGATTCCCTTTCAAATCGAGGGTGGAGTGCGGGGGAAGGAGGGAAGGATGAACACGACGAACACACGCACGAAGAACACGATGAACACACACACGCAAAACCACGATAAACACCAATAGCTCACGCCGGCGGTGACCGGTCCGGCGCAATCCCTAGGATCGGCATCGGGCGGAGGACTCTCTCGAACCGGCACGGCGAGATGGGAGACTCAGTGAGATCTTGACATCTAGGCAAAGGGACATAGATGCCTAGGCCTTGTACAACGCGGAGGCACAATGCAAACTCCAACGAGGTTTGGGGATATTAGTGCTCCTTAGTCAAGGAGCATGAGTCAAGAATTAGATAGATCCACAAAGGGGTTTTCACTAATTCCAATATCAAGCCTAGGGTTTACAATGGAGGTGGGGGTCTATATATAGGCCAACCGCAAGTTCAAGGGTAATTCAGGCATTAAAGTAGAGTTCTGGGCGAAGTAGAGGGGTACATGGGCCATAGGGCCCAGCTAGGCTCGCAGGCCCATCACTTCGGCGGACACTCCGGGTCGAGTGGGCCGGACAGTCCGGGGTGGCCGGACACTCCGGGTAGTGTCCAGGCAGTGTCCAAACTGGCACACAGAGTGTCCGCTCTAGGTTCGGGCTCGGGCAGGCCGGTCACTCCGGCTGAGTCGCGCCGGACACTCCGGCTTTGGCAGCTTCAGCTCAGGTGCAGCTTCAGGGCTCGTGGGTCAACGCGGCGGGGTCTCGTACCTGATGATGCACAAAGTAGTGGTATGAAGTAGCAGGCCATCCAAGGAGGTATCAAATTGGCATGAAGAGAGGAGCGAGTTCACCTTAGCTTGGAGGAGTTTGGCTCGGGCACGAGTCATGGGTCCACTTGGGGGACTTGTTGTTGTAGATGTAGAAGCGTCCGTAGGACGAGCTGCATCATCGGGTGCCCTGTGCAGTTCCCCTTCATTCATGCTGCAGCATTGACCAAGGTCGCCGACGCCTTGCCAGGCTCGCCGCCGTCTTTTGTCCGTGCTTGCGGCTGTGCGAGCACGTCTCCAGCCTACTTCATGCTGTTGTGGACACCAAGTCGCTTGCAGATCCCACCATCGATTCAATATCCTCCCGGAGCCATCTTGTTAACTTGTGAAGCTGCACCGCAATGTGCTAGTGTTGATGAACATGGAAGGTCACAGCGGTCACCGTGTCCCTTGATGTGTTCCTCGGTTCAATTTTTGTTATCTCCGTGCCCGATGTTTCGCCAAGCTCCACCCGAGGAGGACACGGGAGTCGATAGAGCCTGAACCCGAGTCTGTCACCAACACATGGAATCTGAACCACACGATCGCAGAACATCGAGGTCCCCTTCACGGACGCCAAGGCCCCCTTCCTGGAGGCGAAGACCGATCCCGGAGTTTGAAGTTGAACCTGTCGAACCCCGAACCTCTCCGAGACCCCAAGACCTTCGACCAATGTGTGACCCCTTTCTTGAAGCCCTATTTTATAAATGTCATCTATATAAATTGTTGCATATTAAATCTCTCATGATTGCATACATCTCATCATATGGTTGGGGCATATAGACGATTTACCTAATAATTAAATATGGAGGCAATATGCGGGCTTTTCTAGTCTTATATTGACTCCATTTAAATTTGTGTAGCGAACCGATACCATGTTTTGCCTTGCTAAGACAACATTTAAATTGCGGGGTATCTAAATAACTTGAACCGTGTAATTAATTATCGGGACCCCAGTTCTGCTTAATATTGCCTAATTGCACCGTATTTGTGCCATGCCATGCACCATATCTTAAGCATGCCGGATCTTCTGCCGCAGTATTAAATATTGCATCCGGTGTTTCTTCTAGTGTTTGATTCTTCGCGGATTAGGCCGATGATTTGATGCGAGTATCGACAAGTTCTCCGGATATGAACCTTCGGCAGTGTTTCCCAGGCGAGCATTCTCCCCCTTTCTACCTATTTTGCATTCATAGTCTTTATTTCCTCCTGTTTAATCTGCTGCTATCTGTGTCGCGATGCTTTAGTGTTCCGTACCAGATATATCCCTTGCAGCCTTTATATTGCCTTGGACATATCCTATTGCCTGTTGTTTGATAAATAGTCGGCCTTGCGAGTCGTAGTTGCTTGCTCATGTGCTGCTTCACGTCATTGTTGTTCCATCGTTATTGGAAGGTTGGCACATGCTTAATGGTGGAGATGTTTAATGGTGGAGATGATCATGACTTTAAATGCAAGTGTTAAAATGCTGGAAATAGATATAACTAATGCAGAGGCATCGGTGGGCAATAGATGTTATTTGGTTCTTCCACGCCCACTTGTGTCCTGTAGGACCCCGAGTACTAGATACATGTTCCTTGACTATCGCACTATCCGCATATGGGATCATGAATCCCCTTAGCCAGAACTTGATTCATTTCTTATTTATTGGGGCCACAAACTAGTTTGGGGCTTTATTACTATCCTGTACTTATGCCATGCTTTACTGCTTTATTTAAGATTGTGCGTGGAGCACCTGTACTGTTTTGGATCGTGCCACGTTTTCGTGGTATCGACAAGCCCAGTCACATTTTCGGGTTCCCGGTCATTTACAGCCGTCGTCACAAACCCTAGGTCCGTTCCGGAGCCGGCCAACTTCGTTGCGGGTAGCTTAGTGGGGTGGCCCCCTGAAATCTTTTATGAATCCTGTGATTGCTTTGTTGTGAAAGCCTCGTTGGTTTTTGATTTGGTTTTTCCGAGGTTGATCATGTGTGTGTTGCTATTTGTGCACCACTGCAGGGTAAATCTTTCTGAAAGCCGTGTCCGTGGATATGGACGACTTGGAGCACAATATCTCAATCATAGATAAGCATAACTAAAGTAGTGCTATAAATTTGACTTAATATGTGACTAGTAATCAGCTTCACTACAATGGAATGGATAATAAAATTGCCAACAACTGGTGGAACTGGTGTGTATCGTGTCATGTTATACCTGCCTAGTAAGTATCGCAACTCCAATGGAATGAAATAAAAGTGCCAACAACTGCTGGGTTTGGAATGTCACATGCTAATTGTATCTGACTAGTAAGTACTGTAACTACAACTGAATGGTTAACTAAAACTGCCCACTACTTATGCTATCAGGATGACAAATGCTATCTATATCTAACTAGTAAGTGCTTCAACTATAATGGAATGAATAAAACTGCCAACTGTGTGAGTTCCTCGGTTTGACTTCCTCGTTTGGTCTCGAGGGGGAATACCAGGATGGGTATGGTTGGTGTTAGTATCAGGTTGGTCCCGAATAGGTCTTTCTTATCTCTCTCTAATAGCCCACAGTTATTCGAGTCTCTATAGGTTGTTTAGTGCATGTTGCGCTGCCGCTTCAGTCCACCATACCTATGTAGGCGAGAGCCGCCGAATTCTAGCCTCACCATGTACTGGCCTCAGTACTGATGCTCCTCTTTTTCCTTTGCCCTTTGTCGGCACCCCTTTTGTTTTAGCAGGTTTGAGATCGACGTCGTTAGCAGGGTTACTCTTCCGGCTTGGCCTGGGCAGGGTTATGGACGCCATTGGTTATTCTTCAGGGCTCTTAGCCCCATTTGCTTCTTATCCGTACTCGGATGTTGTATCGTTTTCAAGGTGATTTGGATCTTTGTATAGTATATCTGTATTCTTGACTCATGGAGTCATTGTTGTATATATATGTTTTGTGGGTTCCATCGTGGACTAATGTGTAATGGTATTACTTCATTCTCCACCCGCACGCAAGTGCCTGGTGGGCGTCCTTCAATCGTTTCTATGCGGGTTTGGCGGGAAGTGCTAAAACTTGCATAGGGCTAATTCGAGGGTGTTACAGTGAGCGATCCTTGACATTGAATGTATTGCTTGCAAGGTACTTGGAGGTCGGTATGCCGATGATGTAGGCGTTGTTGTTGATTCTTTTGAGGACCTTGAAGGGACCATCTCCTCTTGGCTTGAGCTTGGAGTCACGTTCCTTGGGGAAGCGGTCTTTGCTTAGGTGTATCCACACAAGGTCACCTTGTGCAAAGATCATCTCCTTCTTGTCCTTGTTTAACCTTGAAGCTTGGCGAAGGACTTGTTGTTCGATAGTAGCTCTTGTTTCTTCATGAAGTTTCTTCATAGCTTGTGCACGCTTCTCGACGTCCATGTCCGTGCACTCATGGAGAGGTAGTGGCAGGATGTCGAGCGTGGTGAGGGGCTCGAAACCATAGACGATCATGAATGGACTCATCTTGGTTGTTGAGTGCTTGGCTCGATTGTAGGAGAACTCGGCATTTGGAATGCATTCCTCCCAATCCTTCAGGTTTTTCTTGATCAACACACGAAGGAGAGTTCCGAGGCTTCGGTTGACAACTTCGGTTTGGCCATCAGTTTCAGGATGTGATGCGGATGAGAAGAGGAACTTGACGCCGAGCTTGGCCATGAGGGTCTTCCATAAGTAGCTCATGAATTTGACATCGCGGTCGGAGACGATTGTCCTTGGCACACCGTGAAGACGGACGATTTCCCTGAAACACAGATTTGCAACATGTGAAGCATCGTCGGTCTTATGGCATGGTTTGAAGTGTGCCATTTTGGAAAAACGATCCACAACAACAAATATAGAATCATGACCATACTTAGATCTAGGCAATCCTAACACGAAATCCATGCTAATGTCGGACCAAGGGGTATGAGGAATAGGCAATGGCATATAAAGACCATAAGGGTTAGCTTGCGACTTAGCTTGAACACATGTCGTGCATCGTTGAACGTAGCGCTCCATGTCACGCTTCATCTTGGGCCAAAAGTAGTGATTGGAGAGCATGTCCAATGTCTTGTCATGGCCAAAGTGACCCATAAGGCCTCCACCATGAGATTCTTGGAGAAGCAAAAGTTGAAGCGAGGACTTCGGGATGCATAGCTTGTTTTGTTTAAAAGAAAGCCCTTATGCAAATAGAAATCATCAAGTCTCGTAAGAAGGCTTGTGTGTTTGCGAGACAAAGCGTCCGCAACTACATTAGCGTTGCCCTTCTTATACTTGATAATGTACGGAAAAGAATCCATGAACTCAACCCACTTAGCGTGTCTCTTGCTCAAGTTAGCTTGGCCTTTGAGATATTTCAACGACTCGTGGTCGGATTGTATGATAAATTCTTTGGGCCAAAGGTAGTGTTGCCAAACGTGAAGGACACGAACTAAGGCAAAAAGCTCTTTGTCATAAATTGGATAATTAAGGCGAGCACCATCGAGTTTCTCACTATGGTAGGCTATAAGACGTCCGTTTTGCATAAGGACTCCTCCAATGCCAATACCACTAGCATCACACTCGATCTCAAAAGTTTTTGTGAAATCCGGTAAAGCAAGAAGAGGTGTTTCGGTACCTCTTTTTAAGTTCATCAAAAGCTTTTTGTTTTGCTTTGCCCCACACAAAGGTGACATTCTTTTTGGTCAATTCATTAAGGGGACAAGCAATGGTTGAAAAGTCTATCACAAAGCAACGATAGAAACCGGCCAATCCATGAAAACTTCGGAGTTCACTCACATTTGTTGGGATGGGCCAATCTCGTATGTCCTTTACCTTGGAAACATCAACTTCAATTCCCTTCGAAGAAACGACAAATCCAAGAAAAATCAACTTGTCTTTAGCAAAAGTGCACTTGGGAAGATTAGCATAAAGCTTTTCATGTCGAAGGATTTGCAAAACTTCCTTGACATGTGTTATATGGTCCTCAAGTGATTTGCTATAAACAAGAATATCATCGAAATAGACAATAACACTTTTTCCAATGAGAGAATGCAAGATGTGATTCATAAGGCGCATGAAGGTGGATGGGGCATTCGATAAACCAAAGGGCATAACCAACCATTCATAGAGACCAAGTTTGGTCTTGAAGGCAGTTTTCCACTCATCACCTTCAGCCATGCGTATTTGATGGTAACCACTACGAAGATCAATTTTCGAAAAAATAGTGGCTCCACACAACTCATCAAGCATGTCATCGAGACGTGGTATGGGATGTCGATAACGCACGGTGATAGCATTGATTGGATGGCAGTCCATGCATAACCGTAATGTATCATTCGTCTTTGGAACAAGAATCACGGGTACGACACTTGGACTAGTGCTAACTTGGATCAAAACTTTGGAGACAAGTTGGTTGATTTGACGTTCGATCTCCTTTGTCTCCTCCGGGTTCGTGCGGTAAGCGGCGCGTTTGGGAAGTGGTGCACCGGGGATGAGGTCAATGCGATGTTCGATGCCGCGAAGAGGAGGTAGTCCATGTGGAAGCTCTTCGGGAAACACATCCTTGAAGTCCTGCAAAATATTCATCAAAGATGGAGGAACATTGGTTAATTCATTAGTTCCTTGCGCTAGTCCCTTGCAAAGGAGGACATAGTGCAAGATGGATGGGTTGTTCCGAACATCTCTCATCTCACTTTTGGTGGCAAGGAGAACACTCTTAGTTTTTTCACTCGAATTCATTAGTTCCTCCCAACTACATTGGTGCGACCATCATGTTGAGCAGCCTTGTCAAATTGCCATGGTCGACCAAGAAGCATGTGGCAAACTGTCATAGGGACCACATCACACTCCACCGTATCTTTGTAAGGACCAATGGCGAAGGAGACCGATACAGTATGCTTGATCTTCACGGACCCTTGGCCACTTAGCCATTGCACGTGGTAGGGGTTCTTGTGCGGAAGGAGGGTGAGGTTGAGCTTCTCACACAACTCGGTGCTAGCGAGGTTGTGGCAACTCCCTCCGTCAATGATCACCTTGATAGATTTGCCATTGATGCCGGCTCGTGTTTGGAAGATATTGGAGCATTGGACTTCATGCTCTTGTGCTTGAGTGGTGAAGATCCTTGTGACGACAAGCGATGGACTTGCGTCATGTTCACACATGAGGAGTTCTTGATCATCGTCCACTCGTTGTCTTGCCATTGCTTCCTTGACACGGGCATCAAACTCATCTTCACTCAAGTACTCTTCGTCACCATTGTCATGGATGAACAAGACTTTCTTGTTTCCACATTCGGCCGACTTGTGTCCTTTACCTCCACACTTGTAGCATTCACCATTGAAAGGTGTATCACTCTTTGCTTGCTTGCCACTTGGGGGCAGTTTTCCTTGAGGAAGTGTGGGCTTGAAGGAAGGCTTGGAGGTACTTGATGAGCTTCCATTGAAAGTTGTTGGTGTAGCGGTTGAAGCTTGCTTGTAGGTGAAGTACGTCTTGGGCTTGTTGTACTTGATATCCTCTTGCACTTGACGTTCAGCCTTTGTTGCGATGTGCACAAGCTCAACCATGGTGTTGTATGTTTGGAACTCGACGATGCGTTTGATTGGGTGATTCAAGCCAATAAGGAAACGTGCCATTGTTTGCTCCATGCGTTCATCAATGTTGGCGCGAATCAAGTTGAGTTCCATTTCCTTGAAGTGATCTTCCACGGTCTTTGTCCCTTGACGAAGCGCTTGAAGGTTGTTGAAGAGGTCACACGTGTAGTGCGCGGGGACAAACCGAGATCTCATGTGAGCCTTCATGTCATGCCAAGTTGTGATTGACGGTTCTTGTCTTGCATCACGAGTAACTTGAACTTGTTCCCACCAAAGGTCGGCGTAATCATCAAACTCAAGTGAAGACATGGCGACCATCTTCTCATTGCTATAGTTGTGCATGTGGAAGATCTTGTCGACTTTGAGTTCCCACGAGAGGTATTCTTCGGGGTCATTGGATCCGGTGAACTTGGGCATCGTGAACTTGAGCTTGCCAAAAGTTTCTTCGTCGTTGCGGTCATTGCTACGAGCTTGGTGACCTTGTTGATGATCTTGTAGTTGAGGGGTGGAACTTGGTTCTCGTGTCCTTGTTGCGGAGCTTGCTCTTGATTTTGTTGTTGAGGAGCTTGCTCTTGCTCTTGGCGCGGTTGTTGACGTGGTTGAGGCGCTTGGGCCTCATGGTGGCGAGGGTGTGGAGCCTCTTGACGTGGTTGATGACGAAGAGGAGGCTCGTTCCTCTGTTGGTGATGTTGGTTAGGCACATGGGCCTCACGGCGAAGAACATGGTCATGAGCCTCTTGACGTGGTGGGCGTCGCTCAATGTGTATCACTTGACGCTCCAAGTTTTGTTTATCTGGGGGAGGCACCTCGTGATGACCATGGTGTCGTTGTTGACGTTCATGACGTTGATCATGAGGGGGATGATCTTGGAGAGCTTCACGTTGATGACGAGCTTGATTCTCCAAGTTGGAGTCATCACTTGTTGTGTCAAGTATGTGTCGTGGTCGATGGTGGTAGACTTGCGGTTGCACTTGCGGTTCCTCTTGTGGTTGCTCTTGTTGGATCACTAGTTCCCTTGTGTGATGACGGTGTGCTTCTTGCCTTGCTCATGGCCTTGAAGAGAGGTCACCATCATAGCTTGACGTTGCGGCATGCCATGGGGAAGGTACATAGTTCGAAGAGATTCCATCTTCAACCACGGGGGCATCATTGCGTCTTTGAGCACTTTGATGTAGATCTTGTGGAAGAGGTGCATGACGATGCGAAGAACTCGAAGAGCTTGCTGCGCGTGAACGTGGTCTTGCCATGCCGTCGATGAGGCGTCGAAGATTGTCATTTGTTTCGGCGACGGAGCATTGGAGTGCTTCATTTTGGTGGCCAAAGTTGTGATGCATTGCATGCATTTGTCATTCGAGGGCGTCGAAGCGGTTGTCGATGTTCTTGAACTCGGCTTGCGTCTCACCAAATTGATCATCTTGTCGCGTCTCAAGGGCTTGGCAACATTCACGGAACTCTTGTCGAACGATGAAGTGACTTGCACGCGTCATGTACGGTCCTTGGTCTTCTTCGTGGGGAGGTGGTTGCCTCGTCTCACCGTGCCTATCCATCATGCAAAACACACAAGTCTTGTATATGGAAGTGGAATATGGTGGTGTTAGCCTTGTACCTCAGCTTGGGGATTGCACCAAACTAGAAACCACAAGTGAGAGCTATTAGCGTGCAAAGTGGAATTGCAAAGAAAACTCACACTAAAGAAAGAACTGACTCTCAAAAGCTTGTTGGTGGTAGGTTAGGATTGTGGAAAGCCAAAGAACCAACCAAAAGAAAAGGGATAGTCAAATGTGGGTAAAATCCAACAAAACTCAAGTCAAAGGCGAAGGTCAACAACTCAAAGGGGTGACGGGAACCTATGACTATGTACACACACGTGGAGAAAGTTGGGATTGACACGACTATGAAAATGAGCAAACAAAATGTCCTAACGAAGACTAAGCTCGTTGTTGTGCCAATGCAAGGAGAGACCGTGGCTCGTTTGCAAAGTGGAAAAATAAGCAACGGATTTGTGCACTTACCTTGGGCACTCTTCTTTCTCTCTTGCTTACAAGCTTTGAGACTCTCTTTTGCAACGGGAGACTATTTTTCTTTTGCTTTTTCTTTGTATCTTTTTCTTTCTTTTGTATTTCTCTTTTTTTTGCTCTCCCTTGATGCTACCTAGTCACACTTGATATTGCTCTTGCACTCTTACTATCCAAGGACAAATGCACAATGCTCAAGCAAACACAAGATTAGCCACTCTCATGGGATAGGTACACATGGGATAGCCACTCTCGTTGGTGATGATGAACTTGGCGTCGGTGGTGCGGGATGATGTTCGTGGGCCGTGGTGTCGATGAGCGCGGGGTTTGTTGATGCGGAAGCTTGCTGTTAGTTGGCGACACGCACACGGGCACAAACAAACAAGAGGAAATTAGCCAATGCAAGATTAGAGGCAAAACTGTCAAAATCAGGCGTTAGGCCAGAGACTCCGGGGTCTCAGGCCGGAAACTCCAGTCCAGGCCGGAGACCCCGGTGTGGGTAGGTCGGAGACTCCGGTGTAGGCCGGAGACTCTGGTGTGCAGGCCGAAGACTCCGGTCTAGAGTCAGATCGCGAACTGCTCGTGTTCTTAAGCGGAAATCCACGCCTTGGGTCCTCAAATCCACGTAAAATTGGCCAAATTGGGCTGGGAAAACGCAGGATAAAGATGGACCAACACCTAAGACGATGTTTGGTTGGATCAAAACCACAAATAACACTCCAAATCAAGAGATCGATCCAAAGGCAAATTTGGGGCTCTTTTTTGGGGATTTTCGAATTTTTGGTGGATAGAAGAAAATTTTGTGGGGGAAATCGTGAGCAACGAAGCTCTGATACCAATATGTTGAGGGAAAACCTCTAGGGTGGCCCGATCTTTCACGATTCCGTTTCAAATCGAGGGTGGAGTGCAGGGAAAGGAGGGAAGGATGAACATGACGAACACACGCACGAAGAACACGATGAACACACACACGCAAAAACCATGATAAACACCAATAGCTCACCCCGGCGGTGACCGGTCCAGTGCAATCCCTAGGATCTGCGTCGGGCGGAGGACTCTCTCTCGAACCGGCACGGCGAGATGGGAGACTCGGTGAGATCTTGACGTCTAGGCAAAGGGACACCGATGCCTAGGCCTTGTACAACGCGGAGGCACGATGCAAACTCCAACGAGGTTTGGGGATATTGGTGCTCCTTAGTCAAGGAGCATGAGGCAAGAATTAGATAGATCCACAAAGGGGTTTCCACTAATTCCAATATCATGCCTAGGGTTAACAATGGAGGTGGGGGTCTATATATAGGCCAGCCACTTAAACAGGGGTACTTTAGGAATAAAAGACAAGTTCTGGACGGACTAAGGGGTACATGGGCCGAAGGCCCAAAGGCCTTTTAATGCCTGGCGATGATCGGACCGGAGACTCTGGTGTGGTGGACTAGAGACTCCGGTCTAGACCGGAGAATCCGGTGTACTCTCCGGACCAGCCTCCGGAGGGGCAGACAGACTGTCCCAGGGCCTGGTGCAGGGGGTCAGACCGGAGAGAGGGCCGGAGTCTCTGGTGTCTTCAGGCCGGAGACTTTGGCAGGCCGGAGTCTCCGGTGTGCGCAGACCGGAGACTCCGGTCTGAGCAGCTCCAGCGGCTCTAGCTTCATGTTCTGCTTCTTGTTCTCTATCCTTGGGTGCTTGGTGATGTGTCGAAGCTTCGTACCTGATGATGCATAGGGTAGTTACATGAAGTAGCATACCATCCAAGGAGGTGTCAAATTGGAACGAGGAGAGGAGCGAGTTCACCTTAGCTTGTAGGAGTTTGGCTCGGGCACGAGTCATGGGTCCACTTGGGGGACTTGTTGGTGTAGATGTAGGAGCGTCCGTAGGACGGACTGCATCAAATTCCCAATGGAACAAGAGATCACACTCAATTATAGTTGGTAAAATCGATCACAGGGTAATTCCAGAGGTTCTATGAAAGAAACAACTCCAAAATAGTTTTAACATGGTCTAACCTAAACTAGAGGGCGTTCCCAGGCTTATATGGCCGCCCGAACATCCGAAAAACGAGAAACGAAAACGTGTCGAATACAATCAGATCCGTCCGGATCTGATGGAGACTTTTAGGGCCGAATTATCCGGTCTAGGTGGGCCGGATTTTCTGGGGGAAAAGTCCGGTCAAATATCCACCCCGACACAGAACGTCGCGCCGAAGTCCTTAGCAGGATCTCCAAAGCAGGGCCGAATTATCCGGGGTGTGGGGGCCGGATTATCCGGGGTCTTTTTAGACGTGGAAGTACTCATTGGAAAGATCTTGGAATTAGCTATCCAACAAGTGCTTATTTGCTTGATTTAAAGTTCGTATGAGGAATCCACGTCCGTTTCAATTTCAGGAATTATGTCTGTCCGAATTGAACGTTTCTTCTCTTTGATGACCTCCCTTGCTTGTATTGCGCCTTCCTCCCGCTCCTCCCTCGCGCATCCTTGGGCGATCATCATGTTGGGCTTATCTTGTATCCCTTCTCCTCCTCGCGCCATGCTTGTTTCTCCAACGAACCTGATCATACATAAATACATAGATTTAGGCAGTATAAAGTTCTCATCAATCAAAGTACCAGATTCGTTTAGGAGTAAATTCACCTATTGTTCAAGTAGCTTAGCACGAGCTCTTGTAATAGGTACAATTCTAATCTCATTGGACTGATCCTTTCTTGCAACAGTTGTAGCATCTTCAGTAGTCACTGGGGTAGGTGTAATTGTAGGGATGTCCTCATCACAAGTTCAGGGGTAATTTTGGCACATGCCGGGGTAGCTGGACACTCCGGGTAGTGTCCGGGTAGTGTCCGAACTGGCATACAGAATGTCCGAGCCCGGACGGGGCTGGGGTAGGCCGGACACTCCGACCGAGTCGCGTCGGACACTTCGACTGCGCCGGACACTCCGGCTGGTTCCGGGCGGACACTCCGACTCAGTCAGCTTCAGCACAGGTGCAGCTTCAGGGCTCGTGGGCCGACGCGGTGGGGGTTCATACCTCATTGATGCACAGAGTAGTGGTATGAAGTAGCAATGATGTAGCCCGACCTTCGGTCGTTACCACATCATGGTCTCCAACTTATGCCAAGTCGTCATGGACTCCAAAGGTGAATCCGTTCCTCTATGCGAGCCCACTTCCTACCCTTTTGAATGGTATACTACTTCATACTCTGTCCCATATCCATGATAGGTTCACACCAACAAGTACGGAGGCATGGGAGGAAGCCTGGAGCACCAAGCCCGACAAGATGGAGGCTTGGAAGAGAAGACGGAAGAAGCAGCAGCTGGACCACCGGAGTCTCCGGCCTGCACACACCGGAGTCTCCGGCCTACATACCCCGGAGTCTCCGGACCCATCTACGGACTGACTCCTAGATCGAACTCGAGGACAGTCTGTCTACCACTCCGGAGACGACACTAGAGATAGACCAGAGTCTCCGGCCCACACCGGAGTCTCTGGACCCCACACCGGAGTCTCCGGCCTGAGCGTATGGGCCTGCGCGCCGCCAGCTGGGCCTTCGGCCCATGTACCCCTTAGTCCGCCAAGACTTTCCCCTTTTATTCCTAAAGTACCCTTGAACTAGTGGCTGGCCTATATATAGTGCCCCCACCCCCTCATGTAACCCTAGGCATAGATGATAGACTAAATAAAACCCCCTTTGTGGAATCTCTAGTTTTGCCTCATCCCCTTCTACCAAAAGGGGATCGACTATTGTCACAACCTCGTTGGAGTTTGCATCGCGCCTCCCTCGTTGTATAAGGCCTTGGCTTCGGTGTCCCTTTTCCAAGACGTCAAGACCCTCTCCAAGGTGTTCTTCCCTCTCCGCGTGGGATCGAGGGAGCACGTTGACCGATCTTTCCTTGCGAGGATTCTATCGGACCGGTGGCCACCGGCGAGAGCAATCGGCCTTGTATCGTGTGAGTTTTGCGTGTGTTCATCATGTTCTTCGCGAGGTGTGCGTCCGCTTCCGCTACCTTCTCCCTTTCCCCTCGCTTTCCCATCGATTTGACCACGAGATCCGTGAAGATCGGGCCACCCACGGGGTTACCCCATAACATCTGGTATCAGCAGCTTTTGGTTGCCACGGATTTCCCCTCGATTTGGTCTTTTTCCCCATAAATTGGAAAATTCCACCAAAAACAGCCCCAATTCGTGTTTTGGATCGATCTGTGATTTGAGTGCATTTTGGTAGGTTTTGATCCGTGGATTACTTGCTAAACTTGTTGATCTACCTTCCCCTGCGTTTCCATGGCCTAATTTCTTGATTTCCCCCACCAATTTGGTGTTTTGGTTCAAGTTTTTCCGCCAAAATCGCGTCCCGGACGAGTTCTGCACGTCCTGGAACCTCCAGACCGGAGATTCCGGACCCCGGACCGGATACTCCGGCCCAGACCGGAGATTCCGGTCCAGACCGGAGTTTCTGGCAAAGTCTCCGCCCCCCAGTGCTGACAGCAAATATGTTTCACCGTTTTGGGCATAACTTTTACATACAAACTCGGATTTTGGTGTTCTTTAGCTCGTTTTGAAGAGGAGAAGGAGCTCTATATCATCATATCCGTGGTTCATGCTATATATTCCATCCAAACTCCGTGAGCAAGGCGGAATCCACCAATAAAGGGTGAAGATCGGCGAAGAAAGGTATAAAAAATTCCGCGACTTCTCCCCACTTGCATTCCTTTGTGAGCTACACTATCTTTGCGTTCAACAAACACCTATTGAGACTAGTTCCTCCTATGATTGCTTGGGCTATGCACATTTGATACCTTGTAGAATTCCGAGCAAAAGTTGTGAGCGCGCTATCTCATATAGTTATCTTGTATAGTTGTTGGCACACGGAAGAGGCAAGTGAAAAAGAAAAGAAAAGGAGAAAAAAATAGAAAAAGAGAAAAAGAAGAAAAAGAAAGAAAGAAACAAGTGCCTCATAGAATAGGAAGCGCAAGCTCGATGAATATCAAATAGGTGGTACTTATTGTGCATATCTTGTAGCCCACCAATTTATTGCAATCGAACTAGCGTCTCTCCTTGCACTTGTGCGACACGAGCTTATAGTCTTCGGTAGGTAATCATTTGGTTCTTAGCTCACTTTCTCCGTCGCACAAGTCCCATTTGTCCCACCATGTGTGTTTCCTTGTATATATTCCTTCTTGTGGATTGACTTGTTTTGCTTTGTGGTCATCGTGGTTCTTTACTTGCCATTACAACATCTTGTTTTCTGATTGGTTCTTGACATGCCACCTTCCATACCTATCCACCATAAGCTTTGCGTGTGTGTTTTTTAGTGGTTAGTTGGTTTTGGTGTTCCGCGTGAACTTCACTTTGCTTGGTTTGATTGCTCTCAAGTGTTGCCACTTGCACGATACTATCTTCCAAGGTAAAGTAAGGTTTGACGTTGCATCCCTAACCCCTATCACTTCCATATACACCACCTGGTATTGTGAAACATGTCTAGGGACTCCGAAGCCAAGGATGATTTCTATGAAGAATCCATGATGAGCCACCATGCATATGCCTCCACAAGAATGGATGACGTGATGGAGCACTACACCGACAATGGCTCCACATGCTTGGGTGATATGGAGTTCTACAACAACAATAACTCCCCAAGCATGGACAACTTCAAGAACGACAATGACAAGCTCCTCAAGTCACGTCGACCAAGACGGAGCCTCCACCTCGAGAGCACCAAGGTCCACCATCAAATGGACAACTTCAAGCGCGACATGGACAACAACTTCGCCAAAACCATGAGCATGATGGCCAAGACTAATGATGCTTTGCGCTCATTACAACGCCTCACCAAGAAGAGTGCCAAGGACAAGAAGCATCGTAGCGAGCGTCATGTGGATGACCAAGTGCGCCATCTACATCAACCTTTGGCAAGGCACGCCAATGACCTCCGTCGACACCATCAAAGGGCACCTTCAACTACTCGTGCCACCACCAAAATGACACCAAGAGCAAGCTCTCCTCCATGCCATCAAGCTTCAACGCCAAGACTTGACGTCCTAGATGACGCATGCACCTTCATGGATGAGGAAGACGAAGACCTCTACTTCGCCAAGTTGGACGAGTACGTCAAGAGGACTACACAAGCCAAGGTGCAAGATGGTGACAACAAGGTCAAGATTGGTGAGCATGGGACTTTCCCTTCACCAAAGGAGGCGCAAGGAGTTGAGAGAACCGAGCCTACCCCCATATGCTTGAGTGATGATGTGGTACCAATCCCATGTGAGTATGAGAGACACTTAGCCCACTTGAGTGAAAGCAAGAGTGAGATGAGTGACTCCACCATACGTGAGATTGAGTGCTTCCATTTGGAGGGCATGAGTGATACACCGAGTGAGTTGACAGTGGTAGTTGATAGGTCATGTGAGACCACTTGGATTTCTAACAACTTACCCTCTACCTCTAGTGTGTTATCTCATGATGTGCTAGGTTCCATGGATCAAGACGCGCCAAGCTTGGAGATGATGATGCCTCCAACCGAGAATATGTACATGGTGGATGAAGATGATGCCATCCCCATATTGGATGAACAAGTCGCCCACATGGAGGCCAATGCTACCACAACACCCACATCATATGAGAGGTATGAACAAGGTAAAAATAAGGGTGTTGATGATGCCATGATCCCACTAGTGGACATGATGACTTGTGATGATTGGGCATGCTATGGATGATGTTTGTGATATCACATATGACTCATTGATTTTTCCATGTGATACTTTGCCTTTACATAATGTTGAGCATGTGAAATTATTTGATTGTGATGATGTTGCAATAGACATGCCATGCTATAAACGTTATGTTGATGATATCATTGCTTGCACTTTATTGAACAATTACTCTTTCCAATGTTTTGCTTGCAATGATGTTACTAATGATAACCCTCGGACAATGTTTTTTCATGGATGTTTTACTATTTCTCCGTTGCTTGCAATAAGTTGAATAATTGCTCTTTCACTTGTTTTGCTTGCAACAATAATTCTCATATGTATTCTATTGAGATGGCCCCCATAGCTTTCTCAAATTTTGGAGATTTTGGTAAATGCCATGATAACATGTTCACCACTTGCATACTCACCATGCATATATTTCATACTTGATTGACATTCATGGTGATGTGCACAAGAAGAGATATGTCATGATGGATGATGTGTTTGTCTACCATGCACACACGTTCTTCCTTTTGTGTTTGATATGTGTAGGTACCCGCACAAGAATGTCAACCTCGGTTGAGCACGAGTTGACAAAAAGAGCTCTAGAGAGCATCCCCCAAGTGAGTTCAAGATCGAACCCAGCTCTGATACCTTTTGCATGCTTTGCATCTTTCATGTTGACAAATTGCTCTTTCCTATGGTTTGATTGCAAGCATGTTGATGGTATTCTTTCACCTTGTGACAATCATGTCTTGTTGCTTTTGGATATTGATGCTTTGTGTGTTGCCACAAAAATGTTGAACAATTTCTCTTTCCAATGTTTTGTGTGCAACCATAATGCCATTTTGAGCATGTATTGTTATGAGAGCTTCCAAGTCTCTCGTATTGTTGTTGTAACAAACATAAGGACCACTTGCTCTTTCATATGGTTTGTTTGCAAATAGGTTGCTTTTGCTTCCGCTCGTGATACTCATATCCCAATGATATTTGGTTTTGATGATTTGTGTGTGGCATCCAACATGTTGACCAATTGTTCTTTCCAGTGGTTGGTTTGCACACATAATGATGTTACTTTGGATATTCTTCCGCATGTGTTTTTGCCGAATTCTCCTATCCTCACATCAAAGATGTTGACCAATATTTTAGTCCATTGCTTTGAGAACCACACTAAGACGTTATATGGAGTTTTTGAGTTCCCACATTTGGATGATGTTCAAATGATTTCCATACACTTTGACCTTGCATATGCATCCGGTTTGGTATACTTGAGTTGTGCTAATAGTGTTGTGAAGAAGAATGGACACGCCGGAATTGACATGCTCCTCTATCACACACGAACATATGTTACTTGGTCTTTGTTGTGTGAAGGTACAATTTCTTATACGTCAACCTCTATGGACAAAGAGTTAACAAGACGAACCGAAGAGAGTTACCTATGGCTGCCCTTCAACGAGCCATCTCCACATTCTAAGGTGACTTTCTTCTACTTGAGGACTCATGCTATAATCTTCATGAATTGGCTATACTTTGAGTGTTGTTTCCCTTTTATGGTGAGCTTTGTAGGCTTCATAGAAGGTGAAGGAACATTGAGGTGTTGTCAATTCATTCTTCCCGAGGACGACTATATGGTGAACCCCAGGATCAAGAAGGTCGCTCAACATCTTCTACTTTGTGATAAGCGTGTAGAGTCGAGGACGACTCTTTTTGAAGGGAGGGGAGATGATGTAGCCCGACCTTCGGTCGTTACCACATCATGGTCTCCAACTTATGCCAAGTCGTCATGGACTCCAAAGGTGAATCTGTTCCTCTATGCGAGCCCACTTCCTACCCTTTTGAATGGTATACTACTTCCTACTCCGTCCCATATCCATGATAGGTTCACACCAACAAGTACGGAGGCATGGGAGGAAGCCTGGAGCACCAAGCCCGACAAGATGGAGGCTTGGAAGAGAAGACGGAAGAAGCAGCAGCTGGAGCACCGGAGTCTCCGGCCTGCACACACCGGAGTCTCCGGCCTACATACCCCGGAGTCTACAGACCCATCTCCGGACTGACCCCCAGATCAAACTCAAGGACAGTCTATCTGCCACTCCGGAGACGACACCGGAGATAGACCGGAGTCTCCAGCCCACACCGGAGTCTCCGGACCCCACACCGGAGTCTCTGGCCTAAGCGTATGGGCCTGCGTGCCGCCAGCTGGGCCATCAGCCCATGTACCCCTTAGTCCGCCCAGACTTTCCACTTTTATTCCTAAAGTACCCTTGAACTAGTGGCTGGCCTATATATAGTCCCCCCACCCCCTCATGTAACCCTAGGCATAGATGATAGACTAAAGAAAACCCCCTTTGTGGAATCTCTAGTTTTGCCTCATCCCCTTCTACCAAAAGGGGATCGACTATCGTCACCACCTCGTTGGAGTTTGCATCGCGCCTCCCTCATTGTACAAGGCCTTGGCATCGGTGTCCCTTTGCCAAGACGTCAAGACCCTCTCCAAGGTGTTCTTCCCTCTCCGCGTGGGATCGAGGGAGCACATTGACCGATCTTTCCTTGCGAGGATTCTATCGGACCGGTGGCCGCCGGCGAGAGCAATCAGCCTTGTATCGTGTGAGTTTGCGTGTGTTCATCGTGTTCTTCGCGAGGTGTGCATCCGCTTCCGCTACCTTCTCCCTTTCCCCTCGCTTTCCCATCGATTTGACCATGAGATCCATGAAGATCGGGCCACCCACGGGGTTACCCCATAACAAGCAAGCCATCCAGGTGTATGTCAAAGTCACATGATGAGAGGAGCGAATTCACCTTATCTTGAAGGAGCTTGGCTCGGGCACGGGTCATCGGTCCACTTGGGGGACTCGGTGGTCTAGATGTAGGAGCGTCCGTAGGATGGGCCACATCAGACCGAAGGCCCAAAGGCCTTTTACATGCCTGGCAACGGTCGGTCCGGAGACTCTGGTGTGGTGGACCGGAGACTCCGGTCTGGACCGGATATTCCGGTCGGTCTCTGGACCAGCCTCCGGGGCAGACAGATTGTCCTCAAGCTTGATTCTAGGGGCAGACCGGAGGTGGGGCCGGAGACTCCAGTGTCTTCAGGCCAGAGACTTTGGTGGACTGGAGACTCCGGTGTGTGCAGACCGGAGACTCTTATCTGAGGAGCTCCAGCGTCTTCTGCTTCACGATCTGCTCCTTGTTCTCTATCCTTGGGTGCTTGGTGATGTGTTGGTGCTTCGTACCAGATGATGCATAGAGTAGTTGCATGAAGTAGCACACCATCCAAGGATGTATCAAATTGGCACGAGGAGAGGAGCGAGTTCACCTTGGCTTGTAGGAGTTTGGCTCGGGCACGATTCATTGGTCCACTTGGGGTACTTGTTGGTGTAGATGTAGGAGCGTCCGTAGGACGGGCTGCATTAGCTCCCCCCCTTCAGAAAGAGTCGTCCTCAACTCTTCATGGTTATCATCTTGAGCATCTCCATGGTAGGGTGAGAGGTCCTTGACATTAAATGTATTGCTTGCAAGGTACATGGATGTCGGTATGTCGATGATGTAGGCGTTGTTGTTGATTCTTTTGAGGACCTTGAAGGGGTCATCTCCTCTTGGTTTGAGATTGGAATCTCCTTCCTTGGGGAAGCGGTCTTTGCTTAGGTGTATCCACACAAGGTCACCTTCTTCAAAGATCATCTCCTTCTTGTCCTTGTTTAATCTTGAAGCTTGGCGAAGGACTTGTTGCTCAATAGTAGCTCTTGTTTCTTCATGAAGTTTCTTCATAGCTTGTGCACGCTTCTCAACGTCCATGTCCGTGCACTCATGGAGAGGTAGTGGTAGGATGTCGAGCACGGTGAGGGGCTCGAAACCTTAGACGATCATGAATGGACTCATCTTGGTTGTTGAGTGCTTAGCTCGATTGTAGGCGAACTCAGCGTGGGGAATGCATTCCTCCCAATCCTTCAAGTTCTTCTTGATCAACACATGTAGGAGAGTTCCAAGGCTTCAATTGACAACTTCGGTTGGGCCCGCGGTTTGGGGATGCGACGCGGATGAAAAGAGGAGCTTGACGCCGAGCTTGGCCATGAGGGTCTTCCATAAGTAGCTCATGAATTTGACGTCGCGGTCGGAGACGATTGTTCTTGGCACACCGTGAAGACAAACGATTTCCCTAAAAACAGATTTGCAACATGTGAAGCATCGTCGGTCTTATGGCACGGTATGAAGTGTGCCATTTTGGAAACATGATCCACAACAACAAATATAGAATCATGACCATGCTTAGATCTAGGCAATCCTAACACGAAATCCATGCTAATGTCGGACCAAGGTGTTTGAGGAATAGGTAATGGCATATAAAGACCATAAGGGTTAGCTTGCGACTTAGCTTGAACACATGTCATGCATCGTTGAACGTAGCACTCCACGTCATGCTTCATCTTGAGCCAAAAGTAGTGATTGGAGACCATGTCCAGTGTCTTGTCGTGACCAAAGTGACACATGAGGCCTCCACCATGAGATTCTTGGAGAAGCAAAAGTTGAAGCGATGACTTCGGAATGCATAGCTTGTTTTTTAAAATAGAAAGCCCTTATGCAAATAGAAATCATCAACTCCTTTGTCATTGGAGCACTTTGCGAAAGTTGGTTCAAAGAACGGGTCGGAAGCATACAAAAAATTTATTTCCTCAAGACCCAACACGTTGATTTCAAGTCTCGTAAGAAGGTTAGTGTGTTTGCGAGACAAAGCGTCTGCAACTACATTATCTTTGCCCTTCTTATACTTGACAATGTACGGAAAAGACTCCATGAACTCAACCCACTTAGCGTGTCTCTTACTCAAGTTGGCTTGACCTTTTAGATATTTCAGCGACTCATGGTCGGAATGTATGATAAATTCTTTGGTCCATAGGTAGTGTTGCCAAACTTGAAGGACACGAACCAAGGCAAAAAGCTCTTTGTCATAAATCGGATAGTTAAGGCGAGCACCATCAAGTTTCTCGCTATGGTAGGCTATAGGACGTCTGTTTTGCATAAGGACTCCTCCAATGCCAATACCACTAGCATCACACTCTATCTCAAAAGTTTTAGTTAAATTCGGTAATGCAAGAAGAGGTGCTTCGGTGAGCCTTTTTTTAAGTTCGTCAAAAGGTTTTTCTTGTGCCTAACCCCACACGAAGGTGACATTCTTTTTGGTCAATTCATTAAGGGGACAAGGAATGGTCGAAAAGTCTTTCACATAGCGATGATAGAAGCCAGTCAACCCATGAAAACTTTGGAGTACTCACATTTGTTGTGATGGGCCAATCTCGTATGTCCTTTACATTGGAAACGTCAACTTCAATTCCCTTCGAAGAAACGACAAATCCAAGAAAACAACTTGTCTTTAGCAAAAGTGCACTTGGGAAGATTAGCATAAAGCTTTTCATGTCGAAGGATTTGTAAAACTTCCTTGACATGTGTTATATGGTTCTCAAGTGATTTGCTATAAACAAGACTTTCATTGAAATAGACAACAACACTTTTTTCAATGAGAGAACGCAAGATGTGATTCCTAAGGCACATGAAGGTGGATGGGGCATTCTATAAACCAAAGGGCATAACCAACCATACATAGAGACCAAGTTTGGTCTTGAAAGCGGTTTTCCACTCATCACCTTCAGCCATGCGTATTTAATGGTAACCACTACGAAGATCAATTTTCGAAAAAATAGTGGCTCCACACAACTCATCAAGCATGTCATCGAGACGTGGTATGGGATGTCGATAACGCACGGTGATGGTATTGATTGGACGACATTCCATGCATAACCATAACGTATCATCCGTCTTTGGAACAAGAATCATGGGTATAACACTTGGACTAGTGCTAACTTGGATCAAACCTTTGGAGACGAGTTGGTTGATTTCACGTTCAATCTCCTTTGTCTCCTCTGGGTTTGCGCGGTAAGCAGCGCGGTTGGGAAGTGGTGCGCCGGGGATGAGTTCAATGCAATGTTCGATGCCGCGAAGAGGAGGCAGACCCTGTGGGAGCTCTTCGGGGAACACGTCCTTGAATTCCTGCAGAACATTCATCAAAGATGGAGGAACATTGGTTAATTCATTAGTTCCTTGCGCTAGTCCCTTCCAAAGGAGGACATAGTGCAAGATGGATGGGTTGTTCCAAACATCTCTCATCTCACGTTTGGTGGCAAGGAGAACACTCTTTTTTTTTCACTCGAGTTTGGCTTGTGGCTCTCACTCACTATGAGGTGGGTCTCTCTCTCACCGCTCTTCTCACAAGTAGGTGTTGTGCTTTGCGCCCTCGCTAAAGCATTTGCATTGTCTCCAATTATTTTGCTAGGAGTCATTGGTTGCAAAACACATGTTTTGTTGAGCCATTTGAAGGTGTATACAATTGTGCGACCATCATGTTGAGCAGCCTTGTCAAATTGCCATGGTCGACCAAGAAGCATGTGGCAAACTGTCATAGGAACCACATCGCACTCAACCGTGTTTTTGTAAGGACCAATGGCGAAGGAGACCGATACGGTATGCTTGATCTTCACGGACCCTTGGTCACTTAGCCATTGCACGTGGTAGGGGTGCTTGTGCGGATGGAGGGTGAGGTTGAGCATCTCACACAACTCGGTGCTAGCAAGGTTGTGGCAACTCCCTCCGTCAATGATCACCATGATAGATTTGCCATTGATGTTGGCTCGTGTTTGGAAGATGTTTGAGCGTTGGTCTTCATGCTCTTATGCTTGAGTGGTCAAGATCCTTGTGACGACAAGCGATGGACTTGCATCATGTTCACACATGAGGAGTTCTTGATCATCTTCCACTCGTTTCCTTGCCATTTGATGAGGATATATACAGGGATTGTGATGATTTTGACTGCCTGAACTAGAAGGAAATATTGAGTCAAATCAATAATGACTATCAGGTGAATTCATTCCTAATTGAACCTGATGTTTCACTTAATGAGAACTTTATATTACCTAAGTCTATGCATCTTTGTATGATCAGGTTTATTGATAACACAAGCATTGCACGAGGAGGAGGAGAGTTGCAGCAAGAAGGACAACCGCTGATTTCCAATATCAACAAGTGCGCGAGGGAGGAGCGGGAGGCATGCGCACTAGGAGGCAATGAGGAAATCACGTATGAGCAAGAGAGAGAGAGAGATGGCGCACCAAGAATTACATGTTTGAGGTGTTCCACGATGTTTGAACTGTGTGCCAATAAGGCCGAACCCATATATGGGTTGGTATGTATCAGTTTGAGTCGAACCGAGTCAGTTTGGGCCAAGATATGGCTGTTTTTAGGCCCGTTTAGAGGGGAGGACGCCCCAGCCCTCATATAAACCTCCGTAGCTGTCACTAGTTAGGGTTGAGACCACGTTAAAATATTGTGAAGTTGTTTCTTTCATAGAACCTCTGGAATTACCCTGTGTTCGAATTTACCAACTATAATTGAGTGTGATTTGTTGTTCCATTGGGAATTAGTAGATTGCATACTACCGTTCGTGGTCACGGCTGCGTGTGCAAGAGCGTGGTGTTGTGAATATCCTACAAGGTTCGAGAGCTATTGCATTGGCATCAGGGATCGAGCAGGAGAGTTCATAGCTACAGGCTAGTTATCCATCATCCACCATCACCATCGACAAGTGCTTGCTGAGAAGTTTGGGCCACCCCATATCATCTTGGTATTAGATTTCCGGTGTTTCCTCGGTAAGCATCCACAAATTCATCCATAGATTAGTTGTTTTTGTCCTATACAGAAAAAGCCACACAAAAATATTAGGATTCGTAGTTCATTGCCATAGCCTAGATAACATTGTTCGTGAGTTCTAGTTGCTGATCGTAATTGTTTTGTGTAGCCTTTCTTCTAAATCAGAGTGGTAGTTTTTGTCTAGTTTTCGTCTGTTTTTGATCCATTGTCAGAGTCCCTAGACTATTTCTAGACTGTTCGTCGTGTTCTTGAGTCTTAGATCTCTTAGATCTTTTTTCTTTTAGTCTGGGTTGTAGATCTTTTTAAAAAAACACCGAATCTGTTTCGTGTACGTGCGTGAGCGTGAGCGAGAAGGAAAGCAAGAAAAAAAAGAGAAAAACGATCACTATCTTCTCCACGTGAAGCTCAAAAAAAAATCCGGATCGGTACTGCACGCCTGACCGCAGACAAGTCTGCCCTCCAGCGTGAGAGTAAGAAAAAAAATCCGAAAAAAAAGTCGGACCCTCGCTGCACCACAGACCAATCTGTGCTAGTACGAGAAAAAATATCTGCCGCCATCCTGCCGCGGCAGGATTTTAGGCCGTTTTTCTGCCGTGGCAGAGACCAATTCTCAGGTCAAATTTTTTTCTTTTTTGTTTATTTTTTTACTGAGTCCACATAGCGTACCTATCCTTGTGAGCCTTAGTAAGCCTTTCTTTGTGTCTAAAACTATCCTACAAGACTAGCGTGCTTAGTGCTCTGCGGGCTGCTCAGTTTAGCAATCTTGTGCCCGTTTTGTTGAGACATTGCTAGCGTCTCTCCATGTGCATTGCAACATGAGCGTTCCTCCGACATATCTCACTTTATTGAGCTCATTTTCATAGTTGCAATTGCCCCATTTATCTCCACCGTGTGTGTTTCTGTGGGTCTTTGTCATACGATCAACACTAGGACTTGTTTGTGGTGTAGTTAGGATACCATACCTACAGCTCCACCATAAATAACCTGTGTGCCCTGCGATCGTTCTATATACCTTTGGTATTCACATCAGTGCATCAGTCCTTGATTTTGAATTGGTAAGCATCACTATTCACTTTGGAACAGTAAGATCTGCTTTCTTGTCAGTTTTTGAGTGAGTTGTGAGTGTGCCACCAAAACAGTTTTGTGTTTTTACACTAATGTACTAATCATGACTTCCACTAGTGTTGATGTGATGCAGAAATCAGATGATGTTTACCATGACTATTTAGCTATTGTGGTTGGCATGGCATATGATCCAACTACAATCAAGTGGCGATTGGAAAGTTCCGCCACACCCGCAGAATATCAGATTTGGGAAATTGATATGGGATTTGGTTTTGCGAGATGTCGTACTTTCGATAGCAAGTTTAATGGCCATATAGAATACATTCTTGCTCACCGACGTGTGGATGAAGAGGTAGCTCGTTGGTGGAAGGACGCAAGGATTGTGTATGGTGTCATGGGTAAATAAATCCTTTGGGAAGATTTCAAGCAATTTCTACGTTCTATGTTTTTGAACAACTACAAATGGCCTATTCCAGGAATTTTGAGAGTGGACACTAATGAGACATGTGAGTTGTCTACTAACATAATCATGTCTACTCCTAGTGTTGTATCTTGTGATGTGCAGGTTGCTTTTGAAGAAAGGGAGCCGCCTATTTTACAACCTGCATCACACGATCTGGTATTGTCCCTTGAGGAGGATGTCGTAGTACCTACTACAGCTGAGAAGATTGTTAATGACATTGGTACTGATTTGGAGCTTCAGCCAACATGTGCGACATATTGTGAGTCTATTCCTTTACTGAAGCCTCCTTGTGATTTGCCTTGCACTACTGTTTCAGCACCATGTGATAGTTTACCAAATTCAAATTTTGATAATGTGGTACTGATAACACATAAGGAAATACTTGCTCGAATACCACCTGCTGATATTGTGTATTCCATCATGCTAAATGAACCTATGAGTATGAGTTGTGCTATGGATAAGATTTCTGAATTTTCATTTCTGAATTCTAGCACATATTCTCCTTGTTTCACTTTCAATCTGATTGGTGAATATAGCATGCATGAAAAAAAATTGTGGATCACATATGCATTACTTGTGATCGAATTGCTGAACTAAAACATGCTGTTTTCAGCCATACATGTTGTGTGTTGACGATTTTGTGTTGTGGGATATATGCTAAAATTTGTGATAATATGAAACTAAAGTCAGATCTAGTTGATATAATGCATCCAACACAAGTAATTTTACCTATGGTGGATCGTTGTAATCTTGCTAGAATAGAACCCAAGTTTTCATATTCGTTGTGTTTGTCCCAAAATTCGTTGTCTAGTTGTGCTAATACTTTATACTTCACTTATATTTGCAAATTGAGTTGCATTTTACATACTGGACAACATGATCATGTTCATAATAATCAGAGTAGCACAGTTGAAGCATGGCATGATTCAATTTGGTTTTCAGACATATTGAATTGGTTTGATCTTGTGCACAAATTTGATCATAGATCTTCTTTGCGAAAACTCAATTTAATATTGTAGAACAAGACTATCTATTTAGTTGTTTTTTACCATGATCATGATTCTTTGTACTTCACTTATACCTGCGATTTAAGTTGCTTGATGTATACTGGACATACTTTTCATGTGAACAACAATAATACAACTTGTTATATATACATATACTTTGCGTACACGTTGTTCTTTTTGTTTCTCCCACTTTCAGCTTACCTAAAGCCGAGGACGGCTTTTCTGGAAGAAAGGGAGGATGATGAGGATATATACAGGGATTGTGATGATTCTGACTGCCTGAACTGGAAGGAAATATTGAGTCAAATCAATAATGACTATCAGGTGAATTCATTCCTAATTGAACCTGATGTTTTACTTAATGAGAACTTTATACTACCTAAGTCTATGCATCTTTGTATGATCAGGTTTATTGATAACACAAGCGTTGCACGAGGAGGAGGATTGTTGCAGCAAGAAGGATAAGCGCTGATTTCCAATATCAACAAGTGCGCGAGGGAGGAGCGGGAGGCATGCGCACTAGGAGGCAATGAGGAAATCACGTATGAGCAAGAGAGAGATATGGCGCACCAAGAATTACATGTTTGAGGTGTTCCACGACGTTTGGACTGTGTGCCAATAAGGCCGAACCCATATATGGGTCGGTATGTATCAGTTTGAGTCGAACCGAGTCAGTTTGGGCCAAGATATGGCCGTTTTAGGCCTGTTTAGAGGGGAGGACGCCCCAGTCCTCATATAAACCTCCGTAGCCATCACACGTTAGGGTTGAGACCACGTTAAAATATTTTGGAGTTGTTTCTTTCATAGAACCTCTGGAATTACCCTGTGTTCGAATTTACCAACTATAATTGAGTGTGATATGTTGTTCCATTGGGAATTAGTAGATTACATACTACCGTTCGTGGTCACGGCTGCGTGCGCAAGAGCGTGGTGTTGTGAATATCCTACAAGGTTCGAGAGATGTTGCATTGGCATCAGGAATCGAGCCAGAGAGTTCATAGCTACAGGCTAGTTATCTATCATCCACCATCACCATCGACAAGTGCTTGCTGAGAAGATCGGGCCACCCCATATCACCATTGCTTCCTTGACACGGGCATCAAATTCATCTTCACTCAAGTACTCTTCGTCGCCATTGTTATGGATGAACAATACCTTCTTGTTTCCACATTCGGCCGACTTGTGTCCTTTGCCTTCACACTTGTAGCATTCACCGTTGAAGGGTGTATCACTCTTTGCTTGTTTGCCACTTGGGGGTAGTTTTCCTTGAGGAAGTGTGGGCTTGAAGGAAGGCTTGTAGGTACTTGAGGAGCTTCCATTGAAGGTTGTTGGCGTAGCGGTTGATGCTTGCTTGTAGGTGAAATGCGTCTTGGGCTTGTTGTACTTGATGTCTTCTTGCACTTGACATTCAATCTTTGTTGTGATGTGCACAAGCTCAACCATCTCGTTGTATGTTTGGAACTCGACGATGTGCTTGATTGGGTGGTTCAGCCCAATAAGGAAGCGTGCCATAGTTTGCTCCATACGCTAATCGATGTTGGCGCGAATCAAGTTGAGTTCCATTTCCTTGAAGTACTCTTCCACGGTCTTTGTCCCTTGACGAAGCGATTGAAGATTGTTGAAGAGGTCACGCGTGTAGTGCACGGGGACAAACCGGGATCTCATGTGAGCCTTCATGTCATGCCAAGTTGTGATTGGTGGTTCTTGTCTTGCACCACGAGCAACTTGAACTTGTTCCCACCAAAGGTTGGCGTAATCATCAAACTCAAGCGAAGCCATGGCGACCATCTTTTCGTTGTTATAGTTGTGCATGCCGAAGATCTTGTCGACTTTGAGTGCCCATGAGAGGTATTCTTCGGGGTCAATGGATCCGGTAAACTTGGGCATTGTGAACTTGAGCTTGCCGAAAGTTTCTTCATCGTTGCGGTCATTGTGACGAGCTTGTTGACCTTGTTGATGATATTGTTGTTGATGCGGTGGAACTTGGTGCTCGCAACCTTGGTGAAGAGCTTATTCTTGATGTTGTTGTTGTGGAGCTTTCTCTTGCTCTTGGCGTGGTTGTCGATGATGTTGATGACGAAGAGGAGGCTCGTTCCTCGGTTGGTGATGTTGATTAGGCACATGGGCCTCATGGCGAAGATCATGGTCTTGAGCATCTTGATGTGGTGGCTGTCGTTCAACTTGTACCACTTGACGCTCCAAGTTTTGGTGTGGTGGAGGAGGCCCTCGTGATCACCATGGTGTCGGTGTTGACGTTCAGGACGGTGATGATGAGGAGGATGATCTTGGAGAGCTTCACGTCGATGGCGAGCTTGATTCTCCCAATTGGAGCCATCACTTGTTGTGTCAAGTATGTGTCGCGGTCGATGGTGGTGTACTTGCGGTTGCACTTGTGGTTCTTCTTGTGGTTGCTCTTGTTGGATCACTAGTGCCCTTGCGTGATGACGGTGTGCTTCTTGCCTTGCTCGTGTCCTTGAATAGAAATCACCATCATAGCTTGACGTTGCAGCATGCCGTGGGGAAGGTACATAGTTCGAAGAAATTCCATCTTCAACCACGGGGGCGTCATTGCGTCTTGGAGCACTTAGAGGTAGATCTTGTTGTATAGGTGCATGACGACGTGAAGAACTTGAAGAGCTTGATGCACATGAACGCGGTCTTGCCATTCCGTCGATGAGGCGTCGAAGATTGTCATTTGTTTCGGCGACGGAGCGTTGAAGCACTTCATTTTGGTGGCCGAAGTTGTGATCCATTGCTTGCATTTACCTTTCGATGCCATCGAAGCGGTTGTCGATGTTCTTGAACTCGGCTTGCGTCTCGCCAAATTGTTCATCTTGTCGCGTCTCAAGGGCTTGGCAACGTTCACGGAACTCTTGTTGAACGATGAACTGACTTGCGCGCGTCATGTACGGTCCATGTTCTTCTTCTTGAGGAGGTGGTTGGCTTGCCTCACCTTGCCTATCCATCATGCAAAATACACAAGTATTGTATATGGAAGTGGAATAAGGTGGTGTTAGCCTTGTACCTCACCTTGGGGATTGCACCAAACTAGAAACCACAAGTGAGAGCTATAAGCATGCAAAGTGGGAATGCAAAGAAAACTCACACTAGAACTAACTCTCAAAAGCTTGTTGGTGGTAGGTTAGGATTGTGGAATGCCAAAGAACCAACCAAAAGAAAAGGGATAGTCAAAGTGGGTAAAATCCAAATAAAACTCGAGTCAAAGGCGAAGGTCAACAACTCAAAGGGGTGACGGGAACCTACGACTATATACACACACGTGGAGATTGTTGGGATTGACACGACTATGAAAATGAGCAAACAAAATGTCCTAACAAAGACTAAGCTCGTTGTCGTGCCAATGCAAGGAGAGACCATGGCTCGTTTTCAAAGAAGAAAAATGAGTAGGATTTGTGCACCTGCCTTGGGCGCTCTTCTTTTTCTCTTGCTTACAAGATTTGAGACTCTCTTTTGCAACGAGAGACTATTTTTCTTTTGCTTTTTCTTTGTATCTTTTTCTTTCTTTTGTATTTTGTTTTTGCTCTCCCTTGATGCTACCTAGTCACACTTGATATTGCTCTTGCACTCTCACTATCCAAGGACAAATGCACAATGCTCAATCAAACACAAGATGAGCCACTCTCATGGGATAGGTAAACACAAAGGAAGATAGGGGTTAACAAGGTGACGCAAGTTATACCTTCACGGCCCACAAACATCATCCCGCACCACCGACGAAGGTATAACTTGCGTTACCTTGCTAACCCCCATCTTACTTTGTGTGTACCTATCCCATGAGAGTGGCTCATCTTGTGTTTGCTTGAGCATTGTGCATTTGTCCTTGGATAGTGAGAGTGCAAGAGCAATATCAAGTGTGACTAGGTAGCATCAAGGGAGAGCAAAAAAAGATACAAAGCAAAAGAAAAAGAAAAATAGTCTCCCCTTGCAAAAGAGAGTCACAAAGCTTGTAAGCAAGACAGAAAGAAGAGCACCCAAGGCAAGTGCACAAATCCGTTGCTCATTTTTTTTCTTTGCAAACGAGCCACGGTCTCTCCTTGCATTTGCACGACAACGAGCTTAGTCTTTGTTAGGACATTTTGTTTGCTCATTTTCATAGTCGTGTCAATCCCAACAATCTCCACGTGTGTGTATATAGTCGTAGGTTCCTATCACCCCTTTGAGTTGTTGACCTTCGCCTTTGACTTGAGTTTGTTTGGATTTTACCCACTTTTGACTATCCCTTTTCTTCTGGTTGGTTCTTTGGCATTCCACAATCCTAACATACCACCAACAAGCTTTTGAGAGTTAGTTCTTTTTTAGTGTGAGTTTTCTTTGCAATTCCACTTTGCACGCTTATAGCTCTCACTTGTGGTTTCTAGTTTGTTGCAATCCCCAAGGTCAGGTACAAGGCTAACACCACCATATTCTACTTCTATATACAATACTTGTGTGTTTTGCATGATGGATAGGCACGGTGAGTCGATCCAACCACCTCCCCAAGAAGAAGATCAAGGACCATACATGACGCGCGCAAGTCACTTCATCGTTCGACAAGAGTTTCGTGAATGTTGCCAAGCCATTGAGATGCGACAAGATGAACAATTTGGCGAGACGCAAGCCGAGTTCAAGAACATCGATAACCGCCTCGATGGCCTCGAACGACAAATGCATGCAATGCATCATAACTTCGGCCACCAAAATTGATGAGGATATATACAGGGATTACAATGATTCTGACTGCTTGAGCTAGAAGGAAATATTGAGTCAAATCAATAATGACTATCAGGTGACTACATTCCCGATATGGGTCTCCTTGTGGATTGACCCTTGGGATGGCCCGATCTTCACGGATTGGAGGCGGAAGTGAGGGAAAACATGATGAACACAACTCTAATGCAAGGTAAAGATACAAACACACGCCAAATCACAGCCAATTCGATTTGCTCCTGTTGGTTCGAACAACCAATCCAATAGAATCCTCGGCTAGAGACCTTGTGGTAGAATCACCAAAGGAGAGACCGGTAAGCGGACGGTAGAATCCAAATCAAGGAGAGAGTAGCAACCAAGTAGAATCCCAAAGGGGAGAGACCAAGCACTACTAGAATCCTTGATAGGGAGAGACCAAACACTTGAGGAGGGTCTTAACAACTTGGAGAAGGGCACCAACTCCAAGGCCTTGTACAAACACATAGATTTACTATTGAGAGGGGGTTCCCATCTAGGGTTTGGCACATGCCTCAATTCATCATCATCTCTAGGGTTTCAAGGAGGGTGTGGGGGCATATATATAGGCCAGCCACGAGCTAGGGGTAAAGCAGGCATAAGAAGGAAGTTTGGGGCGTTACATGGGCAAAGCCCATCTTAAGGTGTGGAGGCCCACGATGCTCAGTCCAGAGACTCCGGTGTGGGCCGGAGACTCTGGTCTGTCTCCGGTGTCGCCTCCGGAGGGGGTCTCAGACTGTCCCAGGCGGAGGTTCGGGGCTCAGTCCGGAGACGGGCCAGAGACTCCGGTCTGCTAGTCCAGAGACTTCGGTCCTGCTTTAGCAGCTTCTTGCGTCTTCTCTTACAGGCCTCTTGCTTGGGTGTCTTGGCTCCAGAGCCATCCTTGCTGCATCTCCTTGGCATCATGTTCATGGACCTAGTTACATCATGGGCATTTGTCTCAAGTAGGATTCCATTCTCATAATAACCAATAAAAGGCAAAGCATGGAAGGAGTTCACCTTTGGAGTGATGATTAGCATGGCATGATGTGGACCAAAGGTGGCTTCCATATGTTGGGCTACATCATCTCCCCCCGCTTCAAAACGAGTCGACCTCGACGATGTTCGCTCATCATGCAAGGAAGGAGGTGTGTCCTTGGCCTTGATCTTGTACACGGTCGGATCGCCGGTGTCGAAGCCATTCTCAAACTTGTTGAAGAGCTTGTGGTACATCTTGCCATCATGTTGTGGTTGGAGATCTTGTAGCCTTATCCTTGTAGTTGGTGGTGTATCTTGGGTACCTTGCAAAATCGACAACAAAGAGAGAGAATTGTATGAATGATTGTTAGTATGGGTCACACTCAAGTCTCTCTTCTCACATTTTGTGGCTTGCGTCGTGGCACTCATGATTTTTCCACTCATTTTTGGCTTGTGGCACTCACTCTCTTGATGGTGGTTCACTCTCTCACCACTCGTCTCACAAGGGTCTTTAGCTTGCTTTATCTTGTTGACGGGTGTCATGTTGAATGCGATGACTTGGCTTGGCGTCATGGGTTGGAGCACCAATTCTTGTCATTCCAATTGAAGGAGTATTGGTTGGTGGAACCATGATGCATTGCTCCTTTATCATATTGCCATGGCCTTCCAAGTAGCATGTGGCACACAGACATTGGCACGACATCACACTCGACGGTGTCTTCATATGGGCCAATCTTGAAGGAGACTTGGACCTTTGATGTTATCTTGAGGGCCCCATTGTCATCAAGCCATTGGACATGGTAGGGGTGAGGGTGCTCCATGCATTACAGCTTGAGTTTCTCACAAAGCTCCGTACTTGCGAGGTTTTGGCAACTACCTCCATCAATGATCACTTTTATTGACTTGCCATCAATTCCAACACGAGTTTGGAAGATATTGAGGCGTTGGTCCTCTCTTGGGATGGAGTTTGTTGGCGTGATTTGAGCTATGACAAGTGCGGGGCCCGGATGATGCTCGCATACAAGTGTGTCATCCTCTTCCATTGCGGATGTCCTTGCAATAGCTCGTTGAGTGAGAGCTTCATATTCCTCTTCACTTACGGAGTAGGTTGTGCCATTCTCATCCATGAGCACCACTCGTGAGTTGGTGCACTCATATGACTTGTGACCTTTCACTCCACACTTGAAGCAAGTGACTTGACTATCCGATGTCGTGTTGGAGGAGTGTGCTATCATGGTCTTTGCTTGCTTGGATGAGCTCGTTGCTTGGTTATTTGGCTTTGCGGGAGCATTTGCATTGATGAACACAAAGTATGGCTTGGGCCTTTCGTATGCATTCTCCTTTTGCAAATGCCGCTCAGCTTTGGTAGCTTAATGGAGGAGCTCGGTGAGGTTCTTGTACGGTTGAAAGTCAACAATCTTCCTTATTGGGCGGCTCAAACCGTTGAGGAACCTTGCTATGAACTTTTGCACTATGCTAGAGAGGCCGAGTCACAGCTAGCTAAGGAGGCTAAGTCACGTGCACATTTTTCGTCAACCAGCCGTTTTGCGGCCAGATCTACACCGCCTCCTATGGCGCCACCTACAGCGGCTGCTAGCCACCCTCCACCATCGGCCAAACCTACTAATGTAATCATCTCTACTCCTGGTATTGTTTCTTGTGCTATGCAGGTTGATTTTGAAGAAAAGGAGCCATCTATTTTACAACCTACATCGTCGGATTGTGCATTGTCACTTGCGGAGGATGTCCCAGTATCTACTAGATGTGAAGAAAACACTATTGATATAGGTACTAATTTGGACCTATAGTCAACAAGCGCAACATATTGTGAGTCTATTCCTTTGTTGGTGCCTCCTTGTGATTTGCCTTGCACTAATGTTTCAACACCATGTGATAGTTTACCCAATTTTAATTTTGATCATGTGGTATTGATTACACATAAAGAAATACTTGCAAGAATACCACCTACTGATATTGTGTATTCCATCATGCTAAATGAACCTATGAGTATAAGTTGTGCTATGGATAAGATTTCCGAAATTTCATGTCTAAATTCTAGCACATATTCTCCTTGTTTCACTTTCAATCTAATTGGTGAATATAGCATGGATGAAAAATTTCTTGTGGATCACATATGCATTACTTGTGATAGAATCGCTGAATTGAAACAAGCTGGTTTCAGCCATATATGCAATGTGTCACAAAATGTTTGCTATGGGACAATAGTTCATGTTCGAGATATTATGGAAATACATTATGGTCTAGTTGATATATTGCAACCAACACAAGTAATTTTACCTATGTTGGATTGTTCTAGTCTTGCTAGAATATAACCCAAGTTTTCTTATTCATTGTGTTTGTCCCAAAAGTCTTTATCTAGTTATGTTACTACTTTAGACTTCACTGCTATTTGCAAATTGAGTTGCATCTTACATACTGGACAACATGATCATGTTCATAATAATCAGAGTAGCGCAGTTGAAGCATGGCATGAATCAATTTGGTTTCCAGACATATTGAATTGGTTTGATCTTGTTCACAACTTTGATCATAGATTTTCTTTGAGAAAACTGAATTTAATATTGAAGAACAAGACTATCTATTTAGTTGTTTTTCACCATGATCATGATTATTTGTACTTCACTTATACCTGCAATTTAAGTTGCTTGATGTACACTAGACATAATTTTCATGTGAACAACAATAATACAACATGTTATATATACATATGCTTTGCGTACACATTGTTCTTTTTGTTTCTTCCACTTTCAGCTTAACCAAAGTCGTGGACGGCTTTTCATGAAGAAAGGGAGGATGATGAGGATATATACAGGGATTACAATGATTCTGACTGCTTGAACTGGAAGGAAATATTGAGTCAAATCAATAATGACTATCAGGTGACTGCATTCCTAGTTGGACAAGATACTTTGATTTATAAGAACTTTATACTACCTAAATCATGGTGTTATTGTTTGACTAGATTTAATATCCTTTGGACTAGCGCTAGCGGGAAGGAGAGGGAGGAAGGCGAGGAGTCCGACGTGATGATCATCCAAGGATGCGCAAGGGAGGAGCGGGAGGCAGGTGCAATACAAGTAAGGGAGATCATCAAAGAGAAGGAACGTTCAATTCGGGCAGACAGAAGTCCTGAAATTGAAACGGACGTGGATCCTCATACAAACTCCGAATCAAGCAAATAAGCACTTGTTGGATAGATAATTCCAAGATATTTGCAATGAGTGATTCCACGTCTCAAGACCCCGGATAATCCGGCCACCACTGTTGAGGGCAAACCTCTAGGGTGGCCCGATCTTTCACGATTCCCTTTCAAATCGAGGGTGGAGTGCGGGGAAAGGAGGAGAGGATGAACACGACGAACACACGCACGAAGAACGCGATGAACACACACAAGCAAAACCACGATAAACACCAATAGCTCACGCCGGCGGTGACCGGTCCGGCGCAATCCCTAGGATCGGCGTCGGGCGGAGGACTCTCTCTCGAACCGGCACGGCGAGATGGGAGACTCGGTGAGATCTTGACGTCTAGGCAAAGGGACACCGATGCCTAGGCCTTGTACAATGCGGAGGCACGATGCAAACTCCAACGAGGTTTGGGGATATTGGTGCTCCTTAGTCAAGGAGCATGAGGCAAGAATTAGATAGATCCACAAAGGGGTTTCCACTAATTCCAATACCATGCCTACGGTTTACAATGGAGGTTGGGGTCTATATATAGGCCAGCCACAAGTTCAGGGGTAATTCAGGCATTAAAGTGAGTTCTGGGCGAAGTAGAGGGGTACATGGCCCCAGCTAGGCTCACAGGCCCATCACTTGGGCTGGACACTCCGGGTCGAGTGAGCCGGATAGTCCGGGTTGGCGCGGCCGGACAGTCCGGGCAGGGCGGACACTCCGGGTGGTGTCCGGGGAGTGTCCGATTCGACCTTCTGAATGTCCATGCCAGGTCCGGTCTCGGGCAGGCCGGACACTCCGGCTGAATCGGGCCGGACACTCTGGGGTGGCCGGACACTCCGGCTGGATTCGGGCGGACACTCCGGCAGCTTCAGGGCTCGTGGGTCGATGCGGCGGGGGCTCATACCTGATGATGCACAAATTAGTGGTATGAAGTAGCACGCCATCGAAGGAGGTATCGAATTGGCACGAAGAGAGGAGCGAGTTCACCTTAGCTTGCAGGAGTATGGCTCGGGCACGAGTCATGGGTCCACTTGGGGGACTTGTTGGTGTAGATGTAGAATGTAGAAGCGTCCGTAGGACGGGCTGCATCAGCTCCCCCCCCCTTGGGAAAGAGTCGTCCTCGACTCTTCATGGATATCATCTTGAACATCTCCATGGTAGGGTGCGAGATCCTTGACATTGAATGTATTGCTTGCAAGGTACTTGGAGGTCAGTATGTCGATGATGTAGGCGTTGTTGTTGATTCTTTTGAGGACCTTGAAGGGACCATCTCCTCTTGGCTTGAGCTCGGAGTCACGTTCCTTGGGACAGCGGTCCTTGCTTAAGTGTATCCACACAAGGTCACCTTCTTCAAATATCATCTCCTTCTTGTCCTTGTTTAACCTTGAAGCTTGGCGAAGGACTTGTCGTTCGATAGTTGCTCTTGTTTCTTCATGAAGCTTCTTCAAAGCTTGTGCGCGCTTCTCGACGTCCATGTTTGTGCGCTCATGGAGAGGTAGTGGTAGGATGTCGAGCGCGGTGAGGGGCTCGAAACCATAGACGATCATGAACGGACTCATCTTGGTTGTTGAGTGCTTGGCTCGATTGTAGGCGAACTCGGCATGTGGAATGCATTCCTCCTAATCCTTCAGGTTTTTCTTGATCAACACACGAGGAGGGTTCCGAGGCTTCGGTTGACAACTTCAGTTTGGCCATCAGTTTGAGGATGTGATGCGGATGAAAAGAGGAGCTTGACGCCGAGCTTGGCCATGAGGGTCTTCCACAAGTAGCTCATGAATTTGACGTCGCGGTCGGAGACGATTGTCCTTGGCACACCGTGAAGACGGACGATTTCCCTAAAAACAGATTTGCAACATGTGAAGCATCGTCGGTCTTATGGCACGGTATGAAGTGTGCCATCTTGGAAAAACGATCCACAACAACAAATATAGAATCATGACCATGCTTAGATCTAGGCAATCCTAACATGAAATACATGCTAATGTCGGACCAAGGTGTATGAGGAATAGGCAATGGCATATAAAGACCATAGGGATTAGCTTGCGACTTAGCTTGAACACATATCGTGCATCGTTGAACGTAGCGCTCCACGTCACACTTCATCTTGGGCCAAAAGTAGTGATTGGAGAGCATGTCCAATGTCTTGTCGTGACCAAAGTGACCCATAAGGCCTCCACCATGAGATTCTTGGAGAAGCAAAAGTTGAAGTGACGACTTCGGAATGCATAGCTTGTTTTGTTCAAAAAGAAAGCCCTTATGCAAATAGAAATCATCAACTCCCTTGTCATTGGAGCACTTTGTGAAAATTGGTTCAAATAACGGGTCGGAAGCATACAAAGATTTTATTTCCTTAAGACCCAACACGTTGATTTCAAGTCGCGTAAGAAGGCTTGTATGTTTGCAAGACAATGCGTCCGCAACTACATTATCTTTGCCCTTCTTATACTTGACAATGTACAGAAAAGATTCCATGAACTCAACCCACTTAGCGTGTCTCTTACTCAAGTTAGCTTGGCCTTTCAGATATTTCAACGACTCGTGGTCGGAATGTATGATAAATTCCTTGGGCCAAAGTTAGTGTTGCCAAACTTGAAGGACACGAACTAAGGCAAAAAAGCTCTTTGTCATAAATCGGATAGTTAAGGCGAGCACCATCAAGTTTTTCGCTATGGTAGGCTATAGGACGTCTGTTTTGCATAAGGACTCCTCCAATGCCAATACCACTAGCATCAAACTCTATCTCAAAAGTTTTTGTGAAATCCGGTAAAGCAAGAAGAGGTGCTTCGGTGAGCCTCTTTTTAAGTTCATCAAAAGCTTTTTGTTGTGCTTTGCCCCACACGAAGGTGACATTCTTTTTGGTCAATTCATTAAGGGGACAAGCAATGGTTGAAAAGTCATGAAAAATCAACTTGTTGGTATGGGCCACAAAGCGACGATAGAAACCGGCCAACCCATGAAAACTTCGGAGTTCACTCAACATTTGTTGGTATGGGCCAATCTCGTATGTCCTTTACCTTGGAAACATCAACTTCAATTCCCTTCGAAGAAACGACAAATCCAAGAAAAATCAACTTGTCTTTAGCAAAAGTGCACTCGGGAAAATTAGCATAAAGCTTTTCATGTCGAAGGATTTGCAAAACTTCCTTGACATGTGTTATATGGTCCTCAAGTGATTTGCTATAAACAAGAATATCATCGAAATAGACAACAACACTTTTTCCAATGAGAGAACGCAAGATGTGATTCATAAGGCGCATGAAGGTGGATGGGGCATTTGATAAACCAAAGGGCATAACCAACCATTCATAGAGACCAAGTTTGGTCTTGAAGGCGGTTTTCCACTCATCACCTTCAGCCATGCGTATTTGATGGTAACCACTACGAAGATCAATTTTCGAAAAAATAGTGGCTCCACACAACTCATCAAGCATGTCATCGAGACGAGGTATGGGATGTCGATAACGCACGGTGATAGCATTGATTGGACGGCAGTCCATGCATAACCGTAACGTATCATCCGTCTTTGGAACAATAATCACGGGTACGACACTTGGACTAGTGCTAACTTGGATCAAACCCTTGGAGACGAGTTGGTTGATTTGACGTTCAATCTCCTTTGTCTCCTCCGAGTTCGTGCGGTAAGCGGCGCGGTTGGGAAGTGGTGCACCGGGGATGAGGTCAATGCGATGTTCTATGCCGCGAAGAGGAGGTAGTCCATGTGGAAGCTCCTCGGGGAACACATCCTTGAATTCCTGCAAAACACTCATCAAAGATGGAGGAACATTGGTTAATTCGTTAGTTCCTTGCGCTAGTCCCTTGCAAAGGAGGACATAGTGCAAGATGGATGGGTTGTTCCGAACATCTCTCATCTCACTTTTGGTGGCAAGGAGAACACTCTTTGTTTTTCTACTCGAATTTGGCTTGTGGCTCTCACTCATTATGAGGTGGTTATCTCTCTCACCGCTCTTCTCACAAGTAGGTGTTGTGCTTTGCGCCCTCTCTAAAGCCTTTGCATTGTCCGCAATTATTTGGCTAGGAGTCATCGGTTGCAAAACACATGTTTTGTTAAGCCATTTGCAGGTGTATCTATTGGTGCGACCATCATGTTGAGCAGCCTTGTCAAATTGCCATGGTCGACCAAGAAGCTTGTGGCAAACCGTCATAGGAACCACATCACACTCCACCGTATCTTTGTAAGGACCAATGGCGAAGGAGACCGATACGGTATGCTTGATCTTCATGGACCCTTGGTCACTTAGCCATTGCACGTGGTAGGGGTGCTTGTGTGGATGGAGGGTGAGGTTGAGCTTCTCACACAACTCGGTGCTAGCAAGGTTGTGACAACTCCCTCCGTCAATGATCACCTTGATAGATTTGCCGTTGATACCGGTTCGTGTTTGGAAGATATTGGAGCGTTGGTCTTCATGCTCTTGTGCTTGAGTGGTCAAGATTCTTGTGACGACAAGCGATGGACTTGCATCATGTTCACACATGAGGAGTTCTTGATCATCTTCCACTCGTTGCCTTGCCATTGCTTCCTTGACACGGGCATCAAACTCATCTTCACTCAAGTACTCTTCATCACCATTGTCATGGATGAACAAGACTTTCTTGTTTCCACATTCGGCCGACTTGTGTCCTTTACCTCCACACTTGTAGCATTCACCGTTGAAAGGTGTATCACTCTTTGCTTGCTTGCCATTTGGTGGCAGTTTTCCTTGAGGAAGTGTGGGCTTGAAGGAAGGCTTGGAGGTACTTGAGGAGCTACCATTGAAAGTTGTTGGTGTAGGGGTTGAAGCTTGCGTGTAGGTGAAGTATGTCTTGGGCTTGTTGTACTTGATATCCTCTTGCACTTGACGTTCAGCCTTTATTGCAATGTGCACAAGCTCAACCATGGTGTTGTATGTTTGGAACTCGACGATGCACTTGATTGGGTGATTCAAGCCAATAAGGAAACGTGCCATTGTTTGCTCCATGCGCTCATCAATGTTGGCGCGAATCAAGTTGAGTTCCATTTCCTTGAAGTATTCTTCCACGGTCCTTGTCCCTTGACGAAGCGCTTGAAGGTTGTTGAAGAGGTCACGCGTGTAGTGTGCGGGGACAAACCGGGATCTCATGTGAGCCTTCATTTCATGCCAAGTTGTGATTGGCGGCTCTTGTCTTGCATCACGAGCAACTTGAACTTGTTCCCACCAAAGGTTGGCGTAATCATCAAACTCTAGCGAAGCCATGGCGACCATCTTCTCGTTGCTATAGTTGTGCATGCGGAAGATCTTGTCGACTTTGAGTGCCCACGAGAGGTATTCTTCGGGGTCATTGGATCCGGTGAACTTGGGCATTGTGAACTTGAGCTTGCCAAAAGTTTCTTCATCGTTGCGGTCATTGCGACGAGCTTGGTAACCTTGTTGATGATCTTGTAGTTGGGGAGGTGGAACTTGGTTCTCGCGTCCTTGTTGCGGAGCTTGCTCTTGGTATTTTTGTTGAGGAGGAGCTTGCTCTTGCTCTTGGCGCGGTTGTTGACGTGGTTGAGGTACTTGGGCCTCATGGTGGCGAAGGTGTGTAGCCTCTTGACGCGGTTGATGACGAAGAGGAGGCTCGTTCCTTGGTTGGTGATGTTGGTTAGGCACATGGGCCTCACGGCGAAGAACATGGTCATGAGCCTCTTGACGTGGTGGGTGTCGCTCAACTTGTATCACTTGACGCTCCAAGTTTTGTTGGGGTGGAGTAGGCGCCTCGTGATGACCATGGTGTCGTTGTTGACGTTCATGACGTTGATGACGAGGCGGAGGATCTTGAAGAGCTTGACGTCGATGACGAGCTTGATTCTCCAAATTGGAGTCATCACTTGTTGTGTCAAGAATGTGTCGCGGTCGATGGTGGTAGACTTGCGGTTGCGCTTGCGGTTCCTCTTGTGGTTGCTCTTGTTGAATCACTAGTGCCCTTGCGTGATGACGGTGTGCTTCTTGCCTAGCTCGTGGCCTTGAAGAGAGGTCACCGTCATAGCTTGACGTTGCGGCGTGCCGCGGGGAAGGTACAAAGTTCGAAGAGATTCCATCTTCCACCACGGGGGCATCATTGCGTCTTGGAGCACTTTGATGTAGATCTTGTGGAAGAGGTGCATGACGATGCGAAGAACTTGCAGAGCTTGATGCGCGTGAACGGGGTCTTGTCATGCCGTCGATGAGGCGTCGAAGATTGTCATTTGTTTCGGCGACGGAGCGTTGGAGCGCTTCATTTTGGTGGCCGAAGTTGTGATGCATTGCATGCATTTGTCGTTCGAGGCCGTCGAAGCGGTTGTCGATGTTCTTGAACTCGGCTTGCGTCTCGCCAAATTGTTCATCTTGTCGCGTCTCAAGTGCTTGGCAACGTTCACGGAACTCTTGTCGAACGATGAAGTGACTTGCGCGCGTCATGTACGGACCTTGATCTTCTTCTTGGGGAGGTGGTTGGCTCGTCTCACCGTGCCTATCCATCATGCAAAACACACAAGTATTGTATATGGAAGTGGAATATGGTGGTGTTAGCCTTGTACCTCACCTTGGGAATTGCACCAAACTAGAAACCACAAGTGAGAGCTATTAGCGTGCAAAGTGTAAATGCAAAGAAAACTCACACTCTCAAAAGCTTGTTGGTGGTAGGTTAGGGTTGTGGAAAGCCAAAGAACCAACCAAAAGAAAAGGGATAGTCAAAAGTGGTAAAAATCCAACAAAACTCAAGTCAAAGGCGAAGGTCAACAACTCAAAAGAGTGACGGGAACCTACGACTATGTACACACACGTGGAGAAAGTTGTGATTGACACGACTATGAAAATGAGCAAACAAAATGACCTAACAAAGACTAAGCTCGTTGTCGTGCCAATGCAAGGAGAAACCGTGGCTCGTTTGCAAGGAGGAAAAGTGAGCAACGGATTTGTGCACTTGCCTTGGGCGCTCTTCTTTCTCTCTTGCTTACAAGCTTTGAGACTCTCTTTTGCAAGGGGAGACTATTTTTCTTTTTGCTTTTTCTTTGTATCCTTTTCACTTTTTTTTTGCTCTCCCTTGATGCTACCTAGTCACACTTGCTATTGCTCTTGCACTCTCACTATCCAAGGACAATTGCACAATACTCAATCAAACACAAGATGAGACACTCTCATGGGATAGGTACACACAAAGGAAGATGGGGTTAACAAGGTGACGCAAGTTATACCTTCTTTGATGATGAACTTGGCGTCGGTGGTGCAGGATGATGTTCATGGTCCGTGGTGTCGATGAGCGCGGAAGTTGATGATGCAGAAGCTTGCTGGTACTTTCTGACACGCACACGGGACACGAGCAAACAAAGGAGATTAGCCAATGCGAAAAATGAGGCAAAGTTGTCAAAACTGGCGTTACAGCCGGACACTCCGGTCTGTCTGGGCCGGACACTCCGGTCTGGTTCGCCCGGACACTCCGGTCGGGCCGGACACTCCGGTTGGTATGAGCCGGACACTCCGGCGCGGGTTTCCTGCTCGTGTTCTTGAGCGCAAATCCTCGCCTTCAGGCCTCAAATCCGCGAAAAACTGGCCAAACCGGGCTGGGAAAATGCAGGATAAAGTTGGACCAACTCCTTAGACAAGGTTTGGTCGGATCAAAACCACAAATAACACTCCAAATCAAGAGATCGATCCAAAGGCAAATATGAGCTGTTTTTTGTGGGGATTTTCGAATTTTTGGTGGATAGAAGAAAATTTTGTGGAGGAAATCGTGAGCAATAAAGCTCTTGATACAAATATGTTGAGGGCAAACCTCTAGGGTGGCCCGATCTTTCACGATTCCCTTTCAAATCGAGGGTGGAGTGCGGGGAAAGGAGGAGAGGATGAACACGACGAACACACGCACGAAGAACGCGATGAACACACACACGCAAAACCATGATAAACACCAATAGCTCACGCTGGCGGTGACCGGTCCGGCGCAATACCTAGGATCGGCGTCGGGCAGAGGACTCTCTCTCGAACCGGCACGGCGAGATGGGAGACTCGGTGAGATCTTGACGTCTAGGCAAAGGGACACCGATGCCTAGGCCTTGTACAACGCGGAGGCACGATGCAAACTCCAACGAGGTTTGGGGATATTGGTGCTCCTTAGTCAAGGAGCATGAGGCAAGAATTAGATAGATCCACAAAGAGGTTTCCACTAATTCCAATATCATGCCTAGGGTTTACAATGGAGGTGGGGGTCTATATATAGGCCAGCCACAAGTCTAGGGGTAATTCAGGCATTAAAGTAGAGTTTTGGGTGAAGTAGAGGAGTACATGGGCCATAGGGCCCAGCTAGGCTCGCAGGCCCATCACTTGGGCCGGACACTCCGGGTCGAGTGAGCCGTACAGTCCAGGGTGGCCCGACAGTCCGGGTTGGCGCGGTCGGACAGTCTGGGCAGGGCGGACACTCCGGGTGGTGTCCGAGGAGTGTAATGTCCACGCTAGGTCCGGGCTCGGGCAGGCCGGACACTCCGGCTGAATCGGGCCGGACACTCCGGGGTGGCCAGACACTCCGGCTGGATTTGGGCGGACACTTCGGCAGCTTCAGGGCTCGTGGGTCGACGCGGCGGGGGCTCGTACCTGATGATGCACAAAGTAGTGGTATTAAGTAGCACGCCATCCAAGGAGGTATCGAATTGGCACGAAGAGAGGAGCGAGTTCACCTTAGCTTGCAGGAGTTTGGCTCGGGCACGAGTCATGGGTCCACTTGGGGGACTTGTTGGTGTAGATGTAGAAGCGTCCGTAGGACGGGCTGCACCAACCACACCCCGGATAATCCGGCCCTGCTTTGGAATTCCTGCTAAGGACTTCGTGCACGACGTTCTGTATGGCCCCCGGATAATCCGGACCACTTAGACCGGATAATCCGGCCCTAAAAGTCTCCATCAGATCCGGATGGATCTAACCGTATCAGACACGGTTTTGTTTCGCGTTTTTCGGACGTTCTAGCCGCCATATAAGCCCTGGAACACCCTCTAGATTGGGTGAGACCACGTTAAAACTATTTTGGAGTTGTTTCTATCTAGAACCTCTAGAATTACCCTGTGATCGAATTATACTACTGCAATTGAATGTGATCTGTTGTTCCATCGGGAATTAGTAGATTGCAAACTACCGTTCGTGGTCGACGGCTGCGTGCGCAAGAGCGTGGTGTTGTGAATATCCTACAGGGTTCGAGAGTTGTTGCATTGGCATCAGGGTTCGAGTGGGAGAGTTCATAGCTACAGGCTAGTTATCTATCATCCACCATCATCAACGCCATCCGCTTACTGAGAAGATCGTGCCACCCCATATCAAAAATGAGGCGCTTCAACGCTCCGTCGCCGAAACAAATGACAATCTGTGACGCCTCATTGACGGAATGGCAAGACCATGTTCACGTGCTGCAAGCTCTTCAAGTTCTTTGCGTTGTCATGCATCTCTTCAACAAGATCTACATCCAAGTTCTCCAAGACGCAATGATGCCCCAGTGGTTGAAGATGGAAGTTCTTCGAACTATGTACCTTCCCCACGGCATGCCGCAACGTCAAGCTATGATGGTGATTTCTCTTCAAGGCCACGTGCAAGGCAAGAAGCACACTGTCATCACGCAAGGGCATTCGTGATCCAACAAGAGCAACCACAAGAAGAACCGCAAGTGCAAGCACAAGTCTATCACCATCGACCGCGACACATACTTGACTCAACAAGTGATGACTCCAATTTGGAGAATCAAGCTCGTCATCGACGTGAAGCTCTCCAAGATCCTCCTCCTCGTCATCAACGTCATGAACGTCCACACCGACAACATGGTCATCACGAGGCGCCTCCTCCACCACACCAAAACATGGAGCATCAAGTGGTACAAGTTGAGCGACGCCCACCACGTCAAGAGGCTCAAGACCATGACCTTTGTCGTGAGGCCCATGTCCCTAACCAACATCACCAACCGAGGAATGAGCCTCCCCTTCATCGTCAACCGCGTCAAGAGGCTCCACACCCTCGCCACCATGAGGCCCAAGCGCCTCAACCACGTCAATAGCTATGCCAAGAGCAAGAGCAAGCTCCACAACAACAACAACATCAAGAGCAAGTTCTTCAGCAAGGTCGCGAGCGCCAAGTTCCACCGCATCAACAACAAGATCATCAACAAGGTCAACAAGCTCGTCGCAATGACCGCAACGATGAAGAAACCTTCGGTAAGCTCAAGTTCACAATGCCCAAGTTTACCAGATCCAATGACCCCGAAGAATACCTCTCATGGGCACTCAAAGTTGACAAGATCTTTCGCATGCACAATTATAGCAACGAGAAGATGGTCGCCATGGCTTCGCTTGAGTTTGATGATTACGCCAACCTTTGGTGGGAACAAGTTCAAGTTGCTTGTGATGCAAGACAAGAACCGCCAATCACAACTTGGCATGACATGAAGGCTCACATGAGATCCCGGTTCGTCCCCGCGCACTACACGCGCGACCTCTTCAACAACCTTCAATCGCTTCGTCAAGGGACAAAGACCATGGAAGAGTACTTCAAGGAAATGGAACTCAACTTGATTCGCGCCAACATTGATGAGCGCATGGAGCAAACTATGGCACGTTTCCTTATTGGCTTGAATCACTCAATCAAGCATTTCGTGGAGTTCCAAACATACAACACAATGGTTGACCTTGTGCACATCGCAACAAAGGTTGAACGTCAAGTGCAAGAGGATATCAAGTACAACAAGCCCAAGACGTACTTCACCTACAAGCAAGCTTCAGCCGCTACACCAACAACTTTCAATGGAAGCTCCTCAAGTACCTCCAAGCCTTCCTTCAAGCCCACACTTCCTCAAGGAAAACTGCCCCCAAGTGGCAAACAAGCAAAGAGTGATACGCCTTTCAACGGTGAATGCTACAAGTATGGAGGCAAAGGACACAAGTCAGCTTAATGTGGAAACAAGAAGGTATTGTTCATCCATGACAATGGCGATGAAGAGAAATTGAGTGAAGATGAATTCGATGCCCGTGTCAAGGAAGCAATGGCAAGGCAACGAGTGGAAGATGACCAAGAACTCCTAATGTGTGAACATGACGCAAGTCCATCGCTTGTCGTCACAAGGATCTTGACCACTCAAGCACAAGAGCATGAAGACCAATGCTCCAATATCTTCCAAACACGAGCCGGCATCAGTGGAAAATCTATCAAGGTTATCATTGACGGAGGAAGTTGCCACAACCTTGCTAGCACCGAGTTGTGTGAGAAGTTCAACCTCAACCTCCAACCACACAAGCACCCCTACCACGTGCAATGGCTAAGTGACCAAGGGTCCGTGAAGATCAACCATACTGTATCGGTCTCCTTTGCCATTGGTCCTTACAAAGACAAGGTGGAGTGCGATGTGGTTCCTATGACAGTTTGCCACATGCTTCTTGGTCGACCATGGAAATTTGACAAGGTTGCTCAACATGATGGTCGCACCAATGTATACACCTTCAAATGGCTCAACAAAACATGTGTTTTGCAACCAATGACTCCTAGCCAAATAATTGCGGACAATGCAAAGGCTTTTGCGAGGGTGCAAAGCACAATACCTACTTGTGAGAAGAGCGGTGAGAGAGAGAACCACCTCATAGTGAGTGAGAGCCACAAGCCAAACTCGAGTGGAAAAACTAAGAGTGTTCTCCTTGCCACCAAAAGTGAGATGAGAGATGTTCGGAACAACCCATCCATCTTGCACTACGCCCTCCTTTGCAAGGGACTAGCACAAGGAACTAATGAATTAACCAATGTTCCTCCATCTTTGATGATTGTTTTGCAGGAATTCAAGGATGTGTTCCCTAAAGAGCTTCCACATGGACTACCTCCTTCGCGGCATCGAACATCGCATTGACCTCATCCCGGTGCGCCACTTCCCAACCGCGCCGCTTATCGCACGAACTCGGAGGAGACAAAGGAGATTGAACGTCAAATCAACCAACTCGTCTCCAAAGGTTTGATCCAAGTTAGCACTAGTCCAAGTGCCGTACCCGTGATACTTGTTCCAAAAACGGATGATACGTTACGGTTATGCATGGACTGCCGTCCAATCAATGCTATCACCGTGCGTTATCGACATCCCATACCTCGTCTCGATGACATGCTTGATGAGTTGTGTGGAGCCACTATTTTTTCGAAAATTGATCTTCGTAGTGGTTACCATCAAATACACATGGCTGAAGGTGATGAGTGGAAAACCGCCTTCAAGACCAAACTTGGTCTCTATGAATGGTTGGTTATGCCCTTTGGTTTATCAAATGCCCCATCCACCTTCATGCGCCTTATGAATCACCTCTTGCGTTCTCTCATTGGAAAAAGTGTTGTTGTCTATTTCGATGATATTCTTGTTTATAGCAAATCACTTGAGGACCATATAACACATGTCAAGGAAGTTTTGCAAATCCTTCGACATGAAAAGCTTTATGCTAACCTTCCCAAGTGCACTTTTGCTAAAGACAAGTTGATTTTTCTTGGATTTGTCGTTTCTTCGAAGGGAATTGAAGTTGATGTTTCCAAGGTAAAGGACATACGAGATTGGCCCATCCCACCAAATGTGAGTGAACTCCAAAGTTCTCATGGGTTGGCCGGTTTTTATCATTGCTTTGTGAAAGACTTTTCGACCATTGCTTGTCCCCTCAATGAATTAACCAAAAAGAATGTCACCTTCGTGTGGGGCAAAGCTCAACAAAAAGCTTTTGATGAACTCAAAAAGAGGCTCACCGAAGCACCTCTCCTTGCGTTACCGGATTTCACAAAAACTTTTGAGATAGAGTGTGATGCAACTGGTATTGGCACTGGAGGAGTCCTTATGCAAAACGGACGTCCTATAGCCTACCATAGCGAGAAACTTGATGGTGCTCGCCTTAATTATCCAATTTATGACAAAGAGCTTTTTGCCTTAGTTTGTGTCCTTCAAGTTTGGCAACACTACCTATGGCCCAAAGAATTTATCATACATTCCGACCATGAGTCGTTAAAATATCTCAAAGGCCAAGCCAACTTGAGTAAGAGATACGCTAAGTGGGTTGAGTTTATGGAGTCTTTTCCGTACATTGTCAAGTATTAGAAGGGCAAAGATAATGTAGTTGCGGATGCTTTGTCTCGCAAACATACAAGCCTTCTTACGAGACTTGAAATCAACATGTTGGGTCTTGAGGAAATAAAAACTTTGTATGCTTCTGACCCGTTCTTTGAACCATTTTTGCAAAGTGCTCCAATGACAAAGGAGTTGATGATTTCTATTTGCATAAGGGCTTTCTATTTAAACAAAACAAGCTATGCATTCCGAAGTCATCGCTTCAACTTTTGCTTCTCCAAGAATCTCATGGGGGAGGCCTTATGGGTCACTTTGGCCATGACAAGACATTGGACATGCTCTCCACTCACTACTTTTGGCCCAAGATGAAGCGCGACATGGAGCGCTACGTTCAACGATGCACGACATGTGTTCAAGCTAAGTCGCAAGCTAACCCTTATGGTCTTTATATGCCATTGCTTATTCCTCATACACCTTGGTCCGACATTAGCATGGATTTTGTGTTTGGATTGCCTAGATCTAAGCATGGTCATGATTATATCTTTGTTGTAGTGGATCGCTTTTCCAAAATGGCACACTTCATACCGTGCCATAAGACCGATGATGCTTCACATGTTGCCAACTTGTTTTTCAGGGAAATCGTCCTTCTTCACGGTGTGCCAAGAACAATCGTCTCCGACCGCGACGTCAAATTCATGAGCTACTTATGGAAGACCCTCATGGCCAAGATCGGCGTCAAGCTTCTCTTTTCATCCACGTCGCATCCTCAAACCGATGGACAAACCGAGGTTGTCAACCGAAGCCTCGGAACTCTTCTACGTGTGTTGATCAAGAAAAACTTGAAGGATTGGGAGGAATGCATTCCCCACGCCGAGTTCGCTTACAACCGAGCCAAGCACTCAACAACCAAGATGAGTCCCTTCATGATCGTCTGTGGTTTTGAGCCCCTCATCGCGCTCGACATCCTACCACTACCACTTCATGAGCACACCAACATGAACGTCGAGAAGCGCGCACAAGCCATGAAGAAACAAGAGCTACTATCGAGCAACAAGTCCTTCGCCAAGCTTCAAGGTTAAAAAAGGACAAGAAGGAGATGATATTTGAAGAAGGTGATCTTGTGTGGATACACCTAAGCAAAGACCACTTCCCCAAAGAACGCGACTCCAAGATCAAGCCAAGAGGAGATGGTCCCTTCAAGGTCCTCAAACGAATCAATAACAACGCCTACATCATCGACATACCGACATCCAAGTACCTTGCAAGCAATACATTCAAAGTCAAGGATCTCTCACCCTACCATGGAGATGTTCAAGATGATAACCATGAAGAGTCCAGGACGACTCTTTCCCAAGGGGGGGAGTTGATGCAGCCCGTCCTATGGACACTCCTACATCTACACCACCAAGTCCCCCAAGTGGACCGATGACCCGTGCCCGAACCAAGCTTCTTCAAGCTAAGGTGAATTCGCTCCTCTCATCATGTGACTTTGACATACACTTGGATGGCTTGCTACTTCATACCACTACGATGTGCATCATCAGGTATGAACCTTGCCGCGTCGACCCACGAGCCCTGAAGCTGCACCTGTCCTGAAGCTACCAAAGCCAAAGTGTCCGCCCGAATCCAGCCGGAGTGTCCGGTGCAACCGGAGTGTCCGGCGCGACTTAGCCGGAGTGTCCGGCCTACCCTAGCCCCGTCTGAGGTCGGACATTCTGTATGCCAGTTCGGACACTACCCGGAGTGTCCGACCACCCCGGACTATCCGGTCTACTCGACGCGGACTGTCCGGCCTGAAGATGGGCATGCGAGCCTTAGATAGGCCCCGTGGCCCATGTATCCCTCTACTTCGCCCAGAACTCTACTTTAATGCCTGAATTTCCCCTGAACTTGTGGTTGGCCTATATATAGTCCCCCACCTCCATTGTAAACCCTAGGCATGATATTTGGAATTAGTGGAAACCCTTTGTGGATCTAACTAGTTCTTGCCTCATGCTCTTTTGACAAAGGAGCACCAAATATCCCAAACCTCGTTGGAGTTTGCATCGTGCCTCCGCGTTGTACAAGGTCTAGGCATCGGAGTCCCTTTGCCTAGACGTCAATATCTCACCGAGTCTCCCATCTCGCTGTGCCGGTTCGAGAGAGAGTCCTTCGCCCGACGTCGATCCTAGGGATTGCGCCGGACCGGTCACCGCCGGTGTGATCTATTGGTGTGTATCGTGGTTTTACGTGTGTGTGTTCATCGTGTTCTTCATGCGTGAGTTCATCGTGTTCATCCTCCCCTCCTTCCCCCGCACTCCATCCTCGATTTGAGTGGGATTTGTGAAAGATCAAGCCACCCTAGAGGTTTGCCCTCAACACTTCCAAACCGCGCCGCTTACCGCATGAACCTATAGGAGACAAATGATATTGAACGTCAAATCAACCAACTCGTCTCCAAAGGTTTGATCCAAGTTAGCACTAGTCCAAGTGTCGTACCCGTGATTCTTGTTCCAAAAATGGATGGTACATTACGGTTATGAATGGAATGCCGTCCAATCAATGCTATCACTGTGCGTTATTGACATCCCATAGCACGTCTCGATGACATGCTTGATGAGTTGTGTGGAGCCACTATTTTTTCGAAAATTGATCTTCATAGTGGTTACCATCAAATACGCATGGCTGAAGGTGATGAGTGGAAAACCGCCTTCAAGACCAAACTTGGTCTCTATGAATGGTTGGTTATGCCCTTTGGCTTATCTAATGCCCCATCCACCTTCATGCGCCTTATGAATCACATCTTGTGTTCTCTCATTGGAAAAAGTGTTGTTGTCTATTTCGATGATATTCTTGTTTATAGCAAATCACTTGACGACCATATAACACATGTCAAGGAAGTTTTGCAAATCCTTCGACATGAAAAGCTTTATGCTAATCTTCCCAAGTGCACGTTTGCTAAAGACAAGTTGATTTTTCTTGGACTTGTCGTTTCTTCGAAAGGATTTGAAGTTGATCTTTCCAAGGTAAAGGACATACGAGATTGGCCCATCCCAACAAATGTGAGTGAACTCCGAAGTTTTCATGGGTTGGCTGGTTTCTATCGTCGCTTTGTGAAAGACTTTTTGACCATTACTTGTCACCTCAATGAATTGACAAAAAAGAATGTCACCTTCGTGTGGGGCAAGGCACAACAAAAAGCTTTTGACGAACTTAAAAAGAGGCTCACCAAAGCACCTCTTCTTGTGTTACTGGATTTCACTAAAACTTTTGAGATAGTGTGATGCTAGTGATATTGGAATTGGAGGAGTCCTTATGCAAAACAGACGTCCTATAGCCTACCATAGCGAGAAACTTGATGGTGCTCACCTTAACTATCTGATTTATGACAAAGAGCTTTTTGCCTTAGTTCGTGTCCTTCAAGTTTGGCAACACTACCTATGGCCCAAGGAATTTATCATGCATTCCAACCATGAGTCGTTGAAATATCTCAAAGGCCAAGCCAACTTGAGTAAGAGACATGCTAAGTGGGTTGAGTTTATGGAGTCTTTTCCGTACATTGCCAAGTATAAGAAGGGCAAAGATAATGTAGTTGCGGATGCTTTGTCTCGCAAACACACAAGCCTTCTTACGAGACTTGAAATCAACGTGTTGGGTCTTGAGGAAATAAAATATTTGTACGCTTCTGACCCGTTCTTTGAACCAATTTTCGCAAAGTGCTCCAATGACAAAGGAGTTGATGATTTCTATTTGCATAAGGGCTTTCTATTTAAACAAAACAAGCTATGCATTCCGAAGTCATCGCTTCAACTTTTGCTTCTCCAAGAATCTCATGGTGGAGGCCTCATGGTCACTTTGGCCGTGACAAGACACTGGACATGCTCTCCAATCACTACTTTTGTCCCAAGATGAAGTGTGACATGGAGCGCTACGTTCAACGATGCACGACATGTGTTGAAGCTAAGTCGCAAGCTAACCCCTATGGTCTTTATATGCCATTGCATATTCCTCATTTACCTTGGTCCGACATTAGCATGGATTTTGTGTTAGGATTGCCTAGATCTAAGCATGGTCATGATTCTATATTTGTTGTTGTGGATCGATTTTCCAAAATGGCACACTTCATACCGTGCCATAAGACCGGCGATGCTTCACATGTTGCAAATCTGTTTTTTAGGGAAATCGTCCGTCTTCACGGTGTGCCAAGAACAATCGTCTCCGACCGCGACGTCAAATTCATGAGCTACTTATGGAAGACCATCATGGCCAAGTTCGGCGTCAAGCTACTCTTTTCATCTGCATCGCATCCCCAAACCGATGGCCAAACCGAAGTTGTCAACCGAAGCCTCAAGACTCTCCTTCATGTGTTGATCAAGAAAAACCTCAAGGATTGGGAGGAATGCATTCCACACACCGAGTTCGCATACAACCGAGCCAAGCGCTCAACAACCAAGATGAGTCCATTCATGATCGTCTATGGTTTCGAGCCCCTCACCGCGCTCGACATCCTACCACTTCCTCTACATGAGCGCACAAACATGGACGTCGAGAAGCGCGTGCAAGCTATGAAGAAGCTCCAGTAAGAAACCCGAGATACTATCGAGCAACAAGTCCTTCGCCAGGCTTCAAGCTTAAACAAGGACAAGAAGAAGATGATCTTTGAAGAAGGTGACCTTGTGTGGATACACCTAAGCAAAGACCGCTTCCCTAAGGAACGCAACTCCAAGCTCAAGCCAAGAGGAGATGGTCCCTTCAAGGTCCTCAAAAGAATCAACAACAACGCCTACATCATGGACATGCCAACCTCCAAGTACCTTGCAAGCAATACATTCAATGTCAAGGACATTTCACCCTACCATGGAGATGTTCAAGATGATATACATGAAGAGTCGAGGACGACTCTTTCCTAAGGGGGGATCTGATGTAGCCCGTCCTACGGACGCTCCTACATCTATACCAACAAGTCCCCCAAGTGGACCCATGACTCGTGCCCGAGCCAAACTCCTACATGCGAAGGTGAACTCGCTCCTCTCCTCGTGCTAATTTGATACATCCTTGGATGGTGTGCTACTTCATGCAACTACTCTATGCATCATCAAGTACGAAGCACCGACACATCACCAAGCACCCAAGGATGGAGAAAAGGGAGCAGATCGTGAAGTAGAAGCCGCTGGAGCTGCTCAGACCGGAGTCTCCAGTCCACCAAAGTCTCCGGCCTGAAGACACCGGAGTCTCCGGCCCCACCTCTGGTCTGCCCCCAGAATCGAGCTCGAGGATAATCTGTCTGCCCCTCCAGAGGCTGGACCAGAGACCGACCGGAATCTCCGGCCCAGACCGGAGTCTCCGGTCCACCACACCGGAGTCTTTGGACCGACTGTCGCCAGGCATGTAAAAGGCCTTAGTCCGCCCAGGACTTGTCTTTTATTCCTAAAGTACCCCTGACTGTGTGGCTGGCCTATATATAGTCCCCCACCTCTATTGTAAACCCTAGGCATGATATTTGGAATTAGTGGAAACCCCTTATGGATCTATCTAGTTCTTGCCTCATGCTCCTTTGACAAAGGAGCACCAAATATCCCAAACCTCGTTGGAGTTTGCCTCGTGCCTCCGCGTTGTATACGTCAAGATCTCACTGAGTCTCCCATGTCGCCATGCCGGTTCGAGAGAGAGTCCTCCGCCCGACGCTGATCCTAGGGATTGCGCCGGACCGGTCACCGCCGGCGTGAGCTATTGGTGTGTATCGTGGTTTTGCGTGTGTGTGTTCATCGTGGTCTTCGTGCGTGCGTTCGTTGTGTTCATCCTCCCCTCCTCTCCCCGCACTCCAACCTAGATTTGAAAGGGAGTCGTGAAAGATCGGGCCACCCTAGAGGTTTTCCCTCAACATCTTGTCGACTTTGAGTGCCCATGAGAGGTATTCTTCGGGTCCATTGGATCTGGTAAACTTGAGCATTGTGAACTTGAGCTTCCGAAAGTCTCTTCATCATTGTGGTCATTGTGATGAGCTTGGTGACCTTGTTGATGATCTTGTTGTTGATGCGGTGGAACTTGGTTCTCATGACCTTGTTGAGGAGCTTGCTCTAGCTCTTGGTGTGGTTGTTGACGATGTTGAGGCGCTTGGGCCTCATGAGGGTGTTGAGGATGTGGAGCCTCATGATGCGGTTGATGATGAAGAGGAGGCTCGTTCCTCGGTTGGTGATGATGATTAGGCACATGGGCCTCACGGTGAAGATCATGGTGTTGAGCCTCTTGACGTGGTGGGCTTCACTCAACTTGTACCACGTGACGCTCCATGGTGTGGTTTGGTGGAGGAGGCGGTTCGTGATGACCATGGTGTCGGTGTGGACGTTCATGACGATGATGACGAGGAGGAGGATCTTGGAGAGCTTCACGTCGATGACGAGCTTGATTCTCCAAATTGGAGTCATCACTTGTTGTGTCAAGTATGTGTCAGGGTCGATGGTGGTAGACTTGCGGTTGCACTCGCGGTTCTTCTTGTGGTTGTGCTTGTTGGATCACTAGTGCCTTTACGTGATGACTGTGTGCTTCTTGCCTTGGTTGTGGCCTTGAAGAGAAATCACCATCTGATGCAGCCTGTCCTACGGACACTTCTACATCTACAACAACAAGTTCCCCAAGTGGACCCATGACTCATGCCCGAGCCAAACTCCTCCAAGCTAAGGTGAACTCGCTCCTCTCTTCGTGCCAATTTGTTACCTCCTTGGATAGCGTGCTACTTCATACCAATACTTTGTGCATCATCAGGTACAAGCCCCCGCCGCGTCGACCCACGAGCCCTAAAGCTGCACCTGAGCTGAAGCTGCCAAAGCCGGAGTGTCCGGCACGACTCAGCCGGAGTGTCCGGCGCGACTCAGCCGGAGTGTCCGGCCTGCCCGAGCCTAAACCTGGCGCGGACATTCTGTGTGCCAGTTCGGACACTGCCCGGACACTGCCCGGAGTGTCCGGCCACCCCGGACTGTCCGGCCCACTCGACCCGGAGTGTCCGGCCCAAGTGATGGGCCTGCGAGCCTAGCTAGGCCCTATGGCCCATGTACCCCTCTACTTCGCCCAGAACTCTACTTTAATGCCTGAATTACCCTTGAACTTGTGGTTGGCCTATATATAGACCCCAACCTCCATTGTAAACCCTAGGCTTGATATTGGAATTAGTGGAAATCCCTTTGTGGATCTATCTAATTCTTGCCTCATGCTCCTTGACTAAGGAGCACCAATATCCCAAAACCTCGTTGGAGTTTGCATCGTGCCTCCGCGTTGTACAAGGCCTAGGCATCGGTGTCCCTTTGCCTAGACGTCAAGATCTCACCGAGTCTCCCATCTCGCCATGCCGGTTCGAGAGAGAGTCCTCCGCCCGACGCCGATCCTAGGGATTGCGCCGGACCGGTCACCGCCGGCGTGAGCTATTGGTGTTTATCGTGGTTTTGCGTGTGTGTGTCCATCACGTTCTTCATGCGTGTGTTCATCGTGTTCATCCTTCCCTCCTTCCCCCGCACTCCACCCTCGATTTGAAAGGGAATCATGAAAGATCGGGCCACCCTAGAGGTTTGCCCTCAACATATTGGTATCAAGAGCTTCGTTGCTCACGATTTCCCCCACAAATCTTTCTTCTATCCACCAAAAATTCGAAAATCCCCACAAAAAACAGCCCATATTTGCCTTTGGATCGATCTCTTGATTTGGAGTATTATTTGTGGTTTTGATCCGACCAAACCTTCTAAGGAGTTGGTCCAGCTTTATCCTGCGTTTCCCCAGCCCGATTTGGCCAGTTTTTCGCGGATTTGAGGCCCGAAGGCGAGGATTTCCGTTCAAGAACACTAGCACGAAACCCGCGCCGGAGTGTCCGGCTCGTACCAACCGGAGTGTCCGGCTGTAACGCCAGTTTTGACAGTTTTGCCTCATTTTCGCATTGGCTAATCTCCTTTGTTTGCTCGTGTCCCGTGTGCGTGTCAGAAACTACCAGAAAAGCTTCCGCATCATCAACTTCCGCGCTCATCGACACCACGGACCACGAACATCATCCCGCACCACCAACGCCAAGTTCATCATCAAAGAAGGTATAACTTGCGTCACCTTGTTAACCCCCATCTTCCTTGGTGTGTACCTATCCCACGAGAGTGGCTCATCTTGTGTTTGCTTGAGCATTGTGCATTTGTCCTTGGACAGTGAGAGTGCAAGAGCAATAGCAAGTGTGACTAGGTAGCATCAAGGGAGAGCAAAAAAACAGGAAAAAGATACAAAGAAAAATAGTCTCCCCTTGCAAAAGAGAGTCTCAAAGCTTGTAAGCAAGAGAGAAAGAAGAGCGCCCAAGGCAAGTGCACAAATCTGTTGCTCACTTTACCTCTTTGCAAACGAGCCACAGTCTCTCCTTGCATTGGCACGACAACAAGGTTAGTCTTCGTTAGGACATTTTGTTTGCTCATTTTCATAGTCGTGTCAATCCCAACTTCTCCACGTGTGTGTATATAGTCGTAGGTTCCCGTCACCCTTTCGAGTTGTTGACCTTCGCCTTTGACTTGAGTTTTGTTGGATTTTACCCACATTTGACTATCCCTTTTCTTTTGTTTAGTTCTTTGGCTTTCCACAATCCTAACCTACCACCAACAAGCTTTTAAGAGTTAGTTCTTTCTTTAGTGTGAGTTTTCTTTGCATTTCCACTTTGCACGCTTATAGCTCTCACTTGTGGTTTCTAGTTTGGTGCAATCCCCAAGGTGAGGTACAAGGCTAACACCACCATATTCCACTTCCATATACAATACTTGTGTGTTTTGCATGATGGATAGGCACGGTGAGACGAGCCAACCACCTCCCCAAGAAGAAGATCAAGGTCCGTACATGACGCGTGCAAGTCACTTCATCGTTCGACAAGAGTTCCGTGAACGTTGCCAAGCCCTTGAGACGCGACAAGATGAACAATTTGGCGAGACGCAAGCCAAGTTCAAGAACATCGACAACCGCTTCGACGGCCTCGAACGACAAATGCATGCAATGCATCACAACTTCGGCCACCAAAATGACGCTCCGTCGCCGAAACAAATGACAATCTTCGACACCTCATCGACGGCATGGCAAGACCACGTTCACGTGCATCAAGCTCGGCAAGTTCTTCGCATCGTCATGCACCTCTTCCACAAGATCTACATCAAAGTGCTCAAAGACGCAAGATGCCCCCGTGGTTGAAGATGGAATCTCTTCGAACTATGTACCTTCCCCACGGTACGCCGCAACATCAAGCTATGATGGTGACCTCTCTTTAAGGCCACGAGCAAGGCAAGAAGCACATCGTCATCACGCAAGGGCACTAGTGATCCGACAAGAGAAACCACAAGAGGAACCGCAAGCGCAACCGCAAGTACAACCGCAAGTCTACCACCATCGACCGCGACACATACTTGACACAACAAGTGATGACTCCAACTTGGAGAATCAAGCTCGTCATCGATGTGAAGCTCTCCAAGATCATCCTCTTCGTCATCAACGTCATGAACGTCAACAACGACAACATGGTCATCACGTGGCGCCTCCTCTGAATCAACAAAACTTGTAGCGTCAAGTGATACAAGTTGAGCGACGCCCACCATGTCAAGAGGCTCATGACCATGTTCTTCGCCGTGAGGCCCATGTGCCTAACCAACACCACCAACCGAGGAACGAGCCTCCTCTTCGTCATCAACCGCGTCAAGAGGCTCCACACCCTCGCCACCTTGAGGTTCAAGCGCCTCAACCACGTCAACAACCGCGCCAAGAGCAAGAGCAAGCTCCTCCTCAACAACAATATCAAGAGCAAGCTCCGCAACAAGGACGCGAGAACCAAGTTCCACCTCCCCAACTACAAGATCATCAACAAGGTCACCAAGTTCGTCGCAATGACCGCAACGATGAAGAAACTTTTGGCAAGCTCAAGTTCACAATGCCTAAGTTCACCAGATCCAATGACCCCGAAGAATACCTCTCGTGGGCACTCAAAGTCGACAAGATCTTCCGCATGCACAACTATAGCAACGAGAAGATGGTCGCCATGGCTTCGCTAGAGTTTGATGATTACGCCAACCTTTGGTGGGAACAAGTTCAAGTTGCTCGTGATGCAAGACAAGAATCGCCAATCACAACTTGGCATGACATGAAGGCTCACATGAGATCCCGGTTTGTCCCCGCGCACTACATGCGTGACCTCTTCAACAACCTTCAAGCTCTTCGTCAAGGGACAAAGACCGTGGAAGAATACTTCAAGGAAATGGAACTCAACTTGATTCGCGCCAACATTGATGAGCGCATGGAGCAAACAATGGCACGTTTCCTTATTGGCTTGAATCACCCAATCAAGCGCATCGTAGAGTTCCAAACATGCAACACCATGGTTGAGCTTGTGCACATCACAACAAAGGCTGAACGTCAAGTGCAAGAGGACATCAAGTACAGCAAGCCCAAGACGTACTTCACGTACAAGCAAGCTTCAACCCCTACACCAACAACTTTCAATGGTAGCTCCTCAAGTACCTCCAAGCCTTCCTTCAAGCCCACACTTCCTCAAGGAAAACTGCCCCCAAGTGGCAAGCAAGCAAAGAGTGATACACCTTTCAACGGTGAATGCTACAAGTGTGGAGGTAAAGGACACAAGTCGGTCGAATGTGGAAACAAGAAAGTCTTGTTCATCCATGACAATGGTGATGAAGAGTACTTGAGTGAAGATGAGTTTGATGCCCGTGTCAAGGAAGCAATGGCAAGGCAACGAGTGGAAGATGATCAAGAACTCCTCATGTGTGAGCATGACGCAAGTCCATCGCTTGTCGTCATAAGGATCTTGACCACTCAAGCACAAGAGCATGAATACCAACGCTCCAACATCTTCCAAACACGAGCCGGCATCAAAGGCAAATCTATCACCTGATCATTGACGGAGGGAGTTGTCACAACCTTGCTAGCACCGAGTTGTGTGAGAAGCTCAATCTCACCCTCCATCCACACAAGCACCCCTACCACGTGCAATGGATAAGTGACCAAGGGTCCGTGAAGATCAAGCATATCGTATCGGTCTCCTTCGCCATTGGTCCTTACAAAGATACGGTGGAGTGTGATGTGGTTCCTATGACAATTTGCCACATGCTTATTGGTCGACCATGGCAATTTGACAAGACTGCTCAACATGATGGTCGCACCAATATATACACCTTCAAATGGCTCAACAAAACATGTGTTTTGCAACCAATGACTCCTAGCCAAATAATTGCGGACAATGCAAAGGCTTTAGCGAGGGCGCAAAGCACAACACCTACTTGTGAGAAGAGCGGTGAGAGAGAGAGAACCACCTCATAGTGAGTGAGAGCCACAAGCCAAATTCGAGTGGAAAAACTAAGAGTGTTCTCCCTACCACCAAAAGTGAGATGAGAGATGTTCGGAACAACCCATCCATCTTGCACTATGTCCTCCTTTGCAAGGGACTAGCGCAAGGAACTAATGAATTAACCAATGTTCCTCCATCTTTGATAAATGTTTTGCAGGAATTCAAGGATGTGTTCCCCGAAGAGCTTCCACATGGACTACCTCCTCTTCGCGGCATCGAACATCGAATTGACCTCATCCCCGGTGCACCACTTCCCAACCGCGCCGCTTACCGCATGAACCCGGAGGAGATGAAGGAGATCGAACGTCAAATCAACCAACTCGTCTCCAAAGGTTTGATCCAAGTTAGCACTAGTCCAAGTACCGTACCCGTGATTCTTGTTCCAAAGACGGATGATACGTTACGGTTATGCATGGACTGCTGTCCAATCAATGCTATCACCGTGCGTTATCGACATCCCATACCACGTATCGATGACATGCTTGATGAGTTGTGTGGAGCCACTATTTTTTCGAAAATTGATCTTCGTAGTGGTTACCATCAAATACGCATGGTTGAAGGTGATGAGTGGAAAACCGCCTTCAAGACCAAACTTGGTCTCTATGAATGGTTGGTTATGCCCTTTGGTTTATCAAATGCCCCATCCACTTTCATGCGCCTTATGAATCACATCTTGCGTTCTCTCATTGGAAAAAGTGTTGTTGTCTATTTCGATGATATTCTTGTTTATAGCAAATCACTTGAGGACCATGTAACACATGTCAAGGAAGTTTTGCAAATCCTTCGACATGAAAAGCTTTATGCTAATCTTCCCAAGTGCACTTTTGCTAAAGACAAGTTGAGTTTTCTTGGATTTGTCGTTTCTTCGAAGGGAATTGAAGTTGATGTTTCCAAGGTAAAGAACATACAAAATTGGCCCATACCAACAAATGTGAGTGAACTCCGAAGTTTTCATGGGTTGGCTGGTTTCTATCGTCGGTTTGTGAAAGACTTTTCAACCATTGCTTGTCCCCTTAATGAATTGACCAAAAAGAATGTCACCTTCGTGTGGGGCAAAGCACAACAAAAAGCTTTTGATGGACTTAAAAAGAGGCTCACCGAAGCACCTCTTCTTGCTTTACCAGATTTCATAAAAACTTTTGAGATAGAGTGTGATGCTAGTGGTATTGGCATTGGAGGAGTCCTTATGCAAAACAGACGTCCTATAGCCTACCATAGCGAGAAACTTGATGGTGCTCGCCTTAACTATCCGATTTATGACAAAGAGCTTTTTGCCTTAGTTCGTGTCCTTCAAGTTTGGCAACACTACCTTTGGCCCAAGGAATTTATCATACATTCCGACCACGAGTCGTTGAAATATCTCAAAGGCCAAGCTAACTTGAGCAAGAGACACGCTAAGTGGGTTGAGTTCATGGAGTCTTTTCCGTACATTGTCAAGTATAAGAAGGGCAAAGATAATGTAGTTGCGGATGCATTGTCTCGCAAACATACAAGCTTTCTTACGAGACTTGAAATCAACGTGTTGGGTCTTGAGGAAATAAAATCTTTGTATGCTTCCGATCCGTTCTTTGAACCAATTTTCGCAAAGTGCTCCAATGACAAAGGAGTTGATGATTTCTATTTGCATAAGGGCTTTCTATTTAAACAAAACAAGCTATGCATCCTGAAGTCATCGCTTCAACTTTTGCTTCTCCAAGAATCTCATGGTGGAGGCCTTATGGGTCACTTTGGTCATGACAAGACATTGGACATGCTCTCCAATCACTACTTTTGGCCCAAGATGAAGCGTGACGTGGAGCGGTACGTTCAACGATGCACGACATGTGTTCAAGCTAAGTCGCAAGCTAATCCCTATGGTCTTTATATGCCATTGCCTATTCCTCATACACCTTGGTCCGACATTAGCATGGATTTCGTGTTAGGATTACCTAGATTTAAGCATGGTCGTGATTCTATATTTGTTGTTGTGGATCATTTTTCCAAAATGGCAGACTTCATACCGTGCGATAAGACCGACGATGCTTCACATGTTGCAAATCTGTTTTTCAGGGAAATCGTCCGTCTTCACGGTGTGCAAAGGACAATCGTCTCCGACCGTGATGTCAAATTCATGAGCTACTTGTGGAATACCCTCATGGCCAAGCTCGGCGTCAAGCTCCTCTTCTCATCCGCATCACATCCTCAAACTGATGGCCAAACCGAAGTTGTCAACAGAAGCCTCGGAACTCTCCTTCGTGTGTTGATCAAGAAAAACCTGAAGGATTGGGAGGAATGCATTCCACATGCCGAGTTCGACTACAATCGAGCCAAGCACTCAACAATCAAGATGATTCCATTCATGATCATCTATGGTTTCGAGCCCCTCACCGCGCTCGACATCCTACCACTACCTCTCCTTGAGCGCGCGAACATGGACGTCGAGAAGCGCGCACAAGCTATGAAGACGCTTCATGAAGAAACAAGAGCTACTATCGAACAACAAGTCCTTCGCCAAGCTTCAAGGTTAAACAAGGACAAGAAGGAGATGATATTTGAGGAAGGTGACTTGTGTGGATACACCTAAGCAAGGACCGCTTCCCCAAGGAACGTGACTCCAAGCTCAAGCCAAGAGGAGATGGTCCCTTCAAGGTCCTCAAAAGAATCAACAACAACGCCTACATCATCGACATACCGACCTCCAAGTACCTTGCAAGCAATACATTCAATGTCAAGGATCTCTCACCCTACCATGGAGATGCTCAAGATGATATCCATGAAGAGTCGAGGGCGACTCTTTCCCAAGGGGGGGGAGCTGATGCAGCCCGTCCTACGGACGCTTCTACATCTACAACAACAAGTTCCCCAAGTGGACCCATGACTCGTGCCCGAGCCAAACTCCTCCAAGCTAAGGTGAACTCGCTCCTCTCTTCGTGCCAATTTGATACCTCCTTGGATGGCTTGCTACTTCATACCACTACTTTGTGCATCATCAGGTACGAGCCCCCGTCGCGTCGAACCACGAGCCCCCGTCGCGTCGAACCACGCGTCTCAAGGGCTTGGCAACGATCATGGAACTCTTGTCGGACGATGAAGTGACTTGCGCGCGTCATGTACGGTCCTTGTTCTTCTTCTTGGGGAGGTGGTTGGCTCGACTCACTGTGCCTATCCATCATGCAAACACACAAGTATTGTATATGGAAGTGGAATATGGTGGTGTTAGCCTTGTACCTCACCTTGGGGATTGCACCAAACTAGAAACCATAAGTGAGAGCTATAAGCGTGTAAAGTGGAATTGCAAAGAAAACTCACACTAAAGAAAGAACTAACTCTCAAAAGCTTATTGGTGGTAGGTTAGGGTTGTGGAATGCCAAAGAACCAACCAAAAGAAAAGGGATAGTCAAATGTGGGTAAAATCCAAACAAAACTCAAGTCAAAGGCGACAGTCAACAACTCAAAAGGGTGACGAGAACCTACGACTATATACACACATGTGGAGATTGTTGGGATTGACACGACTATGAAAATGAGCAACACAATGTCCTAACAAAGACTAAGCTCGTTGTCATGCCAATGCAAGGAGAGACCGTGGCTTGTTTGCAAAGAAGAAAATGAGCAACGGATTTGTGCACTTGCCTTGGGCGCTCTTCTTTTCTCTCTTGCTTACAAGCTTTGAGACTCTCTTTTGTTTATGGGAGACTATTTTTCTTTTTCTTTTGCTTTGTATCTTTTTTTGCTCTCCCTTGATGCTACCAAGTCACTCTTGCTATTGCTTTTACACTCTCACTATCCAAGGACAAGTGCACAATGCTCAAGCAAACACAAGATGAGCCACTCTCGTGGGATAGGTACACACAAAGGAAGATAGGGATTAACAAGGTGACGCAAGTTACACCTTCATTGGTGATGATGAACTTGACGTCGGTGGTGCAGGATGATGTTCGTGGGCCGTGGTGTTGATGAGCGCGGAGGTTGTCGATGCGGAAGCTTTTTGTTAGTTGACGACACGCACACGGGCACAAACAAACAAGAGCAAATTAGCCAATGCAAGATTAGAGGCAATGCTGTCAAAATCAGGCGTCAGGGCCGGAGACTCCGGTCTGCAGGCCGGAAACTCCGGTCTGGAGTCAGATCGCGAACTGCTTGTGTTCTTGAGTGGAAATCCACGCCTCAGGTCCTCAAATCCGCGAAAAATTGGCCAAATTGGGCTGGGAAAACGCAGGATAAAGCTGGACCAACTCCTAAGACGAGGTTTGGTCGGATCAAAACCACAAATAACACTCCATATCAAGAGATCGATCCAAAGGCAAATATGGGCTGTTTTTTGGGGATTTTCAAATTTTTGGTGGATAGAAGAAAAAATTGTGGGGGAAATCGTGAGCAACGAAGCTCTTGATACCAATATGTTGAGGGCAAACCTCTAGGGTGGCTTGATCTTTCACGATTCCCTTTCAAATCGATGGAGTGCGGGGAGAGGAGGGGAGGATGAACACGACGAACCGATGAAAACACACACGCAAAACCACGATACACACCAATAGCTCACGCCGGCGGTGACCTGTCTGGCGCAATCCCTAGGATCGGCGACGGGCGGAGGACTCTCTCTCTCGAACCGGCACGGCGAGATAGGAGACTTGGTGAGATCTTGACGTCTAGGCAAAGGGACTCCGATGCCTAGGCCTTGTACAACGCAGAGGCACGATGCAAACTCCAACGAGGTTTGGGATATTTGGTGCTCCTTGGTCAAGGAGCATGAGGCAAGAATTAGATAGATCCACTTGGGTTTCCACTAATTCCAATATCATGCCTAGGGTTTACAATAGAGGTGGGGGACTATATATAGGCTAGCCACACAGTCAGGGGTACTTTAGGAATTAAAGACAAGTTCTGGACGGACTAAGAGGTACATGGGTCGAAGGCCCAAAGGCCTTTTACATGCCTGGCGACGGTCGGTCCGGAGACTCTGGTTTGGGCCAAATACTATTGTTTCTGATCGTGATACTAAATTTCTTAGCCACTTTTGGAGATGTTTATGGGTTAAGTTGGGGACTAAATTGATGTTTAGTACTACATGTCATCTCCAAACTGATGGACAAAGTGAACTAGTCAATAGAACTTTGTCTACTATGTTGCGGGCTATTTTAAAGAAGAACTTAAAATTGTGGAAGGAATGTTTACCTCATATTAAATTTGCTTATAATCGTTCGTTGCATTCTACCACAAAGATGTGCCCATTTGAGATTGCGTATGGTTTTGTTCCTCGTGCACCTATTGATTTATTGTCATTACCATCTTTGGGTGCAAACTAATTTAGATGCAACACAACGTGCTGAAATGATATTGAAATTACATGAGACTACTAAACACAACATAGAACGCATGAATGCTAAGTATAAACTTGTTGGGGATAGAGGAAGAAAGCATGTTATGTTTGATGTTGGTGATCTTGTTTGGTTACATTTGCGCAAAGATCGTTTTCTTGATTTGCGCAAGTCTAAGTTAATGCCACGCGCTGTTGGTCCTTTTAAGGTGTTAGAGAAAATAAATGATAATGCATATAAACTTAAGCTTCCTGCAAATTTTTGTACGGTTGGTCCTACATTTAACATTGCAGATTTGAAGTCTTACTTTGATGAGGAAGATGAGATTGCGTCGAGGACGACTTCAATTCAAGAAGGGGAGCATGATGAGGACATCCCATCTATTGATACAACCGCTGTACCTACAGCTACACAAATACAAGGACCCATTACTCGAGCTCGTTCCAAACAACTTAACTATCAGGTACTTTTGTTTCTTGGAACTATTCCTCACATACATGAGAATATGGTGCTGCCTAAATCAGACGTGTTTGTTACTCTTAGTAATGATGGACCTAGCATCGACGAGAGGAACAAGCATCGGAGCATGATCATGCATGGAGATGGCAGCAAGCATGTGAGGATTGAAAAGGATGTCACAAGTGGAGATTTCAGAATTTTGAAGCCGCCATAATGATGATTAAAGACTTGGACGAAATATTCAAGAATATTACTTCATAGATTCGTCCATAGCTTAATATGGTGTTGCGTCACCTTTATTTTAGGATAGGCCCATGTTATTTTCGCAGGAATTAAAATAGGCACTTTTTAGAGTCTGTATTTGAGACGAAAAGGCCTTCTAGGGTTCGATTCGGCCACCATACCTATGGCTAGCCGAAACCCCACTTTTTCCTCCTTAAATACCCCCATAGACGTTACTTTTAGACTCGGATTTTGTTTAGACTAAAAGTTAGCCATCATTGCAACTTTGCGAAGGCTTGAGTGTCGTAGAGACCTCCAGTACTTTGCACCTATTCAGATCCCACATTTTTCAATAAAGCTTTCATCTTAATTCGTAATATCTTGATTGCAATATTAGTTCTTACTTGTTCTCGATTTCAGGTAGGAATTAAGACCCTCGTTGGTTAGGCTTATCGTGTTTCTACAAGATCGGTAACCTCCAGGAGATTGGCCTAGCGATTGCATTGGCACTCGTGCTCGCACATGTAGTCGGATCGTGAAGCCCAAACTCCACCCAAATCGATTATCTCCATCTCATCGAAAGATCGGACATCTTTGCTCTATCAGGTTTCACTCCATTAAGATAGTTACTTCTAACTCCCTTTACCAACTCCCCTAATATTCTACAATCACCAATACTCTTCCAATGAATTGTATGGCTATAATCCACATTATATCTCAAGCGGTGACTACTAACTCTAAGTTAAATGATACTACTTCTAGAATCAAATGTTGCTCTAATATATATCTTGGTCATAAGATCATGACTATAGCTACCTCAAGTAATTCACATACCCCATTTCATCTTTTACTTGCTTGACTTCTAATGACTAACCTAGGATAGCTTAAATATACAAGGTTTGGTCTAGCTTTCCATACCAATGTCACCTCTGTAACATCTTGTCAAATACTCCAAATGATTTAAGAATAATTATTATAATCCTTGGATCACATGTGGCTTAGGTTTCCAGTTGGCTAATCAAGGTCTACTCTCAATCAAGCACTGAACTATACTACAACTATTCTCTTAGAAGTTCAATTTATCTAAGAGAGCTTACTTCATAAGTATATCCACTTGATCTAATAGGATTACTTCTTTGTAACTTAATTCTTGAAATGCTTCCTTATGAATCCCTCTTACTGAGATTAATCTAGTTCATCTATTAGGTATCTTTGAAATGCTTCCTTATGTATCTTAACTTGTGATAATTCATCTAGTTCATCAAGGATTGAGTTAACTCCTCCCGCTCCTAAGTTGTTTAGTTCTCTCCTAAGATTCCCATCCTAAAGATGCCGATACAAACTAACATAACTAGTTTCCCTCTTCTTATTATTTCAAGTTAATACGTTGGAAACAATAATATAGTGGATCAAAAGTTAGAAGATCAAGAACTAATCATCATACACTGACGATTACCTAATATTAGAACATTGTCCATCTCAGGTGATGATAGATAAGATGTTGATAAATATATGATGGAAAGTCTTGGTTTTACATCCTTTCTACTTGATATGAGTTCAAGTGGTGTTTAGGAAATACCATAATGTTCATGGTAGAAATAGATATGAAAAGGATAAAGCGAGATTTGGTTATTAGATTTCTTCTAGAGTTATAAACTTGATTTTGTATCCATCTGTTATTGTAAGGAATACCATGATGTGACCTCTAGAAGATCTAGTTTTTGATCCTTAAGTAATGTGTTATTGTTTTAATTTTATTCCATTTGATCTAACACATATATCAAATCTATATGTTATTGTTGTATTGGTTAAATCACCTTTAACTAATATAAGGTTTTAGCAAGGTCATGTTAAAACTTATTATACTCAACTTAATGATTTACTTCAATTCCATCAACTTAATATAAGGTTTCAATCACTTTGACAAGTTTTAATCAAAAGCGCAAAAAAACTCCAGATTAATGCACACATCTAATTTCTAACATCTGAAGGGGAATCAAAGTCACATGAGGATAGGAGCAAATTTACCTTATATCAGGCTCGGGTCATATGTCCACTTAGGAAACTTGACAGTGGACAAACTGCATCACAATTAAGTTTAAAATGCAATTGTTTTACTAAACTTCTATATAGTTGAAATTTATATCGTGGTGAAATGTAGGGTGGGCGATGGAGGAAGAAGAAAAAGTCGATGAATACATGATTTTACTCAAAACTGCTATACTAGAAATATCCGAAGAATTGGCAACCGTACAGCTCACAGGGCACAATTAATGTACAATAGATGAGGCACAGGTGCCCCTATAGATGAATAATAAATTGCTCAGGCTCTCTTGTCAGATCTATTAAGATTCAGATTAAACCACTTCTTTTTGCTCGATTTGTCTCTGCCGTCTATGTTACCATTCTCAGGGCTCTCGGTTCTGCTCTGCTCAGCTGGATATCTACTGCTACTGCTAGCAGCACCGACAGATCTCGCGATAGTTCGTTCCGTTGTGAATGCGGAGTGGATGTCATCCCTTTCTCTCAACATATCATCAACCTGTCGAGATTGTGAATCTTTAGCAAACTGTTCATCAAATGTACATACTGAATGTTACAACATATTTGTTCAATCATCAAGATCAACATACAAATCTTAATTAAAAGAGCACGTGTGCAGGCATAGTGGTAGGGGGGTCACGCTCACAATCTTGTGCGAGGAAGACATCCATAAGCATATCTTGATGATCGGAAATACTCCCTCCGTTTCAAAATATAAGATGTTTTAGCTTTGTGAAAGGAGTGTACCCAAACCTACACACTAAAAGGGGTCTAGATACACTCCTTTCACAAAGCTAAAACATCTTATATTTTGAAACGGAGGGAGTATATGATACTAAAGTATTTTGTTTACCTTCTCCCTTTGCACAGTTCAGTGAGCTGTATACACTCACAGGGGTGATTGATAATAGCTAGGGTATTACTAATATGCTACTACCTCCGCTCCAAAAATAAGTGTCCCAACCTTGTCTAGATTCGCATGTATCTACACACTAAAACATGATTGATATAGCAATGAAAATTGCTAAAGAGCTTAACAAAGGATATATGCAGGGCAAAAAAGGGGCATGACATATGATTGTTAAAACACCTAGGCAACACAATTATAAAGACATCTCCCCTGAAAAGATGTGCCTTTGCTAATAGCTTTCGAAGGTACCTTATGTAGGCCTGCTTCAAATTCTGTCCTAATTTAACTTGCTCCCTAGGTAAGCAAAGCAAGCATTTGTACAAGACGACCAAGTAAAATGGCGCCATGTAAGAAAAAATACAGGTATTTCTAAAGACACCTTCTGAAAGGTAGCTCAAGATCTTTTTATCTAGAAGAGTGCTACATGATTACATCTGTTGGCATGGTGGTGGATTATGATATAGTTTGCCTGACCAGCTTTTGCCTATTCTACCCAGCTTTTGCCTATTAATGCACCTACTTTCTCACAGCAGATTATAAAATAAGTTCAGCACAACATGCTTCATCAACCTTAGTCAATATGCTACCATATGTCTCCATCTACTATAGTGAATCGAGAGAAACATGGCCACTACAAAAAAGTGTAGATATGAATTAGATCTTCTAGACCTACATGTAATTTGCTTCAACCCTAGATGTACAGTTAGAGGGCAACAATAGGATGTCTCTTTCTTATGACCACAACATCAACAAACTCCACAACAATAGGGGGAGGGGGCGTACTGCTTCTTTTTCTTGCGTATATCTGGTGGTCACTTCTTGAAACCGTGCCAAAGCCTGCATAGCCATTTTATTCAGTCAATGCTTTCCTCAGATGGGAAAAATGTGTCACATTATTCTTATGTTCAATATTACATAAGAGGGGTAAAATATGCAACTGACTTTTCTGTACTCCATTTCGAATTGGCGCAGATCATTTCGTTTCTCCAGAATTTTAGACTCTATTTCTTTTAGCCTATCTGTTGTCTCTTCATAACTCTTTGCACACATTGCTTCAATTGTATAGCTAGCTGGCTTGAAAAAATTGTCACCTGAACATATCAGTTAGGATAGCTCAGAGCAGAGGAATGACGTGGATATAAACAAAGAAATCAAGAATGCATACCATATACAGCAAATATATGAGTTCCAGGTTTAAGAGTTGACACTTCACAAGGTTGGAGACCTTCCAGTCTTTTGAAAAATGCAGCCTCTGGATCTTTAGCCATTGCCAACTGTGGTACACAACAACTCCATACATCAGTTCCAAGAGGCATAAGAACTATAAGCCACGAAAAACAGAACATACATACCGCATTCACTGTCGAGTCCATACGGTACACTTGAAAATGCAAGAAATACATGCCTGCCGATGTAACCTTGCCAGTCTTCTGACTATCTTCCTGGGGGTAAGAGAGAATAGACAAGATATCATTAAACTAGACCTCTAAATTTTTATTTTATATGAAAACCTTATATGAATTGTGTTCATAACGTACAGAATGTGCAAATTACAGTGCAGGAAATGTTGAAATGTTTGCCCCAAAGGTTCTGGGGATGCCACTGTTGGTGGCAATTCATTATAGGGTAGGAACAGTAGGCAGAGAAATTAGAGGGATCTGGGTGGAAAATAAAGAATGGGAGGAAGATAACTTTATTGTTTAATTCCTCATTTTTTTAATGTAATAAGACTTCATATGTGTCATCTTCCAACCGTTTGAATGAGGCTTCTACAACTTAATTGATGCAAGCCATTGGCTATAGTTTGAGGAGCTCTTATAATGTTAACATTTGATGTACAATTATTTGCACACCTTCATTATCTTTCACTCAGTTATTATATACGGTTGGTCTACAGTACTTCTGCTTCCAAGATATGCCGGTTTGCCAACATGACTAAGACCATGCAAGTTGGAACAAGGAGGTGGGATTATGTTAATTGAGAAATTTATATTATTTATGAACTGATAATATTGATAGTCAGAGCAATGTTGTCTAGATGCATCGAACTTATTATTTTTCCCCCAAAAAATATGAACGGGTTCATTAGTAACTTTTGATGTTATTCTTCCTTCAAGCCGCCAATTCTTGTCTTAACTTGCTTCATCTATCAATATAGTTGAACTATAGAGTTACTCCTGTATCAAAAATTAAATTTTTTTTGGGGGAAAACGCAATGACATTGCGTTTCTTTTCATTGCAAAGAAGAGTTATGGAGTACAATCCACCGAGTAGGTGGGATTACATAGCTTGAATCAGCTCGCTTATTACAAGAAAAGGAAAAGCCGTCAATGGACGTCCCAGTCTGTTTGGATGAGGACCCGAAGGCCGAGCGCTCCTGCCCTTGCCCACAACGCCGCTTCATCCCGGATCTTCGCATTGAGCTGGGGGACTGAGGGGCGCTCCTTGTCGAAGAGGCAAGCATTTCGCTGCTTCCAGATCATCCAAGCGACGAGCAACATAGCCGAGGCTAAACCCTTGCGCATAGCGCATAGGTTTGGGAGTGGCGCGCTTGGCTGAAATCCACCAATCATATAGCGTGAGCTCGTCCTCAAGTGGCCTATGGGGGATTCGCAGCCACGCAAGCATGTCGTACCAAACCTGCCTAGAGAAGGGGCACTGGACGAGCAGATGTTGCATCGACTCGAAACCCTGGTCGCAGAGAAAGCACCGTGGGTGGTAATCAAGCCGGTGTCGCTGTCGCCGCTCCGCAGTCCAGCATCGATCCTTGTTGGCTAACCAGATGAAGAACTTGACGCGGGGTGGCGCCCAGGTTCTCCAAATGAGCCTCCAGGCGTGGCAGACTATGGATCCATGGAAGGATGCAAGGTAGCAAGACTTAGCCGTGTAGGTGCCGCTAGGGTTCCATCTCCATATCAGCTGATCCGGTTGATCATTGAGCGTCGTGTGTTGAACCTGGCAGATGCGCAAGTATTGCCCAACTTCATCGATGCCGACGACGCCGTGGATGTCCCGAGCCCAATTGTGGTTGAGGAGCCCATCTACGATGGTCCTCTGCTTCCGTCTTTGCTTGGGGACATAGGCATAGAGCTGAGGGGCTAATTCACCGATGGATTTGCCATTAATCCATCGGTCTTCCTAGAACTTGCCGGTGCGCCCGTCTCTCTCTTGTTTGGAGGTCTATAGATCGAGCCCACTCCAAGCTCGCCCAGGGTCCGTTTTGCTGTACCAGAGCCAACGAAGCCGTAGGGCTAGACCAGCCCTCTCCATATCCTAGATGCAGAGCCCACCATGGGACAAAGGCCGGCAAACCGCGCCCAACTAACGTGGCAGTGCCCTCCACTGGCCTCGGCACGCCCCTCCCATAGGAATCCTCTTTCCACCTTCTCAAACATCTTGATGGTCTTCTTGGTGGGGCGAATTACCATAATCTGATGGATTGACATGGCATTCAGCACAGAATTAACGAGCGCGAGCTGCCCAGCCTTATTCATCAGGCGAGATTTCCAAGTGGGGAGCTTTCCCGCTGCCTTGTTGACAAGTGGCTGCATTTGTGCACTGGTGGGCTGTCGTAACGTGAGCGGTATCCCAAGATAGGATAGCGGCAGCTCCGCGATCTGGCAGCCAAGTGTGCCAGAGACCATCGCCGCATCCTCCGGCGTGCAGTTGAGCATTGTGGCCGAGCTTTTCATGTAGTTCACTCTCAGGCCTGATGCTCTACCAAAAAGCTCCAAGATTGCCTTGACTGCATCGTGTCAAGCAGGGTTGGGTGGCAAAACAGGGCCACATCGTCGGCGTAGAGGGAGATCGCTGGTATAGGACGTCGAGGGTGGAGTGGTTGGAGGATGCCCAGCTCGACGGCGCGCAGGGTGAGACGCCCAAGGATATCCACGGCGAGAACGAACAGCTGCGGGGAGAGGGGATCCCCCTGCCTCAGCGCCCTCCTGTGCCAAATCGATGGGCCAGGCTCACCATTCAGCAGCACCCTCGTGTTGGCAGAGGAGAGTAGGATGGCGAGCAGGTCCAGAAATTTGTCGCCAAATCCGTAGCGACGCAGGACCTCGAAAAGGAACGACCAGGAGATGGTGTCAAAAGCCTTTGCTAGATCCAATTTCAGCAATACCCTTGGCATGCGCAGCTGGTGGAGCAGACGCATCGATTGCCGGACCAGCATAAAGTTGTCGTGCAGGCATCTTCCAGCGATGAACGCATTTTGGTTCTTGCTCACCAAGCTGTCGAGTCTTCGTGCGAGACGAAGAGAGAGGATTTTGGCAGCCACCTTCCCAACCAAGTGCACTAGGCTGATGGGGCGATAATCTCCAAGCATTTGCACGTCCGGTCGCTTGGGGAGGAGGGTTAACAGTGCTTGATTTAGCCGGTGAAAGCCCCTTCCTCGTAAGGCATCAAGCTGGCGAAAGACCGCGAGGAAGTCCTGCTTCACAATTGGCCAGCAAGCCTGGAGAAACTCAGCCGTGAATCCATCAGGGCCAGGCACTTTACGCGCCGGCAGACGTCAGATTGCACCCCATATTTCCTCCTCAGTGAAATCAGCATCGAGGCCAAGCAGGTCTTCGGTCGGCGCAATTAGGCCATCGAGGTTTAGTGTGCACTCACGATCTATACCACAACCCAACAGATTGTCGAAATGTGTGAAGGCAGCCTCGACCATGTCGGTCCGCTCCGTCAGCACGCGATCCTCAACCACAAGGCTATGCACCTTGTTCTTTTGCCTGCGGTAGGAGCACTGTAGGTGGAAGAACATCGTGTTCGCGTCACCGTCCTTGAGTGTGGCGATCCGTGCACGCTGGCGAGCGATGGTGCGCTCCAAAGACGCATACCCAAGATAGCATCGCTTAAGAGTCTTGTGCAGCCAGGTTTCGCGAGGCGTCAGGGGTCTGTCCTCTTGGGCCTTATCAAACCTAAGGATGATCTCTCTAAAGATAGCCATCTTATGACGAATGTTCCCGACGGATTTTGTGCTCGACCTAGAGAGCTTCCTGGCCGTAGCCTGCATTCTGCGAGCAAGGCGAAGGTAGGGGTGATGCAGCACAAAGTTGTGGAGGAACAACTCCACCTTGCTGCTATAAAGTGGACAGCACAAGTATTGAACGAACAACTTCAACGTGTTGCGCTAGATATCGCTCTAGGGGCGTGAGCTAGGTATCGCTCTAGAGGCGGGGCTGTCAAGAGTTCAATCCAAAACTCTCAACATACTAGATCTAATCCAAGATCTAAAATAAGAACACAAAGTCCTCTTTATTGATAGGTAGAGGATACATAGCCTGGTTACATAGATAGAGGTGAGGGCCTCTATTTATAGGCTGCATAAGCCTTCACTACTTATAGCTCTACTCATAGCTAGAAGGTTCCAGAGAACACTACTTAAAGCTAGGAGATAAGGGTAAACAACCTAGTTACAACTCATAGTAGAACACTCTAAAAACTAGTACAATACCTATGACTAAAGGACCATATTAGTAGAAGTGTGAAGAAGCTAGTACTGAATTTTTCTTCTATTTTATTTTCTCTACTGTCCCTCATCATCCTCCCCTGGTTATTTAGAACTCGACCTCGAGTTACCTTCACAGAGTGCTTGTTTTGGATGATAAAGAGCCAAGTCTACCACATTGAGTGTGTCGGATATTCCCATCTCGGCTGGAAGATCTTATCACCAACTTGGAATAATTTCAGCCTCCGTTTATAGTCAGCCAATTGTTTGTACTTCTGATTTAGTGCCTCTTCTTCCTTTAAAACAGCATGCTCTTTTTTGGGCTCATTCGGTGGTGTGGAAGGTTAGGAAGATTTGCTGCCTTCACTGAAATTTGAACAGCCGGTTGCTCTTCACCTTTAACAATAAGTGCAACACACATATCTGCCTCCTTCAAGTCTTCTATAAACTCCTTAGAGGTGTGGGACATAGTTAACATGTTTTTCCCCTCCTCCTTAGAGGCATCAACATTTGATTGGTTTGGTAGGATGATTATCTTTCTCTTGTTCCAAGTGAAGGAGTAAGAATTTTCTTTTCCTCTATGTGTCGTATCCACATCAAACTGCCAAGGTCTTCTAAGAAGAACATGGCTTGCATCCATATCAACAACATCACACATCACATTTGAGCGGTAGTACTTACCCAAAGAGAGTGGCAGGTTGCATTGTTTGGTGACCCTCATATTCACCCCTTTTGTCACATCCCAAATTTTAGATTTGGCACTGCATACATACATGTCATTGCATCATGAGCATCATTGCAAAAAGTTTCAGTTTTAAAGGTTTTGCCAAAACATCTCCTCTTTGCTAGTTCATCCCTTTTGCAAGCCTACTAGGCTTTTGCCTTGCATCTTTAAGAATGATCCCTTTTGGGCATTCCAGATGCATGATTGCGTAGAGCTCGTCTCTACGAACCCGTAGAAATTTGTTTCACTCAATTCGGAGCTGCGGATCAAAAGTTAGGTCGATTTTAGTCTTTGCTGAATTTTCAGTTTCAGTTAAAACAGTCAGTTCAGTTCAGTTAGCTGACAGACAGAGTAAAAAAAATGTTTTCGGCCGCGGCAACCGAGCCGGCCCAGCCGCGACGGCCCGGGGCCAATTACCGCCCCCGTACGCCATCGCACGTGCGGCACGTAAGAGCCCGCCGCCGCCTCGCGCACTGCCGCCAACAGGTGGGCCCCACCTGTCAGCGCGCCGCCAGCCACCGGCCGGGTCCGACACGGACGCCAACCGCCGCCGCCGCCGGACTCCCGATTCTCGCGAGATTCGTTCCGCCCGCGACTCCTCTCCGCCACCCTCTTAAAGCCCTCGGCCTCCCCTTCGAAACCCCCCTAAAACCGCCCCTATCACGCCGCCACCTCACGCCGATTCCTCGCCGGAGTTTCCGCCGCCGCCGACCGCCATTAACGCCGGTGAGCCGCGCCGCCACCCCTGAGCTCCCTCTTTCGCCCCGCCGAGCAACCGCTGCCTCGCGCCACGCCTCCCTGACCCCTCTCCTCTCCGCGCAGGTCGCCGCAGAACCGCCGGGGAGCGCCGCCGGAGACCGACGCCGGCCCCACTCCAGCCGACGCCCCGGAGTTCCCTATCCCGCGTCAACCTTGCCCCGGTGACTGCTGCACGCCGCCGATCACCGTCCGACTGCCCGCCGCCGCCAAGCCTCGCCGAAGCGCCGCCCCCGTCGCCGCCGACCACCGCCGCCGTCGTTCCAGGTGAGCACGCCGACGCACGCCCCCCCTCCCCCCCGACCGTCCGATCGAGCACCAACGGTCCAGATCGACCGTTGATTGGACCGGCCAGACGCTGACTGGTCAAAGCCCAGTCAGCGCCGCGTCAGCCAGGCCCACACGTCATTCCCCCGGATTTGTCAGATTTTATAAAAAGGGGCAGAAATTTGTATATCTTCAAAAATTCATAGAAAAAGATCTGCTGGGCCAAATTTTGCAAATAAGGTATCGTTGGATTCACAAAATTGTGTAGAATTTTATTCTGCAATAATATCCCAGGTTTACTGTATGTATTTTCCTGAGATTATAAAAAGGCTTAAAGTAGTATTTAATTCGCAGAAAAAGATCTGTAAATCTTTTTGGCGTAATTCCTTTTGGTCTAGGCTCTATTTGGAGCTATCTACCCAGTAGTATTTTTGTCAAACTTGTACTGCACTGTTTACGGTTTTGGTGCAATGTTTTGGCTAAAGACCTCTTTTATGCATAAATTGGTTTCTTTGCATTAAAGGTTTTCTCATGCATCATCCAGAAGTAGAATTGATCAGAGAACTTGACCAAGCTACTGAAGCTTTGTTAAAGTGCCATGCATGCATTGTGTTGCATTTATTTGATTCCTATGTGTGGTTTGTTTATTGGATGATTTGCTTGTGTAGATTGTGAGGATTGTAACCCGTGTGACTGTCCGGACTGTGCTTTTGACTCCGGCAACTACCAAGGCAAGTGGAGCTTCATAAATGTCCTACTTACTTTCTATATGCATTGTAGCTTGTTTTGTTTTACAAGTATTATTTATTGCTATGCTATATCCTATTATGCCGTAGTCTATCTCATTAGGCGAGCCGTCGCTAGTAGCTGAGCTTAGCTGTGCTTATGTAGACGAGTGTGGGATACACCATGGCAAAGATGGTTTTGAAAGAACGTGTTTGGAAAGTGAAAACAACTTAATTAATGAACTATCTGGGTGGATTGGTAATTGCTTGGTTCGTGAATGCCGGGCCCATGTCTATGGTTTACCCGAGTAGCTCACTTGTGGATGGCCACCCAGGTTTCTGAGAAATGATTAGTGTCTTGATTTGGTAGCTTCCGTGTGCAACCATATGCCAGTGAGTTATGGGTGGCTGGATGGACTTAGTAGGTTGTGGCGACCCGAGCTCTTCGTATCCAAAGATGTAGTGAATGTGATAGGTTGGTACGGTGCGTGGATGGGCTTGGGGAGCTATTTCCCGAATTGTCTCTTCTTGGACTTCTCCCTATCACGACTCAATATGCGTGTCGCGGTACGAGCGGGTCGACCAAGTCATATGGGTAAAGTGTGCAACCCCTGCAGGGTGTAAAACTAAGTGCTTAGCCGTGTCCCCGGTAATGGACGTTGGAGTTGCTGAATTGTGGGTGCTATGACCAGTTCTCATTCATTCTAACTTGTAATTGCTAAAACTTGTGGTTCAAACTTAATCGGGTTGTTTGTTGAAGATTAAATGCTTTACAAATGATTTACAAATGTTAGGATAAAGTATTTTGCTGCTGCAACTAAGCCTGAACCCCAAAAGCCAGATATGCATATAGCTATTAGCCTTGTTGTTTCTCTCATTGTTCCACTTGCCAGTGCATTCCAAGTGCTCACCCTTCGGGGCTGTTACATTTCATGTTGCAGGTTACTCTTCCGGTTACTCTGAGTAGTAGTGTTGGTTGCGACCCTCCACTCAACATTTTGTTCGCCTGTGGCGTCTAATGGAGACTGGAGCTACTTTATTTATGCTATCTATTTGCTACTTGCTTATTTGTGCGAGCGTTATGCTTTGCAAACTTTGTAATAAATGCAATATTCTGGATCATACCGATGTAATAATGATGCACTGTTAATTCTTTGATGTCTATCGATACTATGTATGCCAATGAACCGATCCAGGGATTGGCGTGATACATAGAGGTGCAATCCTTGCAGGTTGTACCGTTTCAGATGGTACCAGAGCAGTGTGTTGACTGTAGGATCGTGACCTAGGATTGGAATAGGAAGCCTTATGTTTACTTAAGCCTATTTTAAATTCTGTCTTTATTCTTATGCCATTCACTCTAGTAAATTCTTTTCTTTTGCTGTTCTCACTGTTTCCTCTTTACAATTGATAGATGGGAGATGCCACCAGAGTTGAGTATGTTGGGCTCCAATCACCAAGACCCTTCGCAAGACAGTTGGCGGAGCTTTGCCAGACACTGGGCATGCTGATGCCGATGTTCAAAGGGAGAAGGATGAACACCTATGTGCCTCGAGATTGCGTGTGGGAGATCACCGCGATTGTTCTTGCAGATCCCACCGTGCTTGGCATTGAGAACCTGAACCTCACCAAGAAGTACCTTACCTGGGAGCAAGGAGTGGAGTCGGCCATGCATGAGACCCTGTCACGCCTGTGCTATCTCCACCGACACCGACTACCAGCAGGTTCACCCTTCCTTGCATTTGGAGGTCGGAATGAGCAAGGGCTTGTGATGGTTACCACAGGTGATCGGAACAACATGCCACTCCAAGTGAAGCAGTTAGAAGACATGGAGATCAAAGCTTGGGAGAGGGAAGAGAAGTTGATGCAGCAAAGAGAGGAGCTGGATTATTTTCAGGGCACTGTGCATTTGCAAGAGTATGAGATGGAAACCTTGCACACTGCTGTGAATACAATGGAGCAAGCCCTCATTGGAAGAGATGTCACGATTGCAGCGCTGAACCAAACCATTGCGCAAAGGAATCAAGTTGTGGCTGAACGTGATCAAACCATTGTGGACATGGCTGCCCAGATTGCCGCCCTTCAAACACAGCAGAATCCTCCACCAAACAATGGTAACGGTGATGATGGGAACGATGATGATGATGATAGTGATGATGATGATGCGGATAATGGTGGAGGAGGTAACAATGATGATGGTGGAGGCAGTGATGATGGAGGAAGCGATGACGATGATGGAGGAGATGCAGCGGGCGCTTTTGTTGAAGGAAGTGATGAGGAGGATCCCGAAGAGGTGGAATTCGAAGACTCAAGTGAAGAGGACTCGGGAGAGGTGTACACACCACCACCGTGGCATGCACGAGGAGCGAAGCGTCAACGCATGGACTCCAGAACCTACTGCAACCTATTCATCAAATAGCTAGAGATGGTCCTCCAAAACTAGTCTTCGTTAGGGATATTCGTCAGTCTTAGGCATCGATCAATGTAAACTTCTGCACTGTTAGCTTATTGTGGTTAGATTGCTCAGTTAAGTACCTTGAAGTTCCAGGAATTTTCGTGAGATTTATTAAATGATTTTTGAACAAGTTTGGGAAATTTTCGTGTTTTTTACTGCTGCAGTTTCTGCCTGACCAGTTTTACCGCGCGATTTTAATTCCTTACTGGTAACTCGGATTGCGCTCATATTTTAGGATCTGGAGCGTAATTACCTGTTGCATCTGCACAAAAATAGGCCAAAATTCCTGATGAGTTTAAGGTGCCCAGAAAAAATTCGTGAACAGGACAGAACTGTTCTGCCAGATTTTCTGGTTTTGCTTATTTTGTTGTTTTGCTTTGCCAAACGCTGTTGCTAGCGTTTCTAAACTATTTTTGTAGCTATATATTGTTAGTGAAAACCTGGAACAATGTTTGTGTGTGTGTTTAATCATGTGGTGATTGCTTATGATTGTTGTGGCTTGAGCTTGTTGCATGGGTAGAGGGCTATCGCTTATCTGTAGTTGTTTCTTTTTAATCTTACCTGTGCTGAACCGCAGATGTCACGCCGCCGACCAGATGAGATGGCTCAGCTTATGGCCGCTCAAGCACAGTTGACCCAAGTGATGACACAGTTCATGGCAACTCAGAACAACAACAACAATAACAACAACAACAACAACAACAACAACAACGGGAACAATCAGCCGCAGGGGGATGCTCTCACTAGGTTCTTGAGGCTGAGGCCAGCTAAGTTCTCCTCTGCACCTGAGCCCATGATTGCTCTCGACTGGCTTCGTTCTGTGAACAAGGACCTGGTGACCGTTGGTTGAACTGATGCTGAGAAGGTGAGGTTTGCTGCTCACTTGCTGGAGGGATCAGCTGGCTCATGGTGGGATGCTTTCCAGATCACCCACCCGCTGGACACAGTTACCTGGGCTATGTTTGAGGAAGGATTCAGGACGAACCACGTATCTGCCGGGACCATGAGCCTGAAGAGGAAGGAATTCCGCAACCTGCGCCAAACCAACCGCACTGTGGCAGATTACATAGAGGAATTCAACAATCTCTCTCGCTATGCCCCTGAGGATGTGGACACTGATGCCAAGAGGGAGAGGTTCCTGGATGGTCTCAGTGATGAGCTCTCACTTCAGCTATTTGTGGTTTATTGTCTGACTTTTCAGGAACTGATGGATAAGGCTAGAATTCTGGAAGGGAAACAACAGCAGGTGGAAAGGCGTAAGAGGAAGAGCAGCCATCACTCATCAGGATCACACCACCGTGCTCGCACCTCTTATGATGGACACTCTGGATACTCTAAGCATGGCGGAGATGACCGTAACCACCGTGGAAGTAGTGGACATCGCCACGAGGGTCACAGGAGTGACAATCGCCACCATGGAGGAAATGGTCACCACCATAATGGCCACCACCACTATGGCCACAAGAGCTACAACAGCAACTCTAGAATGAACAATGGACACAACCGCTCTGGCAGGAGGGATCTCAGTGAAATGGAATGCTTCAAGTGCAAGAAGATGGGGCACTATGCTGATAACTGCCCGGAGAAGAGGATTGAAGCAGGAAGCAAGCCTAATGCAAACCAGAAGGCGACGGTCAACCATGTGAACGTCGAGGAAATTCAGAATGAACCAAAGCTAGTGGTTGGTAAGTTTCCAATCAATACCCACATCGCATTTGTTCTTTTCGATACTGGTGCATCGCATACATTCATATCAAGGGCATTTGTGGATAAGTATAAGCTACCTACCGAGGCTCTTAGAGGATCAATTAGAGTAAGTTCCCCTGGGGGAGAGATGATAGCTAGTGCAGCATGTAGAGGATTGACACTAGAAATTGGTGCTTATGCATTTCCTGCACACCCGGTTATACTAGAATCCCAGGGTCTAGATGTCATATTGGGCATGGATTGGATGTCGGAACATCAGGGTCAGATAAATTGTGCTCAACGAGCAATATCACTCACCACACCAAAGGGAGTAAGGATCAGATATAAGTCGCCTGTCAGTATTGGAGTGGCCGAGTTGAATTCTCTTAAGGGGGTTAGCCTAGAGGATGTGGCCATAGTAAAGGAGTATCCCGATGTGTTTCCGGATGAACTGCCGGGGATGCCACCTGACAGGGACGTGGAGTTTCTTATTGACTTGATGCCGGGAACAGGACCGATAGCCAAGAGGCCATATAAGATGGATGTGGAGGAACTGGAGGAGTTAAAGAAGTAGCTTAGGGAGCAATTGGACAAAGGATTTATTCAGCCCAGTTCATCATCTTGGGGCGCGCCTGTTCTATTCGTGGAGAAGAAGGACAGTACTAAGAGATTGGTGGTTGACTACCGCTCACTTAATGAAGTGACTATCAAGAATAAATACCCATTGCCCAATATAAATGATTTGTTTGATCAGTTGGAAGGAGCAAAGGTGTTTTCCAAGATTGATTTAAGGTCAGGGTATTTCCAGTTGAAGATCCGAGAGGAAGACGTACCCAAGACCGCCTTCACCACTAGGTATGGGTTATATGAGTATACAGTTATGTCTTTTGGACTAACAAATGCCCCGGCATATTTTATGACCATGATGAACAAGGTATTCATGGAGTACTTGGATAAATTCATGGTGGTTTTCATTGATGACATATTGATATACTCCAAGAATGATGCTGAACATGAGAAACACCTGCGACTAATTATGGAAAAGCTGAGGGAGCATAAATTATATGCCAAGTTTAGCAAGTGTGAATTCTGGTTGAACACTGTTGGTTTTCTTGGACACGTGGTGTCAGGTGAAGGAGTCGCAGTTGATCCAAGCAAGGTGGTGTCAGTTACTGAATGGGGGTCACCCAAGAATGTGGGAGATATTAGGAGCTTCTTGGGACTTGCTGGATATTACAGGAGGTTTATAGAGAACTTCTCCAAGATTGCAAAGCCAATGACTGAACTACTGAAGAAGGAGAAGAAGTTTGAATGGACCAAGGAGTGCGAAGCTAGTTTCCAGGAACTGAAGCAACGCCTAGTGACCGCACATATCCTGTGTTTGCCAGATATTCAGAAGGATTTCCAAGTGTATTGTGATGCCTCTCGTCAAGGACTGGGTAGTGTACTGATGCAGGATGGGAGAGTGGTATCCTATGCCTCGCGCCAACTCAAACATCATGAGAGGAATTACCCCACGCATGACTTGGAATTAGCGTCAGTTGTGCACGCGCTCAAGGTATGGAGACACTACCTGATGGGTAAGCATTGTGATGTGTTTACAGATCACAAGAGTCTGAAATACATATTCACTCAGAAGGAGCTGAATATGAGGCAGAGGAGATGGCTGGAGCTCATAAAGGATTACGACATGAGTTTGCAATATCACCCAGGGAAGGCCAATGTTGTAGCGGATGCGCTGAGTCGCAAGGTTTATGCTAATGGCCTGACACTGGGAGAGTTACCCAAGGATTTGTGTGAACAACTCAAGGACCTCAGGTTGGAAGTAGTATCCGAGGGATACTTGGCAACAATGGAAGTTAAGCCAACGCTTCTGGATGAGATTGGAGAAGCTCAAAAGAAGGATAGTGACCTGGAGGAGATAAGAGGAAACATACCCAAAGGCAAGGCTGAAGGTTTTCGCGAGGATGATCAAGGGACACTATGGTACAAAGATCGCTTTATGTGTGCCCAACGATCCGGAGAGGAGGAAGTTGATATTTCAGGAAGCTCATAACTCGCCATACTCTATACATCCAGGTAACACGAAGATGTACATGGATTTGAAGGAAAGGTTTTGGTGGGTTAACATGAAGCGAGAGATTGCAGAATATATTGCCCTCTGTGATGTCTGTAGTAGAGTGAAGGCCGAGCACCAAAAGCCAGCAGGGTTACTACAGCCATTACCGGTACCTGAATGGAAGTGGATAGAGTTGGAATGGACTTCATCACAGGATTACCCAGGACCAAGTCAGGATATGATTCTATTTGGGTAGTGGTAGATCATTTGACCAAGGTAGCTCACTTTATACCCGTGAAGACCACTTATACCAGTGCTAAGTTAGCCAAGATCTACATGAATAGAGTTGTGTGCCTGCATGGAGTTCCTAAGAGCATTGTGTCAGATAGAGGCACCCAATTTACTTCTCACTTTTGGCGCCAGCTACATGAGTCGTTGGGAACGAGGTTGGAGTTTAGCACAGCTTTCCACCCCCAGACGGATGGTCAGACCGAGAGGGTGAATCAGATTTTGGAGGATATGTTGAGAGCCTGTGCTTTGGCTCATGGCGCTAGTTGGGATGAAAAATTACCTTATGCTGAGTTCTCCTACAACAACAGCTACCAATCCAGCATCAAGACGTCACCATTTGATGTACTATATGGTAAGAGGTGCAGAACACCATTGTTATGGGATGGTGTAGGTGAACGTCAACTATTTGGACCGGATTTGATCAAGGATGCTAAAGAGAAGGTTAGTTTGGTTCGGGACAGGTTGAAGGTAGCACAATCGAGACAGAAGAGCTATGCTGATTCTAAGCGCAAGGAAGTGGCGTATGAGATTGGAGATCGAGCATATCTCAGAGTTTCGCCACTACGTGGAATTAAGAGGTTTGGAATTAAGGGGAAGCTAGCACCTCGGTTTATAGGGCCCTACAAGATCCTGGCACGCAAAGGAGAGGTCGCGTACCAGCTGGAGATGCCAGAGGTTCTATCCGCTGTTCACGACGTGTTCCATGTGTCTCAGCTGAAGAAATGCCACCCGGAGATGGTAGATACACCGTTGAGGGATACCGTGCCACTAGATGAGGTTCAACTAGAGAGCGACCTGACCTATGAGAAGAAACCGGTCAAGATCTTGGAAATAACGGAGAGATTTACACGCAGCAAGACGATCAGGTTTTGCAAGGTGCAATGGAGCCATCACACCGAAGAGAAAGCCACCTGGGAGCGAGAAGATGACCTCCGAGAGGACCACCCACACCTATTTGCTAGCCACGTCGAATCTCGAGGACGAGATTCATCTTAAGGGGGTTAGTCTTGTCACATCCCAAATTTTAGATTTGGCACTGCATACATACATGTCATTGCATCATGAGCATCATTGCAAAAAGTTTCAGTTTTAAAGGTTTTGCCAAAACATCTCCTCTTTGCTAGTTCTGTGAACAAGGACCTGGCTTCGTTCTGTGAACAAGGACCTGGTGACCGTTGGTTGAACTGATGCTGAGAAGGTGAGGTTTGCTGCTCACTTGCTGGAGGGATCAGCTGGCTCATGGTGGGATGCTTTCCAGATCACCCACCCGCTGGACACAGTTACCTGGGCTATGTTTGAGGAAGGATTCAGGACGAACCACGTATCTGCCGGGACCATGAGCCTGAAGAGGAAGGAATTCCGCAACCTGCGCCAAACCAACCGCACTGTGGCAGATTACATAGAGGAATTCAACAATCTCTCTCGCTATGCCCCTGAGGATGTGGACACTGATGCCAAGAGGGAGAGGTTCCTGGATGGTCTCAGTGATGAGCTCTCACTTCAGCTATCTGTGGTTTATTGTCTGACTTTTCAGGAACTGATGGATAAGGCTAGAATTCTGGAAGGGAAACAACAGCAGGTGGAAAGGCGTAAGAGGAAGAGCAGCCATCACTCATCAGGATCACACCACCGTGCTCGCACCTCTTATGATGGACACTCTGGATACTCTAAGCATGGCGGAGATGACCGTAACCACCGTGGAAGTAGTGGACATCGCCACGAGGGTCACAGGAGTGACAATCGCCACCATGGAGGAAATGGTCACCACCATAATGGCCACCACCACTATGGCCACAAGAGCTACAACAGCAACTCTAGAATGAACAATGGACACAACCGCTCTAGCAGGAGGGATCTCAGTGAAATGGAATGCTTCAAGTGCAAGAAGATGGGGCACTATGCTGATAACTGCCCCCGTCGCCGCCGACCACCGCCGCCGTCGTTCCAGGTGAGCACGCCGACGCACGCCCCCCCTCCCCCCCGACCGTCCGATCGAGCACCAACGGTCCAGATCGACCGTTGATTGGACCGGCCAGACGCTAACTGGTCAAAGCCCAGTCAGCGCCGCGTCAGCCAGGCCCACACGTCATTCCCCCGGATTTGTCAGATTTTATAAAAAGGGGCAGAAATTTGTATATCTTCAAAAATTCATAGAAAAAGATCTGCTGGGCCAAATTTTGCAAATAAGGTATCGTTGGATTCACAAAATTGTGTAGAATTTTATTCTGCAATAATATCCCAGGTTTACTGTATGTATTTTCCTGAGATTATAAAAAGGCTTAAAGTAGTATTTAATTCGCAGAAAAAGATCTGTAAATCTTTTTGGCGTAATTCCTTTTGGTCTAGGCTCTATTTGGAGCTATCTACCCAGTAGTATTTTTGTCAAACTTGTACTGCACTGTTTACGGTTTTGGTGCAATGTTTTGGCTAAAGACCTTTAACTAGACCTCTTTTATGCATAAATTGGTTTCTTTGCATTAAAGGTTTTCTCATGCATCATCCAGAAGTAGAATTGATCAGAGAACTTGACCAAGCTACTGAAGCTTTGTTAAAGTGCCATGCATGCATTGTGTTGCATTTATTTGATTCCTATGTGTGGTTTGTTTATTGGATGATTTGCTTGTGTAGATTGTGAGGATTGTAACCCGTGTGACTGTCCGGACTGTGCTTTTGACTCCGGCAACTACCAAGGCAAGTGGAGCTTCATAAATGTCCTACTTACTTTCTATATGCATTGTAGCTTGTTTTGTTTTACAAGTATTATTTATTGCTATGCTATATCCTATTATGCCGTAGTCTATCTCATTAGGCGAGCCGTCGCTAGTAGCTGAGCTTAGCTGTGCTTATGTAGACGAGTGTGGGATACACCATGGCAAAGATGGTTTTGAAAGAACGTGTTTGGAAAGTGAAAACAACTTAATTAATGAACTATCTGGGTGGATTGGTAATTGCTTGGTTCGTGAATGCCGGGCCCATGTCTATGGTTTACCCGAGTAGCTCACTTGTGGATGGCCACCCAGGTTTCTGAGAAATGATTAGTGTCTTGATTTGGTAGCTTCCGTGTGCAACCATATGCCAGTGAGTTATGGGTGGCTGGATGGACTTAGTAGGTTGTGGCGACCCGAGCTCTTCGTATCCAAAGATGTAGTGAATGTGATAGGTTGGTACGGTGCGTGGATGGGCTTGGGGAGCTATTTCCCGAATTGTCTCTTCTTGGACTTCTCCCTATCACGACTCAATATGCGTGTCGCGGTACGAGCGGGTCGACCAAGTCATATGGATAAAGTGTGCAACCCCTGCAGGGTGTAAAACTAAGTGCTTAGCCGTGTCCCCGGTAATGGACGTTTGAGTTGCTGAATTGTGGGTGCTATGACCAGTTCTCATTCATTCTAACTTGTAATTGCTAAAACTTGTGGTTCAAACTTAATCGGGTTGTTTGTTGAAGATTAAATGCTTTACAAATGATTTACAAATGTTAGGATAAAGTATTTTGTTGCTGCAACTAAGCCTGAACCCCAAAAGCCAGATATGCATATAGCTATTAGCCTTGTTGTTTCTCTCATTGTTCCACTTGCCAGTGCATTCCAAGTGCTCACCCTTCGGGGTTGTTACGTTTCATGTTGCAGGTTACTCTGAGTAGTAGTGTTGGTTGCGACCCTCCACTCAACATTTTGTTCGCCTGTGGCGTCTAATGGAGACTGGAGCTACTTTATTTATGCTATCTATTTGCTACTTGCTTATTTGTGCGAGCGTTATGCTTTGCAAACTTTGTAATAAATGCAATATTCTGGATCATACCGATATAATAATGATGCACTGTTAATTCTTTGATGTCTATCGATACTATGTATGCCAATGAACCGATCCAGGGATTGGCGTGATACATAGAGGTGCAATCCTTGCAGGGTTGTACCGTTTCACCTTTCTTGATCGACCCAATAGTGTAGGGATTTGGATGGTCATGTGTCTCAAGCTTTAAATGGTTCACCAAATTCTGGGAGATAAGGTTCTCAGAGCTGCAACTATCAATCACTAATTTACATACCTTGCCATTCACCGTGCATTTGCTCTCAAATATCTTCTTTCGTTGTGTGTTGTCGGGTTGTGGTGTTGAGCACAAGAGACGCTGAATCACGCACACCACTTCTTCACCCTCTTCTTCACAAACATCTTGCCCTTCTATTTCCTCAGATTCATATTCTTCATCATCTTCGCCATCATGGATTGTTGTGTTGACAAATTTCCTCAATGGACAATTGCTAGATACATGTCCATCTTCACCGCATTTATAGCATTTTATCCTTGACTTTGCCTTACCCTTACCACCAGTTTGCTTTGGGGCAGGTTGCGTAGCCTTAGGTTGGGTGATCTTCTCTCCCACCCTGTGGGAGTGACTCCTAGCTGAGCCGTCCGTATGAGAATATGGGGCCTTACTTGCTTTCCTTGTCTTTACCAACCTCTCGGCCTTTAAGGCTAGAGCTTGTGCTTGGTCAATGGACCAAATCTGTTGCATCCCCAAACGATCTTGGATAATGTCATTTGAGACCATTGATGTATCTTGCAACTTGTTGATCTTCAGTTTCAGCGAGGTTGCACCTCACTTGTAGCCTTAGAAACTCTTCTGTGTACTCTGAAATAGTCCTATTTCCTTGAACACAGTTTTGAAACTGAATGAATAGGATCTGATCATAATCTGCAGGCAAAAACCTCCCTTTCAAAAGATTCTTCATTTGTCGCCAAGATCTCACACGCGGTTCTCCTCTTAGTCGGCGGTCTTCTTGAAGGCGATACCACCATGCACCAGCTCCTCCTTTCAGCTTGTATGCAACCAAAGAAACTCTTCGGTCTTCCGGAATATTCATGACCTCAAAGAAAGTCTCGACCTCATAAAACCAATCAAGGCACCCTTCAATATCAACATTTCCATTGAAAGTAGGGATTTCAGCTTTCACCTTGTATGTATCTCTTGCATATGTAGAGTTGGGTACTCTCGGTCTCGGGTATGTATAGAGATCAGGTTCCTCAAGGGCATCGTCATATTCTTCCTCTTCAGAAGCTTCCGTATAAGTTGGCCTTCTCGAGGTATGCTGATATGTGTCGTCGGGGTATTTGGGAATGAAGATGACCTCCTCTTCTTTGTTGTTGAACATCTCTTCTCTCCCTTGATGAATCTTCTTCATCGGCAGTAGGAGGAACACCCCTTTTTATCATCTCAACGAGCTGATTGAACCTCCGGTTAAGATCTTCACGTAGCTCTTGGATTTGTTGTTCTATAGCATCAACTCTCTTTCCCAAATCCTCCATTTCTTGCTGCAGCTTGCTCTCAATGAGGAAACCAACAACAAGAACGGATCAGCAGGGCTCTGATACCACCTGATGCAGCACAAAGTTGTGGAGGAACAACTCCACCTTGCTGCTATAAAGTGGACAGCACAAGTATTGAAGGAACAACTTCAACGTGCTGCGCTAGATATCGCTCTAGGGGCGTGAGCTAGGTATCGCTCTAGGGGCGTGAGCTGTCAAGAGTTCAATCCAAAACTCTCAACATACTAGATCTAATCCAAGATCTAAAATAAAAACACAAAGTCCTCTTTATTGATAGGTAGAGGATACATAGCCTGGTTACATAGATAGAGGTGAGGGCCTCTATTTATAGGTTGCATAAGCCTTCACTACTTATAGCTCTACTCATAGCTAGAAGGTTTCAGAGAACACTACTTAAAGCTAGGAGATAAGGGTAAACAACCTAGTTACAACTCATAGTAGAACACTCTAGAAACTAGTACAATACCTATGACTAAAGGACCATATTACCTAGAATATAGTAGAAGTGTGTAGAAGCTAGTACTGGATTTTTCTTCTATTTTATTTTCTCTACTGTCCCTCATCAAGGGGTCTAGGCTATTCACTGATTGGCAGGCCTCAGCAACCGTATCGTGGAACCCATCAAGACGGAGCCAATAGTCCTCGAAGTGGAACCGTCTACGCATTGGCCGCGCGGGGGAGCAGTCCAGAAGCAATGGGCTATGGTCTAAAATGACCGAAGCCAAGCAGCGCAAGTGGCATGCACCGATGAGTTCCTCCCAGTCCACCGTACAAAGGACGCGATCAAGCCGAACCAGAGTTGGTGGTGATTGGCCATTGGTCCAGGTGTAGCGCCGACCGTTTAGGTAGATCTCCTTAAGGGCTAGGGAGTTGATGCATCGTCGAAAGCGGCCCATCATGCGTCTATCCAAGTTGGAATTGTTCTTGTCCTCTTCCTGGTAGAAAATGTTGAAATCGCCACAAAGCATCCAGGGGCCAGGGCAGTCGCAGCGAATGTCGCGGATTTCTTGCAGGAACGCGACTTTATCAGTGTCTCCCTGAGGACCATAAACCACGGTGATGCAACGTTGACGGTGACCTTGGCAGTTATAGCGTTTGTGGTGAGCATAGGTTCAGTTATGGAAACGAGCCTGCTCTGCCACGCCAGGAGGATGCCGCCACACGAACCAATCGCCAGCAAGAAGGTGAAAGCATCAAAATCAGGCCCAAGCGTCTCCAGTACCGTGCAGGTGCAAATCGCCTCCATTTTGGTCTCCTGAAGACAGACTATGGTGGCACTGGTGGTCGCCACCAAAGAACAGAAAGCAATGCGGCGTGCCCTAGCATTAAGCCCATGAACGTTTGAGATCAAAATCTTAAGATCGTCTATCATAATGAATCGATTCGACATGATACAACCAGAGCGCAGCTAAGTCTCAACGAGACTGCCAGCAGGCAAGACGTCACCGAGCGGTGCATCCGGGTTCGTGGGCAGCTCTCTGTCGACAATCGCGGCAATCGCCGCAAGGATATCGACGAGGATGGGGAACGCAAACACACAGTCATAAGCTAGCATCGCCTCGTCAGTGATCTTTTCATTGACGCCCATGACGCCCAGGGTGCGAAGGATCTGCACCTGCGCCCTCCTTTCCGCAGTTGGTGCACTGCCCTTGGCCGAACGGCCATGCCTTGGCGACAAGTTGAGCGCCTGCCTGGGTTTGGCGCGTGGCGGCAGCCAGAAACTCACCAAGGGTGCACGCGTTCTTCTCCTGTTGCGCATGACACGCAGTGCGACGGGAGTACACGCGCGGCGTAGCAGAGAATGTCCGAGGCGTCGTGTCGTTGAGGGCCACCATCTCGCTACCAGGAGCGCGAGTAGGCGTGCATGTGGTGGGCTCGTCGTGGGCCTCCAGGACACCACGGACTGGGGTCTCCTCCACCTAGGATTCGAGGTCAAGTCGGAGACCATCGGTGGGTTCCACCGCAGATTCAAACGGGGAGGTCGTGGGTGTCGACATCTCCTCACGCGCCAGCACCAGAGTACAATCCCCGCAAGCCTCCAAGCTGGTGTCAGGATCTGGCTCCGCCAAAGCATCAGACTGTCCCGAGGACGCGTCTTCCTCGGGTACTGGCGTAGCATCCGTTTGGGATCGTGGCTCCGTGCTGCCCACGAAGGGGTGGTTGGTCGAGGACCGTTCCAGATCCCGACAAACCAGATGGTCCACCTTCTCGGCTGGGGGCGCGTCCTTATCGCTCCTAGGGCTGGCAGGTGATAGCAAGGTGTCGCTCTCGGTGGGCCTTGGCGAAGTGGTGGTGGGCGGATCCTCCACAGCCCTTGCGCCATCTATCCCACACGGGTCAACCACCGACCTCGTGCCAGGACTCGGTCGTGGGCTGGCAACTTCCGTGGCAGGCGTGGGGCCGGGCTATCGCTCCTTTTTGCGCCAGACCTAGTTGCCCTTGGACTGGAGCGGGTGGGCGTGGGCCTCACGGTGGCATGGCCAGGGCTCAACCAAGCGGATGCTGGCGGCGCCGCCAACGGCGGAGTGAACGACAGGTGGCGGCGCAGGAAGGCGGGCGTCCGCCCATAGCGCATCACAGCCGACGCCATCAGCACAACGGCCCCGGCACATGACTGACCAGGAGAACGTATCAACCGCATGCCATTCGCCCTGCAGGCCGGTGCGCCATCACAGTATGGTCGCCGGCGTTTGCGCCCACGTCCGCGGCCGCGTCCGCGACGCCGCTGGTTACCGGCCTAGTCCGCGGTACCATCAGCGCCATCGCGACCATCGGGATCGGGGGCGGCGTCGACCACTGGCTCCGGCGCAAGAAGCTCAAGGCGCACGACGGTGATGGAGACCGGAAAGGTGAGTGTCTGGATGGACAGAGCCTGCGATGGCGACGGCGCGGGGACGAGTTCCACAAATCTCAAGGATGGCCTGTCTGCGGATGGCGGCGAGGTCATGAGTGCGCGCAGTGAGCTTGAAGGTGGCCATGTCTCGGCGAGAGCGCGTGTCCTGGTGTAGCGACTCGACCCAGCAACAACCGCGGAGAAGGAACTCCGCAGTGGTGTGGTGCCAAGCATGCGCAGGGATCCCGCGGAGCTCAATCTCGACGCGGTGCTCAAGCCTGCCAACATTGGCGTGCGCGAGTTTGCACCAAGGCTAGATGTTCAGCGTAATGTTCAGGTCGCCGATGAAATGGTCATCGGAGACGCGGTCCTTGTCGTGCTGCGCACGGAAGATGAGGAGGAAATCCTCGGGGTGGTGGTGGATCGAGAACGCATCTGGCTCCAAGTCGAACGAGGCGCAAAGGATGGCGGAGACCGTGTTGACAGCAACTGCCGACCGCGTCCCCGTGATGGTGGCGACCATGGCGTGGCGCAGGCTGCACTCCGTCTCCTCCATCTCGGTGCCGCGCGGCAAGATGACGCGTACCGGATCCAAAGGATCAACAGCCGGTGTTGCTGCAAGCGCGACCGGGGCGCAGAGCACCAACTGCCGAGCGGGGGGAGGTGGCGGCGCCCGTTCTTGGGGGAGGAGGCAAGCCCGGGCACGATCTTGCGGGGGGAGGCGAGCACGGGCGCGGTCGAACGCGCGCTGCTCCGGCGTGCACCCCTGCGAGCTACCTGAGAGCAAGCACCACCGGCACCGGACCTCGTTGGTGCACTCCCGCACGACGTGCTTCGGTTCAAGGCACCGGAAGCAGAGACCCGCCTCCGCCTCCGGCAAGGGGTTGCGCCGTTGTTGCCGCGGTTGCGTCGCCTGGGGGCGGCGACGCTGGTGGTGGCTGTGGTGCTGCTGCCATCCATCGGCATCCGCACCGCGAGGTGCAACACCGTCGGGACGGTGGACCTCAGAACGGGGGCGGCTACCATCCATCAGCGTCCGCACCTCAAAAATTATGCCGGTCTTCCTCAAATAATATAATATGACACCATCTTAAGTACCTTCTCTTTAACACTATTGTACAGATTCCTCAAATGCTACCAATGTTTCACCTGGGTAAAAGTCTACAACAACACTAGCAAATAAAAATGTTGTGTTTGATTGCTAAGGTGCATAATGAATTGACTCTGAGGAAAAACAAGTGCCAAGTTTCATTACCAATCCCATCGTTCTGCAGCTTCAGGATATGCCTCTTCATTTGTAAGAAATTAATTTTAAGATTTGTTGATGCAACACATCCTACGGACGACCCTACATCTACACCACCAAGTCCCCCAGTGGACCGATAACCCGCGCACGAGCCAAGCTTCTCCAAGATAAGGTCAACTCGCTCCTATCCTCGTGTGACTTCGATACTCCTTTGAATGGCTTGCTACTTCATGCAAATACACTTTGTATCCTCAGGTATGAGTCACAAGATCATCGCCAAGATACCAAGGAAGATGTACAAGAGAAGCCTAGACCAGCAGCCGAAAGAACTGGAACTCCTACCTCGAAGTCTTCGGCCTCGCTACACTGGAGTCTCCGACCCGTCGACTCACCCACCAAACCCCCGGAGTGTGTTTCTCCCAGTACTCGGTCCGGAGAAGATCCAGAGACTTCACCGGAGACTCTGCCCGCCTGAAGCCCAGACCAGAGACTCCTGTCTGCCCATACCAGAGATCGCGGCCCCGACGACTCGAAACCACTTAAGCATGTTGGGCCTTAGCCCAAGTAACGCTCCATCTATGTTTTTATGCCCAAATTACCCCTGTTTGAGTGGCTGGCCTATATATATGCCCCCATCTCTATTGTAAACCCTAGACATAGATAATAGACTAGAAAACCCCCTAAAGAGGAACCTTTTTCTAGTTGTGTCTCATCTCCCTTCCAAGGGAGCCCATATTATCACAAACCTCTTTGGATTTTGCCTACGTTATCCAAGTTGTACCAGGTCTTCCTCTTGTGTTTCTGTTGTGGACGCTAGTAAGATGGATGCAGCCGGCCGGACAGCAAGAAGACCAGGATGTTCGTATTGGAGCAGGAGACAGCAAGAGTCCTTTAGGAAAGTATAGGATTAGGAAAGAGTCCAATTGTATTAGGAAAGGTCTAGATCTAATCGTATTAGAAGAGGTTAAGGGCCTGAACATCCATTATATAAGGATGGCATGTATCCACGTTTGAGACAAGCAATAAACAATCAATCTAATCTCTCCCCAGCAATTCTCTCTTCTCAACCTATGTCTACCCAAACCCTAGCAGCCACGCCGTCTGGCTATCTTCAGCACGGTAGTTATCCCGTTGTGGATCTAAGTCCACAACATTTGGTATCAGAGCCAACCACCATGGCTTTCGATGTCAACTCTTTCATAAAGGAATTCAAGGCCTCCCTTCAAACCATCTTTGACGAATTCAAGACGCGTATGCTGGAGATTGCCGTGGAGAAAGAAAGCAGGATGGCAGAAGCTTCTGTGGCACAAGCAGCGGCAGAGGCGCTTGAAGAAGCGCCAGAGGAAGAAGCAGTAGCGACACAGATGCAGATCAGCGCTGCGGTGACAGTGGGCGCAGCCAAGATAATCATGGCCGAGCAACCAGGCGCAGCAACACAACTAGTGGCGGCGGTACTACAACCAGGGTTAATAACAACAGAGGCACAAATAGATGTACTAGTGGCAGCAACCCTAATAGGAGAACTGCCTACTTCGTCAGATCCAGCAGCGGCAACACAACCTAAAGCAGCACCTGTGGTGGCATTGGGTATAGTGGAGGTGACGCTTGATGCGCCAAGACATGGAGCCATTGGGGCAACAAGACTATGGTGGCCAGCCTGCAGTTTTAGGACAAGCTGCTTGTCTGGGAGGAGCTGTAATAACAGTATCACATCAATATGGGGATATGGAGGACTTCAACCCTGGCCGCCACCTTGCAGCTTGAGGACAAGCTGCTTGTCCGGGAGGGGTGTAGTGTTGTGGACGCTAGTAAGATGGATGCGGCCGGCCGGACAACAAGAAGACCAGGATGTTCGTATTGGAGCAGGAGACAGCAAGAGTCCTGTAGGAAAGTATAGGATTAGGAAAGAGTCCAATTGTATTAGGAAAGGTCTAGATCTAATCATATTAGAAGAGGTTAAGGGCCTAAACATCCATTATATAAGGATGGCATGTATCCACGTTGAGACAAGCAATAAACAATCAATCTAATCTCTCCCCAGCAATTCTCTCTTCTCAACCTATGTCTACCCAAACCCTAGCAGCCACGCCGTCTGGCTATCTTCAGCACGGTAGTTATCCCATTGTGGATCTAAGTCCACAACAGTTTCACGAGTTGAAGTTGTCAAGATCCTCACCGGATCGTTCTTACTCTCCGTTTGGGACTGAGGGAACCATCCATCCAATACCGATCCCCCTTGAGGATTGTATTGGGCCGGTAGCCGCCGAAGTGAGCAAAAGGCTGTATTGTGTTGAGTTTTGCGTGTGTTCATCATGTTCTTCGCATGGAGTGTGTTTGCCTTCGCCTTCTCCCCCTTTTCCCTCGTGAATCCCTCGATTTCCCCAAGAAACCATGAAAGATCGGGCCATCCCTGTGGTTAACCCACAACATTTGTCCTTCAACATGGTGCACGTTAAAAACTATATTATCCAAATCCAATACTCATGTAAGACTATTTTATTTTATAGTGTAGCAGAAATTCAATCTTGCTAACAGAAGAATTTATTACTATAGGAGAATGGCATGAAGACTTGCAGTTAATTGTGTGGCATGCAGTTTAAGCTAGAGGCCTTCTGCACTTTGCTGAACTTTTCTTATACAAACTTTTATGCAACTGAACAGGATCCCTTATGTTACTCTTTTAGAAGTAATCAAGAAATTTAGTTTCTCAATTGGCTGCTAGCCTGAACTAGTTGTAGGATTTGCAGGAATGTATTTGCTGATTGTGTGTGCTGTATGAGGATGCTTGATGCACTTGTAGGATTCGCAGGTTTTCTTATTACTTGTTGTTTGTTGCAGATGCCACATTTATAGAAATGGACTGCGTCAGTAAGCCATTAGAATGTAATCCATGGGAATTCCATTGTCAAATGATGACGAGCTGTATAACACATTAACCATGAAATGATGTAAAGCAGAATGTACCTGCAGAGCTAGCCCATAGCCTCCATTAACTTCGTGTTCGAAGAAAAGAAGCTGTACACATCGTTGGAAAACTAAGAACGGATAATATCTCAAAACTCACACCAACCAACACAACAAAGCTTCAATTCAAGTGAAAATGAAGATAGAATCAAACCTATACCTTAAATTTACTTTGCGCAACTGAGGTGACTCTAACTACTGTTCCTGAATGAGCTTGTTCTTCACTTATTGTTACACCAAAGAAATGAGCAGATTGTTTTTCAACCTACGTACAAAAAGGATATTTGACAGCCCTCCTATTATAAACAATACCACAAGAAAGGCAGCAGCAGAACCTTCCCTGTAGCTGATGTCCCAACTGGGAGTGGTCTCACTGTAACTGTGCCATTCATAGCTTCTTCGAGAACGGTAGGGGATACCGTGGTCTTGATTGGAACCCCGAGCTTGCTAAAAGTAGTATAAGAAAATCCGTAGGTAATTAGGAACCTTGAACCATCACGCAGAATAATTCTCAGACTACAATTACCTAAAAAGTGCAGCAAACATTGTGTTGACAGTTCCAAGATTGGACAAATCAATCTCCATATCCATTCCTTCATTTTCCAATGCCTGAAAATATAAATACACCAAATGTTTAATGTATACTACTTCTGTCCCAAAATATAGGGCATGTGTGACTTTTCAGAGTCTCCATGCACGATTTTCACATATATTATGCCTAAAGGATTAGTCTTACATGCCCAATGCATATACTTCCGCACATACTAGTGGTCAAAGTTTTAAAGCATCGACCACATGCATAAGAAATGCCTAAAATTTTGGGACGGGGCAACTACATCTTATTTTCTCCATTTCCACAAGAGATCTATTAAAATGCTGAATATATGAGATTTAGCAAACCAATCCTCACAAAATAACAAGTAAATAAGCATCAGTGTAAAACTTCATTTCTGTGATCCTGGATTAATTCATTTTAATGATGTCAATCTGAGTTCTACTTGTCAAAAGAAAATCCAAGGCTCTAAGATACGTGGTATAATCATCATTTTGCAAAACTATCCAGAAAAAAATAGGAACCAGTCAGATAGTTATAATTCAATAGCAAAAGTTAGTGAAGGTGCTCCCTTGCTAGTCGATAGAAGTAGTTGTGACAGAGCCTTGCATGCCTACGATATGACACCCAACCAGAGCTAAAGGTTCATCTTATAACAGAAGAAAGGGGTTCTTTGGTTTATTATTATCTCATAAATAGACAGTCAACACCATGATACTTGCAAATACAGTCCAGTCAGTAATAACATTCAGATGATGGATCTTTATTATATGGCAATTGCCGTATCACTAATGAACCAACCCTACCAAGTTTGAAGGTGAATGGTTGGCTAAGGGTTCCTTCATACAGCCAGCAAAGTACATAGCTACCACAGGGCATATGTGTCAATCTTAACAAAATACTTCTAGTGTAGCTCTATAAAAAGGATTGAATAGTTAAAAACACTGTAGACTTTACTGTATACAAACCTAAGAAATAGCATGTATGCACAAGGGATTTTACTGGTTACTATAAACTTGAGAGCCGTTCTAATGCACGTGTTTCTATTTGTCTTGATGTCTCGTTAGAATAGGCTCCTCACAAATGATATAATCAATATTTTTCTGGCATGATATCAATATTACCTGTCAAACAACCAGCATGCAACATCTGGTCACAGAAGTCATAGTGATCTGTAATTATATTGCACCTCTGGTGTATCACAAAGGAAAATATTTGTGCAACCAAGGCCTCAAGTGAAATGCAAAAAAAAAAAAAAATTTGAGACCTCGGTTAATAATCAAAACTAACATGTTCGGTGTAGAGAGGATACATGCATTCCCCCTTTAGGGCTGCAAAAAAAGACTGAGCATAGAGAGTCGCTCGAGGTTATTTTTAGCTCGACTCAAGACCAACTGAAAAGAAATAGTGTGCGCCACCTCTTGTAGCTCAGCTGAAACATGAGCCGAGTTTGAGCAAAGCCTAGCTCGCTCAGTTTGACTCGATATAGGTCGAACTAACATAGTGTGCATGTTACCATTGGTACATGAAATAACATTATAACAATTAATAATATTTCATTTCATAAACGAATATATAGGACATATTCATACTACAACCGGGTGTAGTTACCTTTAATATTGTTGTACTCCCTCCGATCCAGATTAATTGTCGCTGAATTGGATGTATCTAGCACTAAAACATATCTAGATACATCCGATTCAATGACAATTAATATGGATCGGAGGGAGTATGTGCGATTGTTTAGTGCTTTACATGGAAACATGCATGTGGAAAGATAAATGTATTGCCTTCAATTATTGTGGCCTAACTAGCCAAGAAACTTTAGACTGCGTAACAAGTCAATCACCTCAAATAATTCTGGCTCAAGATCGACTCAAGACGTTACTAGCTTCTTTGCATCTTGACCTCTAGCTCGAGTCAAATTGAGCTCACTCATTTTATAGTATGAGCTGAGCTTATTGCTTGAAGTCAACTTGTTTGCACACCCCTGTTCCCCTTATGCAAACATTGGTCCAAAACACGTAGGGACATTTGTACTAACCCAATGCATACAACTAGATTTACTTCAGCAAAGCAATTGAAATGTAGACTTAGAAATTTTGATAATAAAACCAGGATAACTAAATAGATATTTTAGTATCTAGCAAAATTCTTTCTGAACTCATTATTATGAGAAAAGGTGGCAGAATGCTGAACCATTAGAGTGGAAATAACATATGCATGGATAAGAGATGCTATTCAAAAGTAGTCTGGTAGATTCGATGAGAACAACACCTCAAAACCAGCAGTATCATATTGCCTCCGTTTCTCAGGATCTGACAGGATACTGTATGAATATGCAACTTCTTTGAAGAGATCTGACGCTTCTGGGTTGCTGGCATTCTTGTCTGGGTGATACCTGTCAAATATAATAGGAACTATAGAATAACCTAAAATAGGACTTACCAAGTTATTGACACTACAAAAATATTGAAACAAACATAAATATAATTGCTCTCTTTTAGTTCTCCTACAATCAAGTGTCTATGATAAATCAAGCCCTAAATTTTGTGGAAACAGTATAAAAAACAAAGAGTACACAAGCCCAAGAAAAAATAGCATCCTGAATTTCTATTGTTTCTAAAATTTAACGTGCAATTTGATTGATACATTCAACTACTACCGCTGTACCATAATATAAGACGTTAGCATAACGTCTTATATTATGGTACAGAGGTAGTATATTGGAACTACTACACAAAAGGGTTAAAAGAGATATCTTTGAGACAGCACATATATTATTCACCCCAGTTAAGTAAGAGGGCCATATATGAATTGAACTCTACGCAACACATGGGTTCTAATACAATACTTCGCAGTACATTGGCAACATTATGGTTGCTATGTGTCCTGCTTTTTTCCTTGTAAATAAAGTGTATCTTCACATTGACGTAAACTTGAGCAAAGAGGCATTGGTCAGAGTTGGATGACATTAGTTTAAATGGAGCGGCATGCTGAACTAGTAAATTATCAAAGAGATCCTCTTCTAATTCCAGGTATGGAGTATCATCATATGAACTGAACCACCATTACGTCTGTACCATCGTGATAACATTCTGACACGAAAACCACGCAATTTAGCTAACAAAAAATGCAGCAGAGCAATATGCTCTGCTAAACTATGCGTATTGTTCTTCTGCATAGACCAATCAAAACGGCGAGAACAGTGGAATTGGAAATCGGAGGGATGAGCACGAACTTGAGAGCGAGCTTGCGATAGGCGGACTTGATTTCCTGGTCGGAGGAGTCTCTTGATACGGAGAGCACCTCGTAGGGGTCCCGCCGAAGCGCTGGCGCGGACGGCCCTTCCATCTTTCCTTCCATCACGGGCAAAACCCTAGCACATGGAGCACCAAATCACAAACCAAATTCAACGGAAGTCAGCGTGAGATCGGGGAGGAGTGGGTTCGCCTCACCTACGCAAGAGCGGTCAGATCTCGCCGCCTCCCAGAAAAGATACGGACGGTGAGACGGAGAAAGAGGGATGGGCAAGAAGGATTGGCCCGGAGGAAATTTCCGTTGCCTTCTTTTCTGTTTTTGCGTTTTTCTTTTTCCGTTTTGGCCGGCACCTCGGAAAGTGGCTTCTTTGAAGCGAAGCGCTACGCTTACCCTGCGCGCCAAGTGTCCCAGAAAGATACCCTCTATCCCGCTTTCGCTACAAACTACGTACTAGTAGAATGCCCGTGCTTTGCCACGACTGTCTTAAGGCAGAGCTAAACGATAAGTTGACTAAGTTACAATTTTTATGTGGCGAAAGATGGCAATGAGCCAAGGGATTTATCATCCCAACAACACTTGAGAAGGGCCAAGCCTTCATGATAGGTAGTGGTGTCTACTAAAAAATAATACTTCTGCGACACTAAACAAAATATTTCCACATGTAAGACATGTAATCATAAAGTGCACTTAAATATCCGTGTACATAGAAAGAAAATCCAAGAAGAAATATGCATATATATATATATAATAATATATATATATATATATATCTCAAATCTGTCGACAAGCATTACATTTCAAAAGACTAAAGATCATGAAGGAAGTTGATCAAATGTGGTCAAACTACATCAACATGAGATGCGCATGGGGAAGGCCCCTCTCCTAGAAATCTACCATATAGACATCCGCCTTTAGAACGCCCGCAATATCCTTCTTGGTAAGCATCCTTTTCATCGTCTCCACCTTGGACCTGAACACTCGCGCCACAAGATCTAGTTGGTCCTGCGTGGTTTGACCTGGAAACAGCATGTCTTGTATCTCCTGCCAGTTTGGGTTGAAGGTTATCGTCAGAAAGATTTGCGGCTTCTCGTATGTCATCGAGGTGATGTCTCCGTAGGTCCACTTACTTGGAAGTTTAATAGGCGCCATCTGCATAATAAAGATACCAACATTCATTCTATACATTTTGGTTCTTAAACCAATCACCTCAAGCTTAAAGAAAATCATTTGGAAAACATTAGGATATATTTTTAAGACACTGCTATCTTCTTGTCGCATTGCACTACAAATTGGAGGAATATATGATTAATCTGGTTTCTTTCTTGAAGAACGAAGATTAAGATGTTCTCGCATAATAAGAATTAGGAAAACACCTCAAAGAAGAGGAAATGTTATCGTAGGAAGTTAAAAATGGATTTTTCCTGAACAAAGCAAGTGGTTGCAATTTGGTAATTTCTAAGTTTGTTAATTAGGTATCTGATTTGCTTTACGGAGGATAATAGTAGTGAACCAGTTTCCAATACAATAATGACTACAATACGTTGAGTAGAACATGGCATATTGCATTGGCTATTTGTTATAGTGGCAATTAGGCATAGAGAAAACTGAGCATGCACTGAGCTGATTCTTTGTTTCTTGTTTATGACATACATCTTATCTATTTTCCTTGCATGAAATTCTTCATGAAAGTTAGAACAACACTATCTAAAATCAAGTTATTATATCTTTTCCATAATGTAAATAAGGTTGTTTTATTTATTCTTTTCTATTCAAAGTTTCTACACAATGTGTTTACACAAAAATGTCTGTATAGAAAGAATTGTGAAAGTTAGATGTCCAAGAATGTCTAACAAGCAGATGAAAATCTAAACACAGCAAATTCAGATAGAGTGCAATATGACCGGATAAAAACTTTGCAAGGTAACATATGATACATACCTACTAAGTTTTTTTTGGAGGCTTGCCTACTTCCCAAAATGGCATCAAATGCTTTAGGAGTTTTGGGAACTCGATAGGCAGAGAGGGCTCAACCACTGTCCTTCGATCAAAATTGCATTCATACAGATGCCCAATATGTCTAAACTCGACGTGTTCTGCATTAGGACTAATTACAACCCTATGAATGGTATATTTGCAACCAGGTTGTAGTATGCGGTTGAATCATTCTACTTCCGCAAATCCCCAAACACTTGCTTCGATTTTCGCCCCCTTGAACGTGTTTGATAAGAATGGTAAGGTCGTGATAAGCACATGTTAACATTTTAGTAATTTATCAAGACTAACTTGTAATTACCGTCTTATCCATCAGAATGAAACAAATGTTGTCACCATATTTGTTAGGAAGATATTTCACTTCTACCCTCACGTGAATGCTCCACTTTGAGAAGATATCCCTCTATTCAATGTCATCAAAATCCTTAAATCTAGGGGTCTGTGGGGTTTCGGTGATGTCTGCATATATTCGCTTACTTGTAAGTTTAATGGTTGTCATCTACATAATAAAGATACTGAAGGTTTAATGGTTGCACACTGCCATGAAAAACCTTCCCATCCCCAGAAATGCATGAATGACATTAGCACAATACAAAAAGTGTGTACCACAACCAAACACAATCACCTAAGCAGCAGTTCATAAATATGTTGGAAATAAATTAAGAACAATTGTAGGCAGAGAGCATGATGACCAGGCAGAAATGACGAGGAAAAAGGAACCAGAAGACTGTATGGCAAAGATAATCATTATGTGCTGACCTGTAGCTCTATTTTAGTAATAAGCTTGTTGGCCCACTTTATTTTCTAGGTCAGGATCTAGAAATTTTGTCTGTGTTTTAAGATCTCGTGGAAAAGAGAGGATTAAATTTTCAAAGCAACTACACATTCGTTTATATAATGCAGTAGCAACGGATCCCTAACAAACACCACTGCAGGACCTCGCTTGTACATGTCAAGAAGGACATATTAAGATGGATCAAAGAAATCTCAGAGTCGTCTTCAGATTATACATCACTGAAATATTTCATGAATCATAGCTTGAGGTACCTAGATTGACAGCTAAATGCGGCAGGTATGTAGTACGATGTGGTGTATCCAATGGAGACGCACAACTACAGTCAAGGATAATGAAAGAAATGTAAACACCATTAATCTATAATTTTTATGGTACTGGCAAGGCAGCAACAGTAGTACAGTACAAAAAAGAAAACTACAGTATCCTGATTCGGAAAGTATTGAGTTGATATGTAACGTGGAGAACATATCGAGGTGTGGAACATAAACTACGAAATAAATATGCAACCTGTAACAATTGGAAACTTAAACAACAAGAGGCTACATAATTATAAGATATGCTCATAGTAGAAAAAAACACCTGTAATTGGAAACTCAACCAACAAGAGGCTACATGTTCTTGTCTAATAGTCAATATGTTATTTATTTTACATTCTCATACACTTACAAAGTAATGTTATAGGTCATCAAAGGATCTGATGCTAAAATAAGTAGAGATAAGCAAGGGGACTAGGGACCTCAACAGTTTAATCTTGCAAACCTGAACCTGAAGCAAGGGCGGTCCAGGATGGGTTCAGCTTGGCATCAACCTAAACCTGAACCTGTCTATTATAGCATCGAACTGCAGTACATCGATCAAGGTGGTGAATTACCCAAGCCCCAATATCTCAAACAACTGGGGCATCTATACAGTGATAAATGACCTAGGCTAATTGACTTGATGCCTACATTTTAACTTACAGTGCATTCCCCCGTATTATTTAAGACCATTGAGAAGATTGTATGGAAAAGATAATCAACATGTGCTAACCTGTGGCTCTATGGCAGTAACAAGCTTCGCACACTTTATTTTCCAGCTAAGAATCTAGTAATTTTGTCCGGGTTCAATGATCTCCTGGAAAAAAAGAGGATTAATTTTCCATAGCAACTACTCATTCGTTTATAATGCTACTCATAAACAATTGAGTTCAAACAGGAAAGCTAAGATTAGTTCTGCAAAGTTCATTTAAACCATGATGGCTAGTCACCCTAACAATTAGGCTAAACACGAATTGAACTAATAATTACAGGTTACAACTCACAATACAAATAGAAGAAAAGTGTCCAAGAATAGACTATGAATATTGCAACCCTCAAACCTCTTAGTCGTCAGACTGTGGAACACTACCAGGAGTACTCATTATACTGAACAGCTGATGTAGTTGTATGACTAAATTATGCATGAAAATTGGATATCTACATATGCACGAATTAAAGGATATAGGTACTGTCGAAGAATTAAGACATATAACTCAAAGACAGAAATATGACAGATCCTTGAAAATAACCCACGCAATTAATAAGAAGGTAATGAAACATCTATAATCTCTTGTATGAAGGCACACGTCTGAGCATAATCAACCTGGGAAGAGTATAGAAAATACATGAAAATCCTAGCAACGTGTAAATAACGCCCACTTCCATTCTCATTAACCACACAAAGCCACAAGGCGAACCTTTTGAACAGGTCGAGGCAAGTGGTCTTGGCGCTCGTTTCCGCCTAGTTCTCGCACCGCGTCGAATTTCTCCAGTCCCGCTAGGTCGGAATTCTGTACGGCACAAAAATCGCAACAGTTAGATGAAGAATCTGCCAAAAACAACAAATTTATGGCTGCAGGTGCTATGCAGGAATACATACAGGCCTCCGCCACCGTCGCGGTGCCACCGTGAAGCCCCGGCACGGCGAGGAGGTATCACGCAATTGTGTGTACCGCGGTGTCTTGATGTCGGACCGGAAGGAGGAGAAAGATGGGAGAATTTGAGACAATGGACGTGTGGTAGTAGGAGGATACTTGGGCTTGTACCTTTTGTATTGGTGGAGGAGGTAACCAGCAGGAGCACCACGATCGGCATCGGCAGTTGCCATAGCTAGAGCTGACCAGCTATTTCCAGTTGACCATGGCAGATGGGGATGTGGCAAGCATGGGGATGGGATAGGAGACGCGTGAAAGGGGAAGGCGACAACAGCGGCGCGTCTAGCGGGATGGTGGAGATAGAGCGGCGGCGGTGCGTCGGGGGAGGAGGAGGCCGGGAGCTGGTCCAGGCGGCGCTTCGACGGCACGATAGGGGGTCGATGGGGAAACTTTTTCTATGCGGGAGGAGGGGTCAATACCGAGCGTGGACTGAGTGCGCGTTCGTTCCAGTCCACCGGTTTTTTTCAATACAAAGTACATGCGGTATTTGTTTTACAGTACATGCGGCCAATTTTTTGGGTGCGTTGGTGCGGGAGAGGATGTTGGTGCGGGAGAGGACGTACCGACCATCACGGACACCTCCACTTTGCCTTTAATAAGTAGTCGAGATTTTTGCTGGAAAAAAATCCGCTTCTCCGAGCAAAAAAGTTCGTACAAAAAATAAAAAGACAAATCTCGTTGGAGTTTCGCTGGAGACCTTGTCGGACACTTGTAGCAAAAAAATGTTCTAATACCTCGCCGGAGATATCGATGCAGAAATTTTAACCTGTTGTAGCAAAATCACGATATGGTTGTAGTAAAAAAGTTCAGCAAATGTAGCAAAAACCGGACCTCGCCGGAGATCTCGCCGGAGACTTTCGCCGAGAGACCTCGCCGGAGACATTGTAGCAGAAACTTTGGGCTATTGTAGCAAAACTAGAAAAAAGATGTAGCAAAAAAGTCCAGCATCTGTAGCAAAAAAAAGCTTCGCCGGGGTAGCAAACCAAGCGCCCACTTGTAGCACTGTCATAGACCGCTGGTAGCAAAACTCGACGCCGCTTGTAGCACCGCCACCACCCACATGTAGCACCGTTGTCGACTGCATGTAGCATATCTCGACATTGTACGTAGCAGCGTCGGTGGTCTTGGGTAGCATTCCCGGCGGCCGCATGTAGCAAACCCGTGGGGAGACGGCCGTCGTCGTCAACACCGTCACCCCACGCCCGACCGTGCTCACTTGGATATCCCCGGAGGTCGAGGTCGGAGCTCATGTAGGTGCAGAGGAGGGCGCACCGGCGGAGAGCGAGGCAACGACGCGTCCTGGGCCCGGCTCTCCGGCAAGGTACAGGCAAGCGAGCACCGCTCCGACCAGGTACGGGCGGCGGCGCGGGCTGCAGCGGTGGAGAGGGCGGCATGGCGGGGCTGCAGCGGCGAGGCGGCGTGGTGCGGCGCGCAGTCGAGGACCTCTTCGGCGGCGGTTGGTCAGTCCACCAGCGAGGACCAGCTCCGACGACGGCGTTCCATGGCGACAGCGTGGCGCGTGGCCAGAGGAGCACGTGATGCAAAAAAGGAACTGCGAGAGTTTGGAGGTAATTGGCCTCGGGACGACGCGTTGGTGGGCCTGATGCAAACGTGTGCGTGAACAGTTACGGTAGCGAGCTAGCTACCCGGGGGATCATTTGTTTCGATCCCCCGGATGATCCCTATCATTTCCCTTCTTTGAACGCCTCTTAACATGTATGTTATAAATAGAGAAACATCCTCGTACAACGGGTTCCAACACAACATCCGACCGGCTAGAGCCAAAGAAATAGAAAAAAAAACATAGTCTATTGGGCCTTAGCATAAGATGCCCAAAGAAAAGAACAAACATAACATCACCGGGACAGGCTCGGAGGGATGCAGACATCTGGATCATGAACGGTCAGGGGCCGAGAAGGGGTGCGTCGCTGCCCTCGGAGCCCGAAGGATGTCGTCCAGGTGCTCCCAATCCCACGGCCTAGCTAGCGGGTACCACTGCTGCAGGAAAGCGAGAAAAGAGAAAATGGAGTCAAAAGCGTGGTTGGGAAAGATTCGCTCAATCACCATCTTGTTTCACACATTCCATAGGGTCCATGCTAGGGCCGCAAACACTAAGCCAGAAGAGACGGCGCCTCCTTCCAGCACGGTTGCCTCAGTTTGTAGGAACTCTCCAAGGTCCTGGACCTGCCAAGAAGGCCCTAGGGCTTCCCGACAAAACTCCACAAGAACTGAGCCGCCAAGTAGGTGAACATAATGTGGGTGCACGTCTCCGTGTCCACATAATGGACACAAGCCGTTGTTGGGGTCATTCCGCTTAGCCACCTCAACTCCCGAGGGGAGGCGGTCACGTAGAAGTTGCCAGACGGAGATACGAATACTAAGAGCAGTGGCGGAGCCAGGAATTGAGATGAGGGGGGTCGAACTTATAAGGTTTAAAAAAATTTAGGCACAAAAGAAAGTTTATATGATAGAAAAATAGCCCAAAATGATCCAGTTTTCCCAACTGATGAAGAATAATAGCCAAAACATGAAATGACATAAAAACAACTTGGAAACTTAACATGGACTCCTAGCACTTGGTTTTCAGCGAGCGACGACGGTGTCCATCAGTGCGCGACGGCGGCACCACTCGGCATCGGTGCAGGCAGGCCATGAAGGAGATATGCCCTATAGGCAAATAATAAATAGGTTTTTATTGTCATATCTCAATTAGTTTATAATAGTTTCATATTGTGCTATAACTGTGCTAAGTAGAAACATTGGTACAGGTGTGGTATGAAACAACAAAGCCCCTAGTAGCCTCTATTTCATACTAGTTCGTTGGTCATGAAGATGATCTGGGTTTCAAGATCATGGGCATTTATGCCGACTGACAACGGGATCATATCATTGGAGAATGATGTGATTGGACATTCCTCGAAGGATTGCAACACGATCAAGTCATATAGTTCATTGTTGCAATATCTATACCTAGACTCCTTCTCCTTAGACCGTGAGATGATATCAATCACAGTCTCCCGAGAATGCTTAGATAGCATCAAGCGCCACTTGGTAATACAGTGGTTATAAAGGTGTGTTTAGATACTCGGAGAAACCGTAGAGGCAATATATGTCAAGAGCGGGATTTGTTCACCCACATGACGGGTAAGATACATACGGCCGGCTTGGTGAGATTACATCCATAAATGTTGCAACATGTGACTAGGTCACGGGGATGTAATATCACGGTAACAAGAAAACAGACTTGTTGTGAACGAGATTGAACAAGGTATGGGATACCAATGATCGGATCTTGGACAAGTTGTATCGAGAAACAAAAGGAAGATGATGCTACATTTAGCGGTTCAAACGACATTGTCATCAGGAATGCATATGGGTCGCATGGATATCCCTGGTCCATTTGTTGATCATTGATACAGATCATGTCTAGAGCATTCTCGAGCCGTGAGAGGATACACTTAAGGGTACGATAAGAGCGATCATTCATAAGATGGAATCACAGTAGAGAAAGAGAAAGCTGAAATCGTTCCGCAGAGAGATCCGAAGTTGTTCGGAGAAAGAATAAAGGACCAGAATCATTCCGGGAAAGTTCCGAAGTCGTTCGGAGGAAATCGAAAGGGAACCGAAAGGTGTTCCGGGTCAAGATGGGTTTTGTAATATGTATTTACATATTAATTAGTGTAATTAATATTAAATATAATGTTAAAATCTAATTTGAAGGGTTATTCCACTAATGGGCCAAACTTCCTAGGGAAAAAGGGTCCATGAGAGAAAACCGAAGGGGGGAAGGGCCAAGGGCCAAAGGGCCAAGGCCCAGGCGCCTCAAGGGGGCCCACCCCGGCCAGCCTAGGGTTGTGCGCGGGGTGGGGCCCACCCCTGGCCGACTGGCCCATGAGGCCCATGCGCCTCCCCCTCTCCCTTGAATCGTCCCACATGGGAAACCCAAAGGGGAGGGCACACCCCTCCCCCTATATAAAGGGGTGCCCATGGGTGGGATTGTACACACCAATTTTTGGAGAAGTCCTTTGGTTGACTTCCTCCTTCCCTCTCTCTCTAGCCCTTGTGACCATGGCCCCAAGTCTAGGCTGTGCGATCGAGGTATACCTGCAGTACACTGTTGCGCTGCAGCGATTCCAAGCCGGATATCAACTGCCGCACTCTCGGCAGGATCGGGGAGCCGGAGGTCTCATCGTGCACCGGATGTGTACGAAGACACGAGGCGCAACACTTATGGCGCTTAAATATCGTGAGTCAGAGCTGTTGCACGATGAAGATGAAGATGAAGAAGGAGCAAGGGGTGACCTACGAGGAGCTTCGCGACCTTGAGGTCGGCTACGAGTACGACTACTTCAACCACGTTCCCCGCGGAACGTTAACCGCGTACGGTCTACAAGGGTATGTATTCTATACGCATTGGCCATTACTGCATTACTACATAGATAGATCCTAGGCAGTTTTGGGGGTTACATCGAAGAATTTTTTTGTTTTCTGCTGCGATCCCCAACAGTGGTATCAGAGCCGATCTATGCGTAGGAGTGTTGTACGGCCACTACGCACAAGTATTGTGCGGGCATTGACCGCTTAGTTGTTATCCTCTAACATGTACTTGTTTATATCGCGGTATTATTTGATGAAGCGGCCCGGACCGACCTTACGCGTATTCGTACGCGAGACTAGTTCCACACTCAACATACAACTTGTACCGTATAAGTGGCTAGCGGGTGTCTATCTCTCATTTGATAGTTGATATAGCATTTACAATGGAGGGCCCCGAAAGGGGTGTAATAGAGACAACTGTCGGATCCATGTTGTGGTTAGAAAGTTCGTAGTTTAGAAACGGTTCTATTGCGAAAGCCCTAACAACCACGTAAAACTTGCAATAGATAAAGTAGAGGCGTCTAACTTTATTTTGCAGGGGGCATGTGATTATGATATGGCATTGGTCGTTACGAAGGTAAAGTAGTTTACTTTTCTGTTACTAAGTAGTATAGTAATAGTGATCGTTCCGATGAACGACCTGGTGGATGCGTCATGGACTTGGCGTCAAACCAAGGGCAAGATGGAGATCATGCCGCTCGATGGAGATCAAGGCGCAAGAAAGACCATATCGTATCACATTATACATATGATGTTGATACCTGTTTTTACATCTTATTGTGTGCTAGTATTTAGATACTCAACGGTAGCAAATAAGATAATCCCTATTGAATTCCAATGTTCCGTGTTCCCCTTGTGTGTGCACCACCAAGAAAGTTCTTTGGTATGAGGCACCTTGTGGTGAGTAGGGGTCAAACATATCTACATTCGCATACAGTGGGTGTAAGCCATGTTACACAGCGAACACACACACAAGTTATATTTGGCGAGCCTAGCACGCCATAGAAGCGTGGACTCGGAACACAAGAGATCGAAAGATCGAGCATGAGTCACATGGATGATGTTATTGGCATTAGTGAATGTCTACCTTTGATAATGCATTGATGGTCGTGTAACATGGGGGAGGTGCAGAGGATAGGGATCATGCGATCACTAAAATTGTCTAGTGGATGACAATTTTAGTGGAGACCAATTATAAATTGATCTCTTATTATAAACTTAGTCTAGATGTCTGTTTGCAAATATCTTAGTAGACCTTGGCCTATCCCATTGAGGTCCTTTGCGACCATGGGAATATATTGCTTAATGTGGAACTTAGCAAAAGGGTCCAACTTCATAGATTAATACCCACGCCCGAGGGATATCCTCGTGAAAGGTGATCTTCTCTTCTTGATACAATAACCATTAGGAGATAATTCGATGACTCCAGAATATTTGTGTTTTCTCCATAATCGTCCAATAAGCCATTCTCCATTCGATGGAGAGTTGAACTACATTTTGTATTCTACAGAATAAGGCACATAGAGTATGAGTCGTTGGATGGGTTTTCCTCCATCATGGATGAAAAGGAATATTTGGAAAAACACTTAGTGATCTTGCATTAGAGTTGAGAACTATTGGAAGGGCTTGATTGCAATAGGAGGTCATGGATGAAAAGTTATATGTAAGATATACAAATAATAAATGTGGTTCTTGCAAAACTCGTTCTAGTTTGCAAAGTATTTGATACTTGTCCCGTTTTGTGAAAACAGGAGGATCTGCTTGAGGATTGCTGGTTTTGAGGCAACGTGACTTGATGACGGCAAGCAAAACAGTTGATGGCCGACATCACCTCTTCCCTCGTAGTTTATCATTTGGATTAGTGGACTTGAATATAAATTTGTAATCCTTGTTTGTGTGTCTTGATTTTGGTAAGACGATTATTCATATGAACAAGTTACAAACTAGTTTGTACTATTATTATGAACAATACCTTATGGTCACATTACGATTACAAACAAGTTATTCTCATCACTATGTTAATGATAATAGTTTAAACATTTATAAAAGGATTAGAATGCTAAAAGATATCCAAAGTTTAATAATGAAAAGACACTATAGTTTAAGTCATTTTGGTTATTGCAGGTTCTTTATGAAAGATTAGGGTCCTAGATGCTCAATTCAAAGACTTTGAAAAACCATGCCTCTTGGGCAGAATGACTAAAACTTCGCATTTTGGTAAAATGGTGATATGCGAAGAAATGTTGAATCTTATACATAGTGATGTATCATATTTTCAACAAATAGTAGAAATCATTAGTTAATTGTGGACTTAAGTGAATAAACGTATTTACTTAATGAAACATAAGTTTGAAATGATTTGAATTGTTCAAATGAGTTCACAACAAAGAGGATATTGAATTAACGAGTCTCTTCGATTTGATCGACATGACTAAAGTATTCAAATTAAGTTTAGATAAAAGGGACTTGTGAAAGATGTTTCACAAATTAAGATAATTGGATGAATTCAAACTATGTTGAAATGTCTAAACATCATAATCATTATGTATTAAGATACATATGGCATAATATTATCTCTTATCGGGGTTATAGTTTTCGTTTAGAGTTAAAGATCAAAATAAGAAAACACTCATTTGAAATACAAAGGAACATCTAAAAGATTCGTGGAAACAACACCATAAGTGTTATGGCAAGTTCGAGTTTCTGGAGATTTCGACAAGTCGAAGTCGTGACGAATAAACAAGTCTTTGTAGAGCATTATTAGGTAACTATGAATGCATCTTCCACAAGGGGTGATGCAGCCCGTCCTACGGACGCTCCTACATCTACACCACCAAGTCCCCCAAGTGGACCCATGACTCGTTCTCGAGCCAAGCTTCTCCAAGCTAAGGTGAATTCGCTCTTATACTCATGTGAATTCGATACACCCCTAGATGGCTTGCTACTTCATGCCCCGACACTATGCATCATTAGGTATGAAGACACGAGCCAAGGGAGCAACGCAGCAGCCAACAGCTGCCAAGCGGTACTACCGCTCATGGACGACGGTACTACCGCCCCGGACAGAGAGATGGACCCGAAGGCCCAGATCCCACCGGTACTACCGCACTCAGCAAGCGGTACTACCGCGCTCACCTGAAGACTCTCGCCAAAGCCTCTGCCCGCTCCGGTACTACCGCTCCCTTCCAGCGGTACTACCGCATCAGGATGGTACTACCGCTCGACTGACCGGTACTACCGGACACCCCAGGGCATGCGCGCTCTAGCTCGGCCATTTGGCCTTGTAACGTACCCTTTTGATACTTTAGTTGCCTAAACTACCCCTGAACCTGTGGCTGGCCTATATATAGCCCCCCACCTCTATTGTAAGCCCCAGGCATGGTATTGGAATTAGTGGAAACCCCTTGTGCTATCTATTTCTTGCCTCATGCTCCTTGACCAAGGAGCACCAATATCACCAAATCTCGTTGGAGTTTGCATCGTACCTCCGCGTTGTACAAGGCCTTGGCATCGGTGTCCCTTTGCCAAGACATCAAGATCTCACCGAGTCTCCCATCTCGCCGTGCCGGTTCGAGAGAGAGTCCTCCGCCCGACGCTGATCCTAGGGATTGCGCCAGACCGGTCACCGTCGGCGTGAGCTATTGGTGTTTATCGTGGTTTTGCGTGTGTGTGTTCATCGCGTTCTTCGTGCGGGTGTTCGTCGTGTTCATCCTTCCCTCCTTCCCCCGCACTCCACCCTCGATTTGAAAGGGAATCGTGAAAGATCGGGCCACCCTAGAGGTTTTCCCTCAACATATTGGTATCAAGAGCTTCATTGCTCACGAATTCCCTCACAAATTTTTCTTCTATCCACCAAAAAAAATTCGAAAACCCCCCAAAAAGAGCCCCAAATTTGCCTTCGGATCGATCTATGGATTTGGTGTGTTTTTCGTGGTTTTGGTCCATAGATCTGTTGCTTGGGTTATCGATCTACCTTCTTTGTGTGTTCCCAGCCCCAATTTTGTCTAGTTTTCCGCCAATTTGAGGATTTTTGGGCCGATTGTGTGTTTAATTTTGAGATCCACGCGCCCAGGAATCTGCGAAGTGGTACTACCGCCAAAACGAGCGGTACTACCGGCTAATCACAATGGTACTACCGGTCACCGGTACTATCAGACTTTTTGAGCGGTACTACCGCACCTGTCAGACAAGAATTTTTTCAACCCCCATTCCTGTTTGCTAATTTCGTATGGGCTTGTTCGTGTTTCGCGTGCGTGTCACCCAACTAACTTCTAGCTTCCGCAACAATTTTCACATCCCGCACTCATCGTCACCGTGACACCGAACATCATCCCCAACACCGGTAGCAAGTCGTCAATACCGAAGGTATAACTTGCTCCACCTTGTTAACACTTCTTCCTTGTGTGTATCTATCCTATGAGAGCAGCTCATTTTGTGTTTGCCTAAGCATTGTGCACTTGTCCTTGGAAAGTGAGAGTGTGAGAGCAAATACAAGAGTTAACATAGTAGTATAGAAAGGGAGAAAAAGAATCAAAAAAAAGAGAGAAAAAGCAAAAGCAAAAGAAAAATAGAAAGATACAAAGTCTCCCAACACAAAGAGAGTCTCAAGCTTGTAATCAAAGAGAGAAAAAGATCGCGACCGAGGCAAGTGCACAAATCCATTGCTTATTTCTCTTTTGGCGAACGAGTTGTGGTCTCTCCTTGCGTTGGCACGACACCGAGCGTAGTCTTTGTTAGGACCTTTTGTGCTCTTTTTCATAGTCGTGCTAACCACATTCGTCTCCACGTGTGTGTATCTTTGTGTTTTGTAGGTCGTTTCCTTTTTGCTTTGATCTTTTGGTTCTCTACCACGTTTGACAATAACCTTTTCTTTGGATCGTTTTGTTTGGTTTTCCACAACCCTAACCTTCCACCCACAACTTTTGAGAGTTAGTTCTTTCTTTAGTGTGAGTTTTCTTTGCAATTCCACTTTGCACGCTTGTAGCTCTCACTTGTGGTTTCTAGTTTGGTGCAATCCCCAAGGTGAGGTACAAGGCTAACACCACCATATTCCACTTCCATATACAATACTTGTGTGTTTTGCATGATGGATAGGCACGGTGAGGCAGCCAACCACCTCCCCACGAAGAAGATCAAGGACCGTACATGACGCGCGCAAGTCACTTCATCGTTCGACAAGAGTTCCGTGAACGTTGCCAAGCCCTTGAGACGAGACAAGATGAACAATTTGGCGAGACGCAAGCCGAGTGCAAGAACATCGACAACCACTTCAACGGCCTCGAACGACAAATGCATGCAATGCATCATAACTCCGGCCACCAAAATGAAGCGCTCCAACGCTCCGTCGCCGAAACAAATGACAATCTTCGACGCCTCATCGATGGTATGGCAAGACCACGTTCAGCGCATCAAGCTTTTTAAGTTCTTCGCACCGTCATGCACCTCTTCCACAAGATCTACATCCAAGTGCTACAAGACGCAATGATGCCCCCGTGGTTGAAGATGGAACCTCTTCGAACTATGTACCTTCCCCACGGCACGCCGCAACGTCAAGCTATGATGGTGACCTCTCTTCAAGGCCACGAGCAAGGCAAGAAGCATACCGTCATCATGTAGGGGTTCCGTGCATAAAAACAATAAATTTTACTCTACGCCCCTGGACCCCTGAAGCTGCCAGGACCTATCTATTAGTAATACAGTAACGGGAGGGGCTTTTTGCGAACTTACCCTTGAAGACCGAAAAGCGTTGGCAACGCTCAGGAGAGCGTGGTTGATGTAGACGAGCCGAAGCCAACCTCAAGGTCGTGATGAAGTCCTTGCGCTCCTTCTGACTCCAACGGCTTGAGTGCCTCAAGTGCGACACCTCGCGGGGAGTTACACACGTCCGGTGCCTGACGATGACTCCCGCTTCCTCGATCCAGCAGCAGTTGCGGAAGTAGAGCTCCCGGATCCGAATCCTGCAGCGCGACGGCGCTCCGCGGTGAAGATGTCTCTCGCTCGTGCAGTCCAGACTTGGGACCACAGTCACGAGAGAGAGAGGGGGGGAGAGAGAAAATATCAATTGGAGGTCCTCCCAAAAGTGGGGAGACCTTTTTTTGATTATTGGGTGTCTTTATCTGGCCAAATACCCCCACTATATATAGGGGGAGAGGGGGTACACCCTCCCTCAAAGTCCCGGGGTGGGACTAATCAAGGGAGAGGGGTGGGGTGGCGCGCCGGCCAGCCCCCACCATGGGCCCCACGTGGGGAAAGGCCCACTAGGGCAGCCGGCCACCCCCTAGGCCCTTCCTAGGGGTGGGATCCCCTCTTGGGCCTTTTCCCTCCGGGAATTGGCCCATTAAGCCTTTGACCATTTAATTGGTTTTTCTCTTTATTAAATAATTATTAATAAATGATGAAATCAACATTTAACATGCATTCACACATTATTCAACCTCCGTGGCTATGGAACACCTTCCACCTCCACTCCAGACATCCTCCGGACTTACCGAAACCCTTCCGGTTTTCTCCCTTCTCTTCTTCGGTGATTCTACCGATCCTATAAATGCTCTCTAAGCATCATCAAGCCCTTAAGCGTGATACCCCATGGTTCGAGAACACTCTAGACATGGTCGGGACACTCCCGCACCAATGATCGACAAAGGGACCTGGATGGCCATGTGACCCCTGTGCGTTCCACGAAGATCTTTCGTCGTTTGAACCGGGACAGTCGTGTCTTATTCCCTTTGTCTCTCGATACTTGCATTGCCCGAGATCTAATCAATGACATCACCATGTCGTGTTCAATCTCGTTACTGAACAATGCTATTTGACTCGTTCCGACAAGTGATATCCCCGTGATCTAATCACATGCTGCGCAGCTATTGGATATAACTTCTCCGAGTGGGCCCTTGAGTATCTTCTCGTCACATGGACGGACAAATCCCGCTCTTGACATATATTGCCTCTACGGTTTCCTCCGAATACCTAAACACACCTTTATAACCACCGTTTTACCAGATGGCGTTTGATGCTATCTAAGCACTCTCGGGAGACAGTGATTGATATAGCCTCACGGTCTAAGGAATAGTCTACGATGATCCATTTCTAATCATCGTAACTTGAACTTCGTGACATGATCGAATCACGATGTTTAGGTTGGGTATTGGTTCATCATCTCATTCGGAGAATGAGATGACCTCATTTCCAACTGGCATAAATGCCACATGATCAGGAAACATGATCATCTGTTGACCAATGAACCAGTGGCTAGAGTTTCACTGGGAACCCCTGGTTTGTTTGTATATCACACGTGTATTGATGTTTCCACTCAATATAGTTATAGCATGATATAAAACTTAATCATAAACTATATGAAATATGATAATAGTCCTTACTACTATTTAACTCTAGGGCATATTTCCAACAGTCTCCCACTTGCACTAGAGTACAAATACACTAGTTGCATTTGTTCTTAATTATTGGTACCATATATCCGGTACCTAGAACATGCTTGCTCATGGAAGAGGTTGAGTCTTGGGTCTATACTTTACAGTCCCATGTCCTTTGCAACTTACTAATGTCACTTTGATTGACATTAATATTCTATCATCACATGATAGCATCTGTGTGTATGCATCGTTGCTATGGCAGCAGAACGAGGCCTGATTCCAGGAGCCTACAGTGACGTTAGATCAACCTCGAGGGCTTTCTCATGGGCACTGTGCCCTGGGACACATCATTCTACGTTAAAAGCGAATTAGCCCCGTCATAACATTATACACTACTTTAGATGGTACCCTTATCTATTATTATAAATGTATTCATCGAAACACTAGTGCACTTTGTGCAACTTTCGATGTATTGTTCACCTCGCTTCCTACTTGACTCTGATTGGTATCTACAGGAGTTTCCAACATATTCCCTTATAACATAACTCTTTATGCTTTAAGATATGTCATCCTTTATGGATTTGGAAAACATGTCTATAGTTCTCTACTAGATACTGCGGACAAACTCAGCTCAACGTTTTGTGATTCGAACTTAATCACTTTCAAACGTTCCTTATTTGGATCACATATTATGCTAAGTTATCATCATGGTTTACTAAGACAGAACCTATGTCTCAACATAGTGGATGACGATCATCCTTTTCTTTCTTTCAACCATTGATGTTAAACTTAATGTTATTCCTAATTCGAGTTATTAAGGACTGGTTCCTTAATCAACTTCTTATTCTGAAAACATCTTTCAGAATCCTTTAAGGAATACTACATAATACAATAATACGGTTATTATCAACTTCTACATCTTATAAATCCTTATTTATAAGTATTTGCGCTTTCATCCTTAACTTACTTAAGAATTACTCCTATAAGCTCCCACTCAAACTATGTTGCTAACATATTTGGGTATGAGTCAGTACTCTTACTCAAACTATGTTCCTACATATTTGAATTTGAGTCTTATGTTGCTCCCACTTAAAATATGTCAATCACATATTGTTTCAGGAAGACTTTCATAGCTCCCACTCAATTTTATGCAAATTGCATATCTCCTTACTATTTTTGAATAACTTCAAAAACCTTTGATCAAATATCAAACTTGGAGATTTATTATGAGATACTCGTACTTTACTAGTTTTAAATCCACTAGACATTCAGCACACATGAATCAAATTCATTTGAACTTGTCCAATACTTGACAAATTGTGCTTTTGTCATTCACCCCTTTTCCTACTATGGCTTTCCAGTCATTTGGGAAAATTCCAAGTAACCCCTTTTACTTGTGAGATTCAGCAACGAATTGCTTTCTACTCTCAAGGGAAGTTTGCTTCTAGGATTTCTCATAATTTAGTTTACCATTATTTCCTTTGTAGTTTGTAGGTATGTCATATTCAAAAAATCATGACAAGTAATTCACAAATGTCTCCATACAAGATATGGATTTACATTTTGAATCCTACTTTATGTAGTGAAAAACGATAGTGGAGGGAAAAACACAATGATCAAAATCATTGATTCTTTCCTTCCGTGAAGAGAATCATTCAGGAACATTGTCCGTTGCGCTTCTCAACACTCTGATGCAGGGTTTTGAATCCTCATTGTGTTTTACACTATTTTCCATTTGCTCCATAATTGAGAAATATCACTGAAGTGAGCTTTCTCAAGAATGTACCAAAATCCAAGCAATACGAATCTTGCTTTCCTTTTGGTTTCAGCTATGGATTTTGTATTCAAAGTTTCCAATGAATACTCTACAAGGACTTATTCGCTATTGTTTTGGTTATATCGAATAACCCCAAAACTTTCACGAATTCAAATGGTTTACTATAAACTCATTGAGTGCTAACTATTTCTAAGCTAATGGTCTCTACATATATACTACAACGATTTATTTGGTGCCTTCTATTTAACCCCTTTTGATATCTTATATCATATTGTGATGCTTTGTATTTTGACGTTTCAAAACACTTTGCATTCCACAATTTCTTTCATGCCATTCTTATAAAGTTGAATTTCATTACTATTGATCAAATCATAGTAATTAGATTCTCTTTTATATTTATACCCTTTGTTGATGAAACACTTTGATCAAATCAAATAGTTTCATATTCATGTTTCCTTTGGTAAAATGCTTTACACATTTGAACAATCATTTAATGATAATTACCATTTTCGTTAAAACCCAATACATCGAATATGTATTTACTTCACAATTCATTAAACACTTTGCATTCAAGTAATACACAGTGTTCAAGTTATTTTGCCGAACTTAGGCATGATTTATATGTGAGAAGAAATCGAATGACTTTCACATATTATCACATAACATTGAATTTAAACAATGGTTTTTTATTCATTAATGAAATATCATTAAGTTGGGTATTTTAAACGAGGCATTTTAATGTTTTATAAATGTTCATGCATTATCAATTAGTTTCAAACAATAAGGATAATTCACACATAATCAAACAAGATATGAACATGAAGAGGAATCATTCATAAAAGTGGAACAACCATTTGTTACAAACTTATATGAATAACCATCTCACGAAGTGTGAGACATACTAAAGAAGTTCAAATCTCTCGATTACATTAATCATCCTAAACACGAACTAAATGATAAATGTCGAGGGAGAGTGTCGTCGGCCATCATCATCATGCTCGCCATCAACACGCAACGTCACCTCCTCTCCAGCAAGCACCTCTCATGCAGAAGGACATGTTTTCATTAAAACAGAACAAGTATTAGATATACTTAACACTGCAATGTGTTTGCAAGATTATAACATTTATAAAACTGTATATCAAATATATACCTTTGTCGTCGATGACTCCAACGACGTTGGGTTCATCTATCACATTTCTGAAATGTGATATGAACTCAAGGAAATCCAGTGTTTCCGTGTCGCCTCTCATAACGCAGATCCTGACTTGTGCTTGGAAGCTTGGAGAAAGCGACCGAAGCACAACTCCCATCGCAAATGAGCTTGAGTACCAGTTGTCCAGGTAGTATGCCAGACTCATATACGCATCGTAGAGGCGCAATAAGTGCTCATCTAGTGAGGAGCCCTCCTCCATCTTTATGGAGAGGAAGTCCCCCATCAGCTCATACTCCCACATGCGCACTTAAACCATGAAATGTGCTCTTAGATGTGCCATGACCATTCAGGGCTTGAGACTCCCCACCATTGGCCACAACCCATCCTCCATTCCGAAGCGCATGGTCACTGATATAAGCGTGGCCATCACACGACGACGATAACACAGATCCTGCTGATCCTGGGTCTCATGAGAATAGGGTGGCTCCAGATACATCTCGCAGGTCATGTAGTCAGCTACATTGTTCTCCCCAAGGAGATCAAATAGGCGTATGACCCATGCAAAAAAGTTGGATCCATCTAACTTGAGCTTTTCTCCTTTTAACCAATCGTCGATAGGAAAGGTAATCTCGGAAAGAACCATTTTCTACATTTATAATTGCAAAAGGAATTTAGACTAAGTTTATAATTAAATGAGTTAATAATAACTCCACTCAGAAACACCTATCCCCGGTGAGGGTTCCTTGTGATAACACGACCCCTATCAGCCACATCTCCCTCGATCGTCACGGCCATCAATATGGGTTCAAGGGTGGACGCTAAACGTCGATCACATCATTCATGCGACTCGTGCTCGATCTTTCGACCATCCGCGTTCCGAGGCCACGCTTCTCTAGCGTGCTAGGCTCGCCAACTCAACCTTAGTGTATTCGCTGTGCAACATGGCTTACACCCACTGTATGTGAACGTAGATATGTATGACACCTAGGCCTATCACCCTAGATCGCCTCATACCGAAGAACTTTCTTGGTGGTGCACACTAAGGGGGAACACAATCGTTGGTAATTTTAACAGGGATCATCTTATTAGGCTACCGTCGAGTATCTAATACTAGCACACAATAAGACATACAAACAATAACATTGAATGTAAATGCTATGTGATATGGTCCTTCACGTCGTGATCTCCATCCGCCGTCACCAGGTTCCAGCGCCAGGGTTCCGGCGGCGTAGACACCAGGGTACCGGTGTCATTCCAGCGTGGTAGTTTGTCATTACCGTGACTATCTACTACTATGTAACAAAAGGTAATTACTTTACCTTTGCCACAACCATATCACAAAGCAACACCCCCTGCAAAACAAAGTTAGACGCCCCTACTTTATCTTTGCATGTTTTACGTGGCTGAATGGGCTTTCGTGCACAAAGCTGATCAAGTAGTTGTCTCTACTACACCCCTTCCGGGGCCCTCCGTTGCAAATGGTATACCAACTAATGCGAGAGAGACAGACACCCCCCTAAGCCACTTTATACGGTACAAGCCGTATGTCAAGCGTGGACCAGTCTCGCGAATGAACGCGTAAAGTCGGTTGGGGGCCGCTTCATCAAGCATTACTGCGGTATACACAAGTACACGTGGGAGGGTAACAACTAAAAGATCAACGCCCACACACTACATCTTGTGTGTTCTACCCGTACTAGCATTACTACGCATAGATCTAGCTCTGATACCACTGTAGGGATTCCGCGCATAAAAACAATAAATTTTACTCTACGCCCCTGAACCCCTGAAGCTACCAAGACCTATCAATTAGTAATACAGTAACAAGAGGGGCTTTTCGTGAACTTACCCTTGAAGACCGAAAAGCGTTGGCAACACTCAGGAGAGCGTGGTTGATGTAGACGAGCCGAAGCCGACCTCAAGGTCGTGATGAAGTCCTTGCGCTCCTTCTGACTCCAACGACTTGAGTGCCTCAAGTGCGACACCTCGCGGGGAGTTACACACGTCCGGTGCCTGGCGATGACTTCCGCTTCCCCGATCCAGCAGCAGTTGCGGAAGTAGAGCTCCCGGATCCGAATCCCGCAGCGCGACGGCGCTCCGCGGTGAAGATGTCTCTCGCTCGCGCAGTCCAGACTTGGGACCACGGTCACGAGAGAGAGAGGGGAGAGAGAAAATATCAATTGCAGGTCCTCCCAAAAGTGGGGAGACCTTTTTTTGATTACTGGATGTCTTTATTTGGCCAAATACCCCCACTATATATAGGGGGAGAGGGGGTACACCCTCCCTCAAAGTCCCGGGGTGGGACTAATCAAGGGAGAGGGGTGGGGTGGCGCGCCGGCTAGCCCCCACCATGGGCCCCACGTGGGGAAAGGCCCACTAGGGCCGCCGGCCACCCCCTAGGCCCTTCCTAGGGGTGGGATCCCCTCTTCGGCCTTTTCCCTCCGGGAATTGGCCCATTAAGCCTTTGACCATTTAATTGATTTTTCTCTTTATTAAATAATTATGAATAAATGATTAAATCAACATTTAACATTCATTCACACATTATTCAACCTCTGTGGCTATGGAACACCTTCCACCTCCACTCCGGACATCCTTCGGACTTATCGAAACCCTTCCGGTTTTCTCCCTTCTCTTCTTCGGCGATTCTACCGATCCTATAAATGCTCTCTAAGCATCATCAAGCCCTTAAGCGTGATACCCCATGGTTCGGGAACACTCCAGACATGGTCGGGACACTCCTGCACCAATGATCGACAGAGGGACCTGGATGGCCATGTGACCCCTGTGTGTTCCACGAAGATCTTTCGTCGTTTGAACCGAGACAATCGTGTCTTATTCCCTTTGTCTCTCGATACTTGCATTGCCCGAGATCTGATCAATGACATCACCATGTCATGTTCAATCTCGTTACTGAACAATGCTATTTGACTCGTTCCGACAAGTGATAGCCCCGTGATCTAATTACATGCTGCGTAGCTATTGGATATAACTTCTCCGAGTGGTCCCTTGAGTATCTTCCCGTCACATGGACGGACAAATCCCGCTCTTGACATATATTGCCTCTACGGTTTCCTACGAATACCTGAACACACCTTTATAACCACCGTTTTACCAGATGGCGTTTGATGCTATCTAAGCACTCTCAGGAGATAGTGATTGATATAGCCTCACGGTCTAAGGAATAGTCTACGAGGATCCATTTCTAATCATCGTAACTTGAACTTCGTGACATGATCGAATCACGATGTTTAGGTTGGGTATTGGTTCATCATCTCATTCGGAGAATGAGATGACCTCATTTCCAACTGGCATAAATGCCACATGATCAGGAAACATGATCATCTGTTGACCAATGAACCAGTGGCTAGAGTTTCACTGGGAACCCCTGGTTTGTTTGTATATCACACGTGTATTGATGTTTCCACTCAATACAGTTATAGCATGATATAAAACTTAATCATAAACTATATGAAATATGATAATAGTCCTTACTACTATTTGACTCTAGGGCATATTTCCAACACATCACGCAAGGGCACTATTGATCCAACAAGAGCAACCACAAGCGCAACCACAAATGCAACCGCAAGTCTACCACCATCGGCCGCGTCACATACTTGACACAACAAGTGATGACTCCAATTTGGAGAATCAAGCTCGTCATCGACGTGAAGCTCTCCAAGATCCCCCTCCTCGTCATCAACGTCACGAACGTCCGTACCGATACCATGGTCATCACGAGGCGCCTCCACCACCTCAACAAAACTTGGAGCATCGAGTGATACAAGTTGAGCGACGCCCACCACGTCAAGAGGCTCACGACCATGATCTTCGCCGTGAGGCCCATGTGCCTAATCACCATCATCAACCGAGGAACGAGCCTCCCCTTCGTCATCAACCGCGTCAAGAGGCTCCACACCCTCACCACCATGAGGCCCAAGCGCCTCAACATTACCAACAACCGCTCTAAGAGCAAGAGCAAGCTCCGCAAGAGCAAGCACAAGAGCAAGCTCTGCAACATCAATATCAAGAGCAAGCTCCGCAACAAGGTCGCGAGAACCAAGTTCCACCTCCTCAAACACAAGATCTCTTCGACAAGCTACAAAACTTGAAACAAGGCACCAAGTCAATTGAAGAGTTCTACAAGGAAATGGAGAAAACCATGATGCGAGCTAATGTGAGAGAACTTGAAGAGTAAACCATAGCAAGGTTCCTCAACGGTTTGAGCCACCCAATAAGGAATATTGTTGCCTTTCAACCGTACAAGAACCTCACCGATCTCCTCCATCAAGCTACCAAAACTGAGCGACACTTGCAAAAGGAGAATGCATACGAAAATTCCAAGTCATGCTTGGCGTCCATCAATGCAAATGCTCCCGCAAAGCCAACAAACCAAGCAACGAGCTCATCCAAGCAAGCAAATACCGTGATAGCACCCTCCTCCAACACGACATCGGATAGTCAAGTCACTTGCTTCACGTGTGGAGTGAACGGTCACAAGTCATATGAGTGCACCAATTCACGAGTGATGCTTACAGATGAGAATGGTGCAACCTACTCCGTAAGTAAAGAGGAGTATGAAGCTCTCACTCAACGAGCTATTGCAAGGACATCCGCAATGGAAGAGGATGACACACTTGTATGCGAGCATGATCCGGGCCCCGCACTTGTCATAGCACAAATCTCGCCAACAAACTCCATCCCAAGGGAGGACCAACGCCTCAATATCTCCCAAACTCGTGCCGGATTTGATGGCAAGTCCATAAAAGTGATCATCGATGGAGGTAGTTGCCAAAACCTCGCAAGCACGGAGCTTTGTGAGAAACTCAAGTTGCAATGCATAGAGCACCCTCACCCCTACCATGTCCAATGGCTTGATGACAATGGAGCACTCAAGATAACGTTAAAGGTCCACATCTCCTTCAAGATTGGACCATATGAAGACACCGTCGAGTGTGATGCCGTGCCAATGTCCGTGTGCCACGTGCTACTTGGAAGGCCATGGCAATATGATAGAGAAGCAATACATCATGGTTCCACCAACCACTACTCCTTCAAGTGGAACGACAAGAAATTTGTGCTCCAACCGATGACGCCTAGTGTAGCACCTCGGTAAAACCACTACTAGAAAACCGTTTGTATTTGTGCATCATCATGACTGCATGCTCATGTCATCATGCCACATTGCATTTGAGCATCATCATCATCATGCATATGTTTGTCTAAGACTATTTTGCAAAAGCCTATTTTCATTTTTCCAGATATCCCCCTCTTTTATTTCAAATCTAAACCCCAGGTCTTCCTGGATATTTTATTTATCTAAAAACTATTTGCAAAAGTCTTTTGTATAAAAATAAATGAACAAACAAAATAAACACTATTTTTCTTAGGGGAGCCAGCCAGCCAGGCCAGTGGCCTAGCTAGCCAGCTACTACCCCGACCCAACCCAAAAACAACCAGACCCTAGCCCTAATTCCCTCACCCTGCCTACCACCTACTCCTACCTGCCGCCGCCACACCCCAGCGCGCAGCGCGCACACACTACCGCACTACACGCCGCACCGCACCGCACCTCCCCTGTCACGTTGCACGCCTCACACATGAACCCACCCTCCCTGACCGACAACCACCCAACGGCCCGGCCCCACCTTCTTCCGCATACGACGCACACAGCACCCACCCCGCACGAGATCCCCATGACCCTCTCACCTCGCGATCCCCAACCCCCGACGCGCCCTCCTCCTCGCCGATCGATCCCCGTCGCCGCCATGGCTGCCCCAAGTTCCCTCGACCGCGAGCCACCGCCACCTCTGTTCGTTGCGGCGCATCTCGTCTCGCCTCTGCAGCGCCGCTGGCCGCCCTCATCGTCGAGCCTCATCTCTGTTCCGCGCCGCCGTTGCCGTCTCGACCGCCAACGGCCGCGAGCGCCCTCACCGTGGCGTCTCTCCTGCTCTGGCGAGCCGCCGACGCCCAGCGAGCTCCTCCCCGTCCCGCGTGAAATGCCTCCGACGCTGAGCTCATCGATCTCGCTGCACTGCTGTTCCCCGTCGTCGCTTTCCCATCGAGCCTCGACCCCGTAGCCGCGAGCTCGCCTTCCAGCGCCTTGCCGCCCCGCGCGTCGGTCGCAGCTGCCGTCCTCGCTGTGCCTCCCTCTTCCTCGTGCGCCCTGCCGTCTCGAGCCCCGTTGCCGCCAGGACGTCGGCCTCCCGTCGCCGCGGCCCCGTCCTGCAGCGACCGTGGTCTCCATTTCTCTGACTCAAGCTTCCCTCGCGCCGGCTATAGGAACATGGACTTTTTGTTTTCCGGTTGACCTTGGCTCAGATGGTGTCGTGATGCCGTGGTGTGCTACTGCAGGTCAAGGCATCCTGTTGAGCGGTGTTGTTGATGCGGCTATTCAAGCCCACCCTTTGGACAAAGCACCGTACCAACCCGATGTCGACAAGTAGAAGATTGAACATGGTACCCCGTGAAGACCTCGGATCCTTGAAACCGAAGATTCGAAGACCGATCTAGTTGAACCGAACCATCAAAGCGACAAGTTCTCCATCCCGAAATGCCATGACCTCCTTCATGGACCTGATGGTTGGACCCGAAGACCCCGTCCCCGGTTTTCGAAGATCGATACCGCCGAAGACCAATCCCGAACCCCACCAATCCCTCGAGACTCCAAGATCTTCGGAACCCTAATGTGATCCCCTACCTCGAGACCCCTATTTTTATAACATATAACATCCAACTTCTCGCATGGTAAATATTCATACTCGCATACATATTCATGTGTTTGGGGGCATTATGCCGATTCACATAATAATTAAATATGGAGGCCATATGCGGGCTAATCTAGTCTTATATTGGCTCCATTTAGATTTGTGTAGCGAACCGATGCCATGTTTTGCATTGTCAAGTGAACATTTAAATTGCGGGGTAACTAAACAACATGAACCATTAATTAATTGTCCGGACCCCGGTTCCGCTTAATATTGCCTAATTGCATTGCATTTTTGCCATGTCATGCACCATACATGCATCATGCCTGATCTTCTGCCGTAGTAATAAATAGTGTATCCGGTATTTCTTCTAGTGTTTTGCTTCTTCACGGACTAGGCTGATGAGTTGATGCGAGTGTCGACCCGATCTCCGATGAATCTTCGACAGTGTTTCCCAGACGAGCATCTTCCCCTTTCAACCTATTTTGCATTTATAGTCTTTACTTCCTCCTGTTGATCTACTGCTATCCGTATTGCGATGCTTTAGTTTCTGTGCACCATTTATATTCCTTGCAGCCCTATATTGCCTTGGACACATCCTATTGCCTGTTGTCTGATAGATAGTCGGCCTTGCGAGTCGTAGTTGCTTGCTTAGGTGCTGCTTCGCGTCGTTGTTGTTCCACCGTTATTGGAAGGTTGGCACATGCTTAATGGTGGAGATGCTTAATGGTGGAGAGGATCATGACTTTAAATACAACTATTAAATTGCTGGGATAACTAACGAAAGAGGCACCGGTGGGCAATATATGCTATTTGGTTTTTCATGTCCACTTGTGTCTCGTAGGCCCCGAGTACTTGATACCTGTTCCTTGACTATTCGCACTATCCACATCCGGGAGGCCCTATGGATCCCCCTTAGCCAGAGCTTGATTCATTTCTTATTTCTTGGGGCCACAAACTAGTTTGGGGCTTTATTACTATCCTCCTGTACTTATGCCATGTTTTACTGCTTTATTTATGATTGTGCGTGGAGCACCTGTACTATTTAGGATTGCGGAGTGTTTTCGCGGTATCGATAAACCCAGTCACACTTTCGGGTTCCCAGTCGTTTACAGCCATTGGCGCAAACCTTGGGTCCGTCTTGGAGCCGGCCAACTTCGTTGTGGGTAGCTTAATGGTGTGGCCCCCTGAAATAATTTATGAATCCTGTGATTGCTTTGTCGTGAAAGCCTCGTTGGGTTTTGATTTGGTTTTTCCGAGGTTGATCATGTGTGTGTTGCTATTTGTGCACCCCTGCAGGGTAAATCTTTCTGAAAGCCGTGTCCGCGGTTATGGACGACTTGGAGCATAGTATCTCGATCATAGACAAGCATAACTAAAGTAGTGTTATAAATTTGACTTAATATGTGACTAGTAATCAGCTTCACTACAATGGAATGGATAATAAAAGTGCCAACAACTGGTGGAATTGGGGTGTATCGTGTCATGTTATACCTGCCTAGTAAGTATCGCAACTCCAATGGAATGAAATAAAAGTGCCAACAACTGCTGGGTTCGGAATGTCACATGCTAATTGTATCTGACTAGTAAGTACTGCAACTACAACTGAATGGTTAACTAAAACTGCCCACTACTTACGCTATCGGGATGACTCATGCTATCTATATCTGACTAGTAAATGCTACAACTATAATGGAATGAATAAAACTGCCCACTATGTGAGTTCCTCGGTTTGACTCTCTCGTTTGGTCTCGAGGGGGAATACCAGGATGGGTATGATTGTTGTTAGTATCAGGTTGGTCTCGACTAGGTCTCTCTTATCCCTCTCTAATAGCCGACAATAGCATCGAGTCTCTATAGGTTGTTTAGTGCATGTTGCGCTGCCGCTTCAGTCTACTATACCTATGTAGGCGAGAGCCGCCGAATTCTAGCCTCGCCGTGTACTGGCCTCAGTACTGACGCTCCTCTTTTTCCTTTGCCCTTTGTCGGCACCCCTTTTGTTTTAGCAGGTTTGAGATCGACGTCGTTAGCAGGGTTACCCTTCCGGCTTGGCCTGGGCAGGGTTATGGACGCCATTGGTTATTCTTCAGGGCTCTTAGCTCAATTTGCTTCTTATCCGTACTCGGATGCTGTATCGTTTTCAAGGTGATTTGGATCTTTGTACTGTATATCTGTATTCTTGACTCTGCGAGTCGTTGATGTATATATATCTGTTTTGTGGGTTCCATCGTGGACTAATCTGTAATGGTATTACTTCGTTCTCCACCCGCACGCAAGTGCCTGGTGGGCGTCCTTGAATCGTTTCTATGCGGGTTTGGCGGGAAGCACTAAAACTTGCATAGGGACGATTCGAGGGTGTTACACCTAGCCAAGTCATCGCATCCAACATGACACCCGTTAACAAGATAAAGCAAGCTAAGGACCCTTGTGAGACGAGTGGTGCGAGAGTGAACCACCATCAAGAGAGTGAGTGCCACAAGCCAAAAATGAGTGAAAAAATCATGAGTGCCACGACGCAAGCCACAAAATGTGAGAAGAGAGACTTGAGTGTGACCCATACTAATAATCATTCATACAATTCTCTCTCTTTGTTGTCGGTTTTGCAGGGTACCCAAGATACACCACCAACTACAAGGATAAGGCTACAAGATCTCCAACCACAACATGATGGCACGATGTATCACAAGCTCTTCAACAAGTTTGAGAATGGCTTCGACACCGGTGATCCAACCATGTACAAGAACAAGGCCAAGGACACACCTCCTTCCTTGCATGATGAACGAACAATCGTCTCCGACCGCGACGTCAAACTCATGAGCTACTTATGGAAGACCCTCATGGCCAAGCTCGGCGTCAAGCTACTCTTTTCATCCGCATCGCATCCCCAAACTGATGGCCAAACCGAAGTTGTCAACCGCAGCCTCGGGACTCTCCTTCGTGTGTTGATCAAGAAGAACTTGAAGGATTGGGAGGAATGCATCCCACACGCCGAGTTCGCCTACAACCGTGCCAAGCACTCAACAACCAAGATGAGTCCATTCATGATCGTCTATGGTTTCGAGCCCCTCACCGCGCTCGACATCCTACCACTACCTCTCCATGAGCGCACAAACATGGACGTCAAGAAGTGCGCACAAGCTATGAAGACGCTTCATGAAGAAACAAGAGCTACTATCGAGCAACAAGTCCTTCGCCAACTTCAAGGTTAAACAAGGACAAGAAGGAGATGATCTTCCAAGAAGGTGATCTTGTGTGGATACACATGAGCAAGGACCGCTTTCCCAAGGAACGAGATTCCAAGCTCAAACCAAGAGGAGATGGCCCCTTCAAGGTCCTCAAGAGAATCAACAACAAATCCTACATCATCGACATACCGACCTCCAAGTACCTTGCAAGCAATACATTCAATGTCAAGGACCTTTCACCCTACCATGGAGTTGTTCAAGATGATAACCATGAAGAGTCGAGGACGACTCTTTCCCAAGGGGGGAGCTGATGCAGCCCGTCCTACGGACGCTCCTACATCTACACCACCAAGTCCCCCAAGTGGACCCATGACTCGTTCTCGAGCCAAGCTTCTCCAAGCTAAGGTGAATTCGCTCTTGTACTCATGTGAATTCGATACACCCCTGGATGGCTTGCTACTTCATGCCCCGACACTATGCATCATCAGGTATGAAGACACGAGCCAGGGGAGCGACGCAATAGCCAACAGCTGCCAGGAGACCGCGGTACTACCGGCCCCTGGAAGCGGTACTACCGCCCAAGCGGTACTACCGCTCATGGACGACGGTACTACTGCTCCGGACAGAGAGATGGACTTGAAGCCCCAGATCCCACCAGTACTACCGCACTCAGCAAGCGGTACTACCGCGCGCACCCGAAGACTCTCGCCAAAGCCTCTGCCCGCTCCGGTACTACCGCTCCCTTCCAGCGGTACTACCGCATCAGACTGGTACTACCGCTCGACTGACCAGTACTACCGGACACCCCAGGGCCTGCGCACTCTAGCTCGACCCTTTGGCCTTGTAACGTACCCTTTTGATACTTTAGTTACCTAAACTACCCCTGAACCTGTGGCTGGCCTATATATAGCCCCTACCTCTATTGTAAGCCCCCGGCATGATATTGGAATTAGTGGAAACCCCTTGTGGATCTATCTAATTCTTGCCTCATGCTCCTTGACCAAGGAGCACCAATATCACCAAACCTCGTTGGAGTTTGCATCGTGCCTCCGCGTTGTACAAGGCCTTGGCATTGGTGTCCCTTTGCCAAGACGTCAAGATCTCACCGAGGCTCCCATCTCGCCTTGCCGGTTCGAGAGAGAGTCCTCCGCCCGACGCCAATCCTAGGGATTGCGCCGGACCGGTCACCGCCGGCGTGAGCTATTGGTGTTTATCGTGGTTTTGCGTGTGTGTGTTCATCGCGTTCTTCGTGCGGGTGTTTGTCATGTTCATCCTTCCCTCCTTCCCCCGCACTCCACCCTCGATTTGAAAGGGAATCGTGAAAGATCGGGCCACCCTAGAGGTTTGCCCTCAATAAGGGGCAAACCTGTTATTGTCCTAAGTTGATGTGTCTTGATGAAGATAAAGGTGGAAGAAAGTAAAAGATCAAAACAAGGTATTTGACCTTACCTACGAATTGTTGAGTGGTGCAGCGGAATTTGTTTCGTGAAACCAAACTCTACAAATAGAGGAGAAACCAATGATAATGATCATAAAGTTTCAGGGAATACTTTTACTAAAGAAGGCAGGATTCAACTATATATTCTACAAGTTTGTGGAATTATATTGTTGATTCACTTGTCATGTTTTGAACAAGCCATACCTACAAATTACAAAGAAGCGTGATGGACCTGAATGCGAGAAATGACTAGGAGTCATAAAATCCTATATTAAGTTACATTTAAGATTGCAAAGTAACATGTTACTTGATCTCATTAAAGTAAAGAAGTTTACTTGATATTTCTGAATGAATGAAAATTCATAAGAAAGAAATGAAACTTAATGAATGACAAAAAGCTTGATTTGTCACAAGTTTGGACAAATTCAAGGAGTTGACTACAACAGTAGTGATGCTTAAAATCTTTTGGATTTACACTAGAAATATATGGATGTTGAAGTCTCATAAGTGGAATTCTCAAATTGATGATGATCAAAGAATTTTGGAATGTCCAAGATTATCGAGAGGACATAGATTTGAGTGGGAGGAAATCAGCTTGGCTAATTCATAATATGTAGCTGACATATTTTGAGTGGGAGCTAAGTGAAATCCCTGGATCTCAAACATGAATGTCATATTTGAGTGGGAGCGTGAAATCATTCTGGGATATGTGGACGACATATATGAATGATGTGATTGGTGTTAATAATGTTTAAGTTAGATAAATAAGGATGAAGTTGAAGTTATTAAACAATAAGATCTATCGAGATAGATTGGTGAGTTTAATAAACACTGAATGTCGAATGCTTCCTAGACTTGATTCTGAAAGATGTTCAGAATGTCCTAAGCAAGAGTCTGAAGAAGCTCATAATGGAACAAGGTGAGAAAGTAGTTCTTACTATATGAAGCATTGAGTATTGTAACTATGGTTAAAAGAAAGAGATGCGTTGCATCTTCTATGCATCAGTCATAGGTTCTTCCACATAACCATGTTGTATACTCGACGTAATGTGACCCGAAGTTCTGGTTGATAGGACAAAGTCTTAACTATAAGAATATGTCTTTAAGTGATTCCTGAGTTGATCACTGAACCAGAATTAAGTTTGTACTTAAATGACAAGAAGCAGTGTAAGTGGCATAGATGCATTTCATGCACTAGGATCTACATAGATATAGAAGTATAAAGGCTACATCTGATGTGATGTATAATGTTATGGTGGGGCTAGTTCGCTTTTAACATAGAATGATGTGTCCCAGGGCCTAGTGCCCATGAGAAAGCCCTCGAGGTTGATCTAATGTCACTGTAAGCTCTTGGAATCCAGCCTCGTTTTGCTGCCATGACTATAATATATACACAAAGGATAGCCAAGTGTGTTTCGAAGTTTAGATGACAACGATGAAAACGACCGTCATCATAAACACTAGAAACAAAAGTTTCACTTTGTCGCCAAACAAATACTTCGACCCATTATAAGATAATGGAGTGAATGTCAAAATTAGGAAGACATTAACGATTTGCAAAAGACATAATGATCTGGTAAAACAGAACATGGACATGACGTTTCCCATGAGCATCCATGATCTGTAAACACATATGGTATATGGTTTATATGAGTAAAATGCGAGCTAGATAATTTGTAGTCTAGTGCAAGTGGGAGACTGAAGGAGATATGCCCTAGAGGCAAATAATAAATAGGTTTTTATTGTCATATCTCAATTAGTTTATAATAGTTTCATATTGTGCTATAACTGTGCCAAGTAGAAACATTGGTACAGGTGTGGTATGAAACAACAAAGTCCCTAGTAGCCTCTATTTCATACTAGTTCGTTGGTCACGAAGATCATCTGGGTTTCAAGATTATGGGCATTTATGTAGACTGACAACAGGATCATATCATTGGAGAATGATGTGATTGGACATTCCTCGAAGGATTGCAACACGATCAAGTCATATAGTTCATTGTTGCAATAGCTATACCTAGACTCCTTCTCCTTAGACCGTGAGTTGATATCAATCACAGTCTCCTGAGAGTGCTTAGATAGCATTAAGCGCCACTTGGTAATACAGTGGTTATAAAGGTGTGTTCAGGTACTCGGAGGAATCGTAGAGGCAATATGTCAAGAGCGGGATTTGTTCACCCACATGACGGGTAAAGATACATACGGCCGGCTTGGTGAGATTACATCCATAAATGTTGCAACATGTGACTAGGTCACGGGGATGTAATATTACGGTAACAAGAAAACATAACTTGTGGTGAACGAGATTGAACAAGGTATGGGATACCAATGATCGGATCTCGGACAAGTTGTATCGAGAAACAAAAGGAAGAGGATGCTACATTTAGCGGTTCAAACGACATTGTCATCAGGATGCATAGGGGTCACATGGATATCCCTGGTCCATCTGTTGATCATTGATACAGATCATGTCTAGAGCATTCCCGAGCCGTGAGAGGATGCACTTAAGGGTACGATGAGAGCGATTATTTGTAAGACGGAATCATAGTAGAGAAAGAGAAATCCGGAATTGTTCTGCAGAGATATCCGAAGTTGTTCAGAGAAAGAATAAAGAACCGGAATCATTCCGGGAAAGATCCGAAGTCGTTCAGAGGAAATCGAAAGGGAACCGAAAGGTGTTTCGGGTCAAGACGGGTTTTGTAATATGTATTTACATATTAATTAGTGTAATTAATATTAAATATAATGTTAAAATCTAATTTGAAGGGTTATTCCACTAATGGGCTAAACTTCCTAGGGAAAAAGGGCCCATGAGGGAAAACCGAAGGGGGAAGGGCCAAGGCCCAGGCGCCTCAAGGGGGCCCACCTGGCCAGCCTAGGGCTGTGCGCGGGGTAGGGCTCACCCCTGGACGGCTGGCCCATCAGGCCCATGCGCCTCCCCCTCTCCCTTGAATAGTCCCACATGGGAAACCCGAAGGGGAGGGCACACCCCCTCCCCCTATATAAAGGGGTGCCCATGGGTGGGATTATACACACCAATTTTTGGAGAAGTCCTTTGGTTGACTTCCTCCTTCCCTCTCTCTCTAGCCCTTGTGACCATGGCCCCAAGTCTAGGCTGTGCGATCGAGGTATACCTGCAGTACGCCGTTGCGTTGCAAGGATTCCAAGCCGGATATCAACTTCCACACTCCCGGCGGGATCGGGAAGCCGGAGGTCTCATCGTGCACCGGATGTATACCAAGACACGAGGCGCAACACTTGGGGCGCTTAAATGTCGTGAGCCGGAGCTGTTGCATGATGAAGATGAAGATGAAGAAGGAGCAAGGGGTGACTTGCGAGGAGCTTCGTGACCTTGATGTTGGCTACGAGTAGGACTACTTCAACCACGTTCCCCGCGGAACGTTAACCGCGTACGGTCTACAAGGGTATGTATTCTATACGCATTGGCTGTTACTGCATTACAACATAGATAGATCATAGGCAGTTTTTGGGGTTACATCGTAGGAAATTTTTTGTTTTCTGCTGCGATCCCCAACAGGCCACAAGCAGATGACCACACGCAGGCGGGAGAATGAGAACATGCTGGACGGGACGGGGCGTGGTGGCGGGGAGGAGGCACAACGAGACGGTGGACTGTGATGGTGGGGAGGAGGGAAGGTGGGGAACTAAACATATTGAGGGAGTTTTTTTAGTTCCCGTCTCTCGGCCGCTCAGGATAGTGCTGCTCTTTTTTGCCCAACTTTGACCATTTCGGGCAGGTCGACATGAGTAGCACGAGGCACACGACCTGCAAGCTTCCTCCGTTCACTAATATAAGAGCTTCTAGCTTTTTAAAAAATGCATGTACCTAGATATGTTTATTGTTTAGGTTCATTTATTTTAGTCTAAATCTAGTCTAATTTAAAATATCTACTCCCTCTGATCCAAATTAGTTGACTTTGTTTTGTCTAGATTCGATGTATCTAGCACTAAAACAAGTCTAGATGCATTCGAATCTAGACAAATCTATGTCAACTAATTTGGATCAGAGCGAGTAAAAGATTTCACATTAGGGAACGAAGAGAGCAATAATTTGGGGGAAGGTGCAAAACTAATACTCACAGTCGTGACATCGTATCTTTATATATCAAAGGAGGTTACTGATACGTTACAACTCACGTACACGTACAGGGTCAGGTTTAGACTGTAACACGGTCCATGTAAATTAAATGCTAACACATATTCTATCGTGGGGAGCCGGGTCGGCCGACCAGGCTCGACCCCCTGCTGGCTCCGCCCATGACTAAGAGGGAGGGGCCTTCTAGAGGGGTGTGGTCCAACTTAGCTCTGGCCCCTATAGAAGGGCCCTGTAAGCCGAGCTAGCTGAATATTCTCCTGTTGGGGGTTAGACTGTTATGGGGTAACCCCGTGGGTGGCCCGATGTTCAGGGATCTCGTGGTCAAATCAATGGGAAAGCGAGGGGAAAGGGAGAAGGTAACCGAAGCGGACGCACACCTCGCAAAGAACACGATGAACACACGCAAAACTCACACGATATAAGGCCGATTTCTCTCACTGGTAGCCACCAGTCCGATAGAATCCTCGCAAGGAAAGATTGGTCAACGTGTTCCCTCGATCCCACACGGAGAGGGAAGAACACCTTGGAGAGGGTCTTGACGTCTTGGCAAAGGGACACCGATGTCAAGGCCTTGTACAACAAGGGAGACACGATGCAAACTCCAACGAGGTGATGACGATAGTCGATCCCCTTTGGTAGAAGGGGATGAGGCAAAACTAGAGATTCCACAAAGGGGGTTTTATTTAGTCTATCATCTATGCCTAAGGGATACAATGAGGGGTGGGGGCTCTATTTATAGGCCAGCCACAAGTTCAGAGGTAGTTTGGGCATAAAACTAGGGTTTGGTGCGGAATAGAGGGGTACATGGGCCAAGGGCCCAGATGTTGGCTCGTAGGCCCATCACTTAGGCCGGACAGTCCGGGTCAGGTGGACCGGACAGTCCGGGTTGGCCGGACACTCCGGGTAGAGTCCGATGTAGCACACAGAATGTCCGCGCCAGGATGGGGCTAGGATAGGCCGGACACTCCGGTGTGGTCGAGTCAGACACTCCGGTAGCGCCGAACATTCTGGCTGGCATCGGGCGGACTCTCCGGGGCGAAGACGGTGGAGACTCCGGTTCTTGAGCTGGCTGCTCCAGGTCCATCTTCTTGGGTGACTTGGGGACAATCTTGGGGACTTGGCTGACTTGGGGATGATCTTGGGGACTTGGCATTGTAGATGTAGTAGCGTCCGCAGGACGGGCTGCATCAGCTCCCCCCTTCAAAAAGAGTCGTCCTCGACTCTTCATGCACATCACTAAGAAGATGATGTCGAGAGACCTTCTTGATCCCGGGGTTCACCATATAGTCGTCCTTGAGAAGCTTGATGTGGCAACTCTTCAATGTTCCTTCACCTTCCATGAAGCCTACAAAGCTCACAACAAAAGCGAAGCAACACTCAAAGAGTAGCCAATTCATGAAGATTATAGCATGAGTCCTCAAGTAGAAGGACGTCACCTTATGATGTAGAGATAGCTTGTTGAAGGGCAGCCATAGGTAACTCTCTTTGATTCGTCTTGTCAACTCTTTATCCATAGAGGTTGACGCGTATGCAATTGTACCTTCACACAACAAATACCAAGCAACATATGTTTGTGTGTGTGATAGAGGAGCATGTCATTTTTGGCATGTCCATTCTTGTTCACAACACTATTAGCACAACTCAAGTATAGCAAACGGGATGCATATGCAAGGTCAAAGTGCATGGAAATCGTTTGAACATCATCCAAATGTGGGAACTCAAAAAATCCATAAAGCGTCTTAATGTGGCACTCAAAGAAATTGACTAAGATATAGATCAATATCTTTGATGCAAGAGCAGGAGAATTCAGCAAAAACACATGTGGAAGAATATCCAAAGCAACAACATTATGTGTGCAAACCAACCATTGGAAAGAACAATTGTTCAATATGTTGGATGCCATACACATATCATCAAAAGCAAAGATCATGGGGGTATGAGTATCGCAAGCGAAAGAAAAAACAACATGTTTGCAAACAAACCATATGATAGAGCAAGTGGTCCTTATGTTTTTGCAACAACAATACGAGAGACTTGGAAGCTCTCATGACAATAGATGCTCAAAATGGCATTATGGTTGCACACAAAACGTCAGAAAGAGAAATCGTTTAACATTTTTGTTGCAAAACACAAAGCATCAATACCCAGTAACAATGAAACATGATTGTCACAAGGTGAAAGAATACCATTAACATGCTTGCAAGCTAACCATAGGAAACAACAATTTGTCAACATGAAAGATGCAAAGCATGCAAAAGGTATCATAGCTGGGTTTGATCTTGAACTCACTTGGGGGATGCTCTCTAGAGCTCTTTTTGTCAACTCGTGCTCAACCGAGGTCGACATTCTTGTGCGGGTACCTACACACATCATACACAAAAGGAATAATGTGTGTGCATGGTAGAGAAACACATCATCCATCATGACGTATCTCTTCTTGTGCACATCACCATTAGTGTCAATCAAGTATGAAAAATATGCATGGTGAGTATGCAAGTGGGGAACATGCTTATCATGGCGATCTCAAAATCTCCAAAATTTGAGAAAGCTATGGGGGCCATCTCAATATAAACCATATGAGAACCATTGTTGCAAGCAAAACAAGTGAAAGAGCAATTATTCAACTTATTGCAAGCAACGGGAGAAATTGTGAAACACTCATGACAAAGCATTATCCGAGGGGTACCATTGGTAACATCATTACAAGCAAAACATTTTAAAGAGCAATTGTTCAACAAGGTGCAAGCAATGATGTCATCAACGTAACGTTTAGAGCGTATCATGTCTATGGCAATATCATGGCAATAAAGGGAATCTACATGGTCATCATGATGCATAGCAAGATTAACACATGGGAATAAGAGTGGAACATATGTTATGTCACAAGTATCATCCATAGCATGCAAGTCATCACAAATCATCATGTCCACTAGTGGGATCATGGCATCATCAACACCCATATTGTTACCTTGTTCATACCTCTCATATGAAGTGGGTGTTGTGGTAGTATTGGCCTCCATGTGGGCGACTTCTTCATCCAATATGGGGATGGTGTCAACTTCATCCACCATGTTCATCTTCTCGGTTGGAGGCATCATCATCTCCAATCTTGACGCTTCTTGATCCATGGAACCTAGCACATCATGGGAAAACACACTAGAGGTAGAGGGTAAGTCGTTAGAAATCAAAGTGGTCTCACATGACCTATCAACTACCACTCTCAACTCACTCGGTGTATCACTCATGCCCTCAAAGTGGAAGCACTCAATCTCATGTATAGTGGAGTCGCTCATCTCACTCTTGCTTTCACTCAAGTGGGCTAAGTGGCTCTCATACTCACATGGGATTGGTACCACATCATCACTCAAGCATGTAGGGATAGGCTCGGTGTGCTCAACTCCTTGCGCCTCCTTTGGTGAAGGGAAAATCCCATGCTCACCAATCTTAACCTTGTCGTCGCCATATTGCACCTTGGCTTGTGTAGTTCTCTTGACGTACTCGTCCAACTTGGCGAAGTAGAGGTCTTCATCTTCCTCATCCATGAAGTTGCATGCGTCATATAGGACGTCAAGTTTTGGCGTTGAAGCTTGATGGCGTCGAGGAGAGCTTGCTCTTGGTGCCACTTTGGTGGTGGCACGAGTAGTTGAAGGTGCCTTATGATGGTGTCGACGGAGGTCATTGGCGTGCCTTGCCAAAGGTGATATGGGGTGGCCCGATCTTCTCAGTAAGAGGATGGCGATGATGACGGTGGGTGATAGATAACTAGCCTGTAGCTATGAACTCTCCCGCTCGATCCCTGATGCCAATGCAACAGCTCCCGAACCTTGTAGGATATTCACAACACCACGCTCTTGCGCACGCAGCCGTGACCACGAACGGTAGTATGCAATCTACTAATTCCCAATGGAACAACATATCACACTCAATTATAGTCGGTAGATTCGAACACAGGGTAATTCCAGAGGTTCTATGAAAGAAACAACTCCAAAATATTTTAACGTGGTCTGAAACCTAACTAGAGGTCGTCCAAGGGCTGATAAGGGCGGCTGGGGCGGCCAGAAACCGAAACTAAACGCAAACGACTCAAACTGATACAAACCGACTCGGACCAGATTCGGTCGGCGGGCGGACACTCCGGTCGAAATCGGCCGGACAGTTCGGTCAGGCCGGACACTCCGGGTGAAGTGTGCCGGACAGTCCGGTCTGGCCGGAAACTTTGAAGTTTCCGGGTGGTGTCCGGGTAGTATCTGAACTGGCAGACAGAATGTCCACGCCAGTTTGCCTCTCGACCAGGCCGGATAGTCCGGGTGGAACTGGCCGGACACTCCGGTCGTGGCAGATCTTTTTGCCTCCATCTTGATGATCTTCTCTTGCGCCTTCCTCCCGCTCCTCCCTCGCGCATCCCTGGGCGATCATCATGTTGGGCTTCTCTTGTAGCCCTTCTCCTCCTCGTGCCATGCTTGTTTCTCCAACGAACCTGATCATACATAAATGCATAGACTTAGGAAGTATAAAGTTCTCATCAATCAAAGTACCAGATTCGTTTAGGAGTAAATTCACCTGTTGTTCCAGTAGCTTAGCACGAGCTCTTGTAATAGGTCCAATTCTAATCTCATTGGACTGATCCTTTGTTGCAACATTTGTAGCATCTTCAGTAGTCATTGGGGTAGGTGTAATTGTAGGGATGTCCTCATCATCTCCCCCCCTTCAAAAGGCATTGACCTCGATGCTCCAAGGTCTTCTCTAGCATATGGTGACAAATCAACAACGTTGAAGCTGTTGCTAACTCCACCAAACTCCTCAATAGGTATATCAACCGAGTAGGCGTTATCATTAATCTTGGCTAACACCTTGTAAGGACTAGCACCACGTGGCTTCAATTTTGACTTTCGAAGTAGTGGGAACCTATCCTTGCGTAGATGCACCCAAACCATATCTCTAGGCTCGAACAACACTTCTTTCCTTGCTTGATTCCTTGCAGCAGCAATGTTCTTGCCTTTCTTCTCAGCAGCCTCTCGAGTCTTCTCATGTATTTTCTTCACATAATCAGCACGTTTTGATGCTTCCATATCAACTCTCTCATGTAATGGCAGAGGCAACATATCAAGTGGCGTCAATGGCTTGAAACCATACACCACCTCAGAAGGACAAAGCTGAGTAGTTGAATGCACATCCCCGTTGTAAGTAAACTCAACATGTGGCAAACACTCTTCCCACTCCCACAGATTCTTTTTAATCATGGTCCTTAGCAGCTGTGACAATGTTCGATTCACCACCTCCGTTTGACCATCGGTTTGGGGATGACATGTAGTACTGAACAGCAACTTCGTTCCTAGCTTTCCCCATAAGGTCTTCCAAAAGTAGCTCATGAACTTCACATCACGCTCAGAAACAATTGTCTTTTGTACTCCATGTAATCTCACGATGTCCCTGAAAAACAGGTTAGCAACATGCGACGCATCGTCGCTTTTGTGGCAGGCAATAAAATGAGCCGTCTTAGAAAACCTATCCTCTACCACAAATATAGAATCATGACCTCTCTGAGTTTTAGGTAGACCTAGCACAAAATCCATAGTAATGTCTTCACATGGAGTAGTCGGTACAGAGAGAGGTGTATACAAACCGTGAGCTTTAGCTTAGATTTCGACTTGTGGCATGTAATACATCAGCTCACAAATCTGTACACATCATGCCTCATCTTGGGCCAATAAAAGTGATCAGCAAGCATGAGCAACGTCTTCTCATGCCCAAAGTGACCCATCAAACCACCAGCATGTGATTCCTGCACTAAGAACAAACGCAACGACGATTCTGGAATACATATTTTGTTAGCTCGAAACAAATATCCATCATGTATATGATACTTATCCCATGCGTTTCTAAGAGCACACAAACGATATGGTTCAGCAAAATCTTAGTCAGTTGCATAAAGTGCACAAATAGCTTCTAATCCAGGAATTTTATCGTCAAGATTGGTTAATAGCATGTTCTTCCTAGATAGAGCATCAGCAACAACGTTCTCCTTTCCTTTCTTATAGTTAATGATGTAAGGAAAAGACTCAATGAACTCAACCCGTTTAGCTAATCTTCTATGCAAGTTTGATTGAGCTTTCAAGTATTTGAATGCTTCATGATCAGAATGTATGATGAATTCCTTTGGCCACAAATAATGTTGCCAAACCTCCAGTACTCTAACAAGTGCATATAATTCTTTATAATAGATAGAATAATTCAAACGAGCACCAGTCATTTTCTCAGAAAAAAATAAGCTACAGGCCGACCCTCTTGCATCAAAATGCCACCTATGCCTATACCACTAGCATCACATTCAACTTCAAATTGCTTCGAAAAATCAGGTAATGCAAGTAATGGTGCGGAAGTAAGCAAACGTTTTAATGTATCAAATGCAATGTCTTGGGCCGCGTCCCATACAAAAGGAACACCTTTCTTTTCAAATCATTTAATGGTGCAGCAATGGTGCTAAAATCTTTCACAAAGCGCCTATAGAAACCAGCGAGACCGTGGAAACTACGCACTTGACTAACATTCATTGGAGTAGGCCAATTCTGAATTGATTCAATTTTTGATTGATCTACCTCTCCTCCATGCTTAGAAACAACAAATCCTTGGAATATGACCTTATCTTTTGCAAATGTACACTTCTCAAGATTAGCATACAGTTTATTATCACGTAACACTTGCAAAACTTGTCTAATATGAGTGCAATGTTCAGATTCGGTGTGGCTGTATATAAGTATATCATCAAAGTAAACAACCACGAAACGACCAATAAACTCTCTCAAAACATGATTCATCAAACGCATGAAAGTACTAGGTGCATTAGTAAGACCAAATGGCATAACTAACCACTCATACAAACCGAATTTAGTTTTGAAAGCAGTTTTCCATTCATCCCCTTCTTTCATCCTAATTTGATGATAACCACTACGCAAGTCAATTTTAGAGAAAATAGCAGCACCACTCAATTCATCTAGCATATCCTCTAAGCGTGGAATAGGATGACGATATCGAATAGTGATGTTATTAATCGCTCTACAATCAACACACATGCGCCAAGTATCATCTTTCTTAGGAACTAAAATAACAGGAACAACACAAGGGCTAAGGGAGACACGAATGTACCCTTTATCCAACAACGCTTGTACTTGCTTCTGAATTTCCTTAGTTTCTTCGGGATTAGTCCTGTAAGGTGCACAGTTGGGAAGTGTGGCGCCAGGAATTAGGTCCACTTGATGTTCTATACCACGCAATGGAGGCAAACCTGCGGGTACGTCTTCTAGAAACACATCCCTAAAGTCCTGCAAAACAGAAGAGACACCAAGAGAAATAGGGGTCATGTCGTTAGAAACCAATACCTCGCCCTTATACATGAGCACAAGTGGCATGGTTGTAGGATCCTCACGAAACTCTCTCATATCCTCCTTGGTGGCTAGTATCAATAACCCAGGCACTCTCTCACTTTTCGTTATATCACTCACTTTAGGCTCAATTACATCAGGAACAGCTGTTACACAGTCTCGCCGAGTGGTAGTATCTTCCTTCAAGTTCACCTCTATCTTCTGGCGAGAATCATTCACCATTTCTTGTGGTGTCATTGGCCGCATAGTAATCTTCTTTCCTTTGAATTCCAAGTGATATGTGTTGGCTTGGCCATTGTGTTGAACATGGCGATCATAGAGCCAAGGCCGACCCAAAAGTAGGTGACAAACAGTCATAGGAACCACATTAAAATCAATAGAATCTTTGTATGGCCCTATTTGAAAATTCACACGTACCATATGATTTACCTTCATCTCACCATTGTTGCTCAACCATTGTATGTAGTATGGCTTGGGATGAGGTAAGTATGTCAAATTCAGTTTGGCACATAGTTCCTTACTTGCAAGATTTCTGCAGCTACCTCCATCAATAATTACCTTGCAAGCTTTGTTTGGTCCAACTAGAGCTTTTGTTTGGAACAATTTGCAACACTGGGATTCCTCAACCGGTTGCACACTAAGTACACGTGAAGATACGACAATAGTGGGTGCACGCTCAGCATATGCATCAGCACCATCCTCTCCATCATCAATATCATCATCACAAGCTTCATCTCCACTTTCTACTTCACCTTGTTCATTAACAAACATAACCTTGCTATTTGGACAATCTTTCTTGTAGTGACCTCTACCTCCACAAGTATGGCACACCACATCACGAGTATGTGCAGTAGACATGTTGGAACCCGAGCTAGCAGGAGCAGTGGGTTTCCGAGCATTAGAACCAAACAAAGGTGTACTTGCTGGCTTGGCCGATGGTGTAAAGGGAACAACAGCTGGTGGCGCGGCTGTAGAAGGTGTAGACCTAGCCGAAAATCTGCTAGAGGACGGAAAACAAGCACGTGACTTCGCCTCTTCTGCCAACTAGGATTCGGCCTCTCTAGCATGATGCAACAACTTATTCATGGTCTCATACTTGTGATGACGAACAATGCTCTTGATCGGTAACTTCAAATTGATTAGGAATCGCTGCATGGTCATCTCAATGGACTCACGAATTCTAGCACGCTGCATAAGCATCTCCATCTCCATGTAGTACTCATCAACTGTCATGGTGCCTTGCTTCAGTTGCGTCAATTTATCAAAAACTGATCGCAAGTAGTTGGTTGGTACGAAACGAGCTTTCCAGATTTGCTTCATCTCGCGCCAATCCCTCACAGGAAGTTCATTGTCCTCCCTCCTATGTTGCACAAGAGCATCCCACCAACGTAAAGCATAACCATCAAATTCAGATGCTGCAAGCTTGACCTTCTTATCTTCTGGATAGTCAAATAAGCGCCAGAGTTTCTCAATCTTCAACTCCCATGTGAGGTAGTCTTCAGGATCACTGGAACCATCAAACTTAGGAATTGAGAATTTTGGCTTGCCCAAACCATCATCAGCAGCTTGGTTGGGCACACGTTGACCACACCCAAGATGGGCAAACCCACGACCATGAGCAGGTGCATGGACAGGGGAATAGCACGTCCCCTGCCAACATGTGGAGCAGCATCAGCAGGGCTACCCTCATCGAAATCATCAAAGGCATCATCATGTTGAGGATCTTCCCTTCTATGTAAGGCGACTGTCAAACCCTCAATGGACTGCTGCAAGGTGGTGACATTGACATTGAGCGTAGCCACTTGCGTTTGGATAGTATCAACCGTCCCAACATGCTGATCCAATCTCATATTCATATCTTGGAGATTCTTGTCAATGGCATCTGTTGTGTTAGTAAACACACGTGTCAAGTGGGATTTCAAAGCCTCATATTCACGCCAATTGATGAGCTCCTCATCCTTCTTTTTCTACAACACAACATCATCATCACTAGTAGACATGATTAGTAGGTTAGTGCAAAAATCAGAATCTGTATGGTGGAAACTCTCACAACTCACTCACAACTAATAAGAAAGGAGATCTTACCGTTCCAAAGTGAATAGATATGCTCTACCAGACGAAATCAAAGACTGATGCACTTGATGTGATGAAGTGAATATCAAAGGTATAGAGAACGATCGCAGGGCACACAGGTTATGTAAAGTGGAGCTATAGGTATGGTAGCCTATCTACACCGCAAACAAGTCCTAGTGCTGATCGTACAAATACACAAGAAACACACAAAGTGGAGATAAATGTGGCAAAGCAACTTATGAAAAGTAATATTGCAATGCACAAGAGAGACGCTAGTAATAGCTCAAATAGAACAGGCACATGATTGCTCAATATACTAGTGCTATACACAACAAGGCCTCCAAAATTGCACACTTCTATATCTCTTTTTTTGTCAGACTTGTAGCTCTTTTTGTTTTGTTTTTTCAACTATATTACTCAATGCAAACGAGTACAGCAACGTATAACAGAACTGGGCCGGATAGTCCGGTTGATATGCGCCGGAGACTCCGGTTGGGCCGGATAGTCCGGTGTGATTTGGCCGGATAGTCCGGGTTTGCCTGTCGAAAATTTCTGCACTTCAAAAACCTAATGAGCAGCCTGTCGGAGCAAAGCAACTAGTCTCGTGGGTACGTTCCTAGGCAGAGATGCTGTAGATAGGCTGTGTCTATGGTATGCAAACAAAAGTACGCTATGTGGACTTAGAAAAAACGATAAAGACTTGCGAAAACGGTAACGGTGGGAACAACGGAAAACAAGATCAAACCCTAAACCTAGACACAAACGGAAACTAGACTCCTACGAGGAAAACCTGCAGATCGGATCTACGAGAAGATACAATCAGCAACTAAAACTCGAAAACGATGCAATCTAGTCTATGGAAAATCGTTTTGTAAGGCTTTTTCTGTATAGGACGAAAATTACTCTCTAATCTATGGATGGATTTGTGGATGCTTACCGAGGCAACACTGGAAATCTGATACCAAGATGATATGGGGTGGGCCGATCTTCTCAGTAAGCGGATGGCCATGATGATGGTGGATGATAGATAACTAGCCTGTAGCTATGAACTCTCCCGCTTGATCCCTGATGCCAATGCAACAGCTCCCGAACCTTGTAGGATATTCAGAACACCATGCTCTTGCGCACGCAGCCGTGACCACGAACGGTAGTATGCAATCTACTAATTTCCAATGGAACAATAGATCACACTCAATTATAGTTGGTAGATTCGAACACAGGGTAATTCTAGAGGTTCTATGAAAGAAACAACTCCAAAATATTTTAACGTGGTCTGAAACCTAACTAGAGGTCGTCCCAAGGCTTATAAGGGCGGCTGGGGCGGCCAGAAACCGAAACTAAACGCAAACGACTCAAACTGATACAAACCAACTCGGACCAGATTCGGTCGGCGGCCGGACACTCCGATCAAAATCGGCCGGACAGTCTGGTCAGGCCGGATACTCTGGGTGAAGTGTGCCGGACAGTCCGGTCTGGCTGGAAACTTTGAAGTTTCCGGGTGGTGTCCAGGTAGTATCCGAACTAGCAGACATAATGTCCATGCCAGTTTGCCTCTTGACCAGGCCGGACAGTCCGGGTGGAACTGGCCGGACACTCCGGTCATGGCAGATCTTTTTGCCTCCGTCTTGATGATCTTCTCTTGCGCCTTCCTCCCGCTCCTCCCTCGCGCATCCTTGGGCGATCATTATGTTGGGCTTCTCTTGTAGCCCTTCTCCTCCTCGTGCCATGCTTGTTTCTCCAACGAACCATATCATACATAAATGCATAGACTTAGGAAGTATAAAGTTCTCATCAATCAAAGTACCAGATTCGTTTAGGAGTAAATTCACCCGTTGTTCCAGTAGCTTAGCACGAGCTCTTGTAATAGGTCCAATTCTATTCTCATTGGACTGATCCTTTGTTGCAACAGTTGTAGCATCTTCAATAGTAGGTGTAATTGTAGGGATGTCCTCATCAAAAGGTTGATGTAGATGGTGCACTTGGTCATCCACATGACGCTCGCGATGATGCTCCTTGTCCTTGGCACTCTTCCCTTTATGGTGGTGCCTTCTTGAGCTTGGTTGAGCATTATGGATGGTGCTCAACATGTATTCTCCGTCTTCATGGTGAAGATGCCTTGAACGACGTCTTGTATCCTCTTGATGTTGGCGATGATCTCTAGAGGATGTATGTCGATGAAGATTCTTGCTTCGTGGCGCCTTTTTTGGAAGATGATGTTGGGCGCCACTCTTCTTGTAGGCGGTGGCACTTGTTGCCTTGGAGGTTGTTGCACTTGACGCCTTCGAGGTTGTGGTGCTTGGCGCCTTGGAGATGGTGGTGCTTGGTGCCTTGGAGATGGTGGCGCTTGACGGCTTGGAGGTGATGGCGCTCGTCGCCTTGGAGATGGTGGCGCATGATGCCATGTAGGTGTCCATGCTTGACGCCTTGGAGTTGGATCATCGAAGTAGGTGGTGCCCTTTGGTGTGGCACGTTTGGCCTTGAAGGTCATGGTTTCTTCATGATGCGTCTCCGCTAGCTTGGCGTAGTAGTCCTCCATCTCCAAACGGTGGAGGTATTCTTCATGGCTCATGGAAGATCCCTTGAAGTGGGTGAAGCTCGCCATGTCCTCCATGCTTGGTGAGGCGTCTTCGTTGTAGCACTCGAAGTCGTCCATGCTTGGGGAGTCATTGTTGATGTAGAACTCCATATCACCCAAGAATGTGGAGCCATTGTCGGTGTAGAGCTCCAATTCCTCCATGCTTGAGGAGCCATAGTTGATGACGTGCTCCATGTCTTCCATGCATGTGGAGCCGTCATAGGTGCAATGCTCCCGGTCCTCAAAGCATGCGGAGCCATTGTCGGTGTAGTGCTCCATCATGTCCTCTATACTTGTGGAGTCATAGTCGTGGTGGCTCATCATGGATTCTTCGTATATATCATCCTCGGTTCCGGAGTCCCTAGACACGATTCACAAGACCAAGTGGTGTATATGGAAGTGGTAGGGGGGTTAGGGATGCAACGTCAAACCTTACTTTACCTTGGAAGATAGTATCGTGCAAGTGGCCACACTTGAGAACAATAAACCAAGCAAAGTGAAGTTCACGTAGAACACCAAAACCAACTAACCACTAAAAACACACACACACACAAAGCTTATGGTGGATAGGTATGGAAGGTGGCTTGTCCAAGAACAATCCGAAATCAAGATATTGTAATGGCAAGTAAAGAACCACGATGATCACAAAGCAAAACAAGTCAATCCACAAGATAGGAATATATACAAGGAAACACACACGGTGGGATAAATGGGACTTGTGCGACGGAGAAAGTGAGCTAAGAACCAAATGATTACCTAGCGAAGACTATAAGCTCGTGTCACACAAGTGCAAGGAGAGACGCTAGTTCGACTGCAAGAAAAATTGGTGGGCTACAAGATATGCACAATAAGTACCACCTATATGATGTTCATAGAGCTTGCCCTTCCTATTATATGAGGCACTTGTTTCTTTCTTTCTTTTCCTTTTTCTATTTTTTTTTCACTTTTTTTTCACTTGCCTCTTCCTTGTGCCAACAACTATACAAGAACTATATGAGATAGGCACTCACAACTTTTGCTCGGAATTCTACAAGGTATCAAATGTGCATAGCCCAAGCAATCATAGGAGGAACTAGTCTCAATAGGTGTTTGTTGAACGCAAAGATAGTGTAGCTCACAAAGGATAACAAGTGGGGAGAACTCGCGGAATGTTTATACCTTTCATCGCCGATCTTTACCCTTTATTGGTGGATTCCGCCTTGCTCATGGAATTTGGATGGAGTAGATAACATGAACTACGGAGATGATGATGGATAGCTCTTTCTCCTCTTCAAAATGAGCTAAAGAACACCAAAATCCGAGTTCATATGCAAAAGTTATGCTCAAAACCGTGAAATAGATTTGCTGTCTGCAGGGGGCGGACATTCCGGGGCGCGCAGGCCGGACAGTCCGGTAGGGGTGGATATTCCGGTCCGTTTAGGTTGGAAACTCCGGTGGGGCAGATAGTCCGGTCTGTGTAGGCCGAACAGTCCGGTCCGGTCGATTCCAGATGTTTCAGAACACGAACGGGACGAGTTTTGGGCGGAAAATCTCGAACCAAAACCTCAAATTGGTGGGGGAAATCAAGGAATTAGGCCATGGGAATACAGGGGAAGGTAGATCAACAAGTTTAGCAAGTAATCCATGGATCAAAACCTACCAAAACACACTCAAATCACAGATCGATCCAAAATACGAATTTGGGGCTACTTTTTGGGGATTTTTGAATTTATGGGGGGAAAAGACCAAATCGATGAGAAATCCGTGACAACCAAAAGCTACTAATACCAGATACCAGATGTTATGGGGTAACCCCGTGGGTGGCCCGATCTTCACGGATCTCATGGTCAAATCGATGGGAAAGCGAGGGGAAAGAGAGAAGGTAGTGAAAGCGGACACAGACCTCGCGAAGAACACGATGAACACACGCAAAACTCACACGATACAAGGCCGATTGCTCTCGCTGGTGGCCACCGGTCCGATAGAATCCTTGCAAGGAAAGATCGGTCAACGTGCTCCCTTGATCCCACGCGGAGAGGGAAGAACACCTTGGAGAGGGTCTTGACGTCTTGGAAAAGGGACACCAATGCCAAGGCCTTGTACAACAAGGGAGGCGCGATGCAAACTCCAACGAGGTGGTGACGATAGTCGATCCCCTTTGGTTGAAGGGGATGAGGAAAAACTAGAGATTCCACAAAGGGGGTTTTCTTTAGTCTATCATCTATGCCTAAGGGATACAATGAGGGGTGGGGGCTCTATTTATAGGCCAGCCACAAGTTTAGGGGTAGTTTGGGCATAAAACTAGGGTTTGGTGCGGAATAGAGGGGTACATGGGCCAAGGGCCCAGATGTTGGCTCGCAGGCCCATCACTTAGGCCGGACAGTCAGGGTCAGGTGGACCGGACAGTTCGGGGTGGCCGGACACTCCGGGTAGTGTCCGGGTAGAGTTTGATGTAGCACACAGAATGTTCGCGCCAGGATGGGGCTGGGGGCCGGACACTCCGGCGTGGTCAGGCCGGACACTCCGGTAGGGCCGGACATTCCGGCTGGCATCAGGCGGACTCTCCGGCACGAAGATAGTGGAGACTATGGTTCTTGAGCTGGCTGCTCCAGGTCCATCTTCTTGGGTGACTTGGGGACGATCTTGGGGACTTGGCTGACTTGGGGATGATCCTGTGGTCTTGGCGTTGTAGATGTAGTAGCGTCCGCAGGATGGGCTGCATCATAGACGCCATGAGACCGCGTCCCTCCCTTCAGAAAGGGACTCGGGGAGAGCAGACGCCAGTCTCTGGTAATCCGCCGCCTTGGCCAGGTTAAAGGTCTGTCGGAATGAGATATTCCAACGTCCCTCCCAGAAGGCCTCGGCCACCATCCCCGGGCGACGCTAATGGCAAACAAAGCAGGGAACTCCTCATGGAGAGGTGAATCCAACAACCACGGTTCTAGCCATAGGCACGCCTCCCTCCCATCGCCAATACTAAAGGAAACCCCTGTCGAATGAATTGCTTGATCTCCTGAATGGCTCGCCAAAATTGGGAGCCCTCCCTACACTCGCATGCTAATAAAGGTCGGTCCCGGAGGCATTTGGCCTTGATGAGCTGTAGCCAAAGACCTCTGTTGTCCCTAGGATACGCCACACCCGTTTCAGCATCGGGGCCACATTAAAGTGGCGCGAGTCAAGGATTCCTATGCCAGTAGGGCACTGTTTGGAAGCAACGTTTTATACAAGATTCAGTATTGTAATAATACTATGGTTTTCTCTGTCTTGGGTACCGTATAATGATGCAGCGAGCGTCCAACGAGTCTCCCAAGTGGACCCATGACTCGTGCCCGAGCCAAACTCCTACAAGCTAAGGTGAACTCGCTCCTTTCCTCGTGCCAATTTGATACCTCCTTGGATGGCATGCTACTTCATGAAACTACCCTATGCATCATCAGGTACGAAGCTTCGACACATCACCAAGCACCCAAGGATGGAGAACAAGGAGCAGAGCGTGAAGCAGGAGCCGCTGGAGCTGCTCAGACCGGAGTCTCTGGTCTACGCACACCGGAGTCTCCGACCTGCCAAAGTTTCTGGCCTAAAGACACCGGAGACTCCGCCCCTTTCTCCGGTCCGACCACCTACACCAGGCCCTGGGACAATCTGAAGACCCCTCTGGAGGCTGGTCCAGAGACTACACCGGATTTTCCGGTCTAAACCGGTGATATGGGGTGGCCCGATCTTCTCAGCAAGCTCTTGTCGATGGTGGATGATAGATAACTAGTGCGTAGCTATGATCTCTCTCGCTCGATCCCTGATGCCAATGCAACAACTCTCGAACCTTGTAGGATATTCACAACACCACACTCTTGCGCACGCAGCCGTGACCACGAACGGTAGTATGCAATCTACTAATTCCCAATGGAACAATAGATCACACTCAATTATAGTTGGCAGATTCGAACACAGGGTAATTCCAGAGGTTCTATGAAAGAAACAACTCCAAAATATTTTAACGTGGTCTTAAAACCTAACTTGTGATGGCTACGGAGGTTTATATGAGGGCTGGGGCGTCCTCCCCTCTAAACGGGCCTAAAAACAGCCATAACTTGGCCCAAACTGATTCGGTTCGACTCAAACTGATACATACCGACCCATATATGGGTTCGGCCTTATTGGCACGCAGTCCAAATGTCGTGGGACACCTCAAACATGTAATTCTTGGTGTGCCATCTCTCTCTCTTGCTCATACGTGATTTCCTCATTGCGTCCTAGTGCGCCTGCCTCCCGCTCCTCCGTCGCGCACTTGTTGATATTGGAAATCAGCGCTTGTCCTTCTTGCTGCAACTCTCCTCCTCCTAGCGCAACGCTTGTGTTATCAATAAACCTGATCATACAAAGATGCATAGACTTAGGTAGTATAAAGTTCTCATTAAGTAAAACATCAGGTTCAATTAAGAATGAATTCACCTGATAGTCATTATTGATTTGACTCAGTATTTCCTTCCAGTTCAGGCAGTCAGAATCATCATAATCCCTGTAGATATCCTCATCATCCTCCCTTTCTTCATGAAAAGCCGTCCTCGGCTTTAGGTAAGCTGAAAGTGGGAGAAACAAAAAGAACAACGTGTACACAAAGTATATGTATATATAACATATTGTATTATTGTTGTTCACATGAAAAGTATGTCTAGTATACATCAAGCAACTTAAATTGCAGGTATAAGTGAAGTACAAAGAATCATGATCATGGTGAAAAACAACTAAATAGATAGTCATGTTCTTCAATATTAAATTCAGTTTTATCAAAGAAGATCTATGATCAAATTTGTGAACAAGATCAAACCAATTCAATATGTTTGAAAACCAAATTGAATCATGACATGCTTCAACTGCGCTACTCTGATTATTATGAACATGATCATGTTGTCCAGTATGTAAAATGCAACTCAATTTGCAAATATCAAGGAAGTCTAAAGTAGTAACAAAACTAGACAAAGACTTTTGGGACAAACATAGTGAATATGAAAACTTGGGTCCTATTCTAGCAAGAGTAGAACAATCCAACATAGGTAAAATTACTTGTGTTGGTTGCAATATATCAACTAGACCAGAATGTATTTCCATAATATCTTGAACATGAGCTATTGTCCCATAGCAAACATTTTGTGATGTATGGCTGAAAACAACATGTTTGAGTTCAACGATTCTATCACAAGTAATGCATATGTGATCCACAAGAAAATTTTCATGCATGCTATATTCACCAATCAGATTGAAAGTGAAACAGGGAGAATATGTGCTAGAATTCAGAAATGAAATTTCAAAAATCTTATCCATAGCACAACTCATACTCATAGGTTCATTTAGCATGATGGAATACACAATATCAGCAGGTGGTATTCGAGCAAGTATTTCCTTATGTGTTATCAGTACCACATGATCAAAATTTGAATTTGGTAAGCTATCACATGGTGCTGAAACAGTAGTGCAAGGCAAATCACAAGGATGCTTAAGTAAAGGAATAGACTCACAATATGTCGCACATGTTGGCTGAAGCTCCAAAACAGTACCAATGTCATCAACAATCTCCTCAGTTGTAGTAGGTACTAAAACATACGCCGCAAGTGACAATGCACAGTCCGACGATGTAGGTTGTAAAATAGATTGCTCCCTTTCTTCAAAAGCAACCTGCATAGCACAAGAAACAATACCAGGAGTAGAGATGATTACATTAGTGCAAATATCCTCACATGTATTAGCATCTACTGCACTGATGTTTTCTTTTCTCTCATACTCTTTGAATGGATGCTCTCAACCTCACGTTTAGTGGAATCACACAGCTCACTTTTCATAACACTCTCACTCAGCTTGGCTATGTGGCTCTCATTCTCACATGGGTTGTAATGCACACCGTGTTCAAGATGAAAAATAATAGAATTGTCACCATTCATCATGACCTTGTACTTAGCAGACAAACTGAACTCTTTTGTCCTCTCCTTGCGAAGAAGATGATACTCATGAAATTTGTCGGCTGAAATCCTGAGCATAACACGCCTCTTCATGTTCCATTTGAAAGAAATCCTTCCAACAACAGGACATATTTGAGCATCAAACCTTCTGCTCCAAGGTTCTCCCAATAGTATGTGACAAGAATCAAGTGGTATAGGAGATACATCACAACGCACAATCTCAGTATGCTCTTTAAAAGTCATAGGAACATCAGCGGTGTGGGAAATCAGCAATGTGCCATATGATGAATGCAAGAGATATGGCACCGCACGGGCACATGTGGGTAGCTGCAACTTTTGTACAACTTCAACGCTGATCAAATTAATAGTAGAGTTACTATCAATGGTAATGGAAGCACATCGCTCACCAATCATCACACTATGGTGGAAAAGACCATCACCATCAAAAATACCGCGTTCTTCCTTCCAAAAAGTTCCACTACAATGCCAATTGTCGATGAATTTGTAACTATACGTCTCCACATTATTTGTTACATCACCTGCCTCCATTTTCTGCATCACATCAACACTACTAGAAGACATGATTAGTACATTAGTGCAAAAATCAAAATCAGTATGGTGGAAACTCTCACAACTCACTCACAACTAATAAGAAAGGAGATCTTACCGTTCCAAAGTGAATAGAGATGATCTACCAAACGAAATCAAAAGCTGATGCACTGATGTGATGAAGTGAATATCAAAGGTATAGAGAACGATCACAGGGCACACAGGGTATTTATGGTGGAGCTGTAGGTATGGTATCCTAAATACACCGTAAACAAGTCCTAGTGCTGATCGTATGACAAAGACCCACGGAAACACACACGGTGGAGATAAATGGGGCAATTGCAACTATGAAAATGAGCTCAGAAAAGTAAGGTATGTCGGAGGAATGCTCGTGTTGCAATGCACAAGGAGAGACGCTAGCAATGTCTCAACGAAACGGGCACAAGATTGCTAACTGAGCAGCCCGTAGAGCACTAAGCACGCTAGTCTCGTCGGATAGTTATAGACACAAAGATAGGCTTACTAAGGCTCACAAGGATAGGTACGCTATGTGGACTCAGTTAAAAAAATCCTTGATTAAGGAGCACCAATATCCCCAAACCTCGTCGGAGTTTGCATCGTGCCTCCGCGTTGTACAAGGCCTAGGCATCGGTGTCCCTTTGCCTAGACGTCAAGATCTCACCGAGTCTCCCATCTCGCCATGCCGGTTCGAGAGAGAGTCCTCCGCCCGACGCCGATCCTAGGGATTGCACCGGACCGGTCACCGCCGGCGTGAGCTATTGGTGTCTATCGTGGTTTTGCGTGTGTGTGTTCATCGCGTTCTTCGTGCGTGTGTTCGTCGTGTTCATCCTTTCCTCCTTCCCCCCGCACTCCACCCCCGATTTGAAAGGGAATTGTAAAAGTTCGGGCCACCCTAGAGGTTTGCCCCCAACATATTGGTATCAAGAGCTTCGTTGCTCATGATTTCCCCCACAAATTTTTCTTCTATCCAGCAAAAATTAGAAAATCCCCAAAAAAGAGCCCCAAATTTGCCTTTGGATCGATCTCTTGATTTGGAGTGCTATTTGTGGTTTTGATCCGACCAAACCTTGTCTTAGGTGTTGGTCTAGCTTTATCCTGCGTTTTCCTAGCCCAATTTGGCCAATTTTTCGCGGATTTGAGGACCCAAGGCGTGGATTTCCGCTAAGAACACGAGCAGTTCATGATCTGACTCCAGACCGAAGTCTCCGGCCTGCACACCGGAGTCTCCGGCCTACACCAGAGTCTCCGGCCTATCCACACCGGAGTCTCCGGCCTGCACCGGAGTTTCCGGCCTGAGACCCCGGAGTCTCCGGCCTAACGCCTGATTTTGACAGTTTTGCCTCTAATCTTGCATTGGCTAATTTCCTCTTGTTTGTTTGTGCCCGTGTGCGTGTCGCCAACTAACAGCAAGCTTCCGCATCAAAAACCCCACGCTCATCGACACCACGACCCACGAACATCATTCCGCACCACCGACGCCAAGTTCATCATCAAAGAAGGTGTAACTTGCGTCACCTTGTTAACCCCTATCTTCCTTTGTGTGTAACTATCCCATGAGAGTGGCTCATCTTGTGTTTGCTTGAGCATTGTGCATTTGTCCTTGGATAGCCCAAAAATAGTCTTCCCTTGAAAAAGAGAGTCTCAAAGCTTGTAAGCAAGAGAGAAAGAAGAGCGCCCAAGGCAAGTGCACAAATCCGTTGCTCATTTTTCCGCTTTGCAAACGAGCCACGGTCTCACCTTGCATTGGCACGACAACGAGCTTAGTCTTCGTTAGGACATTTTGTTTGCTCATTTTCATAGTCATGTCAATCCCTTTTCTTTTGGTTGGTTCTGTAGCAGTCCACAATCCTAACCTACCACAAACAAGCTTTTGAGAGTTAGTTCTTTCCTTAGTGTGAGTTTTCTTTGCATTTCCACTCTGCACTCTTATAGCTCTCACTTGTGGTTTCTAGTTTGGTGCAATCCCCAAGGTGAGGTACAAGGCTAACACCACCATATTCCACTTCCATATACAATACTTGTGTGTTTTGCATGATGGATAGGCACGGTGAGGCGAGCCAACCACCTCCCCACGAAGAAGATCAAGGACCGTACATGACACGCGCAAGTCACTTCATCGTTCGACAAGAGTTCCGTGAACGTTGCCAATCCCTTGAGACGCGACAAGATGAACAATTTGGCGAGACGCAAGCCGAGTTCAAGAACATCGACAACTGCTTCGACGGCCTCGAACAACAATATCAAGAGAAAGCTCCGCAACAAGGACACGAGAACCAAGTTCCACCTCCCCAACTACAAGATCATCAACAAGGTCACCAAGCTCGTCGCAATGACTGCAACGATGAAGAAACTTTTGGCAAGCTCAAGTTCAGGATGCCCAAGTTCACCGGATCCAATGACCCCGAAGAATACCTCTCGTGGGCACTCAAAGTTGACAAGATCTTCCGCATGCACAACTATAGGAATGAGAAGATGGTCGCCATGGCTTCGCTTGAGTTTGATGATTACGCCAACCTTTGGTGGGAACAAGTTCAAGTTGCTCGTGATGCAAGACAAGAACCGCCAATCACAACTTGGCATGACATGAAGGCTCACATGAGATCCCGGTTTGTCCCCGTGCACTACACGCGTGACCTCTTCAACAACTTTCAATCGCTTCGTCAAGGGACAAAGGCCGTGGAAGAGTACTTCAAGGAAATGGAACTCAACTTGATTCGCGCCAACATTGATGAACGCATGGAGCAAACAATGGCACATTTCCTTATTGGCTTGAATAACCAAATCAAGCGCGTCGTCGAGTTCCAAACATACAACACCATGGTTGAGCTTGTGCACATAGCAACAAAGGCTGAACGTCAAGTGCAAGAGGATATCAAGTACAACAAGCCCAAGACGTACTTCACCTACAAGCAAGCTTCAACTGCTACACCAACAATTTTAAATGGAAGCTCCTCAAGTACCTCCAAGCCTTCCTTCAAGCCCACACTTCCTCAACAAAAACTGCCCCCAAATGGCAAGCAAGCAAAGAGTGACACACCTTTCAATGGTGAATGCTACAAGTGTGGAGGTAAAGGGCACAAGTCGGCCGAATGTGGAAACAAGAAAGTCTTGTTCATCCATGACAATGGTGATGAAGAGTACTTGAGTGAAGATGAGTTTGATGCCCGTGTCAAGGAAGCAATGGCAAGGCAATGAGTGGAAGATGATCAAGAACTCCTCATGTGTGAACATGACGCAAGTCCATCGCTTGTCGTCGCAAGGATCTTGACCACTCAAGCACAAGAGCATGAAGACCAACACTCCAATATCTTCCAAACACGAGCCGGCATCAATGAGAAATCTATCAAGGCGATCATTGACGGAGGGAGTTGCCACAACCTTGCTAGCACCGAGTTGTGTGAGAAGCTCAACCTCACCCTCCATCCACACAAGCACCACTACCACGTGCAATGGCTAAGTGACCAAGGGTCCGTGAAGATCAAGCATACCGTATCGGACTTCTTCGCCATTGGTCCTTACAAAGATACGGTGGAGTGTGATGTGGTCCCTATGATAGTTTGCCACATGCTTCTTGGTCGACCATGGCAATTTGACAAGGCTGCTCAACATGATGGTTGCACAAATATATACACCTTCAAATGGCTCAACAAAATATGTGTTTTACAACCGATGACTACTAGCCAAATAATTGCGGACAATGCAAAGGCTTTAGCGAGGGCGCAAAGCACAACACCTACTTGTGAGAAGAGCGGTGAGAGAGAGAACCACCTCATAGTGAGTGAGATCAACAAGCCTAACTTGAGTGGAAAAACTAAGAGTGTTCTCCTTACCACCAAACGTGAGATGAGAGATGTTCGGAACAACCCATCCATCTTGCACTATGTCCTCCTTTGCAAGGGACTAGCGCAAGGAACTAATGAATTAACCAATGTTCCTCTATCTTTGATGAATGTTTTACAGGAATTCAAGGATGTGTTCCTTGAAGAGATTCCACATGGACTACCTCCTCTTCGCGGCATCGAACATCGCATTGACCTCATCCCCGGTGCACCACTTCCCAACCGCGCCGCTTACCGCACGAACCCGGAGGAGACAAAGGAGATCGAACGTCAAATCCACCAACTCGTCTCCAAAGGTTTGATCCAAGTTAGCACTAGTCCAAGTGCCGTACCCGTGATTCTTGTTCCAAAGACGGATGATACGTTACAGTTATGCATGGACTGCCGTCGAATCAATGCTATCACCGTGCGTTATCGACATCCCATACCACGTCTTGATGACATGCTTGATGAGTTGTGTGGAGCCACTATTTTTTCGAAAATTGATCTTCGTAGTGGTTACCATCAAATACGCATGGCTGAAGGTGATGAGTGGAAAACCGCCTTCAAGACCAAACTTGGTCTCTATGAATGGTTGGTTATGCACTTTGGTTTATCAAATGCCCCATCCACCTTCATGCGCCTTATGAATCACATCTTGCGTTCTCTCATTGGAAAAAGTGTTGTTGTCTATTTCGATGATATTCTTGTTTATAGAAAATCACTTGAGGACCATATAACACATGTCAAGGAAGTTTTGCAAATCCTTCGACATGAAAAGCTTTATGCTAATCTTCCCAAGTGCACTTTTGCTAAAGACAAGTTGATTTTTCTTGGATTTGTCGTTTCTTCGAAGGGAATTGAAGTTGATGTTTCCAAGGTAAAGGACATACGAGATTGGCCCATACAAACAAATGTGAGTGAACTCCGAAGTTTTCATGGGTTGGCCAGTTTCTATCGTCGCTTTGTGAAAGACTTTTCAACAAATTCTTGTCCCCTTAATGAATTTACCAAAAAGAATGTCACCTTCCTGTGGGGCAAAGCACAACAACAAGCTTTTGATGAACTTAAAAAGAGGCTCACCGAAGCACCTCTTCTTGCTTTACTGGATTTCACAAAAACTTTTGAGATAGAGTGTATTGGCATTGGAGGAGTCCTTATGCAAAACGGACGTCCTATAGCCTACCATAGCGAGAAACTTGATGGTGCCCGCCTTAACTATCCGATTTATGACAAAGAGCTTTTTGCCTTAGTTCGTGTCCTTCAAGTTTGGCAACACTACCTGTGGCCCAAGGAATTTATCATACGTTCCGACCACGAGTCCTTGAAATACCTCAAAGGCCAAGCCAACTTGAGTAAGAGACACGCTAAGTGGGTTGAGTTCATGGAGTCTTTTCTGTACATTGTCAAGTATAAGAAGGGCAAAGATAATGTAGTTGCGGACGCCTTGTCTCACAAACACACAAGCCTTCTTACGAGACTTGAAATCAACGTGTTGGGTCTTGAGGAAATAAAATCTTTGTATGCTTCCGACCCGTTCTTTGAACCAATTTTCGCAAAGTGCTGCAATGACAAAGGAGTTGATGATTTCTATTTGCATAAGGGCTTTCTATTTAAACAAAACAAGCTATGCATCCCGAAGTCGTCGCTTCAACTTTTGCTTCTCCAAGAATCTCATGGTGGAGGCCTCATGGGTCACTTTGGCCGTGACAAGACATTGGACATGCTCTCCAATCACTATTTTTGGCCCAAGATGAAGCGTGACGTGGAGCGCTACATTCAACGATGCACGACATGTGTTCAAGCTAAGTCGCAAGCTAACCCTTATGGTCTTTATATGCCATTGCCTATTCCTCATACCCCTTGGTCCGACATTAGCATGGGTTTCATGTTAGGATTGCCTAGATCTAAGCATGGTCATGATTCTATATTTGTTGTTGTGGATCGTTTTTCCAAAATGGCAGACTTCATACCGTGCCATAAGACCGACGATGCTTCACATGTTGCAAATCTATTTTTCAGGGAAATCGGCCGTGTTCACGGTGTGCCAAGGACAATCATCTCCGACCGCGACATCAAATTCATGAGCTACTTATGGAAGACCCTCATGGCCAAGCTCGACGTCAAGCTCCTCTTTTCATCCGCATCGCATGCTCAAACTGATGGCCAAACCGAAGTTGTCAACCGCAGCCTCGGGACTCTCCTTCGTGTGTTGATCAAGAAGAACTTGAAGGATTGGGAGGAATGCATCCCACACGCCGAGTTTGCCTACAACCGTGCCAAGCACTCAACAACCAAGATGAGTCCATTCTTGATCGTCTATGGTTTCGAGCCCCTCACCGCGCTCAACATCCTACCACTACCTCTTCATGAGCGCACAAACATGGACGTCGAGAAACACGCACAAGCTATGAAGAAACTTCATGAAGAAACAAGAGCTACTATCGAACAACAAGTCCTTCGCCAAGCTTCAAGGTTAAACAAGGACAAGAAGGAGATGATCTTTGAAGAAGGTGACCTTGTGTGGATACACGTAAGCAAGGACCGCTTCCCCAACGAACGTGACTCCAAGCTCAAGCCAAGAGGGGATGGTCCCTTCAAGGTCCTCAAAAGAATCAACAACAACACCTACATCATCGACATACCGACCTCCAAGTACCTTGCAAGCAATACATTCAATGTAAAGGATCTCTCACCCTACCATGGAGATGTTCAAGATGATATCCGTGAAGAGTCGAGGACGACTCTTTCCCAAGGGGGAGCTGATGCAGCCCGTCCTACGGACGCTACTACATCTACTCCAACGAGTCCCCCAAGTGGACCCATGACTCGTGCCCAAGCCAAACTCCTACAAGCTAAGGTGAACTCGCTCCTTTCCTCGTGCCAATTTAATACCTCCTTGGATGGCATGCTACTTCATGCAAGTACCCTATGCATCATCAGGTACGAAGCTTCGACACATCACCAAGCGCCCAAGGATGGAGAACAAGGAGCAGATCGTGAAGCAGGAGCCTCTGGAGCTGCTCAGACCGGAGTCTCCGGTCTGCGCACATCGGAGTCTCCGGCCTGCCAAACTCTCCGGCTTGAAGACACCGAAGACTCCGGCCCTTTCTCCGGTCCGACCCCCTGCACCAGGCCCTGGGACAATCTGAAGACCCCTCCGGAGGCTGGTCCGGAGACTACACCGGATTCTCTGGTCTACCACACCGGAGTCTCCGGTCCGTCCGTCGCCAGGCGTGAAAAGGCCTTTGGGACCCCTTAGTCCGTCCAATACTTGTCTTTTATTCCTAAAGTACCCCTGTTTAAGTGGCTGGCCTATAAATAGACCCCCAGCTCCATTGTAAACCCTAGGCATGATATTGGAATTAGTGGAAACCCCTTTGTGGATCTGTCTAATTCTTGCCTTATGCTCCTTGATTAAGGAGCACCAATATCCCCAAACCTCGTTGGAGTTTGCATCGTGCCTCCGCGTTGTACAAGGCCTAGGCATCAGTGTCCCTTTGCCTAGACGTCAAGATCTCACCGAGTTTCCCATCTCGCCGTGCTGGTTCGAGAGAGAGTCCTCCGCCCGACGCCGATCCTAGGGATTGCGCCAAACGTGAGCTATTGGTGTCTATCGTGGTTTTGCGTGTGTGTGTTCATCGCGTTCTTCGTGCGTGTGTTCGTCGTGTTTATCCTTTCCTCCTTCCCCTGCACTCCACCCCTAATTTGAAAGGGAATCGTGAAAGATCGGGCCACCCTAGAGGTTTGCCCCCAACACTAACACCACCATATTCCATGATGAGGACATCCCTACAATCACACCTACCCCAATGACTACTGAAGATGCTACAACTGTTGCAAGAAAGGATCAGTCTAATGAGATTAGAATTGGACCTATTACAAGAGCTCGTGCTAAGCTACTGGAACAACAGGTGAATTTACTCCTAAACGAATCTGGTACTTTGATTGATGAGAACTTTATACTGCCTAAGTCTATGCATTTATGTATGATCAGGTTCGTTGGAGAAACAAGCATGGCGCGAGGAGGAGAAGGGCTACAAGAGAAGCCCGACATGATGATCGCCCAAGGATGTGTGAGGGAGGAGCGGGAGGAAGGTGCAAGAGAAGATCATCAAGTGGGAGGCAAAAAGATCTGCCACGACCGGAGTGTCCGGCCAGTTCCACCCGGACTGTCTGGCCTAGTCGAGAGGCAAACTGGCGTGGACATTCTGTCTGCCAGTTCGGATACTACCCGGACACCACCCGGAAACTTGAAGTTTCCGGCCAGACCGGACTGTCCGGCACACTTCACCCGGAGTGTCCGGCCGATTTCGACCGGAGTGTCCGCCCGCCGACCGAATCTGGTCCGAGTCGGTTTGTATCAGTTTGAGTCGTTTGCGTTTAGTTTCGGTTTCTGGCCGCCCCAACCGCCCTTATAAGCCCTGGGACGACCTCTAGTTAGGTTTTAGACCACGTTAAAATATTTTGGAGTTGTTTCTTTCATAGAACCTATGGAATTACCCTGTGTTCGAATCTACCAACTATAATTGAGTGTGATCTGTTGTTCCATTGGGAATTAGTAGATTGCATACTACCGTTCGTGGTCACGGCTGCATGCGTAAGAGTGTGGTGTTGTGAATATCCTACAAGGTTCGAGATCTGTTGCACTGGCATCAGGGATCGAGCGGGAGAGATCATAGCTACGCACTAGTTATCTACCATCCACCATCATCATCGCCATCCGCTTACTGAGAAGATCGGGCCACCCCATATCATCTTGGTATCAAATTTCCAGTGTTGCCTCGGTAAGCATCCACAAATCCATCCATAGATTAGAGAGTGTTTTTCATCCTATACAGAAAAAGCCTTACAAAAAGATTTGCGATAGACTAGATTGCATCGTTTTCGAGTTTTAGTGCTGATTGAAATCTTCTCGTAGATCAGATCTACAGGTTTTCCTCGTAGTAGTCTAGTTTCCGTTTGTGTCTAGGTTTAGGGTTTGATCTTGTTTTCCGCTGTTCCCACCGTTATCCTTCCGCAAGTGTTTATCATTTTTCCGAGTCCACATAGCGTACTTTTGTTTGCATACCATAGACACAGCCTATCTACAGCATCTGTGCCTAGGAACGTACCCACGAGACTAGTTGCTTTGCTCTGACAGGCTGCTCATTAGGTTTTTGAAGTGCAGAAATTTTCGATAGGAAAAACCAGACTATCCGGCCGAACCAAACCGGACTATCCGGCCCGACCGGAGTCTCTGGCGCATATCAATCGGACTATCCGGCCCAGTTCTGTTATACGTTGCTGTACTCGTTTGCATTGAGTAATATAGTTGCAAAATCAAAAAAAAAGAGAATCAGTATATAAAAAAGAGCTACAAATCTGACAAAAAAAAAGATATAGAAATGTGCAATTTTGGAGGCCTTGTTGTGTATAGCACTAGTAGATTGAGAAATCTTGTGCCTGTTCCATTTGAGCTATTACTAGCGTCTCTCTTGTGCATTGCAATATTCCTTTTCATAAGTTGCTTTGCCACATTTATCTCCACTGTGTGTGTTTCTTGGGTATTTGTACGATCAACACTAGGACTTGTTTGCGGTGTAGATAGGGTACCATACCTATAGCTCCACCTTACATAACCTGTGTGCCCTACGATCGTTCTCTATACCTTTGATATTCACTTCATCACATCAAGTGCATTAGTCTTTGATTTCGTTTGGTAGAGCATCTCTATTCACTTTGGAACGGTAAGATCTCCTTTCTTATTAGTTGTGAGTGAGTTGTGAGAGTTTCCACCATACAGATTCTGATTTTTGCACTAACCTACTAATCATGTCTACTAGTGATGATGATGTTGTGTTGCAGAAAAAGAAGGATGAGGAGCTCGTCAATTGGCGTGAATATGAGGCTTTGAAATCCCACTTGACACGTGTGTTTACTAACACGACATATGCCATTGACAAGAATCTCCAAGATATGAATATGAGATTGGATCAGCATGTTGGGACGGTTGATACTATACAAACGCAATTGGCTACACTCAATGTCAATGTCACCACTTTGCAGCAGTCCATTGAGGGTTTGACATCCGCCTTACATAGAAGGGAAGATCCTCAACAGGATGATGCCTTTGATGATTTCAATGAGGGTAGCGCTGTTGACGCTGCTCCACATGTTGGCAGGGGACGTGCTATTCCCCCTGTCCATGCACCTGCTCATGGTCATGGGTTTGCCCATCTTGGGCGTGGTCAACATGTACCCAACCAAGCTGCTGATGATGGTTTGGGCAAGCCAAAATTCTCAATTCCTAAGTTTGATGGTTCCATTGATCCTGAAGACTACCTCACATGGGAGTTGAAGATTGAGAAACTCTGGCGCTTATTTGACTATCCAGAAGATAAGAAGGTCAAGCTTGCAGCATCTGAATTTGATGGTTATGCTTTACGTTGGTGGGATGCTCTTGTGCAACATAGGAGGGAGGACTGTGAGGGATTGACGCGAGTTGAAGCAAATCATGAAAGCTCATTTCGTACCAACCAACTACTTGCGATCAGTTTTTGATAAATTGACGCAACTGAAGCAAGGCACCATGACAGTTGATGAGTACTACATGGAGATGGAGATGCTTATGCAGCGTGCTAGAGTTCGTGAGTCCATTGAGATGACCATGCAACGATTCTTAAAAAATTTGAAGTTACCGATCAAGAGCATTGTTCGTCATCACAAGTATGAGACCATGAATGAGTTGTTGCATCATGCTAGAGAGGCTGAATCCTAGTTGGCAGAAGAGGCGAAGTCACGTGCTCGTTTTCCGTCCTCCAGCAGATCTTCGTCCAGGTCTACACCTTCTACAGCCGCGCCACCAGCTGCTGCTCCCTTTACACCATCGGCCAAGCCAACAAGTACACCTTCGTTTGGTTCTAATGCTCGGAAACCCGCTGCTCCTGCTGCTAGCTCGGGTTCCAATATGTCTTCGCACGTACTCGTGATGTGGTGTGCCATACTTGTGGAGGTAGAGGTCACTACAAGAAAGATTGTCCAAACAGCAAGGTTATGTTTGTTAATGAACAAGGTGCAGTAGAAAGTGGAGATGAAGCTTCTGATCATGATATTGATGACGGCGAGGATGGTGCTGATGCATATGCTGAGCGTGCACCCACTATTGTCGTATCTTCACATATACTTAGTGTGCAACCGGTTGAGGAATCCCAGTGTTGCTACTTGTTCCAAACAAAAGCTCTAGTTGGACCAAACAAAGCTTGCTAGGTAATTATTGATGGAGGTAGCTGCAGAAATCTTGCAAGTAAGGAACTATGTGCCAAACTGAATTTGACATACTTACCTCATCCCAAGCCATACTACATACAATGGTTGAGCAATAATGGTGAGATGAAGGTAAATCATATGGTACATGTGAATTTTCAAATAGGGCCATACAAAGATTCTATTGATTTTGATGTGGTTCCTATGACTGTTTGTCACCTACTATTGGGTCGGCCTTGGCTTTATGATCGCCATGTGCAACACAATGGCCGAGCCAATACATATCACTTGGAATTCAAAGGAAAGAAGATTACTATGCAGCCAATGACACCACAAGAAATTGTGAATGATTCTCGCCAAAAGATAGAGGTGAACTTGAAGGAAGATACAACCACTCGGCGAGACTGTGTAACAGCTGTTCCTGATGTAATTGAGCCTAAATTGAGTGAGATAACGAAAAGTGAGAGAGTGTCTGGGTTATTGATACTAGCCACCAAGGAGGATATGAGAGAGTTTCGTGAGGATCCTACAGCCATGCCACTTGTGCTCATGTATAAGGGCGAGGTATTTGTTTCTAATGACATGACCCCTATTTCTCTTGGTGTCTCTTCTGTTTTGCAGGACTTTGGGGATGTGTTTCCAGAAGACGTACCCGCGTGTTTGCCTCCATTGCGTGGTATAGAACATCAAGTCGACCTGATTCCTGGCGCCACACTTCCCAACCGTGCACCTTACAGGACTAATCCCGAAGAAACTAAGGAAATTCAGGAGCGAGTACAAGCGTTGCTGGATAAAGGGTACATTCGTGTCTCTCTTAGCCCTTGTGCTGTTCCTGTTATTTTAGTTCCTAAGAAAGATGGTACTTGGCGCATGTGTGTTGATTGTAGAGCAATTAATAACATCACTCTTCGATATCGTCATCCTATTCCACGCTTAGAGGATATGCTAGATGAATTGAGTGGTGCTGCTGTTTTCTCTAAAATTGACTTGCGTAGTGGTTATCATCAAATTAGGATGAAAGAAGGGGATGAATGGAAAACTGCTTTCAAAACTAAATTCAGTTTGTATGAGTGGTTTGTTATGCCGTTTGGTCTTACTAATGCACCTAGTACTTTCATGCGTTTGATGAATCATGTTTTGAGAGAGTTTATTGGTCGTTTCATGGTTGTTTACTTTGATGATATACTTATATACAACCACAACGAATCTGAACATTGCACTCATATTAGACAAGTTTTGCAAGTGTTACGGGATAATAAACTGTATGCTAATCTTGAGAAGTGTACATTTGCAAAAGATAAGGTCATATTCCTAGGATTTGTTGTTTCTAAACATGGAGTAGAGGTAGATCAATCTAAAATTGAATCAATTCAGAATTGGCCTACTCCAATGAATGTTAGTCAAGTGCGTAGTTTCCACGTCTCGGTTGTTTCTATAGGCGCTTTGTGAAAGATTTTAGCACCATTGCTGCACCATTAAATGATTTGACAAAGAAAGGTGTTCCTTTTGTATGGGGCGCGGCCCAAGACATTGCTTTTGATACATTAAAACGTTTGCTTACTTCTGCACCATTACTTGCATTACCTGATTTTTCGAAGCAATTTGAAGTTGAATGTGATGCTAGTGGTATAGGCATAGGTGGCGTTTTGATGCAAGAGGGTCGGCCTATAGCTTATTTTTCTGAGAAATTGACTGGTGCTCGTTTGAATTATTCTATCTATGATAAAGAATTATGCACTTGTTAGAGTTCTTGAGGTTTGGCAACATTATTTGTGGCCAAAGGAATTCATCATACATTCTGATCATGAAGCATTGAAATACTTGAAAGCTCAATCAAACTTGCATAGAAGATTAGCTAAATGGGTTGACTTCATTGAGTCTTTTCCTTACATCATTAACTATAAGAAGGGAAAAGAGAACGTTTTTGCTGATGCTCTATCTAGGAAGAACATGCTATTAACCAATCTCGATGTTAAAATTCCTGGATTAGAAGCTATTTGTGCACTTTATGCAACTGACCATGATTTTGCTGAACCATATCGTTTGTGTGTGTTGGGAATATGCCCTAGAGGCAATCATGTATGATGATATTCCTGTGTATTCATATTGTTATGGTCCATGTATGAACTGCTGATATGTATCATCGAATATGTGATTTGATTGTGGAACTACATATTCATGTTATTCATACTAATTGTCTTTGGTCATTGAGGTTGTGCTGGACACACAACTTAGACCAATGTGAAAGTCTGCAGATGACTAGGTTCCACTTGTCATGGGCATGGAGATGCTATTCCGACTTACACAGATTCGACTAAAGAGTTCAGCGAGTTGGACTGACCCATATTGAGATGCAACGAACAAGCCGTCATTTGCATGTCTCAATCAATGTAATCCTTAGACCTGAGGTTATTGCACAATCCGAGTTGAGGATCTCCGACTTAGGTTCTGTCAAACGTTGTTCCGTCACTAGGCAGTTATAAAGGCGGAGTTCGGGTCGACTGAGAATCAAGCTGCGTAATGTGAATAACCAAGACGGGATTTTGCCCCTCCATCTGGAGAGATATTCTCTGGGCCCTCTCGGAAGATATGATTCGAAAAGCATGGCCATGCGCGTCACGGTTAAGTGTTAACCGAGGCAGCCGACTAAGAGTTAGTCGGATGAATCACTTATCTCGGATCGAGAAAGAGAGTCGGACTATTTAAGGGATGACGATCATTCGCCTATAGTCCGACAAGGTATATCGTGAGGCAAAAGGGACTCAGACGAAAGTCGCATTGGAAGGTATGTCGTCATGACTTATTGGTACTTGGGAGTTGGCACGTTCTGCTAGGAGCCGCTACCAACTGATCGATCACGAGTGAGACTCGGAATCGTGTCCGGGTTACCATGAGCCTGTCGGGTCACACACTTAAGAGCAGGAGCAAGTATGGGTTAGACCCAAACAGGAAACCTATTTGGGTTGGACCCAAATAGAGACATGGACTTAGTCAGCAAGTGAGAGTTGCAGTGGCTAATATAGGCCTTTTTAGTGAATGGGCCACAAGTGAGTGGAGCCCACTTTCACTCCCTATATAAGCTGGGGCACAGGTGCTTAGAGCACAAGGTTAGGTCACTCCATGTGTTGGAAACCCTAGCCCTAGTCCATCCTATCGCCGCCGTACCGGACCTAGCAGTCCATCGCCAGCGCTCCCCCTTATACGTGTGGATACCGGCGGAGGTGCTGTACGTTCAGCACTTCGACGATCGTGAAGAAAGAACAGATCGTGGATCGTGGAACCGGAACGGATCGCGAGGACTGCACTGCATCAAGCGACATGCTTCACCAATTCCGCAACTGCGCGTCTAGTGGTAATCCTCGTGGCCTTCTACCTGAGCTAGATCTTGAGATCACCGCGTAGGGAAAAAGTTTTGTTTATCTCTACGTGGCCCAACAGTGTGCTCTTAGAAACGCATGGGATAAGTATCATATACATGATGGATATTTGTTTCGAGCTAACAAACTATGTATTCCAGAATCGTTGTTGCATTTGTTCTTAGTGCAGGAGTCACATGCTGGTGGTTTGATGGGTCACTTTGGGCATGAGAAGACGTTGCTCATGCTTGCTGATCACTTTTATTGGCCCAAGATGAGGCGTGATGTGTACATATTTGTGAGCCGATGTATTACATGCCACAAGTCGAAATCTAAGCTGAAGCCTCACGGTTTGTATACACCTCTCTCTGCACCGACTACTCCATGGGAAGACATTAGTATGGATTTTGTGCTAGGTCTACCTAAAACTCAGAGAGGTCATGATTCTATATTTGTGGTAGTGGATAGGTTCTCTAAGATGGCTCATTTTATTGCCTGCCACAAAAGCGACGATGCGTCGCATGTTGCTAACCTGTTTTTTAGGGACATCGTGAGATTACATGGAGTACCGAAGACGATTGTTTCTGACCGTGATGTGAAGTTCATGAGCTACTTTTGGAAGACCTTATGGGGGAAGCTAGGAACGAAGCTGCTGTTCAGTAATACATGTCATCCCCAAACAGATGGTCAAACGGAGGTGGTGAATCGAACATTGTCACAGCTGCTAAGGACCATGATTAAAAAGAATCTGCGGGAGTGGGAAGAGTGTTTGCCACATGTTGAGTTTGCTTACAACAGGGCTGTGCATTCAACTACTCAGCTTTGTCCTTTTGAGGTGGTGTATGGTTTCAAGCCTTCGACGCCACTTGATATGTTGCCTCTGCCATTACATGAGAGAGTTGATATGGAGGCATCAAAACGTGCTGATTATGTGAAGAAAATACATGAGAAGACTCGAGAGGCTATTGAGAAGAAAGGCAAGAACATTGCTGCTGCAAGGTATCAAGCAAGAAAAGAAGTGTTGTTCGAGCCTGGAGATATGGTTTGGGTGCATCTACGCAAGGATAGGTTTCCACTACTTCGAAAGTCCAAATTGAAGCCACGTGGTGCTGGTGCTTACTAAGTACTAGCCAAAATTAATGATAATGCCTACTCAGTTGATATACCTATTAAGGAGTTTGGTGGTGCTAGCAACAGCTTCAACGTTGCTGATTTATCACCATATGCTGTTGAAGACCTTGGAGCGTCGAGGTCGACGCCTTTTGAAGGGGGGGGGGAGATGATGAGGACATCCATACTATTCCACTATCTCCTACTCCTATTCACAATGAAGATGTTGCTGCAAAGTACAAGTCCAATGAAATCAGGATTGGACCCATTACAAGAGCTCGTGCAAAGCTGATTGAGCAACAGGTGAATTCATTCCTAATTGAACCTGATGTTTTACTTAATGAGAACTTTATACTACCTAAGTCTATGCATCTTTGTATGATCAGGTTTATTGATAACACAAGCATTGCGCGAGGAGGTGGAGAGTTGCAGCAAGAAGGACAAGCGCTGATTTCCAATATCAACAAGTGCGCGAGGGAGGAGCGGGAGGCATGCGCACTAGGAGGCAATGAGGAAATCACGTATGAGTAAGAGAGAGAGATGGCGCACCAAGAATTACATGTTTGAGGTGTTCCACAACGTTTGGACTGCGTGCCAATAATGCCGAACCCATATATGGGTCGGTATGTATCAGTTTGAGTCGAACCGAGTTAGTTTGGGCCAAGTTATGGCTGTTTTAAGGCCCGTTTAGAGGGGAGGATGCCCCAGCCCTCATATAAACCTCCGTAGCCGTCACAAGTTAGGGTTTAGACCACGTTAAAATATTTTGGAGTTGTTTCTTTCATAGAACCTCTGGAACTACCCTGTGTTCGAATCTACCAACTATAATTGAGTGTGATATGTTGTTCCATTGGGAATTAGTAGATTGCGTACTACCGTTCGTGGTCACGGCTGCGTGCGCAAGAGTGTGGTGTTGTGAATATCCTACAAGGTTCGAGATCTGTTGCGCTGGCATCAGGGATCGAGCGGGAGAGATCATAGCTACGCACTAGTTATCTATCATCCACCATCATCATCGCCATCCGCTTACTGAGAAGATCGGGCCACCCCATATCAATATAACACATGTCAAGGAAGTTTTGCAAATCCTTCGACATGAGAAGCTTTATGCTAATCTTCCCAAGTGCACTTTTGCTAAAGACAAGTTGATGTTTCTTGGATTTGTCGTTTCTTCGAAGGGAATTGAAGTTGATGTTTCCAAGGTAAAGGACATACGAGATTGGCCCATACCAACAAATGTGAGTGAACTCCAAAGTTTTCATGGGTTGGCCAGTTTCTATCATCGCTTTGTGAAAGACTTTTCAACCATTGCTTGTCCCCTTAATGAATCTACCAAAAAGAATGTCACCTTCGTGTGGGGCAAAGCACAACAAAAAGCTTTTGATGAACTTAAAAAGAGGCTCACCGAAGCATCTCTTCTTGCTTTACTGGATTTCACAAAAACTTTTGAGATAGAGTGTATTGGCATTGGAGGAGTCCTTATGCAAAACATACGTCCTATAGCCTACCATAGCGAGAAACTTGATGGTGCCCGCCTTAACTATCCGATTTATGACAAAGAGCTTTTTGCCTTAGTTCGTGTCCTTCAAGTTTGGCAACACTACCTGTGGCCCAAGGAATTTATCATACATTCCGACCACGAGTCCTTGAAATACCTCAAAGGCCAAGCCAACTTGAGTAAGAGACACGCTAAGTGGGTTGAGTTCATGGAGTCTTTTCCGTACATTGTTAAGTATAAGAAGGGCAAAGATAATGTAGTTGCGGACGCCTTGTCTCGCAAACACACAAGCCTTCTTACGAGACTTGAAAAACGTGTTGGGTCTTGAGGAAATAAAATCTTTGTATGCTTCCGACCCGTTCTTTGAATCAATTTTCGCAAAGTGCTGCAATGACAAAGGAGTTGATGATTTCTATTTGCATAAGGGCTTTCTATTTAAACAAAACAAGCTATGCATCCCGAAGTCGTCGCTTCAACTTTTGCTTCTCCAAGAATCTCATGGTGGAGGCCTCATGGGTCACTTTGGCCGTGACAAGACATTGGACATGCTCTCCAATCACTATTTTTGGCCCAAGATGAAGCGTGGCGTGGAGCGCTACGTTCAACGATGCACGACATGTGTTCAAGCTAAGTCGCAAGCTAACCCTTATGGTCTTTATATGCCATTGCCTATTCCTCATACCCCTTGGTCCGACATTAGCATGGGTTTCATGTTAGGATTGCCTAGATCTAAGCATGGTCATGATTCTATATTTGTTGTTGTGGATCGTTTTTTCAAAATGGCAGACTTCATACCGTGCCATAAGACCGACGATGCTTCACATGTTGCAAATCTATTTTTCAGGGAAATCGGCCGTGTTCACGGTGTGCCAAGGACAATCATCTCCGACCGCGACATCAAATTCATGAGCTACTTATGGAAGACCCTCATGGCCAAGCTCGACGTCAAGCTCCTCTTTTCATCCGCATCGCATGCTCAAACTGATGGCCAAACCGAAGTTGTCAACCGCAGCCTCGGGACTCTCCTTCGTGTGTTGATCAAGAAGAACTTGAAGGATTGGGAGGAATGCATCCCACACGCCGAGTTTTCCTACAACCGTGCCAAGCACTCAACAACCAAGATGAGTCCATTCTTGATCGTCTATGGTTTCGAGCCCCTCACCACGCTCAACATCCTACCACTACCTCTTCATGAGCGCACAAACATGGACGTCGAGAAACGCGCACAAGCTATGAAGAAACTTCATGAAGAAACAAGAGCTACTATCGAACAACAAGTCCTTCGCCAAGCTTCAAGGTTAAACAAGGACAAGAAGGAAATGATCTTTGAAGAAGGTGACCTTGTGTGGATACACCTAAGCAAGGACCGCTTCCCCAAGGAACGTGACTCCAAGCTCAAGCCAAGAGGAGATGGTCTCTTCAAGGTCCTCAAAAGAATCAACAACAATGATGAGGACATCCATACTATTCCACTATCTCCTACTCCTATTCACAATAAAGATGTTGCTGCAAGGAACAAGTCCAATGAAATCAGGATTGGACAAATTAAAAGAGCTCGTGCAAAGCTGATTGAGCAACAGGTGAATTCACTCTTAATTGAACCTGATGTTTTACTTAATGAGAACTTTATACTACCTAAGTCTATGCATCTTTGTATGATCAGGTTTATTGATAACACAAGCGTTGCGCGAGGAGGAGGAGAGTTGCAGCAAGACGGACAAGCGCTGATTTCCAATATCAACAAGTGCGCGAGGGAGGAGCGGGAGGCAGGCGCACTAGGACGTAATGAGGAAATCACGTATGAGCAAGAGCGAGGGATGGCACACCAAGAATTACATGTTTGATGTGTTCCACGACGTTTGGACTGCGTGCCAATAACGCCGAACCCATATATGGGTCGGTATGTATCAGTTTGAGTCGAACCGAGTCAGTTTGGGCCAAGTTATGGCTGTTTTTAGGCCCGTTTAGAGGGGAGGACGCCCCAGCCCTCATATAAACCTCCGTAGCCGTCACAAGTTAGGGTTCAGACCACGTTAAAATATTTTGGAGTTGTTTCTTTCATAGAACCTCTGGAATTACCCTATGTTCGAATCTGCCAACTATAATTGAGTGTGATCTGTTGTTCCATTGGGAATTAGTAGATTGCATACTACCGTTCGTGGTCACGGCTGCGTGCGCAAGAGTGTGGTGTTGTGAATATCCTACAAGGTTCGAGATCTGTTGCGCTGGCATCAGGGATCGAGCGGGAGAGATCATAGCTACGCACTAGTTATCTATCATCCACCATCATCATCGCCATCCTCTTACTAAGAAGATCGGGCCACCCCATATCATCTTGGTATCAGATTTCCAGCGTTGCCTCAGTAAGCAATCCACAATCCATCCATAGATTAGAGAGTGTTTTTCATCCTATACAGAAAAAGCTCCACAAAAAGAGTTTCCATAGCCTAGATTACATCGTATTCGAGTAATAGTTGCTGGTCGAGTTCTTCTATTAGATTAGATCTAGAGCTGTTCTTCGTAGATTTGTTTTCTAGTTGTTCTAGTTGTTTTCCACCATCTTTTTCCGCTACCATCAAGTCAGATCCGATCCAAGTAAAGAGTCCTAGTTGTGTACTACTTGGCGAGTCGGAATAAAAAAACAAAACAAAAAAAAATCGGCTCGCTGCCTCACGCCTGACCGCAGAAAGGTCTGTGCTCCGGCGTGACAAAAAAAATATTGGACCGTGGCCTTACCACAGACAGGTCTGCCCTCATACGAGAATTTTTTGTGTCTGCCGATCTCCTGCCACGGCAGGATTATAGGCCGTTTTCTGCCGTGGCAGAGACCAATTCTCAGGTCAATTTTTTTTCTTTTTTGTTTATTTTTTTTACTGAGTCCACATAGCGTACTTATCCTTGTGAGCCTTAGTAAGCCTTTCTTTGTGTCTAAAACTATCCTACGAGACTAGCGTGCTTAGTGCTATGCGGGCTGCTCAGTTTGCAATCTTGTGCCCGTTTCGTTGAGACATTGCTAGCGTCTCTCCTTGTGCATTGCAACACGAGCATTCCTCCGACATACCTTACTTTTTTGAGATCTTTTTCATAGTTGCAATTGCCCCATTTATCTCCACCGTGTGTGTTTCCGTGGGTCTATGTCATACGATCAGCACTAGGACTTGTTTGCGGTGTAGATAGGATACCATACCTATAGCTCCACCATAAATAACCTGTGTGCCCTGTGATCGTTCTCTATACCTTTGATATTCACTTCATCACGTCAGTGCATCAGTCTTTGATTACGTTTGGTAGAGCATCTGTATTCACTTTGGAACGGTAAGATCTTCTTTCTTATCAGTTGTGAGTGAGTTGTGAGAGTTTCCACCATACTGATTTTGATTTTTGCACTAACTTACTAATCATGTCTTTGTGTGATGATGAAATTGTGTCACAGAAAAAGCAGGTGGAGGAGCTTGTTACTTGGAGAGAGTCTGTTGATAGAAATATGACCGACATACAAAATGCTGTGGAGAATAATACTGGAGCCATTAATAATAATCAAACGCAGCTGACTGCTATGAATGTCAACTTTGCCACCTTGCAGCGTTCCATTGAGGCAATTCAGGCAACACTCCAGCCCGGACTGGCACAACATGATGATGGGTTTGAGGACTTTGATGAGGGGAGTGCGGCTGATGCTGCTCCACATCGTGGCAGGGGACGTGCAAATCCCCCTGCACCTGCGGCCGCTCCTCTGTATGGCCGTGGGTATGCTCCTCTTGGACGTGCCCAGCATGCTTACAATCCATCTGATGATAGTTTGGGCAAGCCCAAGTTCTCAATTCCTTCGTTCAATGGCTCGCTTGATCCTGAGGATTATATTACTTGGGAGTTGAAGATTGAAAAGCTCTGGTGTTTATTTGATTACCCAGAAGACAAGAAGGTCAAACTTGCTACATCAGAATTTGATGGTTACGCTTTGCGTTGGTGGGAAGCTATTGTGCAGAATAGACGGAACGACAATGAACTTCCTGTGAGGGATTGGCGTGAGATGAAGGCCATCATGGCGGATCGTTTTGTTCCCTCCAATTATTTGCGTTCTGTGTTTGACAAGCTCACACAGTTGATGCAAGGCACAATGACAGTTGATGAGTACTACATGGAGATGCATATGCTTATGCAGCGTGCTAATCTTCGTGAATCACGAGAGATGACGATGCAACGTTTCCTCAACAATTTGAAGCTTCAAATCAAGAGTATTGTGCGTTATCACAAGTATGAGACAATGAACGAGCTGCCGCACCATGCTAGAGAGGCCGAGTCCCAGCTGGCTGAAGAGGCAAAGTCACGTGCTCGGTTTCCATCTTCTAGCAGATTTTCGGCCAGATCTACAACTCCTACTGTCATGCCACCAGCTGCTGTTCCGTTTACACCATCGGCCAAACCAGCAAGTACACCTTCGTTTGGTTCTAATACTCGGAAACCCGTTGCTCCTGCTGCTAGCTCGGGTTCCAACATGTCTACTGCACGTACTCGTGATGTGGTGTGCCATACTTGTGGAGGCAGAGGTCACTACAGAAGGATTGTCCAAACAGCAAGGTTATGTTTGTTAATGAACAAGGTGCAGTAGAAAGTGGAGAGGAAGCTTCTGATGATGATATTGATGACGGCGAGGTTGGTGCTGATGCATATGCTGAGCGTGCACCAACTATCGTCGTGTCTTCACGTGTACTTAGTGTGCAACCGGTTGAGGAATCCCAGCGTTGCAACTTGTTCCAAACAAAAGCTCTAGTTGGACCAAATAAAGCTTGCAAGGTCATTATTGATGGAGGTAGCTGCAGAAATCTTGCGAGTAAGGAATTATGTGCCAAACTGAATTTGACATACTTATCTCATCCCAAGCCATACTACATACAATGGTTGAGCAACAATGGTGAAATGAAGGTACATCATATGGTACGAGTGAACTTTCAAATAGGGCCATACAAAGATTCTATTGATTTTGATGTGGTTCCTATGACTGTTTGTCACCTACTATTGGGTCGGCCATGGCTCTATGATCGCCATGTGCAACACAATGGCCGAGCCAATACATATCACTTGGAATTCAAAGGAAAGAAGATTACTATGCAGCCAATGACACCACAAGAAATTGTGAATGATTCTCGCCAGAAGATAGAGGTGAATTTGAAGGAAGATACTACCACTCGGCAAGATTGTGTGACAGCTGTTCCTGATGTAATTGAGCCTAAATTGAGTGATATAACAAAAAGTAAGAGAGTGCCTGGTTTATTAATATTAGCCACTAAGGAAGATATGAGAGAATTTCGTGAGGATCCTATAGCCATGCCACTTGTGCTCATGTATAAGGGCGAGGTATTGGTTTCTAACGACATGACCCCTATTTCTCTTGGTGTCTCTTCTGTTCTGCAGGACTTTGGGGATGTGTTTCCAGAAGATGTACCCGCAGGCTTACCTCCATTGCGTGGTATAGAACATCAAGTGGACTTGATTCCTAGCGCCACACTTCCCAACCGTGCACCCTACAGGACTAATCCCGAAGAAACTAAGGAAATTCAGAAGCAAGTACAAGCGTTGCTGGATAAAGGGTACATTCGTGTTTCTCTTAGCCCTTGTGCTGTTCCTGTTATTTTAATTCCTAAGAAAGATGGTACATGGCGCATGTGTGTTGACTATAGAGAGATTAATAACATCACTATTCGATATCGTCATCCTATTCCACGCTTAGAGGATATGCTAGATGAATTGAGTGGTGCTGCTGTTTTCTCTAAAATTGACTTGCGTAGTGGTTATCATCAAATTAGGATGAAAGAAGGGGATGAATGGAAAACTTCTTTCAAAACTAAATTCGGGTTTTATGAGTGGTTAGTCATGCCGTTTGGTCTTACTAATGCACCTAGTACTTTCATGCGTTTGATGAATCATGTTTTGAGAGAGTTTATTGGTCGTTTTGTGGTTGTTTACTTTGATGATATACTCATCTACAGCCACACCGAATCTGAACATTGCACTCATATTAGACAAGTTTTGCAAGTGTTACGTGATAATAAACTGTATGCTAATCTTGAGAAGTGTACATTTGCAAAAGATAAGGTCATATTCCTAGGATTTGTTGTTTCTAAGCATGGAGTTGAGGTAGATCAATGTAAAATTGAATCAATTCAGAATTGGCCTACTCTAATGAATGTGAGTCAAGTGCGTAGTTTCCACGGTCTCGCTGGTTTCTATAGGCGCTTTGTGAAAGATTTTAGCACCATTGCTGCACCATTAAATGATTTGACAAAGAAAGGTGTTCCTTTTGTATGGGGCGCGGCCCAAGACATTGCATTTGATACATTGAAACGTTTGCTTACTTCTGCACCATTGCTTGCATTACCTGATTTTTCGAAGCAATTTGAAGTTGAATGTGATGCTAGTGGTATAGGCATAGGTGGCGTTTTGATGCAAGAGGGACGGCCTATAGCTTATTTTTCTGAGAAATTGACTGGTGCTCGTTTGAATTATTCAATCTATGATAAAGAATTGTATGCACTTGTGAGAGTACTTGAAGTTTGGCAACATTATTTGTGGCCAAAGGAATTCATCATGCATTCTGATCATGAAGCATTGAAATACTTGAAAGCTCAATCAAACTTGCATAGAAGATTAGCTAAATGGGTTGAGTTCATTGAGTCTTTTCCTTACATCATTAATTATAAGAAGGGAAAAGAGAATGTTGTTGCTGATGCTCTATCTAGGAAGAACATGCTATTAACCAATCTTGATGTTAAAATTCCTGGATTAGAAGCTATTTGTGCACTTTATGCAACTGACCATGATTTTGCTGAACTATATCATTTATGTGCTCTTAGAAACGCATGGGATAAGTATCATACACATGATCGATATTTGTTTCGAGCTAACAAACTATGTATTCCAGAATCGTCGTTGCGTTTGTTCTTAGTACAGGAATCACATGCTGGTGGTTTGATGGGTCACTTTGGGCGTGAGAAGACGTTGCTCATGCTTGCTGATCATTTTTATTGGCCCAAGATGAGGCGTGATGTGTACAGATTTGTGAGCAGATGCATTACTTGCCACAAGTCGAAATCCAAGCTGAAGCCTCACGGTTTGTATACACCTCTTTCTGCACCTACTACTCCATGGGAAGACATTAGTATGGATTTTGTGCTAGGTCTACCTAAAACTCAGAGAGGTCATGATTCTATATTTATGGTAGTGGATAGGTTCTCTAAGATGGCTCATTTTATTGCCTGCCACAAAAGCGATGATGCGTCGCATGTTGCTAACCTGTTTTTCAGAGACATCGTGAGATTACGTGGCGTACCAAAGACGATTGTTTCTGACCGTGATGTGACGTTCATGAGCTACTTTTGGAAGACCTTATGGGGGAAGCTAGGAACAAAGTTGCTGTTCAGTACTACATGTCACCCCCAAACAGATGGTCAAACAGAGGTGGTGAATAGAACATTGTCACAGCTGCTAAGGACCATGATTAAAAAGAATCTATGGGAGTGGGAAGAGTGTTTGCCACATGTTGAGTTTTCTTACAACAGGGCTGTGCATTCAACTACTCAGTTTTGTCCTTTTGAGGTGGTGTATGGCTTCAAGCCATTGACGCCACTTGATATGTTGCCTCTGCCATTACATGAGAGAGTTGATATGGAGGCATCAAAACGTGCTGATTATGTGAAGAAAATACATGAGAAGACTCGAGAGGCTATTGAGAAGAAAGGCAAGAACATTGCTGCTGCAAGGAATCAAGCAAGAAAAGAAGTGTTGTTCGAGCCTGGAGATATGGTTTGGGTGCATCTACGCAAGGACAGATTTCCACTATTTCGCAAGTCCAAGTTGAAGCCACGTGGTGCTGGTCCTTACAAAGTACTAGCCAAAATTAATGATAATGCCTACTCAGTTGATATACCTATTGAGGAGTTTGGTGGTGCTAGCAACAGCTTCAACGTTGCTGATTTATCACCATATGCTGGAGAAGACCTTGGAGCGTCGAGGTCGACACCTTTTGAAGGGGGGGGGGAGATGATGAGGACATCCATACTATTCCACTATCTCCTACTCCTATTCACAATGAAGATGTTGCTGCAAGGAACAAGTCCAATGAAATCAGGATTGGACCCATTACAAGAGCTCGTGCAAAGCTGATTGAGCAATAGGTGAATTCACTCTTAATTGAACCTGATGTTTTACTTAATGAGAACTTTATACTACCTAAGTCTATGCATCTTTGTATGATCAGGTTTATTGATAACACAAGCGTTGCGTGAGGAGGAGGAGAGTTGCAGCAAGAAGGACAAGCGCTGATTTCCAATATCAACAAGTGCGCGAGGGAGGAGCGGGAGGCAGGCGCACTAGGACGCAATGAGGAAATCACGTATGAGCAAGAGCGAGAGATGGCACACCAAGAATTACATGTTTGAGGTGTTCCACGACGTTTGGACTGCGTGCCAATAATGCCGAACCCATATATGGGTATGTATCAGTTTGAGTCGAACCGAGTCAGTTTGGGCCAAGTTATGGCTGTTTTTAGGCCCGTTTAGAGGGGAGGACGCCTCAGCCCTCATATAAACCTCCGTAGCCATCACAAGTTAGGGTTCAGACCACATTAAAATATTTTGGAGTTGTTTCTTTCATAGAACCTCTAGAATTACCCTGTGTTCGAATCTGCCAACTATAATTGAGTGTGATCTGTTGTTCCATTGGGAATTATTAGATTGCATACTACCGTTCGTGGTCACGGCTGCGTGCGCAAGAGTGTGGTGTTGTGAATATCCTACAAGGTTCGAGATCTGTTGCGCTGGCATCAGGGATCGAGCGGGAGAGATCATAGCTACGCACTAGTTATCTATCATCCACCATCATCATCGCCATCCGCTTACTGAGAAGATCGGGCCACCCCATATCAAACAACGCCTACATCATCGACATACCGACCTCCAAGTACCTTGCAAGCAATACATTCAATGTAAAGGATCTCTCACCCTACCATGGAGATGTTCAAGATGATATCCGTGAAGAGTCGAGGACGAATCTTTCCCAAGGGGGGGGGAGCTGATGCAGCCCGTCCTACGGACGCTACTACATCTACTCCAACGAGTCCCCCAAGTGGACCCATGACTCGTGCCCAAGCCAAACTCCTACAAGCTAAGGTGAACTCGCTCCTTTCCCCGGGCAAATTTGATACGTCCTTGGATGGAATGCTACTTCATGCAACTACCCTATGCATCATCAGGTACGAAGCTTCGACACATCACCAAGCACCCAAGGATGGAGAATAAGGAGCAGAGCGTGAAGCAGGAGCCTTTGGAGCTGCTCAGACCGGAGTCTCCGATCTGTGCACACCGGAGTCTCCGGCCTGCCAAAGTCTCCGGCCTGAAGACACCGGAGACTCTGGCCCTTTCTCCGGTCCGACCCCCTGCACCATGCCCTGGGACAATCTGAAGACCCCTCCGGAGGCTGGTCCGGAGACTACACCGGATTCTCCGGTCTAGACCGGAGTCTCCGGTCCACCACACCGGAGTCTCCGGTCCGACCGTCGCCATGCGTGAAAGGCCTTTGGGCCTTGGCCCCATGTACCCCTTAGTCCATCCAGAACATGTCTTTTATTCCTAAAGTACCCCTGTTTAAGTGGCTGGCCTATAAATAGACCCCCACCTCCATTGTAAACCCTAGGCATGATATTGGAATTAGTGGAAACCCCTTTGTGGATCTATCTAATTCTTGCCTCATGCTCCCTGATTAAGGAGCACCAATATCCCCAAACCTCGTTGGAGTTTGTATCGTGCCTCCGCGTTGTACAAAGCCTAGGCATCGGTGTCCCTTTGCCTAGACGTCAAGATCTCACCGAGTCTCCCATCTCGCCATGCCGGTTCGAGAGAGAGTCCTCCGCCTGACGCTGATCCTAGGGATTGCGCCGGACCGATCACCGCCGGCGTGAGCTATTGGTGTCTATCGTGGTTTTGCATGTGTGTGTTCACCGCGTTCTTCGTGCATGTGTTCGTTGTGTTCATCCTTTCCTCCTTCCCCCGCACTCCACCCCCGATTTGAAAGGGAATCGTGAAAGATCGGGCCACCCTAGAGGTTTGCCCCAACATATAATGTGGTTCTGTTACTTTTCTCTGGCCAAGTTTGGCAACAAAAAAAATTCCTTAAATCGAGGTCTGGTTTGGCATCAAAGTATTTTTAAAGTATTAATGAGTGAATACTTTTGTTTATAAAAAAACTGAAATATTAAATACTTTGAGGTGTTTGGATCCAACAAATAATATGGTTTTAAAACTGAAGTATTTACTAAAGTTATGGTTTTTTAAGTATTTGTAAAAGATGCCAGACCGTCATTTTTATAAAACCGAGAAAAGAAAAAAACTAAAGTATTATTTTGCTAGGAACTAACATACTATGATCTGATATACTTCAGTTTTAGAAAAACTTTATTGTCAAACTAGAGCTGAACTATTACAAAACCGAATGAAGTATTTCATACATAAATGCATAGACTTAGGCAGTATAAAGTTCTCATCAATTAAAGTACTAGATTCGTTTAGGAGCAAATTCACCTGTTGTTCAAGTAGCTTAGCATGAGCTCTTGTAATGGGTCCAATTCTAATCTCATTGGACTGATCCTTCCTTGCAACAGTTGGAGCATCTTCAGTAGGTGTAATCGTAGGGATGTCCTCATCATCTCCCCCCTTCAAAAGGCATCGACCTCGACGCTCCAAGGTCTTCTCCAGCATATGGTGACAAATCAGGAACGTTGAAACTATTGCTAACTCCACCAAACTACTCAATAGGTATATCAACCGAGTAGGCATTATCATTAATTTTGGCTAACACCTTGTAAGGACCAGCACCACGTGGCTTCAATTTGGACTTGCGAAGTAGTGGAAATCTGTCATTGCGCAGATGCACCCAAACCATGTCTCCAGGCTTGAACAACACTTCCTTCCTTGCTTGATTCCTTGCAGGAGGAATGTTCTTGCCTTTCTTCTCAATAGCCTCTTTAGTATTCTCATGAATTTTCTTCACATATTCAACACGTTTTGATGCCTCCATATCAACTCTCTCATGTAATGGCAGAGGCAACATATCAAGTGGCGTCATTGGTTTGAAGCCATATACCACCTCAAAAGGACAAAGCTGAGTAGTTGAATGTACAACCCTATTGTAGGCAAACTCAACATGTGGCAAACACTCTTCCCACTCCCGCAGATTCTTCTTTATCATAGTCCTTAGCAGCTGTGACAATGTTTGATTCACCACCTCCGTTTGACCATCTGTTTGGGGATGACATGTAGTACTAAACAGCAACTTCGTTCCCAGCTTCCCCTATAAGGTCTTCCAAAAGTAGCTCATGAAGTTCACATCACGATCAGAAACAATCGTCTTAGGTACTCCATATAATCTCACGATGTCCCTAAAAAACAGGTTAGCAACATGCGACGCATCCTCGCTTTTGTGGCAGGCAATAAAATGAGCCATCTTAGAGAACCTATCCACTACCACAAATATAGAATCATGACCTCTCTACATTTTAGGTAGACCTAGCACAAAATCCATACTATTGTCTTCCCATGGTGCAGTAGGTGCAGAGAGAGGTGTATACAAACCATGAGGCTACAACTTGGATTTCGACTTGTAGCATGTAATACAACGACTCACAAATCTGTAGACATCACGCCTCATCTTGGGCCAATAAAAATGACCAGCGAGCATGAGCAATGTCTTCTCACGCCCAAAGTGACCCATCGAACCACCATCATGTGATTCCTGCACTAAGAACAAACGCAACGATGATTCTGGAATGCATAGTTTGTTAGCTCTAATTAAATATCCATCATGTATATGATACTTATCCCATGCAGTTTTAAGAGCACACAAACGATATGGTTCAGCAAAATCATGGTCAGTTGCATAAAGTGCACAAATACTCTCTAATCCAGGAATTTTAACATCAAGATTGGTTAATAGCATGTTCTTCCTAGACAAAGCATCATCAACTACATTCTCTTTTCCCTTCTTATACTTAATGATGTACGGAAAAGATTCAATAAACTCAACCCATTTAGCTAATCTTCTATGCAAGTTTGATTGAGCTTTCAAATATTTCAAAGCTTCATGATCAGAATGTATGATAAATTCTCTTGGCCACAAATAATGTTGCCAAACTTCAAGTACTCTAACAAGTGCATACAATTCTTTATCATAAATAGGATAGTTCAATCTAGCACCAGTAAGTTTCTCAAGAAAATATGCAATAGGACGACCCTCTTGCATCAAAACGCCACCAATACCTATACCACTAGCATCACATTCAACTTCAAATTGCTTCGAAAAATCATGTAATGCAAGTAATGATGCAGAAGTAAGCAAACGTTTTAATGTATCAAATGCAATGTCTTGGGCCACACCCCATAGAAAAGGAACACCTTTCTTTGTCAAATCATTCAAAGGTGCAGCAATTGTGCTAAAATCTTTCACAAAGCACCTATAGGAACCAGCTAATCCGTGGAAACTACGCACTTGACTTACATTCTTGGGAGTAGGCCAATTCTGAATTGATTCAATTTTAGATTGATCTACCTCTACCCCATTCTTAGATACAACAAATCCTAGGAATATGACCTTATCTTTTGCAAATGTGCACTTCTCAAGATTAGCATACAATTTATTATCACGCAACACTTCCAAAACTTGTCGAATATGAGTGCAATGTATAGATTCGGTGTGGCTGTATATAAGTATATCATCAAAATAAACAACCACAAAATGACCAATAAATTCTCTCAAAACATGATTCATCAATCTCATGAAAGTACTAGGTGCATTAGTAAGACCAAACGGCATAACTAACCACTCATACAAACCAAACTTTGTTTTGGAAGCAGTTTTCCATTCATCCCCTTCTTTCATCCTAATTTGATGATAACCACTACGCAAGTCAATCTTAGAGAAAACAGTGGCACCACTCAATTCATCTAGCATATCCTCTAAACGTGGAATAGGATGACGATATCGAATAGTGATGTTATTAATCGCTCTACAATCTACGCACATATGCCATGTACCATCTTTCTTAGGCACTAAAATAACAGGAACAACACAAGGGCTAAGAGAAACACGAATGTACCCTTTATCCAGCAATGCTTGTACTTGTTTCTGTATCTCCTTTGTTTCTTCGGGGTTGGTCCTATAGGGTGCACGGTTTGGTAATGTGGCACTAGGAATCAAGGCAATTTGATGCTCAATGCCACGTAAGGGAGGCAATCCTGTAGGTACATCTTCTGGAAACACATCACCAAAATCCTGCAAAACATTATTTACACCAAGAGAAATAGGGGTCATGTCGTTAGAAACCAATACCTCGCCCTTATACATGAGCACAAGTGGCATGGCTCTAGGATCCTCACGAAACTCTCTCATATCTTCCTTGGTGGCTAATTGTAGGGGTTCCATGTATGAAATCAATAAACGAGAGGGGCTTTTCGCAAACTTACCCTTGAAGACTGAAAAGCGTTGTCAATGCTCAGGAGAGCGTGGTTGATGTAGACGAGCCGAAGCCGACCTCAAGGTCGTGATGAAGTCCTTGCGCTCCTTTGGCTCCAACGACTTGAGTGCCTCAAGTGCGACACCTCATGGGGAGTTACACACGTCCGGTGCCTCACAATGACTCCTGCTTCCCCGATCCAGCAGCAGTTGCGGAAGTAGAGCTCCCGGATCCGAATCCCGCAGCGCGACGGCGCTCCGCGGTGAAGATGTCTCCCATTTGCGCATTCCAAACTTGGGACCATGGTCACGAGAGAGAGAGGGAGAGAGAGAAAATATCAAGTAGAGGTCCTCCCAAAAGTGAGAAGACCTTTATTGATTATTGGTGTATCTTATTTGGCCAAATACCCCCACTATATATAGGGGGAGGGGAGGTACTACCTCTCTCAAAGTCCCAGGGTGGGACTAAAGGAGAGGAGGGGGGAGGGGTGGCACCGCTGGCCACCCCCTTGGCCCATTCTCCCTCTCTCCTTTCCCTAATGGGCTCTCTCCCCTCGGGGAATTGGCCCATTAAGCCATTGACCATTTAAATTGATTTTCTCTTTATTAAATAATTATGAATAAATGATTAAATCAATATTTAACATTCATTCACATATTATTCAACCTCCGTGGCTATGGAACACTTCCACCTCCACTCCATACATCCTCCGAACTTACCGAAACCCTTCCGGTTTTCTCTCTATTATTCTTTGGTGATTCTACCGATCCTATAAACACTCTCTAAGCATCATCAAGCCCTTAAGTGTGATACCCAACGGTTCAGGAACACTCCACACATAGTTGGGACACTCCCACACCAATGATCGACAAAGGGACCTGGATGGCCATGTGACCCCTATGCATTCCACAAAGATCTTTCATCGTTTCAACCGGGACAATCGTGTCTTATTCCCTTCGTCGCTCGATACTTGCACTGCCCGAGATCTGATCAATGACATCACCATGTCGTGTTCAATCTCGTTACCGAACAATGCTACTTGACTCGTTGCGACAAGCGATATCCCCGTGATCAAATCACACGCTGCCCAACTATTGGATATAACTTCTCCGAGTGGGCCTGATACATTGCAAATGTATCTATAATTTTTGATGTTCCATGCTTGGTTTTATCTACTTTCTTATGTTTTGTCCACACTTTAGAGTACTTTTTGTATGATTTCTTGGACTAACCTGATGCAGCCCGTCCTACGGACGCTTCTACATCTACACCAACAAGTCCCCCAAGTGGACCCATGACTCGTGCCCGAGCCAAACTCCTGCAAGCTAAGGTACGAGCCCCCGCCGCGTCGACCCACGAGCCCTGAAGCTGCACCTGAGCTGAAGCTGCCGGAGTGTCCGCCCGAATCCAGCCGGAGTGTCCGGCCACCTCGGAGTGTCCGGCCCGATTCAGCCGGAGTGTCCGGCCTTCCCGAGCCCGGACCTGGTGTGGACATTCAGAAGGTCGAATCAGACACTCCCCGGACACCACCCGGAGTGTCCGCCCTGCCCGGACTGTCCGCCCTGCCCGGACTGTCCAGCCGCGCGACCCCGGACTGTCCGGCTCACTCGACCCGGAGTGTCCGGCCCAAGTGATGGGCCTGCGAGCCTAGCTGGGCCCTATGGCCCATGTACCCCTCTACTTCGCCCAGAACTCTAATTTAATGCCTGAATTACCCCTGAACTTGTGGCTGGCCTATATATAGACCCCACCTCCATTGTAAACCCTAGGCATGATATTGGAATTAGTGGAAACCCCTTTGTGGATCTATCTAATTCTTGCCTCATGCTCCTTGACTAAGGAGCACCAATATCCCCAAACCTCGTTGGAGTTTGCATCGTGCCTCCGCGTTGTACAAGTCCTAGGCATCGGTGTCCCTTTGCCTAGACGTCAAGATCTCACCGAGTCTCCCATCTCGCCGTGCCGGTTCGAGAGAGAGTCCTCCGCCTGACGCCGATCCTAGGGATTGCGCCGGACCGGTTACCGCCGGCGTGAGCTATTGGTGTTTATCGTGGTTTTGCGTGTGTCTGTTCATCGCGTTCTTCGTGCGTGTGTTCGTCGTGTTCATCCTCCCCTCCTTTCCCCGCACTCCACCCTCGATTTGAAAGGGAATCGTGAAAGATCGGGCCACCCTAGAGGTTTGCCCCCAACATATTGGTATCAAGAGCTTCGTTGCTCACGATTTCCTCCACAAAATTTTCTTCTATGCACCAAAAATTCGAAAATCCCCACAAAAAACAGCCCATATTTGCCTTTGGATCGATCTCTTGATTTGGAGTGTTATTTGAGGTTTTGATCCGACCAAACCTTGTCTAAGGAGTTGGTCCAACTTTATCCTGCATTTTCCCAGCCCGATTTGGCCAGTTTTTCGTGGATTTGAGGCCCGAAGGCGAGGATTTCCGCTCAAGAACACGACTAGGAAACCCGCGCCGGAGTGTACGTCTCATACTAACCAGAGTGTCCGGCCGAACCAGACCAGAGTGTCCGGCCGAACCAGACCAGAGTGTCCGGCCAGACCGGAGTGTCTGGCCCAGACAGACCGGAGTGTCCGGCTGTAACGCCTGTTTTGACTGTTTTGCCTCATTTTTTGCATTGGCTAATCTCCTTTGTTTGCTCGTATCCCGTGTGCGTGTCAGAAAGTACCAGCAAGCTTCCGCATCATCAACTTCCGCGCTCATCGACACCACGGACCATGAACATCATCCCGCACCACCGACGCCAAGTTCATCATCAAAGAAGGTATAACTGGCGTCACCTTGTTAACCCCATCTTCCTTTGTGTGTACCTATCCCATGAGAGTGGCTCATCTTGTGTTTGCTTGAGCATTGTGCATTTGTCCTTGGATAGTGAGAGTGCAAGAGCAATAGCAAGTGTGACTAGGTAGCATCAAGGGAGAGCAAAAAAAAAGTGAAAAAGATACAAAGAAAAAGTTAACAGAAAAATAGTCTCCCCTTGCAAAAGAGAGTCTCAAAACTTGTAAGCAAGAGAGAAAGAAGAGCGCCCAAGGCAAGTGCACAAATCCGTTGCTCATTTTTCCTCTTTGCAAACGAGCCACGGTCTCTCCTTGCATTGGCACGACAACGAGCTTAGTCTTCGTGAGTACATTTTGTTTGCTCATTTTCATAGTCGTGTCAATCCAACTTTCTCCACGTGTGTGTACATAGTCGTAGGTTCCCGTCACCCTTTTGAGTTGTTAACCTTCGCCTTTGACTTGAGTTTTGTTGGATTTTTACCACTTTTGACTATCCCTTTTCTTTTGGTTGGTTCTTTGGCTTTCCACAACCCTAACCTACCACCAACAAGCTTTTGAGAGTGTGATTTTTCTTTGCATTTCCACTTTGCACGCTAATAGCTCTCACTTGTGGTTTCTAGTTTGGTGCAATTCCCAAGGTGAGGTACAAGGCTAACACCACCATATTCCACTTCCATATACAATACTTGTGTGTTTTGCATGATGGATATGCACGGTGAGACGAGCCAACCACCTCCCCAAGAAGAAGATCAAGGTCCGTACATGACGCGCGCAAGTCACTTCATCGTTCGACAAGAGTTCCGTGAACGTTGCCAAGCACTTGAGACGCGACAAGATGAACAATTTGGCGAGACGCAAGCTGAGTTCAAGAACATCGACAACCGCTTCGACGGCCTCGAACGACAAATGCATGCAATGCATCACAACTTCGGCCACCAAAATGAAGCGCTCCAATGCTCTGTCACCGAAACAAATGACAATCTTCGACGCCTTATCGGCGGCATGACAAGACCCCGTTCACGCGCATCAAGCTCGGCAAGTTCTTCGCATCGTCATGAACCTCTTCCACAAGATCTACATCAAAGTGCTCCAAGACGCAATGATGCCCCTGTGGTTGAAGATGGAATCTCTTTGAACTTTGTACCTTCCCCATGGCACGCCGCAACGTCAAGCTACGACGGTGACCTCTCTTCAAGGCCACGAGCAAGGCAAGAAGCACACCGTCATCACGCAAGGGCACTAGTGATTCAACAAGAGCAACCACAAGAGGAACCGCAAGCGCAACCGCAAGTCTACCACCATCGACCGCGACACATACTTGACACAACAAGTGGTGACTCCAATTTGGAGAATCAAGCTCGTCATCGACGTGAAGCTCTCCAAGATCCTCCTCCTCGTCATCAACGTCATGAACGTCCACACCGACACCATGGCCATCATGAGGCGCCTCCACCACCTCAACACAATTTGGAGCGTCAAGTGATACAAATTGAGCGACGCCCACCACGTCAAGAGGCTCACGACCATGTTCTTCGCCGTGAAGCACAGGTGCCTAACCAACATCACCAACCGAGGAACGAGCCTCCTCTTCGTCATCAACCGCGTCAAGAGGCTCCACGCCCTCGCCACCATGAGGCCCAAGCGCCTCAACCACGTCAACAACCACACCAAGAGCAAGCTCCTCAACAACAATATCAAGAGCAAGCTCCGCAACAAGGACACGAGAACCAAGTTCCACCTCCCCAACTACAAGATCATCAACAAGGTCACCAAGCTCGTCGCAATGACCGCAACGATGAAGAAACTTTTGGCAAGCTCAAGTTCACGATGCCCAAGTTCACCGGATCCAATGACCCCGAAGAATACCTCTCGTGGGCACTCAAAGTCGACAAGATCTTCCGCATGCACAACTATAGGAATGAGAAGATGGTCGCCATGGCTTCGCTTGAGTTTGATGATTACGCCAACCTTTCGTGGGAACAAGTTCAAGTTGCTCGTGATGCAAGACAAGAACCGCCAATCACAACTTGGCATGACATGAAGGCTCACATGAGATCCCGGTTTGTCCCCGCACACTACACGCGTGACCTCTTCAACAACCTTCAAGCGCTTCGTCAAGGGACAAAGACCGTGGAAGAATACTTCAAGGAAATGGAACTCAACTTGATTCGCGCCAACATTGATGAGCGCATGGAGCAAACAATGCCACGTTTCCTTATTGGCTTGAATCACCCAATCAAGCACATCGTCGAGTTCCAAACATACAACACCATGGTTGAGCTTGTGCACATTGCAATAAAGGCTGAACGTCAAGTGCAAGAGGATATCAAGTACAACAAGCCCAAGACGTACTTCACCTACAAGCAAGCTTCAACCCCTACACCAACAACTTTCAATGGTAGCTCCTCAAGTACCTCCAAGCCTTCCTTCAAGCCCACACTTCCTCAAGGAAAACTGCCACCAAATGGCAAGCAAGCAAAGAGTGATACACCTTTCAACGGTGAATGCTACAAGTGGAGAGGTAAAGGACACAAGTCGGCCGAATGTGGAAACAAGAAAGTCTTGTTCATCCATGACAATGGTGATGAAGAGTACTTGAGTGAAGATGAGTTTGATGCCCGTGTCAAGGAAGCAATGGCAAGGCAACGAGTGGAAGATGATCAAGAACTCCTCATGTGTGAACATGACGCAAGTCCATCGCTTGTCGTCACAAGAATCTTGACCACTCAAGCACAAGAGCATGAAGACCAACGCTCCAATATCTTCCAAACACGAGCCGGCATCAACGGCAAATCTATCAAGGTGATCATTGACGGAGGGAGTTGTCACAACCTTGCTAGCACCGAGTTGTGTGAGAAGCTCAACCTCAACCTCCATCCACACAAGCATCCCTACCACATGCAATGGCTAAGTGACCAAGGGTCCATGAAGATCAAGCATACCGTATCGGTCTCCTTCGCCATTGGTCCTTACAAAGATACGGTGGAGTGTGATGTGGTTCCTATGACGGTTTGCCACATGCTTCTTGGTCGACCATGGCAATTTGACAAGGCTGCTCAACATGATGGTCGCACCAATATATACACCTTCAAATGGCTCAACAAAACATGTGTTTTGCAACCGATGACTCCTAGCCAAATAATTGCGGACAATGCAAAGGCTTTAGCGAGGGCGCAAAGCACAACACCTACTTGTGAGAAGAGCGGTGAGAGAGAGAACCACGTCCTAGTGAGTGAGAGCCACAAGCCAAATTCGAGTGGAAAAACTAAGAGTGTTCTCCTTGCCACCAAAAGTGAGAAGAGAGATGTTCGGAACAACCCATCCATCTTGCACTATGTCCCCTTTGCAAGGGACTAGCGCAAGGAACTAGCGAATTAACCAATGTTCCTCCATCTTTGATGAGTGTCTTGCAGGAATTCAAGGATGTGTTCCCCGAGGAGCTTCCACAATGACAAGGGAGTTGATGATTTCTATTTGCATAAGGGCTTTCTTTTTAAACAAAACAAACTATGCATTCCGAAGTTGTCGCTTCAACTTTTGCTTCTCCAAGAATCTCATGGTGGAGGCCTTGTCACTTTGGTCGCGACAAGACATTGGACATGCTCTCCAATCACTACTTTTGGCCCAAGATGAAGCGTGACATGGAGCGCTACGTTCAACGATGCACGACATGTGTTCAAGCTAAGTCGCAAGCTAATCCCTATGGTCTTTATATGCCATTGCCTATTCCTCATACACCTTGGTCCGACATTAGCATGGATTTCGTGTTAGGATTGCCTAGATCTAAGCATGGTCATGATTCTATATTTGTTGTTGTGGATCGTTTTTCCAAGATGGCACACTTCATACCGTGCCATAAGACCGACGATGCTTCACATGTTGCAAATCTGTTTTCAAGGAAATCGTTCGTCTTCATGGTGTGCTAAGGACAATCGTCTCCGACCGCGACATCAAATTCATGAGCTACTTGTGGAAGACCCTCATGTCCAAGCTCGGCGTCAAGCTCCTCTTTTCATCCGCATCACATCCTCAAACTGATGGCCAAACTGAAGTTGTCAACCGAAGCCTCGGAACCCTCCTTCGTGTGTTGATCAAGAAAAACCTGAAGGATTGGGAGGAATGCATTCCACACGCCGAGTTCGCCTACAATCGAGCCAAGCACTCAACAACCAAGATGAGTCCATTCATGATCGTCTATGGTTTCGAGCCCCTCACCGCGCTCGACATCCTACCACTACCTCTCCATGAGCGCACAAACATGGACGTCGAGAAGCGCGCACAAGCTATGAAGAAGCTTCATGAAGAAACAAGAGCAACTATCAAACGACAAGTCCTTCGCCAAGCTTCAAGGTTAAACAAGGACAAGAAGGAGATGATATTTGAAGAAGGTGACCTTGTGTGGATACACCTAAGCAAGGACCGCTTCCCCAAGGAACGTGACTCCAAGCTCAAGCCAAGAGGAGATGGTCCCTTCAAGGTCCTCAAAAGAATCAACAACAATGCCTACATCATCGACATACCAACCTCCAAGTACCTTGCAAGCAATACATTCAATGTCAAGGATCTCGCACCCTACCATGGAGATGTTCAAGATGATATCCATGAAGGGTCGAGGACGACTCTTTCCCAAGGAGGGGAGCTGATGCAGCCCGTCCTGCGGATGCTTCTACATCTATACCAACAAGTCCCCCAAGTGGACCCATGACTCGTGCCCGAGCCAAACTCCTGCAAGCTAAGGTACAAGCCCCCGCCGCGTCGACCCACGAGGCCTGAAGCTGCACCTGAGCTGAAGCTGCCGGAGTGTCCGCCCGAATCCAGCCGGAGTGTCCGGCCACCTCGGAGTGTCCGGCCCGATTCAGCCGGAGTGTCCGGCCTGCCCGAGCCCGGACCTGGCATGGACATTCAGAAGGTCGAATCGGACACTCCCCGGACACCACCCGGAGTGTCCGCCCTGCCCGGACTGTCCGGCCGCGCGAACCCGGACTGTCCAGCTCACTCGACCCGGAGTGTCCGGCCCAAGTGATGGGCTTGCGAGCCTAGCTGGGCCCTATGGCCCATGTACCCCTCTACTTCGCCCAGAACTCTACTTTAATGCCTGAATTACCCCTGAACTTGTGGCCGGCCTATATATAGACCCCGACCTCCATTGTAAACCCTAGGCATGATATTGGAATTACTGGAAACCCCTTTGTGGATCTATGTGATTCTTGCCTCATGCTCCTTGACTAAGGAGCACCAATATCCCCAAACCTCGTTGGAGTTTGCATCGTGCCTCAGCGTTGTACAAGGCCTAGGCATCGGTGTCCCTTTACCTAGACGTCAAGATCTCACCGATTCTCGCATCTTGCCGTGCCAGTTCGAGAGAGAGTCCTCCGCCCGACGCCGATCCTAGGGATTGCGCTGGACCGGTTACCGCCGGCGTGAGCTATTGGTGTTTATCGTGGTTTTGCGTGTGTGCGTTCATCGCGTTCTTCGTGCATGTGTTCGTCGTGTTCATCCTCCCCTCCTTTCCCCGCACCCCACCCTCGATTTGAAAGGGAATCGTGAAAGATCGGGCCACCCTAGAGGTTTGCCCCCAACATAACCTATTAACAAGAGCCACAGTGCCAGCGTGTGATTTTGGTTCTAGGAAAGTCAGAAAATGAATATTCTCGGAATTGGACAGGACAAAAGCCAAAGTCATTATTTTACCGAGGGACACCTAGAGCCAAAACACGAGAAGGAGAGGGGCTGGGGCTCGGCCACACCACCTGGCCACGCGGCCAGCTTGGCCCGCGCCAGGGGGTGGTCTGGCCGCCCCAGGCACCCCCTCGGCCTCTCCTTCTGCCTATATATTGCCTCTGATACAGAAACCCTAAGTACCCGATCAAAATTCCACGAAAGAGTCAGTAGCCACCGTCATCTCCATCCCTAGATCGGGAGGGATCTGAAGCTCTTACCGGCACCCTGCCGGAGAGGGGAATTCACCCTGGAGGCCTTCTTCCTCATCATGCAAGCCTCCGGTGTGATGCGTGAGTAGTTCATCTCTGGACTACGGGTCCATGTAGTAGCTAGATGGCTGGTTCTCCTCCTTTGTGCTATCATATTTAGATCTTGTGAGCTCCGTTCATGATCAAGATCATCCATTTGTAATTCTGCATGTTGTGTTTGCGGGGATCCGATGGATATTGAGATGCTATTTCAGATTGATTATTGATTCTATCATGTCTTTGTTATTTGTGATCTTGCATGCTTTCCGTTGTTAGTAGCTATCTTGGCCAAGTAGATGCTAGCAACTCCAGGAGTTAGTATTTATGCTCGATAGTGGGTTCATGCCTCTGGTAATCTGGGGAAGTGATAGAAATCTCTAAGGTACTAGATGTGCTGTTGCTACTAGGGAGAAAACAACAATCCTTTGTTCATAGAACAATCGTATTGTTTAATTTACACGCAATTCGTAATGCAATTATCCGTTGCTTGCAACTTAATACTAGAGGGGGTCAGATGATAACCTGAAGGTGGATTATTAGTCATAGATGAAGTTGGATGACGGTCTATGTATAATGTCGTAATGCCCAGTCAAGTCTGAAAGGAGTCAAGATGAGTAGTATATGCTTGTATGCTTTCTTGATGTTTGTCAATTGCCCCGCTGTAATTTGTTCACCTAGCATGTTATCTATCTTAAGGAGAGCCACCTCTAGTGAACTATGGACCCCGGTCCTTTCTTTTACAATCAATCTACAATCAAATGTTTACTGCTTTGTGTTTACTTTCTGCAAACTATTACTTCCTTCCATTCGATACGTTTAATCCTTTGTTTTCAGCAAAACCGGTGAGATTGACAACCTCATCGCAAGTTGGGGACAAAGTTCTATGGTTGTGTTGTGCAGATCTCCACGTTGTTACTAGCACCGGTAGTGCGCCCTGCCAAGGCTCAGCTAGCAGCAACTTTGGGGTGTTTCCTTGCTCCTACTGGTTCGATTAAACCTTGGTTTTATACTGAGGGAAAACCTGCTGCTGTGCTCATCATACCTTCCTCTTGGGGTTCCCCAACGAGCTCGATATATTTTGGGCCATCAAGCTACTTTTCTAGCGCCGTTGCCGGGGAGTCAAGGACATCTTCACAAGGGGAGTCCCTCATAACCAATCTCTTTACTTTGTTGTTTTTGTTTTTCTTAGTTTATTTTCTTGCTTTGTTTGCTTGTTTCTTTATCAAAAACACAATAAAATTAGTTCCTACTATAGTTGTTATTTTCGTTGGTCTGTTGTTGTCTTGCTTTATCATGCTTTCTATCAACGACTGGTTTCTTTGAAACTGAATCTTAATGGCAAGGTGGGTTTACGGAAGAACAAAAATATTATTATAAGGAACACCGCCTGTCACAAAAAGGGAAACACTTATGGGAACAAATTAATAAATTGGATACCATTGCTAGAAACGTGTGCTCTACTTATGATGTTACTTATTGCTTTAATAAATCTTGTTGCTGTAGGAGGTATAAACACCTCCCTTTTTAATGTGAGTATAATGATAATGTTACCATATCTTCTTATGTTAAGGGAAATTATGACTTTTATGATGTGGAACAAATTGAAGAATTTATTGCTTGGAAGGGTGCATTCGAACTTGCTTATTTGCTTGAAAATATTAATGATGCACCTTATAAATATGAGGTTTATGATATACTTAAATTTTGCTTTGATAATTACAAGGAAGAAAATGGCTATATTCTTGAATATCTTAATAGATGCTCTCCACCAATGGAAGAGACTAATGCCTTGCATGAGCCTATGAAAGAAGAAATGGCTGAAACTGGAAGCTCATTAGATGAAAAAGAGGAGGAGAGTGATGAACAAAAGGAGGAAGAATGGATTAGCTACCCATGCCTACCTTTCTAATGGGAGTAACTCTTTATCCCTTACATTATTTGATTGTCACCCATGCTTACCAAAGGAGGATGAATGTTATGCTCATGTTATCTGTGATAATCCTTTATTTGTTCCTAACTTTGAAATGCATTGTACTAAAGAGTTTTTCTTAGAAAATGTTTATGATAAAGCTCTAGACGATGGTCCTATATTGAATGATCAGTCATCTTGTTATAGAATTGTTAAAGGTTTTAATCCCATTATTTTTGAGCTTAATAAAAATTATATGTTTGTAGATCATGAAAAGCATACTTTATGTGATAGTTATATTGTTGAGTTTATTCACGAGGCTACTAAAAATTATTATGAGAGAGGAAAATATGGTTATCAAAGTTTTCATGGCACTGAAACACCTCTCTATTTGCTGAATGTTTTGAAGTTACTCTCGTTTTATCTTCCTATTCATGTCACTTTGTTCTTTGTGAATTTATTTGCATACAAGACTCCTATGCATAGGAAGTGGGTTAGATTTAAATGTGTTTTGAATTTTCTTCTTGATGCTCTCTTTTACTTCAATTCGTATTTCTTTTGTGAGCATCTTCTCAAACTATCATGCCTAACTTAAAGGCGTTAAAGAAAAGGACTTATTGGGAGATAACCCAAAAGTTTTAGATGAGTCTTGGAAGTTATTACCTCTGTAATAACCGCTCCTTATCCTTTTTATTTGCTTTTTGTGCCAAGAGTAACCTCTAATGAGAGAGAAGTAATGATTGGAAAAGTTGCCGTCCCAAAACAGATTTCTGTGCTTCACCATAAAAATTCGTGTAAAATCTCTGTACATCCTTTTGAGGCGCGAATTTTTGTGCTTCTGCCCCAGGTTGTTATCTAACTTTCGTTAGTTCAACACTTTTTGATTTGAGCAACAGATGGTCTTCGAATTTTTTTGTATTTACCTACTGGTCTGTTTTGACAGATTTCTGCCATTATTTGTATTTGCTTCTTGTTGGTTCCTTTTTGAGTTCTTTTGAGGAAATGAGCTTTTTGAGGGAAGTGCTACAATAGCTTGTGTTTTATTGGAAGTTTTATTAGTGTTAAAACTGAACCTAAAAGACCTATTATCTTGAGTGCACTAATGTTGCTAATAAAGATTGTGTGAAGTTTTGTATGAAGGAAAAATTTCAGGTGTATGGAAGGAACGAGTAATGAGATGAAGGATGGAATAAAGCTCAAGCTTGGGGATGCCACGCGTGTCACCCCAAGAAATATCCAAGAAGTACAAGCGTCAAAGCTTGGGGATGCCCAAGGCATCCCCTTCTTCATCAATAAAAATCCCAGGTTTCTTCCAAACACTTCATTTTTATTGTTTCATACACAGTTGTGTTGTTCTTGGAGCGTCTTCTTTTTCATTTTTGTTTTGGTTTTTTGTTTGCTTGGTTTTCTTAGTTTGCTGAATAAATTGGTTGGACCCCCTCTTTCATACATTGGTTTTCAAATAGTTTGGTTTGGACTAGAAAAGAGTAGGAAAGTTCATGCTTAAGTGTTAAAGAGAGCTTGTTTTTGACTGTGGCCTACGCTTTGTCATGCCATGCTTTATATTGTTTTGGCTCTATGCTTAGTATTATTTGTTGTAGCATGACTTGTTATAAACAATTGAGATTGTTTAATGTGCCTTGGAAGAATCATGCATTGTTTTAGCATATTAAAGCATAGTATTGTGGTATTCTCCGTTGATGCTTTATTTGGGTTGACTTGGCGCATGCTCACACCATCTTATGACTATCCCAAGTCACCATAGCCTTTATGATCCTTTAGTTTTCAACTTGTAGTATCACTTTATGGTTTGATCAATGATGTTTTATCGCTCTGCATGATTATGGCCATTATTGCTCTCTTAGTTTGTCGCCTCCAGTCTTTTGCTAGCCTCCACAACCAAGTATGACTTCCACTCATGCATCCAACTCCAAAAACCAAGTTATTCCATACCTACCTATTAGCATATGCTATTCCAAGTATATTCATGTTTTTTTACCTTCCAAATTAAACTTGTTATGAGAAAAGTAGTGATTAAAGCTCTCATGAACTTGATGGCACACTTTACTTTTCTTGCCCTTAATAAACTTGAACCATTGTGTCGTCTATGTTGTATATGCTTGCACTTATTTGTTGGGGATTAGCAGAACCATGCTGTCATGGGGAACACTTTCAACATTGCACTTGTACTTTGTACCTAGTTGATATCATGCTCTTTTGTCTATGGATGTCGTCGGTGTGAAACGAAAGGGGAGCTTGTAAGTCCATGGAGTTATGTATATGTGTTAGAGAAACGCCTGGGCCGCTGGTCTAATCCATGCTGACATGGTGGAAACCTGCAGCGTAACCATAATGAGCTGTCTATGAAGTATTCTTCTTATAAAAAAAGAGTCAGATTTGAGAAAAAAGAGAAAAAAAGAGATTATGAAAAGAGGAAAAAGAGAGAAAAAAGCACCATATTCCCATGGTAAATAAGAAGATTGTTGAGATGCTCGTTGTCTGCTTGCCTTATCATTTTGATATAGGGATTCTTCCGTATCATCGGGCAAGGGGTACCCCGTTGGTGGTTTTCTATGATACACATGTACTTATGATGACAAGAACTTACCGGTGACTAAACTTGAGTAGCGTGAGGAGCGAACCTCGTATTCAAGGGACATGAGATTTCCAACTTATACTTCGTCAAGCATATACACCATAGTTTGTTCACTTTAACCTTAATCACTTCAAGATGCTTATGATAGGGGCAATGAGAGCTGAAAGCTATTAAGTACCATAATTTTTGGAAGCTCTTTATGAAACTTGAATCTCTACTTCCTTCTATGAAGGCCTTTCTTCCACTTTTATATTGAGTCTCCATCTTCTATCTTTATGCACCTACTTTGAGAGCATAGTGGCCATTCTTAGTTCTATGTGCATTGTCCCAAGACTTGTTGATTGATGCATAGCTTTGATATTGCTTGTTTTAAACTATTTGTATCTAGCCACTCTTATAAACTTTGAAGGTGTCCTATGCATTTATATTTGCTACTTTATGAGGGACAAGCTGAATACTATTATGCTATGTTTTCTTTATGTGAAACAAATAAACTTCTTGCAAAGCATTGTTATCCATTAATCTTTTGTTTGTGCCTTTTCATATTGTAACCTAGTTTCTTTGTCTTATTGCTAGAACTTTGTCTTTCATGTTATGATTGAAGTACTATGATCCTAGCTTTGAATGTTTTACAAATACTTTGATGAAGTTTATGATGGTGCATGTCACCTCAAAAATTATTCTTTCTTTTTAGCACTTACCTACTCGGACGAGTAGGAGTTAAGCTTGGGGATGTTCATACATTGCAAATGTATCTATAATTTTTGATGTTCCATGCTTGGTTTTATCTACTTTCTTATGTTTTGTCCACACTTTGGGGTACTTTTCATATGATTTCTTGGACTAACCTATTAACAAGAGCCATAGTGCCAGCTGCCTGTTTTATGCTGTTTTTTGTTCCAGGAAAATCAGAAAATGAATATTCTAGGAATTAGACGGGACAAAAGCCAAAGTCATTATTTTACCGAGGGACACTTGGAACCAGAATACGAGATGGAGAGGGGCTGGAGCCCGGCCACACCACCTGGCCATGCGGCCAGCTTGGCCCGCGCTAGGGGGTGGTCTGGCCGCCCCAGGCAACCCCTCGGCCTCTCCTTCTGCCTATATATTGCCTCTGATACGGAAACCCTAAGTACCCGATCAAATTTCCACGAAAGAGTCAGTAGCTGATACATTGCAAATGTATCTATAATTTTTGATGTTCCATGCTTGGTTTTATCTACTTTCTTATGTTTTGTTCCAACTTTGGATACTTTTCATAGACTTTCTTGGACTAACCTATTAACAAGATGCCACAGTGCCAGTTACCTGTTTTCTGCTGTTTTTGGTTCCAGGAAAGTCAGAAAATCAATATTCTCGGAATTGGACCGGACAAAAGCCAAAGTTGATATTTTACCAAAAGACTCACGGACCCAGAATACGAGACGGAGAGGGGCCACAGGGCGGCCATACCATGTGGTGGCGCGGGCTGGCCCTAGCCGCGCAACCAGGTGGTGTGGGCCCCCTGGCCGCCCACCGACCTTGCCTCTTCGCCTATAAGAAGCCTCCCGATGCATAAACCCTTGATAATCTAGCCTCCAGCCACGAAAAGTTCCGCAGCACCGCCGCCACCAAAGGGGAGATTCGGGGGACAGAAAGTCTCTGTTCCGGCACCCTGCCGGGATGGGGAAGTGCCCCCGGAGCCATCTCCATCGATCTCCACTGCCATCTCCATCACCATTGCTGATTCCCATGATGAGGAGGGAGTAGTTCTCTCTCGAGGCTAAGGGTTCTACCGGTAGCTATGTGTTCATCTCTCTCTCTATGCATGATCATATTGTGATCATGAGCTTTGTAATCAAGTAGATCTACCTTGCTACTCAAGTGCTTTAATAGATCTCTGCTCTCCCCATGTGTGTTAAAGTGACAGCGTGCTCACCATGGTGGCACTTAGGCTAGAGATTACAAATACTTGTTATGAGTTATATTTGGAGTTGGATGTCTTTATGAAATTGTGGTGTTTGTTGGACTCATCTAGTACTCAAGGTGACAGTGTGGGGTTTTTCTAGATGGGAAAGATGAACTTTGAGGTGTGCTGTTATAGCCCTACCAACGATTAGAGTGTCCAACCGGAGAGTAGTTAAGAGTAGTATCATAAAGAGAAGATATTTATATGAGAGTGTTCACTAGTGAAAGTATGATCCCTAGGCCTTGTTTCTAAGCATTGATACACTGTTTGCAATTAGATCTGTTACATGTTTGCTTGCTTCCTTCTTTATTTCAGTTTGCCTTTAGTCTTTTCCCACGTCAACCACACGTCAACAAGCTACCACTTATAATTATCCATACCACTTGTATTTCACTATCTCTTTGCTGAACCAGTGCACCTATACACATGACAAGTGTATTGGGTGTGTTGGGGACACAAGAGACTTCTTGTATCTTGATTGCAGGTTTGCTTGAGAGGGAATACCTTTGACCACTTCCTCCCTGAGTTCGATAAACCTTGGGTGATCCACTTAAGGGAAAACTTGCTGCTGTTCTACAAACCTCTGCACTTGGAGGCCCAACAACTGTCTACAAGAATAGAAGTGCGTAGACATCAAGCTATTTTCTGGCGCCGTTGCCGGGGAGGTAAGGTAAAAGGTATTCACACCGGAGGATTAAAGAAGAAAAACCTCCCACGACAAACGCCTATTTTCTGGTGTGAGTACTCGAAGTTATTTCCTTTAGATTCTGCAATTTTGTCTTTTTGTTTCTTGTTTTCACTAGTGAGGCCTAATGGAAAACAAAAACAAAATTAGAGAGCTTTATAGTATTTATCTTGAGTTAGGACATGAAGTGTTTGAAGAGAAAATTAAAAAACCTATGGAACTTTATTTGCATGCTAATAGCAATGTTATCAGTATGAATTCTTTGGACAGCATTATTGCTAATCTATGGAAAAGTCTAAGCTTGGGGAAGCTGGTTTTGATGAGCATGATGTTTTTAGTCCCCCAAGCATGGAGGAGAAAATTTATTATGATGATACCAAGCCTCCAATATATGATGACTACAATGATGAATATGATATTTTTGGTCCACCTACTATTGAGGATAAAATTAATGATTACAATATGCCTCCTATATTTGATAATTATGGTGATGAGAATAATAATGATAGCTATTTTGTTGAATTTGCTCCCACTATGATTAATAAGAATGACTATTCTTATAGGGAGATTAATAATTCTTTTATGCATGTGGCTCATGATAAGAATGTGTTATGTGATAGTTATATTGTTAATTTTATTCATGATGCTACTGAAAGTTATTATGAGAGAGGGAAACATGGTTTTATGCATCTCGATAATATTAAGTTTCCCCTCTTTATGTTGAAAGTCTTGAAGTTGCACTTATTTTTCTTTCCTATGCTTATTGCTTTGTGCTTTAATGACTTGTTTCTTTACAAGATTCGTATGCATAGGAAGTGGGTTAGACTTAAATGTGCTTTAAATTTGCTTCTTGATGCTCTCTTTTACTTCAATTCATATTTCCTATGTGAGCATCTTCTCAAACTATCATGCCTAACTTAAAGGCGTTAAAGAAAAGTACTTATTGGGAGATAACCCAAAAGTTTTAGATGAGTCTTGGAAGTTATTACCCTGTAATAACCGCTCCTTATCATTTTTATTTTCTTTTTGTGCCAAGAGTAACCTCTAATGAGAGAGAAGTAATGATTGGGAAAGTTGCTATCCCGAAACAGATTTCTGTGCTTCACTGTAAAAATTCTTGTAAAATCTCTATACGTCGTTTTGAGGCATGAATTTTTTTGCTTCTGCCCCAGGTTGTTATCTAACTTTCGTTACTTCAACACTTTTCTATTTGAGCAACAGAAGGTCTTCGAAAAAATTGGTTTTTACCTGCTGGTCTGTGTTGACAGATTTCTGCCATTATTTGCATTTGCTTCTTGTTGGTTCCTTTTTGAGTTCTTTTGGGGAATTGAGCTTTTTGAGGGAAGTGCTACAGTAGCTAGTGTTTTAATGGAAGTTTTATTGGTGTTAGAACTGAACCTTAAGACTTATTATCTTGAGTGCACTAATGTTGCTAATAAAGATTGTTTGAAGTTTTGTATGAAGGAAAAATTTCAGGTGTATGGAAGGAATGAGTAATGAGATGAAGGATGGACTAAATCTCAAGCTTGGGGATGCCACGCGTGTCACCCCAAGAAATATCCAAGAAGTACAAGCGTCAAAGCTTGGGGATGCCCAAGGCATCCCCTTCTTCATCAATAAAAATCTTAGGTTTCTTCCAAACGCTTCATTTTTATTGTTTCATGCACCGTTGTGTCGTTCTTGGAGCGTCTTCTTTTTTGTTTTCGTTTTAGTTTTCGTTTGCTTTTGTTTTCTTAGTTTTCTGAATAAATTGGTTGGACCCCCTCTTTCATACATTGGTTTGAAAATAGTTTGGTTTGGTTTGGAAAAGAGTAGGAAAGTTCATGCTTATGTGGTAAAAAGAGCTCATTTTTGACTGTGGCCTATGCTTTGTCATGCCATGCTTGATATTGTTTTGGCTTTATGCTTAGTATTCTTTGCTGTAGCATGACTTGTTATAAACAATTGAGATTGCTTAATGTGCCTTGGATGAATCATGCGTTGTTTTAGCATATTAAAGCATAGTATAGTGGTATTCTTCTTTGATGCTTTATTTGGGTTGACTTGGCGCATGCTCACACCATCTTATGACTATCTCAAGTCGCCATAGCCTTTATGATCCTTTAGTTTTCAACTTGTAGTATCACTTTATGCTTTGATCAATGATGTTTTGTCGCTCTGCATGATTATGGCCATTATTTCTCACTTAGTTTGTCGCTCCCAGTCTTTTGCTAGCCTCCACAACAAAGTATGAGTTCCACTCATGCATCCAACTCCCTAAACCAAGTTATTCCAAAGAGTCCACCATACCTACCTACTAGCTTATGCTATTCCAAGTATATTCATGCTTTTGTTTACCTTCCAAATTAAACTTGTTATGAGAAAACTAGTGATTAAAGCTCTCACGAACTTGATGGCACACTTTACTTTTTGCATCTAATAAACTTGAACCATTGGGTCCTTCTTTGTTGCGTATATGCTTGCGCTTTATAAGTTGAAATTAGCAGAACCATGTATCATGGGGAACGCTTTCAACATTGCACTTGTACTTTGTACCCCATTGATATCATGTTCTTTTGCTTATGGATCCCGGTGGTGTGAAATAAAAGTGGAACTTGTAAGATCATGGAGTTTGTATGTGTGTTAGAGAAACGCCTGGGCCGCTGGTCTAATCCATGCTGTCATGGTGGAAACCTGCAGCGTAACCATAATGAGATGTCTATGAAGCATTCTTCTTATAAAAAAAAGAGACAAAGATTGAGAAAAAAGAGAAAAAGAAAATACAAAGAGATATGAGAAAAGAGGAAAGAGAGAAAAAAGCACCATTTTCCCATGGTAAATAAGAAGATTGCTGAGATGCTCATTGTCTGCTTGCCTTGTCATTTTGATATGGGGATTCTTCCGTATCATCGGGCAAGGGGTACCCCGTTGGCGGTTCTCTATGATACATATGTACTTACAATGACAAGAGCTTACTTGTGACTAAAGTTGAGTAGCATGAGGTTCGGTCTTCATAAGTAAGGGGCGGGAGATTTCGGTTTATAACTTGTCAAGCATATCCTCTTAGTTGCATCACTTTAACCTTAATCACCTTAAAGATGCTTATGATAGGGGCAATCAGAGCTGAAAGCTATAAAGTACCATAATTTTTGGAAGCTCTTTATGAGACTTGAATCCCTACTTCCTTTTACAAAGGCCTTTCTTCCACCATTACATTGAGTCTCCACCTTCTATCTTTATGCACCTACTTTGAGAGTATAGTGGCTATTCTTAGTTCTATGTGCATTGTCCCAAGACTAGTTGATTGATGCATAACTTGATATTTCTTGTTTTAAACTATTTGTATCTAGTCACTCTTATGAACTTTGAAGGTGTCCTATGCATTTATGTTTGCTACTCTATGAGGGACAAGCTGAATACTATTATGCTATGTTTTATTTATGTGGAACAAACAAACGTCTTGCAAAGCATTGTTATTCATGAATCTTTTGTTTGTGCCTTTTCATGTTGCAACATAGTTGCTTTGCCTTATTGCTAGAACTTTATCTTTCATGTTATGATTGAAGTACTTTGATCAAGTTTATGATGGTGCATGTCACCTAAAAAATTATTCTTTCTTTTTTATCACTTACCTACTCGAGGACGAGCAGGAGTTAAGCTTGGGGATGTTGATACATTGCAAATGTATCTATAATTTTTGATGTTCCATGCTTGGTTTTATCTACTTTCTTATGTTTTGTTCCAACTTTGGAGTACTTTCCATAGACTTTCTTGGACTAACCTATTAACAAGATGCCACAGTGCCAGTTGCCTGTTTTTTGCTGTTTTTGGTTCCAGGAAAGTCCGAAAATCAATATTCTCGGAATTGGACCGGACAAAAGCCAAAGTTGATATTTTACCGGAGGACTCATGGAGCCAGAATACGAGACGGAGAGGGGCCACAGGGCGGCCACACCATGTGGTGGCGTGGGCTGGCCCTGGCCACGCCACTAGGTGGTGTGGGCCTCCTGGCCGCCCACCGACCTTGCCTTTTCGCCTATAAGAAGCCTCCCGATGCATAAACCCTAGATAATCAATCCTCCAGCCACGAAAAGTTCCGCAGCACCGCCGCCACCGAAGGGGAGATTCGGGGGACAGAAAGTCTCTGTTCTGGCACCCTGCCGGGACGGGGAAGTGCCCCCGGAGCCATCTCCATCGATCTCCACCGCCATCTCCATCACCATTGCTGATTCCCATGATGATGAGGGAGTAGTTCTCTCTCGAGGCTAAGGGTTCTACCGGTAGCTATGTGTTCATCCCTCTCTCTATGCATGATCATATTGTGATCATGAGCTTTGTAATCAAGTAGATCTACCTTGCTACTCAAGTGCTTTAATAGATCTCTGCTCTCCCCATGTGTGTGAAAGTGACAGCATGCTCACCATGGTGGCACTTAGGCTAGAGATTACAAATACTTGTTATGAGTTATATTTGGAGTTGGATGTCTTTATGAAATTGTGGTGTTTGTTGGACTCATCTAGTACTCAAGGTGACAGTGTGGGGTTTTTCTAGATGGGAAAGATGAACTTTGAGGTGTGCTGTTATAGCCCTACCAACGATTAGAGTGTCCAACCGGAGAGTAGTTAAGAGTAGTATCATAAAGAGAAGATATTTATATGAGAGTGTTCACTAGTGAAAGTATGATCCCTAGGCCTTGTTTCTAAGCATTGACACACCGTTTGCAATTAGATCTGTTACATGTTTTCTTGCTTCCTTCTTTATTTCAGTTTGCCTTTTGTCTTTTCCCACGTCAACCACACGTCAGCAAGCTATTTTCTATCACCATTACCACTTATAATTATCCATACCACTTGTATTTCACTATCTCTTCGCTGAACCAGTGCACCTATACACATGACAAGTGTATTGGGTGTGTTGGGGACACAAGAGACTTCTTGTATCTTGATTGCAGGTTTGCTTGAGAGGGAATACCTTTGACCACTTCCTCCCTGAGTTCGATAAACCTTGGGTGATCCACTTAAGGGAAAACTTGCTGCTGTTCTACAAACCTCTGCACTTGGAGGCCCAACAACTGTCTACAAGAATAGAAGTGCGTAGTTGGGGACAAAGTGGTTGTGTTGTGCAGGTCTCCATGTTGCTACTAGCACCGGTAGTGCGCCCTGCCAAGGCTCAGCTAGCAACACCTTTGGGGTGTTCCCTTGCTCCTACTGGTTCGATTAAACCTTGGTTTCATACTGAGGGAAAACTTGTTGTTGTGCTCATCACACCTTCCTCTTGGGGTTCCCCAACGAGGTCGATATATTTTGGGCCATTAGGGCCCTTGAGTATCTTCCCGTCACATGGACGGACAAATCCCGCTCTTGACATATATTGCCTCTACGGTTTCCTTCGAGTACCTAAACACGCCTTTATAACCACTTTATTACCAAGTGGTGCTTGATGCTATCTAAGCACTCTCGGGAGACAGTAATTGATATAGCCCCACGGTCTAAGGAATAGTCTACGAGGATCCATTTCTAATCATCGTAACTTGAACTTCGTGACATGATTGGGTCAGGATGTTTAGTGTGGGATTGGTTCATCATCATTCTCGGAATGAGATGACTCCATTTCCAACTGGCATAAATGCCACATGATCAGGAAACATGATCATCTGTTGACCAATGAACCAGTGACTAGAGTTTCACTGGGAACCCCTGGTTGTTTGTATATCACACGTGTATTGATGTTTCCACTCAATACAATTATAGCATGATATAAACGTTAATCATAAACTATATGAAATATGATAATAGTCCTTACTACTATTTGTCTCTAGGGCATATTTCCAACAGTCTCCCACTTGCACTAGAGTACAAATACACTAGCTGCATTTGTTCTCAATCATTGGCACCATATATCCGGTACCCTGAACATGCTTGCTCATGGAAGAGGTTGAGTCTTAGGTCTGTACTTTACAGTCCCAAATCCTTTGCAACTTACTACTGTCACCTTGATTGACATTAATACTTTATCATCACATGATAGCATCTGTGTGTATGCATCGTTGCTATGGCAGCAGAACGAGGCCTGATTCTAGGAGCCTACAATGACTTTAGATCAACCTCGAGGGCTTTCACATGGGCACTATGCCCTGGGACACATCATTCTACGCTAAAAGCGAACTAGCCCCGCCATAACATTATACAACACTTTAGATGGTACCCTTATCTATTATTATAAATGTATTCATCGAAACACTAGTGCACTCTGTGCAACTTTCGATGTTTTTGTTCTCCTCGCTTCCTACTTGACTTTAATCGGTATATACATGAGTTCCCAACATATTCCCTTATAACATGACCCTTTATGCTTTAAGATATGTCATCCTTTATGGATTTGGAAAACATGTCTACAGTTCTCTATTAGACACTGCGGACAAACTTAGCTCAATGTTGTATGATTCGAACTTAATCACTTTCAAACGTTCCTTATTTGGATCACATATTATGCTAAGTTATCATCATTGTTTTCTAAGATAGAACCTATGTCTCAACATAGTGGATGATGATCATCCTTTTCTTTCTTTCAACCATTGATGTTCAACTTGATACTATTCCTAATTTGAGTTATTAAGGACCAGTTCCTTAATTAACTTCTATTCTGAAACCCTTTTCAAAATCCCTTAATTAACTTCTATTACATAATATCATAATACACTTATTATCAACTTGTACACCTCATAAATCATTATTTATAAGTACTTGCGCTTTTATTCTTAACACACTTAAGAATTACTCCTATAAGCTCCCACTTAAAAATATGTCAATCACATATTGTTTTAGGAAGACTTTCATAGCTCCCACTCAATTTTATGCAAATTGCATATCTACTCACTATTTTGGACATCTTTAAATCCTTTGATCAAATATCAAACTTGGAGTTTTATTATGAGATACTAGTACTATTACTAGTTTTAAATCCTCTAGACATTCATCACACTTGATTCAAATTCATCTGAATTTGTCCAATATTTGACAAATTGTGCTTTTGTCATTCACCCCCTTTTCCACTATGGCTTTGTAGTCATTTGGGAAAATTCAAGTAACCCCTTTTACTTGTGAGATTCAGCAACGAATTGCTTTCTAATCTCAAGTGAATTTTACCTCTAGGATTTCTCATAATTCTAGTTTACCATTATTTCCTTAGTAGTTCGTAGGTATGTCATATTCTAAGAATCATGACAAACAATTCACAAATGTCTCCATGCTAGATATGGATTACATTTTGAATCCTACTACATGTAGTGAAAACACTAGTGGGGAAAACACAATGATCAATATCATTGATTCTTTCCTTTTGTGAAGAGAATCGTTCAGGAACATTTTCTGTTGTGCTTCTCAACACTTTGATGCATGGATTTGAATCCTCATCGTGTTTTTCACTATCTTCCATTTGCTCCACAATTGAGAAATATCACTAAAAGTGGGCTTTCTCAAGAATGCACCAAAATCCAAGCAATACAAGTTTTGCTTTCCTTTTGGTTTCGGCCATGGATTTCGTATTCAAAGTTTCCAATGAATACTCTACAAGGACTTATTCGCTATTGTTTTGGTTATATCGAATAACCCCAAAACTTTCACGAATTCTAATGGTTCTCTATATGTTCTAATTGAGTGCTAACTATTTCTAACTAATGGTCTCTACATCTACACTACAATGATTTATTTGGTGCCATCTATTAACCCATTTTGATATCTAATATCACATTGTGATGCTTTGCACTTTGACGTTTAAGAATGCTTTGCATTTCACAATTTCTCTTATGCCATTGTTATAAATTCGAATTTCATTACTACTGATCAAATCATAGTAATTAGATTCTTATTTATATTTATACCCCTTTTGTTGATGAAACATTTTGATCAAATCAAATAGTTTCACATTCATGTTTCCTTTGGTAAACTTATTTACCCTTTTAAACAATCATATTGATAGTTACCATTTTCGTCAAAACACAACCCATCGAATATGTATTTACTTTTAACAATTCATTAAACACTTTGTATTCAAGTAATACACGGTGTTCAAGTTATTTTGCCAAACTTAGGCATGATTTATATGTGATAAGAAATCGAATGTCTTTCACATATTATCAACATAACTTTTGAATTCAAACAATGGTTTCATTCATTAATGAATATATCATTAAATTGGGTATTTTAAGGCATTTCAATATTTTACAAATGTTCATGCATTATCAATTAGTTTCAAACAACAAGGATAATTCACATATAATCAAACAAGATATGAACACGAATAGAAATCATTCATAAAAGTAGAACAACTGTTTGTTACAAACTCATATGAATAACCGTCTCACAAAATGTGAGACACACTAAAGAAGTTCACAATCTCTTGATTACAATAATCATCCTAAAACACAAACTAAGTGATAAATGTCGAGGGAGAGTGTCGTTGGACATCATCATCATGCTCTCCATCAACACGCAACGTCACCTCCTCTCTAGCAAGCACCTCTCATGCAGAAGGACCTGTTTTTAGCAAAACAGAACAAGTATCAAATATACTTAACACTATAAATGTGTTTGCAAGATTATAACATTTATAAAACTGTATATCAAATATATACCTTTGTCATTGATGACCCGAGCGACATCTGGTTCAACCAACACATTCCTGAGATGTGTCACGAACCGGTGGAACTCCATTGATTCCGCGTCGCCCCTCATTACGCAAGTCCAGTCTTGTGCTTGGTAGCTTGGTGGTAGCGACTGCAGCACAACGCCATTTGCAAAAGATCCCGTCATCCAGCTATCCAGGAAGTATGCAAGCCTCATGTACACATCATGATGCAGCCCGTCCTGCGGACGCTACTACATCCACAACGCCAAGTCCCCAAGATCGTCCCCAAGTCAACCAAGAAGATGGACCAGGAGCAGCCAGCTCCAGAACGAGAGTCTCCGCCATCATCGCCCTGGAGTGTCCGCCCGGAACCAGCCGGAGTGTCCAGCGCAGCCGGAGTGTCCGGCACGACTCGGCCGGAGTGTCCGGCCTGCCCTAGCCCCAACCTGGCGTGGACATTCAGAAGGCCAGTTCGGACACTACCCAGAGTGTCCGGCTACCCCGGACTGTCCGGTCACTCCGACCCGGACTGTCCGGCCCAAGTGATGGGCCTGCGAGCCAACAGCTGGGCCCTTGGCCCATGTACCCCTCTATTTCGCACCAAACCCTAGTTTTATGCCCAAACTACCCCTGAACTTGTGGCTAGCCTATAAATAGAGCCCCCACCCCCTCATGTATCCCTGAGGCATAGATGATAGACTAAAGACAACCCCCTTTATGGAATCTCTAGTTTTGCCTCATCCCCTTCTACCAAAGGGGATCGACTATCGTCACCACCTCGTTGGAGTTTGCATCGCGCCTCCCTCGTTGTACAAGGCCTTGGCATCGGTGTCCCTTTGCCAAGACGTCAAGACCCTCTCCAAGGTGTTCTTCCCTCACCGCTTGGGATTGACGGGTGCACGTTGACCGATCTTTCCTTGCGAGGATTCTATCGGACCGGTGGCCACCGGTGAGAGCAATCGGCCTTGTATCGTGTGTGTTTTGCGTGTGTTCATCGTGTTCTTCGTGAGGTGTGCGTTCGCTTCTGCTACCTTCCCCCTTTCCCCTCGCTTTCCCATCGATTTGACCATGAGATCCGTGAAGATCGGGCCACCCTAGAGGTTTGCCCTCATCACATCATGCATGCGCTCCAAGTGGTCGTCCAGTGATGAGTTCTCCATCTTAATGGAGAGGAAGTCTCCCATCAGCTCATGCTCCCATATGCGTGCTTGTTCCACGAAATGTGTCCTAAGCTGTAGCATCACCGAACGAGGGTTGACATCACCCACGCAAGGCCACAGCTCATCCACCATTCTGAAACGCATGGTAACTGAAATGAAGGAGGCCATCTCACGACGGAGATAGCGGTCTTTCCGCTGCTCTGGGGTCTCTAGGTCGGTGGGCTGATCCAAATCCATCCCGTCGAGTATGTAGTCGACCACGTCATTCTCGCTAAGGAGAACGTGGAGACTCGCAACCCCTACGGAGAAGTTCGATCCAACTAATCTGAGCTTTTCTCCTTCTAACCATTCAATCGTCAACAAGAAAGGTGGCATCTACATTTATAATTGCAAAAGGATTTTAGACTAAGTTTATAATTAAATGAGTTAATAATAACTCCACTCAGAAACACCTATCCCCAAAAGGGTTCCTAGTGATAACACGACCCCTATCAACCACATCTCCGCCGATCATCACGGCCATCAATGTGGGTTCAAGGGTGGACGCTAAACGTCGGTCACATCATTCATGCGACTCGTGCTCGATCTTTCGAACATCCGCGTTCCGAGGCCATGTCTGTACATGCTAGGCTCGCCAACTCAACCTTAATGTATTCGTTGTGCAACATGGCTTACACCCACTATATGTGAACATAGATATGTCTAACACCCATGCCTGTACCATGGATCGCCTCATACCGAAGAACTTTCTTGGTGGTGCACACTAAGGGGGAACACAATCGTTGGTAATTTTAACAGGGATCATTTTATTAGGCTACCGTCGAGTATCTAATACTAGCACACAATAAGATATACAAACAATAACATTGAATGTAAATGTGATGTGATATGGTCCTTCACATCGTGATCTCCATCCATCGTCACCGGATTCCGGCGCCAGGGTTCCGGCGTCGTAGACACCAGGGTACCGGTGTCATTCCGGCATGGTAGTCTGTCACCTCTGTGACTATCTACTACTACGTAACAAAAGGTAATCACTTTACCTTTGCCACAACCATATCACAAAGCAATGCCCCCTACAAAACAGAGTTAGACGCCTCTACTTTATCTTTACATGTTTTACGTGGCTGAATGGGCTTTCGCACAAGAACCGTTCTTACCTACGAACTTTCAGCACAACGCTGATCAAGTAGTTGTCTCTACTACACCCCTTTCGGGGCCCTCAGTTGCAAATGGCATACCAACTAATGCGAGAGAGACATACACCCCTAAGCCACTTTATACGGTACAAGCCGTAGGTCAAGCGTGGACCAGTCTCGCGAATGAACGCGTAAAGTCGGTTGGGGCGGCTTCATCAAGCATTACTGCGGTATACACAAGTACACGTGGGAGGGTAACAACTAAAAGATCAACGCCCACACGCTACATCTCGTGTGTTCTACCCGTACTAGCATTACTACGCATAGATCTAGCTCTGATACCACTGTAGGGGTTCTGTGTATGGAAACAATAAATTTTACTCTACGCCCCTGAACCCCTGAAGCTGCCAGGACCTATCTATTAGTAATACAGTAACGGGAGGGGCGTTGTCAACGCTCAGGAGAGCGTGGTTGATGTAGACGAGCCGAAGCCGACCTCAAGGTCGTGATGAAGTCCTTGCGCTCCTTTGGCTCCAACGACTTGAGTGCCTCAAGTGCGACACCTCACGGGGAGTTACACACGTCCGGTGCCTGATGATGACCCCCGCTTCCCTGATCCAGTAGCAGTTGTGGAAGTAGAGCTCCCGGATCCGAATCCCGTAGCGCGACGGCGCTCCGTGGTGAAGATGTCTGATGTCTACGCACTTCTATTCTTGTAGACAGTTGTTGGGCCTCCAAGTGCAGAGGTTTGTAGAACAGCAACAAGTTTTCCTTTAAGTGGATCACCCAAGGTTTATCGAACTCAGGGAGGAAGTGGTCAAAGGTATTCCCTCTCAAGTAACCCTGCAATCAAGATACAAGAAGTCTCTTATGTCCCCAACACACCCAATACACTTGTCAGGTGTATAGGTGCACTAGTTCGGCGAAGAGATAGTGAAATACAAGTGGTATGGATAATTATAAGTGGTAACGATGCTAGAAAACAACTTGAAGGCATGGAAAAGACTAAAGGCAAACTGAAATAAGGATGGAAGCAAGCAAACATGTAACAGATCTAATTGCAAACGGTGTATCAATGCTTAGAAACAAGGCCTAGGGATCATACTTTCACTAGTGAACACTCTCATATAAATATATTCTTCTTTATGATACTACGCTGAACTACTCTCCGGTTGGACACTCTAATCGATGTTAGGGCTATAACAACACACCTCAAAGTAAGCCTTTCCCATCTAGAAAACACCACACTGTCACCTTGAGTACTAGATGAGTCCAACAAACACCACAATTTCATAAAGACATCCAACTCCAAATATAACTCATAACAAGTATTTGTAATCTCTAGCCTAAGTGCCACCATGGTGAGCACGCTGTCACTTTCACACACATGGGGAGAGCAGAGATTCATTAAAGCACTTGAGTAGCAGAATAGATCTATAGATTACAAGCTCATGATCTTAATAAGATCATGCATAGAGAGAGATGAACACATAGCTACCGGTAGAACCTTAGCCTCGAGAGAGAACTACTCCCTCCTCATCATGGGAATCAGCAACCGTGATGGAGATGGAGATCGATGGAGATGGCTCCGGGGACACTTCCCCGTCCCGGCAGGGTGCCGAAACAGAGACTTTCTGTCCCCCGAATCTCCCCTTCGGTGGCAGCGGCGCTGCGGAACTTTTCGTGGCTGGAGGCTTGACGATTTAGTGTTTATGCATCGGGAGGCTTCTTATAGGCCAAAGGGCAAGGTCGTTGGGCGGCCAGGGGGGCCACACCACCTGGTGGCGTGGGTAGGGCTAACCCACGCCACCACATGGTGTGGCCACCCTGTGGCCCTTCTCCATCTCATCTTCTGGCTCCGTGAGTCTTCCGGTAAAATATCGACTTTGACTTTTGTCCGGTCCAATTCCGAGAATATTGATTTTTTGACTTTCCTGGAACCAAAAACAACAGAAAATAGGCAGCTGGCACTGTGGCTCTTGTTAATAGGTTAGTCCAAAAAATCATATGAAAAGTACTCCAAAGTGTGGACAAAACATAAGAAAGTAGATAAAACCAAGCATGGAACATCAAAAATTATAGATACATTTGCAATGTATCAACATCCCCAAGCTTAACTCCTGCTCTTCCTCGAGTAGGTAAGTGATAAAAAGAAAGAATAATTTTTGAGGTGACATGGACCATCATAAACTTGATGAAAGTATTTGTAAAACATTGATAGCTGGGATCATAGTACTTCAATCATAACATGAAAGACAAAGTTCTAGCAATAAGACAAAGAAACTGTGATGCAACATGAAAAGGCACAAACAAAAGATTCATGAATAGCAATGCTTTGCAAGGCGTTTGTTTGTTTCACATAAAGAAAACATAGCATAATAGTATTCAGCTTGTCCCTCATAGAGTAGCAAATATAAATGCATAGGACACCTTTAAAGTTCATAAGAGTGACTAGATACAAATAGTTTAAAACAAGCAATATCAAGGTATGCATGAATCAACTAGTCTTGGGACAATGCACATAGAACTAAGAATGGCCACTATGCTCTCAAAGTAGGTGCATAAAGGTAGAAGGTGGAGACTCAATATAATAGTGGAAGAAAGATCCTTCATAGAAGGAAGTAGGGATTCAAGTCTTATAAAGTGCTTCCAAAAATTATGGTACTTATTAGCTTTCAGCTCTCATTGCCCCTATCACAAGCATCTTGAAGTGATTAAGGTTAAAGTAAACAAACTATGGTGTACATGCTTGACAAAGTATAAGTTGGAAATCTCATGTCCCTTGAATACGAGGGTCGCTCCTCATGCTACTCAAGTTTAGTCACCGGTAAGTTCTTGTCATTGTAAGTACATGTGTATCATAGAGAACCGCCAATGGGGTACCCCTTGCCCGATGATACGGAAGAATCCCCATATCAAACTAACAAGGCAAGCAGACAACGAGCATCTCAGCAATCTTCTTATTTACCATGGGAATATGGTGTTTTTTCTCTCTTTCCTCTTTTCATAATCTTTTTTTTCTTTTTCTCTTTATTTGCAATATCTGACTCTTTTTTTATAAGAAGAATGCTTCATAGACAGCTCATTATGGTTACGCTACAGGTTTCCACCATGTCAGCATGGATTAGACTAGCGGCCCAGGCGTTTCTCTAACACATATACGTAACTCCATGGACTTACAAGCTCCCATTTCATTTCACACCGACGACATCCATATACAAAAGAGCATGATATCAACTAGGTACAAGTACCAGTGCAATGTTGAAAGCGTTCCCCATGACAGCATGGTTCTGCTAATCCCCAACAAATAAGTGTAGGCATATACAACATAGACGACACAATGGTTCAAGTTTATTAAGGGCAAGATAAGTAAAGTGTGCTATCAAGTTCGTGAGAGATTTAGTCACTAGTTTTCTCATAACAAGTTTAATTTGGAAGGTAAACAAAAGCATGAATATACTTGGAATAGCATAAGCTAGTAGGTAGGTATGGTGGACTCTTTGGAATAACTTGGTTTAGGGAGTTGGATGCATGAGTGAAACTCATACTTGGTTGTGGAGGCTAGCAAAAGACTGGGAGCGACAAACTAAGAGAGCAATAATGGCCATAATCATGCAGAGCGACAAAACATCATTGATCAAAGCATAAAGTGATACTACAAGTTGAAAACTAAAGGATCATAAAGGCTATGGTGACTTGAGATAGTCATAAGATGGTGTGAGCATGCGCCAAGTCAACCCAAATAAAGCATCAAAGAAGAATACCACTATACTATGCTTTAATATGCTAAAATAACGCATGATTCATCCAAGGCACATTAAGCAATCTCAATTGTTTATAACAAGTCATGCTACAGCAAAGAATACTAAGCATAAAGCCAAAACAATACCAAGCATGGCATGACAAAGCATAGGTCACAGTTAAAAACAAGCTCTCTTTACCACTTAAGCATGAGCTTTCCTACTCTTTTCCAAACCAAACCAAACTATTTGAAAACCAATGTATGAAAGAGGGGGTCCAACCAATTTATTCAGCAAATGAAAAACCAAAACGAAAACGAAAAATAAGACGCTCCAAGAACAACACAACTGTGTATGAAACAATAAAAATAAAGTGTTTGGAAGAAACCTGGAATTTTTATTGATGAAGAAGGGGATGCCTTGGGCATCCTCAAGCTTTGATGCTTTTACTTCTTGGATATTTCTTGGGGTGACACGCGTGGCATCCCCAAGATTGAGCTTTAGTCCATCCTTCATCTCATTACACATTCCTTCCATACACCTGAAATTTTTCCTTCATACAAAACTTCACACAATCTTTATTAGCAACATTAGTGCACTCAAGATACATAAGTCTTAAGGTTCAGTTCTAACACCAAATAAACTTCCATTAGAACACTAGCTACTGTAGCACTTCCCTCAAAAAGCTCAATTCCCCAAAAGAACTCAAGAAGGAACCAACAAGAAGCAAATGCAAATAATGGCAGAAATCTGTCAACACAGACCAGCAGGTAAAAACCAATTTTTTCGAAGACCTTCTGTTGCTCAAATAGAAAAGTGTTGAAGTAACGAAAGTTAGATAACAACCTGGGGCAGAAGCACAAAAATTCATGCCTCGAAAGGACGTACATAGATTTTACACGAAATTTTACGGTGAAGCACAGAAATCTGTTTCGGGACAACAACTTTCCCAATCATTACTTCTCTCTCATTAGAGGTTACTCTTGGCACAAAAAGCAAATAAGAAGGATAAGTAGAGTTTATTACTGAAGTAATAACTTCCAAGACTCATCTAAAAATTGTGGGTTATCTCCCAATAAGTACTTTTCTTTAACGCCTTTAAGTTAGGCATGATAGTTTGAGAAGATGCTCACATAATAAATATGAATTAAAGTAAATGGGAGCATTAAGAAGCAAATTCAAAGCACATTTAAGTCTAACCCACTTCCTATAAAAAATAATCTTGTAAAGAAACAAGTCATGAAAGCACAAAGCAACAAGCATAGGAAAGCAAAACAAGTGCAGCTTCAAAACTTTCAACATAAAGAGGGGAAACTTAATATTGTTGAGACACATAAAACCATGTTTCCCTCTCTCATAATAACTTTCAGTAGCATCATGAATAAAAGTAACAATATAACTATCATAAGAAACATTCTTATCATGAGCCACATGCATATAATAATTATTACTCTCCACAAAAGCATAGTCATTCTTATTAATTGTAGTGGGAGCAAATTCAACAAAATAGCTATCATTATTATTCTCATCACCATAATCATCAAATATAGGAGGCATATTGTAATCATAATTAATTTTCTCCTCAATAGTAGGTGGACTGAAAATATCATGTTCATCATTGTAATCATCATATATTGGAGGCATAGTATCATCAATGTAAATTTTCTCCTCCATGCTTGGGGGACTAAAAAGATCATTCTCATCAAAACCAGCTTCCCGGAGCTTAGAATTTTCCATAGCATTAGCAATAATGGTGTCCAAAGAATTCATACTAACAACATTGCTATTAGCATGCAAATAAAGTTCCATAGGTTTTTTAATTTTCTCTTCAAACACTTCATGCCCTAACTCAAGATAAATACTATAAAGCTCTCTAATTTTGTTGTTGTTTTCCATTAAGCCTAACTAGTTAAAATAAAAACAAGAAACAAAAAGACAAAATTGCAAAATCTAAAGGAAATAACTTCGAGCACTCACACCGGAGGATGTGGGTACCTTTTACCTTACCTCCCCGGCAACGGCACCAGAAAATAGGCATTTGCCGTGGGAGGTTCTTCTTCTTTAATCCTCCGGTGTGAATACCTTTTACCTTACCTCCTTGGCAACGGCGCCAGAAAATAGACGTTTGCTGTGGGAGGTTCTTCTTCTTTAATCCTCCGGTGTGAATACCTTTTACCTTTCCTCACCGGCAACGGCGCCAGAAAATAGCTTGATGTCTACGCACTTCTATTCTTGTAGACAGTTGTTGGGCCTCCAAGGGCCAAGGTTTGTAGAACAGCAGCAAGTTTTCCCTTAAGTGGATCACCCAAGGTTTATCGAACTCAGGGAGGAAGTAGTCAAAGGTATTCCCTCTCAAGCAACCCTGCAATCAAGTTACAAGAAGTCTCTTGTGTCCCCAACACACCCAATACACTTGTCAGGTGTATAGGTGCACTAGTTCGGCGAAGAGATAGTGACATACAAGTGGTATGGATAATTATAAGTGGTAACGATGCTAGAAAATAACTTGAAGGCGTGGAAAAGACTAAAGGCAAACTGAAATAAGGATGGAAGCAATCAAACATGTAACAGATCTAATTGCAAACGGTGTATCAATGCTTAGAAACAAGGCCTAGGGATCATACTTTCACTAGTGAACACTCTCATATAAATATATTCTTCTTTATGATACTACGCTGAACTACTCTCGGTTGGACACTCTAATCGATGGTAGGGCTATAACAGCACACCTCATAGTAAGCCTTTCACATCTTGAAAACCCCACACTGTCACCTTGAGTACTAGATGAGTCCAACAAACACCACAATTTCATAAAGACATCCAACTCCAAATATAACTCATAACAAGTATTTGTAATCTCTAGCCTAAGTGCCACCATGGTGAGCACGCTGTCACTTTCACACACATGGGGAGAGCAGAGATTCATTAAAGCACTTGAGTAGTAGAATAGATCTATAGATTACAAGCTCATGATCTTTATAAGATCATGCATAGAGAGAGACATGAACACATAGCTACCGGTAGAACCCTTAGCCTTGAGAGAGAACTACTCCCTCCTCATCATGGGAATTAGCAACAGTGATGGAGATGGCTCCGGGGGCACTTCCCCGTCCTGGCAGGGTGCCGGAACAGAGACTTTCTGTCCCCCGAATCTCCCCTTTGGTGGCGGCGGCGCTGCGGAAATTTTCGTGGCTGGAGGCTTGAAGATTTAGGGTTTATGCATCGGGAGGCTTCTTATAGGCCAAAGGGCAAGGTCGGTGGGCGGCCAGGGGGCCCACACCACCTGGTGGCGCGGCCAGGGTTAGCCTGCGCCACCAGATGGTGTGGCCACCCTGTGGACCCTCTCCATCTCATCTTCTGGCTCCGTGAGTCTTCCGGTAAAATATTGACTTTGACTTTTGTCCGGTCCAATTCTGAGAATATTGATTTTCTGACTTTCCTGGAACCAAAAACAGCAGAAAACAGGCAGCTGGCGCTCTTGTTAATAGGTTAGTCCAAGAAATCATATGAAAAGTACTCCAAAGTGTGGACAAAACATAAGAAAGGAGATAAAACCAAGCATGGAACATCAAAAATTATAGATACATTTGCAAGTATCAATGTCTCTCGTTCGCTCAGTCCAGACTTGGGACCACGGTCACGAGAGAGAGAGAGGGGGAGAGAGAAAATATCAATTAGAGGTCCTCCCAAAAGTGAGAAGACCTTTATTGATTATTGGTGTATCTTATTTGGCCAAATACCCCCACTATATATAGGAGGAGGGGAGGTACTAGCTCCCTCAAAGTCCCGGGGTGGGACTAAAGGAGAGGAGGGGGAGGGGTGGCACCATCGGCCACCCCCATGGGCCACGCGCAGGGGGGAGGGCAGTTGGCCCACTAGGGCGCCGACCACCCCTTGGCCCCTTCTCCCTCTCTCCTTTCCCTAAGGGCCCTCTCCCCTCCGGGAATTGGCCCATTAAGCCTTTGACCATTTAAATTGATTTTTCTCTTTATTAAATAATTATGAATAAATGATTAAATCAATATTTAACATTCATTCACATATTATTTAACCTCCGTGGCTATGGAACACTTCCACCTCCACTCTGGACATCCTCCGGACTTACCGAAACCCTTCGGGTTTTCACTCTATTATTCTTCGGTGATTCTACCGATCCTATAAACACTCTCTAAGAATAATCAAGCCCTTAAGCGTGATACCCCACGGTTCGGAACACTCCAGACATGGTCGGGACTCCCGCACCAATGATCGACAGAGGAACCTGTATGGCCATGTGACCCCTGTGCGTTCCACGAAGATCTTTCGTCGTTTGAACCGGCACAGCCGTGTCTTATTCCCTTCGTCTCTCGATACTTGCATTGTCCGAGATCTGATCAATGACATCACCATGTCGTGTTCAATCTCGTTACCGAACAATGCTACTTGACTCGTTCCGACAAGCGATATCCCTGTGATCAAATCACACGCTGTGCAGCTATTGGATATAACTTCTCCGAGTGAGCCCTTGAGTATCTTCCCGTCACATGGATGAACAAATCCCGCTCTTGACATATATTGCCTCTACGGTTTCCTCCGAGTACCTGAACACACCTTTATAGCCACTGTATTACCAAGTGGCGCTTGATGCTATCTAAGCACTCTCGGGAGACAATGATTGATATAGCCTCATGGTCTAAGGAATAGTCTACGAGGATCCATTTCTAATCATCGTAACTTGAACTTCGTGACATGATCGGATCATGATGTTTAGGCTGGGTATTGGTTCATCATCTCATTCTCGGAATGAGATGACTCCATTTCCAACTGGCATAAATGCCACATGATCAAGAAACATGATCATTTGTTGACCAATGAACCAGTGACTAGAGTTTCACTGAGAACCCCTGGTTGTTTGTATATCACACGTGTATTGATGTTTCCACTCAATACAGTTATAGCATGATATAAAACTTAATCATAAACTATATGAAATATGATAATAGTCCTTACTACTATTTGTCTCTAGGGCATATTTCCAACACTAATATCACTAGACTAGGCACTCTCTCACTTTTCGATATAATTCTCCTTTTGGGTTCTATTACATTATGTACAGACGCAACACTCTCTTGCCCATCTATAGATGCTTCCTTCAAGTTCACTTCTATCTTTTTGACGAGACTCATTCACAATCTACCACAGTGTCATTGGTTGCAAATTAATCTTCTTACCCTTGAACTCCAAGTGATATGTATTGGCACGGCCATTGTGTTGGACATGACGATCCTAAAGCCAAGGCCGACCCAATAAGAGATGGCAAATAGTCATAGGAACCACATCAAAGTCAATGGAATCCTTGTATGGTCCTATTTCAAAATTCACACCTACCATATGGTTTACCTTCATCTCACCATTGTCACTCAACCATTGTATGTAGTATGGCTTGGGATGAGGTAAATAGGTCAAATTCAGCTTGGCACATAACTCCTTACTTGTAAGATTTCTGCAGCTATCTCCATCATGATTACATTGCAAGCTTTGTTAGGGCCAACGAGTGCTTTGGTTTGGAACAAGTTGCAGTGCTGAGAGTCAACAATAGGCTGCACACTATGGTTACATGGAGAGACCACTATGGTAGGCACATGCTCAGGGAAGGCATCCATACCGTCCTCACTGTCATATCTCTCATCGCCATGAATATCAACATCATCTCCACTCTCATACTCTCCTTGTTCATTGACAAACATCACCTTGCGGTTGGGACAATCTCTCTTGTAGTGTCCTCTTCCTCCACAAGTATGGCACTCTACATCGCGCGTTCGTGCAGTTGACATATTGGAACCCGAGCTAGCAGCAGGAGCAACGGGCTTCTTAGCATTGGAACCATAAGAAGACGTAGGAGTAGGCTTGGCCGATGGTGAAGGGTGGCTAGCAGCCGCTGCAGGTGGCGCCGTAGATGGTGTCGGTGTAGACCTTGCCGAAAAACGACTGGTAGATGGAAACCTCGTACGTGACTTAGCCTCTTCAGCCAACTGTGATTCAGCCTCTCTAGCATGGTGCAATAGCTCATTCATAGTCTCATACTTGTGATGACGAACAATGCTCTTGATAGGTAACTTCAAATTCTTGAGAAATCACTGCATGCTCATCTCAAGGGATTCACGAACTCTAGAACACTGCATAAGCATCTCCATCTCCATGTAGTACTCATCAACTGACATGGTTCCTTGCCTCAATTGTGTCAATTTATCAAAAACTGATCGCAAGTAGTTGGTGGGTACAAAACGAGACTTCATTATTTTCTTCATCTCGCGCCAATCCATCATAAGAAGTTCATTGTCCTCCCGTCGATTCTGCACAATAGCATCCCACCAGCGCAAAGTATATCCATCAAATTCTGAAGCTGCAAGCTTGACCTTCTGGTCTTCTAGATAGTTAAACAAACGCCAGAGCTTCTCAATCTTCAACTCCCATGTAAGGTAAACTTCAGGATCAAGTGATCCATCAAACTTGGGAATCGAAATTTTTGGCTTGCCCAAACCATCATCACCAGCTTGGTTCGGAAAACGTTGAGCACGCCCAATAGGAGCAAAACCGCGGCCATAAGCAGGTGCAGCAGCAGGTGCAGGTGCAGGGGGATTGGCACGTCCCCTGCCAGGATGTGGGGCAGCATCATCCACACTACCCTCATCATAGTCATCAAAAGCATCATCATGTGGGTGTTCCTGCCGTTGCTGTAATGCTATTGTCAAGGCATCAATAGAACACTGCAAAGTGGCGACATTGACAATGATTGTTGTCACTTGAGTTTGAATAGTAGTGACTGTGCCAACATTCTGATCCAATGTCATTTGCATATCTTGGATAGTCTTGTCAATGGCATCAGTTGAATGGGTAAACACACCCGTCAAGTGGGACTTCAACTCCTCATATTCGCGCCAATTAACAAGCTCCTCATCCTTCTTTTTCTGCGACACAATCATCATCACTAGAAGACATTAAGGTTAGTGCAAAAGTCAAAATCTGTTTTGGTGGAAACTCTCACAACTCACTGACAACTGACAAGAAAGGAGACCTTACCGTTCCAAAGTGAATAGATATGCTTTACCAAAACGAAATCAAAGACTGATGCACTGATGTGATAAAGTGAATATCGAGGGTATAGAGAATGATCACAGGGCACACAGGTTATTTAAGGTGGAGCTGTAGGTATGGTATCCTAACTACACTGCAAACAAGTCCTAGTGCTGATCGTATAAATCCCAAGAAACACACACGGTGGCGATAAACGTGGCAAAGCAACTTATGAAAAAGGAATACTGCAATGCACAAGAGAGATGCTAGTAAAAGCTCAAAGTAAACAGGCACAAGATTGCTCAATCTACAAGTGCTATAATCAACTAGGCCTCCAATAGTGCACCCTTCTATATCTCTTTTTTTTCACGCTTGTAGCTCTTTTTTTTGATACTAATTGTCTTTTTTTGATTCTCCAACTATATGACTCAATACAAACGAGTACATCCACTTATAACCGAACTGGGCCGGATAGTCCGGTTGATATGCGCCCGAGACTCTGGTTGGGCCGGATAGTGCGAGATGATTCGGCCGGATAGTCCGGTTTCTGCCTGTCAAAAAAAATTCTACACTTCGAAAACCTAATGAGCAGCCTGTCTGTTGAGGGAAAACCTCTAGGGTGGCCCGATCTTTCACGATTCCCTTTCAAATCGGGGGTGGAGTGCGGGGAAGGAGGGAAGGATGAACATGACGAACACATGCACGAAGAACGCGATGAACACACACACGCAAAACCACGATAAACACCAATAGCTCACGCCAGCAGTGACCGGTCTGGCGCAATCCCTAAGATCAGCGTCGGGCGGAGTACTCTCTCTCGAACCGGCACGACGAGATGGGAGACTCGGTGAGATCTTGACATCTTGGCCAAGGGACACCGATGCCAAGGCGTTGTACAACACGGAGGCACGATGCAAACTCCAACGAGGTTTGGGGATATTGGTGCTCCTTAGTCAAGGAGCATGAGGCAAGAATTAGATAGATCCACAAGGGGTTTCCACTAATTGCAATATCATGCCTAGGGTTTACACGAAGGAGCATGTAGGCGAACTCGGCGTATGGGATGCATTCCTCTCAATCCTTCAAGTTCTTCTTGATCAACACATGAAGGAGAGTCCCGAGGCTTCGGTTGACAACTTCGGTTTGGCCATCAGTTTGGGGATGCGATGCGGATGAAAAGAGTAGCTTGACGCCGAGCTTGGCCATGAGTGATGAGGACATTCATACTATTCCACTATCTCCTACTCCTATTCACAATGAAGATGTTGCTGCAAAGAACAAGTCCAATGAAATCAGGATTGGAACCTGATGTTTTACTTAATGAGAACTTTATACTACCTAAGTCTATGCATCTTTGTATGATCAGGTTTATTGATAACACAAGCATTGCGCGAGGAGGAGGAGAGTTGCAACAAGAAGGACAAGCGCTGATTTCCAATATCAACAAGTGCACGAGGGAGGAGCGGGAGGCAGGCGCACTAGGACGCAATGAGGAAATCACGTATGAGCAAGAGAGAAAGATGGCGCACCAAGAATTACATGTTTGAGGTGTTCCACGACGTTTGGACTGCGTGCCAATAAGTCCGAACACATATATGGGTCGGTATGTATCAGTTTGAGTCGAACCGAGTCAGTTTGGGCCAAGTTATGGCTGTTTTTAGGCCCGTTTAGAGGGGAGGACGCCCCAGCCCTCATATAAACCTCTGTAGCCGTCACAAGTTAGGTTTAAGACCACGTTAAAATATTTTGGAGTTGTTTCTTTCATAGAACCTCTGGAATTACCCTGTGTTCGAATCTGCCAACTATAATTCAGTGTGATCTGTTGTTCCATTGGGAATTAGTAGATTGCATACTACCGTTCGTGGTCACGGCTGCGTGCGCAAGAGTGTGGTGTTGTGAATATCCTACAAGGTTTGAGAGCTGTTGCATTGACATCAGGGATCGAGCGGGAGAGATCATAGCTACACACTAGTTATCTATCATCCACCATCACCATTGACAAGAGCTTGCTGAGAAGATCGGGCCACCCCATATCATCTTGGTATCAGATTTCCTCGTTGCCTCGGTAAGCAATCCACAATCCATCCATAGATTAGAGAGTGTTTTTCATCCTATACAGAAAAAGCCTCACAAAAAGAGTTGCCATAGCCTAGATTACATCGTATTCAAGTAATAGTTGCTGGTCGCATTCCTCTATTAGATTAGATCTAGATCTGTTCTTCGTAGATATGTTTTCTAGTTGTTCTAGTTGTTTTCCACCATCTTTTTCCGCTACCATCAAGTCAGATCCGATCCAAGTAAAGAGTCCTAGGTGTGTACTACTTGGCGAGTTGGCATATAAAAAAAAATCGGCTCGCCGCCTCACGCCTGACCGCAGACAAGTCTGTGCTCCAGCGTGACCAAAAAAAAAATTTCTGAAAAAAAAATCGAGCCGTCGCCTTACCACAGACTAGTCTGTGCTAGTACAAGAAAAAAAAAATTCTGCCGCCATCCTGCCGCGGCAGGATTTTAGGCCGTTTTTCTGCCGCGGCAGACACCAATTCTCAGGTCAAATTTTTTTCTTTTTTTGTTTATTTTTTTTACTGAGTCCACATAGCGTACCTATCCTTGTGAGCCTTAGTAAACCTTTCTTTGTGTCGAAAACTATCCTACGAGACTAGCGTGCTTAGTGCTCTACGGGCTGCTCAGTTTAGCAATCATGTGCCCGTTTCGTTGAGACATTGCTAGCGTCTCTCCTTGTGCATTGCAACACGAGCATTCCTCCGACATACCTTACTTTTCTGAGCTCATTTTCATAGTTGCAATTGCCCCATTTATCTCCACCGTGTGTGTTTTTGTGGGTCTTTGTCATACGATCAGCACTAGGACTTGTTTGCGGTGTAGATAGGATACCATACCTATAGCTCCACCATAAATAACCTGTGTGCCCTGTGATCGTTCTCTATACCTTTGATATTCACTTCATCACTTCAGTGCATCAGTCTTTGATTACGTTTGGTAGAGCATCTCTATTCACTTTGGAACGGTAAGATCTTCCTTCTTATCAGTTGTGAGTGAGTTGTGAGAGTTTCCACCATACTGATTTTGATTTTTGCACTAACTTACTAATCATGTCTTTGAGTGATGATGAAATTGTGTCACAGAAAAAGCAGGTGGAGGAGCTTGTTACTTGGAGAGAGTCTGTTGATAGAAATATCACCGACATACAAGATGCTGTGGAGAATAATACTAGAGCCATCAATAATATTCAGACGCAGCTGACTGCTATGAATGTCAACTTTGCCACCTTGCAGCGTTCCATTGAGGCGATTCAGGCAACACTCCAGCCCGGACTGGCACAACATGATGATGGGTTTGAGGACTTTGATGAGGGAAGTGCGGCTGATGCTGCTCCACATCGTGGCAGGGGACGAGTAAATCTCCCTGCACCTGCGGCTGCTCCTCTGTATGGCCGTGGGTATGCTCCTCTTGGACGTGCCCAGCGTGCTTACAATCCAGCTGATGATAGTTTGGGCAAGCCCAAGTTCTCAATTCCTTCATTCAATGTCTCGCTTGATCCTGAGGATTATATTACTTGGGAGTTGAAGATGAAAAGTTCTGGCATTTATTTGATTACCCAGAAGACAAGAAGGTAAAACTTGCTGCATCAGAATTTGATGGTTACGCTTTGCGTTGGTGGGAAGCTATTGTGCAGAATAGACGGAACGACAATGAACTTCCTGTGAGGGATTGGCGTGAGATGAAGGCCATCATGGCAGATCGTTTTGTTCCCTCCAATTATTTGCGTTCTGTGTTTGACAAGCTCACACAGTTGAGGCAAGGCACAATGACAGTTGATGAGTACTACATGGAGATGGATATGCTTATGCAGCGTGCTAATGTTCGTCAATCACGAGAGATGACGATGCAACGTTTCCTCAACAATTTGAAGCTTCAAATCAAGAGTATTGTGCGTTATCACAAGTATGAGACAATGAACGAGCTGATGCACCATGCTAGAGAGGCCGAGTCCTAGCTGGCTGAAGAGGCAAAGTCACGTGCTCGATTTCCATCTTCTAGCAGATTTTCGGCCAGATCTACACCTCCCACTGTCATGCCACCAGCTGCTGTTCCGTTTGCACCATCAGCCAAACCAGCAAGTACACCTTCGTTTGGTTCTAATACTCGGAAACCCGCTGCTCCTGCTGCTAGCTCGGGTTCCAACATGTCTACTGCACGTACTCGTGATGTGGTGTGCCATACTTGTGGAGGCAGAGGTCACTACAAGAAGGATTGTCCAAACAACAAGGTTATGTTTGTTAATGAACAAGGTGAAGTAGAAAGTGGAGATGAAGCTTCTGATGATGATATTGATGACGACGAGGGTGGTGTTGATGCATATGCTGAGCGTGCACCAACTATCGTCGTGTCTTCACGTGTACTTAGTGTGCAACCGGTTGAGGAATCCCAGCGTTGCAACTTGTTCCAAACAAAAGCTCTAGTTGGACCAAATAAAGCTTGCAAGGTCATTATTGATGGAGGTAGCTGCAGAAATCTTGCAAGTAAGAAACTATGTGCCAAACTGAATTTGACATACTTACCTCATCCCAAGCCATACTACATACAATGGTTGAGCAACAATGGTGAGATGAAGGTAAATCATATGGTACGAGTGAACTTTCAAATAGGGCCATACAAAGATTCTATTGATTTTGATGTGGTTCCTATGACTGTTTGTCACCTACTATTGGGTCGGCCTTGGCTCTATGATCGCCATGTGCAACACAATGGCCGAGCCAATACATATCACTTGGAATTCAAAGGAAAGAAGATTACTATGCAGCCAATGACACCACAAGAAATTGTGAATGATTCTTGCCAAAAGATAGAGGTGAACTTGAAGGAAGATACTACCACTCGGCGAGATTGCGTGACAGCTGTTCCTGATGTAATTGAGCCTAAATTGAGTGATATAACAAAAAGTGAGAGAGTACCTGGGTTATTGATATTAGCCACCAAGGAGGATATGAGAGAGTTTCGTGAGGATCCTACATCCATGCCACTTGTGCTCATGTATAAGGGCGAGGTATTGGTTTCTAACCACATGACCCCTATTTCTCTTGGTGTCTCTTCTGTTTTGCAGGACTTTGGGGATGTGTTTCCAGAAGATGTACCCACAGGCTTACCCCCATTGCGTGGTATAGAACATCAAGTGGACTTGATTCCTGGTGCCACACTTCCCAACCGTGCACCCTACAGGACTAATCCCGAAGAAACTAAGGAAATTCAGAAGCAAGTACAAGCGTTGCTGGATAAAGGGTACATTCGTGTTTCTCTTAGCCCTTGTGTTGTTCCTGTTATTTTAGTTCCTAAGAAAGATGGTACATGGCGCATGTGTGTTGACTGTAGAGCGATTAATAACATCACTATTCGATATTGTCATCCTATTCCACGCTTAGAGGATATGCTAGATGAATTGAGTGGTCCTGCTGTTTTCTCTAAAATTGACTTGCGTAGTGGTTATCATCAAATTAGGATGAAAGAAGGGGATGAATGGAAAACTGCTTTCAAAACTAAATTCGGTTTGTATGAGTGGTTAGTCATGCTGTTTGGTCTTACTAATGCACCTAGTACTCTCATGCGTTTGATGAATCATGTTTTGAGAGAGTTTATTGGTCGTTTTGTGGTTGTTTACTTTGATGATATACTCATATACAGCCACACCGAATCTGAACATTGCACTCATATTAGACAAGTTTTGCAAGTGTTACGTGATAATAAACTGTATGCTAATCTTGAGAAGTGTACATTTGCAAAAGATAAGGTCATATTCCTAGGATTTGTTGTTTCTAAGCATGGAGTAGAGGTAGATCAATCTAAAATTGAACCAATTCAGAATTGGCCTACTCCAATGAATGTAAGTCAAGTGCGTAGTTTCCACGGTCTCGCTTGTTTCTATAGGCGCTTTGTGAAAGATTTTAGCACCATTGCTGCACCATTAAATGATTTGACAAAGAAAGGTGTTCCTTTTGTATGGGGCGCGGCCCAAGACATTGCATTTGATACATTGAAACGTTTGCTTACTTCTGCACCAATCCCTTCATTACCTGATTTTTCGAAGCAATTTGAAGTTGAATGTGATGCTAGTGGTATAGGCATAGGTGGCGTTTTGATGCAAGAGGGTCGGCCTATCGCTTATTTTTCTGAGAAATTGACTGGTGCTCATTTGAATTATTCAATCCATGATAAAGAATTGTATGCACTTGTGAGAGTACTTGAAGTTTGGCAACATTATTTGTGGCCAAAGGAATTCATCATACATTATGATCATGAAGCATTGAAATACTTGAAAGCTCAATCAAACTTGCATAAAAGATTAGCTATATGGGTTGAGTTCATTGAGTCTTTTCCTTACATCATTAATTATAAGAAGGGAAAAGAGAATGTTGTTGCTGATGCTCTATCTAGGAAGAACATGCTATTAACCAATCTTGATGTTAAAATTCCTGGATTAGAAGCTATTTGTGCACTTTATGCAACTGACCATGATTTTGCTGAACCATATCGTTTATGTGCTCTTAGAAACGCATGGGATAAGTATCATATACATGATGGATATTTGTTTCGAGCTAACAAACTATGTATTCCAGAATCGTTGTTGCGTTTGTTCTTAGTGCATGAATCACATGCTAGTGGTTTGATGGGTCACTTTGGGCGTGAGAAGACGTTGCTCATGCTTGCTGATCATTTTTATTGGCCCAAGATGAGGCGTGATGTGTACAGATTTGTGAGGAGATGCATTACTTGCCACAAGTCGAAATCCAAGCTGAAGCCTCACGGTTTGTATACACCTCTCTCTGCACCTACTACTCCATGGGAAGACATTAGTATGGATTTTGTGCTAGGTCTACCTAAAACTCAGAGAGGTCATGATTCTATATTTGTGGTAGTGGATAGGTTCTCTAAGATGGCTCATTTTATTGCCTGCCACAAAAGCGACGATGCGTCGCATGTTGCTAACCTGTTTTTCAGGGACATCGTGAGATTACATGGAGTACCAAAGACGATTGTTTCTGACCGTGATGTGAAGTTCATGAGGTACTTTTGGAAGACCTTATGGGGGAAGAGGAACGAAGTTGCTGTTCAGTACTACATGTCACCCCCAAACAGATGGTCAAATGGAGGTGGTGAATAGAACATTGTCACAGCTACTAAGGACCATGATTAAAAAGAATCTGCGGGAGTGGGAAGAGTGTTTGCCACATGTTGAGTTCGCTTACAACAGGGCTGTGCATTCAACTACTCAGCTTTGTCCTTTTGAGGTGGTGTATGGCTTCAAGCCAATAACGCCACTCGATATGTTGCCTCTGCCATTACATGAGAGAGTTGATATGGAGGCATCAAAACATGCTGATTATGTGAAGAAAATACATGAGAAGACTCGAGAGGCTATTGAGAAGAAAGGCAAGAACATTGCTGCTGCAAGGAATCAAGCAAGAAAAGAAGTGTTGTTCGAGCCTGGAGATATGGTTTGGGTGCATCTACGCAAGGACAGATTTCCACTACTTCGCAAGTCCAAGTTGAAGCCACGTGGTGCTGGTCCTTACAAAGTGCTAGCCAAAATTAATGATAATGCCTATTCAGTTGATATACCTATTGAGGAGTTCGGTGGTTCTAGCAACAGCTTCAACGTTGCTGCTTTATCACCATATGCTGGAGAAGACCTTGGAGCGTCGAGGTCGACGCCTTTTGAAGGGGGAGGGAGATGATGAGGACATCCATACTATTCCACTATCTCCTACTCCTATTCACAATGAAGATGTTGCTGCAAAGAACAGGTCCAATGAAATCAGGATTGGACCCATTACAAGAGCTCGTGCAAAGCTGATTGAGCAACAGGTGAATTCACTCTTAATTGAACCTGATGTTTTACTTAATGAGAACTTTATACTACCTACGTCTATGCATCTTTGTATGATCAGGTTTATTGATAACACAAGCGTTGCACGAGGAGGAGGAGAGTTGCAGCAAGAAGGACAAGCGCTGATTTCCAATATCAACAAGTGCGCGAGGGAGGAGCGGGAGGCAGGCGCACTAGGACGCAATGAGGAAATCACGTATGAGCAAGAGAGAGAGATGGCGCACCAAGAATTACATGTTTGAGGTGTTCCACGACGTTTGGACTGCGTGCCAATAAGGCCGAACCCATATATGGGTCGGTATGTATCAGTTTGAGTCGAACCGAGTCAGGTTGGGACAAGTTATGGCTGTTTTTAGGCCCGTTTAGAGGGGAGGACGCCCCAGCCCTCATATAAACCTCCGTAGCCGTCACAAGTTAGGTTTAAGACCACGTTAAAATATTTTGGAGTTGTTTCTTTCATAGAACCTCTAGAATTACCCTGTGTTCGAATCTGCCAACTATAATTGAGTGTGATCTGTTGTTCCATTGGGAATTAGTAGATTGCATACTACCGTTCGTGGTCACGGCTGCGTGCGCAAGAGTGTGGTGTTGTGAATATCCTACAAGGTTCGAGAGCTGTTGCATTGGCATCAGGGATCGAGCGGGAGAGATCATAGCTACGCACTAGTTATCTATCATTCACCATCACCATCGACAAGAGCTTGCTGAGAAGATCGGGCCACCCCATATCAATGAGGGTCTTCCATAAGTAGCTCATGAATTTGATGTCGCGGTCGGAGACGATTGTTCTTGGCACACCGTGAAGACGGACGATTTCCTTGAAAAACAGATTTGCAACATGTGAAGCATCGTCGGTCTTATGGCACGGTATGAAGTGTGCCATTTTGGAAAAACGATCCACAACAATGTGGCGCCCCGCTAAAACCACTACTAGAAAATCGCGATGTTTTTGTGCATTACATCATCATGACCGCATGCTCATGTCATCATGCCACCTTGCATTTGAGCATCGTCATGTCATCTTGCATTTGTTTCCATAAAACTATTTTCGAAAAGCCTGGTTTTGTTTTCTAAACGCCCCGTCCTTCATTCAAAGTAAAACCCGGGTCTCCGGATTATTTTGTTTCGTCTACCAACGGTTTGCAAAAGCCCCATTTTAATAATAAAAACATTTAGTTTATTTTTAGGGGCAGCCGTACCGGGCCGTTCCGACCCAGTCGGCCACCCCAGTACACAAACCAGCCTACCCAAAACCTTTTTCTACCTAAACCTAATCTAACCATCCCCAGCCACCTCACCCCAGCCAATCACCGGACGCCACCTCACCCTGGCCCAATCCTCCATCCAATCCCTGTGCGCCACCTCAGCCCCTGGGCAGGCCGACCCACTCCTCACCAGCTCCTTCTCCCCGCCGCCAGCAGCCAGCAGCAGCATGCCATCAATTTTTCCCGCCCGCGCGTGCGCCCCAACACGCGGACCACCGAACCTGGGCGCGCATTCCAACCCCTACCTGGTCGCCACCAACCGCCCAGGCCCACCCCTGGCCCGCCAGTCCCGCCTCGTTTTCCTCCCCCACGCTCCGGCCCCACCACGACCGCGTCGTCCCTGCCGCGATTCCCTCTGCCTCTGCATCGCCCCACAACGCCGCCTCTCCCCTCTCGATCCCCCACCAACCTCCCGCCGCTGCTTCCCCCTCACCGGCGTCGTCCGTCGCCACCCGGAGCATCTCCGGCCGCCACCCGCGCCCCGAGCACCTCCGCCTCCACCCCGAGTTCGCTCGCTGCCAGGCCCTGCTCCCTCCTCTGCGGGCGTTGTCGCCGCTTGAGCAGGCCACCGCGCCGACCCGCGCCGGCGCGCGTCCTCCTCCCCGCCTTCCTCTGCGAGCTCCACCGCAACGCAGCCTCCCGCCTCGGCCACGTCGCCGGCCGCCTCATCCGTCAGCCCCTCGACAGCACCTCCCGCCGGCGCGCCGCCACCCGAAGCCCCTGCACCCTCCGCCACCTCTACCCGGTCCCGGTCACCGCCGTTCTGCAACGAGCCCTCCTCTGCCGCCGCTCCCCTAAGGCCCCATCGAGGCCCTCCTCGTGGGTCCTCCGCCGCCCATCTAGTTCCCTCCCTGACGTAGCACCGCCGTCAGCGGCCACTCGTCTGCGCGACTCCACCACCGGTCACTGCGAATCTGACCGGGCCCAAGCCCCCTCTGCCTCGCCGACCTCTGCAACCAGTCGCCGCCGGCCTGCGACCTCGTCCACGCCGCCGCCGTTTTCCCGCCCTGCGAGCCTGCGTCCGTGTGTTCCTATACCGGTGCTCAGTGGCGACTAGGTGCCGATACCTGGATGCTATCTGTGTATTTGTTCCTGGCCCAACATTTGCAGATCTTGTGTTGCCTCGTGACAGTTGTTGCCCCTAGTGCTCCGCTTGTTCCGTATTCTTGTAGGGAACCGGGATGATAGTGCTGAAGATCGAGACCGACACAATATGGGACCTCAAGGACTGCGCATGACCTTCGACCTTGAACAAGTGCGCCATCGATCAAAGACGCTGAGACCCGAACACCAAGTTCGCCAAGGCCCCGAACCCCGACCTCGGAACCAAAAGGCGGACCCGAAGACCACGAGTCCTTCTTCATGGATCCGATGGCCAGACCCGAAGACCGATCCCGAACCTGGCGCCGCACCAAGTTCTCCTTCCCATATCCGCCGACCGAGACCGATCCCGCCGAGACCGTCGAACCCCGGAACCCAAGTTCGCCACACCCTAATGTGATTCCCTATCCGAACCCCCATTATTTTTATAATAATAACATTATCACTTGTTGCACATTAAATGGTTCATATTCGCATCGCATCATGTGGGTTTGGGGGCATTATGCCGATTCACATCATAATTAAATATGGAGTCTATATGAGGGCTTTTCTAGTCTTATATTGGCTCCATTTGAATTTGTGTAGCGAACCGATACCGTGTTTTGCCTTGTTAAGACAACATTTAAATCGCGGGGTATCCAAATAACTTGAACCTTCCAACTAATTGTCGGAACCCTAGTTTCGCTTAATATTGCCTAGTTGCATTGCATCTGTGCCATGTCATACATCACATGCATCATGCCCGATCTTCTGCTGTAGTATTAAATAGTGTATCCGGTGTTTCTTCTAGTATTGGCTTCTTCACGGACTAGGCCGATGAGTTGATGCGAGTATCAACAAGTTCTCCGGATATGTACCTTCGGCAGTGTTTTCCCAGGCGAGCATCTCTCCCCCTTCTACCTATTTTGCTTTTATAGTCTTTATTTCCTCCTGTTGATCTATTGCTATCCGTGTCGCGATGCTTTAGTTTCCGTGCACCAGTTATATCCCGTGCAGCCTCTATATTGCCGTGGACACCTCCTATTACCCGTGTGTGGTAGATAGCTGGCCTTGCGAGTCGTAGTTGCTTGCTCAGGTGCGATCTTGTGTTGTTAGGTACCACATTTGTTGGAATGCTGCCAGATGTTTATTGGTGGAGTGGATCATGACTTTAAATACAACTATTAAAATGCTAGATATAATTAATGCAGAGGCATCGGTGGGCAATAGATGTTATTTGGTTCTTCCACGCTCACTGGTGTCCCGTAGGACCCCAAGTACTTGATACCTGTTCCTTGATTTTCGCAATATCCACATCCGGGAGGCCTTATGGACCCCCCCTGAGCCAGAGCTTGATTCATTTCTATTTCTTGGGGCCACAAGTAGTTTGGGGCTTTATTACTATCCTGTACCTATGCCATGCTTTACTGCTTTATTTAAGATTGTGCGTGGAGCACCTGTACTGTTTTGGAACGTGGAATGTTTTCGCGGTATCGACAAGCCCAGTCACACTTTCGGGTTCCCAGTTGTTACAGCCATTGACACAAACCCTGGGTCCATTCCGGAGCCGGCCAACTTCTTTGCGGGTAGCTTAGTGGGGTGGCCCCCTAAAATATTTCTGAATCCTGTGATCGCTTTGTCGTGAATGCCTCGTTGGGTTTTGAGTTGGTTTTTCTGAGGTTGATCGAGTGTGTGTTGCTATTTGTGCACCCATGCAGGGTAAAACTTTCTGAAAGCCGTGTCCGCGGTTATGGACGACTTGGAGCACAGTATCTCGATCATAGACAAGCATAACTAAAGTAGTGCTATAAATTTGACTTGATATGTGACTAGTAATCACCTCAAGTATAACGGAATGGATATTAAAAATGCCAACAACTGGTGGTGACCTGTGTCAAACTATACCTGCCTAGTAAGTATTGCAACTCCAATGGAATGTGATAAAAGTGCCAACAACTGCTGGGTTTTTGGGATTCTTCAGGACAATTATATCTGACTAGTAAATGTTCCCACTACAACGGAATGTTAACTAAAACTGTCCAATACTTATGCTTCAGGATGACTCATGCTATCTATATCTGATTAGTAATTGCTGCAACTATAACGGAATGAGTAAAACTGCCAACTGTGTGAGTTCCTTGGTCCGACTTCCTCGTTTGGTCTCGAGGGGGAAATACCAGGATGGGTTGGCTTGGTGTTAGCTTCAGGTTGGATCCGAATAGGTCTTTCTTATCTCTCTCTTTTAACCGCCAGTTGTATCGAGTCTCTATAGGTTGTTTATTGCTGCTGCGCTGCTGCTTCAGCCCACCATACCTATGTAGGCGAGAGCCGCCGAATTCTAGCCTCGCCGTGTACTGGCCTCAGTACTGACGCTCCTCTTTTTCCTTTGCCCTTTGTCGGCACCCCTTTTGTTTTTAGCAGGCTTGAAATCGACGTTGTTAGCAGGGTTACCCTTCCGGCTTGGCCTAGGCAGGGTTATGGACGCCATTGGTTATTCTTCGGGGCTCTTAGCCCCATTTGCATCTTGTTCGTAGCCAGACGCTTTATCGTTTTTAAGGTGATTTGGATCTTTGTATTGTATATCTGTATTCTTGACTCAGGGAGTCGCTGTTGTATATATATCTGTTCTGTGGGTCCCATCGAGGACTGTTGTGTAATGTTATTACTTCGTTTTCCACCCGCACGAAAATGCCTGGTGGGCGTCCTTGAATCGTTTCTATGCGGGTTTGGCGGAAATCGCTAAAACTTGCATAGGGCCGATTCGAGGGTGTTACAAACAACAAATATAGAATCATGACCATGCTTAGAACGAGGCAATCCTAACATGAAATCCATGCTAATGTCGGACCAAGGGGTATGAGGAATAGGCAATGGCATATAAAGACCATAAGGGTTAGCTTGCGACTTAGCTTGAACACATGTCATGCATCATTGAACGTAGCGCTCCACGTCACGCTTCATCTTGGGCCAAAAGTAGTCACGCTCCACATAGTGCTCCAATGTCTTGTCACGGCCAAAGTGACCCATGAGGCCTCCACCATGAGATTCTTGGAGAAGCAAAAGTTGAAGCGACGACTTCGGGATGCATAGCTTGTTTTGTTTAAATAGAAAGCCCTTATGCAAATAGAAATCATCAACTCCTTTGTCATTGGAGCACTTTGCGAAAATTGGTTCAAAGAACGGGTCGGAAGCATACAAAGATTTTATTTCCTCAAGACCCAACACGTTGATTTCAAGTCTCGTAAGAAGGCTTGTGTGTTTGCGAGACAAAGCGTCCGCAACTACATTATCTTTGCCCTTCTTATACTTGACAATATACAGAAAAGACTCCATAAATTAAACCCACTTAGCGTGTCTCTTACTCAAGTTGGCTTGGCCTTTGAGATATTTCAAAGACTCATGGTCGGAATGTATGATAAATTCCTTGGGCCAGAGGTAATGTTGAGGGCAAACCTCTAGGGTGGCCCGATCTTTCACGATTCCCTTTCAAATCGAGGGTGGAGTGCGGGGGAAGGAGGAAAGGATGAACACGACGAACACACACACGAAGAATGCGATGAACACACACACGCAAACCCGTGATAAACACCAATAGCTCACGCCGGTGGTGATCGGTCTGGCGCAATCCCTAGGATTGGCGTCGGGCGGAGGACTCTCTCTCGAACCGGCACAGCGAGATGGGAGACTCGGTGAGATCTTGACGTCTAGGCAAAGGAACATCGATGCCTAGGCCTTGTACAACGCGGAGGCACGATGCAAACTCCAACAAGGTTTGGGGATATTGGTGCTCCTTAGTCAAGGAGCATGAGGCAAGAATTAGATAGATCCACAAAGGGGTTTCCACTAATTCCAATATCAAGCCTAGGGTTTACAATGGAGGTGGGGCTCTATATATAGGCCAGCCACAAGTTCAAGGGTAATTCAGGCATTAAAGTAGAGTTCTGGGCGAAGTAGAGGGGTACATGGGCCAGAGGGCCCAGCTAGGCTCGCAGGCCCATCGCTTGGGCGGACAGTCTGGGTCGGCACGGCGGGACAGTCCGGGCAGAGCGGACACTCCGGGTGGTGTCCGGGGAGTGTCCGATTCGACCTTCTGAATGTCCACGCCAGGTCCGGGCTCGGGCAGGCCGGACACTCCGGCTGAGTCGGGCCGGACACTCCGGTGTGGCCGGACACTCCGGTGTGGCCGGACTCTCCGGCTGGCTCCGGGCGGACACTCCGGCAGCTTCAGCTCAGGTGCAGCTTCAGGGCGCGTGGGTCGACGCGGCGGGGGTTCGTACCTGATGATGCACAGAGTAGATGTATGAAGTAGCACGCCATCCAAGGAGGTATCAAATTGGCACGAAGAGAGGAGCGAGTTCACCTTAGCTTGGAGGAGTTTGGCTCGGGCACGAGTCATGGGTCCACTTGGGGGACTTGTTGGTGTAGATGTAGAAGCGTCCGTAGGGCGGGCTGCATCAGCTCCCCCCCCTTGGGAAAGAGTCGTCCTCGACTCTTCATGGATATCATCTTGAGCATCTCCATGGTAGGGTGAGAGATCCTTGACATTGAATGTATTGCTTGCAAGGTACTTGGAGGTCGGGATGTCGATGATGTAGGCGTTGTTGTTGATTCGTTTGAGGACCTTGAAGGGACCATCTCTTCTTGGCTTGAGCTTGGAGTCACGTTCCTTGGGGAAGCGATCCTTGCTTAGGTGTATCCACACAAGGTCACCTTCTTCAAATATCATCTCCTTCTTGTCCTTGTTTAACCTTGAAGCTTGGCGAAGGACTTGTTGTTCGATAGTTGCTCTTGTTTCTTCATGAAGCTTCTTCATAGCTTGTGCGCGCTTCTCGACGTTCATGTTTGTGCGCTCATGGAGAGGCAGTGGTAGGATGTCGAGCGCGGTGAGGGGCTCGAAACCATAGACGATCATGAATGGACTCATCTTGGTTGTTGAGTGCTTGGCTCGATTGTAGGCGAACTCAGCGTGTGGAATGCATTCCTCCCAATCCTTTAGGTTTTTCTTGATCAACACACGAAGGAGAGTTCCGAGGCTTCGGTTGACAACTTTGGTTTGGCCATCCGTTTGAGGATGTGATGCGGATGAAAAGAGGAGCTTGACGCCGAGCTTGGCCATGAGGGTCTTCCACAAGTAGCTCATGAATTTGACGTCGCGGTCGGAGACGATTGTCTTTGCCACACCGTGAAGACGGACGATTTCCCTGAAAAACAGATTTGCAACATGTGAAGCATCGTCGGTCTTATGGCACGGTATGAAGTGTGCCATCTTGGAAAAACGATCCACAACAACAAATATAGAATCATGACCATGCTTCGATCTGGGCAATCCTAACACGAAATCCATGCTAATGTCGGACCAAGGTGTATGAGGAATAGGCAATGGCATATAAATACCATAGGGATTAGCTTGTGACTTAGCTTGAACATATGTCGTGCATCGTTGAACGTAGCGTTCCATGTCACGCTTCATCTTGGGCCAAAAGTAGTGATTGGAGAGCATGTCCAATGTCTTGTCGCGACCAAAGTGACCCATAAGGCCTCCACCATGAGATTCTTTGGAGACGAGTTGGTTGATTTGACGTTCAATCTCCTTTGTCTCCTCCGGGTTCGTGCGGTAAGCGGCGCGGTTGGGAAGTGGTGCACCGGGGATGAGGTCAATGCAATGTTCTATGCCGCGAAGAGGAGGTAGTCCATGTGGAACCTCCTCGGGGAACACATCCTTGAATTCCTGCAAAACACTCATCAAAGATGGAGGAACATTGGTTAATTTGTTAGTTCCTTGCGCTAGTCCCTTGCAAAGGAGGACATAGTGCTAGATGGATGGGTTGTTCCGAACATCTCTCATCTCACTTTTGGTGGCAAGGAGAACACTCTTAGTTTTTCCACTCGAATTTGGCTTGTGGCTCACACTCACTATGAGGTGGTTCTCTCTCTCACCGCTCTTCTCACAAGTAGGTGTTGTGCTTTGCGCCCTCGCTAAAGCCTTTGCATTGTCCGCAATTATTTGGCTAGGAGTCATCGGTTGCAAAACACATGTTTTGTTGAGCCATTTGGAGGTGTATATATTGGTGCAACCATCATGTTGAGCAGCCTTGTCAAATTGCCATGGTCGACCAAGAAGCATGTGGCCAACTGTCATAGGAACCACATCACACTCCACCGTATCTTTGTAAGGACCAATGGCGATGGAGACCGATACGGTATGCTTGATCTTCACGGACCCTTGGTCACTTAGCCATTGCACGTGGTAGGGGTGCTTGTGTGGATGGAGGGTGAGGTTGAGCTTCTCACACAACTCGGTGCTAGCAAGGTTGTGACAACTCCCTCCGTCAATGATCACCTTGATAGATATGCCATTGATGCCGGCTCGTGTTTGGAAGATATTGGAGCATTGGTCTTCATGCTCTTGTGCTTGAGTGGTCAAGATTCTTGTGACGACAAGCGATGGACTTACATCATGTTCACACATGAGGAGTTCTTGATCATCTTCCACTTGTTGCCTTGCCATTGCTTCCTTGACACGGGCATCAAACTCATCTTCACTCAAGTACTCTTCATCACCATTGTCATGGATGAACACTACTTTCTTGTTTCCACATTCGGCCGACTTGTGTCCTTTACCTCCACACTTGTAGCATTCACCGTTGAAAGGTGTATCACTTTTTGCTTGCTTGCCATTTGGTGGCAGTTTTCCTTGAGGAAGTGTGGGTTGAAGGAAGGCTTGGAGGTACTTGAGGAGCTACCATTGAAAGTTGTTGGTGTAGGGGTTGAAGCTTGCTTGTAGGTGAAGTACGTCTTGGGCTTGTTGTACTTGATATCCTCTTGCACTTGATGTTCAGCCTTTATTGCAATGTGCACAAGCTCAACCATGGTGTTGTATGTTTGGAACTCGACGATGCGCTTGATTGGGTGATTCAAGCCAATAAGGAAACGTGCCATTGTTTGCTCCATGCGCTCATCAATGTTGGCGCGAATCAAGTTGAGTTCCATTTCCTTGAAGTATTCTTCCACGGTCTTTGTCCCTTGATGAAGCGCTTGAAGGTTGTTGAAGAGGTCACGCGTGTAGTGTGCGGGGACAAACCGGGATCTCATGTGACCTTCATTTCATGCCAAGTTGTGATTGGCGGCTCTTGTCTTGCATCACGAGCAACTTGAACTTGTTCCCACCAAAGGTTGGCGTAATCATCAAACTCTAGCGAAGCCATGGCGACAATCTTCTCGTTGCTATAGTTGTGCATCCGGAAGATCTTATCGACTTTGAGTGCCCACGAGAGGTATTCTTCGGGGTCACTGGATCCGGTGAACTTGGGCATTGTGCACTTGAGCTTGCCAAAAGTTTCTTCATCGTTGCGGTCATTGCGACGAGCTTGGTAACCTTGTTGATGATCTTGTAGTTGGGGAGGTGGAACTTGGTTCTCGCGTCCTTGTTGCGGAGCTTGCTCTTGGTATTGTTGTTGAGGAGGAGCTTGCTCTTGCTCTTGGTGCGGTTGTTGACGTGGTTGAGGTACTTGGGCCTGATGGTGGCGAAGGTGTGTAGCTTCTTGACGCGGTTGATGATGAAGAGGAGGCTCGTTCCTTGGTTGGTGATGTTGGTTAGGCACATGGGCCTCACGTTGAAGAACATGGTCATGAGCCTCTTGACGTGGTGGGCGTCGCTCAACTTGTATCACTTGACGCTCCAAGTTTTGTTGGGATGGAGTAGGCGCCTCGTGATGACCATGGTGTCATTGTTGACGTTCATGACGCTGATGACGAGGAGGAGGATCTTGAAGAGCTTAACGTCGATGACGAGCTTGATAATCCAAATTGGAGTCAATACTTGTTGTGTGAAGAATGTGTCGCGGTCGATGGTGGTAGACTTGCGGTTGCGCTTGCGGTTCCTCTTGTGGTTGCTCTTGTTGAATCACTAGTGCCCTTGCGTGATGACGGTGTGCTTCTTGCCTTGCTCGTGGCCTTGAAGAGAGGTCACCGTCATAGCTTGACGTTGCGGTGTGCCGTGGGGAAGGTACATAGTTCGAAGAGATTCCATCTTCAACCACGGGGCATCATTGCGTCTTTGAGCACTTTGATGTAGATCTTGTGGAAGAGGTGCATGACGATGCGAAGAACTTGCCGAGCTTGATGAGCGTGAACGTGGTCATGCCATGCCGTCGATGAGGCGTCGAAGATTGTCATTTGTTTCGGCGACGGAGCGTTGGAGCGCTTCATTTTGGTGGCCGAAGTTGTGATGCATTGCATGCATTTGTCGTTCGAGGCCGTCGAAGCGGTTGTCGATATTCTTGAACTCGGCTTGCGTCTCGCCAAATTGTTCATCTTGTCGCGTCTCAACTGCTTGGCAACGTTCATGGAACTCTTGTCGAACGATGAAGTGACTTGCGCGCGTCATGTACGGACCTTGATCTTCTTCTTGGGGAGGTGGTTGGCTCGTCTCACCGTGCCTATCCATCATGCAAAACACACAAGTATTGTATATGGAAGTGGAATATGGTGGTGTTAGCCTTGTACCTCACCTTGGGAATTGCACCAAACTAGAAACCACAAGTGAGAGCTATTAGCGTGCAAAGTGGAAATGCAAAGAAAACTCACACTCTCAAAAGCTTGTTGGTGGTAGGTTAGGCTTGTGGAAAGCCAAAGAACCAACCAAAAGAAAAGGGATAGTCAAAAGTGGTAAAAATCCAACAAAACTCAAGTCAAAGGCGAAGGTCAACAACTCAAAAGAGTGACGGGAACCTACGACTATGTACACACACGTGGAGAAAGTTGGGATTGACACGACTATGAAAATGAGCAAACAAAATGACCTAACAAAGACTAAGCTCGTTGTCGTGCCAATGCAAGGAGAGACCGTGGCTCGTTTGCAAGGAGGAAAAGTGAGCAACGGATTTGTGCACTTGCCTTGGGCGCTCTTCTTTCTCTCTTGCTTACAAGCTTTTAGACTCTCTTTTGCAAGGGGAGACTATTTTTCTTTTTGCTTTTTCTTTGTATCTTTTTCACTTTTTTTTTGCTCTCCCTTGATGCTACCTAGTCACACTTGCTATTGCTCTTGCACTCTCACTATCCAAGGAAAAATGCACAATGCTCAAGCAAACACAAGATGAGCCACTCTCATGGGATAGGTACACACAAAGGAAGATGGGGTTAACAAGGTGACGCAAGTTATACCTTCTTTGATGATGCACTTGGCGTCGGTGGTGCGGGATGATGTTCGTGGTCCGTGGTGTCGATGAGCGCGGAAGTTGATGATGCGGAAGCTTGCTGGTACTTTCTGACACGCACACGGGACACGAGGAAACAAAGGAGATTAGCCAATGCGAAAAATGAGGCAAAACAGTCAAAACAGGCGTTACAGCCGGACACTCCGGTCTGTCTGGGCCGGACACTCCGGTCTGGCCGGACACTCCGGTCTGGTTCGGCCGGACACTCCGGTCGGGCCGGACACTCCGGTTGGTATGAGCCGGACACTCCGGCGCGGGTTTCCTGCTCGTGTTCTTGAGCGGAAATCCTCTCCTTCGGGCCTTAAATCCGCGAAAAACTGGCCAAATCGGGCTGGGAAAACGCAGGATAAAGTTGGACCAAATCCTTAGACAAGGTTTGGTCGGATCAAAACCACAAATAACACTCCAAATCAAGAGATCGATCCAAAGGAAAATATGGGCGTATTTTTGTGGGGATTTTCGAATTTTTGGTGGATAGAAGAAAAATTTGTGGAGGAAATCGTGAGCAACGAAGCTCTTGATACCAATATGTTGTGGGCAAACCTCTAGGGTGGCCCGATCTTTCACGATTCCCTTTCAAATCGAGGGTGGAGTGCGGGGAAAGGAGGAGAGGATGAACACGACGAACACACGCACGAAGAACGCGATGAACACACACATGCAAAACCACGATAAACACCAATAGCTCACGCCGGCGGTGACCGGTCCAGCGCAATCCCTAGGATCCGCGTCGGGCGGAGGACTCTCTCTCGAACCGGCACGACGAGATGGGAGACTCAGTGAGATATTGACGTCTAGGCAAAGGGACACTAATGCCTAGGCCTTGTACAACGCGGAGGCACGATGCAAACTCCAACGAGGTTTGGGGATATTGGTGCTCCTTAGTCAAGGAGCATGAGGCAAGAATTAGATAGATCCACAAAGGGGTTTCCACTAATTCCAAATCATGCCTAGGGCTAACAATGGAGGTGGGGTCTATATATAGGCCAGCCACAAGTTCAGGGGTAATTCAGGCATTAAATTAGAGTTCTGGGCAAAGTAGAGGGGTACATGGGCCATAGGGCCCAGCTAGGCTCACAGGCCCATCACTTGGGCCGGACACTCCGGGTCCAGTGAGCCGGACAGTCCGGGTTGGCGCGGCCGGACAGTCCGGGCAGGGCGGACACTCCGGGTGGTGTCCGGGGAGTGTCCGATTCGATCTTCTGAATATCCACGCCAGGTCCGGGCTCGGGCAGGCCGGACACTCCGGCTGAATCGGGCCGGACACTCCAGGGTGGCCGGACACTCCGGCTGGATTCGGGCGGACACTCCGGCAGCTTCAGCTCAGGTGCAGCTTCAGGGCTCGTGGGTCGACGCGGCGGGGGCTCGTACCTGATGATGCACAAAGTAGTGGTATGAAGTAGCACGCCATCCAAGGATGTATCAAATTGGCACGAAGAGAGGAGCGAGGTCACCTTAGCTTGCAGGAGTTTGGCTCGGGCACGAGTCATGGGTCCACTTGGGGGACTTGTTGGTGTAGATGTAGAAGCGTCCGTAGGACGGGCTGCATCACAAAGAGTAGCCAATTCATGAAGATTATAGCACGAGTCCTCAAGTAGAAGGAAGTCACCTTATGGTGTAGGGGTAGCTCGATGAAGGGCATCCATAGGTAACTCTCTATGATTCGTCTTGTCAACTTATGGTCCATAGAGGTTGACACGGAAGCAATTGTACCTTCACACAACAGAGACCAAGCAGAATATGTTTGTGTGTGATAGGGGAGCATGTCATGTGTGGCATGTCCATTCTTGTTCACAACACTATTAGCACAACTCAAGTATCGCAAACAAAATGCGTATGCAAGGTGAAAGTGAGTGGAAATTGTATGAACATTATCCAAATGTGGGAATTCAAAAACTCCATAAAACATCTTAGTGTGGCACTCAAAGCAATTGACTAAAATATTGATCAACATCTTTGATGCAATTTTAGGAGAATTCGGCAAAAACACATGAGGAATAATATCCAAAACAACATCATTGTGTGTGCAAACCAACCATTGAAAAGAACAATTGTTCAATATGTTGGATGCCATACACATATCATCAAAAGCCAAAATCATGGACAAATAAGTAGCACAAGCGGGAGCAAAACCAACAAGTGTGCAAACAGACCATATGAAAGAGCAAGTGGTCCTTATGTTTGTTGCAACAACTATACGAGAGACTTGGAAGCTCTCATGACAATACATGCTCAAAATGGCACTATGGTTGCACACAAAACATCGGAAAGAGAAATTGTTCAACATTTTTGTGGCAACACACAAAGCATCAATATCCAATAGCAAAGAAACATGATTGTCACAAGGTGATAGAATACCATTAACATGCTTGCAATCAAACCATAGGAAAGAGCAATTTTTCAACATGAAAGATGCAAAGCATGCAAAAGGTATCATATCTGGGTTCGATCTTGAACTCACTTTGGGATGCTCTCTAGAGCTCTTTTTGTCAACTCGTGCTCAACCGAGGTTGACATTATCTTGCGGGTACCTACACACATCAATCACAAAAGGAAGAATGTGTGTGCATGGTAGAGAAATACATCATCCATCATGACATATCTCTTTTGGTGCACATCACCATGAGTGTCAATCAAATATGAAAAAGATGCATGGTGAGTATGCAAGTGGGGAACATGCTTATCATGGCAATCATCAAAATCTCCAAAATTTGAGAAAGCTATGGGGGCCATCTCAATAGAAACCATATGAGAATTATTGTTGCAAGCAAAACAAGTGAAAGAGCAATTATTCAACTTATTGCAAGCAACATGAGAGATTGTAAAACATTCATGACAAAGCATGGTTCGAGGGGTACCATTGGTAACATCATTGCAAGCAAAACATTGGAAAGAGCAATTGTTCAACAAAGTGCAAGCAATGATATCATCAACGTAATGTTTAAAGCATGGCATGTCTATGGCAACATCATAACAATCAAATAATTTCACATGCTCAACATTATGCAAAGGCAAAGTATAACATGGAAATATCTATGAAGCATATGTGATATCACAAATATCATCCATAGCATGCCAATCATCACAAGTCATCATGTCCACTAGTGGGATCATGGCATCATCAACACCCGTATTCTTACCTTGTTCATACCTCTCATATGATGTGGGTGTTGTGGTAGCATTGGCCTCCATGTGGGTGACTTCGTCATCATGTATGGGGATGGCCTCATCTTCGTCCACCATGTACATCTTCTCGATTGGAGGCATCATCATCTCCAAGCTTGGCGCTTCTTGATCCATGGAACCTAGCACATCATGGGATAACACACTAGAGGTAGATGGTAAGTTGTTAGAAATCAAAGTGGTCTCACATGACCTATCAACTACCACTCTCAACTCACTAGGTGTATCACTCATGGCCTCCAAGTGGAAGCACTCAATCTCACATATGGTGGAGTCACTCATCTCACTCTTGTTTTCACTCAGGTGGGCTAAGTGGCTCTCATACTCACATGGGATTGGTACCACATCATCACTCAAGCATGTAGGGGTAGGCTTGGTTTTCTCAACTCCATGTGCCTCCTTTGGTGAAGGGAAAGTCCCATGCTCACTATTCTTGATCTTGTCATCGCCGTCTTGGACCTTGGCTTGTGTAGTCCTCTTGACGTACTCGTCCAACTTGGCGAAGTAGAGGTCTTCGTCTTCCTCATCCATGAAGTTGCATGTGTCACCTAGGACGTCAAGTTTGGGCGTTGAAGCTTGATGGCGTGGAGGAGAGCTTGCTCTTGGTGCCATTTTGGTGGTGGCACGAGTAGTGGAAGGTGCCCTTTGATGGTGTCGACGGAGGTCATTGGCGTGCCTTGCCAAAGGTTGATGTAGATGGCGCACGTGGTCATCCACATGATGCTCACGGCGATGCTCGTTGTCCTTGGCACTCTTCTCGGTGAGGCATTGTAATGAGCGCAAAGCATCATTAGTCTTTGATGAGGACATCCCTACAATTACACCTACCCCAATGACTACTGAAGATGCTACAACTGTTGCAAGAAAGGATCAGTCCAATGAGATTAGAATTGGACCTATTACAAGAGCTCGTGCTAAGCTACTTTATCAACAGGTGAATTTACTCCTAAACGAATCTGGTAATTTGATTGATGAGAACTTTATACTGCCTAAGTCTGTGCATTTATGTATGATCAGGTTCATCGGAGAAACAAGCATGGCGCGAGGAGGAGAAGGGCTACAAGAGAAGCCCAACATGATGATCACCCATGGATGCGCGAGGGAGGAGCGGGAGGAAGGCGCAAGAGAAGATCATCAAGAGAGAGGCAAAAAGATCTGCCACGACCGGAGTGTCCGGCCGGATCCACCCGGACTGTCCGGCCTGGTCGAGAGGCGAACTGGCGTGGACAATGAGTATATCAAATCGGACACTGGCCGGACACCATCCGGAAACTTTGAAGTTTCCGGCTAGATCGGACTGTCCGGCACGCTCCACCCGGAGCGTCCGGCCTGACCGGACTGTTCGGCCGATTTCGACCGGAGTGTCCGCCCGCCGACCGAATCTGGTCCGAGTCGGTTTGTATCAGTTTGAGTCGTTTGCGTTTCGTTTCGGTTTCTGGCCGCCCCAGCTACCCTTATAAGCACTGGGATGACCCCTAGTTAGGTTTTAGACCACGTTAAAATATTTTGGAGTTGTTTCTTTCATAGAACCTCTGGAATTACCCTATGTTCGAATCTACCAACTATAATTGAGTGTGATCTGTTGTTCCATTGGGAATTAGTAGATTGCATACTACCGTTCGTGGTCACGGCTGCGTGCGCAAGAGCGTGGTGTTGTGAATATCCTACAAGGTTCGAGAGTTGTTGCATTGGCATCAGGGATCGAGCATGAGAGTTCATAGCTATAGGCTAGTTATCTATCATCCACCATCATCACCGCCATCCGCTTACTGAGAAGATCGGGCCACCCCATATCATCTTGGTATCAGATTTCCAGTGTTGCCTCGGTAAGGATCCACAAATCCATCCATAGATTAGAGAGTGTTTTTCGTCCTATACAGAAAAAGCCTTACAAAAAGATTTGCCATAGACTAGATTGCATCGTTTTCGAGTTTTAGTTGCTGATTGTATCTTCTCGTAGATCCAATCTGCAGGTTTTCCTCGTAGGAGTCTAGTTTCTGTTTGTGTCTAGGTTTAGGGTTTGATCTTGTTTTCCGCTGTTCCCACCGTTACCGTTTCCGCAAGTCTTTATCGTTTTTCCGAGTCCACATAGCGTACTTTTGTTTGCTTACCATAGACACAGTGATGAGGATACAATCATGGATCATGCTGATTTCGAGTGTTTGAATTGGAAAGAAATATTGAGCCTCATTGAAAAATATCACAAGGTGAATTCGTTCCTAGTTGGACATGATACTTTGATTTATAAGAGCTTTATACTACCTAAATCATGGTGTTATTGTTTGACTAGATTTGGCATCTATCGGACTAGCGCCAGCGGGAGGAGAGGGAGGAAGGCGACCAAGAGATGGAAGATGCATTAGGAGGCAATAAGGCAAACAAGCATGATCAAGAGAGATATGTGGCGCGCCGGGACACTTTTGAGGTGCACCACGACATATGGCCTGCGCGCCAAGTAAGCCGAACTCATCTATGGGTCGGTATGTATCAGTTTGAGTCGAACCGAGTCAGTTTGGGCCAAGTTATGGCTGTTTTTAGGCCCGTTTAGAGGGGAGGACGCCCCAGCCCTCATATAAACCTCCGTAGCCGTCACAAGTTAGGTTTTTGAAGACCACGTTAAAATATTTTGGAGTTGTTTCTTTCATAGAACCTCTGGAATTACCCTGTGTTCGAATCTACCAATGATCTGTTGTTCCATTAGGAATTAGTAGATTGCATACTACCGTTCGTGGTCACGGCTGCGTGCGCAAGAGTGTGGTGTTGTGAATATCCTACAAGGTTCGAGAGCTGTTGCATTGGCATTTGGGATCGAGCGGGAGAGATCATAGCTACGCACTAGTTATCTATCATCCACCATCACCATCGACAAGAGCTTGCTGAGAAGATCGGGCCACCCCATATCACACAGCCTATCTACAGCATCTGTGCCTAGGAACGTACCCACGAGACTAGTTGCTTTGCTCCGACAGGCTGCTCTTTAGGTTTTTGAAGTGCAGAAATTTTCGACAGGCGAAACCGGATTATCCGGCCGAATCACACCGGACTATCCAGCTCAACCGGAGTCTCCGGCGCATATCAACCGGACTATCCGACCCAGTTCTGTTATACGTTGCTGTACTCATTTGCATTGAGTAATATAGTTGAAAAAAAGAGAAAAGAAAAGAGAATCAGTATAAAAAAAGAGAAAAGAGCTACAAGCCTGACAAAAAGAGATATCGAAGTGTGCAATATTGGAGGCCTTGTTGTGTATAGCACTAGTAGATTGAGCAATCTTGTGCCTGTTCTATTTGAGCTATTACTAGCGTCTCTCTTGTGCATTGCAATATTCATTTTCATAAGTTGATTTGCCATGTTTATCTCCACTGTGTGTGTTTCTTGGGTATTTGTACGATCAGCACTAGGACTTGTTTGCAGTGTAAATAGGATACCATACCTATAGTTCCACCTTAAATAACCTGTGTGCCCTGCGATCGTTCTCTATACCTTTGATATTCACTTCATCACATCAAGTGCATCAGTCTTTGATTTCGTTTGGTAGAGCATCTCTATTCACTTTGGAACGGTAAGATCTCCTTTCTTATTAGTTGTGAGAGTTTCCACCATACAAATTCTGATTTTTGCACTAACCTACTAATCATGTCTACTAGTGATGATGATGTTGTGTTGCAGAAAAAGAAGGATGAGGAGCTCGTCAATTGGCGTGAATATGAGGCTTTGAAATCCCACTTGACACGTGTGTTTACTAACACGACATATGCCATTGACAAGAATCTCCAAGATATGAATATGAGATTGGATCAGCATGTTGGGACGGTTGATACTATCCAAACGCAAGTGGCTACGCTCAATGTCAATGTCACCGCTTTGCAGCAATCCATTGAGAGTTTGACAGCCGCCTTACATAGAAGGGAAGATCCTCAACATGATGATGCCTTTGATGATTTCGATGAGGGTAGCGCTATTGATGCTACTCCACATGTTGGCAGAGGACGTGCTATTCCCCCTGTCCATGCACCTGCTCATGGTCGTGGGTTTGCCCATCTTGGGCGTGGTCCACGTGTGCCCAACCAAGCTGCTGATGACGGTTTGAGCAAGCCAAAATTCTCAATTCCTAAGTTTGATGGTTCCATTGATCCTGAAGACTACCTCACATGGGAGTTGAAGATTGAGAAACTCTGGCGCTTATTTGACTATCCAGAAGATAAGAAGGTCAAGCTTGCAGCATCGGAATTTGATGGTTATGCTTTACATTGGTGGGATGCTCTTGTGCAACATAGGAGGGAGGACAATGAACTTCCTGTGAGGGATTGGCACGAGATGAAGCAAATCATGAAAGCTCGTTTCGTACCAACCAACTACTTGCGATCAGTTTTTGATAAATTGACGCAACTAAAGCAAGGCACCATGACAGTTGATGAGTACTACATGGAGATGGAGATGCTTATGCAGCGTGCTAGAATTCGTGAGTCCATTGAGATGACCATGCAGCGATTCCTAAACAATTTGAAGTTACCGATCAAGAGCATTGTTCGTCATCACAAGTATGAGACCATGAATGAGTTGTTGCATCATGCTAGAGAGGCCGAATCCTAGTTGGCAGAAGAGGCAAAGTCACGTGCTCGTTTTCCGTCCTCCAGCAGATTTTCGGCCAGACCTACTCCTCCTACAGCTACGTCACCAGCTGCTGCTCCTTTTACACCATCGGCCAAGCCCGCAAGTACACCTTCGTTTGGTTCTAATGCTCAGAAACCTGCTGCTCCTGCTGCTAGCTCGGGTTCCAACATGTCTACTGCACGTACTCGTGATTTGGTGTGCCATACTTGTGGAGGAAGAGGTCACTACAAGAAAGATTGTCCAAACAGCAAGGTTATGTTTGTTAATCAACAAGGTGAAGTAGAAAGTGGAGATGAAGCTTCTGATGATGATATTGATGACGGCGAGGTTGGTGCTGATGCATATGCTGAGCGTGCACCCACTATTGTCGTATCTTCACGTGTACTTAGTGTGCAACCGGTTGAGGAATCCCAGCGTTGCAACTTGTTCCAAACAAAAGCTCTCGTTGGACCAAACAAAGCTTGAAAGGTCATTATTGATGGAGGTAGCTGCAGAAATCTTGCAAGTAAGGAACTATGTGCCAAACTGAATTTGACATACTTACCTCATCCCAAGCCATACTACATACAATGGTTGAGCAACAATGGTGAGATGAAGGTAAATCATATGGTACGTGTGAATTTTCAAATAGGGCCATACAAAGATTCTATTGATTTTGATGTGGTTCCTATGACTGTGTGTCACCTACTGTTGGGTCGGCCTTGGCTCTATGATCGCCATGTGCAACACAATGTCCGAGCCAATACATATCACTTGGAATTCAAAGGAAAGAAGATTACTATGCAACAAATGACACCACAAGAAATTGTGAATGATTCTTGCCAGAAGATAGAGGTGAACTTGAAGGAAGATACTACCACTCGGCGAGACTGTGTCACAGCTGTTCCTGATGTAATTGAGCCTAAATTGAGTGATATAACGAAAAGTGAAAGAGTGCCTGGGTTATTGATATTAGCCACCAAGGAGGACATGAGAGAGTTTTGTGAGGATCCTACAGCCATGCCACTTGTGCTCATGTATAAGGGCTAGGTATTGGTTTCTAACGACATGACCCCTATTTCTCTTGGTGTCTCTTCTGTTTTGCAGGACTTTGGGGATGTGTTTCTAGAAGACGTACCCGCAGGTTTGCCTCCATTGCGTGGTATAGAACATCAAGTGGACCTGATTCCTGGCGCCACACTTCCCAACCGTGCACCTTACAGGACTAATCCCGAAGAAACTAAGGAAATTCAGAAGCAAGTACAAGCGTTGCTGGATAAAGGGTACATCCGTGTCTCTCTTAGCCCTTGTGCTGTTCCTGTTATTTTAGTTCCTAAGAAAGATGGTACTTGGCGCATGTGTGTTGATTGTAGAGCGATTAATAACATCACTATTCGATATCGTCATCCTATTCCACGCTTAGAGGATATGCTAGATGAATTGAGTGGTGCTGCTGTTTTCTCTAAAATTGACTTGCGTAGTGGTTATCATCAAATTAGGATGAAAGAAGGGGATGAATGGAAAACTGCTTTCAAAACTAAATTCGGTTTGTATGAGTGGTTAGTCATGTCGTTTGGTCTTACTAATGCACCTAGTACTTTCATGCGTTTGATGAATCATGTTTTGAGAGAGTTTATTGGTCGTTTTGTGGTTGTTTACTTTGATGATATACTTATATACAGCCACACCGAATCTGAACATTGCACTCATATTAGACAAGTTTTGCAAGTGTTACGTGATAATAAATTGTATGCTAATCTTGAGAAGTGTACATTTGCAAAAGATAAGGTCATATTCCTAGGATTTGTTGTTTCTAAGCATGGAGTAGAGGTAGATCAATCTAAAATTGAATCAATTCAGAATTGGCCTACTCCAATGAATGTAAGTCATGTGCGTAGTTTCCACAGTCTCGCTGGTTTCTATAGGCGCTTTGTGAAAGATTTTAGCACCATTGCTGCACCATTAAATGATTTGACAAAGAAAGGTGTTCCTTTTGTGTGGGGCGCGGCCCAAGACATTGCTTTTGATACATTAAAACGTTTGCTTACTTCTGCACCATTACTTGCATTACCTGATTTTTCAAAGCAATTTGAAGTTGAATGTGATGCTAGTGGTATAGGCATAGGTGGCGTTTTGATGCAAGAGCGTCGGCCTATAGCTTATTTTTCTTAGAAATTGACTAGTGCTCGTTTGAATTATTCAATCTATGATAAAGAATTGTATGCACTTGTGAGAGTAATTGAAGTTTGGCAACATTATTTGTGGCCAAAGGAATTCATCATACATTCTGATCACGAAGCATTGAAATACTTGAAAGCTCAAACAAACTTGCATAGAAGATTAGCTAAATGGGTTGAGTTCATTGAGTCTTTTCCTTACATCATTAACTATAAGAAGGGAAAAGAGAACGTTGTTGCTGATGCTCTATCTAGGAAGAACATGCTATTAATCAATCTTGATGTTAAAATTCCTGGATTAGAAGCTATTTGTGCACTTTATGCAACTGACCATGATTTTGCTCAACCATATCGTTTGTGTGCTCTTAGAAACGCATGGGATAAGTATCGTATAAATGATGGATATTTGTTTCGAGCTAACAAACTATGTATTCCAGAATCGTCGTTGCGTTTGTTCTTAGTGCAGGAGTCACATGCTGGTGGTTTGATGGGTCACTTTGGGCGTGAGAAGACGTTGCTCATGCTTGCTGATCACTTTTATTGGCCCAAGATGAGGCGTGATGTGTACAGATTTGTGAGCCGATGTATTACATGCCACAAGTCGAAATCTAAGCTGAAGCCTCACGGTTTGTATACACCTCTCTCTGCACCGACTACTCCTTGGGAAGACATTAGTATGGATTTTGTGCTAGGTCTACCTAAAACACAAAGAGGTCATGATTCTATATTTGTGGTAGTGGATAGGTTCTCTAAGATGGCTCATTTTATTGCCTGCCACAAAAGCGACGATGCGTCGCATGTTGCTAACCTGTTTTTCAGGGACATCGTGAGATTACATGGAGTACCAAAGACGATTGTTTCTGACCGTGACGTGAAGTTCATGAGCTACTTTTGGTAGACCTTATGGGGGAAGCTAGGAACGAAGCTGTTGTTCAGTACTACATGTCATCCCCAAACAGATGGTCAAACGGAGGTGGTGAACAGAACATTGTCACAGCTGCTAAGGACCATGATTAAAAAGAATCTGCGGGAATGGGAAGAGTGTTTGCCAGATGTTGAGTTTGGTTACAATAGGGCTGTGCATTCAACTACTCAGCTTTGTCCTTTTGAGGTGGTGTATGGTTTCAAGCCATTGACGCCACTTGATATGTTGCATGAGCCATTACATGAGAGAATTGATATGGAGGCATCGAAACGTGCTGATTATGTGAAGAAAATACATGAGAAGACTCGAGAGGCTATTGAGAAGAAAGGCAAGAACATTGCTGTTGCAAGGAATCAAGCAAGGAAAGAAGTGTTGTTCAAGCCTGGAGATATGGTTTGGGTGCATCTACACAAGGATAGGTTTCCACTACTTCGAAAGTCCAAATTGAAGCCACGTGGTGCTGGTCCTTACAAGGTGTTAGCCAAGATTAATGATAACGCCTACTCGGTTGATATACCTATTGAGGAGTTTGGTGGAGTTAGCAACAACTTCAACGTTGCTGATTTGTCACCATATGCTGGAGAAGACCTTGGAGCGTCGAGGTCGACGCCTTTTCAAGGGGGGGGAGATGATGAGGACATCCCTACAATTACACCTACCCCAATGACTACTGAAGATGCTACAACTGTTGCAAGAAAGGACCAGTCCAATGAGATTAGAATTGGACCTATTACAAGAGCTCGTGATAAGCTACTAGATCAATAGGTGAATTTACTCTTAAACGAATCTGGTACTTTGATTGATGAGAACTTTATACTGCCTAAGTCTATGCATTTATGTATGATCAGGTTCGTTGGAGAAAGAAGCATGGCGCGAGGAGGAGAAGGGCTACAAGAGAAGCCCAACATGATGATCGCCCAAGGATGCGCGAGGGAGGAGCGGGAGGAAGGCGCAAGAGAAGATCATCAAGATGTAGGCAAAAAGATCTGCCACGACCGGAGTGTCCGGCCGGATCCACCTGGACTGTCCAGCCTGGTCGAGAGGCGAACTGGCGTGGACAATCAGTATATCAAATCGGACACTGCCCGGACACCATCCGGAAACTTTGAAGTTTCCGGCCAGATCGGACTGTCCGGCACGCTCCTCTAGGAGTGTCCGGCCTGACCGGACTGTCCGGCCGATTTCGACCGGAGTGTCCGCCCGCCGACCGAATCTGGTCCGAGTCGGTTTGTATCAGTTTGAGTCGTTTGCATTTCGTTTTGGTTTCTGGCCACCCCAGCTGCCCTTATAAGCCCTGGGACGACCCCTAGTTAGGTTTTAGACCACGTTAAAATATTTTGGAGTTGATTGTTTCATAGAACCTCTGGAATTACCCTGTGTTCGAATCTACCAACTATAATTGAGTGTGATCTGTTGTTCCATTGGGAATTAGTAGATTGCATACTACCGTTCGTGGTCACGGCTGCGTGCGCAAGAGCGTGGTGTTGTGAATATCCTACAAGGTTCGAGAGCTGTTGCATTGGCATGAGGGATCGAGCGGGAGAGTTCATAGCTATAGGCTAGTTATCTATCATCCACCATCATCACCGCCATCCGCTTACTGAGAAGATCGGGCCACCCCATATCAGTCTTGGCCATCATGCTCATGGTTTTGGCGCAGTTGTTGTCCATGTCGGTCTTTAAGTTGTTGAGGGAGCTTTCGAACTTTTCCATGTGATGCTGGACCTTGGCGCTCTCGAGGAGGGGGCTCCCTCTTGGTCGATGGGACTTGAGGAGCTTGACGTTGTCGTTCTTGAAGTCTTCCATGCTTGGGGAGTTATTGTTGTTGTAGAACTCCATATCACCCAAGCATGTGGAGCCATTGTCGGTGTAGTGCTCCATCATGTCATCCATGCTTATGGAGGCATATGCATGGTGGCTCATCGTGGATTCTTCATCGATATCATCCTCGGTTCCGGAGTCCCTAGACATGATTCACAAGACCAAGTGGTGTATATGGAAGTGGTAGGAGGGTTAGGGATGCAACGTCAAACCTTACTTTACCTTGGAAGATAGTATCGTGCAAGTGGCAACACTTTAGAGCAATCAAAACCAAGCAAAGTGAAGTTCACGCGGAACACCAAAACCAACTAACCACTAAAAAAATACACACACAAAGCTTATGGTGGATGGGTATGGAAGGTGGCGTGTCCAAGAACAATCTGAACTCAAGATGTTGTAATGGCAAGTAAAGAACCACGATGATCACATAGCAAAACAAGTCAATCCAGAAGATAGGAATTATGTACAAGGAAACACACACGGTGGGATAAATGGGACTTGTGCGACGGAGAAAGTGAGCTAAGAACCAAATGATTACCTAGCAAAGACTATAAGCTCGTGTCACACAAGTGCAAGGAGAGACGCTAGTTCGATTGCATAAAATTGGTGGGCTACAAGATATGCACAATAAGTACCACCTATATGATGTTCATCGAGCTTGCGCTTCCTATTCTATGAGGCACTTGTTTGTTTCTTTCTTTTTCTTCTTTTTTCTATTTTTTTTCTTTTTTTCTTTTCTTTTTCACTTGCCTCTTCCTTGTGCCAACAACTATACAAGATAACTATATTGATTATGATGATGTGGATATATACATGGATTATGATGATTTTGACTGCCTGAACTGGAAGGAAATATTGAGTCAAATCAATAATGACTATCAGGTGAATTCATTCCTAATTGAACTTGATGTTTTACTTAATGAGAACTTTATACTACCTAAGTCTATGCATCTTTGTATGATCAGGTTTATTGATAACACAAGCGTTGCGCGAGGAGGAGGAGAGTTGCAGCAAGAAGGACAAGCGCTGATTTCCAATATCAACAAGTGCGCGAGGGAGGAGCGGGAGGCATGCGCACTAGGAGGTAATGAGGAAATCACGTATGAGCAAGAGAGAGAGATGGCGCACCAAGAATTACATGTTTGAGGTGTTCCACGACGTTTGGACTACGTGCCAATAAGGCCGAACCCATATATGGGTCGGTATGTATCAGTTTGAGTCGAACCGAGTCAATTTGGGCCAAGTTATGGCTGTTTTTAGGCCCGTTGAGAGGGGAGGACGCCCCAGCCCTCATATAAACCTCCGTAGCCGTCACAAGTTAGGGTTTTAGACCACGTTAAAATATTTTGGAGTTGTTTCTTTCATAGAACCTCTGGAATTACCTTGTGTTCGAATCTACCAACTATAATTGAGTGTGATCTGTTGTTCCATTGGGAATTAGTATATTGCATACTACCGTTCGTGGTCACGGCTGCGTGCGCAAGAGTGTGGTGTTGTGAATATCCTACAAGGTTCGAGATCTGTTGCGCTGGCATCAGGGATCGAGCGGGAGAGATCATAGCTACGCACTAGTTATCTATCATCCACCATCATCATCGCCATCCGCTTACTGAGAAGATCGGGCCACCCCATATCATCTTGGTATCAGAGCCATATCATCTTGGTATCAGAGCACATGGTTTATTCGGTGAGCAATATCATCTTGGTATCAGATTTCCAGTGTTGCCTCGGTAAGCATCCACAAATCCATCCATAGATTAGTTGTGTTTGTCCTATACAGAAAAAGCCACACAAAAAATATTAGGGTTCATAGTTCATTGCCATAGCCTAGATAACACTGTTCGTGAGTTCTGGTTGCTGATCATAATCCTTTTGTGTAGCCTTTCTCCTAAATCTGAGTCGTAGTTTTTGTCTAGTTTTCATCTGTTTTTGATCCGGTGTCGGAGTCCCTAGACTATTTCTAGAATGTTCGTCGTGTTCTTGAGTCTTAGATCTAGTAGATCTGTTTTCTTTTAGTCTCAGGTTGTAGATCCGTTTGAAAGAAGGAGAAAAAAAAGCAAACCGATTGGATCTAGGCTTGTACTGAGTTTGCTTCATGTTGAAGGCAAAAAAACAAAAAAATCGGCTCGTTGCCTCACGCCTGACCGTAGACGCGTCTGTGCTGCAGCGTGAAAAAAAAATTCTGAAAAAAAATTTCGTCTGTCGCTGTACCACAGACAGGTCTGTCCTCATACGAGAAATTTTTGTCTGCCGACATCCTGCCGCGGCAGGATTTTAGGCCGTTTTTTTGCCGTGGCAGAGACCAATTTTCAGGTCAATTTTTTTTTCTTTTTTGTTTATTTTTTTACTGAGTCCACATAGCGTACCTATCCTTGTGAGCCTTAGTAAACCTTTCTTTATGTCTAAAACTATCCTACGAGACTAGCATGCTTAGTGCTCTACGGGCTGCTCAGTTTAGCAATCTTGTGCCCGTTTCGTTGAGACATTGCTAGCGTCTCTCCTTGCGCATTGCAACACGAGCGTTCCTCCGACATACCTCACTTTTTTGAGCTCATTTTCATAGTTGCAATTGCCCCATTTATCTCCACCGTGTGTGTTTCCGTGGGTCTTTGTCATACGATCAGCACTAGGACTTGTTTGCGGTGTAGTTAGGATACCATACCTACAGTTCCACCATAAATACCCTGTGTGCCCTGTGATCGTTCTCTATACCTTTGATATCCACTTCATCACATCAGTGCATCAGTTTTTGATTTCGTTTGGTAGAGCATCTCTATTCACTTTGGAACGGTAAGATCTCCTTTCTTATTAGTTGTGAGTGAGCTGTGTGAGTTCCACCATACAGATTTTGATTTTTGCACTAATGTACTAATCATGACTTCTACTAGTGTTGATGTGATGCAGAAATCAGATGATGTTTACCATGACTATTTAGCTATTGTGGTTGGCATGGCATATGATCCAACTACAATCAAGTGGCGATTGGAAAGTTCCGCCACACCCACAGAATATCAGATTTGGGAAATTGATATGGGATTTGGTTTTGCGCGATGTCGTACTTTCGATAGCAAGTTTAATGGTCATATAGAATACATTCTTGCTCACCGACGTGTGGATGAAGAGGTAGCTCATTGTGGAAGGACGCAAGGATTGTGTATGGTGTCATGGGTAAAAGAATCCTTTGGGAAGATTTCAAGCAATTTCTACGTTCTATGTTTTTGAACAACTGCAAATGGCCTCTTCCAGAAATTTTGAGAGTGGACACTAATGAGAAATGTGAGTTGTCTACTAACGTAATCATGTCTACTCCTAGTGTTGTATCTTGTGATGTGCAGGTTGCTTTTGAAGAAAGGGAGCCGCCTATTTTACAACCTGCATCACACGATCTGGTATTGTTACTTGAGGAGGATGTCGTAGTACCTACTACAGCTGAGAAGTTTGTTAATGACATTGGTACTGACTTGGAGCTTCAGCCAACATGTGCGACATATTGTGAGTATATTCCTTTATTGAAGCCTCCTTGTGATTTGCCTTGCACTACTGTTTCAGCACCATGTGATAGTTTACCAAATTCAAATTTTGATCATGTGGTACTGATAACACATAAGGAAATACTTGCTCAAATACCACCTGCTGATATTGTGTATTCCATCATGCTAAATGAACCTATGAGTATGAGTTGTGCTATGGATAAGATTTCTGAAATTTCATTTCTGAATTCTAGCACATATTCTCCTTGTTTCACTTTCAATCTGATTGGTGAATATAGCATGCATGAAATTTTTCTTGTGGATCACATATGCATTACTTGCGAAAGAATCGCTGAACTGAAACATGTTGTTTTCAGCCATACATCACAAAATGTTTGCTATGGGACAATAGCTCATGTTCCAGATATTATGGAAATACATTCTGGTCTAGTTGATATATTGCAACCAACACAAGTAATTTTACCTATGTTGGATTGTTCTAATCTTGCTAGAATAGGACCCAAGTTTTCATATTCACTATGTTTGTCCCAAAAGTCTTTATCTAGTTTCGTTACTACTTTAGACTTCCTTGATATTTGCAAATTGAGTTGCATTTTACATATTGGACAACACGATCATGTTCATAATAATCAGAGTAGCGCAGTTGAAGCATGTCATGATTCAATTTGGTTTTCAGACATATTGAATTGGTTTGATCTTGTTCACAAATTTGATCATAGATCTTCTTTGAGAAAACTGAATTTAATATTGAAGAACATGACTATCTATTTAGTTGTTTTTCACCATGATCATAATTCTTTGTACTTCACTTATACCTGCAATTTAAGTTGCTTGATGTATACTGGACATACTTTTCATGTGAACAACAATAATACAACATGTTATATATACATATACTTTGCGTACACGTTGTTCTTTTTGTTTCTCCCACTTTCAGCTTACCCAAAGCCGAGGACGGCTTTTCATGAAGAAAGGGAGGATGATGAGGATATATACATGGATTATGATGATTCTGACTGCCTGAACTGGAAGGAAATATTGAGTCAAATCAATAATGACTATCAGGTGAATTCATTCCTAATTGAACCTGATGTTTTACTTAATGAGAACTTTATACTACCTAAGTCTATGCATCTTTGTATGATCAGGTTTATTGATAACACAAGCATTGCGCGAGGAGGAGGAGAGTTGCAGCAAGGACAAGCGCTGATTTCCAATATCAACAAGTGCGCGAGGGAGGAGCGGGAGGCATGCGCACTAGGAGGCAATGAGGAAATCACGTATGAGTAAGAGAGAGAGAGATGGCGCACCAAGAATTACATGTTTGAGGTGTTCCACGACGTTTGGAGTGCGTGCCAATAAGACCGAACCCATATATGGGTCGGTATGTATCAGTTTGAGTCGAACCGAGTCAGTTTGGGCCAAGTTATGGCTGTTTTTAGGCCCGTTTAGAGGGGAGGACGCCCCAGCCCTCATATAAACTTCCGTAGCCGTCACAAGTTAGGGTTTTAGACCACGTTAAAATATTTTGGATTTGTTTCTTTCATAGAACCTCTGGAATTACCCTGTGTTTGAATCTACCAACTATAATTAAGTGTGATCTGTTGTTCCATTGGGAATTAGTAGATTGCATACTACCGTTCGTGATCAAGGCTGCGTGCGCAAGAGTGTGGTGTTGTGAATATCCTACAAGGTTCGAGATCTGTTGCGCTAGCATCATGGATCGAGCGGGAGAGATCATAGCTACGCACTAGTTATCTATCATCCACCATCATCATCGCCATCCGCTTACTGAGAAGATCGGGCCACCCCATATCATATATGAGATAGCGCGCTCACAACTTTTGCTCGGAATTCTACAAGGTATCAAATGTGCATAGCCCAAGCAATCATAGGAGGAACTAGTCTCGATAGGTGTTTGTTGAACGCAAAGATAGTGTAGCTCACAAAGGAATGCAAGTGGAGAGAAGTGGCGGAATTTTTATACCTTGCATCGCTGATCTGCACCCTTTATTGATGGATTCCGCCTTGCTCACAGAATTGGATGGAGTAGATAGCATGAACCACGGATATGATGATGTAGAGCTCCTTCTCCTCTTCAAATCGAGCTAAAGAACACCAAAATCCGAGTTCGTATGCAAATGTTATGCTCAAAACGGTGAGAGGCTGAAATCTGGGAATTCTGCTGTTTTTTCTCTGTACCGGGCGGTAGTACCGGGTTTCTGAGCGGTAGTACCGGTCTTCCAGAGGCCCGGTAGTACCGTATAGGTACCGGGGACGTGCGGTAGTACCGGTTTTTGACCCCGGTAGTACCGGATGTCGCATAAACACCCAGTTTTGACGCGTTTTCGCGGTTTTGGGGCGATTTGGGCGGAAAATCTTCAAGAAAAACACCAAATCGGAGGGGTAAATGATGGAATTAGGCCATGGAAACGCAGAGGAAGGTATATCAACAAGTTTAGCAAGTAATCCACAGATCAAAACCTACCAAAACACACTCAAATCACAGATCATTCCAAAACACGAGTTGGGGTTATTTTTGGTGGAAATTTTCGAATTTATGGGGAAAAGACCAAATCGATGAGGAATCCGTGGCAACCAAAAGCTGCTGATACCAGATGTTATGGGGTAACCCCGTGGGTGGCCCGATCTTCACGGATCTCATGGTCAAATCGATGGAAAAGTGAGGGGAAAGGGAGAAGGTAGTGGAAGCGGACGCACACCTCACGAAGAACACGATGAACACACGCAAAACACACACGATACAAGGCCGATTGCTCTCACCGGTGGCCACCGGTCCGATAGAATCCTCGCAAGGAAAGATCGGTCAACGTGCTCCCTGGATCCCACGCGGAGAGGGAAGAACACCTTGGAGAGGGTCTTGACGTCTTGGCAAAGGGACACCGATGCCAAGGTCTTGTACAACGAGGGAGGCGCGATGCAAACTCCAACGAGGTGGTGACGATAGTCGATCCCCTTTGGTAGAAGGGGATGAGGCAAAACTAGAGATTCCACAAAGGGGGTTGTCTTTAGTCTATCATCTATGCCTAAGGGATACATGAGGGGTAGGGGCTCTATTTATAGGCCAGCCACTTACAAAGGGGTAGTTTGGGGAATAACTCTAGGGTTGCAACATAATAGAGGGGTACATGGGTTGTGGCCTAGATCTAGTGCGCGCAGGCACTATGGTGACCGATAGTACCGGTCCTCGGGTCCGGTAGTACCGGATGGGAGCGGCAGCAGCTTCAGGTGGGCGGGTAGCTCTGGCTCTAGTGGCAGGTGGTCTCCAGGTCCAGTAGTACCGGTGGTATGGCCCGGTGGTACCGCTTGGGGCTGGTAGTACCGCAAGCTGGTACCGGGGCATCCAGAGGCGATGGCGCGGGCCTCAGTTATGGCGGTAGTACTGCTGAGGCCGAGCGGTAGTACCGGGGCGTGGTAGTACCGCTGTTGGGGAGCGGTAGTACCGCCCGCGTCTGTCTTCTTGGGTGACTTGGGGACGAGCTTGGACTTGGCGTTGTAGATGTAGTAGCGTCCGTAGGACGGGCTGCATCAAATACTTTCTTGTTTCCACATTCGGCCGACTTGTGTCCTTTACCTCCACACTTGTAGCATTCACCGTTGAATGGTGTATCACTCTTTGCTTGCTTGCCACTTGGGGGCAGTTTTCCTTGAGGAAGTGTGGGTTTGAAGGAAGGCTTGGAGGTACTTGAGGAGCTTCCATTGAAGGTTGTTGGCGTAGCGGTGGAAGCTTGCTTGTAGGTGAAATACGTCTTGGGCTTGTTGTACTTGATATCCTCTTGCACTTGACGTTCAGCCTTTGTTGCGATGTGCACAAGCTCAACCATGGTGTTGTATGTTTGGAACTCGACGATGCGCTTGATTGGGTGATTCAAGCCAATAAGGAAATGTGCCATTGTTTGCTCCATGCGCTCGTCAATGTTCGCGTGAATCAAGTCGAGTTCCATTTCTTCGAAGTACTCTTCCACGGTCTTTGTCCCTTGACGAAGTGATTGGAGGTTGTTGAAGAGGTCACGCGTGTAGTGCGCGGGGACGAACCAGGATCTCATGTGAGCCTTCATGTCATGCCAAGTTGTGATTGGCGGTTCTTGTCTTGCATCACGAGCAACTTGAACTTGTTCCCACCAAAGGTTGGCATAATCATCAAACTCAAGCGAAGCCATGGCGACCATCTTCTCGTTGCTATAGTTGTGCATGCGGAAGATCTTGTCGACTTTGAGTGCCCATGAGAGGTATTCTTTGGGGTCATTGGATCTGGTGAACCTGGGCATTGTGAACTTGAGCTTGCCGAACGTTTCTTCATCGTTGCGGTCATTGCGACGAGCTTGGTGACCTTGTTGATGATCTTGTAGTTGGGGAGGTGGTACTTGGTTCTCGTGACCTTGTTGCGGAGCTTGCTCTTGATATTGATGTGGAGGAGCTTGCTCTTGCTCTTGGCGCGGTTGTTGACGTGGTTGAGGCGCTTGGGCCTCATGGTGGTGAGGGTGTGGAGCCTCTTGACGCGGTTGACGATGAAGGGGAGGCTCGTTCCTCAGTTGGTGGTGTTGGTTAGGCACATGGGCCTCACAGCGAAGAACATGGTCATGAGCCTCTTGACGTGGTGGGCGTCGCTCAACTTGTATCACTTGATGCTCCAAGTTTTGTTGAGGTGGAGGTGGCGCCTCGTGATGTCCATGGTATCGGTGCGGACGTTCGTGACGTTGATGATGAGGAGGAGGATCTTGGAGAGGTTCATGTCGATGATGAGCTTGATTCTCCAAATTGGAGTCATCACTTGTTGTGTCAAGTATGTTTCGGGGTCGATGTTGGTAGACTTGCGGTTCTTCTTGTGGTTGCTCATGTTGGATCAATAGTGCCCTTGCGTGATGACGGTGTGCTTCTTGCCTTGCTCGTGGCCTTGAAGAGAAATCACCATCATAGCTTGACGTTGCGGCGTGCCGTGAGGAAGGTACATAGTTCGGAGAGGTTCCATCTTCAACCACGGGGGCGTCATTGCGTCTTGTTGCACTTGCAGGTAGATCTTGTTGAGGAGGATCATGACGTCACGAAGAACTTGATGAGCTTGATGCACGTGAACGTGGTCTTGCCATTCCGTCGATGAGGCATCGAAGATTGTCATTTGTTTCGGCGACGGAGCATTGGAGCGCTTCATTTTGGTGGACGAAGTTATGATGCATTGCTTGCATTTGCCTTTCAAGGCCATTGAATCGGTTGTCGATGTTCTTGAACTCGGCTTGCGTCTCGCCAAATTGTTCATCTTGTCGCGTCTCAAGGGCTTGGCAACGTTCACGGAACTCTTGTCGGACGATGAAATGACTTGCGCGTGTCATGTACGGTCCTTATTCTTCTTCTTGGTAAGGTGGTTGGCTCGACTCACCGTGCCTATCCATCATGCAAAACACACAAGTATTGTATATGGAAGTGGAATATGGTGGTGTTAGCCTTGTTCCTCACCTTGGGGGTTGCACCAAACTAGAAACCACAAGTGAGAGCTATGAGCGTGCGAAGTGGAAACGCAAAGAAAACTCACACTAAAGAAAGAACTAACTCTCAAAAGCTGTGGGTGGAAGGTTAGGGTTGTGGAAAACCAAACAAAACGATCCAAAGAAAAGGTTATTGTCAAATGTGGTAGAGAACCACAAGATCAAAGTAAAAAGGAAACGACCTACAAAACACAAAGATACACACACGTGGAGACGGATGTGGTTAGCACGACTATAAAATGAGCATAAAAGGTCCTAACGAAGACTACGCTCGGTGTCGTGCCAACGCATGGAGAGACCACAACTCGTTCGCCAAAAGAGAAATAATGATGAGGACATCCCTACAATTACACCTACTCGAGTGACTACTGAAGATGCTACAACTGTTGCAAGAAAGGATCAGTCCAATGAGATTAGAGTTGGACCTATTACAAGAGCTCGTGCTAAGCTACTTGAACAACAGGTGAATTTACTCCGAAACGAATCTGGTACTTTGATTGATGAGAACTTTATACTGCCTAAGTCTATGCATTTATGTATGATCGGGTTCGTTGGAGAAACAAGCATGGCGCGAGGAGGAGAAGGGCTACAAGAGAAGCCCAACATGATGATCGCCCAAGGATGCGTGAGGGAGGAGCGGGAGGAAGGCGCAATACAAGCAAGGGAGATCATCAAAGAGAAGAAACGTTCAATTCGGACAGACAGAAGTCCTGAAATTGAAACGGACGTGGATTCCTCATACGAACTCCAAATCAAGCAAATAAGCACTTGTTGGATAGATAATTCCAAGATCTTTCCAATGAGTACTTCCACGTCTAAAAAGACCCTGGATAATCCGGCCCCCACACCCCGGATAATCCGCCCCTGATTTGGAGATCCTGCTAAGGACGTCGGCGCGACGTTCTGTGTCGGGGCGGATATTTGACCGGACTTTTCCCCCGGAAAATCCGCCCCCCGGATAATCCGGCCCACCTAGACCGGATAATCCGACCCTAAAAGTCTCCATCAGATCCGGACAGATCTGACTGTATCCGACACGTTTTTGTTTCGCGTTTTTCGGACGTTCCGGCGGCCATATAAGCCTGGCAACGCCCTCTAGTTTAGGTTATACCACGTTAAAACTATTTTGGAGTTGTTTCTTTCATAGAACCTCTGGAATTACCCTGTGTTCGAATCTACCAACTATAATTGAGTGTGATCTGTTGTTCCATTGGGAATTAGTAGATTGCATACTACCGTTCGTGGTCACGGCTGCGTGCACAAGAGCGTGGTGTTGTGAATATCCTACAAGGTTCGGGAGCTGTTGCATTGGCATCAGGGATCGAGCGGGAGAGTTCATAGCTACATGCTAGTTATCTATCATCCACCATCATCACCGCCATGCCGACCCGGACTGTCCGGCCCAAGTGATGGGCCTGCGAGCCTAGCTGGGCCCTATGGCCCATGTACCCCTCTACTTCGCCTAGAACTCTACTTTAATGCCTGAATTACCCCTGAACTTGTGGCTGGCCTATATATAGACCCCCACCTCCATTGTAAACCCTAGGCTTGATATTGGAATTAGTGGAAACCCCTTTGTGGATCTATCTAATTCTTGCCTCATGCTCCTTGACTAAGGAGCACCAATATCCCCAAACCTCGTTGGAGTTTGCATCGTGCCTCTGTGTTGTACAAGGCCTAGGCATCGGTGTTCCTTTGCCTAGACGTCAAGATCTCACCGAGTCTCCCATCTCGCCATGCCGGTTCGAGAGAGAGTCCTCCGCCCGACGCCGATCCTAGGGATTGCGCCGGACCGGTCACCGCCGGTGTGAGCTATTGGTGTTTATCGCGGGTTTGCGTGTGTGTGTTCATCGTGTTCTTCGTGCGTGTGTTCGTCATGTTCATCCTTTCCTCCTTCCCCCGCACTCCACCCTCGATTTGAAAGGGAATCGTGAAAGATCGGGCCACCCTAGAGGTTTGCCCTCAACAGGTTTCTAACGACATGACCCCTATTTCTCTTGGTGTCTTTTCTGTTTTGCAGGACTTTGGGGATGTGTTTCCAGAAGACGTAACCGCAGGTTTGCCTCCATTGCGTGGTATAGAACATCAAGTGGACCTGATTCCTGGCGCCACACTTCCCAACCATGCACCTTACAGTACTAATCCCGAAGAACCTAAGGAAATTCAGAAGCAAGTACAAGCGTTGCTGGATAAAGGGTACATTCATTTTTCTCTTAGCCCTTGTGTTGTGCCTGTTATTTTGGTTCCTAAGAAAGATGGTACATGGCGCATGTGTGTTGATTGTAGAGGGATTAATAACATCACTATTCCATATCGTCATCCTATTCCACGCTTAGAGGATATGCTAGATGAATTGGGTGGTGCTGCTGTTTTCTCAAAATTGACTTGCGTAGTGGTTATCATCAAATTAGGAAGAAAGAAGGGGATGAATGGAAAACTACTTTCAAAACTAAATTCGGTTTGTATGAGTGTTTAGTTATGTCGTTTGGTCTTACTAATGCACCTAGTACTTTCATGCGTTTGATGAATCATGTTTTGAGAGAGTTTATTGGTCGTTTCGTGGTTGTTTACTTTGATGATATACTCATATACAGCCACACCGAATCTGAACATTGCACTCATATTAGACAAGTTTTGCAAGTGTTATGTGATAATAAACTGTATGCTAATCTTGAGAAGTGTACATTTGCAAAAGATAAGGTCATATTCCTAGGATTTGTTGTTTCTAAGCATGGAGTAGAGGTAGATCAATCTAAAATTGAATCAATTCAGAATTGGCCTACTCCAATGAATGTTAGTCAAGTGCGTAGTTTCCACGGTCTCGCTGGTTTCTATAGGCGCTTTTTGAAAGATTTTAGCACCATTGTTGCACCATTAAATGATTTGACAAAGACAGGTGTTCCTTTTGTATGGGGCGCGGTCCAAGACATTGTGATATGGGGTGGCCCGATCTTCTCAGTAAGCGGATGGCGATGATGATGGTGGATGATAGATAACTAGTGCGTAGCTCTGATCTCTCCCGCTTGATCCCTGATGCTAGTGCAACAGGTCTCGAACCTTGTAGGATATTCACAACACCACACTCTTGCGCACGCAGCCTTGACCACGAACGGTAGTATGCAATCTACTAATTCCCAATGGAACAACAGATCACACTCAATTATAGTTGATAGATTCGAACACAGGGTAATTCCAGAGGTTCTATGAAAGAAACAACTCCAAAATATTTTAACGTGGTCTAAAACCCTAACTACAACGACTCCATCTATTTATGAGTTCGGGGGTAGCGGCCTAAGGGGGAAACCGAGTTGGTCACACCCAACCTAGATACAAACCGACCACAAAGTGGTTCGGTCAAACTGGCTCTGCCGTGGCAGAGTTGTAGTCGTTTTCTCTGCCGCGGTAGCCTGTCGTGGCAGAGTAGGACTCGGTTTTCCTGCCGCGGTAGCCTGCCGTGGCAGAGAAATGATGCTTTTCTCTGCCGCGGCAGAGAACGTCCTCCTCTTGTTGATCTTTGTCTTGAACAGGTCCTTGCGCTTCCTCCCTCTCCTCCCTCGCACATTATCCATTGATCAACACGCCTTGTTCCATTAGCTCCTCGCTCCGTGCTTCACCTTCTTCTCCTAAGTACCTGATCATGCAATAATTCAAAGACTTAGGTAGTATAAAATTCTCATTAATTAAAACACCAGGTTCATTAAGAAACAAGGTCACCTGTTGTTCTAGTAGCTTGGCACGAGCTCTTGTGATTGGTCCAATCCTTATCTCATTGGATTGATCCTTCTTTGCAATTGGAACATCTTCATGAGCAATTGGGGTAGGTGTAATTGTAGGGATGTCCTCATCATCTCCCCCCCTTCAAAAGGCGTCGACCTCGACGCTCCAAGGTCTTCTCCAGCATAAGGTGACAAATCAGCAACTTTCATGCTGTTGCTAACTCCACCAAACTCCTCAATAGGTATATCAACCGAGTAGGCGTTATCATTAATCTTGGCTAACACCTTGTAAGGACCAGCACCACGTGGCTTCAATTTGGACTTTCGAAGTAATGGAAACCTATCCTTGCGTAGATGCACCCAAGCTATATCTCCAGGCTCGAACAACACTTCCTTCCTTGCTTGATTCCTTGCAGCAGCAATGTTCTTGCCTTTCTTCTCAATAGCCTCTCGAGTCTTCTCATGTATTTTCTTCACATAATCAACGCGTTTTGATGCCTCCATATCAACTCTCTCATGTAATGGCAGAGGCAACATATCAAGTGGCGTCAATGGCTTGAAACCATACACCACCTCAAAAAGACAAAGCTGAGTAGTTGAATGCACAGCCCTATTGTAAGCAAACTCAACATGTGGCAAACACTCTTCCCACTCCCGCAGATTCTTTTTAATCATGGTCCTTAGCAGCTGTGACAATGTTCTATTCACCACCTCCGTTTGACCATCTGTATGGGGATGACATGTAGTACTGAACATCAGCTTTGTTCCTAGCTTCCCCCATAAGGTCTTCCAAAAGTAGCTCATGAACTTCACATCACAGTCAGAAACAATCGTCTTTGGTACTCCATGTAATCTCACGATGTCCCTGAAAAACAGGTTAGCAACATGCAACGCATCGTCGCTTTTGTGGCAGGCAATAAAATGAGCCATCTTAGAGAACCTATCCACTACCACAAATATAGAATCATGACCTCTCTGAGTTTTAGGTAGACCTAGCACAAAATCCATACTAATGTCTTCCCATGGAGTAGTCGGTGAAGAGAGAGGTGTATACAAACCGTGAGGCTTCAGCTTAGATTTCGACTTGTGGCATGTAATACATCGGCTCACAAATTTGTACACATCACGCCTCATCTTGGGCCAATAAAAATGATCAGTAAGCATGAGCAACGTCTTCTCACGCCCAAAGTGACCCATCACATTCAACTTCAATTTGCTTTGAAAAATCAGGTAAGGCAAGTAATGGTGCAGAAGTAAGCAAACGTGTCAATGTATCAAATGCAATGTCTTGGGCCGCGCCCCATACAAAAGGAACACCTTTCTTTGTCAAATCATTCAAAGGTGCAGCAATGGTGCTAAAATCTTTCACAAAGCGCCTATAGAAACCAGCGAGACCGTGGAAACTACGCACTTGACTTACATTCATTGGAGTAGGCCAATTCTGAATTGATTCAATTTTAGATTGATCTACCTCTACTCCATGCTTAGAAACAACAAATCCTAGGAATATGACCTTATCATTTACAAATGTACACTTCTCAAGATGAGCATACAGTTTATTATCACGTAACATTTGCAAAACTTGTCTAATATGAGTGCAATGTTCAGATTCGGTGTGGCTGTATATAAGTATATCATCAAAGTAAACAACCACAAAACGACCAATAAACTCTCTCAAAACATGATTCATCAAACGCATGAAAGTACTAGGTGCATTAGTAAGACCAAACGACATAACTAACCACTCATACAAACCGAATTTAGTTTTGAAAGCAGTTTTCCATTCATCCCCTTCTTTCATCCTAATTTGATGATAACCACTACGCAAGTCAAGTTTAGAGAAAACAGCAGCACCACTCAATTCATCTAGCATATCCTCTAAGCGTGGAATAGGATGACGATATCGAATAGTGATGTTATTAATCGCTCTACAATCAACACACATGCGCCAAGTACCATCTTTCTTAGGGACTAAAATAACAGGAACAGCACAAGGGCTAAGAGAAACACGAATGTTCCCTTTATCCAGCAACGCTTGTACTTGCTTCTGAATTTCCTTAGTTTCTTCGGGATTAGTCATGTAGGGTGCACGGTTGGGAAGTGTTGCGCCAGGAATCAAGTCCACTTGATGTTCTATACCACGCAATGGAGGCAAACCTGCGGGTACGTCTTCTGGAAACACATCCCCAAAGTCCTGCAAAACAGAAGAGACACCAAGAGAAATAGGGTTCATGTCGTTAGAAACTAATACCTCGCCCTTATACATGAGCACAAGTGGCATGGCTGTAGGATCCTCACAAAACTCTCTCATATCCTCCTTGGTGGCTAATATCAATAACCCAGGCACTCTCTCACTTTTCGTTATATCACTCAACTTAGGCTCAATTACATCAGGAACAGCTCTGACACAGTCTCGCCGAGTGGTAGTATCTTCCTTCAAGTTCACCTCTATCTTCTGGCGAGAATCATTCACAATTTCTTGTGGTGTCATTGGCTGCATAGTAATCTTTCTTCCTTTGAACTCCAAGTGATATGTATTGGCTCGGCCATTGTGTTGCACATGGCGATCATAGAGCCAAGGCCGACCCAATAGTAGGTGACAAACAATCATAGGAACCACATCAAAATCAATAGAATATTTGTATGGCCCTATTTGAAAATTCACACGTACCATATGATTTACCTTCATCTCACCATTGTTGCTCAACCATTGTATGTAGTATGGCTTGGGATGAGGTAAATATGTCAAATTCAGTTTGGCACATAGTTCCTTACTTGTAAGATTTCTGCAGCCACCTCCATCAATAATGACCTTGCAAGCTTTATTTGGTCCAACTAGAGCTTTTGTTTGGAACAAGTTGCAACGCTGGGATTCCTCAACCGGTTGCACACTAAGTACATGTGAAGATACGACAATAGTTGGTGCACGCTTGCATATGCATCAGCACCAACCTCGCCATCATCAATATCATCATCAAAAGCTTCATCTCCACTTTCTAATTCACGTTGTTCATTAACAAACATAACCTTGCTGTTTGGACAATCTTTCTTGTAGTGACCTCTACCTCCACAAGTATGGCACACCACATCACGAGTACGTGCAGTAGACATGTTGGAACCCGAGCTAACAGCAGGAGCAGCGGGTTTCCGAGCATTAGAACTAAACGAAGGTGTACTTGCTGGTTTGGTCGATGGTGTAAACGGAACGGCAGCTGGTGACGCAGCTGTAGGAGGAGTAGGTCTGGCCGAAAATCTGCTGGAGGATGGAAAACGAGCACGTGACTTCACCTCTTCTGCCAATTGGGATTCGGCCTCTCTAGCATGATGCAACAACTCATTCATGGTCTCATACTTGTGATGACGAACAACGCTTTTGATTGGTAACTTCAGATTGTTTAGGAATCGCTGCATGGTCATCTCAATGGACTCGCGAACTCGAGCACGCTGCATAAGCATCTCCATCTCCATGTAGTACTCATCTACTATCATTGTGCCTTGCTTCAATTGCGTCAATTTATCAAAAAATGATCGCAAGTAGTTGGTTGGAACAAAACGAGCCTTCATGATTTGCTTCATCTCGCGCCAATCCATCACAAGAAGTTCATTGTCCTCCGTCCTATGTTGCACAAGAGCATCCCACCAACGTAGAGCATAACCATCAAATTCCGATGCTGCAAGCTTGACCTTCTTATCTTCTGGATAGTCAAATAAGCGCCAGAGTTTTTCAATCTTCAACTCCCATGTGAGGTAGTCTTCAGGATCAATGGAACCATCAAACTTAGGAATTGAAAATTTTGGCTTGCCCAAACCATCATCAGCAGCTTGGTTGGGCACACGTTGACCACGCCCAAGATGGGCAAACCCACGACCATGAGCAGGTGCATGGATAGGGGGAATAGCACGTCCCCTGCCAACATGTGGAGCAGCATCAACAGCGCTACCCTCATCAAAATCATCAAAGGCATCATCATGGTTAGGATCTTCCCTTCTATGTAAGGCGGCTGCCAAACCCTCAATGGACTACTGCAAACCGGTGACATTGACATTGAGCGTAGCCACTTGCGTTTGGATAGTATCAACCGTCCCAACATGCTGATCCAATCTCATATTCATGTCTTGGAGATTCTTGTCAATGGCATATGTCATGTTAGTAAACACACGTGTCAAGTGGGATTTCAAAGCCTCATATTCATGCCAATTGACGAGCTCCTCATCCTTCTTTTTCTACAACACAACATCACCATCACTAGTATACATGATTAGTAGATTAGTGCAAAAATCAGAATTTGTATAATGGAAACTCTCACAACTCACTAACAACTAATAAGAAAGGAGATCTTACCATGAGATGCTCTACCAAACGAAGTCAAAGACTGATGCACTTGATGTGATGAAGTGAATATCAAAGGTATAGAGAACGATCACATGACACACAGGGTATTTATGGTGGAGCTGTAGGTATGGTATCCTAACTACACCGCAAACAAGTCCTAGTGCTGATCGTACAAATACCCAAGAAACACACACGTGAAGAAAAACATGGCAATGCAACTATGAAGGTGTTGCACTACGCTCGAGAGACACTAGCAAAGCTCAAAGTAAACAGGCACAAGATTGCTCAATCTACCGGTGCACAAAGATATCACTAGGCCTCTTGCTCAAATTCTGTTTTGTATAGATTTTTTATTTATACTTTTCCTTTTGCTATCTTGCTTTTTTTAATAGATAACACACGGCCAATTACAAAGTACGGCACCAAAAATCCTAAGAGCAGACTGTAGGAGCAGAAACTAGTCTCAATAGGCAAGTTCCTACACCTATGTAGTAGATTGGCTATGGCTAAGGGTTTTGGAAAAGTGTAAATCAATCACACTTTGTAATTATGGTGTCGTGGCAGAAAAACAGCTCAAAATCCTGCCGTGGCAGAACAAATCCTGTCGTGGCAGAGAAAGACGCAGAAATCCTGCCGTGGCAGACTCGGTAACTTGGTAACTCGGAAAGTCCTGCCGTGGCAGAGAAAGACGCAGAAGTCCTGCCGTGGCAGACTCGGTAACTTGGTAACTTGGAAAGTATTTTTTTTAATTCCGACTTGGCCAAGAGTAGATGACTAGGACTCTTAGAGTAGATCGGAACTGACGTGATGGTGGCGGAAAACAATGGTGGAAAACGACTAACAACAAAGAGAAAACAAATCTACGAAGAACAGATCTAGATCTAAACTAAAGAATGAACATGACCAGAAACTATTACTCGTCTACGATGCAATCTAGTCTATGACAACTCTTTTTGTGGGGCTTTTTCTGTATAGGACTAAAAACACTCTCTAATCTATGGATGGATTGTGGATTGCTTACCGAGGCAACGAGGAAATCTGATACCAAGATGATATGGGGTGGCCCGATCTTCTCAGTAAGCGGATGGCGATGATGATGGTGGATGATAGATAACTAGTGCGTAGCTATGATCTCTCCCGCTCGATCCCTGATGCCAGCGCAACAGATCTCGAACCTTGTAGGATATTCACAACACCACACCCTTGCGCATGCAGCCTTCACCATGAACGCTAGTATGCAATCTACTAATTCCCAATGGAACAACAGATCACACTCAATTATAGTTGATAGATTCGAACACAGGGTAATTCCAGAGGTTCTATGAAAGAAACAACTCCAAAATATTTTAACGTGGTCTAAAACCCTAACTACAACGACTCCATCTATTTATGAGTTCGGGGGTAGCGGCCTAAGGGGGAAACCGAGTTGGTCGCACCCAACCTAGATACAAACCGACCACAAAGTGGTTCGGTCAAACTGGCTCTACCGTGGCAGAGTTGTAGTCGCTTTCTCTGCCGCGGCAGCCTGCCGTGGCAGAGTAGGACTTGGTTTTCCTGCCGTGGCAGAGAAATGATGTGTTTCTCTGCCGCGGCAGAGAACATCCTCCTCTTGTTGATCTTTGTCTTGAACAGCTCCTTGCGCTTCCTCCCTCTCCTCCCTCGCGCATTCTCCATTGATCAACACGCCTTGTTCAATTAGCTCCTCGCTCCGTGCTTCACCTTCTTCTCCTAAGTACCTGATCATGCAATAATTCAAAGACTTAGGTAGTATAAAATTCTCATTAATTAAAACACCAGGTTCATTAAGAAACAAGTTCACCTGTTGTTCTAGTAGCTTGGCACGAGCTCTTGTGATTGGTCCAATCCTTATCTCATTGGATTGATCCTTCTTTGCAATTGGAACATCTTCATTAGCAATTGGGGTAGGTGTAATTGTAGGGATGTCCTCATCACATTGCATTTGATACATTAAAATGTTTGCTTATTTCTGCACCATTACTTGCATTACCTGATTTTTTGAAGCAATTTGAAGTTGAATGTGATGCTAGTGGTATAGGCATAGGTGGCGTTTTGATACAAGAGGGTCGGCCTATAGCTTATTTTTCTGAGAAATTGACTGGTGCTCGTTTGAATTATTCTATCTATGATAAAGAATTGTATGCACTTGTTAGAGTACTTGAGGTTTGGCAACATTATTTGTGGCCAAAGGAATTCATCATACATTCTGATCATGAAGCATTGAAATACTGGAAAGCTCAATCAAATTTACATAGAAGATTAGCTAAATGGGTTGAGTTCATTGAGTCTTTTCCTTACATCATTAATTATAAGAAGGGAAAAGAGAATGTTGTTGCTGATGCTCTATCTAGGAAGAACATGCTATTAACCAATCTTAATGTTAAAATTCCTGGATTAGAAGCTATTTGTGCACTTTATGCAACTAACCATGATTTTGCTGAACCATATCATTTGTGTGCTCTTAGAAACGCATGGGATAAGTATCATATACATGATGGATATTTGTTTTGAGCTAACAAACTGTGTATTTCAGAATCGTCGTTGCGTTTGTTCTTAGTGCAGGAATCACATGCTGGTTGTTTGATGGGTCACTTTGGGCGTGAGAAGACGTTGCTCATGCTTGCTAATCACTTTTATTGGCCCAAGATTAGGCGTGATGTGTACAGATTTGTGAGCCGATGTATTACATGCCACAAGTCGAAATCTAAGTTGAAGCCTCACGGTTTGTATACACCTCTCTCTGCACCTACTACTCCATGGGAAGACATTAGTATGAATTTTGTGCTAGGTCTACCTAAAACACAGAGAGGTCATGATTCTATATTTGTGGTAGTGGATAGGTTCTCTAAGATGGCTCATTTTATCGCCTGCCACAAAAGCGACGATGCATCGCATGTTGCTAACCGGTTTTTCAGGGACATCGTGAGATTACATGGAGTACCGAAGACGATTGTTTCTGACCATGATGTGAAGTTCATGAGCTACTTTTGGAAGACCTTATGGGGGAAGCTGAAGCTGATGTTCAGTACTACATGTCATCCCCAAACAGATGGTCAAACGAAGGTGGTGAATCGAACATTGTCACAGCTGCTAAGGACCATGATTAAAAAGAATCTGCGGCAGTGGGAAGAGTGTGTGCCACATGTTAAGTTTGCTTACAACAGGGCTATGCATTCAACTACTCAGCTTTGTCCTTTTGAGGTGGTGTATGGTTTCAAGCCATTGACACCACTTGATATGTTGCCTCTGCCATTACATGAGAGAGTTGATATGGAGGCATCAGAACGTGCTGATTATGTGAAGAAAATACATGAGAAGACTCGAGAGGCTATTGAGAAGAAAGGCAAGAACATTGCTGCTGCAAGGAATCAAGCAAGGAAGGAAGTGTTGTTCGAGCCTGGAGATATGGTTTGGGTGCATCTACGCAAGGATAGGTTCCCACTACTTCGAAAGTCAAAATTGAAGCCACGTGGTGCTGGTCCTTACAAGGTGTTAGCCAAGATTAATGATAATGCCTACTCGGTTGATAGACCTATTGAGGAGTTTGGTGGAGTTAGCAACAGCTTCAATGTTGCTGATTTGTCACCACATGATGGAGAATACCTTGGAGCATCGAGGTCGACACCTTTTGAAGGGGGGAGATGATGAGAACATCCCTACAATTACACCTACCCTAGTGACTACTGAAGATGCTACAACTGTTGCAAGAAAGGATCAGTCCAATGAGATTAGAATTGGACCTATTACAAGAGCTCGTGCTAAGCTACTTGAACAACAGGTGAATTTACTCCCAAACAAATCTGGTACTTTGATTGATGAGAACTTTATACTGCCTAAGTCTATGCATTTATGTATGATCAGGTTCGTTGGAAAAACAAGCATGGCGCGGGGAGGAGAAGGGCTACATGAGAAGCCCAACATGATGATCGCCCAAGGATGCGCGAGGGAGGAGCGGGAGGAAGGCGCAATACAAGCAAGGGAGATCATCAAAGAGAAGAAACGTTCAATTCGGACAGACAGAAGTCCTGAAATTGAAACGGACGTGGATTCCTCATACGAACTCCAAATCAAGCAAATAAGCACTTTTTGGATAGATAATTCCAAGATCTTTCCAATGAGTACTTCCACGTCTAAAAAGACTCCGGATAATCCGGCCCCCACACCCCGGATAATCTGGCCCTGCTTTGGAGATCCTGCTAAGGACGTCGGTGCGACGTTCTGTGTTGGGGCGGATATTTGACCGGACTTTTCCCCCAGAAAATCCGGCCCCCGGATAATCCGGCCCACCTAGACCGGATAATCCGACCCTAAAAGTCTCCATCAGATCCGGACGGATCTGACTGTATCCGACACGTTTTCGTTTCGCATTTTTCGGACGTTCCGACAGCCATATAAGCCTAGGAACGCCCTCTAGTTTAGGTTAGACCACGTTAAAACTATTTTGGAGTTGTTTCTTTCATAGAACCTCTGGAATTACCCTGTGTTCGAATCTACCAACTATAATTGAGTGTGATCTGTTGTTCCATTGGGATTTAGTAGATTGCATACTACCGTTCGTGGTCACGGCTGCGTGCGCAAGAGCGTGGTGTTGTGAATATCCTACAAGGTTCGAGAGCTGTTGCATTGGCATCAGGGATCGAGCGGGAGAGTTCATAGCTATAGGCTAGTTATCTATCATCCACCATCATCACCGCCATCCGCTTACTGAGAAGATCGGGCCACCCCATATCAAATAAGCAACGGATTTGTGCACTTGTCTCGGTCGCACTCTTTTTCTCTCTTTGCTTACAAGCTTGAGACTCTCGTTGTATTGGGAGACTTTGTATCTTTCTATTTTTCTTTTGCCTTTTCTTTTTCTCTTTTTTTTTATTCTTTTTCTCCCTTTCTATACTACTATGTTAACTCTTATATTTTCTCTCCCACTCTCACTTTCCAAGGACAAGTGCACAATGCTTAGGCAAACACAAAATGAGCTGCTCTCACAGGATAGATACACACTAGGAAGAATGGTTAACAAGGTGGAGCAAGTTATACCTTTGGTGTTGACGACTTGCTGTCGGTGTAGGGGCATGTTGTTCGGTGTCGTGGTGTCGATGAGCGCGGGATGTGAAAACTGTTGCGGAAACTTCAAGTTAGTTGGGCGACACTCACGCGAAACACGAACAAGCCAATACGAAATTAGCAAACAGGAATGGGGGTTGGAAAGTTTTTGTCTGATAGGTGCGGTAGTACCGCTCAAAAAGTCCGGTAGTATCGGTGACTGGTAGTACCGCTGTTATCAGCCGGTAGTACCGCTCGCCGGTAGTACCGCTCGTTTTGGCGATAGTACCGCTTCGCAGATTCCTGGGCGCGTGGATCTCGAAATTGAACGCACAAATGTCCCAAAAATCCTCAAATTGGCGAAAAACTGAACAAAATTGGGGCTAGGAACACACAAAGAAGGTAGATCGATAACCCAAGCAACAGATCTATGGACCAAAACCACGAAAAATGCACCAAATCCAGAGATCGATCCGAAGGAAAATTGGGGCTCTTTTTTGGGGATTTTTGAATTTTTGGTGGATAGAAGAAAATTTTGTGGGGGAATTCATGAGCAACGAAGCTCTTGATACCAATATGTTGAGGGCAAACCTCTAGGGTGGCCCGATCTTTCACAATTCCCTTTCAAATCGAGGGTGGAGTGCGGGGGAAGGAGGGACGGATGAACACGACGAACACATGCACGAAGAACGCGATGAACACACACACGCAAAACCACGATAAACACCAATAGCTCACGCCGGCGGTGACCGGTCCGGCACAATCCCTAGGATCAGCGTCGGGCGGAGGACTCTCTCTCGAACCGGCACGGCGAGATGGGAGACTCGGTGAGATCTTGACGTCTTGGCAAAGGGACACCGATGCCAAGGCCTTGTACAACGCGGAGGCACGATGCAAACTCCAACGAGGTTTGGGAATATTGGTGCTCCTTAGTCAAGGAGCATGAGGCAAGAATTAGATAGACCCACAAGGGGTTTCCACTAATTCCAATATCATGCCTAGGGTTTACAATAGAGGTGGGGGGCTATATATAGGCCAGCCACAAGTTTAGGGGTAGTTTAGGCAACTAAAGTATCAAAAGGGTACGTTACAAGGCCAAAGGGCCGAGCTAGAGCGCGCAGGCCCTGGGGTGTCCGGTAGTACCGGTCAGTCGAGCGGTAGTACCGGTCAGAGGCGGTAGTTGAAACGGTACAACCCGCAAGGATTGCACCTCTATGTATCATGCCAATCCCTGGATTGGTTCATTGGCATACATAGTATCGATAGACATCAAAGAATTAACAGTGCATCATTATTACAACGGTATGATCCAGAATATTGCATTTATTACAGAGTTTGCAAAGCATAACGCTCGCACAACGAGCAAGTAGCAAATAGATAGCATAAATAAAGTAGCTCCAGTCTCCATTAGACGCCACAGGCAAACAAAATGTTGAGTGGAGGGTCACAACCAACACTACTACTCAGAGTAACCAGAAGAGTAACCTGCAACATGAAACGTAACAGCCCCGAAGGGTCAGCACTTGGAATGCACTAGCAAGTGGAATAATGAGAGACACAGTAAGGCTAATAGCTATATGCATATCTGGCTTGTGGGGTTCAGGCTTAGTTGCAGCAGCAAAATACTTTATCCTAACATTTGTAAATCTTTTGTAAAGCATTTAATCTTCATCAAACAACCCAATTAAGTTTCGACCACAAGTTTTAGCAATTACAAGTTAGAATGAATGAGAACATGTCATAGCACCCACAATTTAGCACCTCAAACGTCCATTACCGGGGACACGGCTAAGCACTTAGTTTTACACCCTGTAGGGGTTGCACACTTTACCCATATGACTTGGTCGACCCGCTCGTACCACGACACGCATATTGAGTCGTGATAGGGAGAAGTCCAAGAAGAGACAATTCGGGAAGTAGCTCCCCAAGCCCATCCACGCACCGTTCCAACCTATCACAAATCACTACATCTCTGGATACGAAGAGCTCGGGTCGCCACAACCTACTAAGTCCATCCAGCCACCCATAACTCACTGGCATATGGTCACACACGGAAGCTACCAAATCAAGACACTAATCATTTCTCATAAACCTGGGTGGCCATCCACAAGTGAGCTACTCGGGTAAACCATAGACATGGGCCCGACATTCACGAACCAAGCAATTACCAATCCACCCAGATAGTTCATTAATTAAGTTGTTTTCACTTTCCAAACACGTCCTTTCAAAACAAGCTTTGCCATGATGTATTCCACCCTCGTCTACATAGCACAGCTACTCACGATGGCTTGCCTAACAAGGTAGACTACGTCATTGTAGGATATAGCATAGCAGTAGCTAGAACTTGTAAAACAAAACAAGCTACAATGCATATAGAAAGTAAATAGGACATTTATGAAGCTCCACTTGCCTTGGTAGTTTCCGGAGTCAAAAGTACAGTTCGGACAGTCACACGGATTACAATCCTCACAATCTACACGAAAGCAATTCAAACAATAAACAAACCACACATAGAGATCAACAGATGCAACAGAAAGCATGCATGGTACTTTATCAAGGCTTCAGTAGTTTGCTCAAGTTCTCTGACCAATTCTACTACTGGATGATGCATGAGAAAACATTTAATGCAAAGAAAACAATTTATGCATAAAAGAGGTTTAGTTAATAGGTCTTTAGCCAAAACATTGCACCAAAGATGTAAACAGTGCAGTACAAGTTTGACAAAAATACTACTTGATGGGTAACTCCAATTAGAGTCTAGACCAAAAGGAATTACGCCAAAAAGGTTTACAGAACTTTTTCTGTGATTTAAATACTACTTTAAGCCTTTCTATAATCTCAGGAAAATTCATACAGTAAACCTGGGATATTATTGCAAAATAAAATGCTACACAATTTTGTGAATCCAATGATATCTTATTTGCAATTTTTGGCCAAGTAGATCTTTTCCTATGAATTTTTGAAGTTAGACTTATTTCTGGAAAATAATTAAACTCCGAAAAATCGACGGGGAATATTCCAGGAATATTCCGAGGAATATTCCCGCTGACGAGCGGGACCCAGCGGTCGGCGGTTGACCGGCCCTTTGACCTGTCAGCGGTTGACCGGCCAGTCAATGGCCGATCTGAGCCGTTGGCTCGGGATCTGACGGTCGGGAGGGGGGCCGGCGGTGCTCACCTGACCGACGGCGGCGGTGGTCGGCCACGACAGGGGGGGGGGGGGGAGCGGCGCTCCGGCCGGGTTCAGCGGCGGCGGAGTGGCGGACGGGGTGCGGCAGGGTGCGGCGGGTGCAGGGGCGGGGTCTGGGCGGTTGACGGCGACCTCGGGCGGCGGCGAGGTCCGGCTGGAGCGGCGACGACGAACGGCGGACTCCGGCGAGCTCCCCGGCGGCTCTCCGGCGACCTGCGCGGAAGGGAGAAGGTCAGGGAGGCTGACGTGAGGTGGCGATGCGATTCCTGGGGAAAAGAGGAGGAGACGCGGTCGGTGGAGCTCCCACCGGCGGTAATGGCGGCGGCGGCGGCTCCAACTTCGGCGAGAGATTCGTCGGCGTCCGGGGCACGGTAGTTAGGTCTAGGAGGGGGAAAAAGTCGGCCGTGGCGAGAGCTTTAAAGGGGCAAAAGAGGCGAGCAAAATCGGCACCGAATCTCCGAGGAACTCGGACAAACGGTTCGTCCCTGCCACGAACTCGGCGGCGACGGCGGAGTCCCGGTCGAGCACGGTGAGCTCGTGCGCTGGCAGGTGGGCCCTCAGCGCCAGAAAAAAAAAGGGAGGAAGGAAAAAGAGAAAAGGAGGCTGCGCCGATGGGCCTCGGTCTGCCCGCGGCAGCTGCGGCGGCTGGGCCCCGGGTGGCTTGCTGGGCCGCCCAGCTGGCTGGCGCCAGTTCCGCTTTTTTTTCTTTTTCTTTTTCTTCTCTCAGTTAACAGCACTGCTAACTGTCAGTTTTTTCTGAAATACCTGAATCTGAAAATTCAGTCCACACTAAAACTATCATAACTTTTGATCTACAGCTCCGAATCGAGCGAAACAAGTTTCCACGGGTTCGTAGTTGAAAACTCTATACAACTAAACATCTGGAATGACTATATAATTTCAAACAAGCAGAAGCTAGGTAAAAACCCTAATAGGCTTGAAAAAGGGATGAACTAGCAAAAAGGAGGTGTTTTGGCAAAACCTTTAAAACTGAAACTTTTTGCAAAGATGTTCATGATGCAATAACATGTATGTATGCAATGCCAAATCTAAAATTTGGGATGTGACAAGACTAACCCCCTTAAGATGAATCTCGTCCCCGAGATTCGACGTGGCTAGCAAATAGGTGCGGGTGGTCCTCTCGGAGGTCATCCTCTCGCTCCCAGGTGGCTTCCTCTTCGGTGTGATGGCTCCATTGCACCTTGCAAAACCTAATCGTCTTGCTGCGTGTAAACCTCTCTGCTGTTTCCAAGATCTTGACCGGTTTCTCCTCATAGGTCAGGTCACTCTCTAGCTGAACCTCATCTAATGGCACGGTATCTCTCAACGGTGTATCTACCATCTCCGGGTGACATTTCTTCAGCTGAGACACATGGAACACATCGTGAACAGCGGATAGAACCTCTGGCATCTCTAGCTGGTACGCAACCTCTCCTTTGCGTGCTAGGATCTTGTAGGGCCCTATAAACCGAGGTGCCAGCTTGCCTTTAATCCCAAATCGCTTAATTCTACGTAGTGGCGATACTCTGAGATATGCTCGATCTCCAATCTCATATGCCACTTCCTTGCGCTTAGAATCAGCATAACTCTTCTGTCTCGATTGTGCTACCTTCATCCTGTCCCGAACCAAACTAACCTTCTCTTCAGCATCCTTGATCAAATCTGGTCCAAACAGTTGACGTTCACCTACACCATCCCATAACAATGGTGTTCTGCACCTCTTACCATATAGTACATCAAATGGCGACGTCTTGATGCTGGATTGGTAACTGTTGTTGTAGGAGAACTCGGCATAAGGCACATTTTCATCCCAACTAGCGCCATGAGCCAAGGCACAGGCTCTCAACATGTCCTCCAAAATCTGATTCACCCTCTCGGTCTGACCATCCGTCTGGGGGTGGAAAGCTGTGCTAAACTCCAACCTCGTTCCCAACGACTCATGGAGCTGGCGCCAAAAGTGAGAAGTAAATTGGGTGCCTCTATCTGACACAATGCTCTAAGGGACTCCATGCAGGCACACAATTCTGTTCATGTAAATCTTGGCTAACTTAGCACTGGTATAAGTGGTCTTCACGGGTATAAAGTGAGCTACCTTGGTCAAATGATCCACCACTACCCAAATGGAATCATATCCTGACTTGGTCCTGGGTAATCCTGTGATGAAGTCCATTCCAACTCTATCCCACTTCCATTCAGGTACCGGTAACGGCTGTAGTAGCCCTGCTGGCTTCTGGTGCTCGGCCTTCACTCTACTACAGACATCACATAGAGCAATATATTCTGCAATCTCCCGCTTCATGTTAACCCACCAAAACCTTTCCTTCAAATCCATGTACATCTTCGTGTTACCTGGATGTATAGAGTATGGCGAACTATGAGCTTCCTGGAATATCATCTTCCTAATCTCCGAATCGTTGGGCACACACAAGCGGTCCTTGTACCATAGCGTCCCTTGATCATCCTCGCGAAATCCTTCAGCCTTGCCTTTGGGTATGTTTTCTCTTATCTCCTCCAGGTCACTATCCTTCTTTTGAACTTCTCTAATCTCATCCAGGAGCGTTGGCTTAACTTCCATTGTTGCCAAGTATCCCTCGGATACTACTTCCAACCTGAGATCCTTCAGTTGTTCACACAAATCCTTGGGTAACTCCCCCACTGTCAGGCCATTTGCATAAACCTTGCGACTCAGCGCATCCGCTACAACATTGGCCTTCCCTGGGTGATATTGCAAACTCATGTCGTAGTCCTTTATGAGCTCCAGCCATCTCCTCTGCCTCATATTCAGCTCCTTCTGAGTGAATATGTATTTCAGACTCTTGTGATCCGTAAACACATCACAATGCTTACCCATCAAGTAGTGCCTCCATACCTTGAGCGCGTGCACAACCGACGCTAATTCCAAATCATGCGTGGGGTAATTCCTCTCGTGATGTTTGAGTTGGCGCGAGGCATAGGATACTACTCTTCCATCCTGCATTAATACACTACCCAGTCCTTGACGAGAGGCATCACAATACACTTGGAAGTCCTTCTGAATATCTGGCAAACATAGGATAGGTGCGGTCAATAGGCGTTGCTTCAGTTCCTAGAAACTAGCCTCGCACTCCTTGGTCCATTCGAACTTCTTCTCCTTCTTTAGTAATTCAGTCATTGGCTTCGCAATCTTGGAGAAGTTCTCTATAAACCTCCTGTAATATCCAGCAAGTCCCAAGAAGCTCCTAATATCACCCACATTCTTGGGTGACTCCCATTCTGTAACTGACACCACCTTGCTTGGATCAACTGTGACTCCTTCGCCTGACACCACGTGCCCAAGAAATCCAACAGTGTTTAGCCAGAATTCACACTTGCTAAACTTGGCATATAATTTATGCTCCCTCAGCTTTTCCATAATTAGTCGCAGGTGTTTCTCATGCTCAGCATCATCCTTGGAGTATACCAATATGTCATCAATGAATACCACCACGAACTTATCCAAGTACTCCATGAATACCTTGTTCATCATGGTCATAAAATATGCCGGGGCATTGTTAGTCCAAAAGACATAACTGTATACTCATATAACCCATACCTAGTGGTGAAGGCGGTCTTGGGTACGTCTTCCTCACGGATCTTCAATTGAAAATACCCCGACCTTAAATCAATCTTGGAAAACACCTTTGCTCCTTCCAATTGATCAAACAAGTCATTTATATTGGGCAACGGGTATTTATTCTTGATAGTTACTTCATTAAGTGAGCGGTAGTCAACCACCAATCTCTTACTACTGTCCTTCATCTCCACGAATAGAACAGGCGTGCCCCAGGATGATGAACTAGGCTGAATAAATCCCTTGTCCAATTGCTCCCTAAGCTGCTTCTTTAACTCCTTCAGTTCCTCCACATCCATCTTATATGGCCTTTTGGCTATCGGTCCTGTTCCTGGCATCAAGTCAATAAGAAACTCCACGTCCCTGTCAGGTGGCATCCTTGGCAGCTCATCTGGAAACACATCGGGGTACTCCTTTACTACGGTCACATCCTCTAGGCTAACCCCCTTAAGAGAATTCAACTTGGCATTCCAGTACCGAAAGGCGACTTATATCTGATCCTTACTCCCTTTGGTGTGGTGAGTGAAATCGCTCGTTGAGCACAATCTATCTGACCCTGATGCTCCGACATCCAATCCATGCCAATATGACATCTAGACCCTGGGATTCTAGTATAAGCGGGTGTGCTGGGAATGCATAGGCACCAATTTCTAGTGTCAATCCTCGACATGCTGCACTAGCTATCATCTCTCCCCCAGGGGAACTTACTCTAATAGATCCTCTAAGAGCCTCGGTAGGTAACTTATACTTATCCACAAATGCCCTTGATATGAATGTATGCGATGCACCAGTATCGAAAAGAACAAATGCGATGTGGGTATTGATTGGGAACTTACCAACCACTAGCTCCGGTTCATTCTGAATCTCCTCGGCGTTCACATGGTTGACCGTCGCCTTCTGGTTTGCATTGGGCTTGCTTCCTGCTTCAATCCTCTTCTCCGGGCAATTATCAACATAGTGCCCCATCTTCTTGCACTTGAAGCATTCCACTTCACTGGGATCCCTCCTGCCAGAGCGGTTGTGTCCATTGTTCCTTCCAGAGTTGCTGCTATAGCTCTTGTGGCCATTGTGGTGGTGGCCACTATGGTGGTGACCATTTCCTCCACGGTGGCGGTTGTCACTCCTGTGACCCTCGTGGCGATGTCCACTACTACCACGGTGGTTACGGTCATCTCCCCCATGCTTAGAGTATCCAGAGTGTCCATCATAAGAGGTGCGAGCACGGTGGTGTGATCCTGAGGAGTGATGGTTGTTCTTCCTCTTACGTCGCTCCACCTGCTGTTGTTTCCCTTCCAGAATTCTGGCCTTGTCCATCAGCTCCTGAAAAGTCGGACAATAAACGACGGATAGTTGAAGTGAGAGCTCATCACTGAGACCATCCAGGAACCTCTCCCTCCTCTTAGCATCCGTGTCCACATCCTCAGGGGCATAGCGGGAGAGATTGTTGAATTCCTCTATGTAATCCGCCACAGTGCGGTTGGTCTGGCGCAGGTTGCGGAACTCCTTCCTCTTCAGGCTCATGGTCCCGGCAGATACGTGGTTCGTCTTGAATCCTTCCTCAAACATAGCCCAGGTAACTGTCTCCAGCGGGTGAGTAATCTGGAAAGCATCCCACCATGAGGCGGCTGATCCCTCCAGCAAGTGAGCAGCAAACCTCACCTTCTCAGCATCAGTGCATCCAACAGTCACCAGGTCCTTGTTCACAGAACGAAGCCAGTTGAGAGAAATCATGGGCTCAGGTGCAGAGGAGAACTTAGCTGGCCTCAGCCTCAAAAACCTAGTGAGAGCGTCCCCCTGTGGCGGATTGTTCCCGTTGTTGTTGTTGTTGTTGTTGTTGTTGTTCTGAGTTGCCATGAATTGCGTCATCACTTGGGTCAGCTGTGCTTGAGCAGCCATGAGCTGAGCCATCTCATCTGGTCGGCGGCGTGACATCTGCGGTTCAGCACAGGTAAGATTAGAGAGAAACAACTACAGATAAGCGATAGCCCTCTACCCATGCAACAAGCTCAAGCCACAACAATCATAAGCAATCACCACATGATCAAACGCACACACAACCGTCGTTCCAGGTTTTCACTAATAGTATATAGCTACAAAATAGTTTAGAAACGCTGACAACAGCGTTTGGCAAAGCAAAAACAGCAAAATAAGCAAAACCAGAAAATCTGGCAGAACGGTTCTGTCCTGTTCACGAATTTTTCTGGGCACCTTAAACTCATCAGGAATTTTAGCCAATTTTTGTGCAGATGCTACAGGTAATTACACTCCAGATCCTAAAATATGAGCGCAATCCGAGTTACCAGTAAGGAATTAAAAATCGCGCGATAAAACTGGTCAGGCAGAAAACTGCAGCAGTAAAGGCACGAAATTTACCCAAACTTGTTCAAAAATCATCTAATAAATCTCACGAAAATTCCTGGAACTTCAAGGTACCTAACTGAGAAGTCTAAGCACAATAAGCTAATAGTGCAGAAGTTTACATTGATCGATGTCTAAGTCTAACAAATATCTCTAACGAAGACTAATTTTGGAGGACCATCTCTAGCTATTTGATGAATAGGTTGCAGTAGGTTCTGGAGTCCATGCGCCGATGCTTCGCTCCTGGTGCATTCCATGGTGGTGGTGTGTACACCTCTCCCGAGTCCTCTTCACTTGAGTCCTCGAATTCCACCTCTTCGGGGTCCTCCTCATCACCTCCTTCAGCAAAAGCGCCCGCTGCATCTCCTCCATCATCGTCATCGCTTCCTCCACCATCACTGCCTCCTCCATCATCATTGTTACCTCCTCCACCATTGTCCGCATCATCATCATCATCACTATCATCATCGTCATCGTCATCGTTCCCATCATCACCGTTACCATTGTTTGGTGGAGGATTCTGCTGTGCTTGAAGGGCAGCAATCTGGGCAGCCATGTCCACAATGGTTTGATCACGTTCAGCCACAACTTGATTCCTCTGCTCAATGGTTTGGTTCAGCGCTGCGATTGTGGCATCCCTTCCAATGAGGGCTTGCTCCATTGTATTCACAGTAGTGTGCAAGGTTTCCATCTCATACCCCTGCAGGTGCACAGTGCCTTGAAAGTAGTCCAGCTCCTCTCTTTGCTGCATCAACTTCTCTTCCCTCTCCCAAGCTTTGATCTCCAAGTCTTCTAATTGCTTCACTTGGAGTGGCATGTTGTTCCGATCACCTATGGTAATCATCACAAGCCCTTGTTCATTCCGACCTCCAAACGCAAGGAAGGGTGAACCTGTTGGTAGTCAGTGTCGGTGGAGGTAGCACAGGCGTGACAGGGTCTCGTGCATGGCCGACTCCACTCCTTGCTCCCAGGTAAGATACTTCTTGGTGAGGTTCAGGTTCTCAATACCAGGCACAGTGGGGTCTGCAAGAACAATCATGGTGATCTCCCACACGCGATCTCCAGGCACATAGGTGTTCATCCTTCTCCCTTTGAACATCGGCATTAGCATGCCCAGTGTCTTGCAAAGCTCCGCCAGCTGTCTTGCGAAGGGCCTTGGTGATTGGAGCTCAACATACTCAACTCTGGTAGCATCTCCCATCTATCAATTGTAAAGAGGAAAGAGTGAGAATAGCAAAAGAAAAGAACTTACTAGAGTGAATGGCATAAGAATAAAGACAGAATTTGAAATAGGCTTAAGTAAACATAAGGCTTTCCTATTCCAATCCTAGGTCACGATCCTACAGTCAACACACTGCTCTGATACCATCTGAAACGGTACAACCCGCAAGGATTGCACCTCTATGTATCACGCCAATCCCTGGATCGGTTCATTGGCATACATAGTATGGATAGACATCAAAGAATTAACAGTGCATCATTATTACAACGGTATGATCCAGAATATTGCATTTATTACAAAGTTCGCAAAGCATAACGCTCGCACAACGAGCAAGTAGCAAATAGATAGCATAAATAAAGTAGCTCCAGTCTCCATTAGACGCCACATGCGAACAAAATGTTGAGTGGAGGGTCGCAACCAACACTACTACTCAGAGTAACCAGAAGAGTAACATGCAACATGAAACGTAACAGCCCCGAAGGGTCAGCACTTGGAATGCACTGGCAAGTGGAACAATGAGAGACACAGTAAGGCTAATAGCTATATGCATATCTGACTTGTGGGGTTCAGGCTTAGTTGCAGCAGCAAAATACTTTATCCTAACATTTGTAAATCTTTTGTAAAGCATTTAATCTTCATCAAACAACCCAATTAAGTTTCGACCACAAGTTTTAGCAATTACAAGTTAGAATGAATGAGAACATGTCATAGCACCCACAATTTAGCAACTCAAACGTCCATTACCGGGGACACGACTAAGCACTTAGTTTTACACCCTGCAGGGGTTGCACACTTTACCCATATGACTTGGTCGACCCGCTCGTACCACGACACGCATATTGAGTCATGATAGGGAGAAGTCCAAGAAGAGACAATTCGGGAAGTAGCTCTCCAAGCCCATCCACGCACCGTTCCAACCTATCACAAATCACTACATCTCTGGATACGAAGAGCTCGGGTCGCCACAACCTACTAAGTCCATCCAGCCACCCATAACTCACTGGCATATGGTCGCACACGGAAGCTACCAAATCAAGACACTAATCATTTCTCAGAAACCTAGGTGGCCATCCACAAGTGAGCTACTCGGGTAAACCATAGACATGGGCCCGGCATTCACGAACCAAGCAATTACCATTCCACCTAGATAGTTCATTAATTAAGTTGTTTTCACTTTCCAAACACGTCCTTTCAAAACAAGCTTTGCCATGATGTATTCCACCCTCGTCTACATAACACTCACGACGGCTTGCCTAACAAGGTAGACTACGGCATAGTAGGATATAGCATAGCAATAGCTAGAACTTGTAAAACAAAACAAGCTACAATGCATATAGAAAGTAAATAGGACATTTATGAAGCTCCACTTGCCTTGGTAGTTGCCGGAGTCAAAAGCACAGTCCGGACAGTCACACGGATTACAATCCTCACAATCTACACGAAAGCAATTCAAACAATAAACAAACCACACATAGAGATCAACAGATGCAACAGAAAGCATGCATGGTACTTTATCAAGGCTTCAGTAGTTTGCTCAAGTTCTCTGATCAATTCTACTACTGGATGATGCATGAGAAAACATTTAATGCAAAGAAAACAATTTATGCATAAAAGAGGTTTAGTTAATAGGTCTTTAGCCAAAATATTGCACCAAAGATGTAAACAGTGCAGTACAAGTTTGAAAAAAATACTACTGGATGGGTTACTCCAATTAGAGTCTAGACCAAAAGGAATTACGCCAAAAAGGTTTACATAACTTTTTCTGTGATTTAAATACTACTTTAAGCCTTTCTATAATCTCATGAAAATACATACAGTAAACCTGGGATATTATTGCAGAATAAAATTCTACACCATTTTGTGAATCCAACGATACCTTATTTGCAATATTTGGCCAAGTAGATCTTTTCCTATGAATTTTTGAAGTTAGACTTATTTTTGGAAAATAATTAAACTCTGAAAATCGACGGGGAATATTCCGGGAATATTCCGTGCTGACGAGCGGGACCCAGCGGTCGGCGGTTGACCGGCCCTTTGACCGGTCAGCGGTTGACCGGCTAGTCAACGGCCGATCTGAGCCGTTGGCTCGGGATCTGACGGTCGGGAGGGGGCCGGCGGTGCTCACCTGACCGACGGCGGCGGTGGTCGGCCGCGACGGGGGGGGGGGGGGGGGGGGGGGGGGGCGGCGCTCCGGCGGGGTTCGGCGGCGGCGGAGTGGCGGACGGGGTGCGGCAGGGTGCGGCGGGTGCAGGGGCGGGGTCTGGGCGGTTGACGGCGACCTCGGGCGGCGGCGAGGTCCGGCTGGAGCGGCGACGACGAACGGCGGACTCCGGCGAGCTCCCCGGCGGCTCTCCGGCGACCTGCGCGGAAGGGAGAAGGTCAGGGAGGCGTGACGCGAGGCGGCGGTGCGATTCCCGGGGAAAAGAGGAGGAGAGGCGGTCGGTGGAGCTCCCACCGGCGGTAATGACGGCGGCGGCGGCTCCAACTCCGGCGAGAGATTCGTCGGCGTCCGGGGCACGGTAGTTAGGTCTAGGAGGGGGAAAAAGTCGGCCGTGGCGAGAGCTTTAAAGGGGCAAAAGAGGCGAGCAAAATCGGCACCGAATCTCCGAGGAACTCGGACGAACGGTTCGTCCCTGCCACAAACTCGGCGGCGACGGCGGAGTCCTGGTCGAGCACGGTGAGCTCGTGCGCTGGAAAAAAAAGAAAGGGAGGAAGGAAAAAGAGAAAAGGAGGCTGCGCCGATGGGCCTCGGTCCGCCCGCGGCAGCTGCGGCGGCTGGGCCCCGGGTGGCTTGCTGGGCCGCCCGGCTGGCTGGCGCCAGTTCCGCTTTTTTTTCTTTTTCTTTTTCTTCTCTCAGTTAACTACACTGCTAACTGTCAGTTTTTTCTAAAATACCTGAATCTGAAAATTCAGTCCACACTAAAACTATCATAACTTTTGATCTACAGCTCCAAATCGAGCGAAACAAGTTTCCACGGGTTCGTAATTGAAAACTCTATACAACTAAACATATGGAATGACTATATAATGTCAAACAAGCATAAGCTAGGTAAAAACCCTAATAGGCTTGAAAAAGGGATGAACTAGCAAAAAGGAGGTGTTTTGGCAAAACCTTTAAAACTGAAACTTTTTGCAAAGATGTTCATAATGCAATGACATGTATGTATGCAATGCCAAATCTAAAATTTGGGATGTGACAGTAGTACCGCTTGAATGGTACGGTAGTACCGGAGCGGGCAGAAGCTTTGGCATGAGTCTTCGGGGTGGCCCGATCTTCTCAGCAAGCACTTGTTGATGATGATAATTTTGGATAGATAAATAGCCTGTAGCTATGAACTGTCCCGCTCGAACCCTGATGCCAATGCAACAGCTCTCAAACCCTATGGGATATTCACAACACCACGCTCTTGCGCACGCAGCCGTCGACCACGAATGGTAGATTGCAATCTACTAATTCTCAATGGAACAACAGATCACACTCAATTGCAGTAGTATAATTCAATCACAGGGTTACTCCAAAATAGTTTACACGTGGTCTCCACCCAAAATAGGGGTCGTCCCAAGGCTTATAAGGGCTGCTAGGGCGGCCAGAAACCGAAACTAAACGCAAACGACTCAAACTAATACAAGCCGACTCGGACCAGATTCAGTCGGCGGGCGGACACTGCGGTCGAAATCAGCCGGACAGTCCGGTCAGGCCGGACACTCCAGGTGAAGTGTGCCGGATAGTCCGGTTTGGCCGAAAACTTTGAAGTTTCCGGGTGGTGTCCGGGGAGTGTCTGAACTAGCAGATAGTATGTCCATGCCAGTTTTCCTCTCGACCAGGCCAGACAGTTCAGGTGGATTTGGCCGGACACTTCGGTCGTGGCAGACCTTCTTGCCTCCCTCTTGATGATCTTCTCTTGCGCCTTCCTCCCGCTCCTCCCTCACGCATCCTTGGGTAATCATCATGCTGGGCTCCTCTTGTAGCCCTTCTTCTCCTTGGGCCATGCTTGTTTCTCCAACGAACCCGATCATACATAAATGCATAGACTTAGGCAGTATAAAGTTCTCATCAATTAAAGTACTAGATTCGTTTAGGAGCAAATTAACCTATTGTTCAAGTAGCTTAGCATGAGCTCTTGTAATGGGTCCAATTCTAATCTCATTGGGCTGATCCTTCCTTGCAACAGTTGGAGCATCTTCAATAGGTGTAATCGTAGGGATGTCCTCATCAATTCACTACAAGAATTTGCGCGGTTCATGACGATCTGATATCGTCGTGGATGAGGGTCAAAACGTCGTTGATGGCCATCCGTGATGAATTTTGCGACAAAAAATAGGTCAAGGACCTCACGTCATAATTCAATCCGTGACGTTTTTTCTGTCTGAAAACGTCACGCCCGATCACGATGTTCGTGTAATTTCATTGCAGCAAACTGGACTGGCTCAGCCCAGGCCAGATCGTTCATGACGTTTTTGTTTCGTCACGACCGCGGCCACGTGGCAGACGACACTGCTGACTCGTGTACTAACGAGCTCGTTGGGGAACCCCAAGAGGAAGGTATGATGAGCACAGCAGTAAGTTTCCCTCAGTTATGGAACCAAGGTTATCGAACCAGTAGGAGCAACGAAACACCTCAAAGGTGTTGCTAGCTGAGGTTTGGTAGGGCGCACTACCGGTGCTAGCAGCAACGTGGAATCCTGCACAACACAACCACAGAACTTTGCCCCCAACTTGCTATGAGGTTGTCAATCTCACTGGTTTTGCTAAAAACAAAGGATTAAACGTATCGAGTGGAAGAAAGTAAAAGCTTGCAGAAAGTAAATAGAAAACAGTAAGCAGTTATAGATTGATGGTAAAAGAAAGGACCGGGGTCCATAGTTCACTAGTGGTGGTTCTCCTTAAGATAGATAACATGTTGGGTGAACAAATTACAGCGGGGCAATTGACAAACATCGAGAAAGCATACATGCATATACTAATCATCTTGACTCCTTTGAGATTTGATTGGGCATTACAACATTATACATAGACCGCCATCCAACTGCATCTATGACTAATAATCCACCTTCAGGTTATCATCCGAACCCCCTCCATTATTAAGTTGCAAGTAACAGATAATTGCATTACGCATTGCGTGTAAAGTAAACAATACCATTGTTCTATGAACAAAGGATTTTTGTTTTCTCCCTAGTAGCAACAACACATCTAGTACCTTAGAGATTTCTGTCACTTCCCTAGATTACTAGAGGCATGAACCCACTATCGAGCATAAATACTAACTCTTGGAGTTGCTAGCATCTACTTGGCCAAGATAGCTACTAACAACAGAAAGCATGCAAGATCACAAATAACAAAGACATGATAGAATCAATAATCAATCTGAAATACCATCTCAATATCCATCGAATCCCCGCAAACACAACATGAATGAGTACAAATAGATGATCTTGATCATGAACGGAGCTCACAAGATCTAAACATGATAGCACAAAGGAGAAGAACCAACCATCTAGCTACTACATGGACCCGTAGTCCAAGGATGAACTACTCACGCATCACACCGGAGGCTTGCATGGTGATGAAGAAGGCCTCCAGGGTGAATTCCCCTCTCCGGTAGGGTGCCAGGAAGAGCTTCAGATCCCTCCCAGTCTAGGGATGGAGATGACGGCGGCTACAGACTCTTTCGTGGAATTTTGGTCGGGTACTTAGGGTTTCTGTATCGGAGGCATCATATAGTCGGAAGGGGAGGCCGAGGGGGTGCCTAGGTGGCCAGACCACCCCCTGGCGCGAGCCAGGCTAGGCCACGCGGCCAGGTGGTGTGGCGGCCCCTGGCGCCTCTCCGTCTCGTATTCTGGCTCCATGTCCTCCTCGGTGAAAAACTGACTTTGGCTTTTGTCCCGTCCAATTCTGAGAATATTCATTTTCTGACTTCCTGGAACCAAAAACAGCAGAAAAGAGGCAACTGGCATTGTGGCATCTTGTTAATAGGTTAGTCCAAGAAAGTGTATGAAAAGTACTCCAAAGTTGGAACAAAACATTAGAAAGTAGATAAAACCAAGCATGGAACATCAAAAATTATGGATAAGTTAGCAACGTATCAACATCCCCAAGCTTAACTCATGCTCGTCCTCGAGTAGGTAAGTGATAAAAAGAATGAATAATTTTTGAGGTGACATGCACCATCATAAACTTGATCAAAGAATTTGTAAAACATTGAAAGTTGGGATCATAGTACTTCAACATAGCATGAAAGATAAAGTTCTAACAATAGGACATAGCAACTATGTTGCAACATGAAAAGGCACAAACAAAAGATTCATGAATAATAATGCTTTGCAAGATGTTTGTTTGTTTCACATAAAGAAAACATAGCATAGTGGCATTCAGCTTGTCCCTCATAGAGTAGCAAACATAAATGCATAGGACACCTTCAAAGTTCATAAGAGTGACTAGATACAAGTAGTTTAAGAACAAGCAATATCAAGTTATGCATCAATCAACAAGTCTTGGGACAATGCACATAGAACTAAGAATGGCCACTATGCTCTCAAAGTAGGTGCATAAAGGTAGAAGATGGAGACTCAACATAAAAGTAAAAGAAAGGCCTTCATAGAAGGAAGCAGAGATTCAAGTTTCATAAAGAGCTTCCAAAAATTATGGTACTTGTTAGCTTTCACCTCTCATTGCCCCTATCATAAGCATCTTTAGGTGATTAAGGTTAAAGTGAACAAACTATGAAGTATATGCTTGACAAAGTATAAGTTGGAAATCTCATGTCCCTTGAATACGAGGCCCGCTCCTCATGCTACTCAAGTTTAGTTACCGGTAAGTTCTTATCATCGCAAGTACATGTGTATCATAGAGAACCGCCAACGGGGTACCCCTTGCCCGATTATACGGAAGAATCCCGATATCAAAATGACAAGGCAAGCAGACAACGAGCATCTCAGCAATCTTCTTATTTACATGGGAAAATGGTGCTTTTTTCTCTATTTCCTCTTTTCTCATATCTCTTTTTTTTTCTTTTTCTTTTTCTCTTTTTCTCAATCTCTATCTCTTTTTTTATAAGAAGAATGTTTCATAGACAACTCATTATGGTTACGTTGCAGGTTTCCACCATGACAACATGGATTAGACCAGCGGCCCAGGCGTTTCTCTAACACACATACATAACTCCATGGACTTACAAGCTTCCCTTTCATTTCACCCTGATGACATTCATAGACAAAAGAGCACAATTTCAACTAGGTACAATGTACAAGTGCAATGTTGAAAGCGTTCCCCATGACAGCATGGTTCTGCTAATCCCCAACGTATAAGTGCAAGCATATACAACATAGATGACACAATGGTTCAGGTTTTTAAGTGCAAGGAAAGTAAAGTGTGCCATCAAGTTCGTGAGAGCTTTAATCACTAATTTCCACATAACAAGTTTAATTCGGAAGGTATATAAAAGAATGAATATACTTGGAATAGCAATTGCTAATAGGTAGGTATGGTGGACTCTTTGGAATAACTTGGTTTAAGGAGTTGGATGCATGAGTGGAACTCATACTTGGTTACAGAGGCTAGCAAAAGACTGGGAGCGACAAACTAAGAGAGCAATAATGGCCATAATCATGCAGAGCGACAAAACATCATTGATTAAAGCATAAAGTGATATGACAAGTCGAAAACTAAAGGATCATCAAGGCTATGGTGACTTTGGATTGTCATAACATGGTGTGAGCATGCGCCAAATAAAGCATCAAAGGAGAATACCACAATATTATGCTTTAATATGCTAAAACAACGCATGATCCTTCCAAGGCACATTAAGCAATCTCAATTGTTTATAACAAGTCATGCTACAACAAAGAACACTAAGCATAAAGCCAAAACAATATCAAGCATGGCATGACGAAGCATATGCCATAGTCAAAAACAAGCTCTCTTTACCACTTAAGCATGAACTTTCCTACTCTTTTCCAATCCAAACCAAACTATTTGAAAACCAATGCATGAAAGAGGGGGTCCAACCAATTTATTCAAGCAAACTAAGAAAACCAAACAAACGAAAAACCAAAACGAAAATGAAAAAGAAGACGCTCCAAGAACAACACATCTGTGCATGGAACAATAAAAATAAAGTGTTTGGAAGAAACCTAGGATTTTTATTGATAAAGAAGGGGATACCTTGGGCATCCCCAAGCTTTGACGCTTGTACTTCTTGGATACTTCTTGGGGTGACACGTGTGGCATCCCCAAGCTTGAGTTCTAGTCCATTCTTCATCTCATTACTCATTCCTTCCATACACCTGAAAATTTTCCTTCATACAAAACTTCACACAATCTTTATTAGCAACATTAGTGCCCCTCAAGATAACAAGTCTTTGGGTTCAGTTTCAACACCAATAAAACTTCCAATAAAACACAAGCTACTGTAGCACTTCCCTCAAAAAGCTCAATTCCCCAAAAGAACTCAAAAAGGAACCAACAAGAAGCAAATGCAAATAATGGCAGAAATTTGTCAAAACAGACCAGCAGGTAAAGACAATTTTTTTCGAAGACCTTCTGTTTCTCAAATCAAAAAGTGTTTAACTAATGAAAGTTAGATAACAAATTAGGGCAGAAGCACAAAAATTCACGCCTCCAAAAGACGTACAGAGATTTTACACGAGTTTTTACGGTGAAGAACAAAAATCTGTTTCAGGACAACAACTTTCCCAAGCATTACTTCTCTCTCATTAGAGGTTACTCTTGGCACAAAAAGCAAATAAAAAGAATAAGGAGCGGTTATTACAGAGGTACTAACTTCCAAGACTCATCTAAAACTTTTAGGTTATCTCCCAATAAGTACTTTTCTTTAACGCCTTTAAGTTAGTCATAAGAAGCAAGAAAAAGAATCAAGTATTCTCCAATGAAGAAGCATTAAAACCAAATTTCTTGCCCTTACACTCTTACTTTTATTCTTAACCTTGGGGAACATATGATTGTTTGGTGGAGAAGCAAAGTGCATAATCCCTTTTTCCACATCTATTATTGCTCCAAGAAGCTTCAATAGGGATCTTCCAAGTGTAATTTGTCCTTTTCCTGCACATTCAATAACAAGATAATCTGTAGAAACCATTTCCCTAGGATCTTTGTAAACACTCCTTCAGCTATTCCAATGGGTAATATGGTGGCATTATTAGCAAGAAATATTTCTTCTCCTCCTTCAGAAAGCCCCAAAGATTCAAAGATTCATAGACATCTTTGGGCATAAGACAAAATTCAGACATAATATCACAGCGAGCTTGAAAAGTTTCATTATTTATAACAATCTTTACTGTGGGGAGCCACTTTGGTTGTTCAGAATTTATTCGAACATAATCATGATGCTCTCTAAGCGTGTTATAGCAATCCTTTAAACTAGTAGTGCGGGTCTCAAGAGTGTTCAGTCTAGCAAATATGTTCATAAAGGAAGAATCAGATTTGCTAGGCAAGTTGTAAGTAAAGATCAACTTCTTTATGGCATTAACAACATCATCCTCATTACATTGAAGGAAATCTCCTCCCACAACAGCATCCAAATCATATCTATAGCAAAGAGCAATTCCAAGGTAAAAACTGCTAAGGAACAAGCTTTGAGTCATTCTATGTTCAGTTTTTTCATGTAGATCAGAGATTCTAGACCAAGCTTCTTTGAAACTCTCTTCAATTCCTTGTTTAAAAGTGAAAATCATTTCCTAAGGTGACATAGTGATTGGAGCAATGCTAGACATAATGGCAACTTAAGATAGGAACTAATTTTTTTGTGTTTTTAATAAAAAAGCAAAACTAGTATAACTATTTTTGTGTGTTTTTGATAAAGAAACAAGCGAACAAAATAGAAAATAAACTAAGCAAAACAAAAACAATAAAGTAAAGAGATTGGTTATGAGGGATTCCCCTTGTGAAGATGTCCTTGACTCCCCGGCAACGGCGCCTGAAAAATACTTGCTGACTCGTGTACTAACGGGCTCGTTGGGAACCCTAAGAGGAAGGTTGATGAGCACAGCAGTAAGTTTCCCTCAGTTATGAAACCAAGGTTATCGAACTAGTAGGAGCAGGGAAACACCTCAAAGGTGTTGCTAGCCGAGCTTTGGTAGGGGGCACTACCGGTGCTAGCAGCAACGTGGAATTCTACACAACACAACCACAGAACTTTGCCTCCAACTTGCGATGAGGTTGTCAATCTCGCCGGTTTTGCTGAAAACAAAGGATTAAACGTATCGAGTGGAAGAAACTAAAAGCTTGCAGAAAGTAAACAGAAAATAGTAAACAATTGTAGATTGATGGTACAAGAAAGGACTGGGTTCCATAGTTCACTTGATGTAGCCCGACCTTCGGTCGTTACCACATCATGGTCTCCAACTTATGCCAAGTCATCATGGACTCCAAAGGTGAATCCGTTCCTCTATGCGAGCCCACTTCCTATCCTCTTGAATGGTATACTACTTCATACTCCATCCCATATCCATGATAGGTTCATACCGACGAGTACGGAGGCAAGTGAGGAAGCCTGGAGCACCAAGCCCGACAAGATGGAGGCCTGGAAGAGAAGACGGAAGAAGTAGCAGCTGGAGCACCGGAGTCTCCGGCCTACGCAAATCGGAGTCTCCGGCCTGAAGACACCGGAGTCTCCGGCCTGCATACCCCGGAGTCTCCGGACCCATCTCCGGACCGACCCCCAGATCGAGCTTGAGGACAGTCTGTCTGCCACTCTGGAGACGGACCAGAGATAGACCAGAGTCTCCGGCCCAGACCGGAGTCTCCGGACCACCACACCAGAGTCTCCGGCCTGAGCGTATGGGCCTGTGCGCCGCTAGCTGGGCCTTCGACCCATGTACCCCTTAGTCCGCCCAAATTTTCCACTTTTATTCCTAAAGTACCCTTGAACTAGTGGCTGGCCTATATATAGTGCCCCACCCCCTCATGTACCCTAGGCATATATGATAGACTAAAGAAAACCCCCTTTGTGGAATCTCTAGTTTTGCCTCATCCCCTTCTACCAAAGGGGATCGACTATCGTCACCACCTCGTTGGAGTTTGCATCGCGCCTCCCTCGTTGTACAAGGCCTTGGCATCGGTGTCCCTTTGCCAAGACGTCAAAACCCTCTCCAAGGTGTTCTTCCCTCTCCGCGTGGGATCGAGGGAGCACGTTGACCGATCTTTCCTTGCGAGGATTTAACCGGACCGGTGGCCACCGGTGAGAGCAATCCGCCTTGTATCGTGTGTGTTTTGCGTGTGTTCATCGTGTTCTTCGTGAGGTGTGCGTCCGCTTCCGCTACCTTCTCCCTTTTCCCTCGCTTTCCCATCGATTAGACCACGATATCCGTGAAGATCGGGCCACCCACGGGGTTACCCCATAACATCTGGTATGAGCAGCTTTTGGTTGCCACGGATTTCCCCTCGATCTGGTCTTTTCCCCATAAATTCGAAAATTCCACCAAAAACAGCCCCAATTCGGGTTTTGGATCGATCTGAGATTTGAGTGCATTTTGGTAGGTTTTGATCCATGGATTACTTGCTAAACTTGTTGATCTACCTTCCCCTGTGTTTCCATGGCCTAATTCCTTAATTTCCCCCACCAATTTGTTGTTTTGGTTCGTGTTTTTCTGCCAAAAACTCGTCCCGTTCGTGTTCTGAAACATCTGGAATCGATCGGACCAGAGATTCCGGCCCCCGGATCAGAGACTCCGGCCCAGACCGGAGATTCCGCCCCCCAGACCGGAGATTCCGGCCCCCAGACCGGAGTTTCTGGCAAAGTCTCCGCCCCCACTGCTGATAGCAAATCTTTTTCACCGTTTTGGGCATAACTTTTGCATACGAACTCGGATTTTGGTGTTCTTTAGCTCGTTTTGAAGAGGAGAAAGAGCTCTACATCATTATCTTTGTGGTTCATGCTATCTACTCCATCCAAATTCCGTGAGCAAGGCGGAATCCACCAATAAAGGGTGAAGATCGGCGACGAAAGGTATAAAAATTCCAGGACTTCTCCCCACTTGCATCCCTTTGTGAGCTACAATATCTTTGCGATCAACAAACACCTAATGAGACTAGTTCCTCCTATGATTGCTTGGGCTATGCACATTTGATACCTTGTAGAATTCTGAGCAAAAGTTGTGAGCGAGCTATCTCATATAGTTATCTTGTATAGTTGTTGGCACAAGGAAGAGGCAAGTGAAAAAAAAAATACAAAAAAAATACAAAAAGAAAAAGAAGAAAAAGAAAGAAACAAACAAGTGCCTCATAGAATAGGAAGCGCAAGCTCGATGAACATCACATAGGTGGTACTTATTGTGCATATCTTGTAGCCCACCGATTTTATTGCAATCGAACTAGCGTCTCTCCTTGCACTTGTGTGACACGAGCTTATAGTCTTCGCTAGGTAATCATTTGGTTCTTAGCTCACTTTCTCTGTCGCACAAGTCCAATTTATCCGACCGTGTGTGTTTCCTTGTATATATTCCCATCTTGTGGATTGACTTGTTTTGCTTTGTGATCATCGTGCTTCTTTACTTGCCATTACAACATCTTGATTTCGGATTAGTACTTGACATGCCACCTTCCATACCTATCCACCATAAGCTTTGTGTTTGTGTTTTTTAGTGGTTAGTTGGTTTTGGTGTTCCGCGTGAACTTCACTTTGCTTGGTTTTGATTTCTCTCAAGTGTTGCCACTTGCACGATACTATCTTCCAAGGTAAAGTAAGGTTTGACGTTGCATCCCTAACCTCCCTACCACTTCCATATACACCACTTGGTCTTGTGAATCATGTCTAGGGACTCCGGAACCGAGGATGCTATCTATGAAGAATCCATGATGAGCCACCACGACTACGACTCCACAAGTATAGAGGACATGATGGAGCACTACACCGACAATGGCTCCGCATGCTTTGAGGACCCAGAGAACTACACCTATGATGGCTCCACGTGCATGGAAGACATGGAGCACGTCATCAACTATGGCTCCTCAAGCATGGAGGAATTGGAGCTCTACATCGACAATGGCTCCTCATGCATGGAGCACTACATTGACAATGGCTCCACAAGCTTGGGTGATATGGAGTACAACATCAACAACGACTCCCCAAGCATGGACGACTTCGAGTGCTACAACGACGACGCCTCACCAAGAATGGAGGACATGGCGAACATCTCCAACTTTGAGGGCTCTTCCATGAGCCATGAAGAATACCTCCACCGCTTGGAGATGGAGGACTACTATGCCAAGCTAGCGGAGGCGCATCATCAAGAAACCATGACCTTCAAGGCCAAGCGTGCCACACCAAAGGGCACCACCTACTTCGATGATCCACCTCCAAGGCGTCAAGCGCCACCACCTATATGGCATCATGGGTCACCATCTCCAAGGCGGCGAGCGCCATCACCTCTAAGCCGTCAAGCACCACCATCTCCAAGGAGCCAAGCACCACAACCTCGAAGGCGCCAAGTGCAACAACCTCCAAGGCAACAAGTGCCACCGCCTACAAGAAGAGTGGTGCCCCAACATCATCTTCCAAAAGAGGCACCAAGAAGCAAGAATCTTCATCGACATACATCCTCTCGTGATCATCACCAACATCAAGAGGATACAAGACGTCGTTCAAGGCATCTTCGCCATGAAGACGAAGAATACATGTTGAGCACCATCCAAGAAGGCACCACCACCACAAGAAGAGTGCCAAGCACAAGGAGCATCGTCGCGAGCGTCATGTGGATGACCAAGTGCGCCATCTACATCAACCTTTGGAAAGGCATGCCAATGAGCTCCGTCGACACCATCATAAGGCACCTTCAACTACTCGTGCCACCACCAAAATGGCACTAAGAGCAAGCTCTCCTCCACGCCATCAAGCTTCAACGCCCAACCTTGACGTCCTAGATGACGCATGCACCTTCATGGATGAGGAAGACGAAGACCTCTACTTCGCCAAGTTGGACAAGTACGTTAAGAGGACTACACAAGCCAAGGTGCAATATGGCGATGACAAGGTCAAGATTGGTGAGCATGGGACTTTCCCTTCACCAAAGGAGGCACATGGAGTTGAGAGAACCGAGCCTACCCCTACATGCTTGAGTGATGATGTGGTACCAATCCCATGTGAGTATGAGAGCCACTTAGCCCACTTGAGTGAAAGCAAGAGTGAGATGAGCGACTCCACCATACGTGAGATTGAGTGCTTCCACTTGGAGGGCATGAGTGATACACCAAGTGAGTTGAGAGTGGTAGTTGATAGGTCATGTGAGACCACTTTGCTTTCTAACAACTTACCCTCTACCTCTAGTGTGTTTTCTCATGATTTGCTAGGTTCCATGGATAAAGAAGCGCCAAGCTTGGAGATGATCATGCCTCCAACCGAGAAGATGTACATGGTGGATGAAGATGATGCCATCCCCATATTGGATGAAGAAGTCGCCCACATGGAGGCCAATGCTACCACAACACCCACTTCATATGAGAGGTATGAGCAAGGTAAAAATAAGGGTGTTGATGATGCCATGATCCCACTAGCGGACATGATGACTTGTGATGATTGGCATGCTATGGATGATGTTTGTGATATCACATATGCTTCATTGATATTTCCATGTGATACATTGCCTTTGCATAATGTTGAGCATGTGAAATTATTCGATTGTGATGATGTTGCCATAGACATGCCATAGTCTAAACGTTACGTTGATGATATCATTACTTGCACTTTGTTGAACAATTGCTCTTTCCAATGTTTTGCTTGCAATGATAATCGTAATGCTACCCCTCAGACCATGCTTTGTCATGAGTGTTTTACAATCTCTCCCGTTGCTTGCAATAAGTTGAATAATTACTCTTTCACTTGTTTTGCTTGCAACAATAATTCTCATATGGTTTATATTGAGATGGCCCCCATAGCTTTCTCAAATTTTGGAGATTTTGATGATTGCCATGATAAGCATGTTCCCCACTTGCATACTCACCATGCATCTATTTCATACATGATTGACCCTCACGGTGATGTGCACAATAAGAGATACATCATGATGGATGATGTGTTTCTCTACCATGCACACACGTTCTTCCTTTTGTGTTTGATGTGTGTAGGTACCCGCATGATCATGTCAACCTCGGTTGAGCACGAGTTGACAAAAAGAGCTCTAGAGAGCATCCCCCAAGTGAGTTCAAGATCGAACCCAGCTCTGATACCTTTTGCATGCTTTGCATCTTTCATGTTGACAAATTGATCTTTCCTATGGTTTGATTGCAAGCATGTTGATGGTATTCTTTCACCTTGTGACAATCATGTCTCGTTGCTTTTGGATATTGATGCTTTGTGTGTTGCCACAAAAATGTTGAACAATTTCTCTTTCCAATTTTTTGTGTGCAACCATAATGCCATTTTGAGCATGTATTGTCATGAGAGCTTCCAGGTCTCTCGTATTGTTGTTGCAACAAACAAAAGGACCACTTGCTCTTTCATATGGTTTGTTTGCAAACATGTTGTTTTTGCTTCCGCTTGCGATATGCATACTCCCATGATCTTTGTTTTTGATGATATGTGTATGGCATCCAACATATTGAACAATTGTTCTTTCCAATGGTTGGCTTGCACACATAATGATGTTGCTTTGGATATTCTTCCTCATGTGTTTTTGCCGAATTCTCCTATCCTTGCATCAAAGATGTTGATCAATATTTTAGTCAATTGCTTTGAGTGCCACACTAAGATGTTTTATGGAGTTTTTGAGTTCCCACATTTGGATGATGTTCAAATGAGTTCCATGCACTTTGAGCTTGCATATGCATCCTGTTTGCTATACTTGAGTTGTGCTATTAGCGTTGTCAACAAGAATGGACATGCCACACATGACATGCTCCTCTATCACACACAAACATATGTTGCTTGGTCTTTGTTGTGTGAAGGTACAATTGCTTACGCGTCAACCTCTATGGACCAAGGGTTGACAAGACGAATCGAAGAGAGTTTACCTATGGTTGCCCTTCAACGAGCCATCTCTACATCCTAAGGTGACTTCCTTCTACTTGAGGACTCATGCTATAATCTTCATGAATTGGCTACGCTTTGAGTGTTGCTTTGCTTTTGTGGTGAGCTTTGTAGGCTTCATAGAAGGTGAAGGAACATTGAAGTGTTGTCAATTCAATCTTCCCGAGAACGACTATATGGTGAACCCCAGGATCAAGAAGGTCTCTTGATATCTTCTACTTTGTGATAAGCATGTAGAGTCGAGGACGACTCTTTTTGAAGGGAGGGGAGATGATGTAGCCCGACCTTCGGTCGTTACCACATCATGGTCTCCAACTTATGATAAGTCGTCATAGACTCCAAAGGTGAATCCGTTCCTCTATGCGAGCCCACTTCCTATCATCTTGAATGGTATACTACTTCATACTCCGTCCCATATCCATGATAGGTTCATACCGACGAGTAGAGAGGCAAGGGAGGAAGCCTGGAGTACCAAGCCCGACAAGATGGAGGCTTGGAAGAGAAGACGGAAGAAGCAACTGCTGGAGCACTGGAGTCTCCGGCCTACGCACACCGAAGTCTCCGGCCTGAAGACACCGGAGTCTCCGGCCTGCAGACCCCAGAGTCTCCGGACCCATCTCCGGACCGACCCCCAGATCGAGCTTGAGGACAGTCTGTCTGCCACTCTGGAGACGGACCGGAGACAGAACGGAGTCTCCGGCCCAGACCGGAGTCTCCGGACCACCACAACAGAGTCTCCGGCCTGAGCGTATGGGCCTACGCATTGCTAGCTGGGCCTTCGGCCCATGTACCCCTTAGTCCGCCTAGACTTTCCCCTTTTATTCCTAAAGTACCCTTGAACTAGTGGCTGGCCTATATATAGTGCCCCCACCCCTCATGTAACCCTAGGCATAGATGATAGACTAAAGAAAACCCCCTTTGTGGAATCTCTAGTTTTGTCTCATCCCCTTCTACCAAAGGGGATCGACTATCGTCACCACCTCGTTGGAGTTTGCATCGCGCCTCCCTCGTTGTACAAGGCCTTGGCATCGGTGTCCCTTTGCCAAGACTTCAAGACCCTCTCCAAGGTGTTCTTCCCTCTCCGCGTGGGATCGAGGGAGCATGTTGACCGATCTTTCCTTGCGAGGATTCTATCGGACCGGTGGTCACCGGTGAGAGCAATCGACCTTGTATCGTGTGTGTTTTGCGTGTGTTCATCGTGTTCTTCGCGAGGTGTGCGTCCGCTTCCGCTACCTTCTCCATTTCCCCTTGCTTTCCCATCGATTTGACCACGAGATCCGTGAAGATCGGGCCACCCACGGGGTTACCCCATAACATCACTAGTGGTGGTTCTCCTTAAGATACATAACATGTTGGGTGAACAAATTATAGCGGGGCAATTGACAAACATCGAGATTTGATTGGGCATTACAACATTATACATATACCGCCATCCAACTACATCTATGACTAATAATCCACCTTCAGGTTATCATCTGAACCCCCTCCAGTATTAAGTTGCAAGCAACAGATAATTGCATTACACATTGCGTGTAAAGTAAACAATACGATTGTTCTATGAACAAAGGATTGTTGTTTTCTCCCTAGTAGCAACAACACATCTAGTACCTTAGAGATTTCTGTCACTTCCCTAGATTACTAGAGGCATGAACTCACTATCAAGCATAAATACTAACTCTTGGAGTTGCTAGCATCTACTTGGCCAAGATAGCTACCAACAACGGAAAGCATGCAAGATCACAAATAACAAAGACATGATAGAATCAATAATCAATCTGAAATACCATCTCAATATCCATCGGATCCCCGCAAACACAACTTGCATGATTACAAATAGATGATCTTGATCATGAACAGAGCTCACAAGATCTAAACATGATAGCACAAAGGTGAAGAACCAACCATCTAGCTACTACATGGACCCGTAGTCCAAGGATGAACTACTCACGCATCACACCGGAGGCTTGCATGGTGATGAAGAAGGCCTCCAGGGTGAATTCCCCTCTCCGGCAGGGTGCCGGGAAGAGCTTTAGATCCCTCCCGATCTAGGGATGGAGAGGACGGCGGCTACAGACTCTTTCGTGGAATTTTGATCGGGTACTTAGGGTTTCTGTATTGGAGGCATCTTATAGTCGGAAGGGGAGGCCGAGGGGGTGCCTAGGGCGGCTAGACCACCCCATGGCGCGGGCCAGGCTAGGCCGCGCGACCAGGTGGTGTGGTGGCCCCCTGGCCCTCTCCATCTCGTATTCTGGCTCTGTGTCCTCCTCGGTGAAAAACTGACTTTGGCTTTTGTCCCGTCCAATTCCGAGAATATTCATTTTCTGACTTCCTGGAACCAAAAACAGCAGAAAACAGGCAACTGGCACTGTGGCATCTTGTTAATAGGTTACTCCAAGAAAGTGTATGAAAAGTACTCCAAAGTTGGAACAGAACATAAGAAAGTAGATAAAACCAGGCATGCAACATCAAAAATTATGGATACGTTAGCAACGTATTAGGCACCACGGGTGGCTGTCACCGACGTTTGCTGACGTCATGTTCGCCATCTATGACGTCATCGACTTCCTGACGTTTTTTTCCTCATAGCCTAATTCTGTTGTCTCCATATCTGTGACGTCATCCAACCCGTTCATGACGCCATCCATCCTGTTTATGACGTCACACGCGCAGTGACGAATTTTGTTCGTCGTCACTTTTTGACACCATGCTGACACGTGGACGGTTGGCACAGCCAAGCTTGCGCCAATCGGTCGAGGCCACATGGGCAAGCCATAGAATGACATGTTGACAAATCAAAATGGGACATGTATCATCTACCAACGACTAATTCTGTGTGATGACATCATCGTTGGCCGTGACGTTTCTGTTTCATCTCGTTAGTTGGCTAATGAAAAGCGGCCACATCGGCATTTACCTATGACAGAAATGTTTCATCAAGAACAACTGAGACGATTTCGTTTTCATTGCGGATGCAAGCTGGCATCACCATGAGATTAGGGGGCCATTTGTGCACGTAAATTTCTACTAGCCCTAATCGTTTGTGACCCATTTTAGACCACATGCATCAAATAGCAGAATTCGGCAATGAATTTCAGGATAAGTTTCCACAGCAGTTTCTGAGCCAAAAGCCTCACAAGCTTCCACAGCCAAAAACTTTCCACAACAATTTATGAGCCAAAAGCCTCACAAGTTTCCCTGCCCAAAAGACTCACAAGTTTCCACACCAGTTAACTTTCCTAGCCCAAGAACTCACAAGTGTCAACCACGAGTTCACTTACCTTGCGACAGTTCGAAGCTGTTGTTGCTACTGCTTCTGCTGAGTCATCTGAGACAACATTTGCTGAAGTAAGTCATTTGTATGGTTTTGATTATCCTGCATCTCTTCTTGCTTCTTCTGCATTTCTCTCATTTCTTTAGCATACTGCAGCCTCTCTGCCTCGGCAACTTCTTTCGCTCTCCGCAATTCCTCTATGATACAACGAACTTTGTCACTCCCTGCTTCTAAGCCAAAAGTTCTGCTTTAAGGCCAGACCTGCTTCGTCTTGATGTACTTGGATGGAGGCCGATGTTCCTCAGGAACGTTGGCTTTCTACTACCCAACGAGAGTGCAAAGTGCACAACCTTGGTGGAAGAAAGTGGTTCTTTCTCCTGGACATCTGGAGCCATCTTCTTTTCCATGATTTCCTACAGTATTAGGAATAGAAGCGAACATTAGAAAAATAGCAAGCAAACTACAATCATATCGTATACAATTGAGAGATCAAGGTATCATTGAATTTTACGAAGATGAAAAGTATTCAAGAGGACTTACAATTGCTTCCTTCACATTCTAAGTGTAGCCATTTTTCCGGTTGCAATGCATCTTTTTGAAGAGTTCGAAGGCATCGTCCTTACCGTTGCACACAACCTCATAGCTACGAGAACCTGTGACAGCAGGGTACAAGACTTTGCTCCTATTGAGCTTGTTTTTTACACAAGTACTCTACACAAGCAGAAACCATACAGTATAAGAGGCGGTTCCAATCAAACAGTTGAAACACATGCGGTAACAGTATAAGAGTAAACAAAGAGTGACCTGTTTCCTGGAAAGACTAAAATGCCTTTAACTATAACTAAATGAAGTACTTAAGAAATAACTTTAAGATGCAAGATAAGTAGAGTTGTTTTTGGGTTTTTGGTTGAAAAAGGTAATTTAAAGTAAAGAAAAACTTAATGCAGAAAGTAAGAATCACGTGTGTAATAGAACTTTGGAACTATAATAGGGAAAAGGCGTTCTCAGGTAGTAGTGGATACACCGCTAGCAATTTAGACTAAGTAATCAAGAGTATTATAATGAATATTCTCATAGTGTGTATGTATGTGGGAGGAGCTCCATATATGGACGATTTGCCAGTAACCGCTGCACACATCGTCCTCATAACCACAAGAGACAGTAACCGACAACCGTCGCATTACCGCACTATTAAGGGATTTCTCCCATGGCATGGACATGGCTTGATGAGTTCTCCTTGATTCCCCAAGTTAGTACGTAAAGAATGACAATGGCTTTATAGTCATAGTAAGCGCTATCATTCCTCCGTCTACTAACAAGTAATCCCCTCTACCAAGTCCCCATAAGAGGCAAATATTAAGGGGGTGCACTTCTGCCCAACATTAGGATGAAGACAATTAACACGTACACATAATGATGTATAACATAATAATCTCTATCTCATCTCATTCATATGCTAGGGTTTCTCCATCTCACCAAGAACTATAGATCTACTCAGACATGGAGGCAATCAACATCATGGCGATGGTAATGGAAACAATCATAGATGAATAGTACTTGTATAAATCCACAACGAGTATAGGAATTACAACAAGATCTAGAAAATATGTAGATGGGATGGATGAGGATGGTGGCGATGTAGCGGTGGTTGATGAAGATAGATGCCTTAACCTCCCGGATCTACGTAGGATGAAGATGGATCCCTGGCGGATGAGTTCCCCCTCCAGATGCCTTCCGGAGGTGAGGTTTTCACGATTTCTGGGTGTTCTATATGTCGTCTCCTCGAACCAATTGCACGGGGTGAAATTATTTGACGAGGCGGAGGCGACGCCAACTATACAGTCGGAGCTATACGAGCGGAAGATTTGTTCCCGCCTATAGTTGGTCATTAGGCCTCTGCCTCCCTTGTTCGCTTATGGTTTTCTTGATGCAGCCCGTCCTACGGACGCTTCTACATCTACACCAACAAGTTCCCCAAGTGGACCCATGACTCGTGCCCGAGCTAAACTCCTACAAGCTAAGGTGAACTCACTCCTCTCCTCGTGCCAATTTGATACCTCCTTGGATGGGATGCTACTTCATACCTCTACTCTATGCATCATCAGGTACGAACCCCCGTCGCGTCGACCCACGAGCCCTGAAGCTGCACCTGAGCTGAAGCTGCCAGAGCCGGAGTGTCCGCCCGACTCTAGCCAGAGTCTCCGGCCCAACCGGAGTGTCCGGCCTACCCCCGCCCCGTCTGGACTCGGACATTCTGTGTGCCAGTTCAGACACTGCCTGGACACTGCCCGGAGTGTCCGGCCACCCCGGACTATCCGGCCGTTCTGACCCGGACTGTCCGGCCTGAAGATGGGCCTGCGAGCCTAGCTGGGCCCAATGGCCCATGTACCCCTCTACTTCGCCCAGAACTCTACGTTAATGCCTGAATTACCCCTGAACTTGTGGTTGGCCTATATATGGACCCCCACCTCCATTGTAAACCATAGGCTTGATATTGGAATTAATGGAAACCCCTTTGTGGATCTATCTAATTCTTGCCTCATGCTCCTTGACCAAGGAGCACCAATATCCCCAAACCTCGTTGGAGTTTGCATTGTGCCTCCGCGTTGTACAAGGCCTAGGCATCGGTGTCCCTTTGCCTAGACGTCAAGATCTCACCGAGTCTCCCATCTCGCCGTGCCGGTTCCAGAGAGAGTCCTCCGCCCGATGCCCATCCTAGGGATTGCGCCGGACCGGTCACCGCCGGCGTGAGCTATTGGTGTTTATCGTGGTTTTGCGTGTGTGTGTTCATCGCGTTCTTCGTGCGTGTGTTCGTCGTGTTCATCCTTCCCTACTTCCCCCACACTCCAACCTTGATTTGAAAGGGAATCGTGAAAGATCGGGCCACCCTAGAGGTTTTCCCTCAACATATTGGTATAAAGAGTTTCGTTGCTCACGATTTCCCCCACAAATTTTTCTTCTATCCACCAAAAATTCGAAAATCCCCACCAAAAACAGCCCATATTTTCCTTTGGATCGATCTCTTGATTTGGAGTGTTATTTGTGGTTTTGATCCGACCAAACCTTGTCTAAGGAGTTGGTACAGCTTTCTCCTGCGTTTGCCCAGCCCGATTTGGCCAGTTTTTCACGGATTTGAGGCCTGAAGGCGAGGATTTCCGCTCAAGAACACGAGCAGGAAACCCGCGCCGGAGTGTCCGGCTCGTACCGACCAGAGTGTCCGGCCCGACCGGAGTGTCCGGCCGAACCAGACCGGAGTGTCCGGCCTGACCAGAGTATTCGACCCAGATAGACCGGAGTGTCCGGCTGTAACGCCAGTTTTGACAATTTTGCCTCATTTTTCGCATTGGCTAATCTCCTTTGTTTGCTTGTGTCCCGTGTGCGTGTCAGCAACTACTAGCAAGCTTCCGCATCATCAACTTCCGCTCTCATCGACACCACGGACCACGAACATCATCCCGCACCACCGACGCCAAGTTCATCATCAAAGAAGGTATAACTTGCGTCACCTTGTTAACCCCCATCTTCCTTTGTGTGTACCTATCCCATGAGAGTGGCTCATCTTGTGTTTGCTTGAGCATTGTGCATTTGTCCTTGGACAGTGAGAGTGCAAGAGCAATAGCAAGTGTGACTAGGTAGCATCAAGGGAGAGCAAAAAAAAGATACAACAAAAAAGCAAAAGAAAAATAGTCTCCCCTTGCAAAAGAGAGTCTCAAAGCTTGTAAGAAAGAGAGAAAGAAGAGCGCCCAAGGCAAGTGCACAAATCCGTTGCTCACTTTTAATCTTGGCAAACGAGCCACGGTCTCTCCTTGCATTGGCACGACAACGAGCTTAGTCTTCCTTAGGACTTTTAGTTTGCTCATTGTCATAGTCGTGTCAATCCCAACTTTCTCCACGTGTGTGTACATAGTCGTAGGTTCCCGTCACCCTTTTGAGTTGTTGACCTTCGCCTTTGACTTGAGTTTTGTTGGATTTTACCCACTTTTGACTATCCCTTTTCTTTTGGTTGGTTCTTTGGCTTTCCACAATCCTAACCTACCACCAACAAGCTTTTGATTGTAAGTTCTTTCTTTAGTGTGAGTTTTCTTTGCATTTCCACTTTACATGCTTATAGCTCTCCCTTGTGGTTTCTAGTTTGGTGCAATCCCCAAGGTGAGGTACAAGGCTAACACCACCATATTCCACTTCCATATACAATACTAGTGTGTTTTGCATGATGGATATGCATGGTGAGACGAGCCAACCACCTCCCCAAGAAGAAGATCAAGGTCCGTACATGACGCGCGCAAGTCACTTTATCGTTCGACAAGAGTTCCGTGAACGTTGCCAAGCCCATGTGACGCGACAAGATGAACAATTTGGCGAGACGCAAGCCGAGTTCAAGAACATCGACAACCGCTTCGACGGCCTCGAACGACAAATGCATGCAATGCATCACAACTTCGGCCACCAAAATGAAGCGCTCCAACGCTCCGTCGCCGAAACAAATGACAATCTTCGACGCCTCAACGATAGCATGGCAAGACCACATTGACGCGCATCAAGCTCGGCAAGTTCTTCGCATCGTCATGCACCTCTTCCACAAGATCTACATCAAAGTGCTCAAAGACGAAATGATGCCCCCGTGGTTGAAGATGGAATCTCTTCGAACTATGTACCTTCCCCACGGCATGCTGCAATGTCAAGCTATGATGGTGACCTCTCTTCAAGGCCACGAGCAAGGAAAGAAGCACACCGTCATCACGCAAGGGAACTAGTGATCTGACAAGAGCAACCACAAGAGGAACCGCAAGTCTACCACCATCGACCGCGACACATACTTGACACAACAAGTGATGACTCCAACTTGGAGAATCAAGCTCGACATCGACGTGAAGCTCTCCAAGATCACCCTCTTCATCATCAACGTCATGAACGTCAACAACGACACCATGGTCATCACGCGGCGCCTCCTCCACATTAACAAAACTTGGAGCGTCAAGTGATACAAGTTGAGCGACGCCCACCACGTCAAGAGGCTCATGACCATGTTCTTCGCCGTGCGACCCATGTGCCTAACCAACATCACCAACCGAGGAACGAGCCTCCTCTTCGTCATCAACCGCGTCAAGAGGCTCCACACCTTCGCCACCATGAGGCTCAAGCGCCTCAACCACGTCAACAATCGTGCCAAGAGCAAGAGAAAGCTCCTCAACAACAATATCAAGAGCAAGCTCCGCAACAAGGACGTGAGAACCAAGTTCCACCTCCCCAACTACAAGATCCTCAACAAGGTCACCAAGCTTGTCGCAATGACCACAACGATGAAGAAACTTTTGGCAAGCTCAAGTTCACAATGCCCAAGTTCACCGGATCCAATGACCCCGAAGAATACCTCTCGTGGGCACTCAAGGCCAAGCTGATATTGTGTATTCCATCATGCTAAATGAACCTATGAGTATGAGTTGTGCTATGGATAAGATTTCTGAAATTTCATTTCTGAATTCTAGCACATATTCTCCTTGTTTCACTTTCAATCTGATTGGTGAATATAGCATGCATGAAAATTTTCTTGTGGATCACATATGCATTACTTGTGATAGAATCGCTGAACTGAAACATGTTGTTTTCAGCCATACATCACAAAATGTTTGCTATGGGACAATAGCTCATGTTCCAGATATTATGGAAATACATTCTGGTCTAGTTGATATATTGCAACCAACACATGTAATTTTACCTATGTTGGATTGTTCTAATCTTGCTAGAATAGGACCCAAGTTTTCATATTCACTATGTTTGTCCCAAAAGTCTTTGTCTAGTTTTGTTACTACTTTAGACTTCCTTGATATTTGCAAATTGAGTTGCATTTTACATACTGGACAACATGATCACGTTCATAATAATCAGAGTAGCGCAGTTGAAACATGGCATGAATCAATTTGGTTTTCACACATACTGAATTGGTTTGATCTTGTGCACAAATTTGATCATAGATCTTCTTTGCGAAAACTCAATTTAATATTGAAGAACAAGACTATCTATTTAGTTGTTTTTCACCATGATCATGATTATTTGTACTTCACTTATACCTGCAATATAAGTTGCTTGATGTATACCAGACATACTTTTCATGTGAACAACAATAATACAACATGTTATATATATATATATACTTTGTGTACACGTTGTTCTTTTTGTTTCTTCCACTTTCAACTTACCCAACGTCGAGGATGGCTTTTCTTGAAGAAAGGGAGGATGATGAGGATACAATCATGGATCATGCTGATTTCGAGTGTTTGAACTTGAAAGAAATATTGAGCCTCATTGAAAAATATCACAAGGTGAATTCGTTCCTAGTTGGACATGATACTTTGATTTATAAGAGCTTTATACTACCTAAATCATGGTGTTATTGTTTGACTAGATTTGGCATCTATCGGACTAGTGCCAGCGGGAGGAGAGGGAGGAAGGCGACCAAGAGATGGAAGATGCATTAGGAGGCAATAAGGCAAACAAGCATGATCAAGAGAGATATGTGGCGCGCCAGGACACTTTTGAGGTGCACCACGACATATGGCATGCGCGCCAAGTAAGCCGGACTCATCTATGGGTCGGTATGTATCAGTTTGAGTCGAACCGAGTCAGTTTGGGCCAAGTTATGGCTGTTTTAGGCCCGTTTAGAGGGGAGGACGCCCCAGCCCTCATATAAACCTCCGTAGCCGTCACTAGTTAGGTTTGAAGACCACGTTAAAATATTTTGGAGTTGTTTCTTTCATAGAACCTCTGGAATTACCCTGTGTTCGAATCTGCCAACTATAATTGAGTGTGATATGTTGTTCCATTGGGAATTAGTAGATTGCATACTACCATTCGTGGTCACGGCTGCGTGCGCAAGAGTGTGGTGTTGTGAATATCCTACAAGGTTCGAGAGCTGTTGCATTGGCATCAGGGATCGAGCGGGAGAGATCATAGCTACGCACTAGTTATCTATCATCCACCATCACCATCGACAAGAGCTTGCTGAGAAGATCGGGCCACCCCATATCATGTCTTAAGACACTTGTTCTGCATCAAGATTGTTACAGACCGTTCGATCGGGGCGCTTGGACGATTGGGATGGTTCTTCGTAAGAGCGATCCGCAAGTAGGATGTTCTATGACATGATTGGCCATGCTTACCGTCCGACTACTCTAGACAAACTGACAACACCACGCGCTCCCACTTGCTAGTGTCACATGTTTTGTGGGCCCACCTACCAGTGTCACGTACCCTTTACTTCTCTTTCTTCCCCTCTGAAAGGGTACTTATGCCCTTCCTATTATTTTGATGTTTGTTGACAACACTTGGATAAGTTTAACCTGTTGTTAAATGTTGCAGGAGATATCAGATAGTCGAGAGTTTTTGCACTGAAGGAAAAGAGCTCCCCTGGATCATGTCTGTGCTAGAAACATGTCCCAGCCGAACTGTCCGGCTGATCTTCGCCGGAATGTCCGTCCCAGGCCGGACTGTCCGGTTGGATCCGGCCGGACTTTCCCCCCTGGGATGTGGGCGTCTTCCCCGGATAGTCTGAACACCATATTGGACTCCATCCGGACATGGTCCGGAATCTGGCCGGAATCTTCTCTAGCCGGAGTGTCCGGTGAGCTTGCCCTAGAGTGTCTGGCCCTGGGGGCTTATCGATCAGTCTGGACATTCTGTCTGGCTCATCGGACTCCACCTGGACTCGGTGCGGACACTAGGCGGAAACTTTGCCAGGCCGGGGTGTCCGGCTGGTGTCACCCGGAGTGTCCGGCTTGTATTTACCGGACTGTCCGGTGTAAGTGGCTCCCAACAGCTCTAATTCCAGGGGCCCTATAAATTGAGAGTGTTCTTCTACCTTGGAAGCTGCTCTTCCAGTTCAAGAAAAGCATCACCATTTGAGCCACCAAATCCACAAGAACTCTTCACTCAACCATCCAAAGTCATTGATCTTTGGAGAATCGAAGGAGGAGGCCTTGATCTACTACTTCACCAAGAGAGATTTCCATTTCCCCCTCATTCACTTGAGGGCCCCTTGTTCTAGGGTTTCCTTGGAAACCCTAGCTTGTGATTTGGTCTTACAAGCTTGTCTTTGATTGTTTGACAGCTTGCTTGTATTCGGGAGCCTCCAATTAGGTTATGGATGTGTGCCTCGAACTTGTTGTAAAGGTGCCGGCTTCCACCTCGAAGGTTGCCGTTATAGTGGAAGAGGTGAATCGAACCCTTTGGGGTGAGGTTCATCGGAGAACAAGGGAGGCCTCTCGTGGCATTGGTGGTTTGATACCACCCCCTCTCCAAACGTAGACGTACTTCCCCTCAAAAGGAAGGAACTACGGGAAACAAATCCTTGTGTCTCCGAGCGCTCCACTTTGGTTACCTCTATCCTTTACCACACTTTACTTCTCTAGTTCTTGCTTAGTTCTTGTGCTAGTTGACATATAGGTAAATTCACCTTAGTTGCATAATCTAGAGAATTTACCTTTTGTGTCAAACCCTAATTTGATTAAGAGTAAAAATTGGAGTAGCACCTATTCACCCCCCCCCCTCTAGGTGCCCATACGATCCTTTCAATTGGTATCAGAGCTCTTTATTATGGCCACCACCAGGGAGGGAGAAAGTGAGGATAGCCATTCGGTGACCATGGTAGATCTCAAGAAGTTGGAAACAAGCTTGAGCTCTACCTTGGGCAATGAGATCCAACAATTGCGTCAACTCATTGAGCAACTTGTTAAGGACAAGCAAACCTCACCTCCTCCCTCTCTAGAGGAAACACCACCTAACCCAAAGGCTAAGCCTTTGGAGGAAGTGGCGGGGGATGAACATAATTCCACTAACTCCACCACCAAAAAGGGTGATGGGAAAGAAGAGTTCCATGCGGTCCCCGGATGGTACTCTCCCGACCCTCCCATCCCACATCCACATATAAATAACAAAGGAGACCCACCTAAGTTATCTGCACATTCCTTTGCTCAATGGCAAGTTTTAATGAAATCTCATGTACACAGCTCTTGCATTGATTTGTGAAACATTATTGAATAAGGACTCAAAATTGAGGATCCAACCAACTTGACTAGAAGAGAAGTGGTCAATAGCCAACTCAATGCGACTGCCTTGCACATGATTCAACTTGGAGTGGGGCCAAAGGATTTTCCCCACAATGAGCATTACAACACCACCAAGGAAGCTTGGGATGCTCTCATTGACTTGTTTGTTGGCAATGAGAGTATGAGAAGAAATAGATATGATGCCTTAAGCAATGAGGCCAAAGGGTTCTTTATGAAGGATGGTGAGGATCATGAAGACATGTATCGAAGACTCAAATCCACAGTCACCGCCTTTAGGAATGTTGGTGCCTCTCACATTGATGATGCTTGGATCAAGAGGAAGTATGTGAGTGCACTCATGCCTTTTGAGCCTACTAACTTGAAGAGTCTCCAAGGAAGACACAATTACCATCTCATGACCTCCAATGAAGTGATGCAAGAGATGGCCGCCTTCAAGGTCGCTGCCAAGAATGCCAAAGACGCCCGCGCTCGTGCCATTGGAATGAGTAGCGGTGTCAATCTTGCCTTTAAGGCCAAGGTTGTGGAATATGATGAAGATGAAGGAAGTGATGAAGGACTTTCAATGAGCCATCCCGAAGATGTCAAGGTAGCTCATGGTGAATACATGGCCTTCTATGCAAGAAACTTTTGGAAAGATCCCGCCAAAGCCAAGATGGAAATGCAACGAAGAAACAACCCCAATGGGAGAAGAGATAGTGGTTCCAAGTTGAGAACTTGCTTCAACTGTGGTGACCGCTATCACTTTGTTGCAGCTTGTCCCTATGAGAAAAGAGAAGATCATGGTGGTAAACTTGTGTTGAAGAAGACCTCCAAAGCTCCCTACAAGAAACCCTTCGTCAAGAGGAACTCAACCAACAAGAAGCCGGGAGAAATTTCTTTGATCACACATGAAGAGTTCTCCTCCGATGATGATGAAGAAGAGGAAGATGAGGATACACCAAGTGGTGTGGCGGCTCTTGCCACCACCTCTACTCCTTCATTCTCACTCTTCGACTCTCCAAATGAGAACCTCTCCAACAAGAACGTCACTTGTCTTATGGCAAGAGGAACGGAGGTATTATCATCATCACACTCCACTTCTTTAATCAATGATGATTTTGATGATGAGTTATCTCTTGAGGTCAAAAAGGAACTAGTTGCTTTTGATGTGTTCATGAATAACTTGCAAGGGGAACACAAGAAACATGTTGTGGACCTCTTAAATCAACTTTCACACACACAAGAACTTCTAGATGAGAGATGTCAATTAGGAAGAGAGCACATGATTGAGATATAAGCTCTTAATAATGCTCTAGAAGAAGAACAAGAAACTAGAATATCTCTTAAAACTAAACTAGAGGGCCTTGATGGTGCTAATGATCTCATTATTAATAAACTCATCAAGGAACGAGATCATGCTATTGCTAAATACAAAAAGGCTAAAAAGGATAAGATTGAGTTTGGTGTTGTTCATGGAAAACTTGCCGAGGATTTTAGGACACTTGACAAGGCCCACAAGGCCTTGGAAAGTGAACTCTTGTCACTCACAAAGTCTCATGAACAGCTTCAAACTCAATTGATCAATACTCCCTCACCTAGTACATTCATTCCTTCTAGTTGTACAAATACTCTTGAAGAACATGCTAGGTTGAAGAACAAGCTAGCTAAGACCTCCTTTCCCAAAGGAAACAAGTCTATTGATGACCTCTTAAACAAGCAAAGGTCAAATGGTGAAAAAGGGGGCATTGGCTTTGTCTCCAAAGCCAAGAAGAAAAAGAACAACAAGAAGAAGAAGGCCAAGCCCGCCCAAGAAAAGAACAAGGTCATTGTGGGAAGTAAGACCACAAGTGGAAAAACTATGTCTCATGATGACTGCGCGGGAAGTGCTAACCCTCACTATGTCTTAATGCGTGATAATTATGGTGATGTGTATGCAAAATATGTTGGCCCATTTGAGGTTACATTGCATGGTCTATTTGGGTTCCCAAGACCCTTGTTGCTAACAAAAGAGGACCCATTGAAAAATGGGTACCTAAGAACTAGTTTGATCTTTTGTAGACCTATGCTTCCGGAGGGTCAAAATGGGTGCTTGATAGTGGATGCACAAGTCATATGACCGGAAGCGCGTCTAGTGTCAAGGAATTGAGACCAAATGTTGATCAAATATCCGTGACATATGCCGACAAGTCAAAGTCTAAGGTAATGGGTTTCGGCAAAGTTCTGGTTGCACACGATATCACTCTCGTGGACGTCATGCTTGTTGAGACCCTTGGTTATAATTTTACTTTCAGTCCATGCTCTAGGAAAGATGGGTTTTGCCGTCTTTATTGATGTTGATATTGTGATCCTCTTGTGGAGCAAGTCTCTAAAGGTTTCTTTCGTTGGGTACGTCGAAGATGACTTGTATGTGGTGGACTTCTCGGGGAAAACCACAACAAGTCCGATGTGCCTATTCGGAAAAGCCGACGTGGGTTGGCTATGGCATCGCCGCCTAGCCCATGTCAACATGAGAACTTTGCAAAGTCTTCACAAGGATGGTCATATTGTTGGACTAAAAGAAAATGTTTGCTTTGCCAAAGATTGTGTTTGCAGGGCATGTGTTGAAGCAAAAATGCATGACTCTCCCCACAAGCCAAAGAACTACATCAAGTCAAAGAGGATCTTGGAGCTCCTTCATGTGGATCTCCTTGGTCCTCCCTCTCATGCAAGCCTTGGTGGGAAGAAATATTGTCTGGTAATTGTTGATGACTACTCAAGATACACTTGGGTATATTTCTTCAAGCTAAAAAGTGAGACCCAAGAGAACTTCATTGACTTCATCAACATGGCTCAACGCCAACACAATGTCCCGGTATTGACAATAAGAAGTGATAACGGTACCGAATTCAAGAACTACACATTGAATGGATTTCTTAGTGATGAGGGAATAAAACATCAATATTCTGCTGCATATACCCCTCAACAAAATGGTGTAGCTGAGAGGAAGAACCGGACTCATTGATATGGGAAGGACCATGTTGGCGGAGTTTAAGTCTCCATACAATTTTTGGGCTGAAGCCATCTCCACCGCATGCCATGCTTCAAATCGTCTCTACCTCCGCAAAGAATTGGTCAAGACCCCTTATGAAATACTTACCGGTAACAAGCCCAACGTCTCATACTTCCGGGTGTTCGGTTGTAAGTGCTTCTATCATATTAAGGGTATTCGTTTGTCCAAGTTTGATTCCAAAGCATTAGAGGGTATTTTTGTTGGTTATGGTCTCGAATCCCACACTTATAGAGTCTATGACATGCTCTCTGGAGTTGTCATAGAATCTTGTAGTGTGGTGTTTGAAGAATATGATGGTCCCCAAGCGGGGCGTGTTAATGTTTGTGCTGTAGATGATGAAATGCCTCAGGATGCCATAGGAAGAATGGGTGCGGGTTTCATCCGTCCTATTGAGGAACCCCTTATGGCGGATCGAGAAGAACTATGCTCTACTCAAGTGGAGCCCTCATCTTCACAACATCTATAAGCTCCGATCGAAGGGGACAATGACCCACACCAAGAACAAGTTGTGGACCCTCAACCCACTAATCAAGAAGATGCCTCCAACCAAGAAGTGATTGAGTCTCCGTTTGCTAGAATGTCCAGTGGTGCTAAGGCCATTACACAAGGAAGATCTGTACAAACTGCCATAAGAACAGCTGAATACCTAGCCAGTCGTGGGCTTGATCAAGACCAAGGTCAATCTCTGCCTCATGTAGAAGAGGATATCTCCAATGATGATCAAGGTCAAGTTGATGGTCATGACGAGGACCAATATGATGAAGTGATTCCCACAAGAAACAACAAGGAAATTGAAACTCGTCGCCAAGCTAGAATGGATAGAATTTTGGAATTAAGAGACCACACTCTTGAGAATGTGGTAGGAGATGTAAGAAGAGGAATATCTACTCGAGCACAATTGAATAACTTTGGTGAACACCAAGCACACATTTCCATGGTGGAACCAAAGAAAGTATGGGAAGCTCTTGAAGATTCGGATTGGTTGGATGCAATGCACAAAGAGCTCAACAACTTTGAGAGAAACAAAGTATGGAAGTTAGTGGAGAAGCCAAAAGATTGCCGCAATATCATAGGCACCAAGTGGATTTTCAAGAACAAGCAAGATGAACATGGAATTATGATAAGGAACAAGGCAAGATTGGTTGCACAAGGGTTCTCTCAAATGGAGGGCATTGATTATGGAGAGACTTATGCACTTGTGGCTCGCCTTGAGTCCATCTGTATCCTTCTTGCTTATGCGGCACATCATAAATTTAAACTACAACAAATGGATGTAGAAAGTGCATTTCTTAATGGTCTATTGCATGAGTTGGTATATGTGAAACAACCTCCAGCGTTTGAGGATCCCAACTTCCCAAACCACGTCTACAAACTCGATAAGGCACTCTATGGGCTCAAACAAGCCCCACGCATGTGGTATGAGCACCTTAGAGAGTTGTTAGATCGTGGGTTTGAGGTTGGGAAAATCGATCCCACTCTTTTTACTAAGAAGGTCATTGGGGAACTTTTTGTATGCCAAATCTATGTAGATGATATTATCTTTGGCTCCTCTAACAAAGCTTTTAATGATGAATTCTCAAAGCTTATGACTGACAGGTTCAGGATGTCTATGATGGGAGAATTGAGAGTTTTTCTTGGCTTTGAGATCAAGCAAGTAAGAGGAGGAACATTCTTCAACCAAGCCAAGTATACTCAAGATATGCTCAAAAGATTCAACATGAAAGACCTAAATGGAGCTCCCACTCCCATGGCAACAAAGACTCATCTTGAACTAAATCCAAATGGTAAAGTTGTGGATCAAAAGGTATATCGATCCATGATTGGCTCTTTGCTTTACCTTTGTGCATCTAGACCCGATATTGTGTTGAGTGTAGGAGTGTGTGCAAGATATCAAGCGGCTCCTAAAGAAAGCCATTTGATGGCGGTCAAGAGAATCTTTCGATATTTGGTTCATACCCCAAACTATGGTATTTGGTATCCTAGGGGCTCAACTTTCTCTCTTTGTGGGTACACGGATTCGGATTGGGTTGGTGACAAGGATGATAGAAAATCAACCTCCGGGGCTTGCCAATTCCTTGGGAGGTCCTTGGTATGTTGGTCTTCTAAGAAGCAAAATTGTATATCTCTTTCCACCACCGAAGCCGAGTATGTGGCAGCTGCTAGTGCTTGTACACAATTGCTATGGATGAGGCAAACTTTAAAGGAATACGGTGCCCATTGTGACAAAGTGCCTCTTCTATGTGACAATGAAAGTGCTATCAAGATTGCATATAACCCAGTGGATCATACAATGACAAAGCATATTAAGATTCTTCATCACTTCATTAGAGATCATGCTGCCCGAGGTGATATTGAGCTATCATATGTGTCAACCAAAGACCAACTTGCCGATATTTTCACGAAGCCACTTGATGAACCAAGGTTTTGTTATTTGAGGAATGAACTAAATATCGTGGATTCTAGGAGCTTGACTTGATTACCTTGCATACTCACCTATGTATTGACCCATATTTGGTGTAGGTGCAGGCATGGTGATAGGGGGAGTGCGGTCCTAATACATTGGACTATCCCTCCCCCCATAATGCCAACATTAATAAATTCAATACCCTTAATATCATTTTGTGATATGTGAGTTTCATTGATGAGTAGTGGCTATGAACCCAAGGATAATTCTTCACGGTGTCATGCCACAAACTCTTACATGGTGGCCTCGGCCATCGCCCTCTTCATATTGAAGAGTTGGTTCTTGGTTCGTTTGATTTGAAACTTAATTTGACATCTTCTTGAATATCAACGTTTTCTTGGTTCTTCACAGTACATCATCTGAATCCCAGGCCTATTCTCATCTCTAAACATGCTCCTCTAGCCACACAGTTGTCCACTACTTGAAACTGCGGTTTTTTGGTCACGGGGGGCCGGACTGTCCGCCCTGAACCAACCGGAGTATCCGGCCAGACCGGACTCTCCGCTTGATTCACTCCGGACATTTCGGCCGGGCCGGACACTCCGGTGCATATCACCCGGACACTCCGTCCCCGGCAGTTTCCAAATCGTAAAAGGGGGTCGGGGAGCAGTGGACGGTTCAGTCCTCCTTCTTCCCCCCGAGTCCCTCTTGCTCTCTGCCTGTTGCCCCCGACCAAGGACTCCACCGGGAGGGCTCCTCCACCCCGGATCCAGCCGTTGCTGCCGGCCATTCCCTTTCCTTTGTCGCTGGGATCCATTCCCCTCCGGTGAAGGTCTCCATGGATGCTGGTATAGTGCCCCTCCCCTTCCCCATACCTAGGGTTTGCTCTAGATGAACTTTTGGGGGCAATGGCTTACCTAGATCCACGGATACATCATATTGTGTGCAATACTAGTCCGGGTAGTGGTCCTAGCAATCTCGATCTGCTATGGTTGAACACACTCGAACTGCCCCAAAAATCATCAAGACTCCAGCCGGAATGTCCGGTGATTACGCACCGGAATGTCCGGTCGAGGCGGAGTCTTCGGGATGATTTTGCCGGACAGTCTGGGTGTTTTCAGTTAGTTCAGCTCCTGCATTACTTTAACTACTGCTAAGTGTTTTTATCTTCTGGACAAATGTGCTTACCCCATATGCTATCCTTCTACTCTGATCGCATAGGTAGTTCTCGTCCTCGCCGGCCTCGGGCTACTAAGCAGGCACATCCTCGCAGGTTCCGTGATGAAGAGTTTGACGTTCATGTAGATCCTTCTATGGTACGACAGGCTGCTCGTGACCGTGCTGCAGCAAAACATGAAAAGATCAGAAAACTGAAAAGGGATGAAGCCAAGCGCATGAAGTTTGAAGCATTGACCACTCTGGCAGATTTGGGTACCGAGGAGTTTGTGGAGATGAGAGTTCAGCAGTTCTACTCTTTGCCTCGCACCTTAGATGATGATCGCTTCTGGAGAAATGAACAAGCCCTACTTTTCTCTGAGGTGTTTTGTGGGTTCAGGACTGCTGTGTGCCCCATGCAGTGGTTGGATCTCGCGAAGCTCTAAGCACACAGGTACTTTGAGGACGCTCTTTGGGTGACAGAGAAGATGGGGCTGCACGCCATCTTTCAAGTAAAAGAAGACTATAATGTTGAGTTGGTCCAGCAGTTCTATGCTACAGTGGTCTTTGGGGACACTACGGATATTCCCCTTGAGTGGATCTCTAGCACTACTAGGTGCCGCTCCAGCATGGCTCAGTTTGCACAGGTTCTTGGATTGCTTTTCAATCCCAATGCTCCCAGTGGTCTCAGAATGCATGTACATGGTCAGGCATATGACAAGCAGAGGTTGGCCCCAATCTACTCTCAGAATGGTGTGGTTGGCCAAACCATCAACATTAAGCTCATCTACAACATTTTCCTTCGCATGCTTCGCCATACACTCACTCCCAAGGCGGGCAACAAGGATGAGATGAGAGGTGCAGAAATCAATCTTATGGCACATGCTCACTCTGTGTATACTCATGGTCCAGACCACCAAGGTGGCACTATTGATGTCATGGATTTCATCTATCAGGACTTGTACAAGTACATCACTGACAAGAAGTGCCCTCTGTTTGCTCCCTATGTGATGAAGCTCATTGCTGCTCAGGCTCCAACAACTCCATTGCTCTACACTGATCTTGTTCCACACCTTCCTGCCAAGCTACAGAGGAAGGCTGCCCCCACCACCAAGGCTCCTTGTGGCTACCCCCTGCTCAGGACATATTTGAGGATGATGAGATGGACGCAGATGCTTCAGTCAGTGATGATGAGGAGGTACCGGAGGCTGTGACCCGTGGCCCTCGCATGAAGCATGCCAGCAATGCATATCGCTTCGCCACCTCTAAGGAGGAAGTACACAAGAAGGTGAAGAAGGCCTCTTGGTGGAAGAAGCTTCTCCTATGCCAGAACATTGACATTCGCCATGGACAGTATGCGGCATACAAGGCTAACGGAATATCATGAAGGAACTCAAGCGGATCAACCAGCCCATGGATGTTGATCCCTCTCAGCAGTAGGCATCAGATGTCACACTTTCCTATGGTCACTGGAGTCAAGGTCGTGTGGACTGGTCCATGTTTGAGGACGTGTCTTCTTCTTCTCACCCTCACGGCCAAAGCTCGACTCAGGGTGATCATGATGGTGAGGATGATGATGAGGATGAGGACGAGGATGAGGAGGAGGATGCCGACGACGACTACAGTGGCTAGAGTTGGCTTTAGGACGTTTTAGTTGTGCTCTTTTCCCTTTTTGGCGTCTCGATGCCAAAGGGGGAGAAGCAGCCCCTTTATTAGGTTGCTGCCGGGATTTGCATGGGTACACGAGTGCTTCATGTTATTTCGATTTGCCTCTTTGAAGCCTCGTGTCGTTATCTTACTTTACTTGTTTGAGTACTATGTTGTGTTGAACTCAGTTATGTGTGTTGTGACATGCTTACCCGGTTTTGTTAACGACTATGTTATGCCTAGCTTATCAATCTAGTTGGTATTGTATCATGGCATACCTTGTTAGCTACAAACCAAGTGATGATGTGATCCTAGGGTGTGTGATTGTATTAAAATGCAAAGCTAAAATTGTCACACATCTAGGGGGAGCCTCACTATATTTTGTATATCTCCTATTGTGAATTTTATTACCTATCATGTTTGCAAATCCTTGGGTTGTCATCAAACACCAAAAAGGGGGCGATTGAAAGGGCACTTATGCCCTTCCTATTATTTTGATGTTTGTTGACAACACTTGGATAAGTTTAATCTGCTGTTAAATGTTGCAGGAGATATCAGATAGTCGAGAGTTTTTGCACTGAAGGAAAAGAGCTCCCCTGGATCATGTCTGTGCTAGAAACATGTCCCAGCCGGACTGTCCGGCTGATCTTCGCCGGAGTGTCCGCCCCAGGCCGGACTGTCCGGTTGGATCCGGCCGGACTTTCCGCCCCTAGGATGTGGGCGTCTTCCCCGGACAGTCTGAACACCATATCGGACTCCATCCGGACACGGTCCGGAATCTGGCCGGAATCTTCTCTAGCCGGAGTGTCCGGTGAACTTGCCCCGGAGTGTCCGGCCCTGGGGGCTTATCGATCAGTCTGGACATTCTGTCTGGCTCATCGGACTCCACCCGGACTCGGTGCGGACACTAGGCGGAAACTTTGTTAGGCCGGAGTGTCCGGCTGGTGTCACCCGGAGTGTCCGGCTAGGCCAGACTGTCTGGCTTGTATTTACCGGACTGTCCGGTGTAAGTGGCTCCCAACGGCTCTAATTCCAGGGGCCCTATAAATAGGCCCCTTCTTCTACCTTGGAAGCTGCTCGTCCAGTTCAAGAAAAGCATCACCATTTGAGCCACCAAATCCATAAGAACTCTTCACTCAACCATCCAAAGTCATTGATCTTTGGAGAATCGAAGGAGGAGGCCTTGATCTACTACTTCACCAAGAGAGATTTCCATTTCCCCCTCATTCACTTGAGGGCCCCTTGTTCTAGGGTTTCCTAACCCTAGCTTGTGATTTGGTCTTACAAGCTTGTCTTTGATTGTTTGACAGCTTGCTTGTATTCGGGAGCCTCCAATTAGGTTGTGGATGTGTGCCTTGAACTTGTTGTAAAGGTGCCGGCTTCCACCTCGAAGGTTGCCGTTATAGTGGAAGAGGTGAATCGAACCCTTTGGGGTGAGGTTCATCGGAGAACAAGGGAGGTCTCTCGTGGCGTTGGTGGTTTGATACCACCCCCTCTCCAAACGTAGACGTACTTCCCCTCAAAAGGAAGGAACTACGGGAAACAAATCCTTGTGTCTCCGAGCGCTCCACTTTTGATATGGGGTGGCCCGATCTTCTCAGCAAGCTCTTGGCGATGGTGATGGTGGATGATAGATAACTAGTGCGTAGCTATGATCTCTCCCGCTCGATCCCTGATGCCAATGCAACAGCTCTCGAACCTTGTAGGATATTCACAACACCACACTCTTGCGCACGCAGCCATGACCACGAACGGTAGTATGCAATCTACTAATTTCCAATGGAACAACAGATCACACTCAATTATAGTTGGCAGATTCGAACACAGGGTAATTCCAGAGGTTCTATGAAAGAAACAACTCCAAAATATTTTAACGTGGTCTAAAAACCTAACTTGTGACGGCTACGGAGGTTTATATGAGGGCTGGGGCGTCCTCCCCTCTAAACGGGCCTAAAAACAGCCATAACTTGGCCCAAACTGACTCGGTTCGACTCAAACTGATACATACCGACCCATATATGGGTTCGGCCTTATTGGCACGCAGTCCAAACGTCGTGGAACACCTCAAACATGTAATTCTTGGTGCGCCATCTCTCTCTCTTGCTCATACGTGATTTCCTCACTGCATCCTAGTGCGCCTGCCTCCCGCTCCTCCCTCGCGCACTTGTTGATATTGGAAATCAGCGCTTGTCCTTCTTGCTGCAACTCTCCTCCTCCTCGCGCTACGCTTGTGTTATCAATAAACCTGATCATACAAAGATGCATAGACTTAGGTAGTATAAAGTTCTCATTAAATAAAACATCGGTTCAATTAGGAATAAATTCACCTGATAGTCATTATTGATTTGACTCAATATTTCCTTCCAGTTCAGGCAGTCAGAATCATCATAATCCATGTATATATCCTCATCAACTTTGGTTACCTCTATCCTTTACGGCACTTTACTTCTCTAGTTCTTGCTTAGTTCTTGTGCTAGTTGACATATAGGTAAATTCACCTTAGTTGCATAATCTAGAGAATTTACCTTTTGTGTCAAACCCTAATTTGATTAAGAGTAAAAATTGGAGTAGCACCTATTCACCCCCCCCCCCTCTAGGTGCCCATACGATCCTTTCACCCTCGAAGCCACTTTCCCCACTTCTCTCCCATCCTGCCATAGCCACAAGCCGATGGTGCCTCCAGCGATCTCTCCTGCAGCCACCCCAGTCCCCACCCCCTTTCCCCATGGGTTCAAGGGGAGAAGGTGAGGAAACGCGTCATGACGACAACGATGGTGATTTTGATGTGAGTCTTCTAATCTCTAACATTTGTGGCCTTTTATCTATTTTGAGCTAGATCTACTCTGATTACTCATGCACGTATGATGTGTTAGGCCAACAAGACGATGTACGACTCCGACTATCACGGTTTAGTGGAGGAAGATAGTCCTCTGCTATGTGAACATGGATATGTGCCCGCTAAATTTGTAGAGCTCGAAGGACGAAACACATGCAAGGGGTTTTTAGGGTGTCAAGGACATGGTTCAATGTTGCCACGTATAAATTGCGGTATTGTCAAATGGGTAGATCCAGAGTGGCCCAAATCGATGCAGAAAACGCTGAACAAACTATGGGATATGACTGTTGAATTGAAAGAATCCATAGTCAGCTCAATTCTTTAGAGTGCTGAGATGAAGTTATTTGACCATGTTGACACAACCAAGCTTAACCGAGATCTCAGGAGGGTGCAAGACAAGGTTAGCAAAGTCGAGAAGGAGAGGAACGTGACATTGGCCCTAAAGGCTAAAGCAGAGCAAGAACTGACTCTAGCAAGGAGTGAACTTCACCAGGCCAAAGTACTGCAGTTCACAACTACTGGTATTGACAAGTGCATGAGGATAAATGCAGAGAAACAATTGAAGCTGTACAAGGAAGATGCTAAAAGGACAGAGTAGACGATTCGATCCTTGCTATCGCAGGAAGATGTGCATCAGGCTAAGATTAGGAGGATCAAGGAGATGTATGATAACTAGTTCTATTTAGCTTGAGCTCCGTACTTTTTTAATTGTAATAGTAGAACTTGTTGACCTAGCGATCTGAACTAGTGGTCTCGGAGTCCTGGAAGAAAAAAATTGGTTGCCAGTTAATCTATCTTAGCCCTCCATTACTTCCTTTTGTCTGATGATGGTGGTATTCTGACTTTGGTGGTTTGTTTAAACGTAATCTACATGGATTCTACTGCATGCAAATGACGCTGCCACAATTTATAAAGTGGAAGCAACCCGTACACCCTGTTACTAGATGATGCAGCCCGTCCTACGGATGCTTCTACATCTACACCAACAAGTTCCCCAAGTGGACCCATGACTCGTGCCTGAGCCAAACTCCTACAAGCTAAGGTGAACTCACTCCTCTCCTCGTGCCAATTTGATACCTCCTTGGATGGCGTGCTACTTCATACCTCTACTCTATGCATCATCAGGTACAAACCCCCGCCGCGTCGACCCACGAGCCCTAAAGCTGCACCTGAGCTGAAGCTACTAGAGCCGGAGTGTCCGCCTGACTCCAGCCGAAGTGTCCGGCCCAGCCGGAGTGTCCGGCGCAACTCAGCCGGAGTGTCCGGCCTACCCCCGCCCCGTATGGACTCGGACATTCTGTGTGCCAGTTCGGACACTGCCCGGAGTGTCCGGCCACCCCGGACTGTCCGGCCTGAAGATGGGCCTGCGAGCCTAGTTGGGCCCTATGGCCCATGTACCCCTCTACTTCGCCCAGAACTCTACTTTAATGCCTGAATTACCCCTGAACTTGTGGTTGGCCTATATATAGACCCCCACCTCCATTGTAAACCCTAGGCTTGATATTGGAATTAGTGGAAACCCCTTTGTGGATATATCTAATTCTTGCCTCATGCTCCTTGACCAAGGAGCACCAACATCCCCAAACCTCGTTGGAGTTTGCATTGTGCCTCCGTGTTGTACAAGGCCTAGGAATTGGTGTCCCTTTGCCTAGACGTCAAGATCTCACCGAGTCTCCCATCTCGACGTGTCGGTTCGAGAGAGAGTCCTCCGCCCGACGCCGATCCTAGGGATTGCACCGGACCGGTCACCGCCGGCGTGAGCTATTGGTGTTTATCGTGGTTTTGCGTGTGTGTGTGTGTTCATCGCGTTCTTCATGCGTGTGTTCGTCATGTTCATCCTTCCCTCCTTCCCCCGGACTCCAACCTTGATATGAAAGGGAATCGTGAAAGATCGGGCCACCCTAGAGGTTTGCCCTTAACATATTGGTATCAAGAGCTTCGTTGCTCACGATTTCCCCCACAAAATTTTCTTCTATCCACCAAAAATTCGAAAATCCCCACAAAAAACAGCCCATATTTGCCTTTGGATCGATCTCTTGATTTGGAGTGTTATTTGTGGTTTTGATCCGACCAAACCTTGTCTAAGGAATTGGTACAGCTTTATCCTGCGTTTCCCCAGCCCGATTTGGCCAGTTTTTCACGGATTTGAGGCATGAAGGCGAGGATTTCCGCTCAAGAACACGAGCAGGAAACCCACACCGGAGTGTCCGGCTCGTACCGACCGGAGTGTCCGGCCGAACCAGACTGGAGTGTCCGGCCTGACCGGAGTATCTGGCCTAGACAGACCAGAGTGTCCGGCTGTAATGCCAGTTTTGACAATTTTGCCTCATTTTTCGCATTGGCTAATCTCCTTTGTTTGCTCGTGTCCCGTGTGCGTGTCAGCAACTACCAGCAAGCTTCCGCATCATCAACTTCTGCGCTCATCGACACCATGGACCACGAACATCATCCCGCACCACCGACGCCAAGTTCATCATCAAAGAAGGTATAACTTGCGTCACCTTGTTAACCCCCATCTTCCTTTGTGCGTACCTATCCCATGAGAGTGGCTCATCTTGTGTTTGCTTGAGCATTGTGCATTTGTCCTTGGATAGTGAGAGTGCAAGAGCAATAGCAAGTGTGACTAGGTAGCATCAAGGGAGAGCAAAAAAAGATACAACGAAAAAGCAAAAGAAAAATAGTCTCTCCTTGGAAAAGAGAGTCTCAAAGCTTGTAAGCAAGAGAGAAAGAAGAGCGCCCAAGGCAAGTGCACAAATCCGTTGCTCACTTTTAATCTTGGCAAACGAGCCACGGTCTCTCCTTGCATTAGCACGACAACGAGCTTAGTCTTTGTTAGGACTTTTAGTTTGCTCATTGTCATAGTCGTGTCAATCCCAACTTTCTCCACGTGTGTGTACATAGTCATAGGTTCCCGTCACCATTTTGAGTTGTTGACCTTCGCCTTTGACTTGAGTTTTGTTGGATTTTACCCACTTTTGACTATCCCTTTTCTTTTGGTTGGTTCTTTGGCTTTCCACAATCCTAACCTACCACCAACAAGCTTTTGAGAGTAAGTTCTTTCTTTAGTGTGAGTTTTCTTTGCATTTCCACTTTACATGCTTATAGCTCTCACTTGTGGTTTCTAGTTTGGTGCAATCCCCAAGGTGAGGTACAAGGCTAACACCACCATATTCCACTTCCATATACACTACTTGTGTGTTTTGCATGATGGATAGGCACGGTGAGATGAGCCAACCACCTCCCCAAGAAGAAGGTCAAGGTCCGTACATGACGCGCGCAAGTCACTTCATCGTTCGACAAGAGTTCCGTGAACGTTGCCAAGCCCTTGAGACGTGACAAGATGAACAATTTGGCGAGACGCAAGCCGAGTTCAAGAACATCGACAACCGCTTCGACGGCCTCGAACGACAAATGCATGCAATGCATCACAACTTCGGCCACCAAAATGAAGCGCTCCAATGCTCCGTTGCCGAAACAAATGACAATCTTCGACGCCTCATCGACGGCATGGCAAGACCACGTTCACGCGCATCAAGCTCGGCAAGTTCTTCGCATCGTCATGCACCTCTTCCACAAGATCTACATCAAAGTGTTCAAAGACGCAATGATGCCCCTGTGGTTGAAGATGGAATCTCTTCGAACTATGTACCTTCCCCACGGCACGCCGCAACGTCAAGCTATGATGGTGACCTCTCTTCAAGGCCACGAGCAAGGCAAGAAGCACACCGTCATCACGCAAGGGCACTAGTGATCCGACAAGAGCAACCACAAGAGGAACCGCCAGCGCAACCGCAAGTACAACCGCAAGTCTACCACCATCGACCGCAACACATACTTGACACAACAAGTGATGACTCCAACTTGGAGAATCAAGCTCGACATCGACGTGAAGCTCTCCAAGATCACCCTCTTCGTCATCAACGTCAACAACGACACCATGGTCATCACGCGGTGCCTCCTCCACATCAACAAAACTTGGAGCGTCAAGTGAAACAAGTTGAGCGATGCCTACCACGTCAAGAGGCTCATGACCATGTTCTTCGCTGTGAGGCCCATGTGCCTAACCAACATCACCAACCGAGGAACGAGCCTCCTCTTCGTCATCAACCGCGTCAAGAGGCTCCACACCTTCGCCACCATGAGGCTCAAGCGCCTCAACCACGTCAACAACCGCGCCAAGAGCAAGAGCAAGCTCCTCCTCAACAACAATATCAAGAGCAAGCTCCACAACAAGGATGCGAGAACCAAGTTCCACCTCCCCAACTACAAGATCATCAACAAGGTCACCAAGCTTGTCGCAATGACCGCAACGATGAAGAAACTTTTGGCAAGCTCAAGTTCACGATGCCCAAGTTCACCGGATCCAATGACCCCGAAGAATACCTCTCGTGGGCACTCAAAGTCGACAAGATCTTCCGCATGCACAACTATAGCAACGAGAAGATGGTCGCCATGGCTTCGCTAGAGTTTGATGATTACGCCAACCTTTGGTGGGAACAAGTTCAAGTTGCCTGTGATGCAAGACAAGAGCCGCCAATCACAACTTGGCATGACATGAAGGCTCACATGAGATCCCGGTTTGTCCCCGCGCACTACACGCGTGACCTCTTCAACAACCTTCAAGATCTTCGTCTAGGGACAAAGACCGTGGAAGAATACTTCAAGGAAATGGAACTCAACTTGATTCGCGCCAACATTGATGAGCGCATGGAGCAAACAATGGCACGTTTCCTTATTGGCTTGAATCACCCAATCAAGCGCATCGTCGAGTTCCAAACATACAACACCATGGTTGAGCTTGTGCACATCGCAACAAAGGCTGAACGTCAAGTGCAAGAGGATATCAAGTACAACAAGCCCAAGATGTACTTCACCTACAAGCAAGCTTCAACCTCTACACCAACAACTTTAAATGGTAGCTCCTCAAGTACCTCCAAGCCTTCCTTCAAGCCCACACTTCCTCAAGGAAAACTGCCCCCAAGTGGCAAGCAAGCAAAGAGGGATACACCTTTCAACGGTGAATGCTACAAGTGTGGAGGTAAAGGACACAAGTCGGCCGAATGTGGAAACAAGAAAGTGTTGTTCATCCATGACAATGGTGATGAAGAGTACTTGAGTGAAGATGAGTTTGATGCCCGTGTCAAGGAATCAATGGCAAGGCAACGAGTGGAAGATGATCAAGAACTCCTCATGTGTGAGCATGATGCAAGTCCATCGCTTGTCGTCACAAGGATCTTGACCACTCAAGCACAAGAGCATGAAGACCAACGCTCCAACATCTTCCAAACACGAGCCGGCATCAACGGCAAATCTATCAAGGTGATCATTGACGGAGGGAGTTGTCACAACCTTGCTAGCACCGAGTTGTGTGAGAAGCTCAACCTCACCCTACATCCACACAAGCACCCCTACCACGTGCAATGGCTAAGTGACCAAGGGTCCGTGAAGATCAAGCATACCGTATCGGTGTCCTTCGCCATTGGTCCTTACAAAGATACGTTGGAGTGTGATGTGGTTCCTATGACAGTTTGCCACATGCTTCTTGGTCGACCGTGGCAATTTGACAAGGCTGCTCAACATGATGGTCGCACCAATATATACACCTTCAAATGGCTCAACAAAACATGTGTTTTGCAACCAATGACTCCTAGCCAAATAATTGCGGACAATGCAAAGGCTTTAGCGAGGGCGCAAAGCACAACACCTACTTGTGAGAAGAGCGGTGAGAGAGAGAACCACCTCATAGTGAGTGAGAGCCACAAGCCAAATTCGAGTGGAAAAACTAAGAGTGTTCCACTTGCCACCAAAAGTGAGATAAGAGATGTTCGGAACAACCCATCCATCTTGCACTATGTCCTCCTTTGCAAGGGACTAGCGTAAGGAACTAATGAATTAACCAATGTTCCTCCATCTTTGATGAATGTTTTGCAGGAATTCAAGGATGTGTTCCCCGAAGAGCTTCCACATGGACTACCTCCTCTTCGTGGCATCGAACATCGAATTGACCTCATCCCCGGTGCACCACTTCCCAACCGCGCCGCTTACCGCACGAACCCGGAGGAGACGAAGGAGATCGAACGTCAAATCAACCAACTCGTCTCCAAAGGTTTGATCCAAGTTAGCACTAGTCCAAGTGCCATACCCGTGATTCTTGTTCCAAAGACGGATGATACGTTACGGTTATGCATGGACTGTCGTCCAATCAATGCTATCACCATGCGTTATCGACATCCCATACCACGTCTCGATGACATGCTTGATGAGTTGTGTGGAGCCACTATTTTTTCGAAAATTGATCTTCGTAGTGGTTACCATCAAATACGCATGGCTGAAGGTGATGAGTGGAAAACCGCCTTCAAGACCAAACTTGGTCTCTATGAATTGTTGGTTATGCCCTTTGGTTTATCAAATGCCCCATCCACTTTCATGCACCTTATGAATCACATCTTGCGTTCTCTCATTGGTAAAAGTGTTGTTGTCTATTTCGATGATATTCTTGTTTATAGCAAACCACTTGAGGACCATGTAACACATGTCAAGGAAGTTTTGCAAATCCTTTGACATGAAAAGCTTTATGCTAATCTTCCCAAGTGCACTTTTGCTAAAGACAAGTTGATTTTTCTTGGATTTGTCGTTTCTTCGAAGGGAATTGAAGTTGATGTTTCCAAGGTAATGGACATACGAGATTGGCCCATACCAACAAATGTGAGTGAACTCCGAAGTTTTCATGGGTTGGCCGGTTTCTATCGTCGCTTTGTGAAAGACTTTTCAACCATTGCTTGTCCCCTTAATGAATTGACCAAAAAGAATGTCACCTTCGTGTGGGGCAAAGCACAACAAAAAGCTTTTGATGAACTTAAAAAGAGGCTCACCGAAGCACCTCTTCTTTACCGGATTTCACAAAAACTTTTTGTAACTACCTCGGTGAATTACGCTCTTAGTTACATGCCTGGATGAACGAAAGTGGTTAAAATAGTACGGTGGGGCCCAGGGCCACTCACGGTAGACCTTTCGGCCGTCCTAACCACTTTCAGATCATCGGGACAAGAACGAGCGGCGTAATCGGCAGGCGAAGGGATGAACTACATACACAAATGAGTATGTATGCAAGCCACATACAACAGTCCTCAGAGCCATTCCATCTAAAAGAAATAGAAATATTGCAACGCCATACGGCAAGATTCAAATATCCTAGATAGAGATAATAATTTAGGATAGCTCCTCATACAACACACATCAGAGTATCAGGCGGAAGCGGAAAACAAGATCCGAGTACGGATAAGAAGAAAATCGGCATAAGATGCCACATAAATAAACACATCCCACCCACAGATCTCACGGATCCCCGTTCCCGGAATCTCTACACCGAATGATCGTTGCCAACATCATCTGTCTCCTCCACCCAGTATCCTTCTTGTGAATACACCTGTTCATTTGAATCAAACAATTTATCGTGTGAGACCCTAGGGGTACTCAGCAAGTCTTTATGCCGCTAAAGGGGACACAACCTGGGGTGACGCAGTTGCAGCAAAAGATAATATCTAGCAATTCTATAGATACTCGCTAACCATCCGCCTAACCAATGATAGACGGATGTCCGTGAATTAAGAACAATAGTTATAACAGTATAATTAACAGATCCATCCTCCTCCTCGCTTACCAACGAGGAAGCGGACGAACAACCCCCATCATCCGTTGGCAGTTTTATTAACCATTCCATGAGTATTGCACTACTTACTAGTCAAGTACTTAGTCAAATTAAAAGCGGTACTTTAGTTATACTTGTCTATGATCGAGAAACTGTGCTCCAAGTCATCCATAACCGCGGACACGGCTTTCAGAAAGATTTACCCTGCAGGGGTGCACGAATAGCAACACACACTCGATCAACCTCGGAAAAACCAAATCAAAACCCAATGAGGCATTCACGACAAAGCAATCACAGGATTCAGAAATATTTCAGGGGGCCACCCCATTAAGCTTCCCGCAACGAAGTTGGCCGGCTCCGAGACGGACCCAAGGTTTGTGTCAATGGCTGTAAACGACTGGGAACCCGAAAATGTGACTGGGCTTGTCGATACCGCGAAAACATTCCACGATCCAAAATAGTACAGGTGCTCCACGCACAATCTTAATAAAGCAGTAACATGGCATAAGTACAGGATAGTAATAAAGCCCCAAACTACTTGTGGCCCCAAGAAATAAGAATGAATCAAGCTCTGGCTCAAGGGGGTCCATAAGGCCTCCCGGATGTGGATAGTGCGAATAGTCAAGGAACAGGAATCAAGTACTCGGGGTCCTACGGGACACAAGTGAGCATGAAAAACCAAATAGCAGATATTGCTCACCGGTGCCTCTTTCATTAGTTATCCCATTACTACTCAGGTTAAGTTGTTTTAAGTACCTCGTTATCCATCAGACACTCACATACCCTACTCATGCTTTTCTACGACTCGCATGGCTCAAACAACTCCTGTAGTAATGGCTCATGGGATGGAGGAACAAGCTTCGGTGGGGTTTAAAAGTAAAGGCTATGCAGTACTTGGGATTCAATTTAATGCAACCGCGACTCAAAGATGCAAGAATAAGATAGAGGCAATAGGTACTATATGTATGCAAGCATGTGGTAGTGCTTGCCTGGCAGCTCAGTTGAAGCGAGAGATGGATCTGGGTAGTACTCCTGTGATTCCTGATAATTCTCCTGCTGGGCGTCTATTCGAAGAAGAACCAAACAAACAAGGGCCAACATAAATAAAGTGCACAAACATATAAATTAAAATGCGACAAGCAAACAAGCATGCCATGATGAATGATGCACAATTTACATGGCATTAAAGTAGCATGGCAAAGGTGAGGTGTGGTTACAAGAATTAAAGCATTTTATTATTTATTTAACCAAGTTTTATTGTGATAAACAGTTCAGGTTTTTAATAATAACATGATGCATGCTTCAAATCAGAACAAGGACTGCATAGATAGAACGGGCTCGTCGCGCTGATCGATTTAGACATATTATTTGCCAAATTTGGAGTTATAGAGTTAAAGTTATTAATTTATTAAGAAAAGGGCATTTTATTGTAATTTTAATCATCTCGAAATTTTAAAGTGTTCAAACAATATTTTGAATGTCATATTTGAATTCCTCACATTTTTCTGATTCCAAAACATATCTTATTTGTATTATTAGGATTTGTAAATTAAAAGTTATTTGAAATCTGATTTGAATTTGAATTTAAATAATTTTGAATTTATTTTGTTTAAACAGCTAAACAGGAAGTCTTTTGTCACCCAGGCAAACCTAGCCACAGCCGCTGACGGTGGGCCAGCTGCTGACTGGGCGAGACCCGCGCGCAAATTTCTTTTTACACCGCGTTTGCTTCTAGCCACTACGACTGACTGGTGGGGCTGGGTGTTGATGGGGCCACACACGCGCGCGGCCAACGGGCGACTGACACGTGGGCGGTCCGAGGAGCGCGGGTTGGGAATCGGCAAAGCGCGGGGGCTGGTTTGCAAAGTTGCACTGGGGCTGGCGAGTGGGGCCGCTGGGGCTGCTAAGGACCTGCGCGTGGTCGACAAAAGTTGCGGGGGTTCTTTTCGCAAAACGGCGCTCGAGCCCTGGACTGAACTGCGCTCTGAATCGCGACACGACCTGACGACGGCGAGGTATTCCGGCGAGGGTGGCGTCGCAACCGCGGCGAGATAGATCTTGCTGTAACAACGAAAAAGAAATAGGGCAGCGCCAGCTACGGATCTTGTTCAGGGAGGTTCGTCGGCGGCGGGCTGTGCTAGACGGGGCACGTCGGGGAACAGAGGGGGAGCGCCAGGCTAGGTCTGTGCATCGGCGGGGCAGCTCGCCAGCGGGGGCCAAAATCGGGCGGCGAACAGCACGCAGAGGGGAGAACCGGAAGAGGGTCAAGGGAAGCTCACCTCGTCCGATTCCCACTGAAATCGGAGGACGGGACGGCCGGAGCAGAGGGGGACGGCGAGGTCGCGGCGGTGGTGTACTGATCGCTGGCGAGGGGTAGGTGCGGGCGTGTTCGGCTTCTCCTCGCAGGTGGAAACGACGCCTCGGTCCACGGCGACGCTTCCCGGCGAGTTCTCGGTCACCGGCTGGGGCGGCAACGACGTCGCGGCGCACGGTCTGGCGGCGGCGTGGTACGGTGGAGAAGGGGAAGGGAGAACGAGCACGGCCGCTAGGGTTCGGTAGCACAGCGCGAGAGATAAGGGCGGGGCGGATCACGTGCTCGGCGTGCCTGCTGACGCAGATGACGGCGGGGGGGAACGGCCACCTGCTCCTCTCCGTCAGAGCAGAGGAGAGAGGAGGGCGAGACGGCGTCAGTCGGAGGGAGAAGAGGAACAGAGCGGGGCGACGGCGCTGAAGCGGTACGGGCTGGGGAAGTGGGCCGGGAGATGGGCTGCGAACAGGTAAGGCTGCTGCTGGGCTGCAGGTAAGGTTTTTCTGTTATTTCATTTTTCTTTTTATTTTATTAACTGTTTTGATTTTTGTTTTGTTGCAGATTCAAACAAACTAAAAAAATACCCCCTTTTGGAAGTTTTTGTAAATTTGAAAAAGAGAGAGAGAGAGCTGGCTTTGGAGTGAGGAGGGGCCTAGTGGTTGGGCACAAGTTGGTGAGGAAAACACAAAAGAGGGAGAGAGGGGTGGGGTCTAAAATTAAATAAAAAGAGGATCCCATATGAACATGCTTGATGGACAAATGGTTTTATTGGGACAAGGAAATGGTGGAGAGAGGTGGAAAAGGTCCCACAAAGTAAGATCCACTAAACAAAGAGAAAAACAAAAGAGCTAAAGGTGGTGATGGTGGTTGCATGGCCCATGCAAAATAATAAATGCCATGATTTATTTTGTGAAAACAATAATACTAATATGGCATTATTCTTATGCATTCCCAAGAAGTGGAATAAGACCAAGCAAAAGAATTTATAGGATTAGATCCACCCCAACCCACATGAGCTAGAATAATTATCAAAAGAAAAGAAAAACAAGCTCATGGGTAATAGGATGGTGGAATTATAAGGTGGTGAAAGGAAAGGCGATGGAGTGGAATAAAAGATATGCCCCCAACTCAACTTGGGCATTTAAACAATATATCAATAACCAGATACAATATCAAAAGGCAAATACAATTAATAATGCATATGAAAGAAGAACCAAAAGAAAAGGGTTTTATATGGTGCTCAAATGCAAGGTGGCATGATGACATGAGCAAGATATAATTATGATGCAACAATTATATATAGGAGGTAGCCATTATCTTACTAGACCAAGTAGCATTACAATTGTTAGACAATTGGGATGCTACACTTTTGAGATAGAGTGTGATGCTAGTGGTATTGGCATTGGAGGAGTCCTTATGCAAAACGGACGTCCTATAGCCTACCATAGCGAGAAACTTGATGGTGCTCGCCTTAACTATCCGATTTATGACAAAGAGCTTTTTGCCTTAGTTCGTGTCCTTCAAGTTTGGCAACACTACCTTTGGCCCAAGGAATTTATCATACATTCCAACCAGGAGTCGTTGAAATATCTCAAAGGCCAAGCTAACTTGAGCAAGAGACACGCTAAGTGGGTTGAGTTCATGGAGTCTTTTCCATACATTGTCAAGTATAAGAAGGGCAAAGATAATGTAGTTGCGGACGCATTGTTACGAGATTTGAAATCAACGTGTTGGGTCTTGAGGAAATAAAATCTGTGTATGCTTCCGATCCGTTCTTTGAACCAATTTTCGCAAAGTGCTCCAATGACAATAGAGTCGATGATTTCTATTTTGCACAAGGGCTTTCTATTTAAACAAAACAAGATATGCATCCCGAAGTCGTCGCTTCAACTTTTGCTTCTCCAAGAATCTCATGGTGGAGGCCTTATGGGTCACTTTGGTCGCGACAAGACATTGGACATGCTCTCCAATCACTACTTTTGGCCCAAGATGAAGCGTGACGTGGAGCGCTACATTCAACGATGCACGACATGTGTTCAAGCTAAGTCGCAAGCTAATCCCTATGGTCTTTATATGCCATTGCCTATTCCTCATACACCTTGGTCCGACATTAGCATGGATTTCGTGTTAGGATTACCTAAATCTAAGCATGGTCATGATTCTATATTTGTTGTTGTGGATTGTTTTTCCAAAATGGCACACTTCATACCGTACCATAAGACCGACGATGCTTCACATGCTGCAAATCTATTTTTCAGGGAAATCGTCCATCTTCACGGTGTGCCAAGGACAATCGTCTCTAACCGCGACGTAAAATTCATGAGCTACTTGTGGAAGACCCTCATGGCCAAGCTCGGCGTCAAGCTCCTCTTCTCATCCGCATCACATCCTCAAACTGATGGCCAAACCGAAGTTGTCAACCGAAGCCTCGGAACTCTCCTTCGTGTGTTGATCAAGAAAAACCTGAAGGATTGGGAGGAATGCATTCCACACGCCGAGTTCGCCTATAATTGAGCCAAGCCCTCAACAACCAAGATGAGTCCATTCATGATCGTCTATGGTTTCGAGCCCCTCACCGCACTCGACATCCTACCACTACCTCTCGATGAGCGCACGAACATGGACGTCGAGAAGCGCGCACAAGCTATGAAGAAGCTCCATGAAGAAACAAGAGCTACTATCGAACAACAAGTCCTTCGCCAAGCTTCAAGGTTAAACAAGGACAAGAAGGAGATGATATTTGAAGAAGGTGACCTTGTGTGGATCCACCTAAGCAAGGACCGCTTCCTCAAGGAATGTGACTCCAAGGTCAAGCCAAGAGGAGATGGTCCCTTCAAGGTCCTCAAAAGAATCAACAACAACGCCTACATCATCGACATACCGACCTCCAAGTACCATGCAAGCAATACATTCAATGTCAAGGATCTCTCACCCTACCATGGAGATGTTCAAGATGATATCCATGAATAGTCGAGGACGACTCTTTCCCAAGGGGGGCAGCTGATGCAGCCCGTCCTACTGACGCTTCTACATCTACACCAACAAGTTCCCCAAGTGGACCCATGACTCGTGCCCGAGCCAAACTCCTACAAGCTAAGGTGAACTCACTCCTCTCCTCGTGCCAATTTGATACCTCCTTGGATGGCGTGCTACTTCATACCTCTACTGTGTGCATCATCAGGTACGAACCCCTGCAGCGTGGACCCACGAGCCCTGAAGCTGCACCTGAGTTGAAGCTGCCAGAGCCGGAGTGTCCGCCCGACTCCAGCTGGAGTGTCCGGCCCAGCCGGAGTGTCCGACGCGACTCAGCCGGAGTGTCCGGCCTACCGCCGCCCCGTCTGGACTCGGACATTCTGTGTGCCAGTTCGGACACTGCCCGGAGTGTCTGGCCACCCCGGACTATCCGGCCGTTCCGACCCGGACTATCCGGCCTAAAGATGGGCCTGCGAGCCTAGCTTGGCCCTATGGCCCATGTACCCCTCTACTTCACCCAAAACTCTACTTTAATGCCTGAATTACCCCTGAGCTTGTGGTTGGCCTATATATAGACCCCCACCTCCATTGTAAACCCTAGGCTTGATATTGGAATTAGTGGAAACCCTTTTGTGGATCTATCTAATTCTTGCCTCATGCTCCTTGACCAAGGAGCACCAACATCCCCAAACCTCGTTGGAGTTTGCATTGTGCCTCCGCGTTATACAAGGCCTAGGCATCGGTGTCCCTTTGCCTAGACGTCAAGATCTCACCGAGTCTCCCATCTTGCCGTGCCGGTTCGAGAGAGAGTCCTCCGCCCGACGCCGATCCTAGGGATTGCGCCGGACCGGTCACCGCCGGCGTGAGCTATTGGTGTTTATCGTGGTTTTGCGTGTATGTGTTCATCGCGTTCTTCGTGCGTGTGTTCGTCGTGTTCATCCTTCCCTCCTTCCCCCGAACTCCAACCTCGATTTGAAAGGGAATCATGAAAGATCGGGCCACCCTAGAGGTTTGCCCTCAACACTAGAGATCCGGGAGCTTCGCCAGATGTAAAGGATGTAGGAGTAGGGAGGTGGTGAGATAGAAGAGCTCAAGATTAGGCTAGAAAGTGGTATTGATTTCCTCATTATCTAGGCATTATCGGTTGCCATTGCTATTTATGTTGTCGTGTCGTTGTGCAGCAGCTGAAATGAGTTGCTGCTTCATGGAGTATAGCAGCTTAAATAATTTATTTTTGTGCCACTAACATTCCATCTAATTTTGAGACCTACTGCCCCTTAGCAATCGACCGGTGCTATGTGTTTTCAGATAGTAGTGGCACAATCACAATTTCGGATTCAGCTAGTGACTCGGCCATTTCCAAACCTCAAGTCGCGATACATTTTACTCCGAGAACATGGGTAGATTGTTTCACCCGACAAATTCCACGCACAGAGCTCCTGAATTTAACCAAATTACATATATAGGTTCAAGTTCAACACATTATTATGCATCTTTATTGCCAACGGTCTTTTTCCCCAGCTTGGGTGCCAAGCTTTACGTCCACTAGCTACTTCATTTCTTGCATTCTTCCTCTTCCTCGGTGCCAATTTTCTTAGCTTCACATACTATGCATCACCAGGACAATCAACACCAGAATCGTGTCCAACATCATCACTCGACTCGTTTTGATTTTCTTCCGGTAGCAAAATGACTGACACGGTAGTCATGTTTCTAACCTTGCGGCGCTGCCTGCCAAAGAAACATGATTGTTGCATAACTGCCTAATATCTATAGACTAAACAAAACAAAAATTATAATCCAGCACAAATATGCGAACTCCAAGATACTTGCTTACTAGGAGCTAATTGAGTTCGAGTGACCACCCTGTCCAAAAATAGCAGGGCGACTCCCAGTTGCAGTAGCTTCCACATCCAGTACATCACAATTCAGTGTAACATGCAAGCCAAAGCATACCTTTTCATCAACTTAATTAGCTGACTTTCACACGTTAGAGGAACCATGATGTCTCGTTCATCTATGAAGGTGAACTTTGAAGTCTGCTTCGGCCCTATTTCAGCATGTTTACACAGAGCATCAACCATACCAGGGATTGTGTAGATATGTGCAGGCGCTTCTTCCATCGTGAGATAATGGTGTCCATACCACTTGCTCTTCAACCTTGCTAATTTAGAGTCGTAGCTGAAGAGGGCTACGTAACCAGGTAAGGGTGGTCCGCGGAGATCCCACTTGAGAGAAAACTATGGAAAAAATATGTTTGTCAGCATTGTGCTAGTAAACAATTCTAGGTTCAATAGCCAGCTAGCAGTTATAGTTAGTGCAATAGCAAAGAGAAGAGTAGATCACCCGCATGTAGCCAGAACTTCTTCCTTGGTAGTAGCATCTACCATCCTCCGTGCTGCTCAGCTCATCGGTGGCGGAGGCGGGCTAGAGCCTCGCAACGGCGACTACGGCATGCGGCATTGGAGCTCGGGATCACCAAATGGGCGCAGCAAATGGGCGCTGGAAGTTAAATGTCCGAAGGGATCGTTCTGCTTGGAGGGTGGATTTCGACGCCGTCGGTGCTAGGGGAAAGGAGAGAGTGGATTTGTGAAATTGGTCAACGCACCAAGCCACTTAGTTCCTCAATTTGCCTAAGATGTTGTCGCGTTGGCGCTTGTATCATGGACGGATTACTGACATGTGAGTCCTGACCGTCTACTTCACGGGGCAGTTTAACGAAATGTTTGAATTTGGTAGAGGTGAGATGAGTTTGCCTTGAAATGGCCCCTCTCGATAGTTGATAGCCAACTTTACGAAACACGGCAATTTTAGGCAACTCGGGCCCCACGATGCACTCGCCTAGCAAATTTGGGGCCGCAAACGAACAAGCCCGGGGTGGGGTGGGGGTGGAGATTGATGAGGGCAAACCTCTAGGGTGGCCCGATCTTCACGGATCTCGTGGTCAAATCGATGGGAAAGCGAGGGGAAAGGGAGAAGGTAGCGGAAGCGGACGCACACCTCGCAAAGAACACGATGAACACACGCAAAACACACACGATACAAGGCCGATTACTCTCACTGGTGGCCACCGGTCCGATAGAATCCTCGCAAGGAAAGATCGGTCAACGTGCTCCCATCAATCCCAAGCGGAGAGGAAAGAACACCTTGGAGAGGGTCTTGACGTCTTGGCAAAGGGACACCGATGCCAAGGACTTGTACAACGAGGGAGGCGCGATGCAAACTCCAACGAGGTGGTGACGATAGTCGATCCCCTTTGGTAGAAGGGGATGAGGCAAAACTAGAGATTCCACAAAGGGGGTTGTCTTTAGTCTATCATCTATGCCTAAGGGATACAATGAGGGGTGGAGGCTCTATTTATAGGCCAGCCACAAGTTCAGGGGTAGTTTGGGCATAAAACTAGGGTTTGGTGCGGAATAGAGGGGTACATGGGCCAAGGGCCCAGATGTTGGCACGCAGGCCCATCGCGTAGGCCGGACACTCCGGGTCGAGTGGGACGGATAGTCCGGGGTGGCCGGACACTCCGGGTAGTGTCCGGGTAGAGTCTGATGTAGCACACAGAATGTCCGTGCCAGGACGGGGCTGGGGTAGGCCGGACACTCCAGCTGGATTCGGGCGGACTCTCCGGGGCGATGACGGCGGAGACTCTCGTTCTAGAGCTGGCTGTTCCAGGTCCATCTTCTTGGGTGACTTGGGGACGATCTTGGGGACTTGGCTGACTTGGTGACGATCTTGGGGACTTGGCATTGTAGATGTAGTAGCGTCCGCAAGACGGGCTGCATCAGCTCCCCCCTTCAAAAAGAGTCGTCCTCGACTCTTCATGCTCATCCTAAGAAGATGATGTCGAGAGACCTTCTTGATCCTAGGGTTCACCATATAGTCGTCCTTGAGAAGCTTGATGTGGCAACTCTTCAATGTTCCTTCACCTTCCATGAAGCCTTCAAAGCTCATAACAAAAGCGAAGCAACACTCAAAGAGTAGCTAATTCATGAAGATTATAGCATGAGTCCTCAAGTAGAAGGAAGTCACCTTATGATGTAGAGATAGCTCATTGAAGGGTAGCCCTAGGTAACTCTCTTCGATTCGTCTTGTCAACTCTTTGTCCATAGAGGTTGACACGTTTGCAACATATGTTTGTGTGTGATAGAGGAGCATGTCATTTGTGGCATGTCCATTCTTGTTCACAACACTATTAGCACAACTCAAGTATAGCAAACGGAATGCATATGCAAGGTCAAAGTGCATGGAAATTGTTTGAACATCATCCAAATGTGGGAACTCAAAAACTCCATATAACATCTTAGTGTGGCACTCAAACCAATTGACTAAAATATTGATCAACATCTTTGATGCAAAGCTAGGAGAATGCGGCAAAAACACATGAGGAAGAATATCCAAAGCAACATCATTATGTGTGCAAACCAACCATTGGAAAGAACAATTGTTCAATATGTTGGATGCCATACACATATCATCAAAAGCCAAAATCATGGGGTATGAGTATCGCAAGCGGAAGCAAAAACAACATGTTTGCAAACAAACCATATGAAAGAGCAAGTGGTCCTTATGTTTGTTGCAACAATAGTACGAGAGACTTGGAAGCTCTCATGACAATATATGCTCAAAATGGCATTATGGTTGCACACAAAACATCGGAAAGAGAAATTGTTCAACATTTTTGTGGCAACACACAAAGCATCAATATCCAATAGCAACGAAACATGGTTGTCACAAGGTGAAAGAATACCATTAACATGCTTGCAAGAAAACCATAGGAAAGAGCAATTGTTCAACATGAAAGATGCAAAGCATGCAAAAGGTATCATAGCTGGGTTCGATCTTGAACTTACTTGGGGGATGGCTCTCTAGAGCTCCTTTTGTCAACTCGTGCTCAACCGAGGTTGACATTCTTGTGCGGGTACCTACACACATCATAGATAAAAGGAAGAACGTGTGTGCATGGTATAGAAATACATCATCCATCATGGCATATCTCTTCTTGTGCACATCATCAATAGTGTCAATCGAGTGTAACATAGGCCCATGGTGAGTATGCAAGTGGGGAACATGCTTATCATGGAAGTCATCCAAATCTCCAAAATTTGAGAAAGCTATGGGGACCATCTCAATATAAACCATATGAGAATTATTTTTGCAAGCAAAACAAGTGAAAGTGCAATTATTCAACTTATTGCAAGCAACGGGAGAGATTGTAAAACATTCATGACAAAACATGGTTCGAGGGGTACCATTGGTAACATCATTGCAAGCAAAACATTGGAAAGAGCAATTGTTCAACAAAGTACAAGCAATGATATCATCAACATAATGTTTAGAGCATGGCATGTCTATGGCAACATCATCACAATCAAATAATTTCACATGCTCAACATTATGCAAAGGCAAAGTATCACATGGAAATATCAATGAAGCATATGTGATATCACAAACATCATCCATAGCATGCCAATCATCACAAGTCATCATGTCCACTAGTGGGATCATGGCATCATCAACACTCTTATGTTTACCTTGTTCATACATCTCATATGAAGTGGGTGTTGTGGTAGTGTTGGCCTCCATGTGGGCGACTTCTTCATCCAATATGGGGATGGCATCATCTTTATCCACCATGTACATCTTATCTGTCGGAGGCATCATCATCTCCAAGCTTGGCGCTTCTTTGTCCATAGAACCTAGCACATCATGAGGAAACACACTAGAGGTAGAGGGTAAGTCATTAGCAATCAAAGTGGTCTCACATGACCTATCAACTACCACTCTCAAATTACTAGGTGTATCATTCATGCCCTCAAAGTGGAAGCACTCAATCTCACATATGGTGGAGTCACTCATCGCACTCTTGTTTTCACTCAAGTGGGCTAAGTGGCTCTCATGCTCACATGGGATCGGTACCACATCATCACTCAAGCATGCATGGGTAGGCTCGGTTCTCTCAACTCCATGCGCCTCCTTTGGTGAAGGGAAAGTCCCATACTCACCATTCTCGACCTTTGTCGTTGCCATCTTGTGGTAGTGGTGGAAGCAGGCTCATGTTGTTGTCGAGAGCGGTGCTCAGATCAACTTCATCACATATGTGGCCTTGGCTTCCTCCATCTTGAATTGTACTCTTGGCGTGAAGCTTAATGACGTGGAGGAGAGCTTGCTCTTGGTGCCCTTTTGGTGGTGGCACGAGTAGTTGAAGGCGCTTTATGATGGTGTCGACGGAGGTCATTGGTGTGCCTTGCCAAAGGTTGATGTAGATGGCACACTTGGTCATCCACATGACGCTCGCGACGATGCTCCTTGTCCTTGGCACTCTTCTTGGTGAGGCGTTGTAATGAGCGCAAAGCATCATTAGTCTTGGCCATCATGCTCATGGTTTTGGCGAAGTTGTTGTCCATGTCGCTCTTGAAGTTGTTGAGGGAGCTTTCGAACTTGTCCATGTGATGGTGGACCTTGGCGCTCTCGAGGTAGAGGCTCCCTCTTGGTCGATGCGACTTGAGGAGGTTGTCGTTGTCGTTCTTGAAGTCGTCCATGCTTGGGGAGTTATTGTTGTTGTAGAACTCCATATCACCCAAGCATGTGGAGCCATTGTCGATGTAGTGCTCCATCATGTCATCCATGCTCGTGGAGGCGTAGGCATGGTGGCTCATCGTGGATTCTTCATAGATATCATCCTTGGGTCCAGAGTTCCTAGACATGATTCACAAGACCAAGTGGTGTATATGGAAGTGGTAGGGGTTAGGGATGCAATGTCAAACCTTACTTTACCTTGGAAGATAGTATTGTGCAAGTGGCAACACTTGAGAGCAATCAAAACCAAGCAAAGTGAAGTTCATGTGGAACACCAAAACCAACTAACTACTAAAAAACACACAGACAAAGCTTATGGTGGATAGGTATGGAAGGTGGCGTGTCCAAGAACAATCCAAAATCAAGATATTGTAATGGTAAGTAAAGAACCACGATGATCACAAAGCAAACAAGTCAATCCACAAGAAGGAATATATACAAGGAAACACACACGGTGGGATAAATGGGACTTGTGCGACGGAGAAAGTGAGCTAAGAACCAAATGATTACCTAGCGAAGACTATAAGCTCGTGTCGCACAAGTGCAAGGAGAGACGCTAGTTCGATTGCACTAAATTGGTGGGCTACAAGATATGCACAATAAGTACCACCTATTTGATGTTCATCGAGCTTGCACTTCCTATTCTATGAGGCACTTGTTTCTTTCTTTCTTTTTTCTTCTTTTTATTTTTCTATTTTTTTCTTTTTTTCTTTTATTTTTCACTTGCCCCTTCCTTGTGCCAACAACTATACAAGATAACTATATAAGATAGCGCGCTCACAACTTTTGCTCGGAATTCTACAAGGTATCAAATGTGCATAGCCCAAGCAATCATAGGAGGAACTAGTCTCAATAGGTGTTTGTTGAACGCAAAGATAGTGTGGCTCACAAAGGGATGCAAGTGGGGAGAAGTCGCGGAATTTTATACCTTTTGTCGCCGATCTTCACCCTTTATTGGTGGATTCCGCCTTGCTCACAGAATTTGGATGGAGTAGATAGCATGAACCACATAGATGATGATGTAGAGCTCTTTCTCCTCTTCAAAACGAGCTAAAGAACACCAAAATCCGAGTTCGTATGCAAAAGTTATGCTCAAAACCGTGAAACAGATTTGCTGTCAGCAGGGGGGCGGACAGTCCGGGGCGCGCAGGCCGGACAGTCCGGCCCGGGCGGAGATTCCGGTCAATTTATGCCGGATACTCCGGTGGGGCGGATACTCCGGTCTGTTTTGGCCGGATAGTCCGGTCCGGTCGATCCAGAAGTTCCAGAACACGAATGGGACGAGTTTTGGCGGAAAAACTCGAACCAAAACCTCAAATTGATGGGGGAAATCAAGGAATTAGGCCATGGAAACGCAGGGGAGGTAGATCAACAAGTTTAGCAAGTAATCCACGGATCAAAACCTACCAAAACGCACTCAAATCACAGATCAATCCAAAACACGAAATTGGGGCTATTTTTTGGGGATTTTTGAATTTATGGGGGCAAAGACCAAATCAAGGGGAAATCTGTGGCAACCAAAAGCTGCTGATACCAGATGATGAGGGCAAACCTCTAGGGTGGCCCGATCTTTACGGATCTCGTGGTCAAATCGATGGGAAAGCGAGGAGAAAGGGAGAAGGTAGCGGAAGCGAACACACACCTCGTGAAGAACACGATGGACACACGCAAAACACACACGATACAATGCCGATTGCTCTCACCGGTGGCCACCGGTCCGATAGAATCCTCGCAAGGAAAGGTCGGTCAACGTGCTCCCGTCAATCCCAAGCGGAGAGGGAAGAACACCTTGGAGAGGGTCTTGACGTCTTGGCAAAGGGACACCGATGCCAAGGCCTTGTACAACGAGGGAGGCGCGATGCAAACTCCAACGAGGTGGTGACGATAGTCGATCCCCTTTGGTAGAAGGGGATGAAGCAAAACTAGAGATTCCACAAAGGGAGTTGTCTTTAGTCTATCATCTATGCCTAAGGGATACAATGAGGGTGGGGGCTCTATTTATAGGCCAGCCACAAGTTCAGGGGTAGTTTGGGCATAAAACTAGGGTTTGGTGCGGAATAGAGGGGTACATGGGCCAAGGGCCCAGATGTTGACACGCAGGCCCATCGCGTAGGCCGGACACTCCGGGTCGAGTAGGGCGGACTGTCCGGGGTGGCCGGACACTCCGGGTAGTGTTCGGGTAGAGTCCGATGTAGCACACAGAATGTCCGCGCTAGGACGGGGCTGGGGTAGGCCGGACACTCCGGCTGAGTCGCGCCGGACACTCCAGCTGGATTCGGGCGGACTCTCCGGGGCGATGACGGCGGAGACTCTCGTTCTGGAGCTGGCTGCTCCAGGTCCATCTTCTTGGGTGACTTGGTGACGATCTTTGGGACTTGGCTGACTTGGTGACGATCTTGGGGACTTGGCGTTGTAGATGTAGTAGCGTCCGCAGGACGGTCTGCATAAGAGATGCTCTAAACATGGAACAAAGGGAGTCGAATCCAACCCGTTTGGGCCTATGCCGACCTGTTAGTACTCCAGTTCCCATGGTGGTGGCCTGTACGATCGAGTTAATTGGATAAAACTACCACAATTGGGACTGTCGGGACGAGTCAATACCACTTTCGGTAATTTTTGCGAGTTAGTACCAACTTTTGGGTCACATCATTACAAATCTGACTAATTCACGCTAAGAGCATTTTGACAATAGTCCTGACGTCTGGGGCCTAGCTGTAAGTGCTGATTTGGTGGCACGTGGCCAAGAGGAGCTGAGGTGGAGGTTGGGCCCGGCTGTCAGTCATATCTTATTTTATTTTTTCTCCTATTTTACTATTTACAGTCAGTGGGTCCCACCGTCAGCCTCCCTATTTATCCCCACCCACCTTCTTCTTCCTCCATCGGCGGCGACATGCCCCTGCCCGACGACCTGCCCCTGCCCGACAGGCGGGATCGGCTGAATGGTGTGGGTGGCCAGTGACGAAGATCCGGGGCAGCCGCGACGGAGATCCGGGGCGCTGGCGGACTGCGCTCGCCGCCGCCACGCTCGTGCCTCGCACGTGCAGCTGCTCACCGGCGCTCGCCGGACTTCATGCTCGCCGCCGCCATGCTCGTTGCCCCGCCTGTGCAGCAGCTCGCTAGACGTCGTGCTCGCCGTCGCCCGCTCGCTGCCCCGCAACGTGTAGCACCTCGCCGGCACACACCGGCCTCCATGCTCAACGCCGCCGCGCTTGATGTCCCGCGCGTGTGCTGGCGATGACGGGGGGCTAGCAAAGGGTGGCAGCGGCACGCCAGGGACGACGAGAGGCTGGTAGAGGGTGGCGGCGGACTGCTGGTGCGGCGGATGGCTGACGGTGGCGACCTAGAGAACCTTGCGGCGGGGGGCGCGCTGGGAAAGGAAGGCGGCGCGACGGGGGTTTGGCGCGATGGCTGGCATGACCTCGTGGCGGGGGGCGCGCACGGCGCGGAGTATCTCGCGCGGGCGGCGTGGTGGGCAACAGAAGGCGGTGTGAGACCTGAGGGAGAAGTCAAAGTGTACACGGCTCTAGTTAGTAGTCTACGTGATAGTTTTTGTTGATTAGTCAGCTCTTCAGATAGGTTTCACCTATCAGGAAGCATGTCAAACTGCTATTAGAAAAAAATTAGTGTGATTTGCAATGCTTATACCTCCGTATTGATACTAACTCCAAAAATTACCGAGAGTGGTACGAGACTCATCCGGCAGGCCAATTGTAACTCGTGTCCGATCCGATGTCCATCGTCGCTAGGCAATCCGCCTTCCTCCGGCTCTTGTCTTCCCTTCGTGAGTCCACCTCCTAATTCGCCTCTCCACCGCCATATTTTTCTCCTGCGCCACCGGATCTCGGACCCCTCTTCCTCTTCCGCCTGGATCTCTGCCTCTGATTCTTCGATCTCTGCTTGCATCTCTACTGCAAGGTGCGATCCGATTGAAATTCCTATGTGTCCGTCCCTTCTGTTCTACAGGGACTTGCTTACCAAATTTGTCCCCTTTTGGTTTGTTATATAATCGATTCCTTGTATCTGGTTGGCTGTTGACAGGAAGCAGTAATGGCGGGGAGGGGGAGCATCGCGTCGAACAGCTCCGCGCTCATCGCCATCATCGCTGATGAGGTGATCTTATTATCCCCTCTTTTGACCGTAATGTTGCTTCAGCTTCCTTCCTTTGATACTTGAGCATCTGTTGAATCCCGAGAACTAACTATTTAGCTAGGAGTTGGTGATGAATTGTGTATGTCTTTTCCCTACCCTGGCAGTCGTCCTAGTGTTGGCCAAATCTTCAGCGATCCCGACTCGTGGTAGGTGATGGTAAACGGTAATATAGCCTTTTATGGGCGTGGTAATGTAGATCCCCCTAGCAAGGATGAGCCGGCCATACTTCCGTATTAGGCATTGATCCATATTGTCTCTGCGGTTACAAAATAGATTACCTTTTCGATCATACAGAAATCGGAAGTTGACTTCTTGCTGTAAATGTCTATTTGTTGTACAGGATTTGACAACCAAAAATATAGTTTGTAATGATTGATCGATGATATCTTATCAATAGGCCCATGAGATGATGTTAACCTTCACAAGAATCTGATACCTAAGCCTTTGCAAGAATCTGATACCTAAAAAGCTAATTTATTGAGAAATTGAGTTCTCCTTAACCTATGAATAAGTGTGACAATCATAATATGTGAATACAAACATGCTTGGATGAAAAGAAGAATAGAAGCAGCAACACTCGACTAAGATACGTCTACCACGATTTGTGTTCTTGATGTAGCCTGAGATTATAAAAATTTCAATCCAAGATACTTCTTCCACCATTTGCGTTCTTGAAGTAGCCTGAGATAATAAAAATTTCAATCTATCAGTTTGGACTGGGATATGCCAAATGGTATACTGCATCTCTATAACTGCCTGAAATTTCGTTAAAAGAAATGTCCGAAAAACACATAATTTACTCTTCTTCCTTAGGGCTAAAATGCAACAGAAGCCAGTGTAGGAACTGAATTCATGAACATTTCCTCTGAATGTTGCTGATTCTAACACTTTCAGTTCTCCAATATGTTAGCAGCCGGATAGTGTAAAGACCTGAAATGAATAAACTATTTTCTACTTGGACCGTCACTTGTCGGGGCATGACCCTCACAAACCTACTGATGTAGCATGCGCGGAGCTACATGGGGACATGGGTGTACAAATGTACACCCATTATTTTTTCCACACGACTTTGATACCTAGAAATATGTACTAAATAGATTAGAAAAAATGAGTAAAATTGTGCTTTTAGGAACTCTGTACACCCATTGCTTGGACACTGGATCCGCCACTGTGATGTAGTATATGGTTACTTGGAAATGAATCATCCTAAAAGGTATATCATGACCTCTATAAAGTAAACAAACAGAAGACATTCCAGTCATCAAAGAAGTGAAAAGTTATATGTGTGTCAATGTTGAATTCCAGTACCCAGTTCTTCCAGGTTAACAAATAATATACTATTACATAACTAATGTACTTGTTGACTTTGTGGGTAATTCGATGTTGCACCTGAATTTTTTAGTTGCCTATGCTTCTTTTCATTCAAGCATGAACCTGCAGTTGGACACACAGTGGATACCAATTTTCTAGGATGGATACATTTGCTTTTCCACCTTTCTGGCCATAAACAACAGCAATCAGCTTTCTGTAGAGCCAACCCTGAAACAATACAGGAAAGAATTAGCAGCTGCTACACACAGTCGTAGTGCAACAAATACTACAGACACAGTTGTAGTGCAAAAAAAACCTAATGTAAGTACTCATAGCATATGCTATCAGCCTATTGCAATCTATGAAGCAACTGTTCAAAGTCACATTGCGACAAAATGTACATGTCCATGATAAGCACAAACCTGGAACTGACCTTGCAATGCTGAAGAACTTTCCCCGCCCGCTTGTCGTGCGGGACGATGCAGAGGTATCTATGTGTTGTTTTGACATTGAGCTTTATTGTTTGTGCAGGACACTGTTACTGGTTTTTTGATGGCTGGAGTGGGCAATGTTGATCTGCGCAAGAAAACAAATTACCTTCTTGTGGATAACAGTACTATCCTGAACTTGCTACATAACATATTGTTAGTCAACAATTGACATAATATCTCTGTAGAAAATCATATCTGTTATCTATGAAATTATGTTGAATCATTACCCACAGTATGTTTGTAGTATTGTCCAATAAAAATCCTCCTCATTGTCGCATTTCTTAGTAGGATTTTACCGTCTTTTCATCTTTATCCCTTTTCTGTTCATTCTGTTAGACAAAGGCAAAACTTTATTCGTTATTGACTGATCTATACTAGCTTTCTCAGTCCTGACCTTTTTCATGTATTTCAAATAATCTGAAATGTCATTTCTACTCCTGTCACATAACTCCATTATCATTTCTTTCTGTGATACTATTTGATACTCTCGTTACATGCACTGATCCTGGGGACTTGAATAAATAGTTTTTTGTGTGTGTTATGTCACAGAAACGACAGTGAAACAGATTGAAGACTCATTTAAAGAGTTCACTGCGAGGGATGATATTGCGATTGTGCTCATCAGCCAATATGTAAGTGAACCATCATTATGAATGCACATTATTTGTTTTCTATACAGAATCAACAAATTGCTTGGTTGTCGGAATCTTGTGAAGTATATATCACCTAAACAAGAAAGAATGAATTTCAGGGTGGTCAACAGTTTTTTTGGTTAATTGGTCCTGATTACTTTCCTTAGACTCAGCTCCGTCGGCTGTAAAACAAAATGAATGAGGCTGTTGAAACTCGAAAGGTCCTATTGTAGTAGATTTACTGTATAATATCAAGGAGAATATAAAGTGGGCGTTAAAATCCGTGCTAGTTTCCCGTGCCTTCAGTAACTTTGCAATCTCCGTTTAGAAGACTTGATTTAGATACGAAAATTTTAACAAAATAATTCTTGTCTTATTATTTGTCACTTACTCCTCAAGTAAGCCTCTATTGCAATTCTTAAAAGTCAACCTATATTTATACTGTAGGCTCAGCAGTGCATATGTCCTGTTGTGCATAACCTTACAGATTAATCTAAAAGCATTTGGGGAATCATTTTAGAACGTTACCAGAGCCAGATGCAGATGTTGTACATATTGATCCAACTAACCATGTGAGAGGATAGGATAGCTTCTTACATCTTTATAATATGTCACAGATTGCAAACATGATAAGATTTCTGGTGGATAGCTACAACAAGCCAATCCCTGCTATATTGGAAATCCCATCCAAGGACCATCCATATGATCCAGCGAGTGATTCTGTCCTTTCCCGTGTGAAGTATCTATTTTCTTCCGACTCTTCTGCTGACAGGCGTTGAATAGCGACCTTGGCCTTGACGATACCGAACAGGGTATTTACATTTGGTTGAAGTCTTCCTATACTTGTTCTATGTATCTATATTAAATTATTCATATTATTCATACCATTCTGTTTTTTTTTTGAAACAAGGCAAAAGATTTGCCATTTTCATTTCATACCATTCTGTTGCGGGCATGAGCAAAGACGAGAACGAATAAGGAGTAAACAAATTGTGCCTGTGGGTGAATGTAATAAGTTTTTATTTGCGGAATTAGTAGCATGCCCATCTTTTTCATTGGAAAACAGAGCAAGTAATATATGCAGCATGTCGTATGCTTGTTGAGTGATATACCGTGCTGCAATAGACATGATTTGGACTGTACATGCGATGTAGCTTTACCCACGCAAATCAAAAAGATAATTCATCCTGAGACATGATGAACAACCTAAAGCTCAGTGCAATCACTTCGTCGGAGAATTTCAGATAGCCTGTCGAACCTTTTATCAGGTCAAAATGGTGCTGCCAAACTCGTTTGCTGGTTCTCAACCATTGCAGTTCCTTTCAATGCATGTATCTGCTAGCTAGGCACCAACTAATCATCCATCAACGGGCAAAATTCAGAATGTGGTTTGTAGGATGCCATGGAAGGTGAGCTCAGAATGTGGTTTGTAGGATGCCATGGAGGGTGAGCGTGCCCTCGAGGTCCCCAATGATCCGTCACGATGCGCACCTCAAGTCCCCACGTCCCGCAGCAGGGCCCCAAGTACGTCCATGAACCTCCCCGTATCAACACCATCACCTCCGTCACCAAAAGTACCACCAGCGCCGGCCACTGCAGCGCAGGCGAGAAGGGTCGTGGTGATCCTGGACTGCATCTCCAGCAGCTTCCACCATGTAGCCCTGCAGCTGGAACGTCTCCTCCAGGAACGGCACTAGCGCCACGTTCTGCTCCCTGCCACCCTCCCGCCCCCTTCCCCCGCTCCTCTTGCTCCCCTACAATTGTTAAGTACAATTGATAACTTACTAGTAAGTCTGTAGATGCAACACACGTTTCTCTACATTTCCTTCATTAACACATTGCATTATGTTTTTCTCGCATGTGCTGCGCCCCAACATCCCTTCCATTCCCTCTCAAGAATCCAAGACTCTTTTATGCTCATAGCCAGAATAAGTTGTCTACATGTCCACCACGCAGCCACCGCTGCCTCCTCTGAAACCTAGCCCATCACCTCCACTTTTGCCTCCTCCATAGTCGGTTCCTTTTCCTTCGGCGGCCTCGCTGGTGCTAGGAGGGGTGGGTGGGAAACCTGATCTATGAGTTTAGTTTTTCATGAAAGTGGTGTTTTCAAGAATTAGGTTAAGATGGTGTCTTCTTTTGACGTCCATATTAATGGAGACAACATCGTCTGCAATAAGTGATCTTCAGGCCCTCGTTCGACGAGAAGATTGTGTCATTGAAAAAGAAAGTGTTCGAAGACCTCAAATATTCGCTAGTTCCTTTTAGACTTTATTGTATAATCGCAGAAGGTAGTTTATGTATCTCTACCATGTAGAACTCGCTACTATAAATATATCGTTGTATTCATTGTCAAAAACAAAGTTGTATACCGGTCCTCTCATCCACGCAAGCACGGTGGATGTTACCCTTGGAAGCCGAACGACACCAACATCTCCAATCTCTGCCACCAAACCAGGTGGTGTTGCGTTGACAATTTCTTCACACACCCTCACTATAGCCACAACAAAGTTGCTACTCCGATGCTCGCTACAACTTCTTTTTCTTCAGCCAGGAGAGCATGAACACTAAAGCCGAGGATTAGGATTCGAAACTCTGGGTGACGCAGCCCAATCCATGCCAACAATGAAGCACTCATGCAATCATCGATGCTAACACTCAATAAGCTTAATATTCTTTGTACAACTAATTACTTCATCTAGCAAAAGTCATTTAGACAAGCCAGTCACTTTCTTAGTTCCTCCTGACGACTGATACATGAAAAATAAAAAAAACACTTCGTGACAAACAAGATAAACAATTTTGATATTGTAATAAACACAATCATTGATTACACAGATGTAGAAATGTTTACAAGGAAAAACTAACCATGATATTAAATGGAAGTCATTTGAGTATTTGACAAGCCACAAACATTTCTACTATTAAAAACCCTGCCTTGGAAGGATAACTTCTTACGTGCAAGCATCCACATGTCCACAACAAAAATCAACCGGAGATAAAGAGTAAGCACCGAACAGAACCGGAGAGACCCAAAAGGTAAGACACATCGATTAAAATTTTCAATTGTGAAGAGGAATCATAGCAACTTTATATTCTGAACTGCGAATGAGGAGTGTTTGCTCCTTCTTTCTCTGAACTGCAAACATGGCAGCGATCAGATACACCTGCATCTATAAAGTACCACATAAATAAACCATTGCATTTGAGGCCAGTGGATTAAGCCTTCGTAAGAAAAACTAAATAAAATGCTCAAAGGCCATTCATATTGGAGTTTAGCTATATATCCAAAATATGAAAATGTCATGCATTATATGCGAAACTTGCGAAAAGATAAAAGATCACATGTACAAAATGAAGGTATCCAAACCTGACGGTTCACTTGGTTCTCTTGGCGATGGAAAGAAAAGATATAACACCTTGATGTGGATAACAATAGAGTAAAGATTAGAATTAAATAAAGTGCTCGGCTCAAGAATGAACCATCTCCATTAAGCACAAACTTGAGGAATTGTATTGACTGTTCCGAAGAAAATAGGCAATGTTTGTAGTCAATAGTACCAACGTATAGAGTAAAAGAGCAGAATTTAAATAGCACATAGCATGTGAATTGTTTTAATGAAGGAAAGTGAAGGATGATAAAATAAATATTTTATAAACAACCTCAGTTCCAACATCTTTGTACTAACTTGGAGTTTTGTAATCATACCGCTGAATTTAAGGTCCTATAGTGAGTTGCGGTGACAAGTTCATGTCCACTGTATACACATGGAAGAGAAACTGGAAAAAAGACACATAATTGTGCCCCTCATTCTTACTTCTGGAAATACAAAAAGTGTACTGCTCATTTACTTTTATCATCTTTTGTAAAGAAAGCTTTTTTTTCATACTTTCAGAAACAGAAAAATAGTACTCCTTTCTTGCCCTTTGTATAGGAAAATAGTACTCCTTTCTTGCCCTTTTTTTCTTACTTTCAGAAACAGAACAAAAGTACTCCTTTGTATAGTAATTTGAACTACTGATATTAACAGCTTGAAAAACCAGTAGAGTTACACAAGGTATTCATGGGTATCTCATAATGTTCTCCCTATAAAATTATGCTTGTAATTATGTATAAAAACTGGTCTAATATCTACTATGCACATAGGGAAATCAAATCGAAAGCAACCATCTAGTGAACTCAGATAGCGGTACTTACAGCACCACTTCTTCCATACACTAAAGCACTTTAGAACGTGGTCTCATTGCACCTTGGCATCTCAGTGTTATCTGAGTTACAGGAAACTGCCGATTGGGTTGGGGACAACTACGGTTGATACAAGCAAACCAAAGTAGCTACAAAAAAGGCTACAGGATGAACCTGCATACGTACACGGTGAGAATTATGTATAGTTGGACCACTTAAAGCAAGTGAATTCATCAGGCCAAAAGGAAGACAGCTCAAACCAGGACCTGTACCTGCAAAAGTAATTTATTAGTCACGCATCGGCAGCCCGGCAAGATGCCTGTACCAAGGGGAGATGCAGGCGGCCGTGGCTCAGCTGTGGATGTAGACAGCGAGACCTAGCGCGCGGACGGTGGAGTCTATCGGGCAGGTAAACGTAACGTACTGCGCCTCCCGACGCCCACTGCCGCTTCGATGGAACCACGTATGCATCTGAACGCGAGATGGCTCTTCATCAGTCGTCGAGGAGGAACCCCGACGCAGTAGGACGACGGGGCACGGGTCAGGCGCCGTCACGCGGGGATGTGGCAGGCAGGGGCGCCGCCTAGAAAATGATGAGGTGGTCGTGAACTCGTGATCCAGATCTCGCGTCAGGCGTGGCGTTGCAGGAGAGGGGATTGTGGGGTGTGATCTTTTTTTTAGCGCTCGCGAGGGTTTTCCATGCGGACGGGATGAGTACAGTCCGTCGAACCTATTTGCTAAACGTACCAAAGAAAAAAATTAGGCTAAGAAAAACCGTTAGATTATGTTTAGAGGTCTGATCATGCGGTTGTGGTACAACCGTATATGTAGTAGAGATGATACAGGAATGAGCGAGGAAAACACGCACGCAACCTGTGCAGCACCGATCACTACTATTCTCGTGGAGAGATCTTCGATCTTGTCCTCAAGTGACTGGTCCTGCCTGCATCAGCTACCGCTGCCTCGCTGCTCATCGCCCCTTCCTGCCCTCTTCTTTTTCAAAATGGGTAGCTAAGCCCCGGGCCTTTGCATCAAGCCATGCACACAATCTTTATTTATTACTATTAAATGCTTATGCATTGCCATGAAAAAAAAGACATTGAGATAGTTGATTTAATTCTGTTGGGCATTGCAAGCACAATGATTTTTCAAATACCTCGGCATTTTGTATACTCTTTGTTTGTTTTTTTTTCGAAATGGGGGTATGCCCCGGCCTCTGCGTCCTTGGATGCACACAGCCTTTTATTAATAGTTCAAGCGAAAAATACGTGTAGTTATTACAACTCAAAACACAAAATGGAAGATGCGCAGATCAACCAACTGGTAAACAAATGGGTCTCATAAGAGAGAGGAAAAGAACGCAGCTAAGCAGCTGTTAATCTACTAGAATGCCACCACGAAGCCTGGCTGAAAAAATCCGATGTAACCGCCACAAGACGGATACAGCCAGAAACCATCGGTTGGCGCAGGTGCTCTGGGAGTAGGAAAACCCAGAGTTGAATCCAGTGGGCCGCCATAAGAATAACCTGCAAAAATGAAGAAACTCCAGAGTTGTTAAAAATACAGTTGTTACGACATTTCCAAATGGACCAACAAATGGCCAACATGCCAATACGAATCCTCCCCTTATTCGCTTTGTCTACTCTGTTTAACCAATTCCCAAACATATTGTTTATATTAGTCGGTGGAGGAAGATTATATGTGAAGAAAACCATCCGCCATACAATCTCAGCGAAAGGACATGTAAGAAATAAATGTTCAACTGTTTCGACCTCGTCATAGAAGCAATATTTTTTACAACCATTCCAATTTCGTCTGGCAAGATTATCTTTGATAAGTAGGACTTTACTATTCAGGAACCACATAAAAAAATTTATTTTCAAAGGAATTTTTATCTTCCACAAATATCTTGTGGGAAACCGCGGATGCTCATTCATAAGATCTTCATACAAAGATTTAACTGAGAAAACCCCATTCTCAGTTAGGGTCCATATGAATTTGTCCTGGTGAAGAGACAACGATGTCCTCATCAACCTCTCACATAGATGCAGCCATGCATTCCATTTATTACCAGTTAAAGTTCGCCTGAACCCAATATTTAAAGGACTTTGAGAAAGGACATCATGCACTCGCACGTGTTTTCTAATAACGATATTATAAAGAGATGGATATTTTTGGGCGAGAGACATCTCTCCTAACCATTTATCCTCCCAAAATCTAATACCTTTCTCATCGCCAAGCTCAAACCTACCGCGGTTAAAAAATTCATTTTTCACACCCATTAAACCTTTCCAAAAGGGGGAGCCAGTTTGTTTGACCTCAACTTGAGCAAGCGTTTTATTAGCCAGATATTTGTTGTGGAGCAACTCTTGTCACACCCCCTCTTCTGTTAATAAAACCACTTACTTAGTAAGCATCTGTTTTTAATCTCTAGCACTTCAATGCCTAAACCCCCTTGATCTTTGGGTCTATAAATAATGTTCCATCGAGTAAGTCTATACTTCTTCTTTTGTTCATCGCTCTGTCAAAAAAATCTTGAACGATAGAAGTCCAATCTTTTCCGCACACCCTTTGGGAGTTCTAGAAAAGACAGCATAAACATAGGCATACTCGATAGTACCGAGTTAATTAGAACCAGCCTATCGCCGTAGGATAACAGCTTGCCTTGCCAACATCCCAGCTTACCCTCACACCTACTTTCCACCGGGTTCCATTCACAGTTGCGAAGTTTTCTGTGATGAATAGGTACCCCAAGGTATCTAAACAGTAAAGAACCCACCTCAGAACCGAAAATTTCCCTATACATTCCTTCTTGTTCGGCAGCCTTACCAAAACAAAAGATTTCGCTTTTGTGAAAATTAATTTTGAGCCCAGATAGTTGTTCAAAAATGCACAAGATAAGTTTCATATCGACTATTTTCTGCGGATCATGCTCCATGAACAACATAGTGTCATCGGCGTATTGCAGGATAGAGACCCCCCCTCAACCAGATGAGGGATAAGGCCAGAGACTTGTCCATTCTCTTTTGCTCTAGCAATTAAGATGGCAAGCATGTCTGCAACAATATTAAAAAGCATTGGCGATAGAGGATCACCCTGGCGGAGTCCTTTTTTTGTCTGAAAGTAATGTCCTATGTCATCATTGACACGAATGGCTACACTTTCATCCCGTATGAATCATCAATCCACTGACACCAAAGTGGATCAAAACCTTTCATACGTAAAACTTGTTGTAGAAAAGGCCACTTGACCTTGTCATAGGCCTTTTCAAAATCGATTTTGAATAGGACCCCATCAAGCTTTTTTCTATGGAGTTCGTGAATCGTCTCATGTAAGACAACCACACCTTCGAGAATGTGCTGTCTAGGCATAAATGCCGTCTGGGTGGGTTTGATAACTTTGTGAGCAATCACAGTGATTCGGTTAGTGGCAACCTTAGTAAATATTTTAAAACTGACATTGAGCAAGCATATGGGTCTATATTGTTGTATCTGCACCGCATTCTCTTTTTTGGGCAGTAAGGTGACAACACCAAAGTTTAGCTTAAACAAGGACAAGTTAACTATGTGCATCTGGGCAAACATAGCCATAAGATCCTGTTTAAGCACTGTCCAAAAGGATTTATAGAACTCAGCTGGGAAGCCATCTGGCCCCGGTGCCTTATTATGTTCCGTCGATGATATAGCATCATAAACCTCCTGTTCACTGAAGGCGCTGGTTAAAATTTCATTCTCTTCATATGAGACATGTGGTATATCATATTTATGGTCCTCAATGAGATCAAAACTGTTGGGAGTCGGCTCCCCAAACAACTTCTTATAGTATTCTGAGATGTATATCTTAAGATTATCATCACCCACAATAATGCCTTCCTCCTGTTCTAATTGAATTTTTTTCTTTTTCCTATGCTTGCCGTTAGCAATACTTTGTATTATTTCCACCTTCCTGAATGTGTTTTACTTTGGCGCGTTGAGCCCACTTGGTTCATCACGCCTAAGTTTTGTCAGTTTTTCATTAGCAGTTTTCAAATCCTTTCTCTCTATCTCATTTAACGCAGACGTTTCAGCCTTTATATCTAATTCATCAATGATAGATAAAAGTCTTTCCTTTTCTTTTTTGTATACTCCACTTTGGTTTTTTGCCCAGCCCCGAAGAAACCTACGAAGGTGCCTTATTTTTTGTTGCCATTTTTCAACGGGTGTATTACCACTTGTTATGGATGCCCATTCATCGGCCACTAATTCGAAAAAGCCATCTTGTCTCAACCATGAGAGTTCGAAGGAAAATCTCGGATTATTCCCAACATGTGCTTGCACTCCCGAATCAATCAAGAGTGGTGTATGGTCTGACCCTGCACGTGTAAGAGACCTCACCGAAACAAGAGGAAACTTTTGTTCCCACTCAACACTAGAAAGGATTCGATCAAGCTTTTCATAAGTGGGCGTCTCTCTACGATTTGCCCAGGTGTACTGACGCCCAGAGAGAATAATCTCTCTGAGGTTTAGACTCTCGATAATAGCATTAAACATAAAGGGCCAGTGAGGATTGAAATTATCATTATTCTTATCCACCCTTCTATGCAAAATATTGAAATCTCCCCCAACCAATAAGGGAAGAGTTTCGTTATCACAAACTCTAACCAATTCGGCCAGGAATTCATGTTTCAAATGGTCCTAGGCCGCCCCATAAACCGGTACCAAAATCCATTGAAAGCCATCCTGACGGCTTTTCATATGGATTTTAATACAAAAATCCCTTGAGTCCACCTTATTAACTTGAAGTGTATCTGTGTTAATTCCCACTAGGATGCCACCAGAACGACCATGCGGAGGTAAGCAGAACCATGCAAAATCCCTCCCAGACGAGAAGTGGTTGAGAAAGGGAACCGTGAAGTTTGGTCGCCCTGTTTCCAATAGAGCAACGAAATCCAGTTTCATTTCCCTAATAGTTTCCGCAACAAATAAATGTTTCGCAGTGTCGCGAAAGCCTTCACTATTCCATATCATCCCTCGAATACCTTGCATGTCAGAAAGTTTTTTTGATTCTAACTCTGGTCCCTCTACGAACAGTCGTAGAGTCATAATTTTTTTCTTACGCACAACATCTGGTTTGCCTCTTTGACTAGGTTCTCGGCAAGATCCCCTAGTCCACAAACTTCCTCCTCTACTAGATCATCACAAAGGCTAGATATTTTAGAAACCGCCAAACTTGCCTCCCCTAGGTTATGAAGATCATTTTTATTTTTGTTGTGTTCGAGGATAGTTAAAGTTCTTTGGAGTTTATTATCTTTAAGTAATTGAGCCGCTGCATTTTCTTGCAAAGGTAATCCCCCCAAAGATACTCCAATAGATTTAGCCTTTTCAATAATATCGATATTAGAAAAAGACAAGATGGAAAAAGCAGTATTAAGGTTGGTACCTTTAAAATCATCACGGCGTTGCATCAAATCCGTAGCCCTCTCCAACTGCGTGTTGTCCGTGTTGGGCTGAGCGCGAACTCGGTCGCTTGACCGAAGATCAGTTGCAGCCGTCTTCGGAATGCCTCCAAAAGCAATAATTTCAGCTAGAGAAGGTTTTTGTCTATTGAGAATGCCTCCAGTGGAAACCGATTCCCTGCTGCATTGCATTCTAGAAGAAGAAGGTATGAAAGGAGTACCCATACGCACATTTGGTGACATGGAATTAAAAGATTCCGGCTCCGTAACCTCGCACGGATTAGAAATGGTATTAGTCATATTCTCACACCGCATACCAAAAGATAACAGAGTAGCATCAATTACCTTTGCGTCACCCGAAACAATCGGCGAAGCAGAAATGATGCAGCCCGTCCTACGGACGCTCCTACATCTACACCACCAAGTCCCCCAAATGGACCCATGACTCGTGCTCGAGCCAAGCTTCTCCAAGCTAAGGTGAATTCGCTCTTGTACTCATGTGACTTCGATACACCCCTGGATGGCTTGCTACTTCATGCCCCGACACTATGCATCATCAGGTATAAAGACACGAGTCAAAGGAGTGACACAGCAGCCAACAGCTGCCAGGAGACCGCGGTACTACCGGCCCCTAGAAGCGGTACTACCGCCCAAGCGGTACTACCGCTCGAGGATAGCGGTACTATCGCCCAAGGCAGAGAGATGGACCCGAAGCCCCAGATCCAACCGGTACTACCACACTCAGCAAGTGGTACTACCACGCGCACCTGAAGACTCACGCCAAAGCTTCTGCCCGCCCCGGTACTACCGCACCATTCAAGCGATACTACCGCGTCTGACAGGTACTACCGCTCAACCAAGCGGTACTACCGGACACCCCAGGGCCTGCGCGCTCCATCTCGGCCCTTTGGCCTTGTAACGCCCCCTTTTGATACTTTAGTTGCCTAAACTACCCCTGAACTGGTGGCTGGCCTATATATAGCCCCCACCTCTATTGTAAACCCTAGGCATGATATTGGAATTAGTGGAAACTCCTTTGTGGATCTATCTAATTCATGCCTCATGCTCCTTGACTAAGGAGCACCAATATCCCCAAACCTCGTTGGAGTTTGCATCGTGCCTCCGCATTGTACAAGGCCTAGGCATCGGAGTCCCTTTGCCTAGTCGTCAAGATCTCACCGAGTCTCCCATCCCGCCGTGCCAGTTCGAGAGAGAGTCCTCCGCCCGACGCCGATCCTAGGGATTGCGCCGGACCGGTCACCGTCTACGTGAGCTATTGGTGTTTATCGTGGTTTTGCGCGTGTGTGTTCATCGCGTTCTTCATGCTTGTATTCGTCGTGTTCATCCTTCCCTCCTTCCCCCGCACTCCACCCTCGATTTGAAAGGGAATCGTGAAAGATCGGGCCACCCTAGAGGTTTGCCCTCAACATATTGGTATCAAGAGCTTCGTTGCTCACAGATTCCCCACAAATTTTTCTTCTATCCACCAAAATTTCGAGAATCCCCAAAAAAGAGCCCCAAATTTGTCTTCGGATCGATCTCTGGATTCGGTGTGGTTTTGGTCGATAGATCTGTTGCTTGGGGTATCGATCTACCTTCCTTGTGTGTCCCTAGCTCCAATTTTGTTCAGTGTTCCGCCAATTTGAGGATTTTTGGGCCGATTGTGCGTTCAAGTTCAAGATCCACGTGCCCAGGAATCCGCGAAGCGGTACTACCGCTAAAACGAGTGGTACTACCGGCGAGCGGTACTACCGGCTATTCGCAGCGGTACTACCGGCCACCGGTACAACCGTACTTTTTGAGCGGTACTACCGCACCTGTCAGACAACAATTTTTTTTCACCACCATTTTTGTTCGCTAATTTTCGTATTAGCTTGTTTGTGTTTCGCGTGCGTGTCGCCCAACTAACTTCAAGCTTCCGCAACAAGATTCACATCCCGCGCTCATCGACACCGCGACACCGAACATCATTCCCAACACCGGTAGCAAGTCGTCAATACCGAAGGTATAACTTGCTCCACCTTGTTAACCCTTCTTCATTGTGTGTATCTATCCTATGAGAGCAGCTCATTTTGTGTTTGTCTAAGCATTGTGCACTTGTCCTTGGAAAGTGAGAGTGTGAGAGAAAATACAAGAGTTAGCATAGTAGTATAGAAAGGGAGAAAAAGAATAAAAAAACAGAGAGAAAAAGAAAAAGCAAAAGAAAAATAGAAAGATACAAAGTCTCCCAATACAAAGAGAGTCTCAAGCTTGTAAGAAAAGAGAGAAAAAGAGCGCGACCGAGGCAAGTGCACAAATCCGTTGTTTATTTCTCTTTTGGCGAACGAGTTGTGGTCTCTCCTTGCGTTGGCACGACACCGAGCGTAGTCTTCGTTAGGACCTTTTGTGCCCATTTTATAGTCGTGCTAACCACATCCGTCTCCACGTGTGTGTATCTTTGTGTTGTAGATCGTTTCCTTTTTGCTTTGATCTTTTGGTTCTCTACCCCATTTTATAGTTCTTCGCATCGTCATGTTCCTCTCCAACAAGATCTACCTCCAAGTGCGACAAGACGCAATGATGCCCCTGTGGTCGAAGATGGAAGTTCTTCCAACTACATACCTTCGCCACGGCACGCCGCAACGTCAAGCTATGACGGTGACCTCTCTTCAAGGCCACGAGCAAGGTAAGAAGCACACCGTCATCACGCAAGGGCATTAGTGCTCCAACAAGAGCAACCACAAGAAGAACCGCAAGTGCAACCGCAAGTCTACCACCATCGACCGCGACACATACTTGACACAACAAGTGATGACTCCAAGTTGCAGAATCAAGCTCGTCATCGACGTGAAGCTCTCCAAGATCCTCCTCCTTGTCATCATCGTCATGAACGTCAACAACGACACCATGGTCATCACGAGGCGCCTCCTCCACATCAACAAATCTTAGAGCGTCCAGTGGTACAAGTTGAGCGACGCCCACCACGTCAAGAGGCTCACAACCATGATCTTCGCCGTGAGGCCCATGTGCCTAACCAACGTCACCAACCGAGGACAAGCCTCCCCTTTGTCGTCAACCACGTCAAGAGGCTCCACACCCTCGTCACCATGAGGCCCAAGCGCCTCAACATTACCAACAACCACACCAAGAGCACGAGAAAGCTCCGCAACAACAAGCGCAAGAGCAAGCTCCGCAACATCATTATCAAGAGCGAGCTCCGCAACAAGGTCACGAGAATCAAGTTCCACCTTCCCAACTACAAGATCCTCAACAAGGTCACCAAGCTCGTCGCAATGACCGCAACGATGAAGAAACTTTTGGCAAGCTCAAGTTCACAATGCCCAAGTTCACCGGATCCAATGACCCCGAAGAATACCTCTCGTGGGCACTCAAAGTCGACAAGATCTTCCGCATGCACAACTATAGCAACGAGAAGATGGTCGCCATGGCTTCGCTTGAGTTTGATGATTACGCCAACCTTTGGTGGGAACAAGTTCAAGTTGCTCGTGATGCAAGACAAGAACCGCCAATCACAACTTGGCATGACATGAAGGCTCACAGATCCCGGTTTGTCCCCGCGCACTACATGCGTGACCTCTTCAACAACCTTCAAGCGCTTCGTCAAGGGACAAAGACCGTGGAAGAGTACTTCAAGGAAATGGAACTCAACTTGATTCGCGCCAAGATTGATGAGCGCATGGATAAAACAATGGCACGTTTCCTTATTGGGTTGAACCACCCTATCAAGCGCATCGTCGAGTTCCAAACATACAACACCATGGTTGAGCTTGTGCACATCGCAACAAAGGCTGAACGTCAAGTGCAAGAGGATATCAAGTACAACAAGCCCAAGACGTACTTCACCTACAAGCAAGCTTCAACCGCTGCACCAACAACTTTCAATGGAAGCTCCTCAAGTACCTCCAAACCTTCCTTCAAACCCACACTTCCTCAAGGAAAACTGCCCCCAAGTGGCAAGCAAGCAAAGAGTGATACACCTTTCAATGGTGAATGCTACAAGTGTGGAGGTAAAGGACACAAGTTGGCCGAATGTGGAAACAAGAACGTCTTGTTCATCCATGACAATGGTGATGAAGAGTACTTGAGTGAAGATGAGTTTGATGCCAGTGTCAAGGAAGCAATGGCAAGACAACAAGTGGAAGATGATCAAGAACTCCTCATGTGTGAACACGACGCAAGTCCATCGCTTGTCGTCACAAGGATCTTGACCACTCAAGCATAAGAGCATGAAGACCAACGCTCCAATATCTTCCAAACACGAGCCGGCATCAATGGCAAATCTATCAAGGTGATCATTGACGGTGGGAGTTGTCACAACCTTGCTAGCACCGAGTTGTGCGAGAAGCTCAACGTCACCCTCCTTCTGCACAAGCACCCCTACCACATGCAATGGCTAAGTGACCAAGGGTCCGTGAAGATCAAGCATACCGTATCGGTCTCCTTCGCCATTGGTCCTTACAAAGATATGGTGGAGTGTGATGTGGTCCCTATGACTGTTTGCCACATGCATCTTGGTCGACCATGACAATTTGACAAGGCTACTCAACATGATGGTCGCACCAATGTATACACCTTCAAATGGCTCAACAAAACATGTGTTTTGCAACCGATGACCTAGCAAAATAATTGCGGACAATGCAAAGGCTTTAGCGAGGGTGCAAAGTGCAACACCTACTTGCGAGAAGAGCGGTGAGAGAGAGAACCACCTCATAGTGAGTGAGAGCCACAAGCCAAATTCGAGTGGAAAAACTAAGAGTGTTCTCCTTGCCACCAAAAGTGAGATGAGAGATGTTCAGAGCAACCCATCCATCTTGCACTATGCCCTCCTTTGCAAGGGACTAGCGCAAGGAACTAATGAATTAACCAATCTTCCTCCATCTTTGATGAATGTTTTGCAGGAATTCAAGGATGTGTTACCCGAAGAGCTTCCACATGGACTACCTCCTCTTCGCGGCATCGAATTGACCTCATCCCTGGTGCACCACTTCCCAACCGCGCCGCTTACCGCACGAGCCCGGAGGAGACAAAGGAGATCGAACGTCAAATCAACCAACTCGTCTCCAAAGGTTTGATCCAAGTTAGCACTAGTCCAAGTGCCGTACCCGTGATCCTTGTTCCAAAGACGGATGATACGTTACGGTTATGCATGGACTGCCGTCCAATCAATGCTATCACCGTGCGTTCTCGACATCCCATACCACGTCTCGATGACATGCTTGATGAGTTGTGTGGAGCCACTATTTTTTCGAAAATTGATTTTCGTAGTGGTTACCATCAAATACGCATGGCTGAAGGTGATGAGTGGAAAACCGCCTTCAAGACCAAACTTGGTCTCTATGAATGGTTGGTTATGCCCTTTGGCTTATCAAATGCTCCATCCACCTTCATGCGCCTTATGAATCACATCTTGCGTTCTCTCATTGGAAAAAGTGTTGTTGTCTATTTCGATGATATTCTTGTTTATAGCAAATCACTTGAGGACCATATAACACATGTCAAGGAAGTTTTGCAAATCCTTCGACATCAAAAGCTTTATGCTAACCTTCCCAAGTGCACTTTTGCTAAAGACAAGTTGATTTTCCTTGGATTTGTCGTTTCTTCGAAGGGAATTGAAGTTGATGTTTCCAAGGTAAAGGACATACGAGATTGGCCCATACCAACAAATGTGAGTGAACTCCGAAGTTTTCATGGGTTGGCCGGTTTCTATCGTCGCTTTGTGAAAGACTTTTCAACCATTGCTTGCCCCCTTAATGAATTGACAAAAAAGAATGTCAGCTTCGTGTGGGGCAAAGCACAACAAAAAGCTTTTGATGAACTTAAAAAGAGGCTCACCGAAGCACGTCTTCTTGCTTTACCGGATTTCACAAAAACTTTTGAGATAGAGTGTGATGCTAGTGGTATTGGCATTGGAGGAGTCCTTATGCAAAACGGACGTCCTATAGCCTACCATAGCGAGAAACTTGATGGTGCTCGCCTTAACTATCCGATTTATGACAAAGAGCTTTTTGCCTTAGTTCGTGTCCTTCAAGTTTGGCAACACTACCTTTGGCCCAAAGAATTTATCATACATTCCGACCACGAGTCGTTGAAATATCTCAAAGGCCAAGCTAACTTGAGCAAGAGACACGCTAAGTGGGTTGAGTTCATGGAGTCTTTTCCGTACATTGTCAAGTATAAGAAGGGCAAAGATAATGTAGTTGCAGACGCATTGTCTCGCAAACATACAAGCCTTCTTACGAGACTTGAAATCAACGTGTCGGGTCTTGAGGAAATAAAATCTTTGTATGCTTCTGACCCATTCTTTGAACCAATTTTCGCAAAGTGCTCCAATGACAAAGGAGTTGATGATTTCTATTTGCATAAGGGCTTTCTTTTTAAACAAAACAAGCTATGCATCCTGAAGTCGTCGCTTCAACTTTTGCTTCTCCAAGAATCTCATGGTGGAGGCCTCATGGGTCACTTTGGCTGCGACAAGACATTGGACATGCTCTCCAATCACTACTTTTGGCCCAAGATGAAGCGTGACGTGGAGCGCTACGTTCAACGATGCACGACATGTGTTCAAGCTAAGTCGCAAGCTAACCCCTATGGTCTTTATATGCCATTGCCTATTCCTCATACACCTTGGTCCGACATTAGCATGGATTTCGTGTTGGGATTGCCTAGATCTAAGCATGGTCATGATTCTATATTTGTTGTTGTGGATCGTTTTTCCAAAATGGCACACTTCATACCGTGCCATAAGACCGACGATGCTTCACATGTTGCAAATCTGTTTTCTAGGGAAATCGTCCGTCTTCACGGTGTGCCAAGAACAATCGTCTCTGACCGTGACGTCAAATTCATGAGCTACTTATGGAAGACCCTCATGGCCAAGCTCGGCGTCAAGCTACTCTTTTCATCCGCATCGCATCCCCAAACTGATGGCCAAATCGAAGGTGTCAACCGAAGCCTCGGGACTCTCCTTCGTGTGTTGATCAAGAAGAACTTGAAGGATTGGGAGGAATGCATCCCACACGCCGAGTTCGCCTACAACCTTGCCAAGGACTCAACAACCAAGATGAGTCCATTCATGACCGTCTATGGTTTCGAGCCCCTCACCGTGCTCGACATCCTACCACTACCTCTCCATGAGCGCACAAACATGGACGTCGAGAAACGCGCGCAAGCTATGAAGAAACTTCATGAAGAAACAAGAGCTACTATCGAGCAACAAGTCCTTTGCCAAGCTTCAAGGTTAAACAAGGACAAGAAGGAGATGATCTTCCAAGAAGGTGACACTTGAGCAAGGACCGCTTTCCCAAGGAACAAGATTCCAAGCTCAAACCAAGAGGAGATGGCCCCTTCAAGGTCCTCAAGAGAATCAACAACAACGCCTACATCATCGACATTCCGACCTCCAAGTACCTTGCAAGCAATACATTCAATGTCAAGGACCTTTCACCATACCATGGAGATGTTCAAGATGATAACCATGAAGAGTCGAGGACGACTCTTTCCCAAGGGGGGGGAGCTGATGCAGCCCGTCCTACGGACGCTCCTACATCTACACCACCAAGTCCCCCAAATGGACCCACGACTCGTGCTCGAGCCAAGCTTCTCCAAGCTAAGGTGAATTCGCTCTTGTACTCATGTGACTTCGATACACCCCTGGATGGCTTGCTACTTCATGCCCCGACACTATGCATCATCAGGTATGAAGACACGAGCCAAAGGAGTGACGCAGTAGCCAATAGCTGCCAGGAGACCGCGGTACTACCGGCCCCTAGAAGCGGTACTACCGCTCGAGGACAACGGTACTACCGCCCAAGGCAGAGAGATGGACCCGAAGCCCCAGATCCAACCGGTGCTACCGCACTCAGCAAGCGGTACTACCGCGCGCACCTGAAGACTCACGCCAAAGCTTCTGCCTACCCCGGTACTACCGCACCATTCAAGCGGTACTACCGCGTCTGACCGTTACTACTGCTCAACCAAGCGGTACTACCGGACACCCCAGGGCCTGCGCGCTCTAGCTCGGCCCTTTGGCCTTGTAACGCCCCCTTTTGATACTTTAGTTGCCTAAACTACCCCTGAACTGGTGGCTGGCCTATATATAGCCCCCACCTCTATTGTAAACCCTAGGCATGATATTGGAATTAGTGGAAACCCCTTTGTGGATCTATCTAATTCTTGCCTCATGCTCCTTGACTAAGGAGCACCAATATCCCCAAACCTCGTTGGAGTTTGCATCGTGCCTCTGCGTTGTACAAGGCCTAGGCATCGGAGTCCCTTTGCATAGTCGTCAAGATCTCACCGAGTCTCCCATCTCGCCGTGCCGGTTCGAGAGAGAGTCCTCCGCCCGACGCCGATCCTAGGGATTGCGCCTGACCGGTCACCGCCGGCGTGAGCTGTTGGTGTTTATCGTGGTTTTGCGTGTGTGTTCATCGCGTTCTTTGTGCGTGTGTTCGTCGTGTTCATCCTTCCCTCCTTTCCCTGCACTCCACCCTTGATTTGAAAGGGAATCGTGAAAGATCGGGCCACCCTAGAGGTTTGCCCTCAACAAGAAACCATCTTGGTGTTAACAGGTGTCATTTTACCCAACCTAGCATCCTCAGAAACCTCTCTTACGGTAATCGGGATTGGCGTCGAACTATCAACATATGATCCCGCGAGGTCTCTCCCCATATCGTCGGTCGCAGCAGGTAGCACCTCGGTCGCCTAGTACCCAACCGTGGCAGCCCGTGTCATGGCAGCCGGCTGCTCCTGCTGTAGATTCCCGACAACAGCTTGCGCTGCCACGGCAGCCTGTCGCTGTCCCACGACATCCAACCGCTGCCCCACGGCATCCTGCCGCTGCTCCACGGTAGGCACAAAATGTGCCACGGCAGCAACCGGCAGACTCACATCCGATAACAGCGGCACATCAGTTGCCGCGAGCCCTTTCTCCTCAGAAATAGATACAGACGGTCCCATGTTTGCATCAATGCAAGATGGCAATACAGTAAAAGGTAGCACAAGTTCCTGTGGATTAACAGATGATAAGATCCTATGAGAATTAAAAACATGAATATTGCAAAACTTTCCAACTCTGAAAATGGCATCTTTTCTAGTTTTTACCTCTTTCATAGGAAACTGAAAGGATCCGACCTGCATGTTTGGAGTAAGTGGCAGCGTTGCCATATGTATACCTCCAGAAACGGTATGACCCCCTTGCTTCCTTCTGTGAGTCATTAGTATCATTTTTATTATGATCCATCTTGGCATCCTCATCCATCTTACTAGTACTATCCTTGTTCCCTTTATCAACATCCCCATCCCCTCCATTATTTGGTAATATTGATCCCAGACCATCAGACGTTGTAGAAGACTTTTCCACCATAAATTTGAGCCTGTAAAAACCTCTCTTTATCCAGATATCCAGATAAGGTGGAATGAAGTCAGGATCAACACAGAAACCACAAGCCAAACAATCCCCTTTTGTCTAGTGAATGGCATATCCACACTCTTTGTTTTGCCTAACAGAGACCCAAGACCCCATAAGGAAAGGAAATCCCCTCTAACATCCTTGGGAACTCCATCAATCTGAACAGCCACCTCTGGCAGCAGAAACATTGGCTCATCAACCACACCCCACTCATCAAACTTTAGATAAATTGGGGTATCAGTAATTTGATATTGCTTGAGTGACTTCATTCGTTGAACCTCATCCTTAGTTGGGAACTTCACCTTGAAAACCATGGGTTGGAATTCAATTACTTCCCAAGTGTAGTTAGGTGACAAAACCAACCTCTTTAGAATTTCAATCACTTGTGGCACAGCCAATGAACCACCTTCCACAATTACCTTTCCCACTCTTGAATTCTCAACTCTCGGTCGATAGGATTCAGTTGTAGGTAGCTCCAAAAAAGTGAGTTTCTCATTTCCCAATCCATGGACCACCACGGAAGGTTTTGGAGCAAACAACAAAGGACAAGAGGTGGTCATGTGTTGCGGTGATTCACAATTATCACAAACAATAACTGTACAATCCTCATGGAAGTGACCCGTCTGATTACACCTAAAGCACCGCAGCTTGTCATTCCTCTTCATTTTTTTCGCAGGCCCATTGCCATCAACTTCCATATCCACACCTTTTTGCATTTCTTGGGCAGCAACCTCAGCCGTCGCTGCAACACCCTTAGTAGCCGCCTGCGTGGGCATGGTAGGAATCTGTCCCGGGGGCACAACCTGCTGAGTTTGTGCCACCACCGAGGAATTCTGTCCTGCACTGCCCGACCCCGTAGCATCAACCATGCTCGTGGATCTAGCGGCCGGTTGAATCACCTGAGGAATGGCGATAGCGCCGCTCTGCGCCGCCGCCACGGCATCAACCACTTGCTTGATGAGATTTTGATCGAGGGATCCCTACGTAGTGCTAGCTGTCACATGACCAGCGTTAGCACTCGAGAAATTTCGATGATTGTTCGAGCCAAAGTTAGTCCGTCCTCCTCCCCCGCCGTGATTCCATGTCTTCCCACCACCACCGGAAGCCCTAAATTCGTATCTTCGTCTGTTCTGATAACCAACATCTCCATTGCCGTTCGAGAGCTCATGGGAAGGACCCGATCCGCCATGAAAGCCTCCTGCATCACCGCCACGATAGTTGCCTTGGTTTGAGAAGCCATTGGAACTGCCCTCGAGACGCGAGTCCCTGTGACCTCCACCGCTGCTATCACCATGGTAGAAATTTCCGCGACCTCTGCCGGCGTTGTGCTGATTTTGATTGTTGAAGTAGCCGAGGCCGCCACCAGATCCAGTCCCCCTTCCCGGACCGGCGCCACCACCGCCACCATAACTCATCTCCGAACACCTCCCGACTAGGGTATCGAACGATGCAGAGAAAATACAGTGTCCAACAGGTAAGGCAATACCGGAATTAACATAGCCAGGTATCAGTACCTTTGATCGCGTGTTAAAAGTTGGACCAGGCTTGGGCATGCAATGACGGATACGGGCCTACACAGACAATGGGCCAGCCGCACCCCTCCATGTACACGTAGGGCCCAGGGACCGAAATTTTGAAAAATGCGTGGATCTCGGATCAGCCGATCTCGCCGTGGATGACGAAGACGACGACGAACTAGCCATCTGCCTCTGTCTTCTCCAGCCAACGATCGTCCATCCGACAAGCTATTTCTATCTATTTTTACCCCTTTTTCACTCCATCATGTGTCTCCTTCTCTACTGTGATCTAACTGACTTTCTATTATTCTACCCATCTTTTGGAGAAGACAATTATCAACACTTTCATTTTGTAGCTGGTTAAAGAACAGTTTTTCTGAAACTAAATCTAAATTGATTATGAAAGTACAAGAACCTTGAACGAGAATACAGAATGCAAAGCACTGAGAAAGATACACCGGCAATTTTTTTAAATAAAAAGGTATTTATAACATATACAAAACTATATTAACAATTTTCTGAATATATACTGTGATTTAAAACGTCCATCATTTTTCCTCATTCCATTCCCTTCCTCCTGGTAATAAGTGTCCATTTTGAATATCCCGTGCTTTTTTTTTCTTTTCTAGACGCTACTAATATCCCGTGCATTGTCTGTTAGACTGTATATATACATAGGCTTCTGTACTCCGTATTGTAACTTGTATTGTACACAATATATAAAGACAGCCACACCCCACCTTGAGGGTGTTGAGCAGTTGCCTAATTCTGTTGTTTTACATGGTACCACGCTAGGTTACGATTATGACTTCCGCTGCCTCCACGGCCGCTGTCGCCGTCGCCGCCACGACCTCTCCTGCTGCGGCCTCGATCATGGCACCGGCCAGCGCTCCTGCTCTTCCACCGATGCTGCTCCATCTCCTCAATGGTGGCACGGCCCCCGGCACTGCACATCTCGGCTCTCTCTCCATGCTGAGTGCCGGTGCGATGTTCTCGGGGCAGATCGCATCTCCACCGCAGTTCTCGCTGCCGCCTCCGTTCCTGGCCGCGGTGTCCTTGCCGTCTGCTCCTCTGCCTATGGCGCTGCCATCTACCGCCGCTCCGATCGCTCCGCCTCCCTTGGTGGCCGATTGGTCCGCGACACCCGCCTCTGCCGCCGCGCTTGTCGCGCCGGTCCCAACGGCTGTCCCCTCTGCGGATACGCCATACTGACACGGGGTCTACGCCACCTCACTCGTGCCCTATTAGGCGACTGCTGCGATGGCCTCTCGACCCTCGCCGCCCCAGCCCTACTACGCGCCTCCGTCGCTGCTCGCCCTGGCCCCATACCAGGCGCCCTCGGCGGTTGCGCTGTCGTCGGGCCCTGCACACCATCCAGGCTACTACGGCATGCCCGCTACGGCACCTGCGCCCTACGTCGTACCTACACCACCGTCGGTGGCCCATGCCGAGGCTCCCGCAGCTCCTTCCTCTCATGGTGGTGCTCTGCCGACGTTTTATTTCGCCCACCTTATCCCGGTGAAATTAACGCCAGACAACTATCTGTCGTGGCGTGCCCAAGTGTTGCCTCTTCTTCGCAGTCGCTACCTTGATGGCTTCGCCGATGGCACGCTTCCGTGTGCTCCGCCCTATCACCCGGCGCATCATGCCTGGGTGGCGCAAGACCAAGCCATCCTCTCCGCCATTCAGTCGTCGCTTACCGAGGGGGTCGCCTCCCTCGTCATCTTCGCCGTGACCTCTCGCGACGCTTGGGATGCCCTCGAGACCAGCTTCTCCTCTTAGTCTACGGCGCGGGCACATGCTATACGTCGTCAGCTTGGCGAAGAAAAACTTAATGATCTCACCATCACCGAGTACTTCAACAAGATTACTGGTCTGGCGGACACACTCGCCTTTATCGGGCAACCTCTCCGCCCCGAGGAGTTCACCTCCTACGTCGTCAATGGTCTAGACGGCGAGTATGACTCTCTGGTGGAGAACGTCAATGGCCGCGACACCCCTATTCCGCCACGCGAGCTGTACGCTCGTGTTCTCGCGTCGGAACAGCGCTATAAGGCGCGTCGATCAAGCCCCAGATTCACCTTTGCTAATGCTGCTTTTCGTGGGGGAGGAAAATCTTCCAAGCCGGCGCCCACCCCGTCTTCGTCCCCGCGCCCCTCCATCATCGCCACGGGAGGGCGACCCCGCGCTTGCTGTGGTGGTTGTGGCCTCCAGCAACCTTGCCAGCTCTGTGGCCTCGATGGCCATATCGGCTCCAAATGCCATCGCCGCTTCAAGCAAGACTTCACGGGCGTTGGCAACAATGGCAAGGGAAACGAGAAGCAGGCTGTTATTGCTACTCAGGAGTCCTACATGGGCTACACACCGTCCTACTCCCTCGACCCTTCATGGACGATGGACACTGGAGTTACCACTCATCTAACCAATGAGATGGGCAAGCTCTCGACACAGGAGCCTTATCACGGGCATGATCAAGTCCGTACAGCTAATGGAGCAGGTATGCACATCTCACATATTGGTCAGGCATCTCTTCTTACAAATACCTCTGAAAAATTGCATCTTTCTAATGTCCTTCGGGTTCCTTCAGTTGCACGTAGTCTGTTCCACAGCTTACTCATGACAACGATGTTTTTGCTAAATTTCACCGTTTCCATTTTTTATTAAGGACCTGTACACCCGGGACGTTCTGCTTAGAGGTCACCTTCTCCATGGGCTTTATGTGCTTGATGTGCCGCCGCCAGTCCCTCGAGCTTTCAGTGGCGTTCGTGTTTCACCATCTCATTGGCACTCGCGTCTTGGTCATCCGGCGACTCCTATAGTTCGCCATGTGCTACATCGCCATGAGCTTCCCATTGTCTCTAATAAGCATATTGATACAATCTATGATGCTTGTCAGTAAGGCAAGAGTCATCAACTTCCGTTTTCAGAGTCGAGTCGTGTAATAAAAACTCCACTTGAGCTTGTGTTTTCCAATGTTTGGGGTCCTGCACAAACTTCTGTTAGTGGTCACAACTATTATGTTAGTTTTATTGATGCTTACAGCCGCTTTACTTGGCTTTACCTTCTTAAGCACAAATCTGATGTGTTCGATGTTTTCTTACAATTTCAAGCACATGTTGAGCGTCTTCTCAAGCATAAGATTATTCATGTTTAGTCCGATTGGGGGTGAGTACCACAACCTCACCACCTTCTTTAACAAGCTGGGATCTCCCATCGTGTGTCCTGTCCTCATACACATCAGCAGAATGGCGCCACTGAATGTAAGCATCGTCATCTTGTAGAAACTGGCCTAACTCTACTAGCTCATGCCTCCGTTCCTTTTCGGTTTTGGAGTGACGCTTTTTCTACCGCCTGTTATCTCATTAATAGGCTCCCTACACGACTTCTTCATATGAAAACACCTCTTGAGCTATTGCTCAATGAGACTCCAGACTATACGTTCCTCAAGGTGTTTGGCTGTGCATGTTGGCCCCATTTGCGTCCATATAACCACCGTAAACTCGAGTTCTGGTCTAAGCAATGCATTTTTCTTGAGTACAGTTCCCTTCATAAAGGGTACAAATGCCTTCATATTCCATCTAACCGCATCTATATTTCTCATGATATGGTGTTTGATGAGAGTGTGTTCCCTTTTTCTGCATTGCCGGCTCCGGTTTCTACACTGTCACCACATGTGCATTCCTCTCCACCATTGCCCGATCAATTTGTAGATGTTGCACATTCTCCTGTTTTGCTCCCTAACCATGGTGCAGGCACTGGTCGCGGAGCTCGACTGGAGTTACTGGACATCGCGGACACGTCCCCAGCACCGGACGTCGTGCATGTCCCATGCACCGTCGCGCGCACTGGTGATCCAACTTCGGTGTCCTCCGTCCCGGACCCGGCTGGGCCATCTCCTGGCCCAACAACTCCCAACCTAGCACCAGGCCCCTCTGCCCCACCTGGCGGCTCTTCTTCGCCAGCGCATGCGTCGCCTAGTGCGGCGCGTACTGCCGCTACCCACTGTCGCATCGCCTTGCGGTGGGCCTTCTACGCCCACTGCCGCGTCGCCTTACGGTGGGCCTTCTCTGCCCACGGCCGCGTCGCCTCGCGGTGGGCCGCCCTCGCCAGACTCCTTCTCTCCCGTTTGCAATGAGGACGAGTCTGCCACTTCGTCGCCTCCTGCCACTACTATGGAGCCGATTGTTCTAGCCCCTGCGGCACCGCGTGCGCGCACTCGCAGTCAAAATGGAATTTTTCAGCCGCGACGGTGCACCGATGGAACGGTTGCGTGGATTGCGGCATGTATGGCACATTCTCAGGATGATCCCACTGCTGAACCTCGACACTATCAAGCTGCTCTAGGGGTTCCACACTGGCGCACTGCAATGGAGCAGGAGTATCATGCGCTCCTGAAGAATGACACTTGGCGGCTCGTTCCTTCCCTTCTGGCGTTAATGTTATTGACTCCAAGTGGGTGTTCAAGGTCAAGAAACATTTTGATGGCTCCATTGAACGGTACAAGACACGATTGGTGGCCAAAGGATTCAAACAGAGCTATGGTATTGACTATGAAGACACCTTCAGTCCTGTTGTCAAACCTACCACTATTCGTCTCTTGCTCTTGTTGGCTGTTACACGAGGATGGTCACTGCGTCAACTGGATGTCCAAAATGCTTTCCTCCATGGTGTCCTGGAAGAAGAGGTATATATGCGTCAGCCCCCTGGATTCGTTGATCCTGCACGTCCGCATCACTTATGTCGACTGGTGAAGGCTCTCTACGGGCTTAAGCAGGCTCCACGAGCCTGGCATGCTCGACTTGGCTCTACTCTTCGAGCTCATGGGTTTGTGCCTTCTACTGCTGATACATCACTGTTTATGCTGCAGCAACCTACGGTGACTATGTACCTGTTGGTATATGTTGATGATATTATCCTTGTCAGTTCCTCAGTCACTGCTGCTGATCGCCTGGTTTCTGCTATGAGTGGTGATTTTGCTGTCAAGGATCTGGATACTCTGCATTACTTCTTTGGTTTGGAAGTAGCTCATTTTGCTGGTGGTTTGACTCTTACTCAGCAGAAATACTCTCAGGACTTGTTGCGTCGTGTTGGCATGTTGCACTGCAAGACTACCACTACTCCTATGTCAGCTACTGATCGATTGTCAGCTCTTGATGGTTCTCCTCTCTCAGCTGATGATGCTACTGAGTACCGCAGTGTTGTTGGTGGTCTTCAGTACTTGACAATTACACGCCCTGATATATCTTGTGCAGTCAACCGTGTGGGCCAGTTTCTTCACGCTCCTCGCAACACTCATTGGACCGCTGTCAAGCGCATTCTTTGGTATGTTCACTCCATGGCTTCCTATGGTTTGCATCTTCGGACGTCACCATCCTGTGTCCTCTCAGCTTTTTCTGATGCCGACTGGGCTGGTAGTCCTGATGACAGGCGAACCACAGGGGGATATGATGTGTTCTTTGGTCCAAATTTGATCGCCTGGAGTGCTCGCAAGCAAGCTACAGTGTCTCGCAGTAGTACTGAAGCTGAATACAAAGCAGTTGCTAATGCCACGGCTGAACTTATTTGGATACAGTCTCTTTTGAGAGAGTTGGGGATCTCTCAGAACCAGCCTCCAGTTCTTTGGTGTGACAATATTGGTGCCACATATCTTTCATCTAATCCAGTATTTCATGCTCGAACTAAACACATTGAAGTTAACTATCATTTTGTGAGCGAACGACTTGCACAGAAGCTACTGCAAATCAAGTTGGTCTCTTCCAAAGACCAACTTGCTGACATCTTCACGAAGCCACTATCTCAGCCTCAGTTTGAGAGTTGTAGGCGCAATCTTAACTTGCTTTGTACTTCTAGGCACAGTTAAGATTGAGGGAGGGTGTTAGACTGTATATATACATAGGCTTCTGTACTCTGTATTGTAACTTGTATTGTACACATACGTACACAATATATAAAGACAGCCACACCCCACGTTGAGGGTGTTGAGCAGTTGCCCAATTCTGTTGTTTTACATTGTCATCCCCTCGAATTTTCTATTCTACAAGCTATTGTAGTCAACCAAATCAAAGAACATCATCGTCGTAAACAAGTTAGCTGACGATGTATCTGTGATTCATAACTAATTAAGCATGCCATGATGCCTCTCTCTCAAAAAGAAAACGTTGTTGTACATTGTAGTCACCCCACTCCGTTGATCTCTGAAGGTTATTATACATGGCAATGCTACATTGATCACTTAATACAGATGCTTATAGATGGCCCAAAAATCCATTAACCATGTTATTGTTGGTTGTGTTGTAATTTTAAGTCCAGTAAAATTGAAACACTTGAACAAAACTTATCTTATGATAGTTACAAGTATATTCTAATTAATGACATGATTCTAGTCGGTATAGCCTGTAATTTATTAGATTTAGGTTTTTCTTTGTAATGCATCTTCTCACGAAAGCTGAATTTCCCTTTTTTTTTCATGGACTGAAACTTCCATTCAATTACCAACAGTATTACAGTCATGTAGGATAAAAAAGGCCGGCACCTGGGTATTCCAGGCACACTCCGGCTGCAACTCCTAGTTGCATAGTTTGCATGACGGCTTACATAACGAAAATCAAAATAGCTGAAGTTCTTTGTAAGCTTTTCGATGACGTTCAGCAGACCTATTTTTCGTCCTCGTCTTTCATAGTACAATAAGGACCATACAATAAGTTTCCAGAATAACCTTGTTGATGTTGCGGACATGACATAGTTTGGCAGCAGCACAAGAAGCAATAGCCTCAGTAGTAAGGGCATCAGGGGGATGGTCGTACCAGGTAGATGTAGCTGAGATGAAGTAGCCATTTGAGTCTCTAAGCACACACCCAGCAGCACCAGAGAGTTCATTCAACTTGAAAGCAGCATCAACGTTCAATTTGACATTGTCCACCAGCGGAGGAACCCACTTGACCGGAGGAGAGCGAGGCTTCGATTTCCCTATAGCACATGACAAAAGTTCAGAGGTTGTGCCCATAGCCCATCTACAAGCTTTTGTAATATCCCAAGGGATCACACCATGCCTACGATTGTTTCTAACAGTCCATATTGACCAGATCCCACAAAAAAATGGCACAAACCTCATTGGCTGGACAGAGGGAGCAATCCAGAAGGTCTCCAGCCCAAGTAACACGGTGCAGAGCCGGAAACCCAATTTGGTTGATGGGTGCAAATAAACCCATTGTTTGAAAACACATTTTTAAAAAAACTACGTTAATTATGGTATTTGGATCAGTAGAAAACATGAAGGAGAATAACTACTATACATCAAACTGTGCAAACGATTATCATTGTGCCTTTGACCCTCAACATGGTTCAGAAAATCTGGATAGTTATATTGATAGACAACCAAGTAGAGAAAAAAAGATCTTCTGATTTGAACACAAACTTGACATATACACAAACATGAAATAAGTAAATTAATGCAAAACCTCACCCTCTCCATGCAAAAAAAAACACCTAAATGAGCTGAGACAATTTAATTAACAACAAACGGTACTAACTGTTAATCTTCATATTATCCTTGAGAAGTTAAAAACAAATTAGAGCCCTATGTTCTGGGCGGTGAACTGCATGGACTAATGTTCAGTTACAAAAACTTGATATACCTCTAGAATAAACACCAGCAATTATAAAAAGAAGCACCTGCATATTAGTTAATGTTTCTGCACCGAATTATTTTTGCCTAGATACAGAAAGGGACGGCTTTAAGAGATAAAATATACCGGGGATGTTTTCAGTAAGCTACTATAGATAAAATTTGTAGATGGTTATAGCTATATGATTTGAAAATAAAGAAAACATTAAATCTTATATGTCATGTGCAAAACTTTTGGATTGCGACCAATGCAGGAATTTGTGTCGTCTCTCGTCACAATTCTCTCAAACCTGATTTATCATTCTTTTTTAATGAACACTCTTTCAATGAAAATCGGTGACTTCTAAGTTAGAAGAGCATGAGACTCATCGCAATCACAATATTTTAAATAAGTGACTGATGGTAGCTAGTAGTTATGAATTTCTAAACTTCATATGAGAAAACATTCCTCAAAATATAAACAATTGTCATGTCAGCAAGTTGTTCGATCTAGAAGCACGTGCATTACTAAGTACCAATGAGACAATGCTTCATATAACAACCGAGGATAAAATGTGGGACCAGGGCCAGGAGAGGGGTTTCCGTTCTGATGGCTCTGTGTCCCCTCCGGGGTCACTGAACACCATGCTGCTTCTGCGAGATGTTTTTATCTGCAGAAATGTGAAAAGATAAGGATTTTGTATATTGTTTTCAAAAAAGAAAAGGAAAACATCAAAGTGTCGCATGATTTCTAACTTTGGAGCTCCATTATTTTTTTACAAGTGCAAAAACAAAGTGAGCTTACAACATTCTGCAGCACGATTCTCTTCGTTCATTGGAAATCCATACGCGAGAAACTTGTCATTTCACTGTCTATCATAGCTTACGGCAACTCTCTTTCCACCCAAGATAAGATGTTCTCAGTAACACCCTGCAATAGAATCAACCGAATCTAGCAAAGAAAGTATGTGAGGATTTAACCCAAGATTGCCACATAATCAAAAGCACTATTTTTCATGGTAAAGACTTGTATTAAGCATCGGGAGATATGTTTACAACCAAGATCAGCAATAAAAGGTGGCACATGTCCCAGCTAGAAATTACTAAATCTACAATCTAGGCAATCTTGGCAAACTCATGGGCCCGACTATTATACAATAGACTGAAAACTACAGCCACTGAGCCGGCTACTATTATCCGCGTGTCTTTGACAAGCTCTACTACGAGAAGAAGATCCATACACTGTTTATCACCGTAGTATTGTCCTACTGAAAAATGAGTGTGGTATTGCAGTGATCCAGCACTAACAGAATGAATCCACAGAATGGTGAATCTCACTAAGCATGTTTTAGCATTAAGCACTTGTCCAGAACCTAAATCAACATGTACGCTGATTTTTGTGGTTCCTGGTCAGGGATGCAACCGGAACCCATATGTTAAACAGTTTGTCTGCCATATCGGTGCAATACAATACCTTTGTGCAGAGTTCCTCTCCTTCTCTGTGCCTTTTCTGTACATATTTTCGTGAAAATGCAAAAGCTTTGCGTTTTGATTTATTGATAGAAAAAGGAGTTTGACTTACAAGTCTAAGAGAAGGCCGAAACACCCATATATACAACACACCCAACACTCAAAACAAGACTACAGCTAACGTCGAAATCCGTCGAGTGCTTCTTCAGGACACCACAGAGCGAGCTCCTCCGCCGAACAGAACCCTTGCCGATGAAAGTCGTAGTGCTTGCGCATCATCGATATTGCTAGGAGAATGCCATTCGCAGCCAAGATGGGTCCCACCTGGATCCCGCGAGCCATCCAGGCTCAGCCCAGATCCGGGGTACGCCGTCGGCGCAATGGGTACCTCCCTGCAACCTCAACCGACTTACTAGCTTGTAGTCTTCACTGACCCGCCATCAACCATAGAGGACAGCCCACCACTGGTCATCCGGAGGCTTGCTTGCGCCTTCCGATAAGGATCACAGTCGCACAAGTCATCCGCAATACCACTCGAGAGGCTGACACGCCAACTGCACTAAGACGCCGCATGAGGCCAACACCGAAGACCATGGCGATGAGCAGCGACTCGTACCAGGGAATCAGATTTCCAAGACGACACCACCATAGAGGGTACGATGTCGAAGACGCCGCCGTCGCCCATCTGAACCTAACACCCTAAGCGAGGGAGGTGCCGGATCTCCTCGATGACGCCTCAACAGGACGTGACACCCACAGGCGTCGCCGTCACCGGCCCAATGGCAGGGCTTTCGCCCGAGGCTTGGTACCTCGCTCCCACAACCAAGCACCCTGTTTGTTGAGGGCAAACCTCTAGGGTGCCCGATCTTTCACGAATCCCACTCAAATCGAGGATGGAGTGCGGGGAGAGGAGGGGAGGATGAACACGACGAACTTACGCACGAAGAATACGATGAACACACACACACGCAAAACCACGATACACACCAATAGCTCACGCCGGCGGTGACCGGTCCGGCGCAATCCCTAGGATCGGCGTCGGGCGGAGGACTCTCTCTCGAACCGACATGGTGAGATGGGAGACTCGGTGAGATCTTGACGTCTAGGCAAAGGGACTCCGATGCCTAGGCCTTGTACAACGCCGAGGCACGATGCAAACTCCAACGAGGTTTGGGATATTTGGTGCTCCTTTGTCAAAGGAGCATGATGCAAGAACTAGATAGATTCACAAGGGGTTTCCACTAATTCCAAATATCATGCCTAGGGTTTACAATGGAGGTGGGAGACTATATATAGGCCAGCCACAAGTTCAGGGGTAATTTAGGCATAAAAGTAGAGTTCTAGACGAAGTAGAGGGGTACATGGGCCTCATGGCCCGATTAAGTCTCGTAGGCCCAACATCAGGCCGGACAGTCCAACTGAATCAGACCGAACAGTCCGGGGTGGCCGGACACTCCGGGTAGTGTCCGAAGGGGCACATAGAATGTCCGAGCCTAGACGGTGCTAGGGTAGGCCGGACACTCCGGCCGAGTTGTGTCGGACACTCCGGCCGCGCCGGACACTCCAGTTGGATCTGGCCGGACACTCCAGCTCAGGCAGCTCCAGGGCAGGTGCATCTTCTGGGTTTGTGGGTCGATGCGGCGTGGCTTCGTACCTAAGGATGCACAGAGTAGTGGCATGAAGTAGCAAGCCATCCAGGTGTATGTCAAAGTCACATGATGAGAGGAGCAAATTCACCTTAGCTTGAAGGAGCTTGGCTCGGGCATGGGTCATTGGTCCACTTAGGGGACTTGGTGGTGTAGATGTAGAAGCGTCCGTAGGACGGGCTGCATCAGCTCCCCCCCTTGGGAAAGAGTCGTCCTCGACTCTTGAACATCTCCATGGTAGGGTCAGAGGTCCTTGACATTGAATGTATTGCTTGCAAGGTACTTGGAGGTCGGTATGTCGATGACGTAGGCATTGTTGTTGATTATCTTGAGGACCTTGAAGGGACCATCTCCTCTGGGCTTGAGCTTGGAGTCGCGTTCCTTGGGGAAGCGGTCTTTGCTTAGGTGTATCCACACAAGGTCACCTTCTTCGAAGATCATCTCCTTCTTGTCCTTGTTTAACCTTGAAGCTTGGCGAAGGACTTGTTGTTCAATAGTAGCTCTTGTTTCTTCGTGAAGCTTCTTTATAGCCTGTGTGTGCTTCTCAACGTCCATGTTGGTGCGCTCATGGAGAGGTAGTGGTAGGATGTCGAGTGCGGTGAGGGCTCGAAACCATAGACGATCATGAATGGACTCATCTTGGTTGTTGAGTGCCTGGCACGGTTGTAGGCGAACTCAGTGTGTGGGATGCATTCCTCCCAATCCTTGAGGTTTTTCTTGATCAACACACGAAGGAGTCCCGAGGCTTCGGTTGACAACTTCGGTTTGGCCATCGGTTTGAGGATGTGATGCGGATGAAAAGAGTAGCTTGACGCCGAGCTTGGCCATGAGGGTCTTCCATAAGTAGCTCATGAATTTGACATCGCAGTCGGAGACGATTGTTCTTGGCACACCGTGAAGACGGACGATTTCTCTGAAAAACAGATTTGCAACATGTGAAGCATCGTCGGTCTTATGGCATGGGATGAAGTGTGCCATTTTGGAAAAGCGATCCACGACAACAAATATAGAATCATGACCATGCTTAGATCTAGGCAATCCTAACACAAAATCTATGCTAATATCGGACCAAGGTGTATGAGGAATAGGCAGCATATAAAGACCATAAGGGTTAGCTTGCGACTTAGCTTGAACACATGTCGTGCATCGTTGAACGTAGTGCTCCACGTCGCTCTTCATCTTGGGCCAAAAGTAATTAGTGGAGAGCATGTCCAATGTCTTGTCACGGCCAAAGTGACCCATAAGGCCTCCACCATGAGATTCTTGGAGAAGCAAAAGTTGAAGCGACGACTTCGGAATGCAAAGCTTGTTTCGTTTAAATAGAAAGCCCTTATGCAAATAGAAATCATCAACTCCTTTGTCATTGGAGCACTTTGCGAAAATTGGTTCAAAGAACGGGTCGGAAGCATACAAAGATTTTATTTCCTCAAGACCCAACACGTTGATTTCAAGTCTCGTAAGAAGGCTTGTGTGTTTGCGAGACAAAGCATCCACAACTACATTATCTTTGCCCTTCTTATACTTGACAATGTACGGAAAAGACTCCATAAACTCAACCCACTTAGCGTGTCGCTTACTCAAGTTGGCTTGGCCTTTGAGATATTTCAACGACTCATGGTCGGAATGTATGATAAATTCTTTGGTCCATAGGTAGTGTTGCCAAACTTGAAGGACAGGAACTAAGGCAAAAAGCTCTTTGTCATAAATCAGATAGTTAAGGCGAGCACCATCAAGTTTCTCGCTATGGTAGGCTATAGGACGTCCGTTTTGCATAAGGACTCCTCCAATGCCAATACCACTAGCATCGCACTCTATCTCAAAAGTTTTAGTGAAATCCGGTAATGCAAGAAGAGGTGCTTCGGTGAGCCTCTTTTTAAGTTCGTCAAAAGCTTTTTGTTGTGCCATGCCCCACACGAAGGTGACATTCTTTTTGGTCAATTCATTGAGGGGACAAGCAATGGTTGAAAAGTCTTTCACAAAGCGACGATAGAAACGGCCAACCCATGAAAACTTCGGAGTTCACTCACATTTGTTGGGACGGGCCAATCTCGTATGTCCTTTACCTTGGAAACATCAACTTCAATTCCCTTCGAAGAGACGACAAATCCAAGAAAAACTAACTTGTCTTTAGCAAAAGTGCACTTGGGAAGATTGGCATAAAGCTTTTCATGTCGAAGGATTTGCAAAACTTCCTTGACATGTGTTATATGGTCCTCAAGTGATTTGCTATAAACAAGAATATCATCGAAATAGACAACAACACTTTTTCCAATGAGAGAACGCAAGATGTGATTCATAAGGCGCATGAAGGTGGATGGGGCATTAGATAAGCCAAAGGGCATAACCAACCATTCATACAGACCAAATTTGGTCTTGAAGGTGGTTTTCCACTCATCACCCTCAGCCATGCGTATTTGATGGTAACCACTACGAAGATCAATTTTCAAAAAAATAGTGGCTCCACACAACTCATCAAGCATGTCATCGGGACGTGGTATGGGATGTCGATAACGCACGGTGATAGCATTGATTGGACGACAGTCCATGCATAACCGTAACGTATCATCCGTCTTTGGAACAAGAATCACGGGTACGGCACTTGGACTAGTGCTAACTTGGATCAAACCTTTGGAGACGAGTTGGTTGATTTGACGTTCAATCTCCTTTGTCTCCTCCGGGTTCATGCGGTAAGCGGCGCGGTTTGGAAGTGGTGCATCGGGGATGAGGTCAATGCGATGTTTGATGCCGCGAAGAGGAGGTAGTCCATGTGGGAGCTCTTCGGGAAATACATCCTTGAATTCCTGCAAGACAATCATCAAAGATGGAGGAACATGGGTTAATTCATTAGTTCCTTGCGCTAGTCCCTTGCAAAGGAGGACATAGTGCAAGATGGATGGGTTGTTCCGAACACCTCTCATCTCACGTTTGGTGGCAAGGAGAACACTCTTCATTTTTCCACTTGAGTTTGGCTTGTGGCTCTCACTCACTATGAGGTGGTTATCTCTCTCACCGCTCTTCTCACAAGTAGGTGTTGTGCTTCGCGCCCTCGCTAAAGCCTGTGCATTGTCCGCAATTATTTGGCTAGGAGTCATTGGTTGCAAAATACATATTTTGTTGAGCCATTTGAAGGTGTATACATTGGTGCGACCATCATGTAGAGCAACCTTGTCAAATTGCCATGGTCGACCAAGAAGCATGTGGTAAACTGCCATAGGAACCACATCGCACTCCACCGTGTCTTTGTAAGGACCAATGGCGAAGGAGACCGATACGGTGTGCTTGATCTTCACGGACTCTTGGTCACTTAGCCATTGCACGTGGTAGGGGTGCTTGTGCGGATGGAGGGTGAGGTTGAGCTTCTCACACAACTCGGTGCTAGCAAGGTTGTGGCAACTCCCTACGTCAATGATCACCTTGATAGATTTGCCATTGATGTTGGGTCGTGTTTGGAAGATATTGGAGTGTTGGTCTTCATGCTCATGTGCTTGAGTGGTCAAGATCCTTGTGACGACAAGCGATGGACTTGCGTCATGTTCACACATTAGGAGTTCTTGGTCATCTTCCACTCGTTGCCATGCCATTGCTTCCTTGACATGGGCATCAAATTCATCTTCACTCAAGTACTCTTCGTCTCCATTGTCATGGATGAACATTACCTTCTTGTTTCCACATTCGGCCGACTTGTGTCCTTTGCCTCCACACTTGTAGCATTCACCATTGAAAGGTGTATCACTCTTTGCTTATTTGCCACATGGGGGCAGTTTTCCTTGAGGGAGTGTTGGCTTGAAGGAAGGCTTGGAGGTTCTTGAGGAGCTTCCATTGAAGGTTGTTGGCGTAGCGGTTGGAGCGTGCTTGTAGGTGAAATACGTCTTGGGCTTGTTGTACTTGATATCCTCTTGCACTTGACGTTCAGCCTTTGTTGCGATGTGCACAATCTCAACCGTGAGGTTGTATGTTTGGAACTCGACGATGCGCTTGATTGGGTGGTTCAACCCAATAAGGAAGCGTGTCATAGTTTGCTCCATGCGCTCGTCAATGTTGGCACAAATCAAATTGAGTTCCATTTCCTTGAAGTACTCTTCCACGGTCTTTGTCCCTTGACGAAGCGATTGAAGGTTGTTGAAGAGGTCACGCGTGTAGTGTGCAGGGACGAACCGGGATCTCATGTGAGCCTTCATGTCATGCCAAGTTGTGATTGGCGGCTCTTATCTTGCATCACGAGCAACTTGAACTTCTTCCCACCAAAGGTTGGCGTAATCATCAAACTCTAGCGAAGCCATGGCGACCATCTTCTCGTTGCTATAATTGTGCATGCGGAAGATCTTGTCGACTTTGAGTGCCCATGAGAGGTATTCTTCGGGGTCATTGGATCCGGTAAACTTGGGCATTGTGAACTTGAGCTTGCCGAAAGTTTCTTCATCATTGCGGTCATTGCGACGAGCTTGTTGACCTTGTTGATGATCTTGTGGTTGATGCGGTGGAACTTGGTTCTTGCGACCTTGGTGAGGAGCTTGCTCTTGATGTTGTTGTTGTAGAGCTTGCTCTTGCTCTTGGCGCGGTTGTTGACGATGTTGAGGTGCTTGGGCCTCATGAGGGTGTTGAGGATGTGGAGCCTCATGACGCGGTTGATGACGAAGAGGAGGCTCGTTCCGCGGTTAGTGATGATGGTTAGGCACATGGGACTCATGGCGAAGATCATGGTGTTGAGCCTCTTGACATGGTGGGCGTCGCTCAACTTGTACCACTTGACGCTCCATATTTTGGTGTGGTGGAGGAGGTGCCTCATGATGACCATGGTGTCGGTGTGGACGTTCTTGTCGATGATGACGAGGAGGATCTTGGAGAGCTTCACGTCGATGACGAGCTTGATTCTCCAAATTGGAGTCATCACTTGTTGTGTCAAGTATGTGTCGGGGTCGATGGTGGTAGACTTGCGGTTACACTTGCGGTTCTTCTTGTGGTTGTGCTTGTTGGATCACTAGTGTCCTTGCGTGATGACGGTGCGCTTATTGCCTTGCTTGTGGCCTTGAAGAGAAATCACCATCATAGCTTGACATTGCGGCGTGCCGTGGGGAAGGTACATAGTTCGTAGAAGTTCCATCTTCAACCACGGGGGCGTCATTGCGTCTTGGAGCACATGGATGTAGATCTTGTTGCGGAGGTGCATGACGACGCGAAGAACTTGAAGAGCTTGATGCACGCGAACGCGGTCTTGCCATTTCATCGATGATGCGCCAAAGATTGTCATTTGTTTCGGCGACGGAGCGTTGAAGCGCTTCATTTTGGTGGCCGAAGTTGTGATGCATTGCTTGCATTTGCCTTTCGAGGCCATCAAAGTGGTTGTCGATGTTCTTAAACTCGGCTTGCGTCTCGCCAAATTATTCATCTTGTCGCGTCTCAAAGGGCTTGGCAACGATCACAGAACTCTTGTCGGACGATGAAGTGACTTGGGCGCGTCATGTACGGTCCTTGTTCTTCTTCTTGGGGAGGCGGTTGGCTTGACTCACAGTGCCTACCCATCATGGAAGTGGAATATGGTGGTGTTAGCCTTGTACCTCACCTTGGGGATTGCACCAAACTAGAAACCACAAGTGAGAGCTATAAGCATGCAAAGTGGAATTGCAAAGAAAACTCACACTAAAGAAAGAGCTAACTCTCAAAAGCTTGTTGGTGGTAGTTTAGGGTTGTGGAATGCCAAAGAACCAATCAAAAGAAAAGGGATAGTCAAAAGTGGGTAAAATCCAAACAAAACTCAAGTCAAAGGCAAAGGTCAACAACTCAAAATGGTGACGGGAACCTACGACTATATACATGCGTGGAGATTGTTGGGATTGACACGACTATGAAAATGAGCAAACAAAATGTCCTAACGAAGACTAAGCTCATTGTCGTGCCAACGCATGGAGAGACTGTGGCTCGTTTGCAAAGAAGAAAAATGAGCAACGGATTTGGACACTTGCCTTGGGCGCTCTTCTTTCTCTCTTGCTTACAATCTTTGAGACTCTCTTTGACAATGTGAGACTATTTTTATTTTTATTTTGCTTTGTATCTTTTTGTGTGCTCTCCCTTGATGGTAGCAAGTCACTCTTGCTATTGCTTTTACACTCTCACTATCCAAGGACAAGTGCACAATGATCAAGCAAACACAAGATGAGCCACTCTCGTGGGATAGATACACACAACGTGATGTAGCCCAACATACGGAAACCACCTTTGGTCCACATCATGCCACGCTATTCATCACTCCAAAGGTGAACTCCTTCCATGCTTTGCCTTTCATTGGTTATTATGCGAATGGAATCCTACTTGAGACAAATGTCCTTGATGTGACTAGGTCCATGAACATGATGCCAAGAAGATGCAGCAAGGATGGCCCTGGAGCCAAGACACCCAAGCAAGTGGCCTGGAAGAGAAGATGCAAGAAGCTGCTGAAGCAGGACCGGAGTCTCCGCACCAGCAGACCGGAGTCTCCGGTCTACCACACCGGAGTCTCCGGCCCGTCTCCGGACCAAGCCCCGAACCAGCGCCTGGGACAGTCCGTGACCCCTCCGGAGATTGACCGGAGTCTCCGGACCGCTACACCGGAGTCTCTGGACCGAGCATCATGGTCCTGCGCACCTCAAGTTGGGCTTGGCCCATGTAACACCCCAAACTTCCTATTTATGCCTGTTTTACCCCTAGCTCGTGGTTGGCCTATATATATGCCCCCACCCCTCCTTGAAACCCGAGAGATGATGATGAATTGAGGCATGTGCCTAACCCTAGATGGGAACCCCCTCCCAATAGTAAATCTATGAGTTGCACAAGGCCTTAGAGTTGGTGCCCTTCTCCAAGTTGTCAAGACCCTCCTCAAGTGTTTGGTCTCTCCCTATCAAGGATTCTAGTAGTGCTTGGTCTCTCCCCTTTGGGATTCTACTTGGTTGCTACTCTCTCCTTGGTTTGGATTCTACCATCCGCTTGCCGATCTCTCCTTTGGTGATTCTACCGCAAGGTCTCTCGCCGAGGATTCTATGGATTAGTTGTTCGAACCAACGGGAGCAAAACGAATTGGGTGTGATTTGGCGTGTGTTTGTATCTTTACCTTGCATTAGAGTTGTGTTCATCGTGTTCATCATGTTTTCCCTCACTTCCGCCTCAAATCCGTGAAGGTCGGGCCACTCCAAGGGTAAATTCACAAGGAGACCCATAACAACTGGTATCAGCAGCTTTTGGTTGCCACGGATTTGACTTCACCCTTCGATTTCCACCATAAACTGAAAAATACCAAAAAAAAAGCCCCAAATTGCTTTTGGATCGATCTCTCGTTTTGGTGAGTTGATTGTGGTTTTAGTCCAATAGAAACTTGTCTTTGGAGTTGGTCTACTTGTGCCTTGCGTTTCCCAGCCCAATTTGGTCGAAATTTTCTTGATTTGAGGGTTCAAGGGCCGAATTTGCGCTCAAGAACACGAGTTGTTCGTCGCGCTGCCTCCAGACCGGAGTTTTCGGACTAGCAGACCAGAGTCTCCGGCCCAGACCGGAGTTTCCGGACCACAAGACCGGAGTCCCCGGCCATCACCGGAGTGTCCGGACCATCAACACCGGAGTCTCCGGCCCTGACAAATTTTTTGACCCCTTTTCTTTTTTCGACTGATTTCCTTTTGATGTTTGTGTTTCGTGTGCGTGTCTGTCAACAAACAAAAGCTTCCGCAACACCTCGCACTCGACATCGACACCACGGAACTCGAACCATCCCTCCACCAACGGTTGCAAGTGCGACATCACCACAAGGTATAACTTGCACCACCCTTGTTAACCCCTTCTTCCTTTGTGTGTTACCTAACGTATCGAGAGTAGCTCATCTTGTGTTTGCCGAAGCATTGTGCGCTTGCTCTTGCACAAGTCATAGTGTAGAGGCAATAGCAAAAACTTGACTCCATAGCATAGCAAAGAAAGAGGTACACAAAAAAAGCTTATAAGCAAAAGAAAAAGAGTAAGATACCAATACAAAAGAGAGTCCAAAGCTTCTAAGCAAGAGTGCGAGAAAGAGCAAGGCAAGCGTACAAATCCGTTGCTTCTCAATCTTTTGGCAAACGGGCTACGATCTCTCCTAGTGTTGGCACGACACCGAGCATTAGCCTCCGTTAGGACCAATTGTTCGTTGCTCATTTTCATAGTCGTGTTGGCCACATTAATCTCCACCGTGTGTGTATAGTCGTAGGTTCTCGTCACCCTTTTGACCTTTTCCTTTGACTTCGTTTTTCTTGGATTTTACCCAGTTTTGACAATAACCTTTTCGTTTGGTTGTTCCATTTGCTATCCACCTTCCTACCCATCCACCATAGGCCTTTGTGTGTGTGTCTTGTGTATTCGCTTTGCTCTCGGCAAGAACAACCTTTCCAATTTTTGACTTGGTGAGGCAAGGTAGCACATACCATACCACCAATACCACCCTCGTTTCACTTGTGGTCAAACAACATGTCTAGGGAAAGCGGAGAAAGCGGAGATGGCAACTTCAACAACCAAGGTGGTTTTGCCACGCGCCACAACTTATGGGTGCAACGCCAAGAATTCAATGCCCAATTTGAGAGGCTTGAGAACCGGCTTGATGAAACTTTTTGAGAATTTGACTACCGTGACCGGCAACGCCAAGTGGAGCACAATGCTCAATTCCAAGCTCTTCACCAAGCTATTGCCAACCTCGGCAACCGTCATGGACACCATTCAAGCTCGTCAAGTTCGTCTCGCGCGTGCTCCTCAAGTCATCATGGCGACTTCTCGCGCTCCCATTCTCATCATGGAGAACCCCACCACCACAATGGGGAACATCAAGCTCGTCATTGCAATGAACAAGTGGTTGAGCCACAACATCAACAACCGTACCACGCAAGACGTCATCGACAACATGATCACCAGGTGCATCCGCAACACCAAGAAGAACATGGTTGCCCTCCACAACAAGCTATGGTACAAGCGCCACCACCACCCCAAGAGCAAGAACGCCATGGTGAACACAACCACGTTGATAGGAGCCAACACCCGAACCATGACCATCACCATAAACAACAAGTTCATCGAGCACCACAATGGGATACAAGTGATGATGACGAGGATGCACACCGCGCGAGACGCAACAACCGCTATGCTCAACCCCACCATCGGCATCAACAACCAATGAATGTAAATGATCCCGAGTAAAGGCGTAAAAGAGACTTTGCGCATCAAGCTCCGCCTCAACCGCGTCCTCGAGAAAATCAAGCTCCTCCTCCACCACCACGTGCACCAAGTGAAGCGAGCATACAGCAAGATCGCCGCAACTACCACCGTGAACATGAAGAGGGCAAGTTTGGGAAGCTCAAGTTCATTATGCCCAAGTTCAAGGGATAAGAAGACGTCGATGCATACATTGATTGGGAGCTCAAAATTGACAAGATCTTCTGAGTCCACAACTACTCCGAAGAGAATAAAGTTGCAATGGCATCCATTGAGTTTGAGGACTATGCAAATGTTTGGTGGGAAGACTTCCAAAAGAACCACGAGAAGAACGAGGAACCTCCAATTGAAACTTGGACCGAGATGAAGGAAGTAATGTACACACGCTTCGTCCCCGAGCATTATCGACAAGATATTTTTGACAAGCTACAAAATTTAAAACAAGGCACCAAGTCAATTGAAGAGTTTTACAAGGAAATGGAGAAAACCATGATGCGAGCTGATGTGTGAGAACTCGAAGAGCAAACCATAGCAAGGTTCCTCAACGGTTTGAGCCACCCAATAAGGAAGATTGTTGACTTTCAACCATATAAGAACCTCACCGAGCTCCTCCATCAAGCTACCAAAGCCGAGTGGCACTTGCAAAAGGAGAATTCATATGAGAAGCCCAAGTCATACTTTGCGTCCATCAATGCAAATGCTCCCGCAAAGCCAACAAACCAAGAAACGAGCTCATCCAAGCAAGCAAAGACCGTGATAGCACCCTCCTCCAACACGACATCGGATAGCCAAGTCACTTGCTTCAAGTGTGGAGTGAAAGGTCACAAGTCATATGAGTGCACCAACTCACAAGTGAGGCTTACGGATGAGAATGGCGCAACCTACTCCGTGAGTGAAGATGAATATGAATCTCTCACTCAACGAGCTATTGCAAGGACAACCACAATGGAAGAGGATGACACACTTGTGAGCATGATCCAGGCCCCGCACTTGTCATAGCTCAAATATCGACGACAAACTCCATCCCAAGAGAGGACCAACGCCTCAATATCTTCCAACTCGTGCCGGAATTGATGGCAAGTCCATAAAAGTGATCATTGATGGAGGTAGTTGCCAAAACCTCGCAAGTACAGAGCTTTGTGAGAAACTCAAGTTGCAATGCAGAGAGCACCCTCACCCCTACCATGTCCAATGGTTTGATGACAATGGAGCACTCAAGATAACATCAAAGGTCCACGTCTCCTTCAAGATTGGACCATATGAAGACACCGTCGAGTGTGATGTCGTGCCAATGTCCGTGTGCCACATACTACTTGGAAGGCCATGGAAATACGATAGAGGAGCAATACATCATGGTTCCACCAACCAATACGCCTTCAAGTGGAACACCAAGAAATTTGTGCTCCAACCCATGACGCCTAGCCAAGTCATCGCATCCAACATGACACCCGTTAACAAGATAAAGCAAGCTAAGGACCCTTGTAAGACGAGTGGTGAGAGAGTGAACCACCATCAAGAGAGTGAGTTCCACAAGCCAAAAATGAGTGGAAAAATCATGAGTGTCACGACGCATGCCACAAAATGTGAGAAGAGAGACTTGAGTGTGACCCATACTAACAATCATTCATACAGTTCTCTCTCTTTGTTGTCGGTTTTACAAGGTACCCAAGATAGACCACCAACTAGAAGGATAAGGCTACAAGATCTCCAACCACAACATGATGGCAAGAAGTTCCACAAGCTCTTCACCATGTTTGAGAATGGCTTCGACATTGGTGATCCGACCATGTACAAGAACAAGGCCAAGGACACACCTCCTTCCTTGCATGATGAACGAACATCGTCGAGGTCGACTCGTTTTCAAGCGGGGGGAGATGATGTAGCCAACATACGGAAACCACCTTTGGTCCACATCATGCCACGCTAATCATCACTCTAAAGGTGAACTCCTTCCATGCTTTGCCTTTCGTTGGTTATTATGCGAATGGAATCCTACTTGAGACAAATGCCCTTGATGTGACTAGGTCCATGAACATGATGCCAAGAAGATGCAGCAAGGATGGCCCTGGAGCCAAGACACCCAAGCAAGAGGCCTGGAAGAGAAGACGCAAGAAGCCGCTGAAGCAGGACCGGAGTCTCCGCACCAGCAGACCGGAGTCACCGGTCTACCACACCGGAGTCTCCGGCCTGTCTCCGGACCAAGCCCCGAACTAGCGCCTGGGACAGTCTGTGACCCCCTCCGGAGATTGACCAGAGATCGACCGGAGTCTCTGGACCGCTACACCAGAGTCTCCATACCAAGCATCGTGGGCCTGCACGCCTCAAGCTGGGCTTGGCCCATGTAACGCCCCAAACTTCCTGTTTATGCCTGTTTTACCCCTAGCTCGTGGCTGGCCTATATATATGCCCCCACCCCCTCCTTGAAACCCGAGAGATGATGAGGAATTGAGGCATGTGCCTAACCCTAGATAGGAACCCCCTCTCAATAGTAAACCTATGAGTTGTACAAGGCCTTGGAGTCGGTGCCCTTCTCCAAGTTGTTAAGACCCTCCTCAAGTGTTTGGTCTCTCCCTATCAAGGATTCTAGTAGTGCTTGGTCTCTCCCCTTTGGGATTCTACTTGGTTGCTACTCTCTCCTTGGTTTGGATTCTACCATCCGCTTGCCGATTTCTCCTTTGGTGATTCTACCGCAAGGTCTCTTGCCGAGGATTCTATTAAATTGGTTGTTCGAACCAACGGGAGCAAATCAAATTGGGTGTGATTTGGCGTGTGTTTGTATTTGTACCTTGCATTAGAGTTGTGTTCATCGTGTTTTCCGTCACTTCTGCCTCAAATCCGTGAAGATCAGGCCACTTCAAGGGTAAATCCACAAGGAGACCCATAACACAAAGGAAGATATGGGTTAACAAGGTGACGCAAGTTGTACCTTCGTTGGTGATGATGAACTTGGCGTCGGTGGTCCGAGAAGATGTTCGTGGGCTGTGGTGTCGATGAGCGCGGGATTTGTCGATGTGGAAGCTTGTTGTTAGTTTTTGACACGCACATGGGACATGGACAAAAAAAGGGAATTAGCCAATGCGAAAAAATGACGCAAAACTATCAAAACTGGCGTGCCGGCCGGACTCTCCGGTCTGGTTCGGCCGGATACTCCGGGTGGGTCGGATACTCCGGTCTGGTTCAGCCGGACACTTCGGTCAGGCCGGATACTCCGATCGGTTCGGGCCGAACACTCCGGTGCGGGTTTCTTGCTCGTGTTCTTGAGCGGAAATCCTCGCCTCAAGGCCTCAAATCCGCGAAAAACTGGCCAAATTGGGCCGTGAAAACGCATGGTAAAGCTGGACCAACTCCTAAGACAAGGTTTCATCAGATCAAAACCACAAATAACACTCCAAATCAAGAGATCAATCTAAAGGAAAATTTGGGGCTGTTTTTTGGGGATTTTCGAATTTTTGGTGGATAGAAGAAAAATTTATGGGGGAATTCGTGAGCAACAAAGCTCTTGATACCAACATGTTGAGGGCAAACCTCTAGGGTGGCCCGATCTTTCACGAATCCCACTCAAATCGTGGATGGAGTGCGGGGAGAGGAGGGGAGGATGACCACGATGAACTCACGCACGAAGAACACGATGAACACACACACGCAAAACCACGATACACACAAATAGCTCACGCTGGCGGTGACCGGTCCGACACAATCCCTAGGATCGGCGTCGGGCGGAGGACTCTCTCTGGAACCGGCAAAGCGAGATGGGAGACTCGGTGAGATCTTGACGTCTAGGCAAAGGGACTCCGATGCCTAGGCCTTGTACAACGCGGAGGCACGATGCACACTCCAACAAGGTTTGGGATATTTGGTGCTCCTTTGTCAAAGGAGCATGAGGCAAGATCTAGATAGATCCACAAGAGGTTTCCACTAATTCCAAATATCATGCCTAGGGTTTACAATGGAAGTGGGGGACTATATATATGCCAGCCACAAGTTCAGGGGTAATTTAGGCATGAAAGTAGAGTTCTGGGCGAAGTAGAGGGGTACATGGGCCTCAGGGCCCGATTAAGGCTCGTAGGCCCAACATCAGGCCAGACAGTCCGGCTGAATCAGACCGGATAGTCCGGGGTGGCCGGACACTACGGGTAGTGTCCGAAGGGGCACACAGAATGTCCAAGCCCGGACGGTGCTGGGTAGGCCGGACATTCCGGCTGCACCGGACACTCCGGTTGGATCTGGCCGGACACTCCGGCTAAGGTAGCTCCAGGGCAGGTGCATCTTCTGGGTTCGTGGGTCGATGCAGCGTGGCTTCGTACCTGAGGATGCACAGAGTAGTGACATGAAGTAGCAAGCCATCTAGGTGTATGTCAAAGTCACATGATGAGAGGAGCGAATTCACCTTAGCTTGAGGGAGCTTGGCTCGGGCACGGGTCATTGGTCCACTTGGGGGACTTGGTGGTTTAGATGTAGAAGCGTCCGTAGGATGGGCTGCATCACTGTTCCTCACATGGACCCATGTGCTAACCCTAGGAGGAGTCACTGGCAGGTTTGCGCACAGCCACCTCAAAGAAGCATCGTCGGTCACCCAACACCGCCGGCATCAGAAAATGCCTCGAGCCGCCACACCGAGAAGGCGTTGGGCTCTACTCGACCCGACCAAAGCAGCAACATCCCTGCGCTCGGGGCCGGGGAGGACGGCCAAGGGGAAGTGGGCGGGGAGGGGGGGCACCCGACCATCGGTGCCGTCGTCATTGCCAGCAACGTCGCCCAGGCGACCCAACCTACGTGGAGCAGAGCTCACGCACACACCCAGTGCAGGGCCAGCAGGCTAGGACCCGCACAACCCAGATCGAGCCTGAATGGGCCTAGATTTGGGCCGGCCGGCCCGCAGCCGCCTCCCCGCCTTCACCATGGCCGCCGTCCGGGACCACTGTCCCGGCCTCCACCAGTCCAGGTCTGGCCGGCCCGAGGGGGGCGCCGCCAGACCAGGTCCAGCCGCCGCCGCCGCTTGGCCACCCACAGGAAGTGCGGGGCGGGGGAGAAGGAGGGGAGCCGCCTTGCCACCTAGGCGCAGGGACCAGGCCGACCGGGCCCGCAAGACCCAGATCGCGCCGCCACGGCCGCCGTCCGTGCCATCTCCGACCACCGACGCCGTCACCGCAGCAGCCAACTCCTCTCGCGCGCATCACCTGTAGCGCCGCCATGCCACTGCGCGCCGAACAGTCCTGACACGAGCGTCGAGGGAGGAGGAAGAGGCCCTGCCGCCACCTTCCTAGGACGCGCGTGGCTTTGCCGGCGCCTCCTCCGGTGGCGGCATAGCGGGGGGAAGGGGGTGGCGGCGTAGAGGCTAGGGTTCCCCCCGTGCCGCCAGAGGAGGGCGCCTTTTCTGTACATATGAGCTTGATGCTTCTTTGTGCTCTTTTAGTTTAAGCTTGTTGGTTATCTTCAGTGCTTTAGATTGTTTCGTCTCATCCGCACTGAAAGAGCTTTCATACTCAATATACTTTGTGGCGTAATCACAAGGAACACCATAGATGTAGATCTAAGAACTCAATTATGTAACACACTTTTGACAGGATAATGTCAGACTACGTGTACTTATTTTCTCTTGCAGGCCTGATGTTGTGCTTTTTCATATCTCTTGAAGGCCCATCTTAACTACATAGATCATGCATTTCCTTATTCTTTGTTCCTGGCAGCTGCTTCAATCCTCTCAACATTTCTCTACAAATACCGAGATTCTTTCTGATGAGGACATCCCTACAATTACACCTACCCAAATGACTACTAAAGATGCTATAACTGTTGCAAGAAAGGATCAGTCCAATGAGATTAGAATTGGACCTATTACAAGAGCTCGTGCTAAGCTACTGGAACAACATGTGAATTTACTCCTAAACGAATCTAGTACTTTGATTGATGAGAACTTTATACTGCCTAAGTCTATGCATTTATGTATGATCAGGTTCGTTGGAGAAACAAGCATGGCGTGAGGAGGAGAAGGGATACAAGAGAAGCCCAACATGATGATCGCCCAAGGATGCGCGAGGGGGGAGCGGGAGGAAGGCGCAAGAGAAGATCATCAAGACGGAGGCAAAAAGATCTGCCACGACCGGAGTGTCCGGCCAGTTCCACCCAGTTCTGTTATATGTTGTTGTACTCGTTTGCATTGAGTAATATAGTTGAAAAAAAGAGAATCAGTATAAAAAAAAGAGCTACAAGCCTGATCTCCTTTCTTATTAGTTGTGAGTGAGTTGTGAGAGTTTCCACCATACAGGATCTGATTTTTGCACTAACCTACTAATCATGTCTACTAGTGATGATGATGTTGTGTTACAGAAAAAGAAGGATGAGGAGCTTGTCGATTGGCGTGAATATGAGGCTTTGAAATCCCACTTGACACGTGTGTTTACTAACACAACATATGCCATTGACAAGAATCTCGAAGATATGAATATGAGATTGGATCAGCATGTTGGGACGGTTGATACTATCCAAACGCAAGTGGCTACGCTCAATGTCAATGTTACCACTTTGCAGCGGTCCATTGAGGGTTTGACAACCGCCTTACATAGAAGGGAAGATCCTCAACATGATGATGCTTTTGATGATTTCGATGATGATAGCGCTGTTGATGCTGCTCCACATGTTGGCAGGGGACGTGCTATTCCCCCTATCCATGCACCTGCTCATGGTCGTGGGTTTGCCCATCTTGGTCGTGGTCAACGTGTGCCCAACCAAGCTGCGGATGACGGTTTGGGCAAGCCAAAATTCTCAATTCCTAAGTTTGATGGTTCCATTGATCCTGAAGACTACCTCACATGGGAGTTGAAGATTGAGAAACTCTGGCGCTTATTTGACTATCTAGAAGATAAGAAGGTCAAGCTTGCAGCATCTGAATTTGATGGTTATGCTTTACGTTGGTGGGATGCTCTTGTGCAACATAGGAGGGAGGACAATGAACTTCCTATGATGGATTGGCGCGAGATGAAGCAAATCATGAAGGCTCGTTTCGTACCAACCAACTACTTGCAATCAGTTTTTGATAAATTGACGCAATTGAAGCATGGCACCATGACAATTGATGAGTACTACATGGAGATGCTTATGCAGCGTGCTAGAATTCGTGAGTCCATTGAGATGACCATGCAACGATTCCTAAACAATTTGAAGTTACCGATCAAGAGCATTGTTCGTCATCACAAGTATGAGACCATGAATGAGTTGTTGCATCATGCTAGAGAGGCCGAATCCCAGTTGGCAGAAGAGGCGAAGTCACATGCTCGTTTTCCGTCCTCCAGCAGATTTTTGGCCAGGTCTACACCTTCTACAGCCGCGCCACCAGTTGCTGCTCCCTTTACACCATCGGCCAAGCCAGCAAGTACACCTTCGTTTGGTTCTAATGCTCGGAAACCCGCTGTTCCTGCTGCTAGCTCGGGTTCCAATATGTCTATGGAACGTACTCGTGATGTGGTGTGCCATACTTGTGGAGGTAGAGGTCACTACAAGAAAGATTGTCCAAACAGCAAGGTTATGTTTGTTAATGAACAAGGTGAAGTAGAAAGTGGAGATGAAGCTTCTAATGATGATATTGATGACGGCGAGGATGATGCTGATGCATATGCTGAGCGTGCACCCACTATTGTCGTATCTTCACGTGTACTTAGTGTGCAACCGGTTGAGGAATCCCAGCGTTGCAACTTGTTCCAAACAAAAGCTCTAGTTGGACCAAACAAAGCTTGCAAGGTAATTATTGATGGAGGTAGCTGCAGAAATGATATGGGGTGGCCCGATCTTCTCAGTAAGCGGATGGCGATGATGATGGTGGATGATAGATACCTAGTGCGTAGCTATGATCTCTCCCGCTCGATCCCTGATGCCAGCGCAACAGATCTCGAACCTTGTAGGATATTCACAACACCACACTCTTGCGCACGCAGCCGTGACCAAGAACTGTAGTATGCAATCTACTAATTCCTTGATTTCGAATTGGTAAGCATCACTATTCACTTTGGAACGGTAAGATCTACTTTCTTGTCAATTTTTGAGTGAGTTGTGAGTGTGCCACCAAAACAGTTTTGTGTTTTTGCACTAATGTACTAATCATGACTTCTACAAGTGTTGATGTGATGCAGAAATCAGATGATATTTACCATGACTATTTAGCTATTGTGGTTGGCATGGCATATGATCCAACTACAATCAAGTGGCGATTGGAAAGTTCCGCCACACCCGCAGAATATCAGATTTGGGAAATTGATATGGGATTTGGTTTTGCGAGATGTCGTACTTTCGATAGCAAGTTTAATGGCCATATAGAATACATTCTTGCTCACCGACGTGTGGATGAAGAGGTAGCTCGTTGGTGGAAGGACGCAAAGATTGTGTATGGTGTCATGGGTAAAAAAATCCTTTGGGAAGATTTCAAGCAATTTCTACGTTCTATGTTTTTGAACAACTGCAAATGGCCTCTTCCAGAAATTTTGAGAGTGGACACTAATGAGAAATGTGAGTTGTCTACTAACGTAATCATGTCTACTCCTAGTGTTGTATCTTGTGATGTGCAGGTTGCTTTTGAAGAAAGGGAGCCGCCTATTTTACAACCTGCATCACACGATCTGGTATTGTCACTTGAGGAGGATGTCGTAGTACCTACTACAGCTGAGAAGATTGTTAATGACATTGGTACTGATTTGGAGCTTCAGCCAACATGTGCGACATATTGTGGGTCTATTCCTTTACTGAAGCCTCCTTGTGATTTGCCTTGCACTACTGTTTCAGCACCATGTGATAGTTTACCAAATTCAAATTTTGATCATGTGGTACTGATAACACATAAGGAAATACTTGCTCGAATACCACCTGCTGATATTGTGTATTCCATCATGCTAAATGAGCCTATGAGTATGAGTTGTGCTATGGATAAGATTTTCTGAAATTTCATTTCTGAATTCTAGCACATATTCTCCTTGTTTCACTTTCAGTCTGATTGGTGAATATAGCATGCATGAAAATTTTCTTGTGGATCACATATGCATTACTTGTGATCGAATCGCTGAACTGAAAAATGCTGTTTTCAGCCATACATGTTGTGTGTCGACGACTTTGTGTTGTGGGATATATGCTAAAATTTGTGATAATATGAAACTAAAGTCAGCTCAAGTTGATATAATGCAGCCAACACAAGTAATTTTACCTATGTTGGATCGTTGTAATCTTGCTAGAATAGAACCCAAGTTTTCATATTCGTTGTGTTTGTCCCAAAATTCATTGTCTAGTTGTGCTAATGCTTTATACTTCACTTATATTTGCAAATTGAGTTGCATTGTACATACTGGACAACATGATCATGTTCATAATAATCAGAGTAGCGCAGTTGAAGCATGGCATGATTCAATTTGGTTTCCAGACATATTGAATTGGTTTGATCTTGTTCACAAACTTGATCATAGATCTTCTTTGAGAAAACTGAATTTAATATTGAAGAACATGACTATCTATTTAGTTGTTTTTCACCATGATCATGATTCTTTGTACTTCACTTATACCTGCAATTTAAGTTGCTTGATGTATACTGGACATAATTTTCCTATGAACAACAATAATACAACATGTTATATATACATATACTTTGCGTACACGTTGTTCTTTTTGTTTCTCCCACTTTCAGCTTACCCAAAGCCGAGGACGGCTTTTCATGAAGAAAGGGAGGATGATGAGGATATATATAGGGATTATGATGATCCTGACTGCCTGAACTGGAAAGAAATATTGAGTCAAATCAATAATGACTATCAGGTGAATTCATTCCTAATTGAACCTGATGTTTTACTTAATGAGAACTTTATACTACCTAAGTGATGCAGCCCGTCCTACGGACGCTTCTACATCTACACCAACAAGTCCCCCAAGTGGACCCATGACTCGTGCCCGAGCCAAACTCCTGCAAGCTAAGGTGAACTCGCTCCTCTCTTCGTGCCAATTTGATACCTCCTTGGATGGCGTGCTACTTCATACCTCTACTCTGTGCATCATCAGGTACGAGCCCCCGCCGCGTCGACCCATGAGCCCTGAAGCTGCACCTGAGCTGAAGCCGCCGGAGTGTCCGCCCGAATCCAGCCGGAGTGTCCGGCCTGCCCGAGCCCGGACCTGGCGTGGACATTCAGAAGGTCAAATCGGACACTCCCCGGAGTGTCCGGCCACCCCGGACTGTCCGGCCCACTCGACCCGGAGTGTCCGGCCACGCCGGACTGTCCGGCCCACTCGCTCCGGACTGTCCGGCCCAAGTGATGGGCCTGCGAGCCTAGCTGGGCCCTCTGGCCCATGTACCCCTCTACTTCGCCTAGAACTCTACTTTAATGCCTGAATTACCCCTGAACTTGTGGCTGGCCTATATAGAGACCCCCACCTCCATTGTAAACCCTAGGCTTGATATTGGAATTAGAAGAAACCCTTGTGGATCTATCTAGTTCTTGCCTCATGCTCCTTGACTAAGGAGCACCAATATCCCCAAACCTCGTTGGAGTTTGCATTGTGCCTCCGCGTTGTACAAGGCCTAGGCATCGGTTTCCCTTTGCCTAGACGTCAAGATCTCACCGAGTCTCCCATCTCGCCATGCCAGTTCGAGAGAGAGTCCTCCGCCCGACGCCGATCCTAGGGATTGCGCCGGACCGGTCACCGCCGGCGTGAGCTATTGGTGTTTATCGTGGTTTTGCGTGTGTGTGTTCATCGCGTTCTTCGTGCGTGTGTTCGTCGTGTTCATCCCTCCCTCCTTTCCCCGCACTCCACGCCCGACTTGAAAGGGAATCGTGAAAGATCGGGCCACCCCAGAGGTTTGCCCTCAACACTAAGTCTATGCATCTTTGTATGATCAGGTTTATTGATAACACAAGCGTTGCGCGAGGAGGAGGAGAGTTGCAGCAAGAAGGACAAGCGCTGATTTCCAATAGCAACAAGTACGCGAGGGAGGAGCGGGAGGCATGCGCACTAGGAGGCAATGAGGAAATCACGTATGAGCAAGAGTGAGAGATGGCGCACCAAGAATTACATGTTTGAGGTGTTCCACGACGTTTGGACTGTGTGCCAATAACGCCAAACCCATATATGGGTCGGTATGTGTCAGTTTGAGTCGAACCGAGTCAGTTTAGGCCAAGTTATGGCTGTTTTTAGGCCCGTTTATAGGGGAGGACGCCCCAGCCCTCATATAAACCTCCATAGCCGTCACAAGTGAGGGTTTAGATCACGTTAAAATATTTTGGAGTTGTTTCTTTCATATAACCTCTGGAATTACCCTGTGTTCCAAATCTGATATTCTGCGGGTGTGGCGGAACTTTCCAATCGCCACTTGATTGTAGTTGGATCATATGCCATGCAAACCACAATAGCTAAATAGTCATGGTAAATATCATCTGATTTCTGCATCACATCAACACTAGTAGAAGTCATGATTAGTACATTAGTGCAAAAACACAAAATTGTTTTGGTGGCACACTCACAACTCACTCAAAAATTGACAAGAAAGCATATCTTACCGTTCCAAAGTGAATAGTGATGCTTACCAATTCAAAATCAAGGACTGATGCATTGATGTGATGCGCGAATTTTCTGGTGGTGGAATGTGGACACACATACGCGAGGTGTCTCAATAAATACTGTTTGGGAGGACTACAAAAAGTTTTTACGTGCTAATTTTTTTGGCACCATCAGAGATAGAGGACAAGGTGATTGTTCCAGAGGATGTTGTACCATTGAGTGGGCTGAATTTGCAACTCAACAAGGTACAAGGCGATGCTTGCATGACAGTTGACAAGGGCCAGCGTTGGAATTTATTTCAAGCACAGTGTATGATCAAAGGCAAAGCATGCAAGTTGATTGTTGATGGAGGAAGCTGTACTAATGGCATTAGCAAGGAAATGGTGGCAGCGTTGGGGTTGTCCACATGGCGTATTCCTGAACCTAAGCATCTACAGTGGTTAAATAGCTGCGGTATGCTGAAGGTAAGTCATAAGGTGCGTGTGCCATTTAGAGTTGGTGATTATGTTGATGAGATTGAGTGCGATGTGTTGCCATTGGAGGTATGTGGGCTGTGTTGAGCCACGTAGAGATAAACAAAACTTTTTCCCTACGCGGTGATCCCAAGATCCAGCTCAGGTAGAAGGCCACGAGGATTACCACTAGACGCGCAGTTGCGGAATTGATGAAGCACGTCGCTTGATGCAGTGTAGTCCTCGCGATCCGTTCCGGTTCCACAATCCACGATCCGTACTTTCTTCACGATCGTCGAAGTGCTGAACGTACAGCACCTCCGCCGGTATCCACACGTACAAGAAGGAGTGCCGGCGATGGACTGCTAGGTCCGGTACGGCGGCGACAGGACGGACTGGGACTAGGGTTTCCAACGCATGGAGTGACCTAACCTTGTGCTCTAAGCACCTGAGCCCCAGCTTATATAGGGAGTGAAAGTGGGCTCCACTTACTTGTGGCCCATTCACTAAAAGGCCTATATTAGCCACTGCAAGTCTCACTTGCTGACTAAGTCCATGTCTCTATTTGGGTCCAACCCAAATAGGTTTCTGTTTGGGTCTAACCCAAACTTGCTCCGGCTCTTAAGTGTGTGACCCGACAGGCTCATGGTAACCGGGACACGATTCCGAGTCTCACTCGTGATCGATCAGTTGGTAGCGGCTCCTAGCAGGACATGCCAACTCCCAAGTACCAATAAGTCATGACGACATACCTTTCCAATGCGACTTTCGCCTGAGTCCCTTTTGCCTCACGATATACCTTGTCGGACTATAGGCGAATGACCGTCATCCCTTAAATAGTCCTACTCTCTTTCTCGATCCGAGATAAGTGATTCATCTGACTAACTCTTAGTCGGCTGCCTCGGTTAACACTTATCCGAGACGCGCATGGCCATGCTTTCCGAATCATATCTTCCGAGAGGGTCCAGAGAATATCTCTCCAGATGGAGGGGCAAAATCCCGTCTTGGTTATTCACATCACGCAGCTTGATTCTCCGTCGACCCGAACTCCGCCTTTATAACTGCCCAGTGACGAAACAACGTTTGACAGAACCTAAGTCGGAGATCCTCAACTCGGATTGTGCAATAACCTCAGGTCTAAGGATTACATTGATTGAGACATGCAAATGACGGCTTGTTCGTTGCATCTCAATATAGGTCAGTCCGACTCGCTAAACTCTTTAGTCGAATCCGTGTAAGTCGGAATAGCATCTCCATGCCCATGACAAGTGGAACCTAGTCATCTGCCGACTTTCACATTGGTCTAAGTTGTGTGTCCGGCACAATCTCAATGACCAAGGACAATTAGTATGAACAACATGAATATGTAGTTCCACAATCAAATCACATATTCGATGATACATATCAGTAGTTCATACATGGACCATAACCTTATGAATACACAGGAATATCATCATACATGATTGCCTCTAGGGCATATTCCCAACAGTCTCCCACTTGCACTAGAGTCAATCTTCCGACATCACATGTCTAGGCATCTAATGCCCATTGCTCTAAGGTGCGCCTCATGCTTCGGCTGTGGAAGTGGCTTTGTCAACGGATCCGCAATGTTTGCATCCGTGTGTACCTTGCATAACTTGATATCACCTTGATCCACGAACTGGCGAATAAGGTGGTACCGCATGAGTATATGTTTGTTCTTCTGGTGTTGTCTAGGTTCCTTGGCTTGTGCAATAGCACCATTGTTGTCACAATACACGTCTAACGGATTGGACGAGCCCTGAACCACACCAAGATCCATGAGGAAATTCCTCATCCAAACGGCTTCTTTTGCCGCCTCCGAGGCAGCAATATACTCAGCCTCTATCGTAGACGTCGACACCGTCTCTTGCTTGGAACTCTTCCAGCTCACAGCCCCTCCGTTTATTACAAACACATATCCGGATTGCGAATGAGAATCATCCGAGTCAATGAGATAACTCGCATCCGTGTAACCCCTTACACTGAGTTCATCCTCACCTCCATAAACTAGGAACATATCCTTAGTCCTTCTTAAGTACTTTAGGATATTTTTAGCCGCTGCCTAGTGGATTTCTCCAGGGTCAGCCTGGTACCTGCTCACAACACTTAGAGCATAGGAAACATCCGGCATAGTACAAATCATAGCGTACATGATGGATCCGATTGTAGAAGCATACAGAATCGCACTCATCCGACTTTGCTCATCAGTTGTCGAAGGACACTGAGTCTTGCTAAGTTTTACGCCATGGGACATCGGTAAGAACCCCTTCTTAGACGATTCCATGTTGAACTTCTTCAACACTTTGTCCAAATATGTACTCTGACTCAATCCAATGAGCCGCCTTGATCTATCTCTATAGATCCGGATTCCTAGTATGTAAGTTGCCTCACCTAAGTCTTTCATCGAAAAACTCCTTTCCAATGATTCCTTGGTCTCTTGCAACATCTGGACATCATTTCCAATCAATAATATGTCATCCACATACAAGATCAGAAAGTTTACTTTGCTCCCACTAAACTTCTTGTATAAACAAGAATCATGATCGCTCTTGATGAAGCCAAACGATTTGACTACCTCATCAAAGCGAATGTTCCAACTCCGAGATGCTTGCTTCAAACCATAAATGGATTTCCGAAGCTTGCATACCTTGTCAGCATTAGCCGGATCGACAAAACCCTCGGGCTGTATCATATACATCTCCTCGGTTAAATTTCCATTAAGGAAAGCCGTCTTGACATCCATCTGCCATATCTCATAGTCGAAATAGGCTGCTATAGCTAACATGATCCGAACTGATTTATGCATCGCTACAAGAGAGAAAGTCTCATCGTAGTCAACTCCTTGAACTTGTCGGAACCCCTTCGCGACAAGTCGTGCTTTATAGATAGAAACATTTCCATCCATATCAGTTTTTCTTCTTAAAGACCCATTTGCACTCGACGGGTCTTGCATCGTCTGGCAGATCAACCAAGTTCCAAACTTGATTTTCATCCATGGACTTTAACTCGGATCTCATGGCTCCAAGCCATGACTCGGAATCAGAACCCACCATCGCTTCTGAATAAGTCGTCGGCTCATCACTGTCCAACAGCAATACATCACGAACACTTCGCAATCTGGCCGATCTTCGGAGTGTCGGTGCAATTTCCGGCTCAGGTACCACGTCCGGCTCAACCTCTAAGGCATTTGCCGACTCGCTGCTAGCCGGTATCTCTCGAATTTCTTCGAGATGCACCGTACTCCCACTGACTCCCCGACTGAGAAACTCTTTCTCAAGGAAGACACCGTTTCGAGCGACAAACACTTTGCCCTCTTCTCGGTTGTAGAAGTAGTAACCCAAGGTTTCCCTCGGATATCCCACGAAAATACACTTATCCGACTTAGCTGTAAGCTTGTCCAACTGAAGTCGCTTGACAAAAGCTTCACAACCCCAAATCTTAAGGAAAGACAAACTCAGCTTCTTGCCAGTCCACATCTCATGTGGTGTCTTTTCTACCGACTTTGATGGTACTCTGTTTAGTGTGAACGCTGCAGTTTCTAGACAATAACCCCAAAATGATAAAGGCAGATTTGTCCGACTCATCATTGATCGTACCATGTCCAACAAGGTCCGATTTCTCCTTTCCGACACACCGTTTCTCTACGGCGTTCCTGGAGGAGTGAGCTGGGGAACTATTCCACAACTCTTTAGATGGTCATCAAACTCATGGCTCATGTAACTCGCCTCCTCGGTCCGACCGAAGAAACTTTATTTTCTTGCCAAGTTGATTTTGTACTTCATTCTGGAATTCCTTGAACTTTTCAAAGGCTTTCGACTTATGTTTCATCAAGTAGATATATCCATATCTACTCAAATCATCAGTGAAGGTAATGAAGTACTCATAACCACCTCTGGCTGTCGTGCTCATCGGGCCACATACATCACTATGTACTAGTCCCAATAAGTCGGACGCCCTTTCACAACTCTTTGCAAAAGGTGTCTTGGTCATCTTGCCGAGAAGGCAGGATTCGCATGTCTCGAACGACTCCAAATCGAACGAAGTTAGGAGTCCATCATTATGGAGCTTCTTCATGCTTTTCCAACTTATATGACCAAGCTGACAATGCCAAAAGTAAGTCATATTCAGATCATTTGGTTTTAACCTTTTCACATTTATGTTATAGACAGATTCACTATCAAGATTCAAAATAAATAACCCGTCCCGGACGGGTGCAAAGCCATGAAACATATCATTCAAATATAAAGAACAACCATTATTCTTAATATTCGACTCATAGCCCTGTCTCATCAAACATGAGGCAGAAATGATGTTTCGACTAAGCACTGGAACATAATAACAATTATTTAGCTCCATTATGAATCCAGAAGGTAAATGAAGTTGCATTGTGCCAACTTCCAACGCAGCGACTCTCGCTTTGTTTCCGACTCTAATGTCAACCTCTCCTCTTGCAACGCTCCTAGTTCTTACCAGTCCCTGCAACGAGTTGCAGATGTGAATGACTGATCCGGTATCATATACCCAAGAACTACCAGATGCATCAGCAAGATAAATGTCTATAACATTGCAAACAAGCGTACCTGAGCCGGGAGTCACACCTCCGCTCTTGGCTTTATCAGCCAGATACTTGCTGCAATTCCTCTTCCAGTGGCCATCCGACTTGCAGTAGAAGCAAGTGGATCCGGCTGCAGGAGATGGCTTAGTCCCTGAGGAAGCGCTTTGGACTGGGTCCTCCGCCTTACCTCCTGACTTTGCTTTCTTCTTCTTAGTCCAAGAACTCTTCTTGAACTTAGCCTTGTTCTGTACCATCAACACTTGACTGGCACCCTTCTTGAGATCCGCCTCAGCCTGCTTGAGCATCCCATGTAATTCAGTGAGCTTCTTATCCATACCATGCATGTGGTAGTTCGATATGAACCGACCATATGCACTAGGAAGAGAGTTCAGAATTATGTCCGTAGCGAACTCTTCGCTTATGGGGTAGCCAAGTCTTTCCAGAGACTACACGTAACCAACCATCTTGATCACATGCGGACTTAGTGGATCGCCATCCTTAAGCTTGCAGCTCAACAAAGCCTGAGAGACATGATACCTCTCAGTCTTTGCCTGAGCCTGGAACATACTTTTGAGGCTTTTGATCATATCGTAGGCCTCAACATTCTCGAACTGCTGTTGCAAGTCCGATTCCATGTGAGCAAGCATAAGACAGCTAATCTCCGTGGATTCATCACAAATCGGACGTTAGGCATTGGTGGCTGCGACAGTCGCATTCTCATCCGGCTCAGCTGGAAGTGGGTTGTCTAGGACACGATCCCTTTTTTCTTGTTTGAGAACAATTCTCAGATTACGATACCAGTTGGTGAAATTAGTTCGATTCAGCTTATCTTTCTCTAAGATGGTTCTCAAAGCAAAATCGGAAATCTGAGGAAGACTGCTAGGTGCCATTGATCTACAACAGAAAATATGCAAAACACTTAAGACATGTATCCATAAAAGAGCAAGCATATTAAACACTTTAATACTTATGCTCCCACTAGAACCAACATCCCTCCGATGGTTACTTAGTGATTCAGGACCCTAAATAAGCAAGTCGACTAGTGAGCTTTAGCATCACCGCTAGCCGTCAAGTGATCTAGGTAGACAACTCCTTGTCAATCGTATCTCATACGACTGCTGTTGGATGGGTGGCATCACATGCCCCGGCTCCCATCCGACTTTTCCCCAAGTCCCACAACCGTTGTGATAGACCTGTCTAGATTACCAAGTGCTTCTGCTGTAAGAGTCCGACTTGAAGCCATCTAGTCGGAAAGAATTGATAGCACCTCAATTTTATGAGCCCACTACCAAAAATGTCCGACTTGTGATGGTGCAGCACTTGGCGGGGAAACCGACTAGACCTTCTTTGAGGGATTATATTCTACCAACTATCAATTAGAGGTAAAACAGAGACATAACAATAACACAAAATAAAGCAATTATAATGTGAAATGGTATGGCTCTTTTCATGGCGATCTCCATCTCCATAAAGCCTGTAATCCGACTCGTGTCAACTCTTGTCACGTGCCGTCTTACACCATGTAGCCGACTTGTACACCGACTTGCATGCCATCCGGATTCTCCAAACAGCTACACTAGCTAGTAATGCAAATTACACAGAGAATCCGACACGCAGGCCGTTATACAATAAGATGACAGCACCTAGGCTCCAGCCGGCTGACAAAAACCGTGATACGCAGATCACGTATGGATTACACACATCACATGCACATAAGCCATGCCATTCACAACATCATCCTGCAAAAACAAGTTATGCATAGATACGATATCTACCGGCGTTGTGAAACTCGCAACGACATCTAAGGCGCTACGATAGGGCGAAGCCGGCGGTCCCGCTAGCTGGATAGCGGGCGGTTGATCGAAGGGGCAGTGCTCCTCGCGGGTGCGGGTAGCGCCCGACGATTTTTCCGAAAAACGCAGATCTCATCTGCATTCCGGACATGGATTTCATCATCAGATAAAACAATTTTACCCAAATCCGATCCGGACTCCGATTCGATTAAACCCTTTGATCTTCGATCACCGCATCCGGGTTTACGTGTCACAGTCTACCCCGATGGCGGAAACCGACCGGTAGGGGTATGTCGTTCCACTACCTTAGCAGTTAGATCAGGAAACCAGATCATCCATTCCCCCGAGTACAGTTGATCCAATCAACTTGGTACAAAACCGATCTATCCCATAGATCGACCACCAAAACTGCAATTAGATCCAATCTAACGCCAACCGCATATCACATATGCGCGATCTCGAGCCTAAAACCAGAAGCTAACGCTCTGATACCACTGTTGAGCCACATAGAGATAAACAAAACTTTTTCCCTACGCGGTGATCCCAAGATCCAGCTCAGGTAGAAGGCCACGAGGATTACCACTAGACGCGCAGTTGCGGAATTGATGAAGCACGTCACTTGATGCAGTGTAGTCCTCGCGATCCGTTCCGGTTCCACGATCCACGATCCGTATTTTCTTCACGATCGTCGAAGTGCTGAACGTACAGCACCTCCGCCGGTATCCACACGTACAAGAAGGAGCGCCGGCGATGGACTGCTAGGTCCGGTACGACGGCGACAGGACGGACTAGGACTAGGGTTTCCAACACATGGAGTGACCTAACCTTGTGCTCTAAGCACCTGAGCCCCAGCTTATATAGGGAGTGAAAGTGGGCTCCACTTACGTGTGGCCCATTCACTAAAAGGCCTATATTAGCCACTGCAAGTCTCACTTGTTGACTAAGTCCATGTCTCTATTTGGGTCCAACCCAAATAGGTTTCCTGTTTGGGTCTAACCCAAACTTGCTCCGGCTCTTAAGTGTGTGACCCGACAGGCTCATGGTAACCGGGACACGATTCCGAGTCTCACTCGTGATCGATCAGTTGGTAGCGGCTCCTAGCAGAACATGCCAACTCCCAAGTACCAATAAGTCATGACGACATACCTTTCCAATGCGACTTTTGCCTGAGTCCCTTTTGCCTCACGATATACCTTGTCGGACTATAGGCGAATGACCGTCATCCCTTAAATAGTCCGACTCTCTTTCTCGATCCGAGATAAGTGATTTATCCGACTAACTCTTAGTCGGCTGCCTCGGTTAACACTTACCCGAGACGCGCATGGCCATGCTTTCCGAATCATATCTTCCGAGAGGGTCCAGAGAATATCTCTCCAGATGGAGGGGCAAAATCCCGTCTTGGTTATTCACATCACGCAGCTTGATTCTCCGTCGACCCGAACTCCGCCTTTATAACTGCCCAGTGACGAAACAACGTTTGACAGAACCTAAGTCGGAGATCCTCAACTCGGATTGTGCAATAACCTCAGGTCTAAGGATTACATTGATTGAGACATGCAAATGACGGCTTGTTCATTGCATCTCAATATGGGTCAGTCCGACTCGCTAAACTCTTTAGTCGAATCCGTGTAAGTCGGAATAGCATCTCCATGCCCATGACAAGTGGAACCTAGTCATCTGCCGACTTTCACATTGGTCTAAGTTGTGTGTCCGGCACAAGCTCAATGACCAAGGACAATTAGTATGAACAACATGAATATGTAGTTCCACAATCAAATCACATATTCGATGATACATATCAGTAGTTCATATATGGACCATAACCTTATGAATACACAGGAATATCATCATACATGATTGCCTCTAGGGCATATTCCCAACAGGCTGTTACTTGGTCGTCCATGGCAGTATCATCGCAACATTACACATGCTGGAAGAGCAAATACATATTCTTTTGTGCATGGTGGCAAACATCAGACTTTGAAGCCTATGTAGGATGATCACATAAAGTCTGATGTAGAGCTGGTGGTACATAAGGAGAAGGTGCGCAAGGCTAAGCTAAAATCTGGGCTAGCTAAGGTGCAGGATGGAGAGCATGATGCACAAGGCGACAATGTTGATATTGCTTCAGCTATGCCTGTAGATGACAAGCCAGTGGAACTTGTTAGTGACAAGTCAGTTGAAGTGCATCCTCTTATTACTGAGAGGAAGGATGTTGCAGCATGTGTTCAGAAGGTTATTTGTGTTGACACAGGTGTTCAGGCGGATCATAGTTGTGCTCCTGATGTTCCAGTGCATGTGGTGCAGTGGGATAACAAGAGCAGTTTTGTTAGCACACCTATGAGGCATTTTGTTGGGACAGTTGTGCGAATGCATAGAGGCAAGGATGGACATGCTCGACAGTTGTGTGGTCCAGGCATTACTCTTCTGATGCGAGGTCGTGCAAAGAAGGTCCATGTTCAGCAACCACGGGTTCCAACAAGAGTTGAGAAGAAGAAGAAGACGATGGCGCCTAGGTCCAACCTCGTATGGAGACGCAAGGAGGTGCAGGTGCCAAGGGCTGTATCAAGTCGAGCAGGCCAAGAGGGAGGATGTGGTGAGGAAGGCAAGCATGACTTGAAGATGGTGAAGACGCGTGAAGCAATTGTTCATATCACGCCACCTTTCTGACCCGACCCGCAAGCGTTGGGGACAACGCTTCTTGAAGGGGGGATGATGATATGTGCATGAAGGAGGAGGTGAAGCCTAATTTCAGGACTCCACCAAGCTAGGTCATGCGGGCGCATCCCATTGATGATTGGCACGCCAGGATGACCTACGATATGTAATGATAAGTCTAAGGTTGTGTCAAATATTATTGCTATGTTATTGAGTCCGAGTCTAGGTTAGGTTCGAGTCCATTGTGTGTTCGGTTTGGGTCTATCCAACCGACTAGTTGCAGGCCTCCTATATAAAGGAGCCAGCCACCTAGGGTTTAGGGGAGTTCAGTTGTTTAGTCTAAAAACTATATTGTGCTCCACCATGTATCATCCCTCCGGGGACAGCGATACCGTTTATCAGATTATTATTGCTGCGAAGGTTCTTGTGTGCATCAAGGATTATTGAGTTGTGGTTTGGTGCGTGGTGATCTTCATCACGTTACTTGCTGGATTCGTTCCTCTTCTTCAGGTTGCGTTCATCGCGTGATTGGAAGGATTACTATCCGGGTTACTCGCTGTGAAAGATCGGGACAACAATCAAGGATCATCGGCTTGATCCGTATCAAGAAATCTTGCAAGTAAGGAACTATGTGCCAAACTGAATTTGACATACTTACCTCATCCCAAGCCATACTACATACAATGGTTGAGCAACAATGGTGAGATGAAGGTAAATCATATGGTACGTGTGAATTTTCAAATTGGACCATACAAAGATTCTATTGATTTTGATGTGGTTCCTATGACTGTTTGTCACCTACTATTGGGCCGGCCTTGGCTCTATGATCGCCATGTGTAACACAATGGCCGAGCCAATACATATCACTTAGAATTCAAAGGAAAGAAGATTACTATGCAGCCAATGACACCACAAGAAATTGTGAATGATTCTCGCCAGAAGATAGAGGTGAACTTGAAGGAAGATACTACCACTCGGTGAGACTGTGTCACAGCTGTTCCTAATGTAATTGAGCCCAAATTGAGTGATATAACGAAAAGTGAGAGAGTGTCTGGTTTATTGATACTAGCCACCAAGGAGGATATGAGAGAGTTTCGTGAGGATCCTACAGCCATGCCACTTGTACTCATGTATAAGGGCGAGGTATTGGTTTCTAACGACATGTCCCCTATTTCTCTTGGTGTCTCTTCTGTTTTGCAGGACTTTGGTGATGTGTTTCCAGAAGACGTACCCGCAGGTTTGCCTCCATTGCGTGGTATAGAACATCAAGTGGACCTGATTCATGGCGCCACACTTCCCAACCGTGCACCTTACAGGACTAATCCCGAAGAAACTAAGGAAATTCAAAAGCAAGTACAAGCGTTGCTGGATAAAGGGTACATTCGTGTCTCTCTTAGCCCTTGTGCTGTTCCTGTTATTTTAGTTCCTAAGAAAGATGGTACATGGTGCATGTGTGTTGATTGTAGAGCGATTAATAACATCACTATTCGATATCGTCATCCTATTCCACGCTTAGAGGATATGCTAGATGATTTGAGTGGTGCTGCTGTTTTCTCTAAAATTGACTTGCGTAGTGGTTATCATCAAATTAGGATGAAAGAAGGGGATGAATGGAAAACTGTTTTCAAAACTAAATTCGGTTTGTATGAGTGGTTAGTTATGCCATTTGGTCTTACTAATGCACCTAGTACTTTCATGCGTTTGATGGATCATGTTTTGAGAGAGTTTATTGATCATGCGACACCGAATCTGAACATGCACTCATATTAGACAAGTTTTGCAAGTGTTACGTGATAATAAACTGTATGCTAATCTTGAGAAGTGTACATTTGCAAAAGATAAGGTCATATTCCTAGGATTTGTTGTTTCTAAGCATGGAGTAGAGGTAGATCAATCTAAAATTGAATCAATTCAGAATTGGCCTACTCCAATGAATGTTAGTCAAGTGCGTAGTTTCCACGGTCTCGCTGGTTTCTATAGGCGCTTTGTGAAAGATTTTAGCACCATTGCTGCACCATTAAATGATTTGACAAAGAAAGGTGTTCCTTTTGTATGGGGCGCGGCCCAAGACATTGCATTTGATACATTAAAACGTTTGCTTACTTCTGCACCATTACTTGCATTACCTGATTTTTCGAAGCAATTTGAAGTTGAATGTGATGCTAGTGGTATAGGCATAGGTGGCATTTTGATGCAAGAGACCGCCTATAGCTTATTTTTCTGAGAAATTGACTGGTGCTCGTTTGAATTATTCTATCTATGATAAAGAATTGTATGCACTTGTTAGAGTACTTGAGGTTTGGCAACATTATTTGTGGCCAAAGGAATTCATCATACATTCTGATCATGAAGCATTGAAATACTTGAAAGCTCAATCAAACTTGCATAGAAGATTAGCTAAATGGGTTGAGTTCATTGAGTCTTTTCCTTACATCATTAACTATAAGAAGGGAAAAGAGAACGTTGTTGTTGATGCTCTATCTAGGGAGAACATGCTATTAACCAATCTTGATGTTAAAATTCCTAGATTAGAAGCTATTTGTGCACTTTATGCAACTGACCTTGATTTTGCTGAACCATATCATTTGTGTGCTCTTAGAAACGCATGGGATAAGTATCATATACATGATGGATATTTGTTTCGAGCTAACAAACTATGTATTCTAGAATCGTCGTTGCGTTTGTTCTTAGTGCAGGAATCACATGCTGGTGGTTTGATGGGTCACTTTGGGCGTGAGAAGACGTTGCTCATGCTTGCTGATCACTTTTATTGTCCCAAGATGAGGCGTGATGTGTACAGATTTGTGAGCCGATGTATTACATGCCACAAGTCGAAATCTAGGAAAGCTACTTTTGGAAGACCTTATGGGGAAAGCTAGGAACGAAGCTGCTGTTCAGTACTACATGTCATCCCCAAACAGATGGTCAAACGGAGGTGGTGAATCAAACATTGTCACAACTGCTAAGGACCATGATTAAAAAGAATCTGCGGGAGTGGGAAGAGTGTTTGCCACATGTTGAGTTTGCTTACAACAGGTTGTGCATTCAACTACTCAGCTTTGTCCTTTTGAGGTGGTGTATGGTTTCAAGCCATTGACGCCACTTGATATGTTGCCTCTGCCATTACATGAGAGAGTTGATATGGAGGCATCAAAACGTGCTGATTATGTGAAGAAAATACATGAGAAGACTCGAGAGGCTATTGAGAAGAAAGGCAAGAACATTGCTGCTGCAAGGAATCAAGCAAGGAAAGAAGTGTTGTTCGAGCCTGGAGATATGGTTTGGGTGCATCTACGCAAGGATAGGTTCCCACTACTTCGAAAGTCAAAATTGAAGCCACGTGGTGCTGGTCCTTACAAGGTGTTAGCCAAGATTAATGATAATGCCTACTCGGTTGATATACCTATTGAGGAGTTTGGTGGAGTTAGCAACAGCTTCAACGTTGCTGATTTGTCACCATATGCTAGAGAAGAGCTTGGAGCGTCGAGGTCGACGCCTTTTAAAGGGGGAGATGATGAGGACATCCCTACAATTACACCTACCCCAATGACTACTGAAGATGCTACAACTGTTGCAAGAAAGGATCAGTCCAATGAGATTAGAATTGGACCTATTACAAGAGCTCGTGCTAAGCTACTGGAACAACAGGTGAATTTACTCCTAAACGAACCTGGTACTTTGATTGATGAGAACTTTATACTGCCTAAGTCTATGCATTTATGTATGATCAGGTTCGTTGGAGAAACAAGCATGGCGCGAGGAGGAGAAGGGCTACAAGAGAAGTCCAACATGATGATCGCCCAAGGATGCGCGAGGGAGGAGCGGGAGGAAGGCACAAGAGAAGATCATCAAGACGGAGGCAAAAAGATCTGCCACGACCAGAGTGTCCGGCCAGATCCACCCGGACTGTCCAGCCTGGTCGAGAGGCAAACTGGCGTGGACATTCTGTCTGCCAGTTCGGACACTACCCGGATACCACCCGGAAACTTCAAAGTTTTCGGCCAGACCGGACTGTCCGGCACACTTCACCCGGAGTGTCCGGCTAGACCGAACTGTCCGGCCAATTTCGACTAGAGTGTCCGCCCGCCGACCGAATCTGGTCTGAGTCGGTTATATCAGTTTGAGTCGTTTGCGTTTAGTTTCGGTTTCTGGTCGCCCCAGCCACCCTTATAAGCCTTGGGACGACCTCTAGTTAGGGTTTAGACCACGTTAAAATATTTTGGAGTTGTTTCTTTCATAGAACCTCTGGAATTACCCTGTGTTCGAATCTACCAACTATAATTGAGTGTGATCTGTTGTTTCATTGGGAATTAGTAGATTGCATACTACCGTTCGTGGTCACGGCTGCGTGCGCAAGAGCGTGGTGTTGTGAATATCCTACAAGGTTCGAGAGCTGTTGCACTGGCATCAGGGTCGAGCGGGAGAGTTCATAGCTACAGGCTAGTTATCTATCATCCACCATCATCACCGCCATCCGCTTACTGAGAAGATCGGGCCACCCCATATCACTTTCTGCTTAGAAAGAGAAACACTCACTTCTGTTAGTCACTGAATTCTAACTCTCATCGAGGGAGAGGATGACACAAGGAGTTGGGGCAATTTTCTGGTTTCTATTTCTCACACAAACTCACACAAATGCCATGCCAATCTGAGGGGTTGGGGTTACATACTTATAGGCTGCTAACCAGCCAAGAATATGCTAGATGCTAGTCTAAGATGCTAGTCTAAAGGCAGCAGTCAAGGATGCTCTATCTAACAACCAGTCCTTGATGCTCTATCTCTAACTGCTAGTCCTTGACACAAGGACCATGTGTGCTGTCCCACAAAGACCATAGGACAGAGACTTATCCATCATTCTCCCCCTAAGTCTTGTTCGTCGTCTTGTGGGAAGGCTGGACCATCCCAATCCCGGAGCAGAGTCCGACGAACGCGATCCGCCCAAGAGGCTTGGTGAGCAGATCTGCAAGCTGATCCTTGGTGTTGATGTAGCTCGCCGTGATGCTCCCTTCATCCAAACAGCTTCGGATGAAGTGGTACCTCACCCGGATGTGTTTGCTCTACTCGTGGAACACGGGGTTCCTCGCCAGGGCCAGAGCGGACTTGCTGTCCACCCTGAGCTCCACCGCTCTAGTGTCTCGACCGAGGAGATCACCAAGTAGTCGAGCGAGCCAGAGCGCCTGAGTGGAAGTGGTGGAAGCCGCTATGTACTCGGCCTCGCAGCTAGACATGGCCACCACCTACTGCTTGACTGCCTGCTAGCTCACGAGGCACTTGCCGAGGAGAAGAGGATCCTGCTTGTGCTCTTGCTGGTGTCGATATCGCCGGCGTGGTCGCTGTCGCTGTACCTGACGAAGTGTGCCGCCCCAGGGCACCTAGGGTAGTAGAGACCGTGGTCGAGAGTCCCCGCAATGTAGCGGACGATCCTCTTCACGGCCTGCTAGTGCTCCGTCGTCGGTCGCTGCATGAACCGACTAACGTAGCCGACGGAGAATGCCAAGTCCGGCCGTGTGTGGGCGAGGTAGCGAAGGCTCCCCACAAGACGTCGGTACTGCGTAGCGTCCACCTCCTCCGTCGTGTTGTCGCGGCTGAGCTTCAGCCTCTCCTCCATCGGAGTGAGGGCTGGGTTGCAGTCGGTAAGCCTAGCTAGCTCAACGATGCGCTTGGCGTAGGCGGTCTGTCGAAGCGTGATCCCGGAGTCGTCCTGGTGCACCTCGATTCTCAGGTAGAAGGAGAGGGGCCCCAAGTCACTCATCTGGAAGGTGGCCTTCATCTCTTCCTTGAACGCCGCCACCTCCGCATCCTTGGTGCCGGTGATCACCAAGTCATCGACGTAGACACCCACTAGCATGGCATTTCCTCCATTGCCCCGCCGGTAGACGGCCGCCTCGTGTGGGATTTGCTCGAAGCCCATCCCCTTTAGCGTGGAATCCAAATTGGCATTCCACACCCTCGGTGCCTGCCGTAAGCCGTAAAGGGCCTTGCGCAGGCGGAGCACCTTGCCCTCCTTGCTGGGTATCGCAAATCCTGGCGGCTGGTGCACGTAGACCTCCTCCTTCAAGTCGCCGTTAAGGAACGCCGACTTGACATCCACGTGATGGACACGCCAGCCTTCCTAGGCAGCCAGCGCAAGGAGGAGTCGCACGGACTCCATCCGTGCCACTAGAGCGAAGGCGTCGTCGAAGTCGACCCCCTCCTGCTGCACGAAACCTCGTGCCACCAAGCGAGCCTTGTGCTTGACGACGGCGTCGGCTTCATCCCTCTTCAGCTTGAACACCCACTTAAGGGTGATCGCGCGGTGACCATGAGGGAGGTCAGCAAGCTCCCAGGTGCGGTTCTGCTCAACCGCATCCATCTCCAGCTGCATCGCGGCTCGCCATGCCGCGTCTCTCTCGGCCTCTGCAAAAGACCGAGGCTCGCCTCCAGTTCATGTGGCACCAGTCCCGGCACCGGCTGGTCACCGAGAAGGTTCTCCATCGTGCGGTACCACAGCGGCTCGCCATCGTAGTACGCGTCGATGCACTCCTCGTCGCAAGGGAGCAGGGAAGCGAACTTCACCGGGCTATGCTCGACGTGAGCTGGTGGTGGAGTAGACGTGCCCGGAGGGGTGGCTATCGGTGCTGGAGTACGAGGTGTCGCCGGTTGTGCTGGAGTCGACGAAGGACTCGTCGCAGCTGAAGTCGTGGTCGGAGAGCATGGTGCTGCCGGTGTAGTAGACGCCGGGATCGATGAAGACTCGGGGGCTGAGGTAGGCATGCTGGGCAAAGAAGAGCTACCTACTCCCCCAGCTCCCTCGAAGTGGACGTGCTCGACAGTGAAGTCGTCATACGTCGGAGTCGAGTCGTCATCCACTGCCTTGTCCCACGCCCATCCTCGCCCTTCGTTGAACACAACGTCTCGCGCCATGCGCACACGCTGTGTCTTCGGGTCGAGGATGCGGTAGGCCTTCGAGCCCTCCGCGTAGCCAATGAACACTCCCGAAATGCTCCTATCGTCGAGCTTGCCGATGTGGCCAAGCTCCTTGGCGAACGCGAGGCAGCCGAAGACCCTCAAGCGGGAGACCGCCGGCTTGCGCCCATGCCAAGCCTCGTACGGCGTCCTGCCGTTGAGCGCCTTGGTAGGCGAGCGGTTGAGGATGTAGACGGCCGTCACCACCGCCTCTCCCCAGAAGACAGCCAGCATCCCTCTCTGCTTGAGGAGAGACCGGGCCATCCCCACGACCGTCTGGTTGCGCCGCTCGATGATGCCGTTCTGTTGTGGACTGTATGGCGTGGAGTGGTGACGCTGAATGCCCTCATCAGCGTAGTACGACGCGAATTCAGCCGCTATGAATTCGCCGCCATTGTCGGTGCGCAGCACGCGCAGCTTGCGGCTGCACTCTGCCTCTGCAGCAGCCTGCACGCGCATGATGGCGTCCGCAACCTCTCCCTTGCTGCCGAGGACCATCACCCACATGTAGCGGGAGAGGTCGTCGACGAGCAGCAAGAAGTAGCGTCGTCCTCCCGGTGTGGCCGGTGCCACCGGGCCACACAAGTCCCCGTGCACGAGCTCGAGCCTTTCCTTGGCTCAGAAGCTCGCCCTCTGGGGAAAAGGGATCCGCCTTTGCTTCGTCATCACACAGACGTCGCAGAACTGCTCCACATGGTCAAGGCATGGTAGGCCTCGCACCATCTCCATGGTACTGAGCCGCTTCAGAGCCTCGAAGTAAAGGTGCCCGAAGCGCTCGTGCCACTGCCACGCCTCGTCGTCCTGACGGGCAGCGAGACAGAGGGGTTGTGCCACATGCACGTTGAGGACGTAGAGTCGATTCACACCTCTAGTTACCTTGGCAAGAAGGCGACCATGGCGATCCCAGATGCGTAGGATCCCATGCTTGATCAGCACGCTCGAGCCGTTCTCATCCAGCTGTCCCAAGCTGATGATGGAGTTCCTCAACGCGGGAATGTAGTAGACACTGGTGAGCAGCCGGTGCTCTCCAGTCTTGGCGGTGAAGATGATGGAGCCGACACCCTTAATCTCCACGGCGGAGGCATCCCCAAACTTGACGGAGCCTCGCACGCTGGGGTCGAGCTCAGCGAAGAACTCCCATCGACCAGTCATGTGATGGGTAGCACCGGTGTCTAGGCACCACCCGTCAGTCTTGTCGCCGCCGAAGCCGTCGCTGAGGAGGGCGTGTGCCTTTGGCTCGCCAAGGTGGAGGAGAGCCGCCGTGGCTGGTGCCGCTGGAGATAGCTCGATGCTTGCATGTGCCATGAACAGAGCCGGCTCCTCCTCCGCCCGTGCGAAGTTGGCCTGGCCGCGTCGTGGCTGTCGACAGTCCTTGGCCCAATGGCCAAGCTGGCCGCAGTTGCGGCAGCTATCGTCTCGTGCCGGCTTCTGCTTGCCGGCGGCGCCGCCCTGGGCATCTTTGCGCGCCTTGCGAGGCTTGCCGCGCTTGCGGCCGCCTGTCGTGGAAGAAGGCTCCCCCTTCTTCCTGTCACCTTGGCAGGCATCCCACTGCTCCCGAGAGAGAAATAGCTTCCCGCCAGTGGTGATGGACCCTGACTGAGGCTGTGGCTCGTCAGAGTCGACGACCTTGAGGCGACCTATCGCCTCCTCGATCAACATCGTGGAGAGGTCCAGTAGAGATTCGATCGAGCAAGCCATCTGCCTGTACTTCTCGGGAACGCAGAGAAAAAGCTTCTCGACAGCTTTCTCCTCGTTGTAGGTGTCCTCGCCGAACTGCACCATCTTCTACAACAGAGTGTTGAGACGGAGAGCAAAGTCATCAACGTCCTCACCTGGCTAGAAGGCCAGGTTCTCCCACTCCTTGTGAAGTACTTGAAGTGTGGACTTGCAGGCGCGGTCGCTGCCTATGCGTGCCGCAGCGATGGCGTCCCAAGCCTCCTTGGCAGTCCGCTTGTTGGAAAGCAAGAACTGCATCTCGGGCAGGACTGCAGCGAGGAGGGCGTCCAGCGCCCATCGATCTTCATGGTGGTCGACGTTGGCATCCTGGACTGCCTCCCACATGTGCCGCACTTGGATCCGGACCTTCATCACCGCGGCCCACTCGACGTAGTTGGTTTTGGTGAGGGTAGGCCACCCAACACCGGGGCCAACGTCCCTGACCATAGTCCGGACCTCATGGAGGCCGCGGTCTTGGTCGTTTCGGCCGCCGTCGCCGCACGCGCCTCCTCTGGGAGCGCCACCGCCGTGCGCGCCTCCTCCGGGAGCGCCACCGCCATTCGCGCCTCGTCCGAGAGCGCCACTGCCGTGCGCTTGGGCGTGCTCGGCTGCCCACCACGCCGTCCGTTCGCCGGCTGCGTCGTGGTTTCCGTCGACGCTGCCGTCGCCTGAAACGGAGCCACTGATGCTGCCGCGCAGAGCCTCGACCTCCGCCGCTGCCTCACGTGCTGCATCCTCCGCTGCTGCTGCTTCCACCTCCGCTCTGGTTGCTGCCAGCCTCGATGCCCTTGCTGCCGCCGCAGCGGTTGCTGCGGCCACTCGCTCGCGCTCCTCTGCCGCGGCGAGCTCGGCCTCCTGCCGATGCCGCGTGCTCAAGGTTACCGAGTGCTGAGAGTGGCTTGCGGACATGACTCGCCGCTGGGGAGCTGCTGGGTGGAGAGGGGGCTGCAACCGACGAGCTGCTGCTCATCTGCGCAGAGAGAGAGAGGAGTGAGCAGAGGCAGCCGGAGCTACTGCTACTGCCGGGGAAGGAGATGAGCAGGAGATGCTCAGGCTACAAACTAACTTGGCTCTGATACCACTTGTTAGTCGCTGAATTCTAACTCTCATCGAGGGAGAGGATGACACAAAGAGTTGGGGCAATTTTCTGGTTTCTATTTCTCACACAAACTCACACAAATGCCATGCCAACCTGAGGGGTTGGGGATACATACTTATAGGCTGCTAACCAGCCAAGAATATGCTAGATGCTAGTCTAAGATGCTAGTCTAAAGACAGCAGTCAAGGATGCTCTATCTAACAACCAGTCCTCGATGCTCTATCTCCAACTGCTAGTCCTTGACACAAGGACCATGTGTGCTGTCCCACAAAGACCATAGGACAGAGACTTATCCATCAACTTCAACCCATGATCAATAACAACAATAAAGATGGACATGTAGGTAATAAAGTATTAACCACTAAAATTACCTTGTCGAAGAAAACAAGGTCCACTTCGTAGTTAAGTGTGTTTTGAGCATACTAAGTGTACATTACAAAATCACCAAGGTGTATGTAGGCCATTGAGCATACTGAGTGACTTTGACAGAGAAACACAAGTAAAAAAATAAACCAAGAACTGCTAACAAACTCACCCAATAGGTCATGTGTGGTTAATTCCCATAACATTGTTATGAAAATATGTGCGGTAAAAATACAGATTAAGATATATAAAAACATTGGTACGTGGCTGACTAAGAGGGTTGCAAAACTGTGAGGCTGCGGTGGTTCAGCGGACTGTCACAAATTGGCGTTCGGCAAGTGGTTTGTCAATCTAGGAGTCGTTCGTGAAGTTCAGATGTCGCGAGAGTGCCCCGGTAACCAATATTGTCATGTGAAAAACCTGGATTTCAAGCATGGTGATATCGAACAAATTAGAACAGAGATAATATGCATACCTTTGATGAGTGCAGTAAATTTTTCCTAGGTTACCTTATCTCCGGTACAAATAACATTGTTAGTATACTCCTTATTCTCTCTTGCAGCTTCTTCCTGAAAGCGGAATGTACAATAAGCAGAAAAAACCAATTGTGTTATGCTAACTTGAAGGCTATCTAGACTTGCATTACAAGTGCCCCACATATAATCTGAAATCTTAGCATGCTCCTGTGTATAATATATATCACATTCTTCCTGTATATGCCAAACAATAGTCTAAACAGCTAATGGGGATCCAACAGCTAAACAATATTAGATCAGCAAAATAATCAAATCTGAACTCTAAAACAGTACTTACGAATCAGCTTCCAAGAATGTTTTCCATTTCTGATATTAGAGTTGGTGCAGCTGCGGTCTCTAGCTATATGGTATGGGTTGATTAATCTGAGCCATCCATTGCCCTATCCGACCGCTCCGCTCACGGTACAAAGCTCGGGAAGCTTCATCCTACATGTCTGACTCTCTCCATGACAGATGTATGAGCGTGCGTCAGTCGAAGAGATGGCCAAGCTGATACGCCGCTGCAGTAGTGCTCCTTGCATAGTCAGGTCGTCAAGCACCAGACAAGGTGGTAGGTGCTATATATACACCACGGTTGCCACTGCCACACCGCTCACCATCCAATTGCATACTTCCAACAGTCGAACTGATCTGTCGGTGTCATTGTTCTCATCTTGCCAGTCTGACTGACTTCACCACATTCGCTGCCAAAGCCATGGCCTCCGTCAGCAACGATAGGCTTGGCGGCTTCGCGAGGCCGCACTTCGTGTTGATCCCGATGATGGTGCAGGGCCACACCATCCCCATGACCGACATGGCGTGCCTGCTTGCCAAGCACGGTGCTCAGGTCAGCTTCATCACCACGCCGGTGAACGCCTCCAGGTTGGCGGGCTTTGCCGCTGACGTGGACGCGGCAGGTCTGCCAGTACGGCTATATTCAAATGCAATTGCATGTGTGGATTAATAAAACTAAATTTCCATGCTTTCACTGTCTTGCTGAAAGTACAAGGAAGGAACCAATATCATTACTAACCTCTTGACAGCTTTAAGTAGCTCCTTAGGTGTGTCTTTGGAGCTCAGTGAGTCTATGTCATTTTTAACATCCTGCATAGTACAGTGTGAAGTTACTCCCTTTAATTCCACATATAAATGGCTGCAGATAAAGTGTTACCCCCTAAATCATCAAAGGAGAACAATAAAAAAAAGAGCAGCAAAAAAGTCCCGTACAAAAATAAAATATGGCTGTACATCATATCAGAGTTTTATCTTTTATACAACTAATAATGACTGATTCATTGAAGGTGCAAATTTTCTCCATACATTTTCAGAAGATGCTGCATCATTCTCTTTCTCACGAATCTCTCCATCATTGCCATTAGTTGAAGAGCCTTTTTTTCCATGTATCGATAGCCTTCTGAAAGTAACACCGAAATCAGATCCTAACACGACAACAATCCCCTCTATCAGTAATCATTGAACATGTTATAGACCTTTGTTGCAACTCGCAACCCCGTCAGTCAAAGGGCCGCAATTTCATGCTGCAACCTCCTGCAATCACTGATCACTAAATACTTGCAAGCCATGAAACCTACACTCGAGTAGCTGGAGCTTCCCTTACGCAAACTAATATCATCTTAAATATCAACAACCAAAACAGATTAGCATGAGCAATAAATCTCACCGACCGTCAAAAACAATTTAAGGTGCACACCAAACAGTGTACAGACAGTAGGAGTGTACATCCCGAAACCACAACAAGCATCCAGCATCGATACACCCAGTAGACTGCTTCTATGGGTATCATAACATGACAAATGGTAATCAAACTCCATTGAAGAATCATGGATTTCTCAGTCAGGGATCGAGGCCTTGCTGAATTATAGAACAATTTGAATCTCATCAGAGTAGAACACTATAGAAGGGGTACAGAGCTTAAGGGACTTCACCATACTATTGCTTATCTTAATTTCATTATATTTCGTGCGTCAACTTAAGAGAAATTTTAGCCAGTGATACTACAATTTAACAATTGATGAACCATATAACTAAATTTGGCATACATCACAAAATAGATAAGAAATAAACACATTGTAGCGTACTCCAACTCTTATAAATTGTCCATCCATGTCTACAACAGCTTCAAGATGCACATTTTCTTTCCTATTTTTCAGAGGATCCTTCATTATCATATACACTATATCATGTGGATCCAAATCCTTGATGCGCACAAGTCCCACATATACACGTATGATGAGGAACCTACTTCTAAACTAATGGCAAGAATAGAAGTCTCGATGAGGATGGGGGAGAGCACTGACCCTGTTGGAGGACAGGGTCTGTCTTATTTGGAGATGACCCGGAGTCTCCGATGCTCTTCTCCTTGTCGTTGCACACGGACATCCTGGAATGTGGAGAACAATGCGTCGGTGTCGCCGTCTCGGCAAGTTTCTGGTCCGCCATGTACACCTTCACTTGGCTCAACATCGACCTCCGCGAGCTTGCGATGTGACCATGTATGCCGTCGTAGCTGTGCCGCTCCCCCCATATCTGTGAGAGGCAGTGAAGGCCATAGGCGGAGACAACACAATGCCGACAGCCGTCATCGTTGCACAAAATACTGGGCGGGGCACGGCCGTGGTGCAGATGCCAAGGTGAATTCGGGCTCGAGACAGCGACGCGCGTGGAGGAGCTGGATGAAGTCCTTGTGGTCCATGGTGATGTCGGTCCGTTGGAGCAGCCGCATACGACCTCTAGCTGCAGCGCACTGACCTTCCGGTACATCGAGAAGCGAAATCGAAGGATGGAGGCTCCATACCTCATGCCGGAGGAGATAGGCGGCGCTGGTTGTCGGGATCGACCGAGTGGCGGCGAGGAGAACCTATACGACTGTTCGTTGTTCGCTCGCTGGGTGAAGGAGGGAAATTGGGCTAGGCCCACAAGAGGGCGATTGACGAAGAGGGACGACGGGATCGACGAAGCGGGACGATGTATCGCTGGAGGATGGAACACAATGTTCTTTTTAGATAGTAGAGATAGGATATTAGAGCAACAAAGTGTGCAAAAGCCATTACAAAGATTATATAAAAAGAATCACTAAACTAAAATACCGAGCTTAACGATAACTATATCGGCATCTCCCTGACGAGATCTAGCAAATATCTAGCTGCCTCATGCACTTTAGGAGACCAGATCCGCCCAATCTATCCGTGAAACGGTGCCCACGCACACGCTCCGGATGTTGTCGCCTCCACTATCTTTCGTCAAACCATCATCAACATGTATATCAATGTGCAGACTCTCTCCATACCAGCCACCGACACCACTACGGTGCCAAGTAGCAACACGTCCCTACGCACTATCTCCAGGCACACCGTGGTTGCCACCGGTACCTTGCAGCACCGTGCCGCCAAGTACCACCAGCAAACATAGCTTGATGTCTCCGGAAGATCTGCCGCATGCGTAGCACCTGCTGAAAAGGTATGACTCAGCGTAGCACCTATCGGTCAAGCATGACTTGACATCGCCTCCGAAGCTCCACGCAAGACAAAGCCGCTCAACCTCTCATGCCTCTTCCATCCAGCACTGCTCCACAAGCGATGCTCCTAAGAGAGAATGTGATACTGCGGCGCCGCCATCGCCCGATCCGAAGATCATAGGGTTTGCCTCGGAGTAACATGATTTAGGTCAACACTAGGTGCACAACGATGCCTTCATCAAGGTAACGACGTGGTAACGCCGCCATCGCCCGCCAACGGCTCTATTTTCACCGCCACCTAGATCTCCCCGCCTCACTGCTGGGACTAGATGACGGATCCCGGGATCTGCCGAACTAGCCTCAGGCCGACCATCTCCGACGCAGAAGATGACCACCACCACCAATCCCAAGGCCTCCGCCCTAGGTGTCCTCATGATGCGGAGCAGTACCCAGAAGGCCTCGACACGGGTTCACCGGTCGATGACGAAGATGGCCGTAATTGAATCGGAGCTGATCCCGGTGTAATATCTTGTGTTTTCTTTGTAGTTGACCAAAATTTGACTTTTTAAATCATAAGCCAGATAGAGAATCAAACACCGTGGTTGGATTTGGCTCATTGAGCCGATCAAAAAAGAGTATAAATTTATACAAATCGGAGGTCAAATGAATTGTTAGAGATACTTAAATTTTTGGCTATTGAATATTTTTCGGTTGAGCTGGACTCTGTTGCCTAGGGTTCTTCCTAGTCTGCCGCCGGTTGCTGCTCCAGTGCAGCGCCCTCGTCAACGTCGCTGCCATCCCGTGGCCTCGTCTGTTGCCGTTGCTTGCCAGGTTTGTAGACCCTTCCGCCTATAGCTGTGGGTAGTTGCTGATTCCAATGAGTAATCTCGTGCTTGCTAGTTCAATCGCCATATTAATCTTGCAATTAGCCACACCGGTGGAATCAACAAGGGGTAATATAAGATTAATTTTCCTTGACCGGGAGTTTGCTAGTGCGTGTGCTCGCTTGTACCGCTGACAACAAGTGCCTAATGGATAGAAGGGTTTTGATTCACGCGTGCTGTTGCTGCTTTACAGAATGATACACGAAGCTTGCATGATCACAATTGCTAAGTCAGATAGTCTGAAACAAAGAGGATAATCAGTGTGAGTAGTCGGCTGACCGAAAACGATTGATCTGTGTAGTTATTAAATAAACTCTGCAGACCGTACATATTAATATTTGGTAGTATAGTTCTTATTTTAGTTCAGCAGTCGGTACTAATAGACAACCTGAATCGGGTATTTGTCTACACACGCAGGTTTTGCTATAAGGGGAACCGTAGAATTTTGCTTAGGAGGCATTCAGTCTATTGCCCTCTTGTAGACAGATTCCTAATGCTTGGAAATTAATAAGCACATACGAGAGGATAGAAATAGGATTAAGAACCCGCAGGGTATTTTAGCTTGTTCCTTTGAGAACAGTTTCTAAGACTATCTTATCTACAGGACTTGAAGTTACGGGTGCTGGGGTGGTTCTTCAGCTTAAAAGTCTGTTCTAAGTCAAGTGCATGACGAGCCTTTTGTGTTAATGGTTGCCATCTTAAATTGTTGGCTGTGTGATGTTGGTTATTTGGTGTTCTTTCCTTGAGATGTTGTCAAGAAGTTTATTTTAAGCCAGGGCGGTGAATAAGTTACATTCCGGAGCGGACGATGATTTAAGTTGTTATGTAACTACTCCGGTGAGCTTGAGCTAGGTCGGTGACAATTCACTTGATTAACTAATCCGCGAGGTCAGTGAGGAAGTTAACAGTGAATATTCCGGAATGCTCTAACCATAAACTATAACATGCATAACAGTGTTTTCTGGTTATCCTTTGAATTGCATATTGGATTCTATATGTTGTTGTTTCGGTTATGAACTTGTACTTGCTGAGTATATTTTACTCACTCTTGTGTTTTCTTTGGTTTTTATTTGGATTTCAGGTACTCAGCGAAGCGACATGCATGGGAGGGAGTAACTTGCCACCACTTTGGCGCACACATCAATACTATATCTCATAGAACATCTACCACCCATAAATCTTAGTTTTGCCATTATTACTTATCGTAATTTGTGGAGTCGTTGGCACATCCTTATGAGCCTTTGGTTGCTCTAGTGTTAGTATTCGTGTTCGGGATTGATTATGCACTATATGAACTGCGTGGATGCCTATTTATATGGTTGTTATTGGACAAATCCCTTATATTATATTTTGCCTGTCGTGGATGTCCTTTAAAACAAAGGAGGTGCTGCAGAAAGTTTTGAATTATCATTTGTTTTGTAGAAATTTAAGGTGAGTGATAGTAATCTGGGGTGTTACAGTTGGTATCAGAGGCTAGGCTTTAGATCTCTAGTGTAGTAAGTTATGATAAGGTTTTAAAAAAATCTAAAACTTGAGTTAGGACTAACCCAAAAAATGACACACTGCACTGTAGGATGGGGTTTATGGGTCATGCATCTCATTTGCGTTCCAGTTGATTTAAATTTTGCTTGTTTATCTTATCCATTTGAGTAAGGATGGAAATTATTTGATGTTATTTGTTTTTTGTTTTCTGATTATTGATAATGTGTTGTATAGTTATGGCGCCGAATCGTAGAGGTCGGGCTCGTGGCCGTGCTGGCCGCAATGGTCGTGCAGAGGGGTCAGATGAGGAAGTGAGCCAATCTGGGAATAGTGATGGACGGCATGCTGCGAACATGACGCTCACCAAGTGGCTGGATATGAAATTGGACAAGTTGGATGGATCTGGGACACCAATGGACGCTGCAAGTTGGCTTCACACCATGGAGAAATACATGGATGCATCAGTGATGACGCCAGAGGACAGGGTTGTATGTGTGGCTTTTTAGTTGAAGGGTCTCGCTGATGTTTGGTGGGATGGAGTCCGTGCAGCTTGGACACCGGCTCATGGACCGCCTACATGGGATGTTTTTGTTACACAATTCACTGCTAAGTACTACCCGGCTTCATTCAAGGAGAAGATGGATGTTGCCCTCAGGAATATCAAGCAAGGGAACAAGACGGTGGATGAGTACGATGCTGAGTTTAGTAAGATGGTTCATTTTGTGGACCATATTAATCAGAATGAGCCAGAAAAAGCAAGGAGGTTCTTCGAGGGACTTAATTCGCGATATCGACATGTGATGGGAGTGAATCGCCCATCCAGTTATTTCGCTGTGGTTGAGCAGGCTAGGGGTTTGGAGTTACAATATCAACTCACAGAGGCGGAGAAAACTCGTGCAAATGGTGCCCACAACAATGGTCGGCGACATAAGAGGAACTACCAGGATGGGAGTGGGTATACTCAGCGATCCGACTTCAAGAAATTCAAACTAGAGCAGCGGTCTCAGCAGTCGTGCAAGCCTAGATAGATAGGGGCTCAGTCTTATTCAAGGTCACGCTCTGCATCACCTACATTCCTACGACCGGTTCTAGGACAGGGCATGCTTTGTTTCAAGTGCGGAGAGGGTCACCGTGCTGCTGAGTGTGACTTTTCTGGGTCTTGTCGTCAGTGCGGAAGGCATGGGCACATGAGTAGGGTCTGCAGGGAGAACCCAAACTCTGTCACCAAGTGGGAGGTAGCCACATCTTCTAAATCCGGGCCTTCTGGAGATGGAGCATCTCATGGTTCAGCATCAGCAGCCAAATCTTCCCAGGGCTCAGTGCATATGATGGCATCTTCTCAGCAGCTTCAGCCACACTATCAGGCGTATCCATCACCGCAATTTCCGCATCAACAATTCCCACCCCCATCGCCAGGTTATTATTGGTCAGCTACTCCACTTCCTACAACGCATGCCCCACTTCAATTACCTGCACCACCTATTGCTCCACCGCCACCACAACAGAATACTAGGATTTCTTCTTCAGCACCTCCTGGGATCTATGCCATGCCTACTATTTGTTGAGGGCAAACCTCTAGGGTGGCCCGATCTTTCACAGTTCCCTTTCAAATCGAGGGTGGAGTGCGGGGGGAGGAGGGACGGATGAACACGACGAACACACGCACGAAGAACGCGATGAACACACACACGCAAAACCACGATAAACACCAATAGCTCACGTCGGCGGTGATCGGTCCGGCGCAATCCCTAGGATCGGTGTCGGGCGGAGGACTCTCTCTCGAACCGGCACGGTGAGATGGGAGACTTGGTGAGATCTTGACGTCTAGTGATGAGGATATATACATGGATTATGATGATTCTGACTGCCTGAACTGGAAGGAAATATTGAGTCAAATCAATAATGACTATTAGGTGAATTTATTCTTAATTGAACCTGATGTTTTACTTAATGAGAACTTTATACTACCTAAGTCTATGCATCTTTGTATGATCAGGTTTATTGGTAACACAAGCGTTGCGCGAGGAGGAGGAGAGTTGCAGCAAGAAGGACAAGCGCTGATTTCCAATATCAACAAGTGCGCAAGGGAGGAGCGGGAGGCAGGCGCACTAGGACGCAATGAGGAAATCACATATGAGCAAGAGAGAGAGATGGCGCACCAAGAATTACATGTTTGAGGTGTTCCACGACGTTTGGACTGCGTGCCAATAAGGCTGAACCCATATATGGGTTGGTATGTATCAGTTTGAGTCGAACCGAGTCAGTTTGGGCCAAGTTATGGCTGTTTTTAGGCCCGTTTAGAGGGGAGGACGCCCCAGCCCTCATATAAACCTCCGTAGCCATCACAAGTTAGGTTTAAGACCACGTTAAAATATTTTGGAGTTGTTTCTTTCATAGAACCTCTGGAATTACCCTGTGTTCGAATCTGCCAACTATAATTGAGTGTGATCTGTTGTTCCATTGGAAATTAGTAGATTGCATACTACCGTTCGTGGTCACGGCTGCGTGCGCAAAAGTGTGGTGTTGTGAATATCCTACAAGGTTCGAGAGCTGTTGCATTGGCATCAGGGATCGAGTGGGAGAGATCATAGCTACGTACTAGTTATCTATCATCCACCATCACCATCGACAAGAGCTTGCTGAGAAGATCGGGCCACCCCATATCATCTTGGTATCAGAGCGCTGGGTTTACTCGGTGAGCAATATCATCTTGGTATCAGATTTCCTCGTTGCCTCGGTAAGCAATCCACAATCCATCCATAGATTAGAGAGTGTTTTTCATCCTATACAGAAAAAGCCCCACAAAAAGAGTTGCCATAGCCTAGATTACATCGTATTCGAGTAATAGTTGCTGGTTGCGTTCCTCTATTAGATTAGATCTAGATCTGTTCTTCGTAGATTTGTTTTCTAGTTGTTCTAGTTGTTTTCCACCATCTTTTTCCACTACCATCAAGTCAGATCCGATCCAAGTAAAGAGTCCTAGTTGTGTACTACTTGGCGAGTCCAAAAAAAAATCTGCTCGCTGCCTCACGCCTGACCGCAGACAAGTCTGTGCTCTAGCGTGACCAAAAAAAAAAAATTCCGAAAAAAAAAATCGAACCGTCGCCTTACCACAGACCAGTTTGTGCTAGTACGAGAATTTTTTTTTTCTGCCGCCGCGGCAGGATTTTAGGCCGTTTTTCTGCCGTGGCAGCGACCAATTCTCAGGTCAAATTTTTTTCTTTTTTTGTTATTTTTTTACTGAGTCCACATAGCGTACCTATCCTTGTGAACCTTAGTAAGCCTTTCTTTGTGTCTATAACTATCCTACGAGACTAGCGTGCTTAGTGCTCTACAGGCTGCTCAGTTAGCAATCTTGTGCCCGTTTCGTTGAGACATTGCTAGCGTCTCTCCTTGTGCATTGCAACACGAGCATTCCTCCGACATACCTTACTTTTTGAGCTCATTTTCATAGTTGCAATTGCCCCATTTATCTCCACCATGTGTGTTTCCGTGGGTCTTTGTCATACGATCAGCACTAGGACTTGTTTGCGGTGTAGTTAGGATACCATACCTATAGCTCCACCATAAATAACATGTGTGCCCTGTGATCGTTTTCTATACCTTTGATATTCACTTCATCACTTCAGTGCATCAGTCTTTGATTACGTTTGGTAGAGCATCTCTATTCACTTTGGAACGGTAAGATCTTCTTTCTTATTAGTTGTGAGTGAGTTGTGAGAGTTTCCACCATACTGATTTTGATTTGTGCACTAATGTACTAATCATGTCTTCTAGTAGTGTTGATGTGATGCAGAAAATGGAGGCATGTGATGTTACAAATAATGTGGAGACGTATAGTTACAAATTCATCGACAATTGGCGTTGTAGTGGAACTTTTTGGAAGGAAGAACGCGGTATTTTTGATGGTGATGGTCTTTTCCACCATAGTGTGATGATTGGTGAGCGATGTGCTTCCATTACCATTGATAGTAACTCTACTATTAATTTGATCAGCGTTGAAGTTGTACAAAAGTTGCAGCTACCCACATGTGCCCGTGCGGTGCCATATCTCTTGCATTCATCATATGGCACATTGCTGATTTCACACACCGCTGATGTTCCTATGACTTTTAAAGAGCATACTGAGATTGTGCGCTGTGATGTATCTCCTATACCACTTGATTCTTGTCACATACTATTGGGAGAACCTTGGAGCAGAAGGTTTGACGCTCAAATATGTCCTGTTGTTGGAAGGATTTCTTTCAAATGGAACATGAAGAGGCGTGTTATGCTCAGGATTTCAGCCGACAAATTTCATGAGTATCATCTTCTTTGCAAGGAGAGGACAAAAGAGTTCAATTTGTCTGCTAAGTACAAGGTCATGATGAATGGTGACAATTCTATTATTTGTCATCTTGAACACGGTGTGCATTACAACCCATGTGAGAATGAGAGCCACATAGCCAAACTGAGTGAGAGTGTTATGAAAAGTGAGCTGTGTGATTCCACTAAACGTGAGGTTGAGAGCATCCATTCTAAGAGTTTGAGAGAAAAAGAAAACATCAGTGTAGTAGATGCTAATACATGTGAGGATATTTCTACTAATGTAATCATCTCTACTCCTGGTATTGTTTCTTGTGCTATGCAGGTTGCTTTTGAAGAAAGGGAGCAATCTATTTTACAACCTACATCATCGGACTATGCATTGTCACTTGCGGCGGATGTTTTAGTACCTACTACAATTGAGGAGATTGTGGATGACATTGGTACTGTTTTGGAGCTTCAGCCAACATGTGCAACATATTATGAGTCTATTCCTTTACTGAAGCCTCCTTGTGATTTGCCTTGCACTACTGTTTTAGCACGATGTGATAGTTTACCAAATTCAAATTTTGATCATGTGGTACTGATAACACATAAGGAAATACTTGCTCGAATACCACCTGCTGATATTGTGTATTCCATCATGCTAAATGAACCTATGAGTATGAGTTGTGCTATGGATAAGATTTCTGAAATTTCATTTCTGAATTCTAGCACATATTCTCCTTGTTTCACTTTCAATCTGATTGGTGAATATAGCATGCATGAAAATTTTCTTGTGGATCACATATGCATTACTTGTGATCGAATCGCTGAATTGAAACATGCTGTTTTCAGCCATACATGTTATGTGTCGACGATTTTGTGTTGTGAGATATATGCTAAAATTTGTGATAATATGAAACTAAAGTCAGGTCTAGTTGATATAATGCAGCCAACACAAGTAATTTTACCTATGTTGGATCGTTGTAATCTTGCTAGAATAGAACCCCAGTTTTCATATTCATTGTGTTTATCCCAAAATTCGTTGTCTAGTTGTGCTAATGCTTTATACTTCACTTATATTTGCAAATTGAGTTGCATTTTACATACTGGACAACATGATCATGTTCATAATAATCAGAGTAGCGCAGTTGAAGCATGGCATGATTCAATTTGGTTTTCAGACATATTGAATTGGTTTGATCTTGTTCACAAATTTGATCATAGATCTTCTTTGAGAAAACTGAATTTAATATTGAAGAACATGACTATCTATTTAGTTGTTATTTACCATGATCATGATTCTTTGTACTTCACTTATACCAGCAATTTAAGTTGCTTGATGTATACTGGACATACTTTTCATGTGAACAACAATAATACAACATGTTATATATACATATACTTTGCGTACACGTTGTTCTTACTGTTTCTCCCACTTTCAGCTTACCCAAAGCCGAGGACGGCTTTTCATGAAGAAAGGGAGGATGATGAGGATATATACATGGATTATGATGATTCTGACTGCCTGAACTAGAAGGAAATATTGAGTCAAATCAATAATGACTATCAGGTGAATTTATTCTTAATTGAACATGATGTTTTACTTAATGAGAACTTTATACTACCTAAGTCTATGCATCTTTGTATGATCAGGTTTATTGATAACACAAGCGTTGCGCGAGGAGGAGAGTTGCAGCAAGAAGGACAAGCGCTGATTTCCAATATCAACAAGTGCGCGAGGGAGGAGCGGGAGGCAGGCGCACTAGGACGCAATGAGGAAATCACGTATGAGCAAGAGAGAGAGATGGCGCACCAAGAATTACATGTTTGAGGTGTTCCACGACGTTTGGACTGCGTGCCAATAAGGCCGAACCCATATATGGGTCGGTATGTATTAGTTTGAGTCGAACCGAGTCAGTTTGGGCCAAGATATGGCTGTTTTTAGGCCCGTTTAGAGGGGAGGATGCCCCAGCCCTCATATAAACCTCCGTAGCCATCACAAGTTAGGTTTAAGACCACGCTAAAATATTTTGGAGTTGTTTCTTTCATAGAACCTCTGGAATTACCCTGTGTTCGAATCTGCCAACTATAATTGAGTGTGATCTGTTGTTCCATTGGGAATTAGTAGATTGCATACTACCGTTCGTGGTCACGGCTGCGTGCGCAAGAGTGTGGTGTTGTGAATATCCTACAAGGTTCGAGAGCTGTTGCATTGGCATCAGGGATCGAGCGGGAGAGATCATAGCTACGCACTAGTTATCTATCATCCACCATCACCATCGACAAGAGCTTGCTGAGAAGATCGGGCAACCCCATATCATCTAGGCAAAGGGACACCAATGCCTAGGCCTTGTACAACGCGGAGGCACGATGCAAACTCCAACGAGGTTTGGGGATATTGGTGCTCCTTAGTCAAGGAGCATGAGGCAAGAATTAGATAGATCCACAAAGGGGTTTCCATTAATTCCAATATCATGCCTAGGGTTTACAAAGGAGGTGGGGGTCTATATATAGGCCAGCCACTTAAACAGGGGTACTTTAGGAATAAAAGACAAGTTCTGGATGGACTAAGGGGTACATGGGCCGAAGGCCCAAAGGCCTTTTCATGCCTGGCGACGGTCGGACCGGAGACTTCGGTGTGGTGGACCAGAGACTCCGGTCTAGGCCGGAGAATCCGGTGTAGTCTCCGGACCAGCTTCCGGAGGGGTCTTCAGATTGTCCCAGGGCCTGGTGCAGGGGGTCAGACCGGAGAGAGGGCCAGAGTCTCCGGTGTCTTCAGGCCGGAGACTCCGGTGTGCGCAGACCGGAGACTCCGGTCTGAGCAGCTCCAGCGGCTTTTGCCTCATGTTCTGCTCTTGTTCTCCATCCTTGGGTGCTTGGTGATGTGTCGAAGCTTCGTACCTGATGATACATAGGGTAGTGGCATGAAGTAGCACACCATCCAAGGAGGTATCAAATTGGCACGAGGAGAGGAGCGAGTTCACCTTAGCTTGTAGGAGTTTGGCTCGGGCACGAGTAATAGGTCCACTTGGGGGACTTGTTGGTGTAGATGTAGAAGCGTCCGTAGAACGGGCTGCATCAGCTCCCCCCCTGGGAAAGAGTCGTCCTCGACTCTTCATGGATAGCATCTTGAACATCTCCATAGTAGGGTGAGAGGTCCTTGACATTGAATTTATTGCTTGCAAGGTACTTGGAGGTCGGTATGTCGATGATGTAGGTGTTGTTGTTGATTCTTTTGAGGACCTTGAAGGGACCATCTCCTCTTGGCTTGAGCTTGGAGTCACGTTCCTTGGGGAAGCGGTCCTTGCTTAGGTGTATCCACACAAGGTCACCTTCTTCAAAGATCATCTCCTTCTTGTCCTTCTTTAACCTTGAAGCTTGGCGAAGGACTTGTTGTTCGATAGTAGCTCTTGTTTCTTCGTGAAGCTTCTTCATAGCTTCTGCGCGCTTCTCGACGTCCATGTTTGTGTGCTCATGGAGAGGTAGTGGTGGGATGTCGAGCGCGGTAAGGGGCTCAAAACCATAGACGATCATGAATGGACTCTTCTTGGTTGTTGAGTGCTTTGCTTGGTTGTAGGTGAACTCAGCGTGGGGAATGCATTCCTCCCAATCCTTCAAGTTTTTCTTGATCAACACACGTAGGAGAGTTCCGAGGCTTCGGTTGACAACTTCGGTTTGGCCATCAGTTTGGGGATGCGATGCAGAAGAGAAGAGTAGCTTGACGCCGAGCTTGGCCATGAGGGTCTTCCATAAGTAGCTCATGAATTTGACGTCGCGGTCGAAGACGATTGTCCTTGGCACATTGTGAAGACGGATGATTTCCCTAAAAATAGATTTGCAACATGTGAAGCATCGTCGGTCTTATGGCACAGTATGAAGTGTGCCATTTTGGAAAAACGATCCACAACAACAAATATAGAATCATGACCATGCTTAGATCTAGGCAATCCTAACACGAAATCCATGCTAATGTCAGACCAAGGGGTATGAGGAATAGGCTATGGCATATAAAGACCATAAGGGTTAGCTTGCGACTTAGCTTGAACACATGTCATGCATCGTTGAATGTAGCGCTCCACGTCACGCTTCATCTTGGTCCAAAAGTAGTGATTGGAGAGCATGTTCAATGTCTTGTCATGGCCAAAGTGACCCATGAGACCTCCACCATGAGATTCTTGGAGAAGCAAAAGCTGAAGCGACGACTTCGGGATGCATAGCTTGTTTTGTTTAAAAAGAAAGCCCTTATGCAAATAGAAATCATCAACTCCTTTATCATTGGAGCACTTTGCGAAAATTGGTTCAAAGAACGGGTCGGAAGTATACAAAGATTTTATTTCCTCAAGACCCAACACGTTGATTTCAAGTCTCGTAAGAAGGCTTGTATGCTTGCGAGACAATGCGTCCGCAACTACATTATCTTTTCCTTTCTTATACTTGACAATGTACGGAAAAGACTCCATGAACTCAACCCACTTAGCGTGTCTCTTGCTCAAGTTAGCTTGGCCTTTGAGATATTTCAACGACTCGTGGTCGGAATGTATGATAAATTGCTTGGGCCAAAGGTAGTGTTGCCAAACTTGAAGGACACGAACTAAGGCAAAAAGCTCTTTGTCATAAATTGGATAATTGAGGCGAGCACCATCGAGTTTCTCGCTATGGAAGGCTATAGGACGCCCGTTTTGCATAAGGACTCCTCCAATGCCAATACCACTAGCATCACACTCGATTTCAAAAGTATTTGTGAAATCCGGTAAAGCAAGAGGAGGTGCTTCGGTGAGCCTCTTTTTAAGTTCATCAAAAGCTTTTTGTTGTGCTTTGCCCCACACGAAGGTGACATTCTTTTTGGTCAATTCATTAAGGGGACAAGCAATGGTTGAAAAGTCTTTCACAAAGCGACGATAGAAACCGGCCAACCCATGAAAACTTCGGAGTTCACTCACATTTGTTGGCACGGGCCAATCTCGTATGTCCTTTACCTTGGAAACATCAACTTCAATTCCCTTCGAAGAAACGACAAATCCAAGAAAAATCAACTTGTCTTTAGCAAAAGTGCACTTGGGAAGATTAGCATAAAGCTTTTCATGTCGAAGGATTTGCAAAACTTCCTTGACATGTGTTATATGGTCCTCAAGTGATTTGCTATAAACAAGAATATCATCGAAATAGACAACAACACTTTTTCCAATGAGAGAACGCAAGATGTGATTCATAAGGCGCATGAAGGTGGATGGGGCATTTGATAAACCAAAGGGCATAACCAACCATTCATAGAGACCAAGTTTGGTCTTGAAGGCGGTTTTCCGCTCATCACCTTCAGCCATGCGAATTTGATGGTAACCACTACGAAGATCAATTTTCAAAAAAATAGTGTGATGCGGCCCGTCCTACGGACGCTTCTACATCTACAACAACAAGTCCCCCAAGTGGACCCATGACTCGTGCCCGAGCCAAACTCCTCCAAGCTAAGGTGAACTCGCTCCTCTCGTCGTGCCAATTTGATACCTCCTTGGATGGCGTGCTACTTCATACCACTACTTTGTGCATCATCAGGTACGAGCCCCCGCTGCGTCGACCCACGAGCCCTGAAGCTGCACCTGAGCTAAAGCTGCCAATGCTAGAGTGTCCGGCGCGACTCAGCCGGAGTGTCCGGCCTGCCCGAGCACGAACCTGGCGCGGACATTCTGTGTGCCAGTTCGGACACTGCCCGGACACTACCCGGAGTGTCCGACCACCCCGGACTGTCTGGCCCACTCGACCCGGAGTATCCGGCAACCTCGGAGTGTCCGGCCCACTCGACCCGGAGTGTCCGGCCCAAGTGATGGGCCTGCGAGCCTAGCTGGGCCCTATGTCCCATGTACCCCTCTATTTCGCCCAGAACTCTACTTTAATGCCTGAATTACCCCTGACTTTGTGGTTGGCCTATATATAGACCCCCACCTCCATTGTAAACCCTAGGCTTGATATTGGAATTAGTGGAAACCCCTTTGCGGATCTATCTAATTCTTGCCTCATGCTCCTTGACTAAGGAGCACCAATATCCCCAAACCTCGTTGGAGTTTGCATTGTGCCTCCGTGTTGTACAAGTCCTAGGCATCGGTGTCCCTTTGCCTAGACGTCAAGATCTTACCGAGTCTCCCATCTCGCCGTGCCGGTTCGAGAGAGAGTCCTCCGCCCGACGCCGATCCTAGGGATTGCGCCGGACCGGTCACCGCCGGCGTGAGCTATTGGTGTTTATCGTGGTTTTGCGTGTGTGTGTTCATCGCGTTCTTCGTGCGTGTGTTCGTCATGTTCATCCTTCCCTCCTTCCCCCAGACTCCACCCTCGATTTGAAAGGGAATCGTGAAAGATCGGGCCACCCTAGAGGTTTGCCCTCAACATATTGGTATCAAGAGCTTTGTTGCTCACGATTTCCCCCACAAAATTTTCTTCTATCCACCAAAAATTCGAAAATCCCCACAAAAAACAGCCCATATTTGCCTTTGGATCGATCTCTTGATTTGGAGTGTTATTTGTGGTTTTGATCTGACCAAACCTTGTCTAAGGAGTTGGTCCAGCTTTATCCTGCGTTTCCCCAGCCCGATTTGGCCAGTTTTTCGCGGATTTGAGGCCCAAAGGCGAGGATTTCTGCTCAAGAACACGAGCAGGAAACCCGCGCCAGAGTGTCCGGCTCGTACCGACCGGAGTGTCCGGCCGAACCAGACCGGAGTGTCCGGCCAGACCGGAGTGTCCGGCTGTAACGCCTGTTTTGACTGTTTTGCCTCATTTTTTTGCATTGGCTAATCTCCTCTGTTTGCTCGTGTTCTGTGTGCGTGTCAGCACCTACCAGCAAGCTTCCGCATCATCAACTTCCGCGCTCATCGACACCACGGACCACGAACATCATCCCGCACCACCGACGCCAAGTTCATCATCAAAGAAGGTATAACTTGCGTCACCTTGTTAACCCCCATCTTCCTTTGTGTGTACCTATCCCATGAGAGTGGCTCATCTTGTGTTTGCTTGAGCATTATGCATTTGTCCTTGGATAGTTAGAGTGCAAAAGCAATAGCAAGTGTGACTAGGTAGCATCAAGGGAGAGCAACAAAAAAAAAGAAAAAAAATGAAAAAGATACAAAGAAAAAGCAAAAGAAAAATAGTCTCCCCTTGCAAAAGAGTCTCAAAGCTTGTAAGCAAGAGATAAAGAAGAGCGCCCAAGGCAAGTGCAGAAATCCGTTGCTCACTTTTAATCTTTCCAAACGAGCCACGGTCTCTCCTTGCATTGGCACGACAACGAGCTTAGTCTTCATTAGGACATTTAGTTTGCTCATTTCATAGTCGTGTCAATCCCAACTTTCTCCACGTGTGTGTATATAGTCGTAGGTTCCCGTCACCCTTTCGAGTTGTTGACCTTCGCCTTTGACTTGAGTTTTGTTGGATTTAACCCACTTTTGACTACCCCCTTTTCTTTTGGTTGGTTCCTTGGCTTTACACAATCCTAACCTACCACCAACAAGCTTTTGAGAGTTAGTTCTTTCTTTAGTGTGAGTTTTCTTTGCAATTCCACTTTGCATGCTTATAGCACTCACTTGTGGTTTCTAGTTTGGTGCAATCCCCAAGGTGAGGTACAAGGCTAACACCACCATATTCCACTTCCATATACAATACTCGTGTGTTTTGCATGATGGATAGGCACGGTGAGACGAGCCAACCACCTCCCCAAGAAGAAGATCAAGGTCCGTACATGACGCGCGCAAGTCACTTCATCGTTCGACAAGAATTTCGTGAACGTTGCCAAGCCCTTGAGACGCGATAAGATGAACAATTTGGTGAGACGCCAGCCGAGTTCAAGAACATCGACAACCGCTTTGACGGCCTCGAACGACAAATGCATGCAATGCATCACAACTTCGGCCACCAAAATGAAGTGCTCCAACGCTCCGTCGCCGAAACAAACGACAATCTTTGACAACTTATCGACGGCATGGCAAGACCACGTTCACGCGCATCAAGCTCGGCAAGTTCTTCGCATCGTCATGCACCTCTTCCACAAGATCTACATCAAAGTGCTCAAAGACGCAATGATGCCGCCATGGTTGAAGATGGAATTTCTTCGAACTATGTACCTTCCCCACGGCACGCCGCAACGTCAAGCTATGATGGTGACCTCTCTTCAAGGCCACGAGCAAGGCAAGAATCACACCGTCATCACGCAAGGGCACTAGTGATTCGACAAGAGCAACCACAAGAGGAACCGCAAGCGCAATCGCAAGTCTACCACCATCGACCGAGACACATACTTGACACAACAAGTGATGACTCCAACTTGGAGAATCAAGCTCTCCAAGATCATCCTCTTCGTCATCAACGTCATGAATGTCAACAACGACACCATGGTTATCACGCGGCGCCTCCTCCACACCAACAAAACTTGGAGCATCAAGTGATACAAGTTGAGCGACGCCCACCACGTCAAGAGGCTCATGACCATGTTCTTCGCCATGAGGCCCATGTGCCTAACCAACATCACCAACCGAGGAGCGAGCCTCCTCTTCGTCATCAACCGCGTCAAGAGGCTCCACACCTTTGCCACCATGAGGCACAAGCACCTAAACCACGTCAACAACTGCGCCAAGAGCAAGAGCAAGCTCCTCATCAACAACAATATCAAGAGCAAGCTCCACAACAAGGACGCGAGAACCAAGTTCCACCTCCCCAACTACACGATCATCAACAAGGTCACCAAGCTCGTCGCAATGACCACAATGATGAAGAAACTTTTGGCAAGCTCAAGTTCACGATGCCCAAGTTCACCGGATCCAATGACCCCGAGGAATACCTCTCATGGGCACTCAAAGTCGACAAGATCTTCCGCATGCACAACTATAGCAACGTGAAGATGGTCGCCATGGCTTCGCTAGAGTTTGATGATTATGCCAACCTTTGGTGGGAACAAGTTCAAGTTGCTCGTGATGCAAGAAAAGAGCCGCCAATCACAACTTGGCATGACATGAAGGCTCACATGAGATCCCGGTTTGTCCCCGCGCACTACACGCGTGACCTCTTCAACAACCTTCAAGCTCTTCGTCAAGGGACAAAGACCGTGGAAGAATACTTCAAGGAAATAGAACTCAACTTGATTCGCGCCAACATTGATGAGTGCATGCAGCAAACAATGGCACGTTTCATTATTGGCTTGAATGACCCAATCAAGCGCATCGTCGAGTTCCAAACATACAACACCATGGTTGAGCTTGTGCACATAGCAACAAAGGCTGAACGTCAAGTGCAAGAGGACATCAAGTACAACAAGCCCAAGACATATTTCACCTACAAGCAAGCTTCAACCTCTACGCCAACAACTTTCAATGGAAGCTTATCAAGTATCTCCAAGCCTTCCTTCAAGCCCACACTTCCTCAAGGAAAACTGTCCCCAAGTGGCAAACAAGCAAAGAGTGATACACCTTTCAAAGGTGAATTGATATGGGGTGGCCCGATCTTCTCAGTAAGCGGATGGCGATGATGGATGATAGATAACTAGTGTGTAGCTATGATCTCTCCCGCTCGATCCCTGATGCCAATGCAACAGCTCTCGAACCTTGTAGGATATTCACAACACCACACTCTTGCGCACGCAGCCGTGACCACGAACGGTAGTATGCAATCTACTAATTCCCAATGGAACAACAGATCACACTCAATTATAGTTGGCAGATTCGAACACAGGGTAATTCCAAAGGTTCTATGAAAGCAACAACTCCAAAATATTTTAACGTGGTCTTAAACCTGACTTGTGACGGCTACGGAGGTTTATATGAGGGCTGGGGCGTCCTCCCCTCTAAACGGGCCTAAAAACAGCCATAACTTGGCCCAAACTGACTCGGTTCGACTCAAACTGATACATACCGACCCATAGATGAGTTCGGCTTACTTGGCGCGCAGGCCATATGTCGTGGTGCACCTCAAAAGTGTCCTGGCGCGCCACATATCTCTCTTGATCATGCTTGTTTGCCTTATTGCCTCCGAATGCATCTTCGATCTCTTGGTCGCCTTCCTCCCTCTCCTCCCGCTGGCGCTAGTCCGATAGATGCCAAATCTAGTCAAACAATAACACCATGATTTAGGTAGTATAAAGCTCTTATAAATCAAAGTATCATGTCCAACTAGGAACGAATTCACCTTGTGATATTTTTCAATGAGGCTCAAACACTCGAAATCAGCATGATCCATGATTGTATCCTCATCATCCTCCCTTTCTTCAAGAAAAGCCGTCGTCGGCGTTGGGTAAGCTGAAAGTGGAAGAAACAAAAAGAACAACGTGTACACAAAGTATATATAGATAACATGTTGTATTATTGTTGTTCACATGAAAAGTATGTCTAGTATACATCAAGCAACTTATATTGCAGGTATAAGTGAAGTACAAATAATCATGATCATGGTGAAAAACAACTAAATAGATAGTCTTGTTCTTCAATATTAAATTGAGTTTTCGCAAAGAAGATCTATGATCAAATTTGTGCACAAGATCAAACCAATTCAGTATGTGTGAAAACCAAATTGATTCATGCCATGTTTCAACTGCGCTACTCTGATTATTATGAACATGATCATGTTGTCCAGTATGTAAAATGCAACTCAATTTGCAAATATCAAGGAAGTCTAAAGTAGTAACAAAACTAGACAAAGACTTTTGGGACAAACATAGTGAATATGAAAACTTGGGTCCTATTCTAGCAAGATTAGAACAATCCAACATAGGTAAAATTACTTGTGTTGGTTGCAATATATCAACTAGACTAGAATGTATTTCCATAATATCTGGAACATGAGCTATTGTCCCATAGCAAACATTTTGTGATGTATGGCTAAAAACAGCATGTTTCAGTTCAGCGATTCTATCACAAGTAATGCATATGTGATCCACAAGAAAATTTTCATGCATGCTATATTCACCAATCAGATTGAAAGTGAAACAAGGAGAATATGTGCTAGAATTCAGAAATGAAATTTCAGAAATCTTATCCCTAGCACAACTCATACTCATAGGTTCATTTAGCATGATGGAATACACAATATCAGCAAGTGGTATTCGAGCAAGTATTTCCTTATGTGTTAGCAGTACCACATGATCAAAATTTGAATTTGGTAAACTATCACATGGTGCTGAAACAGTAGTGCAAGGCAAATCACAAGGAGGCTTCAGTAAAGGAATAGACTCACAATATGTCGCACATGTTGGCTGAAGCTCCAAAACAGTACCAATGTCATCAACAATCTCCTTAGTTGTAGTAGGTACTAAAACATCCGCCGCAAGTGACAATGCACAGTCAGACGATGTGGGTTGTAAAATAGATTGCTCCCTTTCTTCAAAAGCAACCTGCATAGCACAAGAAACAATACCAGGAGTAGAGATGATTACATTAGTAGAAATATCCTCACATGTATTAGCATCTACTGCACTGATGTTTTTTTTCTCTCAAACTCTTAGAATGGATGCTCTCAACCTCATGTTTAGTGGAATCACACAGCTCACTTTTGATAACACTCTCACTCAACTTGGCTATGTGGCTCTCATTCTCACATGGGTTGTAATGCACACCGTGTTCAAGATGACAAATAATAGAATTGTCACCATTCATCATGACCTTGTACTTAGCAGACAAACTGAACTCTTTTGTCCTCTCCTTGCGAACAAGATGATACTCATGAAATTTGTCGGCTGAAATCCTGAGCATAACACGCCTCTTCATGTTCCATTTGAAAGAAATCCTTCCAACAACAGGACATATTTGAGCGTCAAACCTTCTGCTCCAAGGTTCTCCCAATAGTATGTGACAAGAATCAAGTGGTATAGGAGATACATCACAGCGCACAATCTCAGTATGCTCTTTAAAAGTCATAGGAACATCAGCGGTGTGTGCAATCAGCAATGTGCCATATGATGAATGCAAGAGATATGGCACCGCACGGGCACATGTGGGTAGCTGCAACTTTTGTACAACTTCAACGCTGATCAAATTAATAGTAGAGTTACTATCAATAGTAATGGAAGCACATCGCTCACCAATCATCACACTATGGTGGAAAAGACCATCACCATCAAAAATACCGCGTTCTTCCTTCCAAAAAGTTCCACTACAACGCCAATTGTCGATGAATTTGTAACTATACGTCTCCACATTATTTGTAACATCACCTGCCTCCATTTTCTGCATCACATCAACACTACTAGAAGACATGATTAGTACATTAGTGCACAAATCAAAATCAGTATGGTGGAAACTCTCACAACTCACTCACAACTAATAAGAAAGGAGATCTTACCATTCCAAAGTGAATAGAGATGCTCTACCAAACGAAATCAAAAACTGATGCACTGATGTGATGAAGTGAATATCAAAGGTATAGAGAATGATCACATGGCACACAGGGTATTTATGGTGGAGCTGTAGGTATGGTATCCTAACTACACCGCAAACAAGTCCTAGTGCTGATCGTATGACAAAGACCCACAGAAACACACACGGTGGAGATAAATGGGGCAATTGCAACTATGAAAATGAGCTAAAAAATAAGGTATGTCGGAGGAATGCTCGTGTTGCAATGCACAAGGAGAGACGCTAGCAATGTCTCAACGAAACGGGCACAAGATTGCTTAACTGAGCAGCCCGCGGAGCACTAAGCACGCTAGTCTCGTAGGATAGTTTTAGACACAAAGAAAGGTTTACTAAGGCTCACAAGGATACGTACGCTATGTGGACTCAGTAAAAAAAATAAACAAAAAAGAAAAAATTTTGACCTGAGAATTGGTCTCTACCACGGCAAAAGAACGGCCTAAAATCCTGCCGCGGCAGGATGGCGGCAGAATTTTTTTTTCTCGTACTAGCACAGACTGGTCTGTGGTAAGGCGACGGTTCGACTTTTTTATTTGGAATTTCTTTTTTGGTCACGCTAGAGCACAGACTTGTCTGCGGTCAGGCGTGAGGCAGCGAGCCGATTTTTTTTGACTCGCCAAGTAGTACACAACTAGGACTCTTTACCTGGATCGGATCTGACTTGATGGTAGCGGAAAAAGATGGTGGAAAACAACTAGAACAACTAGAAAACAAATCTACGAAGAACAGATCTAGATCTAATCTAATAGAGGAACGCGACCAGCAACTATTACTCGAATACGATGTAATCTAGGCTATGGCAACTCTTTTTGTGAGGCTTTTTCTGTATAGGATGAAAAACACTCTCTAATCTATGGATGGATTGTGGATTGCTTACTGAGGCAACGAGGAAATCTGATACCAAGATGATATTGCTCACCGAGTAAACCCAGTGCTCTGATACCAAGATGATATGGGGTGGCCCGATCTTCTCATTAAGCGGATGGCGATGATGGATGATAGATAACTAGTGTGTAGCTATGATCTCTCCCGCTCGATCCCTGATGCCAATGCAACGGCTCTCGAACCTTGTAGGATATTCACAACACCACACTCTGGCGCACGCAGCCGTGACAACGAACGGTAGTATGCAATCTACTAATTCCCAATGAAACAACAGATCACACTCAATTATAGTTGGCAGATTCGAACACAGGGTAATTCTAGAGGTTCTATAAAAGAAACAACTCCAAAATATTTTAACGTGGTCTTAAACCTAACTTGTGACGGCTATGGAGGTTTATATGAGGGCTGGGGCGTCCTCCCCTCTAAACGGGCCTAAAAACAGCCATAACTTGGCCCAAACTGACTCGGTTCGACTCAAACTGATACATACCGACCCATAGATGAGTTCGGCTTACTTGGCGCGCAGGCCATATGTCGTGGTGCACCTCAAAAGTGTCCTGGCGCGCCACATATCTCTCTTGATCATGCTTGTTTGCCTTATGGCCTCCTAATGCATCTTCCATCTCTTGGTCGCCTTCCTCCCTCTCCTCCCGCTAGCGCTAGTCCGATAGATGCCAAATCTAGTCAAACAATAACACCATGATTTAGGTAGTATAAAGCTCTTATAAATCAAAGTATCATGTTCAACTAGGAACGAATTCACCTTGTGATATTTTTCAATGAGGCTCAATATTTCTTTCCAGTTCAAACACTCGAAATCAGCATGATCCAGTAAGCGGATGGCGATGATGGATGATAGATAACTAGTGTGTAGCTATGATCTCTCCCGCTCGATCCCTGATGCCAATGCAACAGCTCTCGAACCTTGTAGGATATTCACAACACCACACTCTTGCGCACGCAGCCGTGACCATGAACGGTAGTATGCAATCTACTAATTCCCAATGGAACAACAGATCACAGTCAATTATAGTTGGCAGATTCGAACACAGGGTAATTCCAGAGGTTCTATGAAAGAAACAACTCCAAAATATTTTAATGTGGTCTTAAACCTAACTTGTGACGGCTACGGAGGTTTATATGAGGGCTGGGGCGTCCTCCCTTCTAAACGGGCCTAAAAACAGCCATAACTTGTCCCAAACTGACTCAGTTCGACTCAAACTGATACATACCAACCCATAGATGAGTTCGGCTTACTTGGCGCGCAGGCCATATGTCGTGGTGCACCTCAAAAGTGTCCTGGCACGCAGGCCATATGTCGTGGTGCACCTCAAAAGTGTCCTGGCGCGCAGGCCATATGTCGTGGTGCACCTCAAAAGTGTCCTGGCGCGCCACATATCTCTCTTGATCATGCTTGTTTGCCTTATTGCCCCCTAATGCATCTTCCATCTCTTGGTCGCCTTCCTCCCTCTCCTCCCGCTGGCGCTAGTCCGATAGATGCCAAATCTAGTCAAACAATAACACCATGATTTAGGTAGTATAAAGCTCTTATAAATCAAAGTATCATGTCCAACTAGGAACGAATTCACCTTGTGATATTTTTCAATGAGGCTCAATATTTCTTTCCAGTTCAAACACTCGAAATCAGCATGATCCATGATTGTATCCTCATCATGAATGCTACAAGTGTGGAGGTAAAGGACACAAGCCGGCCGAATGTGGAAACAAGAAAGTCTTGTTCATCCCTGACAATGGGGATGAAGAATACTTGAGTGAAGATGAGTTTGATGCCCGTGTCAAGGAAGCAATGGCAATGCAACGAGTGGAAGATGATCAAGACCTCCTCATGTGTGAGCATGACGCAAGTCCATCGCTTGTCGTCACAAGGATCTTGACCACTCAAGCACAAGAGCATGAAGACCAACGCTCCAATATCTTCCAAACACGAGCTGACATGAACGGCAAATCTATCAAGGTGATCATTGATGGAGGGAGTTGTCACAACCTTGCTAGCACCAAGTTGTGTGAGAAGCTCAACCTCACCCTCCATCCACACAAGCACCCCTACCACGTGCAATGGCTAAGTGACCAAGGGTCCGTGAAGATCAAGCATACCGTATCGGTCTCCTTCGCCATTGGTCCTTACAAAGATACGGTGGAGTGTGATGTGGTTCCTATGACAGTTTGCCACATGCTTCTGGGTCGACCATGGCAATTTGACAAGGCTGCTCAACATGATGGTCGCACCAATGTATACACCTTCAAATGGCTCAACAAAACATGTGTTTTGCAACCGATGACTCCTAGCCAAATAATTGCGGACAATGCAAAGGCTTTAGCGAGGGCGCAAAGCACAACACCTACTTGTGAGAAGAGCGGTGAGAGAGAGAACCACCTCATAGTGAGTGAGAGCCACAAGCCAAATTCGAGTGGAAAACTAAGAGTGTTCTCCTTGCCACCAAAAGTGAGATGAGAGATGTTCGGAACAATCCATCCATCTTGCACTATGTCCTCCTTTGCAAGGGACTAGCGCAAGGAACTAATGAATTAACCAATGTTCCTCCATCTTTGATGAATGTTTTGCAGGAATTCAAGGATGTGTTCCCTGAAGAGCTTCCACATGGACTACCTCCTCTTCGCGGCATCGAACATCGAATTGACCTCATTGCCGGTGCACCACTTTCCAACCGCGCCGCTTACCGCACGAACCTGGAGGAGAAGAAGGACATCGAACGTCAAATCAACCAACTCGTATCCAAAGGTTTGATCCAAGTTAGCACTAGTCCAAGTGCCGTACCCGTGATTCTTGTTCCCAAGACGAATGATACGTTACGGTTATGCATGGACTGTCGTCCAATCAATGCTATCACCGTGCGTTATCGACATCCCATACCACGTCTCGATGACATGCTTGATGAGTTGTGTGCAGCCATTATTTTTTCGAAAATTGATCTTCGTAGTGGTTACCATCAAATACGCATGGCTGAAGGTGATGAGTGGAAAACCGCCTTCAAGACCAAACTTGGTCTCTATGAGTGGTTGGTTATGCCCTTTGGTTTATCAAATGCCCCATCCACTTTCATGCGCCTTATGAATCACATCTTGCGTTCTTTCATTGGAAAAAGTGTTGTTGTCTATTTCGATGACATTCTTGTTTATAGCAAATCACTTGAGGACCATGTAACACATGTCAAGGAAGTTTTGCAAATCCTTCGACATGAAAAGCTTTGTGCTAATCTTCCCAAGTGCACTTTTGCTAAAGACAAGTTGATTTTTCTTGGATTTGTCGTTTCTTCGAAGGGAATTGAAGTTGATGTTTCCAAGGTAAAGGACATACGGGATTGGCCCATACCAACAAATGTGAGTGAACTCCGAAGTTTTCATGGGTTGGCCGGTTTCTATCGTTGTTTTGTGAAAGACTTTTCAACCATTTCTTGTCCCCTTAATGAATTGACCAAAAAGAATGTCACCTTCGTGTGGGGCAAAGCACAACAAAAAGCTTTTGATGAACTTAAAAAGAGGCTCACCGAAGCACCTCTTCTTGCTTTACCGGATTTCACAAAAACTTTTGAGATAGAGTGTGATGCTAGTGGTATTGGCACCGGAGGAGTCCTTATGCAAAACGGACGTCCTATAGACTACCATAGCGAGAAACTTGATGGGTGCTCGCCTTAACTATCCGATTTATGATAAAGAGCTTTTTGCCTTAGTTCGTGTCCTTCAAGTTTGGCAACACTACCTTTGGCCCAAGGAATTTATCATACATTCCGACCACGAGTCGTTGAAATGTCTCAAAGGCCAAGCTAACTTGAGCAAGAGACACGCTAAGTGGGTTGAGTTCATGGAGTCTTTTCCGTACATTGTCAAGTATAAGAAGGGCAACGATAATGTAGTTGCGGACGCATTGTCTCGCAAACATACAAGCCTTCTTACAAGACTTGAAATCAACGTGTTGGGTCTTGAGGAAATAAAAACTTTGTATGCTTCCGATCCGTTCTTTGAACCAATTTTCGCAAAGTTCTCCAATGACAAAGGAGTTGATGATTTCTATTTGCATAAGGGCTTTCTATTTAAACAAAACATGCTATGCATCCTGAAGTCGTCGCTTCAACTTTTGCTTCTCAAAGAATCTCATGGTGGAGGCCTTATGGGTCACTTTGGTCGTGACAAGACATTGGACATGCTCTCCAATCACTACTTTTGGCCCAAGATGAAGCGTGACGTGGAGCGCTACGTTCAACGATGCACGACATGTGTTCAAGCTAAGTCGCAAGCTAATCCCTATGGTCTTTATATGCCATTCCCTATTCCTCATACACCTTGGTCCGACATTAGCATGGATTTCGTGTTAGGATTGCCTAGATCTAAGCATGGTCATGATTCTATATTTGTCATTGTGGATCGTTTTTCCAAAATGGCACACTTCATACCGTGCCATAAGACCGACGATGCTTCACATGTTGCAAATCTATTTTTCAGGGAAATCGTCCGTCTTCACGGTGTGCCAAGGACAATCGTCTCTGACCGCGACGTCAAATTCATGAGCTACTTGTGGAAGACCCTCATGGCCAAGCTCGGCGTCAAGCTCCTCTTCTCATCCTCATCACATCCTCACACTGATGGCCAAACCGAAGTTGTCAACCGAAGCCTCGGAACTCTCCTTCGTGTGTTGATCAAGAAAAACCTGAAAGATTGGGAGGAATGCATTCCACACGCCGAGTTCGCCTACAATTGAGCCAAGCACTCAACAACCAAGATGAGTCCATTCATGATCGTCTATGGTTTCGAGCCCCTCACCGCGCTCGACATCCTACCACTACCTCTCCATGAGCGCACGAACATGGATGTCGAGAAGCTTGTGCACAAGCTATGAAGACGCTTCATGAAGAAACAAGAGCTACTATCGAACAACAAGTCCTTCGCCAAGCTTCAAGGTTAAACAAGGACAAGAAGGAGCTGATATTTGAAGAAGGTGACCTTGTGTGGATACACCTAAGCAAGGACCGCTTTCCCAAGGTACGTGACTCCAAGATCAAGCCAAGAGGAGATGGTCCCTTCAAGTTCCTCAAAAGAATCAACAACAACGCCTACATCCTCGACATACCAACCTCCAAGTACCTTGCAAGTAATACATTCAATGTCAAGGATCTCTCACCCTACCATGGAGATGCTCAAGATGATATCCATGAAGAGTCGAGGACGACTCTTTCCCAAGGGGGGAAGGATGCAGCCCGTCCTATGGACGCTTCTACATCTACAACAACAAGTCCCCCAAGTGGACCCATGACTCGTGCCCGAGCCAAACTCCTCCAATCTAAGGTGAACTCGCTCCTCTCCTCGTGCCAATTGGATACCTCCTTGGATGGCATGCTACTTCATACCACTACTTTGTGCATCATCAGGTACGAGCCCCCGCCGCATCACCCACGAGGCCTGAAGCTGCACCTGAGCTGAAGCTGCCAAAGCCGGAGTGTCCGGCGCGACTCAGCCGGAGTGTCTGGCGCGACTCAGCCGGAGTGTCCGGCCTGCCCGACAACGAACCTGGTGCGAACATTCTGTGTGCCAGTTCGGACACTGCCCGGAGTGTCCGGCCACCCCGGACTGTCCGGCCACCCCGGACTGTCCGGCCCACTCGACCCGGAGTGTCCGGCCACCCCGGAGTGTCCGGCCCACTCGACCCGGAGTGTCCGGCCCAAGTGATGGGCATGCGAGCCTAGCTAGGCCCTATGGCCCATGTACCCCTCTATTTCACCCAGAACTCTACTTTAATGCCTGAATTACCCCTAACTTTGTGGTTAGCCTATATATAGACCCCCACCTCCATTGTAAACCCAAGGCTTGATATTGGAATTAGTGGAAACCCCTTTGTGGATCTATCTAATTCTTGCCTCATGCTCCTTGACTAAGGAGCACCAATATCCCCAAACCTCGTTGGAGTTTGCATTGTGCCTCCGCGTTGTACAATTCCTAGGCATCGGTGTCCCTTTGCCTAGACGTCAAGATCTCACCAAGTCTCCCATCTCGCTGTGCCGGTTCGAGAGAGAGTCCTCCGCCTGACGCCGATCCAAGGGATTGCGCCGGACTGGTCACCACTGGCGTGAGCTATTGGTGTTTATCGTGGTTTTGCGTGTGTGTGTTCATCGCATTCTTCGTGCGTGTGTTCGTCGTGTTCATCCTTCCCTCCTTCCCCCGCACTCCACCCTCGATTTGAAACGGAATCATGAAAGATCGGGACACCCTAGAGGTTTGCCCTAAACATAGTGGCTCCACACAACTCATCAAGCATGTCATCGAGACATGGTATGGAATGTCGATAACGCATGGTGATAGCCTTGATTGGACGACAGTCCATGCATAACTGTAACGTATCATCCGTCTTAGGAACAAGAATCACGGGTACAACACTTGGACTAGTGCTAACTTGGATCAAACCTTTGGAGACGAGTTGGTTGATTTGATGTTCGATCTCCTTCGTCTCCTCCGGGTTCGTGCTGTAAGCGGTGCGGTTGGGAAGTGGTGCACCGGGGGTGAGGTTAATTCGATGTTCGATGCCGCGAAGAGGAGGTAGTCCATGTGGAAGCTATTCGGGAAATACATCCTTGAATTCCTTCAAAACATTCATCAAAGATGGAGGAACATGGGTTAATTCATTAGTTCCTTGCGCTAGTCCCTTGCAAAGGAGGACGTAGTGCAAGATGGATGGGTTGTTCCGAACATCTCTCATCTCACTTTTGGTGGCAAGGAGAACACTCTTAGTTTTTCCACTCGAATTTGGCTTGTGGCTCTCACTCACTATGAGGTGGTTCTCTCTCTCACCGCTCTTCTCACAAGTAGGTGTTGTGCTTTGCGCCCTCGCTAAAGCCTTTGCATTGTTTGCAATTATTTGGCTAGGAGTCATCGGTTGCAAAACACATGTTTTGTCGAGCCATTTGAAGGTGTATATATTGGTGCGACCATCATGTTGAGCAGCCTTGTCAAATTGCCATAGTCCACCAAGAAGCATGTGGCAAACTGTCATAGGGACCACATCACACTCCATCCTATCTTTGTAAGGACCAATGGCGAAGGAGACCGATACGGTATGCTTGATCTTCACGGACCCTTGGTCACTTAGCCATTGCACGTGGTAGGGGTGCTTGTGTGGAAGGAGGGTGAGGTTGAGCTTCTCACACATCTCGGTGGTAGCAAGGTTGTGACAACTCCCTCCATCAATGATCACCTTGATAGATTTGCAATTGATGTCGGCTCGTGTTTGGAAGATATTGGAGCGTTGGTCTTCATGCTCTTGTGCTTGAGTGGGCAAGATCCTTGTGACGACAAACGATGGACTTGCGTCATGTTCACACATGAGGAGTTCTTGATCATCGTCCACTTGTTGCCTTGCCATTGCTTCCTTGACACGGGCATCAAAATCATCTTCACTCAAGTACTCTTCATCACCATTGTCATGGATGAACAAGACTTTCTTGTTTCCACATTCGGCTGATTTGTGTCCTTTACCTCCACACTTGTAGCATTCACTTGCTTGCTTGCCACTTGGGGGCAGTTTTCCTTGAGGAAGTGTGGGCTTGAAGGAAGGCTTGGAGGTACTTGAGGAGCTTCCATTGAAAGTTGTTGGTGTAGCGGTTGAAGCTTGCTTGTAGGTGAAATACGTCTTGGGCTTGTTGTACTTGATATCCTCTTGCACTTGACGTTTAGCCTTTGTTGCGATGTGCACAAGCTCAACCATGGTGTTGTATGTTTGGAACTCGACGATGCGCTTGATTGGGTGATTCAAGGCAATAAGGAAACGTGCCATTGTTTGCTCCATGTGCTCATCAATGTTGGCGCGAATCAAGTTGAGTTCCATTTCCTTTAAGTATTCTTCCACGGTCTTTGTCCCTTGACGAAGAGCTTGAAGGTTGTTGAAGAGGTCACGCGTGTAGTGCGCGGGGACGAACCGGGATCTCATGTGAGCCTTCATGTCATGCCAAGTTGTGATTGGCGGCTCTTGTCTTGCATCACGAGCAACTTGAACTTGTTCCCACCAAAGGTTGGCGTAATCATCAAACTCTAGCGAATCCATGGCGACCATCTTCTCGTTGCTATAGTTCTGGATGCGGAAGATCTTGTCGACTTTGAGTGCCCACGAGAGGTATTCTTCGGGGTCATTGGATCCGGTGAACTTGGGCATTGTGAACTTGAGCTTGCCAAAAGTTTCTTCATCGTTGCGGTCATTGCGACGAGCTTGGTGACCTTGTTGATGATATTGTAGTTGGGAAGGTGGAATTTGGTTCTCGTGTCCTTGTTGCGGAGCTTGCTCTTGATATTGTTGTTGAGGAGCTTGCTCTTGCTCTTGGCGCGGTTGTTGATGTGGTTGAGGCGCTTGGGCCTCATGGTGGCGAGGTTGTGGAGCCTCTTGACGCGGTTGATGATGAAGAGGAGGCTCGTTCCTCGGTTGGTGATGTTGGTTAGGCACATGGGCCTCACGACGAAGAACATGGTCATGAGCCTCTTGACGTGGTGGGCGTCGCTGAATTTGTATCACTTGACACTCCAAATTTTGTTTAGGTGATGGAGGCGCCTCATGATGACCATGGTGTAGGTGTGGACGTTCATGACGTTGATGACGAGGGGGATGATCTTGGAGAGCTTCATGTCGATGACGAGCTTGATTCTCCAAGTTGGAGTCATCACTTGTTGTGTCAAGTATATGTGTTGCGGTCGATGGTGGTAGACTTGCGGTTGCACTTGTGGTTCCTCTTGTGGTTGCTCTTGTTGGATCACTAGTGCCCTTGCGTGATGATGGTGTGCTTCTTGCCTTGCTTGTAGCCTTGAAGAGAGGTCACCATTATAGCTTGACGTTGCGGCATGCCGTGGGGAAGGTACATAGTTCGAAGAGATTCCATCTTCAACCACTGGGGCATCATTGTGTCTTTGAGCACTTTGATGTAGATCTTGTGGAAGAGGTGCATGACGATGCGAAGAACTTGAAGAGCTTGATGCGCGTGAACGTGGTCTTGCCATGCCGTTGATGAGGCGCCAAAGATTGTCATTTGTTTCGGCGACGGAGCGTTGGAGCGCTTCATTTTGGTGGCCGAAGTTGTGATGCATTGCATGCATTTGTCGTTCGAGGCCGTCGAAGCGGTTGTCGATGTTCTTGAACTCGGCTTGCGTCTCGCCAAATTGTTCATCTTGTCGCGTCTCAAGGGCTTCGCAACGTTCACGGAACTCTTGTCGAACGATGAAGTGACTTGCGCGTGTCATGTACGGTCCTTGATCTTCTTCGTGGGGAGGTGGTTGGCTCGCCTCACCGTGCCTATCCATCATGCAAAACACACAAGTATTGTATATGGAAGTGGAATATGGTGGTGTTAGCCTTGTACCTCACCTTGGGGATTGCACCAAACTAGAAACCACAAGTGAGAGCTATTAGCTTGCAAAGTGGAATTGCAAAGAAAAACTCACACTAAAGAAAGAACTAACTCTCAAAAGCTTGTTTGTGGTAGGTTAGGATTGTGGAAAGCCAAAGAACCAACCAAAAGAAAAGGGATAGTCAAAATTGGGTAAAATCCAACAAAACTCAAGTCCAAGGCGAAGGTCAACAACTCAAAAGGGTGACGGGAACCTACGACTATGTACACACACGTGGAGAAAGTTGGGATTGACACGACTATGAAAATGAGCAAACAAAATGTCCTAACGAAGACTAAGCTCGATGTCGTGACAATGCTAGGAGAAACCGTGGCTCGTTTGCAAAGAGGAAAAATGAGCAACGGATTTGTGCACTTGCCTTGGGCGCTCTTCTTTCTCTCTTGCTTACAAGCTTTGAGACTCTCTTTTGGAAGGGGAGACTATTTTTCTTTTGCTTTTTCTGTGTATCTTTTTCTTTCTTTTGTACATATATATATATATATTTTTGCTCTCCCTTGATGCTACCTAATCACACTTGATATTGCTCTTGCACTCTCACTATCCAAGGACAAATGCACAATGCTCAAGCAAACACAAGATGAGCCACTCTCATGGGATAGGTACACACAAAGGAAGATATGGGTTAACAAGGTGATGCAAGTTATACCTTCTTTGATAATGAACTTGGCGTCGGTGTTGCGGGATGATGTTCATGGGCCGTGGTGTCGAAGAGCACGGGGTTTGGTGATGCGGAAGCTTGCTGTTATTTGGCGACACGCAACAAACAAGAGGAAATTAGCCAATGCAAGGTTAGAGGCAAAACTGTGAAAATCAGGTGTCAGGCCGGAGACTCCGGGGTCTCAGGCCAGAAACTCCGGTCCAGGCCGGAGACTCCGGTCTGGAGTCAGATCGCGAACTGCTCGTGTTCTTGAGCGGAAATCCACGCCTTGGGTCCTCAAATCCGCGAAAAATTGGCCAAATTCGGCTGGGAAAAGGCAGGATAAAGCTGGACCAACACCTTTGACAAGGTTTGGTTGGATCAAAACCACAAATAACACTCGAAATCAAGAGATCGATCCAAAGGCAAATTTGGGCTGTTTTTGGGGGATTTTCGAATTTTTGGTGGATAGAAGAAAAATTCGGGGGGGAAATCGTGAGCAACGAAGCTCTTGATACCAATATGTTGAGGGCAAACCTCTAGGGTGGCCCGATCTTTCACGATTCTCTTTCAGATCGAGGGAGGAGTGCGGGGGAAGGAGGGAAGGATGAACACGACAAACACACACACGAAGAACGTGATGAACACACACACACGCAAAACCACGATAAACACCAATAGCTCACGCCGGCGGTGACCGGTCCGGCGCAATCCATAGGATCGGCATCGGGCGGAGGACACGCTCTCGAACCGGCATAGCCAGATGGGAGACTCGGTGAGATCTTGACGTCTAGGCAAAGGGACACCAATGCCTAGGCCTTGTACAACGCGGAGGCATGATGCAAACTCCAGCGAGGTTTGGGGATATTGGTGCTCCTTAGTCAAGGAGCATGAGGCAAGAATTAGATAGATCCACAAAGGGGTTTCCACTAATTCCAATATCATGCCTAGGGTTTACAATGGAGGTGGGGGTCTATATATAGGATAGCCACTTAAACAGGGGTACTTTAGGAATAAAAGACAAGTTCTGGACGGACTAAGGGGTACATGGGCCGAAGGCCCAAAGGCCTTTTCATGCCTGGCGACGGTGGGACCGGAGACTCCGATGTGGTGGAGCGGAGACTCCGGTCTAGACTGGAGAATCCAGTGTAGTCTCCGGACCAGCCTCTGGAGGGGCCGATAGACTGTCCTAGGGCCTGGTACAGGGGGTCAGACCGGAGAGAGGGCCGGAGTGTCCGGTGTCTTCATGCCAGAGACTTTGGCAGGCCGGAGACTCTGGTTTGCGCAGACCGAGACTCCGGTCTGAGCAGCTCCAGCTTCATGTTTTGCTTCTTGTTCTCCATACTTGGGTGCTTGGTGATGTGTCGAAGCTTCGTACCTGATGATGCATAGGGTAGTTGCATGAAGTAGCATACCATCCAAGGAGGTGTGAAATTGGCACGAGGAGAGGAGCAAGTTCACCTTAGCTTGTAGGAGTTTGGCTCGGGCACGAGTCATGGGTCCACTTGGGGGACTTGTTGGTGTAGATGTAGGAGCATCCGTAGGACGGGCTACATCATCTATAGTGAATTCCTTAATAGATGATTTTGAGCGAATGGGTATTTCATATTGCTATGCAGGAGTTGCAGAATTGGAGTCACAACTCATTCTTGAGTCGGCCATACCTAGGCGTGTATTGGAAGCACAACAACAAGATCGATTATTGCTCCAAGTTAAGAAGCATGTCTGAGAAGGGAAGACTGGAAATTTTACGTTGGATTTCAAGGGAGCCATTCGGTTTTGAGGTCGTTTGTGTGTGCCACAAAACTCACAGGTAATGTTGAGGGCAAACCTCTAGGGTGGCCCGATCTTTCACGATTCCCTTTCAAATCGAGGGTGGAGTGCGGGGGAAGGAGGAAACGATGAACACGACGAACACACGCACGAAGAACGCGATGAACACACACACGCAAAACCATGATAAACACCAATAGCTCAAGCTGGCGGTGACCGGTCCGGCGCAATCCCTAGGATCGGCGTCGGGCGGAGGACTCTCTCTCGAACCGGCACGGCGAGATGGGAGACTCGGTGAGATCTTGATGTCTAGGCAAAGGAACACCGATTCCTAGGCCTTGTACAACGTGGAGGCACGATACAAACTCCAACGTGGTTTGGGGATATTGGTGCTCCTTAGTCAAGGAGCATGAGGCAAGAATTAGATAGATCCAAAAAGGGGTTTCCACTAATTCCAATATCAAGCCTCGGGTTTACAATGGAGGTGGGGGTCTATATATAGGCCAGCCACAAGTTCAGGGGTAATTCAGGCATTAAAGTAGAGTTCTAGGCGAAGTAGAGGGGTACATGGGCCATAGGGCCCAGCTAGGCTCGCAGGCCCGTCACTTGGGCCGGACAGTCCGGGTCGGCATGGCCGGATAGTCCGAGCAGGGCGGACACTCCGGGTGGTGTCCGGGGAGTGTCCGATTCGACATTCTGAATGTCCAAGGCCGGTCCGGGCTCGGGCAGGCTGGACACTCCGACTGAGTCGGGTCGACAATCCGGTGTGGCCGGACACTCCGGCTGGATTCGGGTGGACACTCCGGCAGCTTCAGCTCAGGTGCAGCTTCAGGGCTCGTGGGTCGACGCGGCGGGGGTTCGTACCTGATGATGCACAGAGTAGAGGTATGAAGTAGCACGCCATCCAAGGAGGTATCAAATTGGCACGAAGAGAGGAGCGAGTTCACCTTAGCTTGGAGGAGTTTAGCTCGGGCACGAGTCATGGGTCCACTTGGGGGACTTGTTGGTGTAGATGTAGAAGCGTCCGTAGGGCAGGCTTCATTAGCTCCCCCCCTTGGGAAAGAGTCGTCCTCGACTCTTCATGGATATCATCTTGAGCATCTCCATGGTAGGGTGAGAGATCCTTGACATTGAATGTATTTCTTGCAAGGTACTTGGAGGTCGGGATGTCGATGATGTAGGCATTGTTGTTGATTCGTTTGAGGACCTTAAAGGGACCATCTCCTCTTGGCTTGAGCTTGGAGTCACGTTCCTTGGGGAAGCGGTCCTTGCTTAGGTGTATACACACAAGGTCACCTTCTTCAAATATCATCTCCTTCTTGTCCTTGTTTAACCTTGAAGCTTGGCGAAGGACTTGTTGTTCGATAGTTGCTCTTGTTTCTTCATGAAGCTTCTTCATAGCTTGTGCGCGCTTCTCGACATCCATGTTTGTGCGCTCATGGAAAGGTAGTGGTAGGATGTCGAGCGCGGTGAGGGGCTCGAAACCATAGACGATCATGAATGGACTCATCTTGATTTTTGAGTGCTTGGCTCGATTGTAGGCGAACTCGGCGTGTGGAATGCATTCCTCCCAATCCTTCAGGTTTTTCTTGATCAACACACGAAGGAGAGTTCCGAGGCTTCGGTTGACAACTTCGGTTTAGCCATCAGTTTGAGGATGTGATGCGGATGAAAAGGGGAGCTTGACGCCGAGCTTGGCCATGAGGGTCTTCCACAAGTAGCTCATGAATTTGACGTCGCGGTGAGAGACGATTGTCCTTGGCACACCGTGAAGACGGACGATTTCCCTGAAAAACAGATTTGCAACATGTGAAGCATTGTTGGTCTTATGGCACGGTATGAAGTGTGCCATCTTGGAAAAACGATCCACAACAACAAATATAGAATCATGACCATGCTTAGATCTAGGCAATCCTAACACGAAATCCATGCTAATGTCGGACCAAGGTGTATGAGGAATAGGCAATGGCATATAAAGACCATAGGGATTAGCTTGCGACTTAGCTTGAACACATGCCGTGCATCGTTGAACGTAGCGCTCCACGTCACGCTTCATCTTGGGCCAAAAGTAGTGATTGGAGAGCATGTCCAATGTCTTGTCGCGACCAAAGTGACCCATAAGGCCTCCACCATGAGATTTTTGGAGAAGCAAAAGTTGAAGCGACGACTTCGGAATGCATAGCTTGTTTTGTTTAAAAAGAAAGCCCTTATGCAAATAGAAATCATCAACTCCCTTGTCATTGGAGCACTTTGCGAAAATTGGTTCAAAGAACGGGTCGGAAGCATACAAAGGTTTTATTTCCTCAAGACCCAACACGTTGATTTAAAGTCACGTAAGAAGGCTTGTATGTTTGCGAGACAATGCGTCCGCAACTACATTATCTTTGCCCTTCTTATACTTGACAATGTACGGAAACGAATCCATGAACTCAACCCATTTAGCGTGTATCTTGCTCAAGTTAGCTTGGCCTTTGAGATATTTCAACGACTCGTGGTGGGAATGTATGATAAATTCCTTGGGCCAAAGGTAGTGTTGCCAAACTTGAAGGACACGAACTAAGGCAAAACGCTCTTTGTTATAAATCGGATAGTTAAGGCGAGCACCATCAAGTTTTTCGCTATGGTAGGCTATAGGACGTCCGTTTTGCATAAGGACTCCTCCAATGCCAATACCACTAGCATCACACTCTATCTCAAAAGTTTTTGTGAAATCCGGTAAAGCAAGAAGAGGTGCTTTCGGTGAGCCTCTTTTTAAGTTCATCAAAAGCTTTTTGTTATGCTTTGCCCCACACGAAGGTGACATTCTTTTTGGTCAATTCATTAAGGGGACAAGCAATGGTTGAAAAGTCTTTCACAAAGCGACGATAGAAACCGGCAACCCATGAAAACTTCGGAGTTCACTCACATTTGTTGGTATGGGCCAATCTCGTATGTCCTTTACCTTGGAAACATCAACTTCAATTCCCTTCGAAGAAATGACAAATCCAAGAAAAATCAACTTGTCTTTAGCAAAAGTGCACTTGGGAAGATTAGCATAAAGCTTTTCATGTCGAAGGATTTGCAAAACTTCCTTGACATGTGTTATATGGTCCTCAAGTGATTTGCTATAAACAAGAATATCATCGAAATAGACAACAACACTTTTTCCAATGGGAGAACGCAATATGTGATTCATAAGGCGCATGAAGGTGGATGGGGCATTTGATAAACCAAAGGGCATAACCAACCATTCATAGAGACCAAGTTTGGTCTTGAAGGCGGTTTTCCACTCATCACCTTCAGCCATGCGTATTTGATGGTAACCACTACGAAGATCAATTTTCGAAAAAATAGTGGCTCCACACAACTCATCAAGCATGTCATCGAGACGTGGTATGGGATGTCGATAACGCACAGTGATAGCATTGATTGGACGGCAGTCCATGCATAACTGTAAAGTATCATCCGTCTTTGGAACAAGAATCACGGGTACGGCACTTGGACTAGTGCTAACTTGGATCAAACCTTTGGAGACGAGTTGGTTAATTTGACATTCGATCTCCTTCGTCTCCTCCGGGTTCGTGCGGTAACCAGCGCGGTTGGGAAGTGGTGCACCGGGGATGAGGTCGATGCGATGTTCAATGCCGCGAAGAGGAGGTAGTCCATGTGGAAGTTCTTCGAGAAATACATCCTTGAATTCCTGCAAAACACTCATCAAAGATGGAGGAACATTGTTTAATTCGTTAGTTCCTTGCGCTAGTCCCTTGCAAAGGAGGAGATAGTGCCAGATGGATGGGTTGTTCCGAACATCTCTCATCTCACTTTTGGTGGCAAGGAGAACACTCTTAGTTTTTCCACTCGAATTTGGCTTGTGGCTCTCACTCACTATGAGGTGGTTCTCTCTCTCACCGCTCTTCTCACAAGTAGGTGTTGTGCTTTGCGCCCTCGCTAAAGCCTTTGCATTATCCGCAATTATTTGGCTAGGAGTCATCGGTTGCAAAACACATGTTTTGTTGAGCCATTTGAAGGTGTATATATTGTTGCGACCATCATGTTGAGCAGCCTTGTCAAATTGCCATGGTCAACCAAGAAGCATGTGGCAAACTGCCATAGGAACCACATCACAGTCCACCGTATCTTTGTAAGGACCAATGGCGAAGGAGACCGATATTGTATGCTTGATCTTCACGGACCCTTGGTCACTTAGCCATTGCACGTGGTAGGGGTGCTTGTGTGGATGGAGGTTGAGGTTGAGCTTCTCACACAACTCGGTGCTAGCAAGGTTGTGACAACTCCCTCCGTCAATGATCACCTTGATAGATTTGCCGTTGATGCCGGCTCGTGTTTGGAAGATATTGGAGCGTTGGTCTTCATGCTCTTGTGCTTGAGTGGTCAAGATTCTTGTGACGACAAGCAATGGACTTGCGTCATGTTCACACATGAGGAGTTCTTGGTCATCTTCCAATCGTTGCCTTGCCATTTCTTCCTTGACACGGGCATCAAACTCATCTTCACTCAAGTACTCTTCATCACCATTGTCATGGATGAACAAGACTTTCTTGTTTCCACATTCGGCCGACTTGTGTCCTTTACCTCCACACTTGTAGCATTCACCGTTGAAAGGTGTATCACTTTTTGCTTGCTTGCCATTTGGTGGCAGTTTTCCTTGAGGAAGTGTGGGCTTGAAGGAAGGCTTGGAGGTACTTGAGGAGCTACCATTGAAAGTTGTTGGTGTAGGGGTTGAAGCTTGCTTGTAGGTGAAGTACGTCTTGGGCTTGTTGTACTTGATATCCTCTTGCACTTGACGTTCAGCCTTTGTTGCAATGTGCACAAGCTCAACCATGGTGTTGTATGTTTGGAACTCGACGATGCGCTTGATTGGGTGATTCAAGCCAATAAGGAAATGTGCCATTGTTTGCTCCATGCGCTCATCAATGTTGGCGCGAATCAAGTTGAGTTCCATTTCCTTTAAGTATTCTTCCACGGTCTTTGTCCCTTGACGAAGAGCTTGAAGGTTGTTGAAGAGGTCATGCGTGTAGTGCGCGGGGACAAACCGGGATCTCATGTGAGCCTTCATGTCATGCCAAGTTGTGATTAGCGGCTCTTGTCTTGCATCACGAGCAACTTGAACTTGTTCCCACCAAAGGTTGGCATAATCATCAAACTCTAGCGAAGCCATGGCGACCATCTTCTCGTTGCTATAGTTGTGCATGCGGAAGATCTTGTCGACTTTGAGTGCCCACGAGAGGTATTCTTCGGGGTCATTGGATCCGATGAACTTGGGCATTGTGAACTTGAGCTTGCCAAAAGTTTCTTCATCGTTGCGGTCATTGCGACGAGCTTGGTGACCTTGTTGATGATCTTGTAGTTGGGGAGGTGGAACTTGGTTCTCGCGTCCTTGTTGCGGAGCTTGCTCTTGGTATTGTTGTTGATGAGGAGCTTGCTCTTGCTCTTGGCGCGGTTGTTGATGTGGTTGAGGTACTTGGGCCTCATGGTGGTGAAGGTGTGTAGCCTCTTGACGCGGTTGATGACGAAGAGGAGGCGCGTTCCTTGGTTGGTGATGTTGGTTAGGCACATGGGCCTCACGGCGAAGAACATGGTCATGAGCCTCTTGACGTGGTGGGCGTCGCTCAACTTGTATCACTTGACGCTCCAAGTTTTGTTGATGTGGAGGAGGCGCCTCATGATGACCATGGTGTCGTTGTTGACATTCATGACGTTGATGACGAGGAGGAGGATCTTGAAGAGCTTGACGTCGATGACGAGCTTGATTCTCCAAATTGGAGTCATCACTTGTTGTGTCAAGAATGTGTCGCGGTCGATGGTGGTAGACTTGCGGTTGCACTTGCGGTTCCTCTTGTGGTTGCTCTTGTTGAATCACTAGTGCCCTTGCGTGATGACGGTGTGCTTCTTGCCTTGCTCGTGGCCTTGAAGAGAGGTCACCGTCATAGCTTGACGTTGCGGCGTGCCGTGGGGAAGGTACATAGTTCAAAGAGATTCCATCTTCAACCATGGGGGCATCATTGTGTCTTTGAGCACTTTGATATAGATCTTGTGGAAGAGGTGCATGACGCTGCGAAGAACTTGCGGAGCTTGAAGCGCGTGAACGGGGTCTTGTCATGCCGTCGATGAGGCGTCAAAGATTGTCATTTGTTTCGGTGACGGAGCGTTGAAGCGCTTCATTTTGGTGGCCGAAGTTGTGATGCATTGCATGCATTTGTCGTTCGAGGCCGTCGAAGCGGTTGTCGATGTTCTTGAACTCGGCTTGCGTCTCGCCAAATTGTTCATCTTGTCGCGTCTCAAGTGCTTGGCAACGTTCACGGAACTCTTGTCGAACGATGAAGTGAGTTGCGCGCGTCATGTACGGACCTTGATCTTCTTCTTGGGGAGGTGGTTGGCTCGTCTCACCGTGGCTATCCATCATGCAAAACACACAAGTATTGTATATGGAAGTGGAATATGGTGGTGTTAGCCTTGTACCTCACCTTGGGGATTGCACCAAACTAGAAACCACAAGTGAGAGCTATTAGCGTGCAAAGTGGAAATGCCAAGAAAACTCACACTAACTCTCAAAAGCTTGTTGGTGGTAGGTTAGGGTTGTGGAAAGCCAAAGAACCAACCAAAAGAAAAGGGATAGTCAAAAGTGGTAAAAATCCAACAAAACTCAAGTCAAAGGCGAAGGTCAACAACTCAAAAGGGTGACGGGAACCTATGACTATGTACACACACGTGGAGAAAGTTGGGATTGACACGACTATGAAAATGAGCAAACCAAAAGTCCTAGCGAAGACTAAGCTCGTTGTCGTGCCAATGTAAGGAGAGATCGTGGCTCGTTTGCAAAGAGGAAAAGTGAGCAACGGATTTGTGCACTTGGCTTGGGCGCTCTTCTTTCTCTCTTGCTTACAAGCTTTGAGACTCTCTTTTGCAAGGGGAGACTATTTTTCTTTTACTTTTTCTTTGAATTTTTTTTCTTTTTCTTGCTCTTTTTTTTGCTTTCCCTTGATGCTACCTAGTCACACTTGATATTGCTCTTGCACTCTCAATATCCAAGGACAAATGCACAATGCTCAAGCAAACACAAGATGAGCCACTCTCATGGGATAGGTACACACAAAGGAAGATGGGGGTTAACAAGGTGACGCAAGTTATACCTTCTTTGATGATGAACTTGGCGTCGGTGGTGTGGGATGATGTTCGTGGTCCATGGTGTCGATGAGCGCAGAAGTTGATGATGCGGAAGCTTGCTGGTACTTGCTGACACGCACACGGGACACGAGCAAACAAAGGAGATTAGCCAATGCGAAAAATGAGGCAAAACTGTCAAAACAGGCGTTACAGCCGGACACTCTGGTCTGTCTAGGCTGGATACTCCGGTCTGGCCGGACACTCCGGTCGGGCCGGACACTCCGGTCGGTTCGAGCCGGACACTCCGGCGCCGGTTTCCTGCTCGTGTTCTTGAGCGGAAATCCTCGCCTTCGGGCCTCAAATCCGCGAAAAACTGGCCAAATCGGGCTGGGGAAACGCAGGATAAAGCTGGACCAACTCCTTAGACAAGGTTTGGTCGGATCAAAACCACAAATAACACTCCAAATCAAGAGATCGATCCAAAGGCAAATATGGGCTGTTTTTTGTGGGATTTTTGAATTTTTGGTGGATAGAAGAAAAATTTGTGGGGGAAATCGTGAGCAACAAAGCTCTTGATACCAATATGTTGAGGGCCAACCTCTAGGTGGCCCGATCTTTCACGATTCCCTTTCAAATCGAGGGTGGAGTGCGGGGGAAGGAGGAAAGGATGAACACGACGAACACACGCACGAAGAACGCGATGAACACACACACGCAAAACCACGATAAACACCAATAGCTCACGCCGGCGGTGACCGGACAGCGCAATCCCTAGGATCGGCGTCGGGCGGAGGACTCTCTCTCGAACCGGCACGGCGAGATGGGAGACTCGGTGAGATCTTGATGTCTAGGAAAAGGAACACCGATGCCTAGGCCTTGTACAACGCGGAGGCACGATGCAAACTCCAACGAGGTTTGGGGATATTGGTGCTCCTTAGTCAAGGAGCATGAGGCAAGAATTAGATAGATCCACAAAGGGGTTTCCACTAATTTCAATATCAAGCCTCGGGTTTACAATGGAGGTGGGGGTCTATATATAGGCCAGCCACAAGTTCAGGCGTAATTTAGGCATTAAAGTAGAGTTCTAGGTGAAGTAGAGGGTTACATGGGCCATAGGGCCCAGCTAGGCTTGCAGGCCCGTCACTTAGGCCGGACAGTCCGGGTCGGCACGGCCGGACAGTCCGGGCAGGGTGGACACTCCGGGTGGTGTCCGGGGAGTGTCCGATTCGACCTTCTGAATGTCCACGCTAGGTCCGGGCTTGGGCAGGCCGGATACTCCGGCTGAGTCGGGCTAGACACTCCGGCGGACACTCCGGCTGGATTCGGGCGGACACTCCGGCAGCTTCAGCTCAGGTGCAGCTTCAGGGCTCGTGGGTCGACACGGCGGGGGTTCGTACCTGATGATGCACAGAGTAGAGGTATGAAGTAGCACGCCATCCAAGGACGTATCAAATTGGCACGAAGAGAGGAGTGAGTTCACCTTAGCTTGGAGGAGTTTGGCTCGGGCACGAGTCATGGGTCCACTTGGGGGACTTGTTGGTGTAGATGTAGAAGCGTCCGTAGGGCGGGCTGCATCAGGTAAAGGAAGACATTCTGAGAGAGGCACACCGTACTCCATATATTGTACACCCGGGCGAAAACAAGATGTACCAAGATTTGAAGGTAAACTATTGGTGGAAACGGATGAAGGTCGATGTGGCTAAGTATGTGTCATCTTGTAGTGTATGTCAGCAAGTAAAGGCTGAGCATAAGAGACCATCGGGACTGTTGCAGCCCCTTGAGGTTCCGGAGTGGCCCTGGGATGACATTGCGATGGATTTTGTTGTTGGCCTACCTTGTACGCAAAGAGGGAAAGACACTATTTGGGTTGTTGTGGACCGATTAAGCAAGGTAGCTCATTTTATTCCTATTTGCACGACAAACTCGGCAAGCGACCTGGCACCGATATATGTGCGAGAGATAGTACGGTCGCATGGGGTTCCGAAAACCATTGTTTCCGACAAAGATGCTAAGTTTGTATCAAAGTTCTGGGAGAGTTTGCAGATTGCATTGGGGACAGAGTTGAGGCTTAGCACGACGTTTCACCCTCAGACTGATGGCCAGTCAGAGCGTACGATCCAAACTTTAGAAGATATGTTGAGATGTTGTGTTCTATCTTGGCAAGGAAGTTGGGAGGACCATTTGCCACTTGTGGAGTTTTCATATAATAACAGTTATCAAGCTAGCATCCGCAAGGCGTCCTACGAGGCTTTATATGGACGAAAGTGCAGATCTCCGCTTTGTTGGACTGCCGTGGGTGAGAAATCACTATTGGGGCCAGACTGGGTTCAACAGACTACCGAGAGGGTTGCTGAGATTAGAGAGCATATGTTGGCAGCACAGAGCAGACAAAAGAGTTACACCGATCCCAAAAGACGAAATGTGGAATTTCAAGTAGGTGATGAGGTGCTTCTTAGAGTATCACCTACTAAGGGTGTTGTGAGATTTAATATCAAAGGAAAACTTAGCCCACGATATATTGGACCTTTCAAGATAGTGGCACGAGTCGGGAAGCTGGCATATCGTCTGGAGTTACCTGAGTCTATGAAAGGTACACATAATGTATTCTACGTCTCGATGTTGAGGAAGTACTTTCGAGATCTAGAACGGCAAATGACACTGGGGCCAATTACGATCGAGCAAGATATGAGTTTTGAGGCTCGCCCGATAAGAATTTTGGAGGAGGCTGATAGAGTAATGAGGCGTCAGACTCTCAAGTTTGTCAAGGTTCTTTGGACAAATCATACGGAGCGTGAAGCAACGTGGGAACTTGAGTCAATGATGCGAGAGAAATATCCGGAGTTATTTACACCTGGTGAGTAAATATATTTTTTCAGCTTAAGTTATTCTTCGGTGGAGTAGTGAGCATGAATTCGAGGGCGAATTCTGTTAAACGGGTGGAGAATGTAATATCCCGTGTTTTCTTTGTAGTTGACCAAAATTTAACTTTTTAAATCATAAGCCAGATGGAGAATCAAACACCGTGGTTGGATTTGGCTCGTTGAGCCGATCAAAAAAGAGTATAAATTTATGCAAATCGGAGGTCAAATGAATTGTTAGAGATACGTTACATTTTTGGCTATTGAATATTTTTCGGTTGAGCTGGACTTCGTTTCCGGATAGCTAAACCGAAAGGATCCCAACCCCGCCGCCGCCTCCATTGCCTAGGGTTCTTCCTAGTCTGCCGCTGGTTGCTGCTCCAGTGCAGCGCCCTTGTCAACGTCGCTGCCATCCCGTGGCCTCGTCTGTTGCCGTTGCTTGCCAGGTTTGTAGACCCTTCCGCCTATAGCTGTGGGTAGTTGCTGATTCCAATGAGTAATCTCGTGCTTGCTAGTTCAATCGCCATATTAATCTTGCAATTAGCCACAGCGGTGGAATCTACAAGGGGTAATATAAGGTTACACGAAGTTTGCTAGTGCGTGTGCTCGCTTGTACCGGGAGTTTGCTAGTGCGTGTGCTCGCTTGTACCGCTGACAACAAGTGCCTAATGGATAGAAGGGTTTTGATTCACGCGTGCTGTTGCTGCTTTACAGAATGATACACGAAGCTTGAATGATCACAATTGCTAAGTCAGATAGTCTGAAACAAAGAGGATAATCAGTGTGAGTAGTCGGCTGACCGAAAACGATTGATCTGTGTAGTTATTAAATAAACTCTGCAGACCGTACATATTAATATTTGGTAGTATAGTTCTTATTTTAGTTCAGCAGTCGGTACTAATAGACAACCTGAATCGGGTATTTGTCTACACACGCAGGTTTTGCTATAAGGGGAACCGTAGAATTTTGCTTAGGAGGCATTCAGTCTATTGCCCTCTTGTAGACTGATTCCTAATGCTTGGAAATTAATAAGCACATACTAGAGGATAGAAATAGGATTAAGAACCCGCAGGGTATTTTAGCTTGTTCCTTTGAGAACAGTTTCTAAGACTATCTTATCTACAGGACTTGAAGTTACGGGTGCTGGGGGTGGTTCTTCAGCTTAAAAGTCCGTTCTAAGGCAAGTGCGTGACGAGCCCTTTGTGTTAATGATTGCCATTTTAAATTGTTGGCTGTGTGATGTTGGTTATTTGGTGTTCTTGCCTTGAGATGTTGTCGAGAAGTTTATTTTAAGCCAAGGCGGTGAATAAGTTACAAATGACTATTCTGGAGCGGACGATGATTTAAGTTGTTATGTACTACTCCGGTGAGCTTGAGCTAGGTCGGTGACAATTCACTTGATAATCCGCGAGGTCGGTGAGGAAGTTAACAGTGAATATTCCAGAATGCTCTAACCATAAACTATAACATGCATAACAGTGTTTTCTGGTTATCCTTTGAATTGCATATTGGATTCTATATGTTGTTGTTTCGGTTCTGAACTTGTACTTGCTGAGTATATTTTACTCACTCTTGCGTTTTCTTTGGTTTTTATTTGGATTTCAGGTACTCAGCGAAGCGACATGCATGGGAGGGAGTAGCTTGCCACCACTTGGCGCACACATCAATACTACATCTCATAGAACATCTACCACCCATAAATCTTAGTTTTGCCATTATTACTTATCGTAATTTGTGGAGTCGTTGGCACATTCTTATGATCCCTTGGTTGCTCTAGCGTTAGTATTCGTGTTCGGGATTGATTATGCACTATATGAATTCCATGGATGCCTATTTATATGGTTGTTACTTGGACAAATCCCTTATATTATGTTTTGCCTGTCGTGGATGTCCTTTAAAACAAAGGAGGTGCTGGCGAAGTTTTTGAATTATCATTTGTTTTGTAGAAATTTAAGGTGGATGCTAGCACTGCCCGTTAGATAGAAATCTGGGGTGTTACACCCGGGACATCCAAGAACTCCACCAGCCCTGCCACCTCAGATCCGCCGGCATTGGACCCTGGTCGCCACTCCCCGCCATCACTGTCGGGGATCTAAGGGCAGGCCGCCGCCGCCCATCGATCCTAGGTTGCCGCCGCAATCTGGTAGGACATGGGGACACGAGGATGAAGACCGCCACCGCCGCGCCGCAGGGGCTTTGCCTAGCGACGTGGGCCGGCGGCAATGGTGGGAGATGAGCTCGAGGGAGGGGCGGGGAGACGGCGGCGTGGTTGCCTCCCGGTGTGGCCCGACAGCCGCCGCACGGGGTCGGGGGAGAAGAGCTGAAGGGTTTGCACAATTTTTTCATACTGAAACAGAATACTCCTTAAGTAGCATCAACAACATGGGCGAGCTTCTCCAGCACGAGCTGCTGCTGCTTGAGATAGAAAAGAGGATTTAGGGTTTTGTGCGTGGGTCTAAAACCCTGCACGTGCTCCACTTATATAGATGTGACCACATACAAGTTACATACGTATACAACACGTATATGTGATACACGACAAAGTGAATACAATTCTAACACTCCCCCTCAATCTAAACCGCTATATACAAGGCTAAGATTGGACTTAAATCTATCTAACATCTATTGTGTGGCTGGTTTAGTGAATACATCAGCCAACTGGTCATGAGTGGAGATGAAACTGACATCTAGTTCGCCGGCTGCTACTCGTTCTCGTATAAAATGGAAATCGATCTCAATGTGCTTAGTTCGAGCATGAAAGACTGGATTCCCATCTGGTAAGTAGCCCCAAGATTATCACACCACAATATGGGGTACGACTGCCGAGTCACACCAAGATCCTTAAGTAGAGAGTCTATCAATATAGCTTCAGCAACACCATTAGCTAATTCCTTATACTCTGCCTCAGTACTGGATCTCGAGACTGTGGGTTGCTTCTTCGAACTCCAAGCAATGAGGTTTGGACCATCAAACATGATAAACCCGCTCGTGGACCGTCTGTCGTCCACACATCCTACCCAATCCGCATCCGTAAAAATACTGATAACAGATGATGATGACTTGTGAATACTCAAGCCAGTCTGCAATGTTTCTTTGACATATCGCAGAATTCGCTTCATCGACTCCTAGTGTACATCAGTAAGCTGCGACAGGAACCAGCAAACCTTGTTTACCACAAAAGAAAATTTGGACGAGTGAGAGTCAAATACTGCAGTCCGCCGACAATACTGTGATACATGAATGAATCATCTGCACTGAGTAGTGTGCCTGAATCCTGAGCCAAGGCTCTGACGCTGCAAGAGGAGTGGTGGCAGAATTACAATTCTCCATGTTGACTCGATGGAGAAGATCAAGAGCATATTTTCGCTGAGTCAATGTCATCCCCTCTAAATTGTATGATGCCACCAATCCAAGGAAGTACTCTAGTCGTCCCAAGTCCTTAATAGGAAAACTGTTAGAGAGAGAAAAACCAGACGATCAACAACCTCTTGAGTAGAGCCAGCAATAACAATATCATCCACATAGACGAGCATGAATATCTGCACCCCATCACGTGAGAAAATGAAGAGCGACGTATCAGCCTTGGAGGAAACAAACCTAAGCTAATGGAGAAGTTGACTAAGTCGCGCATACCAAGCCCGTGGAGACTAATTCAGGCCATAAATAGACCGTTGAAGCTTATAGTCATGAGAAGGATGCGTCACATCCTAAAAGCCTAGCGGTTGTTGCATATAGACATCCTCAGCCAGGATTCCATGCAAGAAAGCATTGCCGACATAAACCTGTCAAAGATTCCAGCAGCGAGAGACTGTGAGAGACAATACCAGGCGTACCGTGGCTAGCTTCATGACTGTACTAAAAGTATCACCATAGTCAATCCCATGCTACTGAGTAAAACCACGAGCTACTAATCACGCTTTGTGCTTGTCAATAGACCCATCAGGACGGTGCTTGGTTTTGAAGATCCACTTGCTACCAATGATATTGATGCCAGGTGACCGGGAAACCAGGGTCCATGTGCTAGTCTGCTGCAAAGCAACAAACTCATTTGACATGGCTGCATGCCAAGCTGACTCGAGAAGCGATGTCGGAGCAGCAAAGAATGCGCGGCGACACGGATCATAACGGATCGCACCGTCGGTGTATACCTTCTCGTGACGGTATGATCACGATGGCGAGTGATCATCGTATGCTGAGGCTCAACAGGTGGGCTAGTGATAAGGGGTGGCCCGTTCTTCTCAGTAAGCAAGGTGGATATATGATGATAGTGGGTGGAGATAACTTGTATGCCACACACGAACCTCTCGATCGATCCCTGATACCAATGCAACAACTCTCAACCCTAGTAAACATTCGCAACTTCACACACTTGCGCACGTAGCCGCTGACCACGAAGCGGGTTGTAATCTTCTAATTCCCAACGGAATAATAGATCACACGAAACTTGCAATTGGCTAAATCCCAACGGATCAACTAATCACACTTGATTGATAGTAGGCAATACACCAAATTGAATGGTGCTGCAGTGAACTAGAGGAGTGTCAAGCAAAGCGTTGTGGCGAAATCTTCAACATAATTGTAGCACCCCGGTAAAACCACTACTAGAAAATCGCGTGTTGTTTTTATTTTATGCATCATCATGACTGCATGCTCATGTCATCATGCCTATGTTTGTCGAAAAACTATTTCTCAAAAAGCCTATCTTTGTTTTCTAAATACCCCTCTCTATTTCAAATGTAAAACCCCGGTCGTTCCGGATATTTTATTTGGCCTAAAAACTTTTTGGTAAAAGTCTCTTAAAAAGAAACTAAATAAAAATAATAAAATATTTTTGTGGGGGGCCAGGCAGCCCACAGCCAGGCCCAAAGGCCCAACCGGAGGCCACCCAGCCCACAGCCAACAAAATTCTGCCGGATCCACACCCTGAAACCCTAACCCCACACCACATCCCTCCATCCTGCCGCCACTCCCCAGTCACAACCACCGCCGTGCGTGGCACGCCCCAGCGTAGCGGCCACGTCTCCCGACCCACCCCGTGGTACAAGACCCACATCACCCTGCAACCATCCTAGATCCTGACGCCAGCCTGGCCCCACCTCCTTCATCGCTCGCATCGGCACCGCAATCCCAGCCCTGTAGCGCCGCAATCCCCTCCGCGAGAGCAGCGCGAGACCCTCACGTCCCTACACATCGCCCACCAACCCCTCGCCTCGCGTGTAGACCCTACCGCCACGGTTCCTTCCTCATCGGCCGCTGCGGACCTCGTGTCGTCCCTTGTCGGCCTCGCCTTCCCCGCTCGGCTCCTCCTCTCCGAGTGCCCGCCGCCCAAGCACCTCGTCGTCCAACGTTCCTACATCGAGACGCCGTCGCCAGGCGCGGTCCCGCTCCTCCAAGGTCCTCGCCGCCGTCGGCCTAGTTGTCGCCGTCGGACTCCTCGCCGTGCCAGGACCTCGCCGTCCTTGCCCCAGCATGCTCCGTCCCGTCGTTCTCCTTCGCCAAGTCGCGCCGTTGCCGCGTCGAGCCCTTGACCGCGTCGACCTCCATCCCTATGCCCCATGTCGCTGTGTCCCTGGCCCGCGCATGAGCACAACCGCTCGAGCTCCGTCGCCCTAGTGCCCTCCCGTGTGTCGCCGCCGGGCCCCTCTCCGCGACAAGCTCGTCGAGCCGCCACTTCTGTCTCCTGGTTGCGTTGCGCCGCCGCCGCCGCAGAACCGCGCAGCTGCGTGACCCTCGGCCCCAAGCGCCACAGTAAAGCCATCGAGGCCTGGTGCCTCTCCCCGCATCCCAGTAGAGCCGCCAACCCCCGTCACTCTTGCCTCCGTCCCCTGCGACATGGTCGCCACGGTCCTCTGCTTCTGTCCGTGCTCGCCTCTTGTCGTTTGCTCCTGGCGTATCATGTTCCCCATGTGGCTTGTGCTGAAGAGGTTTGTAAGTGGTGGAGGTGTGGTGAGATTGGCCACCTCGGCAAGATCTCTGTCTCCACTGGAGATACAAGACCGACCCCGTAACTGGTGCCTCGATCCCCGCCAAGATCTACTTTCGATCGTGTTGATCGATGCCTGCAACCGATGATCGAGATGGAACACCAAGATCTTCACCATGGAACCACAAGATCTCATGCATGGAATGCCAAGACCCCCGTTCCTGGTGTCTGAAGACCGATCCCGACGAGACCAAACCTGATGCAGCCCGTCCTGCGGAAGCTACTACATCCACAACGCCAAGTCCCCAAGATCGTTCCCAAGTCAACCAAGAAGATGGACTAGGAGCAGCCAGCTCCAGAACGAGAGTCTCCGCCGTCATCGCCCTAGAGAGTCCGCCCAAATCCAGCCAGAGTGTCCGGCGCGACTCAGCCGGAGTGTCCGGCCTACCCCAGCCTCGTCCTGGCGCGGACATTCTGTGTGCTACATCGGACTCTACCCGGACACTACCCGGAGTGTCCGGCCACCCCGGACTGTCCGGCCCACTCGACCCGGAGTGTCCGGCCTACGCGATGGGCTTGCGTGCCAACATCTGGGCCCTTGGCCCATGTACCCCTCTATTCCGCACCAAACCCTAGTTTTATGCCCAAACTACCCCTGAACTTGTGGCTGGCCTATAAATAGAGCCCCCACCCCCTCATGTATCCCTTAGGCATAGATGATAGACTAAAGACAACCCCCTGTGTGGAATCTCTAGTTTTGCCTCATCCCCTTCTACCAAAGGGGATCGACTATCGCCACCACCTCGTTGGAGTTTGCATCGCGCCTCCCTCGTTGTACAAGGCCTTGGCATCGGTGTCCCTTTGCCAAGACGTCAAGACCCTCTCCAAGGTGTTCTTCCCTCTCCGCGTGGGATCGAGGGAGCACATTGACCAATCTTTCCTTGCGAGGATTCTATCGGACCGGTGGCCACCGGTGTGAGCAATCGGCCTGGTATCGTGTGTGTTTTGCGTGTGTTCATCGTGTTCTTCGCGAGGTGTGCGTCCGCTTTCGCTACCTTCTCCCTTTCCCCTCGCTTTCCCATCGATTTGACCACGAGATCCGTGAAGATCGGGCCACCCTAGAGGTTTGCCCTCATCAAAACCTGAACCACATCGAACCAAGATCGCCAAACGCCAATCTGTGACCCTTTTTTCGAGACCCCTATTTTATATATGACATCTATATTGTTGCATATTAAGTTGTTCATGTCGCATTCATATATTGTGGATTGGGGGCATTATGCCAATTCACCTAAATTAAATATGGAGCGTATATGCGGACTATTCCTGTCTATTAACGCCTCCATTTAAATTGTGTAGCGAACCGATGACATGTTATGTCTGTTAATACAACATTTAAAACTACGGGGTAACTAAATAACTTGAACCTTCTAGTTAATTGTCGGGACCCCGTTTCCGCTTAATACTGTCTAATTGCATCACACTTTTGCCATGCATGCATCATACATGCATCATGCTTGGTCTTCTGCCGTAGTTTTAAATAGTGCATTCGGTGTTTCTTTTAGTGCTTTGGTTCTTCGCGGATTAGGCCGTTGAGTTGATGCGAGTATCGAAAAGTTCTTCGGATAATGTATCTCCGGCAGTGTTTCCTAGGCGAGCATTCTCCCCCGTTCTACCTATTTTGCATTTATAGTCTTTATTTCCTCCTGTTGATCTATTGCTATCCGTGTCGCGATGCTTTAGTGTTCCGTACCTGATATATTCCGTGCAGCCTTTATATTGCCTTGGACACCTCCTATTACCTGTTGTTTGGTAGATAGATGGTCTTGCGACTCGTAGTCGCTTGCTTAGGTGCGGTCCCATGTCGTGAAGTACCACACAGTTGTTCGAATGTTGTCATATGCTTTACGGTGGAGAGGATCATGACTTTAAATACAACTATTAAATTGCTGGGATAACTAATGAAAGAGGCACCGGTGGGCAATATATGCTATTTGGTTTTTCATGTCCACTTGTGTCCCGTAGGCCCTGAGTACTTGATACCTGTTCCTTGACTATCGCACTATCCGGATGTGGGACCATGAATCTCCTTAGTCAGAGCTTGATTCATTTCTTATTTCCTGGGGCCACAAACTAGTTTGGGGCTTTATTACTATTCTGTACTTATGCCATGCTTTACTGCTTTATTTACGATTGTGCGTGGAGCACCTGTACTGTTTTGGATCGCGGCACGATTTCACGGTATCAACAAGCCCAGTCACACTTCCGGGTTCCCAGTCGTTTACAACCGTTCTCGCAAATCTTGGGTTCGTTCCGGAGCCGGCCAACTTCGTTGCGGGTAGCTTAGTGGGGTGGCCCCCCTGAAATATTTTATGAATCCTATGATTGCTTTGTCATGAAAGCCTCGTTGGGTTTTGATTTGGTTTTTCTGAGGTTGATCGTGCGTGTGTTGCTATTTGTGCACCCCTGCAGGGTAAATCTTTCTGAAAGCCGTGTCCGCGGTTATGGACGACTTGGAGCACAGTATCTCGATCATAGACAAGCACAACTAAAGTACTGCTATAAATTTGACTTAATATGTGACTAGTAACCAGCTTCACTACAATGGAATGGATAATAAAAGTGCCAACAACTGGTGGAACTGGGGTGTGTCGTGTCATGTTATACCTGCCTAGTAAGTATCGCAACTCCAATGGAATGAAATAAAAGTGCCAACAACTGCTGGTTTGGGATGTCACATGCTAATTGTATCTGACTAGTAAGTACCGCAACTACAACTAAATGGTTAACTAAAACTGCCCACTACTTATGCTATCAGGATGACTCATGCTATCTATATCTGACTAGTAAGTGCTTCAACTATAATGGAATGAATAAAACTGCCAACTGTGTGAGTTCCTTGGTTTGACTTCCTCGTTTGGTCTTGAGGGGGAAATACTAGGAGGGGTATGATTGGTGTTAGTATAAGGTTGGTTCCGAATAGGTCTTTCTTATCCCTCTCTAATAGCCGACAGTTGCATCAAGTCTCTATAGGTTGTTTAGTGCATGCTGCGTTGTCGCTTCAGTCCACCATACCTATGTAGGCGAGAGCCGCCGAATTCTAGCCTTGTCGTGTACTGGCCTCAGTACTGACGCTCCTCTTTTTTCCTTTGCCCTTTGTCGGCACCCCTTTTATTTTAGCAGGTTTGAGATCGACGTCGTTAGCAGGGTTACCCTTCCGGCTTGGCCTGGGCAGGGTTATTGACGCCATTGGTTATTCTTCAGGGCTCTTAGCCCAATTTGCATCTTGTCCGTACTCGGATGTTGTATCGTTTTCAAGGTGATTTGGATCTTTGTATTATATATCTGTATTCTTGACTCATGGAGTTGTTGTTGTATATATATTTTCTATGGGTTCTATCGTGGACTATTGTGTAATGATATTACTTCGTTTTCCACCCGCACGCAAGTGCTTGGTGGGCATCTTTGAATCGTTTCTATGCGGGTTTGGCGGGAATCACTAAAACTTGCGTAGGGACGATTCGAGGGTGTTACAAAGTGGTATCAAAGCCCAGCAGTTGCGATACCCCACTGGTCCAGCCTGTAGGATAACCTAGCTAACAGACGAAGCAGAGTGTCAAAACTATTTTGCAACATCGGTTGGATAGATCTGATTAGGTCTATTTTACTCCTTACCCCTATGCTATTCTCCTCTTATCCCTACGTGTTTTGAATCTACTCTTATCTTTTCTTTGAGTCCAGGATTTCTCGTGGTTGGGTTTCCGTCGTACCTTCATGGTTTCGCTCCCTCCCTTTTATAACGGTGGTGTTACAGTCATCAGTCTGCATCTCGCTTGTTGTACCCTTCATCCAATCTTCTTGGTCCTTGAACGCTTTATCAGTATCTACACCTAGATGGATATCCGTATCGTTGATAGACATATGAGAGGATGAGCATTGGTGAAGTTGGAGTATACCTTGAGCATGTGTTGTTCATGCCAATGGAACCATCGCGAAACCTAATCATTGTGTCTTTTCATACAATTTTTCTTTGTATCTTCCGGTGGTTTCCAACGCGACGACATCATCAACGTCAGATCTGATGAAGACCCTGCATCGCTCCTTTATTTCCGAACCTTGCTTGTCGAGATCTTCAGTCTGATTTCGAGAGTTGATTGCATAATTCTACTATTCATGTATAGAGTAATGCTTTGAGTGCGGGATGGAGTCATGACCATGCCACTACTCTTATCATTCGCTCTGCACATTGAATTGGTGGATCTATGCAATTTACTCGTTCCACTGAAGTTAGAGGTTGCCTTATGACCTCTTTCTTCATCTTTGTTTCTCCGGAGTGTTCTCGACGAATGTGAGCAACGCCCTCTTGTTGGTGGTATCGAAGATTCCAATATGGAGCAAGAATCTTTATTAGTGGTGTCGCGAGGATCTATATGAAGCGAGAAGATTCAGATCACCGGCCTTCTTCCCCGTACCATGAGGCGGATCTCGAGGGCAAGATCCCTTGTTAGTGGTGTCGAATTGTAGCACCCTGGTAAAACCACTACTAGAAAATCGCGTGTTGTTTTTATTTTATGCATCATCATGACTGCATGCTCATGTCATCATGCCTATGTTTGTCTAAAAACTATTTCTCAAAAAGCCTATCTTTGTTTTCTAAATACCCCTCTCTATTTCAAATGTAAAACCCCGGTCGTTCCGGATATGTTATTTCTCCTAAAAACGTTTTGGTAAAAGTCTCTTAAAAAGAAACTAAATAAAAATAATAAAATATTTTTGTGGGGGGCCAGGTAGCCAACGTCCAGGCCCAAAGGCCCAACCGGAGGCCACCCAGCCCATAGCCAACAAAATTCTGCCGGATCCACACCCTGAAACCCTAACCCTACACCACATCCCTCCATCCCGCTGCCACTCCCCAGTCACAACCACCGCCGCGCGTGGCACGCCGTAGCGTAGCGGCCACGTCTCCCCACCGACCCCGTGGTACACGACCCACATCACCCCGCATACATCCCAGATCCCGACGCTAGCCTGGCCCCACCTCCTTCATCGCTCGCATCAGCCCCGCAATCCTAGCCCTGTAGCGCCGCAATCCCCTCCACGAGAGCCGCGCGAGCCCCTCACGTCCCTGCACATCGCCCACCAACCCCTCGCCTCGCGTGCAGACCCCGCCGCCACGGTTCCTTCCTTGTCGGCCGCCGCGGACCTCGTGTCGTCCCTTGTCGGCCTCGCCTTCCCCGCTCGGCTCCTCCTCTCCGAGTGCCCGCCGCTCGAGCACCTCGTCGTCCAACGTTCCTACATCGAGACGCCGTAGCCAGGCGCGGTCCCGCTCCTCCAAGGTCCTCGCCGCCGTCGGCCTAGTTGTCACCGTCGGACTCCTCGCCGTGCCAGGACCTCGCAGTCCTTGCCCCAGCACGCTCCGGCCAGTCGTTCTCCTTCGCCAAGTTGCGCTGTTGCCGCGTCGAGCCCCTGACCGCGTCGACCTCCATCCCTATGCCCCACGCCGCTGTGTCCCTGGCCCGTGCATGAGCACAACCGCTCGAGCTCCGTCGCCCCAGCGCCCTCCCGTGTGTCGCCGCCGGGCCCCTCTCCGCGACAAGCTCGCCGAGCCACCACTTCTGTCTCCTGGTTGTGTCGCGCCGCCACCGCCGCAGAACCGCGCAGCCGCGCGACCCTCGGTCCCAAGCGCCACAGTGCTGCCATCGAGGCCTAGTGCCTCTCCCCGCATCCCAACAAAGCCGCCAACCCTCGTCGCTCTCGCCTCCGTCCCCTACGACATGGTCGCCACGATCCTCTTCTTCTGTCCGTGCTCGCCTCTTATCGTTTGCTCCTGGCGTATCATGTTCCCGATGTGGCTTGTGCTGTAGAGGTTTGTAAGTGGTGGAGGTGTGGTGAGATTTGCCACCTCGGCAAGATCTCTGTCTCCACTGGAGATACAAGACCGACCCCGTAACCGGTGCCTCGATGCCTGCCAAGATCTACTTTTGATCGTGTTGATCGATGCCTGCAACCGATGATCTACTTTTGATCGTGTTTTTATTTTATGCATCATCATGACTGCATGCTCATGTCATCATGCCTATGTTTGTCTAAAAACTATTTCTCAAAAAGCCTATCTTTGTTTTCTAAATACCCCTCTCTATTTCAAATGTAAAACCCCGGTCGTTCCGGATATGTTATTTCTCCTAAAAACTTTTTAGTAAAAGTCTCTTAAAAAGAAACTAAATAAAAATAATAAAATATTTTTGTGGGGGGCCAGGTAGCCAACGTCCAGGCCCAAAGGCCCAACCAGAGGCCACCCAGCTCATAGCCAACAAAATTCTGCCGGATCCACACCCTGAAACCCTAACCCCACACCACATCCCTCCATCCCGCCGCCACTCCCCAGTCACAACCACCGCCGCGCGTGGCACGCCCTAGCGTAGCGGCCACGTCTCCCCACCGACCCCGTGGTACATGACCCACATCACCCCGCATACATCCCAGATCCCGACGCTAGCCTGGCCCCACCTCCTTCATCGCTCGCATCAGCCCCGCAATCCTAGCCCTGTAGCGCCGCAATCCCCTCCACGAGAGCCGCGCGAGCCCCTCACGTCCCTGCACATCGCCCACCAACCCCTCGCCTCGCGTGAAGACCCCGCCGCCACGGTTCCTTCCTTGTCGGCCGCCGTGGACCTCGTGTCGTCCCTTGTCGGCCTCGCCTTCCCCGCTCGGCTCCTCCTCTCCGAGTGCCCGCCGCTCGAGCACCTCGTCGTCCAACGTTCCTGCATCGAGACGCCGTCGCCAGGCGCGGTCCCGCTCCTCCAAGGTCCTCGCCGCCGTCGGCCTAGTTGTCGCCGTCGGACTCCTCGCCGTGCCAGGACCTCGCAGTCCTTGCCCCAGCACGCTCCGGCCCGTCGTTCTCCTTCGCCAAGTTGCGCTGTTGCCGCGTCGAGCCCCTGACCGCGTCGACCTCCATCCATATGCCCCACGCCGCTGTGTCCCTGGCCCGTGCATGAGCACAACCGCTCGAGCTCCGTCGCCCCAGCGCCCTCCCGTGTGTCGCCGCCAGGCCCCTCTCCGCGACAAGCTCGCCGAGCCGCCACTTCTGTCTCCTGGTTGCGTCGCGCCGCCACTGCCGCAGAACCACGCAGCCGCGCGACCCTCGATCCCAAGCGCCACAGTGCTGCCATCGAGGCCTAGTGCCTCTCCCTGCATCCCAACAAAGCCGCCAACCCTCGTCGCTCTCGCCTCCGTCTCCTACGACATGGTTGCCACGATCCTCTTCTTCTGTCCGTGCTCGCCTCTTGTCGTTTGCTCCTGGCATATCATGTTCCCGATGTGGCTTGTGCTGTAGAGGTTTGTAAGTGGTGGAGGTGTGGTGAGATTTGCCACCTCGGCAAGATCTCTGTCTCCACTGGAGATACAAGACCGACCCCGTAACCGGTGCCTCGATCCCTGCCAAGATCTACTTTTGATCGTGTTGATCGATGCCTGCAACCGATGATCGAGATGGAACACCAAGATCTTCACCACGGAACCACAAGATCTCCTACATGGAATGCCAAGACCCCCGTTCCTGGTGTCTGAAGACCGATCCTGGCGAGACCAAACCTGAACCACATCGAACCAAGATCGCCAAACGCCAATGTGTGACCCTTTTTCTGAGACCCCTATTTTATATATGACATCTATATTGTTGCATATTAAGTTGTTCATGTCGCATTCATATATTGTGGATTGGGGGCATTATGCCAATTCACCTAAATTAAATATGGAGCGTATATGCGGACTATTCCTGTCTATTAACGCCTCCATTTAAATTGTGTAGCGAACCGATGACATGTTATGCATGTTAATACAACATTTAAAACTGCAGGGTAACTAAATAACTTGAACCTTCTAGTTAATTGTCGGGACCCCGTTTCCGCTTAATACTGCCTAATTGCATCACACTTGTGCCATGCATGCATCATACATGCATCATGCTTGGTCTTCTGCCGTAGTATTAAATAGTGCATCCGGTGTTTCTTTCAGTGCTTTGGTTCTTCACGGATTAGGCCGTTGAGTTGATGCGAGTATCGACAAGTTCTTCGTATAATGTATCTCCGGCAATGTTTCCCAGGCGAGCATTCTCCCCCATTCTACCTATTTGCATTTATAGTCTTTATTTCCTCTTGTTGATCTATTGATATCCGTGTCACGATGCTTTAGTGTTCCGTACCAGATATATTCCGTGCAGCCTTTATATTGCCTTGGACACCTCCTATTACCTTTTGTTTGGTAGATAGATGGTCTTGCGAGTCGTAGTCACTTGCTCAGGTGCGGTCCCATGTCGTGAAGTACCACACAGTTGTTCGAATGTTGTCATATGCTTTACGGTGGAGAGGATCATGACTTTAAATACAACTATTAAATTGTTGGGATAACTAATGAAAGAGGCACCGATGGGCAATATATGATATTTGGTTTTTCATGTCCACAGTGTCCCGTAGGCCCCGAGTACTTGATACCTGTTCCTTGACTATCGCACTATCCGCACGTGGGACCATGAATCCCCTTAGGTAGAGCTTGATTCATTTCTTATTTCTTGGGGCCACAAACTAGTTTGGGGCTTTATTACTATCATGTACTTATGCAATGCTCTACTGCTTTATTTATGATTGTGCGTGGAGCACATGTACTGTTTTGGATCGCGGCACGATTTCGCGGTATCGACAAGCCCAATCACACTTTCGGGTTCCCAGTCGTTTACAACCGTTCTCGCAAACCCGAGGTCCTTTCCGGAGCCGGCCAACTTCGTTGCAGGTAGCTTAGTGGGGAGTCCCCCTGAAATATTTTATGAATCCTATGATTGCTTTGTCGTGAAAGCCTCGTTCGGTTTTGATTTGGTTTTTCCGAGGTTGATCGTGCGTGTGTTGCTATTTGTGCACCCCTGCAGGGTAAATCTTTCTGAAAGCCGTGTCCGTGGTTATGGACGACTTGGAGCACAGTATCTCGATCATAGACAAGCACAACTAAAGTACTGCTATAAATTTGACTTAATATGTGACTAGTAATCATCTTCACTACAATGGAATGGATAATAAAAGTGCCAACAACTGGTGGAACTGGGGTGTGTCGTGTCATGTTATACCTGCCTAGTAAGTATCGCAACTCCAATGGAATGAAATAAAAGTGCCAACAACTGCTGGGTTTGGGATGTCACGTGCTAATTGTATCTGACTAGTAAGTACTGCAACTACAACTAAATGGTTAACTAAAACTGCCCACTACTTATGCTATCAGGATGACTCATGCTATCTATATCTGACTAGTAAGTGCTTCAACTATAATGGAATGAATAAAACTGCCAACTGTGTGAGTTACTTGGTTTGACTTCCTCGTTTGGTCTCGAGGGGGAAATACTAGGAGGGGTATGATTGGTGTTAGTATAAGGTTGGTTCCAAATAGGTCTTTCTTATCCCTCTCTAATAGCCGACAGGTGCATCGAGTCTCATAGGTTGTTTAGTGCATGCTGCGCTGCCGCTTCAGTCCACCATACTTATGTAGGCGAGAGCCGCCAAATTCTAGCCTCGCCGTGTACTGGCCTCAGTACTGACGCTCCTCTTTTTCCTTTGCCCTTTGTCGGCACCCCTTTTGTTTTAGCAGGTTTGAGATCGACGTCGTTAGCAGGGTTACCCTTCCGGCTTGGCCTGGGCAGGGTTATTGACGCCATTGGTTATTCTTCAGGGCTCTTAGCCCAATTTGCATCTTGTCTGTACTCGGATGTTGTATCGTTTTCAAGGTGATTTGGATCTTTGTATTATATATCTGTATTCTTGACTTATGGAGTCGTTGTTGTATATATATGTTCTGTGGGTTCTATCGTGGACTATTGTGTAATGATATTACTTTGTTTTCCACTCGCACACAAGTGCTTGGTGGGCATCTTTGAATCGTTTCTATGCGGGTTTGGCAGGAATCGCTAAAACTTGCATAGGGCCGATTCGAGGGTGTTACAATAATCGAAATAAATAGCTGCTTCGTAGGCTGCACAAGAAGCGGTATGGATGAAGGACTTCATTACTGAGCTTGGTGTGGTTCCTAGTGTGTTGGACCCAATGGCTATCTATTGTGACAACATGGGTGCCATAGCTAATGCACAGGAGCCAAGGTCACACAAGAAGCTAAAGTACATCAAGCTACGTTTTCATGCTATTCGCGAGTATGTTAAAGATGGTGACATAAAGATTTGCAAAGGACACACTGATCTGAATGTGGCAGATCCGTTGACTAAACCTCTCCCTATAGCAAAACATGACCAACACCAGAACAGCATGGGTGTTAGGTATATTACCATGTAATCTAGATTATTGACTCTAGTGCAAGTGGGAGACTGTTGGAGATATGCCCAAGGGTTATTATTATATCTTTGTGTTTGTGATGAATGTTTACATCGCATTCTATAATTGTATTATTAGGAAACACTAATACTAGTGTGTTTTCCAAACATAAAAGAGTCCCTAGTAAGCCTCTTGTTAAGACTAGCTTGTTGATTAATAGATGATCATGGTTTCCTGATCATGGACATTGGATGCTATTAATAACAAGATCATATCATTAGGAGAATGATGTGATGCACATACACCCATAGTAAGCATAACATAAGATCAAGTCATTAAGTTTGTTTTGCTACAAGCTTTCAAATGCATAGTAACCTAATCCTTCGACCATGAGATCATGTTAATCACCATCACCAGATGAGTGCTTTGATGACATCAAACGCCGCTTCAAAACTAGGTGGTTATAAAGGTGGCATTAGGTATTCTGAAAGTATGTGTGGAAGCGCATGGATCAAGAATGAGATTTGCCCATCCATATGACAGATAGATATGGTCTAGGCCCTATCGGTGAAATGTCATCCAATTAGCTTGCAAGCATGTGACTAGGTCAGAAGGGATGTCATATCACGGAACGAGTAAATAGTGCTTATCGGTAACAAGGTAGAACTAGGTATGGACATACCGATGATCGAACCTCGAATAAGTAGAGTATCGCGTGACAAAGGGAATCGATATCGTATGTAAATGGTTCTATCAATCACGAAGTCATCGTTGAATATGTGGGAGCCATTATGGATCTCCAGGTCCCGTTGATCGTTATTGATCGTGTTATGGGGTAACCCCGTGGGTGGCCCGATCTTCACGGATTTCGTGGTCAAATCGATGGGAAAGCGAGGGGAAAGGGAGAAGGTAGCGGAAGTGGACGCACACCTCATGAAGAACACGATGAACACACGCAAAACTCACACAATACAAGGCCGATTGCTCCCACCGGTGGCCACCGGTCCGATAAAATCCTCGCAAGGAAAGATCGGTCAACGTGCTCCCTCGATCCCACGTAGAGAGGGAAGAACACCTTGGAGAGGGTCTTGACGTCTTGGCAAAGGGACACCGATGCCAAGGCCTTGTACAACGAGGGATGTGCGATGCAAACTCCAACAAGGTGGTGACGATAGTCGATCCCCTTTGGTAGAAGGGGATGAGGCAAAACTAGAGATTCCACAAAGGGGGTTTTCTTTAGTCTATCATCTATGCCTAAGGGATACATGAGGGGTGGGGGCTCTATTTATAGGCCAGCCAGTTTGGGGAATAACTCTAGGGTTGCAACATAATAAAGGGGTACATAGGATGTGGCCCAGATCTAGTGCGCGCAGGCATCGTGGTGGGTAGTACCAGCCCTCGGGTCCGGTAGTACCAGATGGGAGCGGTAGCAGCTTTAGGCTGGGCGGTAGCTCCGAGCTTCAGCTATTGTCGAGCTCCAGGTCAGGTAGTACCGGTCGTAGTACCGCTTGGGGAGGTAGTACCGGTCGTAGTACCGCTTGGGGGCGGTAGTACTGCAAGATGATACCGAGGCGTCCAGAGGCGATGGCGCGGGCTTCAGTCATGGCTGGTAGTACCGCTGAGGCTGAGCGGTAGTACCGGGGCACGGTAGTACCGCTGCTGGGGAGCGGTAGTACCGCCCGTGTCTGTCTTCTTGGGTGACTTGGGGACGAGCTTGGACTTAGTGTTGTAGATGTAGTAGCGTCCGTAGGACGGGCTGCATCAGATCGAAGAGGTCTCTCGATCATGTCTGCATAGTTCCCGAACCGTAAGGTGACACACTTAAGGTTCGATGTTGTTTAAGTAGATATGGAATATGAGTTGGAGACCGAATGTTGTTCGTAGTCTCGGATTGGATCTAGGACATCACGAGGAGATCTAGAATGGTCTGGAGAATAAGATTCATATAATGCAAGTCATTTTCTAGGGTTCGGAAAAGTTCCGGAGTTCTGTTTGGAGCTTCTAGAAGGTTTCAGAATGTTCCAGAAGGTTCTATGAAGAGATAAACATGAATCTCTAAATTATAGGGGATAAGACTTGGGGGAGGGGGATGAAACTTCCCCCCTCCCCTTATGCGCCGGCCCTAGGAGGTGGGCCAAGGGGGGAACCCTAGGCCGCACCCCCTCTATATAAAGAGGGGTGGGGCGCCTCCCCCTTGCCCCTTCCACCCCAAACCCTAGCCGCCACTCCATCCTCCTTCCTCCTGCTGTGGCTTAGGCGAAGCCCTGTAGGAATTCTCCTCCACCACCGCCACCACATCGTCATGCTGCTGGGATTTCGTGGAGATCTACTACCTCCGCTACCCACTCGAACAGGGATAGGATTTTCTATATCGACTCCGTACGTGTGACCGAGTGCGGAAGCGCTGCCGGAACACGGCGCCGGAAGGATCGTCTACTCGATCTTGAGATCGGCAAGTGATCTTCTATATCAACCACGAGATCTGATCTCGATCAAGGCTTTGGATCTACGAGGGTTAGTATATATCTATCTCATTGCACTTATCTCTTAGATTAGATCTTGGCTTTTCATAGATTAGATCTTGGTTTTGTTCGTTCTTGTGGCAGAATTTTTTTGTTTTCCCTGCTATGAAGCCCTACAGTGGTATCCTAACCTACCACCAACAAGCGTTTGAGAGTTAGTTCTTTCTTTAGTGTGAGTTTTCTTTGCATTTCCACTTTGCACGCATATAGCTCTCACTTGTGGTTTCTAGTTTGGTGCAATCCCCAAGGTGAGGTACAAGGCTAAACACCACCATATTCCACTTCCATATACAATAGTTGTGTGTTTTGCATGATGGATAGGCAAGGTGAGTCGAGCCAACCACCTCCCTAAGAAGAAGATCAAGGACCGTACATGACGCGCGCAAGTCACTTCATCGTTCGACAAGAGTTCCATGAACGTTGTCAGGCCCTTGAGACGCGACAAGATGAACAATTTGGCAAGACACAAGCCAGTTCAAGAACATCAACAACCGCTTCGATGGCCTCGAAAGGCAAATGCAAGCAATGCATCACAACTTCGGCCACCAAAATGAAGCACTTCAACGCTCCGTCGCGGAAACAAATGACAATCTTCGACGCCTCATCGACGGAATGGCAAGACCGTGTTCACGTGCATCAAGCTCTTCAAGTTCTTCGCGTCGTCATGCACCTCCGCAACAAGATCTACATCCAAGTGCTCCAAGACGCAATGACGCCCCCGTGGTTGAAGATGGAACCTCTTCGAACTATGTACCTTCCCCACGGCACGCCGCAACATCAAGCTATGATGGTGATTTCTCTTCAAGGCCACGAGCAAGGCAAGAAGCACACTGTCATCACGCAAGGGCACTATTGATACAACATGAGCAACCACAAGACGAACCGCAAGTCCACCTCCATCGACCCCAACACATACTTGACACAACAAGTGATGACTCCGATTTGGAGAATCAAGCTCATCATCGACATGAAGCTCTTCAAGATCCTCCTCCTCGTCATCATCATCATGAACGTCCACACCGACAACATGGTCATCACGAGGCACCTCCTCCACCATAACAAAACATGGAGCGTCAAGTGGTATAAGTTGTGCGACGCCCACCACGTTAAGAGGCTCAACACCATGTTCTTCGCCATGAGGCCCATGTGCCTAATCAACATCACCAACCGAGGAACAAGCCTCCTGATGAGGATATATACATGGATTATGATGATTCTGACTGCCTGAACTGGAAGGAAATATTGAGTCAAATCAATAATGACTATCAGGTGAATTTATTCCTAATTGAACCTGATGTTTTATTTAATGAGAACTTTATACTACCTAAGTCTATGCATCTTTGTATGATCAGGTTTATTGATAACACAAGCATTGCGCGAGGAGGAGGAGAGTTGCAGCAAGAAGGACAAGCGCTGATTTCCAATATCAACAAGTGCGCGAGGGAGGAGCGGGAGGCAGGCGCACTAGGACGCAATGAGGAAATCACGTATGAGCAAGAGAGAGAGATGACGCACCAAGAATTACAAGTTTGAGGTGTTCCACGACGTTTGGACTGCGTGCCAATAAGGATGAACCCATATATGGGTCAGTATGTATCAGTTTGAGTCGAACCGAGTCAGTTTGGGCCAAGTTATGGCTGTTTTTAGCCCCGTTTAGAGGGGAGGACGCCCCTGCCCTCATATAAACCTCCGTAGCCATCACAAGTTAGGGTTTAAGACCACGTTAAAATATTTTGGAGTTGTTTCTTTCATAGAACCTCTGGAATTACCCTGTGTTCGAATCTACCAACTATAATTGAGTGTGATATGTTGTTCCATTGGGAATTAGTAGATTGCAGACTACCGTTCGTGGTCACGGCTGCGTGCGCAAGAGTGTGGTGTTGTGAATATCCTACAAGGTTCGAGAGCTGTTGCATTGGCATCAGGGATCGAGCGGGAGAGATCATAGCTACGCACTAGTTATCTATCATCCACCATCACCGTCGACAAGAGCTTGCTGAGAAGATTGGGCCACCCCATATCACCTCCTCTTCGTCATCAACCACGCCATGAGGCTCCACATCATCAACACCCTCATGAGGCCCATGTGCCCCAACATCGTCAGCAACCGCGCCAAGAGCAAGAGCAAGCTCCACAACAACAACATCAAGAGCAAGCTCTTCACCAAGGTCACGAGAACCAAGTTCCACCACATCAACAACAAGATCATCAACAAGGTCACCAAGCTCGTCGCAATGACCGCAATGATGAAGAAACTTTCGGCAAGCTCAAGTTCACAATGTCCAAGTTCACTGGATCCAATGACCCCAAAAATACTTTTCATGGGCACTCAAAGTCGACAAGATCTTCCGCATGCACAATTATATCAACGAGAAGATGGTCGCAATGGCTTCGCTTGAGTTTGATGATTACGCCAACCTTTGGTGGGAACAAGTTCAAGTTGCTCGTGATGCAAGACGAGAGCCGCCAATCACAACTTGGCATAACATGAAAGCTCACATGAGATCCCGGTTTGTCCCCGCGCACTACACGCGTGACCTCTTCAACAACCTTCAATCGCTTCATCAGGGGACACAAACCATGGAAGAGTACTTCAAGGAAATGGAACTCAACTTGATTAGCGCCAACATCGATGAGCTTATGGAGCAAACTATGGCACACTTCCTTATTGGGTTGAACCATCCCATCAAGCACATCGTCGAGTTCCAAACATACAATGACATGGTTGAGCTTGTGCACATCGCAACAAAGGCTGAACGTCAAGTGCAAGAGGACATCAAGTACAAACAAGCCTAAGACGTATTTCACCTACAAGCAAGCTTCAACCGCTACGCCAACAACCTTCAATGGAAGCTCATCAAGTACCTCCAAAGCTTCATTCAAGCCCACACTCCCTCAAGGAAACTGCCCCCAAGTGGCAAACAAGCAAAGAATGATACACCTTTCAACGGTAAATGCTACAAGTGTGGAGGCAAAGGAGACAAGTCGGCCGAATGTGGAAACAAGAAGGTATTGTTCATCCATGACAATGACGACGAAGAGTACTTGAGTGAAGATGAATTTGATGCCCGTGTCAAGGAAGCAATGGCAAGGCAACGAGTGGAAGATGACCAAGAACTCCTAATGTGTGAACATGATGCAAGTCCATCGCTTGTCGTCACAAGGATCTTGACAACTCACGCACAAGAACATGAAGACCAATGCTCCAATATCTTCCAAACACGAGCCGGCATCAATGGAAAATCTATCAAGGTGATCATTGACGGAGGGAGTTGCCACAACCTTGCTAGCACCGAGTTGTGTGAGAAGCTCAACCTCACCCTCCAACCGCACAAGCACCCCTACCACGTGCAATGGCTAAGTGACCAAAGGTTCGTGAAGGTCAAGCATACTGTATCGGTCTCCTTCGCCATTGGTCCTTACAAAGACACGGTGGAGTGCGATGTGGTTCCTATGACAGTTTGCCACATGCTTCTTGGTCGACCATGGCAATTTGACAAGGCTGCTCTACATGATGGTCGCACCAATGTATACACCTTCAAATGGCTCAACAAAACATGTGTTTTCCAACCAATGACTCCTAGCCAAATAATTGCGGACAATGCAAAGGCTTTAGCGAGGGCGCAAAGCACAACACCTACTTGTGAGAGCGGTGAGAGAGAGAACCACCTCATAGTGAGTGAGAGCCACAAGCCAAACTCGAGTGGAAAAATAAGAGTGTTCTCATTGCCACCAAAAGTGAGATGAGAGAAGTGCGGAAGAACCCATCCACCTTGCACTACGTCCTTCTTTGCAAGGGCCTAGCGCAAGGAACTAACGAATTAACCAATGTTCCTCCAACTTTGATGATTGTCTTGCAGGAATTCAAGGATGTGTTTCCCGAAGAACTCCCACATGGACTACCTCCCCTTCGTGGAATTGAGCATCGCATTGAGCTCATCCCAGGTGCTCTACTTCCTAACCGCGCCGCCTACCACACGAACCCGGAGGAGACGAAGGAGATCGAACATCAAATCACCCAACTTGTCTCTAATGGTTTGATTCAAGTTAGCATTATTCCAAGTGCCGTACCCGTGATTCTTGTTCCAAAGACGGATGATACGTTACGGTTATGCATGGACTGCCATCCAATCAATGCCATCATCGTGCGTTATCAACATCCCATACCACGTCTCGATGACATGCTTGATGAGTTGTGTGGAGCCACTATTTTTTCGAAAATTGATCTTTGTAGTGGTTACCATCAAATACGCATGGCTGAAGGTGATGAGTGGAAAAATGCCTTCAAGGCCAAACTAGGTCTCTATGAATGGCTGGTTATGCCCTTTGGTTTATCGAATGCCCCATCCACCTTCATGCGCCTTATGAATCACATCTTGCGTTCTCTCATTGGGAAAAGTGTTGTTGTCTATTTCAATGATATTCTTGTTTATAGCAAATCACTTGAGGACCATATAACACATGTCAAGGAAGTTTTGCAAATCCTTCGACATGAAAAGATTTATGCTAATCTTACCAAGTGCACTTTTGCTAGAGACAAGTTGTTTTTTCTTGGATTTGTCATTTCTTCGAAGGGAATTGAAGTTAATGTTTCCAAGGTAAAGGACATACGAGATTGGCCCATCCCAACAAATGTGAGTGAACTCCGAAGTTTTCATGGGTTGGCCAGTTTCTATCGACGTTCTGTGAAAGACTTTTCGACCATTGCTTGTCCCCTCAATGAATTGACCAAAAAGAATGTCACCTTCGTGTGGGGCAAGGCACAACAAAAAGCTTTTGACGAACTTAAAAAGAGGCTCACCAAAGCGCCTCTTCTTGCGTTACCGGATTTCTCTAAAACTTTTGAGATAGAGTGTGATGCTAGTGGTATTAGCATTGGAGGAGTCCTTATGCAAAACGGTCGTCCTATAGCCTACCACAGCGAGAAACTTGATGGTGCTCGCCTTAACTATCCGATTTATCACAAAGAGCTTTTTGCCTTAGTTCCTTTCATTCATGTTTGGCAACACTACCTATGGCCCAAAGAATTTATCATACATTCCGACCATGAGTTGTTGAAATATCTCAAATGCCAAGCCAACTTGTGTAAGAGACACGATAAGTGGGTTGAGTTTATGGAGTCTTTTCCGTATATTGTCAAGTATAAGAAGGGCAAAGATAATGTAGTTGCGGACGCTTTGTCTCGCAAACACGCAAGCCTTATGAGACTTGAAATCAATGTGTTGGGTCTTGAGGAAATAAAATCTTTGTATGCTTCCGACCCGTTCTTTGAACCAATTTTCGCAAAGTGATCCAATGACAAAGGAGTTGATGATTTCTATGTGCATAAGGGCTTTCTATTTAAACAAAACAAGCTATGTATTCCAAAGTCGTCGCTTCAACCTTTTGCTTCTCCAAGAATCTCATGGTGGAGGCCTCATGGGTCACTTTGGCCGTGACAAGACATTGGACATGCTCTCCAATCACTACTTTTGGCCCTAGATGAAGCGTGACGTGGAGCGCTACGTTCAACGATGCACGGCATGTGTTCAAGCTAAGTCGCAAGCTAACCCTTATGGTCTTTATATGCCATTGCCTATTCCTCATACACCTTGGTCCAACATTAGCATGGATTTCATGTTAGGATTGCCTCAATCTAAGCATGGTGATGATTCTATATTTGTTGTCGTGGATCACTTTTCCAAAATGGCACACTTCATACCATGCCATAAGACCGACGATGCTTCACATGTTGCAAATCTGTTTTCAGGGAAATTGTCCATCTTCACTGTGTGCCAAGAACAATCGTCTCCGACCGCGACGTCAAATTCATGAGCTACTTATGGAAGACCCTCATGGCCAAGCACGGCGTCAAGCTCCTCTTTTCATCTGCGTTGCATCCCCAAACCGATGGCAAAACCAAAGTTGTCAACCGAAGCCTCGAAACTCTCGTACGTGTGTTGATCAAGAAGAACTTGAAGGATTGGGAGGAATGCATTCCCCACGCCGAGTGTGCCTACAATCGAGCCAAGCACTCAACAACCAAGATGAGTCCATTCATGATCGTCTATGGTTTCGAGCCCCTCACCGTGCTCGACATCCTTGTGTGGATACACTTGAGCAAAGACCGCTTTCCGAAGGAACGAGATTCCAAGCTCAAACCAGGAGTAGATGGCCCCTTCAAGGTCCTCAAGAGAATCAACAACAATGCCTACACCATCGACATTCCAGTTTCCAAGTACCTTGCAAGCAACACATTCAATGTCAAGGACCTCTCACCCTACCATGGAGATTCTCAAGATGATAACCATGAAGATTCGAGGATGACTCTTTCCCAAGGGAGGAGCTGACGCAGCCCATCCTACGGACGCTCCTACATCTAAACAAACATGTCCCCCAAGTGGACCCATGACTCGTGCTCCTACAAGCTAAGGTGAACTCGCTCCTCTCCTCATGCCAATTTGATACATCCTTGGATGGTGTGCTACTTCATGCAATTACTCTATGCATCATCAGGTACGAAGCTCCAACACATCACCAAGCACCCAAGGATGGAGAACAAGGAGCAGAGCGTGAAGCAGAAGTCGCTGGAGCTGCTCAGACCAGACTCTCCGGCCTGCCAAAGTCTCTGGCCTGAAGACCCCGAAGACTCTGGCCTATCCTCCGGTCTGACCCCCTGAACCAGGCTCTGGGACAATCTGTATGCCCCTCCGGAGGTTGGTCCAGAGAGTACACCGGAATCTCCGGCCTAGATCGGAGTCTCCGACCTGCAAACCGGAGTCTCCGGTCCGACCGACGCCTGGCATGTAAAAGGCCTTTGGGCCTTCGACCCATGTACCCCTTAGTCCGTCCAGAACTTGTCTTTTATTCCTAAAGTACCCCTGACTGTGTGGTTGGCCTACATATAGTCCCCCACCTCTATTGTAAACCCGAGGCATGGTATTGGAATTAGTGGAAACCCCTTGTGCATCTATCTAGTTCTTGCCTCATGCTCCTTGACCAAGGAGCACCAATATCACAGACCTCGTTGGAGTTTGCATCGTGCCTCCACGTTGTACAAGGCCTAGGCATCGGAGTCCCTTTGACTAGACCTCAAGATCTCACCGAGTCTCCCATCTCGCCGTGTCGGTTCGAGAGAGAGCCCTCCGCCCGACGCCGATCCTAGGGATTGCGTCGGACAGGTCACCGCTGGCGCGAGCTATTGGTGTGTATCGTGGTTTTGCGTGTGTGTGTGCATCGCGTTCTTAGTGCGTGTGTTCATCGTGTTCATCCTCCCCTCCTCTCCCCGCAATCCATCCTCGATTTGAAAGGGAATCGTGAAAGATCGAGCCACCCTAGAGGTTTGCCCTCAACACATCCGTTAATCAACAAGATATTGTAATGCAGTTAAAAAAACAAGATATTGTAATGAACGACATTACTAGGAACCTTTTATTTGTTTATAGACACACATGTATTAACGTTTCAGTTTAGACAATTATAGCCTGAGAATAAACATTTATCATAAACATTGAATAATATAATAACAACTTTATTATTTCCTCTTGGGCATATTCCATTCACGAGTGGCCTAGAAGAAAGAGCACATCCTGGTGGAGCTCTACATGCCCTTGGCTCAGCACGGGACCACCTGAATCGACGGTACAACATAGCTGTTGTGGAGGTGGCGCTCGGCACTCCTTGTAGAGGAAGAAAGAAGGAGGGGTCAAGATCCTGGCATGGAGGACGGGAAAAAGATAGAGGGAGGGATAGTTTGCCTTGATTCCCACTTTTCCTAGGAAAAAATGGGGAAGGGGCTCACGCAACTAGCACAGGGTGATGACGGCATGCTGTAACAGGTCGTGGGCCGCAAGGAGAGGAAGGAGTAGGGGAGGCTCCTGGGTGGACCTCGTGGTGTTCTGGGCTGATGTAGCTGGATGCGGGCGGGGCGAGGAACGGGTGTAACACCCTCGCCTGATAAGGCTGAGTTCCTGTGTATAGTGCTAACCCTGGATCGGTTCACTAGCACACACAGTACAAAATGATACCAAATATAACCGTGCATCATAAATATAATGAATATGATCCAGAATTTACATTACATTGTTCAAGTACACAGCGGAAAACAATAAGAAGGTAGATCTCCATCCTTCAAATGTTCCACATGCGAACAATTGCTGAGTGGATTCTCACGACCTATAATGATCACTCATAAACGATATACCTGCAACATGAAAGGTTGCAGCCATGAATGTATTGGCAAGTGTCTCTAGTATGTGGATATAAAATGGAACCTATCAATTACATGCATATTTGGCTAAGTGTAGTTCAGGCTGATTTGCGTAAAGCAAAAGTTTTACCCTAACATTTCCAAATTGTTTTAGTCTTTCTGAAAAAAGTCTGAACACATTGGCCAACACCAAGTGCTCCTACTTCCTTGCTCAACCATCAAATTTTATTAAGAAATTGGAATGTCGAGATCATCCATAAGCTTCAGGCCTTAGTTGCTCAATATTGTCCATAACCGGGGACACCACTAAGTACTTAGATTAATATCTTCTGCAGAAGTCGTACACTTTACCCAAATGGCACAATCTCATCTTGACGCCACCAGTGGTCGCTCGATTAGTACACAGCAATTCGTATACCGGCAAATTCGAGAACGTGACTAAGTCTTTCCATAGAGTTCCTCCCAATACACAATGCTAACACGTCTAACAGGCACCAATGTAAGGATATACCTCCAATACACAATTCTAGTTAACCTAAAGAGGTACCAATGCAAGGGTCTTCCGCTATGTATTTGACTAAGCCAGAGCCCAAATTAGCATGTGGTTGTACACGGAAGCCACTATACAAGAACCATGTCAAATCTCTATGATCCTAGGTGGTATTCTAGTGCACACACGAGAGAAGTAGCCAAAGATACGGTCCCCTTTGTTGCCACTTTATTCACAACTAAGTATCCATATTCCACCCAGGTGATTCATTAAGTACTTGTTTTATTATGATATTCCACCCCGAATTTATAGCAAGGATAAGCATACTACAACTACAATGTTTTCACTAATCAAGATACAAAAGGATATCCTAAATAGGACATAGCATAGAATATAGTCTAAAATATTCCTACACATGCATTTCTACTAAAAGCAACTACAATACATAGAAAAATAAGTAGGACATTTATGATAGTGCCAGTTGCCTTTGGTTGAAGTATTCATTCAAACAATGCTCACAATTGCAATCATGCACTCGTCACAATCACAATAGTTGCACTCATTGCAATCTAACGTTTATAACAAAACACCATAAACAAACCATACAACATTCCAATCACGCAGCAATGCAACATTACAAAAAAACAATGATGATCAAAATGCATGCATGATGATTTAATATGTCACAATGGTTGTGCTTCGTATTAAATTGTACAATGATGATTTAAAATGCATGCATGATGATTTATTAACTTAACTTAATTCAACTTCTAATGTATCTTTCGTATTAAATTGTACATTAAATACTAATGGATAGGTAATTGAATTTAGAGACAGTACCAATTGGAACCACCCAAAAAGCATTTACTGATCTTTTTCTATGATTTAATCACTATAGCAATTGGATTTATAGCTTTCTGCAAAATAATCTATTAAAACCGTTGCAAATAGTTTTGTTTACTATGAACCATATTTGTATTTTTAGGATCCATAAATATTTTACTTTGACTTATTTACTCCAAAAATTCCATTAAACTAATTAAATGAATACATTAAATATATACCGTAAAATTTAGATCTAATCTCAAATTATTGTTATTCACAATTTTCTAAATCCAACGATGTATAATTTTTAATTTTTGAACATGTATATAATTTACTATGGATTTACAAATTTTAACCATTTTCTGTCTCTTCAATCAATTTTTCAAAAAGTCAGAGACGTGGCGAGTTATTACTGCTCAATACCTCTTCACTTAAGTGGATCGGTGCGAATCGCTCTATCTGGATCAAACGACAGAGAACTTGCGGCTCAAACGACGGCTTGAGCTTGGCTCAGCTTAGTCTCCTGGCTTGTGCTAGGCTCGGCTTAACTGGATCTGGGCCATTCAGATTAGATCGGACGGGGGATGGTGATGATGGTGAGCCAGCGTCGGCTGGAAGACGGTGGCAACGACGATGGACGGCGGTGGCGGCTCAGGGAGGTGATAGTGGTTCTGGTGCTCACAGGCGATAGTGGACATGTCGACGAGAAGCGGGCGATAACGGCGATCAGGATGGTGGCCACAGCGTGGCACAGTGTTTCCCCAAGCGACGACAAGGGCCGACTGGAGCGGCGCGGCGACGTTCTCACTCTGGCGAGCGATTCACAGTGTTCTAGTTCTCTGTAGAGGAGGGGAAGGGTCAGGGCAAGTCGGAACATCAAGGGGAAGAGGACAGAGTTAAGAAAGGGAGGTGTGGCGGCCGGATTCATCAAGTTTGACCGCGATCTGCAAGGTCCCAGTTGGCGGCGGGGGAACTCCGGTGAGTTCGTGGGAAGCAGCTAGGGTTTTGGAATTCGTAAAAATACGAACCGAAGATAAGGGAGGGAATTATATGGAGGTTTGCATGGAAAAGGGGCAAGGATTTGAACGGATACACGCTGAGTTTTACGGAATTCGTTCGGCAGTTCGTCGGGGTCGTGACGAACACGGAGTCCATCGCGAGGAAGACGGAGGCGGGGTGGGGTCCACGTGTCACCGAGGCAGGGAGAGGGTCGCACGCGGGTTGGGCTGCAGGCAGCAGCTGGGCTACTAGATGGGTTGCTGGTATTGCTGCTGCAACGCGTTGTGCGTTAGCTTGGTCGCTGCTCGCTCTTACGCGCGCCGAAAGGAGAGAGGCGGGTGTGGGCTGGGCCAGTTTTGGCTAGCTCAGCCATCTGGTTATTTTTTTTTGTTCTTTTTCTTATTTCTGTTTTTAGTATTTCTTTTATAGTTTGAGTTTTAGGAATCCAAATATAGTCAAACAAGTTTTTAATTTTTCTAAAATCAAACTACACACATTAGACTAAATATAAGACTCTTTTGAGCAAAATAAAAAATACAAATTACACCATTTGCATATATTGCTTTATAGCAACTTTAGAGAATTTTAAAATAGGGTTTATGGTTTGATAATCTTCAGATTTATTTTTAGGACATCTCAAGTACAATATTCTTTTCCATCAAATATAAAAATTGTATTTCTCATCTAGGAACCTTCGTAAGTGATTCTGGGGATTTCAATTAGGGTTTTGACACAAGATTTTTGAATGAGGGTTTGCATGAGATGCCATGATGGAATAAAATGCAATTTTTTTTAAATCCCAAATTCTGAAATCTTGGAATGTAACAAACTACCACCCTTAAAAGGAATCTCGTCTCGAGATTCGGAAATGCTAGAAAGAAATAGGTTTGGAATACACCAGGGTGCTACCACCCTTAAAAGAAAACCGACTATGTTGCTTCTCTAGTATTCACTTGCAATCTATGAGCTGCTTGGAATATCAAAGTTGCTACCAAATCATCATCCTGTGATTTTTATTTGATTGCATGAGATGCATTGTATCGAAAGGCATGAACGTTGGAGAGGGGCTGACTAAAGCTTATTATCTTCATCATCTAGCTCTTCAACGACTTCTCCATCGAAGAGGTGGTCTAACATCTCAAAAATATTAAAGCAGAATATCAATTTCCAATTAACCAAAATTAGGGTTAACAAAATACTTTTCAATCTTAAACCTATATGAATGCATGTGTGTTTGTTAATGATGTATGAATGCAAGTGATGCCATGTTTGTTTGTTATTCTTGTTGAGAATTGGTTTAAGGATCAAAGCAAGATCATCTAGGTCAAATCCAAACCAAAGCAAATCAAAAGAAAATCAAATTATAAGGCATATGATTTAATGGTCATTTTTGCCAAAGTTAACTCCTAGCCCACTTTGGGCATATCTACTAAATGATTTCAAACAGAAACAATTCTATTTCTTTTCTCACCTTGCTAGACCAAGTGACAATGAACCCAAGTGAACTTTCAAAACATACAGAAACAAGTTCAAATTCTTTTAGAGGACATTTCAAAATTGAATCCATCATAGACATCAAGATAGCCATTTTTCAAAAACCACTCAAAGTTTCTCCACTGGAACAATCCTTGCAACCAGAGACACTCAAGCATATGACCCACACACCCACCAAAAAGAATTTGAAAATTCAAATGTTTAGTTCATGCGGCCATTTGATCGAGCACTTAGTAGGCACAATACAGATATACCAACTATACACTGTTTTGATCAATCTAGTGATCATCTTTGTACTCGACACAGCTCCACTACTAGCCCACGATCACCCCCAGTACCGAGTCGTGCAGCGGAGCCTCTCTCACTCGCCAATTGGACTAGTGCCAGCCATACCCGACCATGCCATGCCGGCCGAACATGGACATGACGCCACAAGCCTCGTCGCCCTCACCCACGACCACTAGGAGATAAGCGTGACCACACCGCACTCGCCAGTACATGCCTTAGCCAACGACAGCAAGTGGAGACGCCAGCACTGCCATGCCCATTTATCTCTCTGCCATGCCGACACGCATGCCAGAGCGCTGAGCCGTCTCGCGCAAGCACACTGCGCCTTGCTCTCCCCTTGCATAAATGCAATTGACGTGACACCAGCGACCTCCCAGACACGCTCGTTTGGCGCCGCGCGCCCCGTGAACACCGTACGTCATGACGAACACCCGTGGTACCCGAGTAGGGCATGGACGTCCCTGTTCGATTAAGACCGCGCCTCGCCATGGCACTATGCGTGATATGGGGTGGCCCGATCTTCTCAGTAAGCGGATGGCGGTGATGATGGTGGATGATAGATAACTAGCCTGTAGCTATGAACTCTCCCGCTCGATCCCTGATGCCAATGCAACAGCTCTCAAACCTTGTAGGATATTCACAACACCACGCTCTTACGCACGCAGCCGTGACCACGAACGGTATTATGCAATCTACTAATCCCCAATGGAACAACAGATCACACTCAATTATAGTTGGTAGATTCGAACACAGGGTAATTCTAGAGGTTCTATAAAAGAAACAACTCCAAAATATTTTAACGTGGTCTAAAACCTAACTAGGGGTCGTCCCAGGGCTTATAAGGGCAGCTGGGGTGGCCAGAAACCGAAACGAAACGCAAACGACTCAAACTGATACAAACCGACTCGGACCAGATTCGGTCGGCGGGCGGACACTCTGGTCGAAATCAGTCGGACAGTCCGGTTAGGCCGGACACTCCGGGTGGAGCGTGCCGGACAGTCCGGTCTGGCCGGAAACTTCAAAGTTTCCGGATGGTGTCCGGGCAGTGTCCGATTTGATATACTGATTGTCCACGCCAGTTCGCCTCTCGACTAGGCCGGACAGTCCGGGTGGATCCGGCCGGACACTCCGGTCGTGGCAGATCTTTTTGCCTCCGTCTTGATGATCTTCTCTTGCGCCTTCCTCCTGCTCCTCCCTCGTGCATCCTTGGGCAATCATCATGTTGGGCTTCTCTTGTAGCCCTTCTCCTCCTCGCGCCATGCTTGTTTCTCCAACGAACCTAATCATACATAAATGCATAGACTTAGGCAGTATAAAGTTCTCATCAATCAAAGTACCAGATTCGTTTAGGAGTAAATTTACCTGTTGATCTAGTAGCTTAGCACGAGCTCTTGTAATAGGTCCAATTCTAATCTCATTGGACTGATCCTTTCTTGCAACCGTTGTAGCATCTTCAGTAGTCATTGGGGTAGGTGTAATTGTAGGGAGGTCATCTCCCCCCTTGAAAAGGCGTCGACCTCGATGCTCCAAGGTCTTCTCCAGCATATGGTGACAAATCAGCAACGTTGAAGCTGTTGCTAACTCCACCAAACTCCTCAATAGGTATATCAACTGAGTAGGCGTTATCATTAATCTTGGCTAACACCTTGTAAGGACCAGCACCACGTGGCTTCAATTTGGACTTTCCAAGTAGTGGAAACCTATCCTTGCGTAGATGCACCCAAACCATATCTCCAGGCTCGAACAACACTTCTTTCCTTGCTTGATTCCTTGCAGCAGCAATGTTCTTGCCTTTCTTCTCAATAGCCTCTCGAGTCTTCTCATGTATTTTCTTCACATAATCAGCACATTTCGATGCCTCCATATCAATTCTCTCATGTAATGGTAGAGGCAACATATCAAGTGGTGTCAATGGCTTGAAACCATACACCACCTCAAAAGGACAAAGCTGAGTAGTTGAATGCACAACCCTGTTGTAAGCAAACTCAACATGTGGCAAACACTCTTCCCACTCCCGCAGATTCTTTTTAATCATGGTCCTTAGCAGCTGTGACAATGTTCGGTTCACCACCTCTGTTTGACCATCTGTTTGGGGATGACATGTAGTACTGAACAGCAGCTTCGTTCCTAGCTTCCCCCATAAGGTCTGCCAAAAGTAGCTCATGAACTTCACGTCACGGTCAGAAACAATCGTCTTTGGTACTCCATGTAATCTCACGATGTCCCTGAAAAACAGGTTAGCAACATGCGACGCATCGTTGCTTTTGTGGTAGGCAATAAAAGGAGCCATCTTAGAGAACCTAACCACTACCACAAATATAGAATCATGACCTCTCTGTGTTTTAGGTAGACCTAGCACAAAATCCATACTAATGTCTTCCCAAGGAGTAGTCCGTGCAGAGAGAGGTGTATACAAACCGTGAGGCTTCAGCTTAGATTTCGACTTGTGGCATGTAATACACCGGCTCACAAATCTGTACACATCACGCCTCATCTTGGGCCAATAGAAGTGATCAGCAAGCATGAGCAACGTCTTCTCACGCCCAAAGTGACCCATCAAACCACCAGCATGTGACTCCTGCACTAAGAACAAACGCAACGACGATTCTGGAATACATAGTTTGTTAGCTCGAAACAAATATCCATCATGTATATGATACTTATCCCATGCGTTTCTAAGAGCACACAAACGATATGGTTCAGCAAAATCATGGTCAGTTGCATAAAGTGCACAAATAGCTTCTAATCCAGGAATTTTAACATCAAGATTGATTAATAGCATGTTCTTCCTAGATAGAGGCATCAGCAACAACGTTCTCTTTTCCCTTCTTATAGTTAATGATGTAAGGAAAAGACTCAATGAACTCAACCCATTTAGCTAATCTTCTATGCAAGTTTGATTGAGCTTTCAAATATTTCAATGCTTCATGATCAGAATGTATGATGAATTCCTTTGGCCACAAATAATGTTGCCAAACTTCAAGTACGCTCACAAGTGCATACAATTCTTTATCATAGATTGAATAATTCAAATGAGCACCAGTCAATTTCTCAGAAAAATAAGCTATAGGGCGACCCTCTTGCATCAAAACGCCACCTATGCCTATACCAGTAGCATCACATTCAACTTCAAATTGCTTTGAAAAATCAGGTAATGCAAGTAATGGTGCAGAAGTAAGCAAACATTCTAATGTATCAAATGCAATGTCTTGGGCCGCGCCCCACACAAAAGGAACACCTTTCTTTGTCAAATCATTTAATGGTGCAGCAATGGTGCTAAAATCTTTCACAAAGCGCCTATAGAAACCAGCGAGACCGTGGAAACTACGCACTTGACTAACATTCATTGGAGTGGGCCAATTCTGAATAGATTCAATTTTAGATTGATCTACCTCTACTCCATGCTTAGAAACAACAAATCCTAGGAATATGACCTTATCTTTTGCAAATGTACACTTATCAAGATTAGCATACAGTTTATTATCACGTAACACTTGCAAAACTTGTCTAATACGAGTGCAATGTTCAGATTCGGTGTGGCTGTATATAAGTATATCATCAAAGTAAACAACCACAAAAAGACCAATAAACTCTCTCAAAACATGATTCATCAAACGCATGAAAGTACTAGGTGCATTAGTAAGACCAAACGGGATGACTAACCACTCATACAAACCGAATTTAGTTTTGAAAGTAGTTTTCCATTCATCCCCTTCTTTCATCCTAATTTGATGATAACCACTACGCAAGTCAATTTTAGAGAAAACAGCAGCACCACTCAATTCATCTAACATATCCTCTAAGTGTGGAATAGGATGACGATATCGAATAGTGATGTTATTAATCGCTCTACAATCAACACACATGCGCCAAGTACCATCTTTCTTAGGAACTAAAATAACAGGAACAGCACAAGGGCTAAGAGAGACACGGATGTACCCTTTATCCAGCAACGCTTGTACTTGCTTCTGAATTTCCTTAGTTTCTTCGGGATTAGTCCTGTAAGGTGCACAGTTAGGAAGTGTGGCGCCAGGAATCAGGTCCACTTGATTTTTCTATACCCGCAATCGAGGCAAACCTGCGGGTACGTCTTTTGGAAACACATCCCCAAAATCCTGCAAAACAGAAGAGACACCAAGAGAAATAGGGGTCATATCGTTAGAAACCAATACCTCGCCCTTGTACATGAGCACAAGTGGCATGGCTGTAGGATCCCCACGAAACTCTCTCATATCTTCCTTAGTGGCTAATATCAATAAACCAGGCACTCTCTCACTTTTCGTTATATCACTCAATTTAGGCTCAATTACATCAGGAACAGCTGTGACACAGTATCACCGAGTGGTAGTATCTTCCTTCAAGTTCACCTCTATCTTCTGGCGAGAATCATTCACAATTTCTTGTGGTGTCATCGGCTGCATAGTAATCTTCTTTCCTTTGAATTCCAAGTGATATGTATTGGCTCGGCCATTGTGTTGCACAAGGCGATCATAGAGCCAAGGCCGACCCAATAGTAGGTGACGAACAGTCATAGGAACCACATCAAAATCAATAGAATCTTTGTATGGTCCTATTTGAAAATTCACACGTACCATATGATTTACCTTCATCTCACCATTGTTGCTCAACCATTATATGTAGTATGGCTTGGGATGAGGTAAGTATGTCAAATTCAGTTTGGCACATAGTTCCTTACTTGCAAGATTTCTGCAGCTACCTCCATCAATAATTACCTTGCAAGCTTTGCTTGGTCCAACTAGAGCTTTTGTTTGGAACAAGTTGCAACGCTGGGATTCCTCAACCGGTTGCACACTAAGTACACGTGAAGATACGACAATCGTGGGTGCACGTTCAGCATATGCATCAGCACCAACCTCGCCGTCATCAATATCATCATCAGAAGCTTCATCTCCACTTTCTACTTCACCTTGTTCATTAACAAACATAACCTTACTGTTTGGACAATCTTTCTTGTAGTGACCTCTACCTCCACAAGTATGGCACACCACATCACGAGTACATGCAGTAGACATGTTGGAACCTGAGCTAGCAGCAGAAGCAACGGGTTTCCGAGTATTAGAACCAAACGAAGGTGTACTTGCTGGTTTGGCCGATGGTGTAAAGGGAGCAACAGCTGGTGACGTAGCTGTAGGAGGAGTAGGTCTGGCCGAAAATCTGCTGGAGGACGGAAAACGAGCACGTGACTTTGCCTCTTCTGCCAATTGGGATTCGGCCTCTCTAGAATGATGCAACAACTCATTCATGGTCTCATACTTGTGATGACGAACAATGCTCTTGATCGGTAACTTCAAATTGTTTAGGAATCGCTGCATGGTCATCTCAATGGACTCACGAATTCTAGCACGCTGCATAAGCATCTCCATCTCCATGTAGTACTCATCAACTGTCATGGTGCCTTGCTTTAGTTGCGTCAATTTATCAAAAACTGATCGCAAGTAGTTGGTTGGTACGAAACGAGCTTTCATGATTTGTTTCATCTCGCGCCAATCCCTCACAGGAAGTTCATTGTCCTCCCTCCTATGTTGCACAAAAGCATCCCACCAACGTAAAGCATAACCATCAAATTCCGATGCTGCAAGCTTGACCTTCTTATCTTCTGGATAGTCAAATAAGCGCCAGAGTTTCTCAATCTTCAACTCCCATGTGAGGTAGTCTTCAGGATCAATGGAACCATCAAACTTAGGAATTGGGAATTTTGGCTTGCCCAAACCGTCATCAGCAGCTTGGTTGGGCACACGTGGACCACGCCCAAGATGGGCAAATCCACGACCATGAGCAGGTGCATGGACAGGAGGAATAGCACGTCCCCTGCCAACATGTGGAGCAGCATCCACAGCGCTACCCTCATCGAAATCATCAAAGGCATCATCATGTTGAGGATCTTCCCTTCTATGTAAGGCGGCTATCAAACCCTCAATGGACTGCTGCAAAGCGGTGACATTGACATTGAGCGTAGCCACTTGCGTTTGGATAGTATCAACCGTCCCAACATGCTGATCCAATCTCATATTCATATCTTGGAGATTCTTGTCAATGGCATCTGTCGTGTTAGTAAACACACGTGTCAAGTGGGATTTCAAAGCCTCATATTCACGCCAATTGACGAGCTCCTCATCCTTCTTTTTCTGCAACACAACATCATCATCACTAGTAGACATGATTAGTAGGTTAGTGCAAAAATCAGAATTTGTATGGTGGAAACTCTCACAACTCACTCACAACTAATAAGAAAGGAGATCTTACCGTTCCAAAGTGAATAGAGATGCTCTACCAAACGAAATCAAAGACTAATGCACTTGATGTGATGAAGTGAATATCAAAGGTATAGAGAACGATCACAGGGCACACAGGTTATGTAAAGGTGGAGCTATAGGTATGGTATCCTATCTACACCGCAAACTAGTCCTAGTGCTGATCGTACAAATACCCAAGAAACACACATGGCGGAGATAAACGTGGCAAAGCAACTTATGAAAAGGAATATTACAATGCACAAGAGAGACGCTAGTAATAGCTCAAATAGAACAGGCACAAGATTGCTCAATCTACTAGTGCTATACACAACAAGGCCTCCAATATTGCACACTTCGATATCTCTTTTGTTAGGCTTGTATTTTTTTCTTTTTTTTCAACTATATTACTCAATGCAAACGAGTACAGCAACGTATAACAGAACTGGGCCGGATAGTCCGGTTGATATGCGCCGGAGACTCCGGTCGGGCCGGATAGTCCGGTGTGGTTCGGCCGGATAGTCCGGGTTTTGCCTGTCGAAAATTTCTGCACTTCAAAAACCTAATGAGCAGCCTGTCGGAGCAAAGCAACTAGTCTCGTGGGTAAGTTCCTAGGCACATATGCTGTAGATAGGCTGTGTCTATGGTATGCAAACAAAAGTACGCTATGTGGACTCGGAAAAAATGATAAAGACTTGCGGAAACGGTAACGGTGGGAACAGCGGAAAACAAGATCAAACCCTAAACCTAGACACAAACAGAAACTAGACTCCTATGAGGAAAACCTGCAGATCGGATCTACGAAAAGATACAATCAGCAAATAAAACTCGAAAACGATGCAATCTAGTCTATGTCAAATCTTTTTGTAAGGCTTTTTTTGTATAGGACGAAAAACACTCTCTAATCTATGGATGGATTTGTGGATGCTTACCGAGGCAACACTGGAAATCTAATACCAAGATGATATGGGGTGGCCCGATCTTCTCAGTAAGTGGATGGCGGTGATGATGGTGGATGATAGATAACTAGCCTGTAGCTATGAACTCTCCCGCTCGATCCCTGATGGCAATGCAACAACTCTCGAACCTTGTAGGATATTCACAACACCACGCTCTTGCGGACGCAGCCGTGACCACGAACGGTAGTATGCAATCTACTAATCCCCAATGGAACAACGATCACACTCAATTATAGTTGGTAGATTCGAACACAGGGTAACTCCAGAGGTTCTATGAAAGAAACAACTCCAAAATATTTTAACGTGGTCTAAAACCTAACTAGGGGTCGTCCCAGGGCTTACAAGGGCAGCTAGGGCGGCCAGAAACCGAAACAAAACGCAAACGACTCAAACTGATACAAACCGACTCGGACCAAATTCGGTCGGCAGGCGGACACTCCGGTCGAAATCGGCCGGACAGTCCGATCAGGCCGGACACTCCGGGTGGAGCGTGCCTGACAGTCCAGTCTGGCCGGAAACTTCAAAGTTTCCGGATGGTGTCCGGGCAGTGTCCGATTTGATATACTGATTGTCCATGCCAGTTCGCCTCTCGACCAGGCCGGACAGTTCGGGTGGATCCGGCCGGACACTCCGGTCGTGGCAGATCTTTTTGCCTCCGTCTTGATGATCTTCTCTTGCGCCTTCCTCCCGCTCCTCCCTCGCGCATCCTTGGGCGATCATCATGTTGGGCTTCTCTTGTAGCCCTTCTCCTCCTCGCGCCATGCTTGTTTCTCCAACGAACCTGATCATACATAAATGCATAGACTTAGGCAGTATAAAGTTCTCATCAATCAAAGTACCAGATTCGTTTAGGAGTAAATTCACCTGTTGATCTAGTAGCTTAGCACGAGCTCTTGTAATAGGTCCAATTCTAATCTCATTGGACTGATCATTTCTTGCAACAGTTGTAGCATCTTCAGTAGTCATTGGGGTAGGTGTAATTGTAGGGATGTCCTCATCAATGCGCATGATGACCGCCGAAGAGCACCGCGTCGACCTACACCTTCAGCCATGCCGATAGCCCCCTGTAGCGATGTCGCCGACGAGCCCGAGCCATGCCTCACCAGTCCCTCGCCGGGGTATAAATAGACCCCCCCTACCTCAAAACGCACACCACTCGTGTTATGGGTCTGCTTTTGGATTTACCCTTGGAGTGGCCCGATCTTCACGGATTTGAGGTGGAAGTGAGGGAAAACACGATGAACACGATGAACACAACTCTAATGCAAGGTAAAGATACAAACACACGCCAAATCACACCCAATTCAATTTGCTCCTGTTGGTTCAAACAACCAATCCAATAGAATCCTCGGCGAGAGACCTTGCGGTAGAATCACCAAAGGAGACATCAGCAAGCGGAAGGTAGAATCCAAATCAAGGATAGAGTAGCAACCAAGTAGAATCCCAAAGGGGAGAGACCAAGCACTAGTAGAATCCTTAATAGGGAGAGACCAAACACTTGAGGAGGGTCTTGAAACCTTGGAGAAGGGCACCGACTCCAAGGCCTTGTACAACTCATAGATTTACTAATAAGAGGGGGTTCCCATCTAGGGTTTGGCACATGCCTCAATTCATCATCATCTCTAGGGTTTCAGGGAGGGGGTGGGGGCATATATATAGGCCAGCCACGAGCTAGGGGTAAAACAGGCATAAGCAGGAAGTTTAGGGCGTTACATGGGCCAAGCCCAACTTAAGACGCGCAGGCCCACGATGCTCGGTCCGAAGACTCCGGTGTGGGTGTCCAGAGACTCCGGTGTAGGCCGAAGACTCTGGTCTGTCTCTGGTGTCGCCTCCAGAGGGGGTCGCTGACTGTCCCAGGCGTAGGTTCGGGGTTCGGTCCGGAGACCAGGCCAGAGACTCCGGTGTGGTAGACCGGAGACTCCGGTCTACTGGTCCGGAGACTCCGGTCCTGCTTCAGCAACTTCTTGTGTCTTCTCTTCCAGGCCTCTTGCTTGGGTGTCTTGGCTCTAGAGCCATCCTTGCTGCATCTCCTTGGCATCATGTTCATGGACCTAGTCACATCATGGGCATTTGTCTCAAGTAGGATTCCATTCGCACAATAACCAACGAAAGGCAAAGCGTGGAAGGAATTCACCTTTGGAGTGATGATTAGCGTGGCATGATGTGGACCAAAGGTGGTTTCCATATGTTGGGCTACATCATCTCTCCCCGCTTGAAAACGAGTCGACCTCGACGATGTTCGCTCATCATGTAAGGAAGGAGGTGTGTCCTTGGCCTTGATCTTGTACACGGTCGGATCGCCGGTGTCGAAGCCATTCTCAAACTTGTTGAAGAGCTTGTGGTACATCTTGCCATGATGTTGTGGTTGGAGGTCTTGTCGCCTTATCCTTGTAGTTGGTGGTGTATCTTGGGTACCTTGCAAAACCGACAACAAAGAGAGAGAATTGTATGAATGATTGTTAGTATGGGTCACACTCAAGTCTCTCTGCTCACATTTTGTGGCTTGCGTCGTGGCACTCATGATTTTTCCACTCATTTTTGGCTTGTGGCACTCACTCTCTTGATGGTGGTTCACTCTCTCACCACTCGTCTCACAAGGGTCTATCCCTTTTCTTTTGGTTGGTTCTTTGGCATTCCACAATCCTAACCTACCACAAACAAGCTTTTGAGAGTTAGTTCTTTCTTTAGTGTGAGTTTTCTTTGTAATTCCACTTTGCACGCTAATAGCTCTCACTTGTGGTTTCTAGTTTGGTGCAATCCCCAAGGTGAGGTACAAGGCTAACAACACCATATTCCACTTCCATATACAATACTTGTGTGTTTTGCATGATGGATAGGCACGGTGAGGCGATCCAACCACCTCCCCACGAAGAAGATCAAGGACCGTACATGACGTGCGCAAGTCACTTCATCGTTCGACAAGAGTTCCGTGAACGTTGCCAAGCCCTTGAGACGCGACAAGATGAACAATTTGGCGAGACGCAAGCTGTTGGGAATATGCCCTAGAGGCAATCATGTATGATGATATTCCTGTGTATTCATAAGGTTATGGTCCATGTATGAACTGCTGATATGTATCATCGAATATGTGATTTGATTGTGGAACTACATATTCATGTTGTTCATACTAATTTTCCTTGGTCATTGAGGTTGTGTGGACACACAACTTAGACCAATGTGAAAGTCGGCAGATGACTAGGTTCCACTTGTCATGGGCATGGAGATGCTATTCCGACTTACACGGATTCGGCTAAAGAGTTTAGCGAGTCGGATTGACCCATATTGAGATGCAACGAACAAGTCGTCATTTGCATGTCTCAATCGAAGTAATCCTTAGACCTGAGGTTATTGCACAATCTGAGTTGAGGATCTCTGACTTAGGTTATGTCAAACGCTGTTCAGTCATTGGGCAGTTATAAAGGCGGAGTTCGGGTCGACTGAGAATCAAGCTGCGTGATGTGAATAACCCAGACGGGATTTTGCCCCTCCATCTGGAGAGATATTCTCTGGGCCCTCTCGGAAGATATGATTCGGAAAGCATGGCCATGCGCGTCACGGTTAAGTGTTAACCGAGGCAGCCGACTAAGAGTTAGTCGGATGAATGACTTATCTCGGATCGAGAAAGAGAGTCGGACTATTTAAGGGATGACGATCATTCGCCTATAGTCCGATAAGGTATATCGTGAGGCAAAAGGGACTCAGACGAAAGTCGCATTGGAAGGTATGTCGTCATGACTTATTGGTACTTGGGAGTTGGCACGTTCTGCTAGGAGCCGCTACCAACTAATCCATCACGAGTGAGACTCGGAATCGTGTCCGGGTTACCATGAGCCTGTCGGGTCACACACTTAAGAGCGGGAGCAAGTTTGGGTTAGACCCAAACAGGAAACCTATTTGGGTTGGACCCAAATAGAGACATGGACTTAGTCAGCAAGTGATACTTGCAGTGGCTAATATAGGCCTTTTTAGTGAATGGGCCACAAGTGAGTGGAGCCCACTTTCACTCCTTATATAAGCTGGGGCGCAGGTGCTTAGAGCACAAGGTTAGGTCACTCCATGTGTTGGAAACCCTAGCCCCAGTCCGTCCTGTCGCCGACGTACCGGACCTAGCAGTCCATCGCCGGCGCTCCTCCTCGTACGTGTGGATACCGCGGAGGTGATGTACGTTCAGCGCTTCGACGATCATGAAGAGTACGGATCGTGGATTGTGGAACCGGAAATCGCGAGGACTGCACTGCATCAAGCGACGTGCTTCATCAATTCCACAACTACGCCTCTAGTGGTAATCCTCGTGGCCTTCTACCTGAGCTGGATCTTGGGATCACCGCGTAGGGAAAAAGTTTTGTTTATCTCTACGTGTCCCAACAGTGGTATCAAAGCGTTAGTTTCTGGTTTTAGGCTCGAGATCACCCATATGTGATATGCGGTTGGCGTTAGATTGGATCTAATTGCAGTTTTGGTGGTCGATCTATGAGATAGATCGGTTTTGAACAAAGTTGATTGGATCAACTGTACTCCGGGGAATGGATGATCTGGTTTCCGTGATCTAACTGCTAAGGTCGTGGAACGACATACCCCTACCAGTCGGTTTCCGCCATTGGGGTAGACTATGACACGTAAACCCGGATGCGGTGATCGAAGATCAAAGGGTTTGATCGAATCGGAGTCTGGATCGGATTTGGATAAAATAGTTTTATCCGATGATGAAATCCATGTCCGGAATGCAGATGGGATCTGTGTTTTTGGAAAAATCAACGGGCGCAGCCCGCACCCGCGAAGGGCGCTGCCCCTTCGATCCCCGCCCGCTATCCGGCTGGACCGCCGGCTTTGCCCTGTCGTAGTGCCTTAGATGTCGTTGCGAGTTTCACAACGCCGGTAGATATCGTATCTATGCATAACTTGTTTTTGCAGGATGATGTTGTGAATGGTATGGCTTATGTGCATGTGATGTGTGTAATCCATACGTGATCTGCGTATCACGGATTTTGTCAGCCGGCTGGAGCCTAGGTGTTGTCATCTTATTGTATAACGGCCTGCGTGTCGGATTCTCTGTGTAATTTGGATTACTAGCTAGTGTAGCTGTTTGGAGAATCCGGATAGCATGCAAGTCGGTGTACAAGTCGGCTACATGGTGTAAGATGGCACGTGACAAGAGTTGACACGAGTCGGATTACAGGCTTTATGGAGATGGAGATCACCATGAAGAGAGCCATACCATTTCACATTATAATTGCTTTATTTTGTGTTATTGTTATGTCTCTGTTTTACCTCTATTAGATAGTTGGTAGAATATAATCCCTCAAAGAAGGTCTAGTCAGTTTCCCCGCCAGCGCTGCACCATCACAAGTCGGACATTTTTGGTAGTGGGCTCATAAAATTGAGGTGCTATCAATTCTTTCCGACTAGGTGGGTTCGAGTCGGACTCTTACAGCGGAAGCACTTGGTAATCTAGACAGGTCTATCACAACGGTTGTGGGACTTGGGGAAAAGTCGGATGGGAGCCGGGGCATGTGATGCCACCCATCCAACAGGAGTCGTATGAGATACGATTGGCAAGGAGTTGTCTACCTAGATCACTTGACGGCTAGCGGTGATGCTAAAGCTCACTAGTCGACTTGCTTATTTAGGGTCCTGAATCACTAAGTAACCATCAGAGGGGTGTTGGTTCTAGTGGGAGCATAAATATTAAAGTGTTTAATATGCTTGCTCTTTATGGATACATGTCTTAAGTGTTTTGCATATTTTCTGTTGTAGATCAATGGCACCTAGCAGTCTTCCTCAGATTTCCGGTTTTGGTTTGAGAACCATCTTAGAGAAAGATAAGCTGAATGGAACTAATTTCACCAACTAGTATCGTAATCTGAGAATTGTTCTCAAACAAGAAAAAAGGGATCGTGTCCTAGACAACCCACTTCTAGCTGAGCCGGATGAGAATGCGATTGTCACAGTCACCAATGCTTATCGTCGGATTTGTGATGAATCCACGGAGATTAGCTGTCTTATGCTTGCTCACATGGAACCGGACTTGCAGCAGCAGTTCGAGAATGTTGAGGCCTACGATATGATCGAAAGCCTCAAAAGTATGTTCTAGGCTCAGGCAAAGACTGAGAGGTATCAAGTCTCTCAGGCTTTGTTGAGCTGCAAGCTTAAGGATGGCGATCCACTGAGTCCGCATGTGATCAAGATGGTTGGTTACGTGCAGTCTCTGGAAAGACTTGGCTACCCCATAAGCGAAGAGTTCGCTACAGACATAATTCTGAACTCTCTTCCTAGTGCGTATGGCCAGTTCATATCGAACTACCACATGCATGGTATGGATAAGAAGCTCACTAAATTACATGGGATGCTCAAGCAGGCTGAGGCGGATCTCAAGAAAGGTGCCAGTCAAGTGTTGATGGTACAAAACAAGGCTAAGTTCAAGAAGAGTTCTTGGACTAAGAAGAAGAAGGCAAAGTCAGGAGGTAAGGCGGAGGACCCAGTCCAAAGCGCTTCCTCAGGGACTAAGCCATCTCCTGCAGCCGGATCCACATGCTTCTACTGCAAGTCGGATGGCCACTGGAAGAGGAATTGCAGCAAGTATCTGGCGGATAAAACCAAGAGCGGAGGTGTGACTTCCGGCTCAGGTACGCTTGTTTGCAATGTTATAGACATTTATCTTGCTGATGCACCTGATAGTTCTTGGGTATATGATACCGGATCAGTCATTCACATCTGCAACTCGTTGCAGGGACTGGTAAGAACTAGGAGCGTTGCAAGAGGCGAGGTTGACATTAGAGTCGGAAATAAAGCGAGAGTCGCTGCGTTGGAAGTCAGCACAATGCAACTTCATTTACCTTATGGATTCTTAATGGAGCTAAATAATTGTTATTATGTTCCAGTGCTTAGTCAAAACATCATTTCTGCCTCATGTTTGATGAGACATGGCTATGAGTCGAATATTAAGAATAATGGTTGTTCTTTATATTTGAATGATATGTTTCATGGCTTTGCGCCCGTCCGGGACGGGTTATTTATTTTGAATCTTAAGGGTGAATCTGTCTATAACATTAATGTGAAAAGGTTGAAACCAAATGATGTGAATTTGACTTACTTTTGGCATTGTCGGCTTGGTCATATAAGGTGGAAACGCATGAAGAAGCTCCATGATGATGGACTCCTAACTTCGTTCGACTTGGAGTCGTTCGAGACATGCGAATCCTGCCTTCTCGGCAAGATGACCAAGACACCTTTTGCAAAGAGTTGTGAAAGGGCGTCCGACTTATTGGGACTAGTACATAGTGATGTATGTGGCCCAATGAGCACGACAGCTAGAGGTGGTTATGAGTACTTCATTACCTTCACTCATGATTTGACTAGATATATCCTGATGAAACATAAGTCGGAATCCTTTGAAAAGTTTAAGGAATTCTAGAATGAGGTACAAAATCAACTTGGCAAGAAAATAAAGTTTCTTCGGTCAGACCGAGGTGGTGAGTACATGAGCCATGAGTTTGATGACCATCTAAAGAGTTGTGGAATAGTTCCCCAGCTCACTCCTCCAGGAACGCCGCAGAGAAACGGTGTGTCGGAAAGGAGGAATCGGACCTTGTTGGACATGGTACGATCAATGATGAGTCGGACAGATCTGCCTTTATCATTTTGGGGTTATTGTCTAGAAACTGCAGCGTTCACACTAAACAGAGTACCATCAAAGTCGGTAGAGAAGACACCGCATGAGATGTGGACTGGCAAGAAGCCAAGTTTGTCTTTCCTTAAGATTTGGGGTTGTGAAGCTTTTGTCAAGCGACTTCAGTCGGACAAGCTTACAGCTAAGTCGGATAAGTGTATTTTCGTGGGATATCCGAGGGAAACCTTGGGTTACTACTTCTACAACCGAGAAGAGGGCAAAGTGTTTGTCGCTCGAAACGGTGTCTTCCTTGAGAAAGAGTTTCTCAGTCGGGGAGTCAGTGGGAGTACGGTGCATCTCGAAGAAATTTGAGAGATGCCGGCTAGCAGCGAGTCGGCAAATGCCTTAGAGGTTGAGCCGGACGTGGTACTTGAGCCGAAAACTGCACCGACACTGCGAAGATCGGCTAGATTGCGAAGTGTTCGTGATGTATTGCTGTTAGACAGTGATGAACCGACAACTTATTCAGATACTGAGTCATGGCTTGGAGCCATGAGATCCGAATTAAAGTCCATGGATGAAAATCAAGTTTGCAACTTGGTTGATCTGCCAGACGGTGCAAGACCCGTCGAGTGCAAATGGGTCTTTAAGAAGAAAACTGATATGGATGGAAATGTTTCTATCTATAAAGCACGGCTTGTCATGAAGGGGTTCCGACAAGTTCAAGGAGTTGACTACGATGAGACTTTCTCTCCAGTAGTGATGCTTAAATCAATTCGGATCATGTTAGCTATAGCAGCCTATTTCGACTATGAGATATGGCAGATGGATATCAAGACGGCTTTCCTTAATGGAAATTTAACCAAGGACGTGTATATGATACAGCCCAAGGGTTTTGTCGATCCGGCTAATGCTGATAAAGTATGCAAGCTTCGGAAATCCATTTATGGGTTGAAGCAAGCATCTCGGAGTTGGAACATTCGCTTTGATGAGGTAGTCAAATCGTTTGGCTTCATCAAGAGCAATCATGATTCTTGTTTATACAAGAAGTTTAGTGGGAGCAAAGTGAACTTTCTGATCTTATATGTGGATGACATATTACTGATTGGAAATGATGTCCAGATGTTGCAAGAGACCAAGGAATCATTGGAAAGGAGTTTTTCGATGAAAGACTTGGGTGAGGCGACTTACATACTAGGAATCCGGATCTATAGAGATAGATCAAGGCGGCTCATTGGATTGAGTCAGAGTACATATTTGGACAAAGTGTTGAAGAAGTTCAACATGGAATCGTCTAAGAAGGGGTTCTTACCGAAGTCCTATGGCGTAAAACATAGCAAGACTCAGTGTCCTTCGACAACTGATGAGCGAAGTCGGATGAGTGCGATTCCGTATGCTTCTGCAATCGGATCCATCATGTACGCTATGATTTGTTCTAGGCTGGATGTTTCCTATGCTCTAAGTGTTGTGAGCAGATACCAGGCTGACCCTGGAGAGATCCACTAGGCAGCGGCTAAAAATATCCTCAAGTACTTGGGAAGAACTAGGATATATTCCTGGTTTATGGGGGTGAGGATGAACTCAGTGTAAAGGGTTACACGGATGCGAGTTATCTCACTGACTCGGATGATTCTCGTTCGCAATCCGGATATGTGTTTGTGATAAACGGAGGGGCTGTGAGCTGGAAAAGTTCCAAGCAAGAAACGGTGTCTGCGTCTATGACAGAGGCTGAGTATATTGCTGCCTCGGAGGCGGCAAAGGAAGCCGTTTGGATGAGGAATTTCCTCATGGATCTTGGTGTGGTTCAGGGCTCGTCCAATCCGTTAGACGTGTATTCTGACAACAATGGTGCTATTGCACAAGCCAAGGAACCTAGACAACACCAGAAGAACAAACATATACTCATGCGGTACCACCTTATTCGCCAGTTCGTGGATCAGGGTGATATCAAGTTATGCAAGGTACACACGGATGCAAACATTGTGGATCCGTTGACAAAGCCACTTCCACAGCCGAAGCATGAGGCGCACCTGAGAGCAATGGGCATCACATGCCTGGACATGTGATGTCAGAAGATTGACTCTAGTGCAAGTGGGAGACTGTTGGGAATATGCCCTAGAGGCAATCATGTATGATGATATTCCTGTGTATTCATAAGGTTATGGTCCATGTATGAACTGCTGATATGTATCATCGAATATGTGATTTGATTGTGGAACTACATATTCATGTTGTTCATACTAATTGTCCTTGGTCATTGAGGTCGTGCTGGACACACAACTTAGACCAATGTGAAAGTCGTCAGATGACTAGGTTCCACTTGTCATGGGCATGGAGATGCTATTCCGACTTACACGGATTCGGCTAAAGAGTTTAGCGAGTCGGACTGACCCGTATTGAGATGCAACGAACAAGTCGCCATTTGCATGTCTCAATCAATGTAATCCTTAGACCTGAGGTTATTGCACAATCCGAGTTGAGGATCTCCGACTTAGGTTTTGTCAAACGCTGTTCCGTCATTGGGCAGTTATAAAGGCGGAGTTCGGGTCGACTGAGAATCAAGCTGCATGATGTGAATAACCAAGACGGGATTTTGCCCCTCCATCTAGAGAGATATTCTCTGGGCCCTCTCGAAAGATATGATTCGGAAAGCATGGCCATGCGCGTCACGGTTAAGTGTTAACCGAGGCAGCCGACTAAGAGTTAGTCGGATGAATCACTTATCTCGGATCGAGAAAGAGAGTCGGACTATTTAAGGGATGATGATCATTCGCCTATAGTCCGACAAGGTATATCGTGAGGCAAAAGGGACTCAGACGAAAGTCGCATTGGAAGGTATGTCGTCATGACTTATTGGTACTTGGGAGTTGGCACGTTCTTCTAGGAACCGCTACCAACTGATCGATCATGAGTGAGACTCGGAATCGTCTACGGGTTACCATGAGCCGGTCGGGTCACACACTTAAGAGCGGGAGCAAGTTTGGGTTAGACCCAAACAGGAAACCTATTTGGGTTGGACCCAAATAGAGACATGGACTTAGTCAGCAAGTGAGACTTGCAGTGGCTAATATAGGCCTTTTTAGTGAATGGGCCACAAGTGAGTGGAGCCCACTTTCACTCCCTATATAAGCTGGGGCGCAGGTGCTTAGAGCACAAGGTTAGGTCACTCCATGTGTTGGAAACCCTAGCCCCTGTCCGTCCTGTCGCCGCCGTACCAGACCTAGCAGTCCATCACCGGCGCTCCTCCTCATACGTGTGGATACCGGCGGAGGTGCTGTACGTTCAGCACTTCGACGATCGTGAAGAGTACGGATCATGGATCGTGGAACCAGAAATCGCGAGGACTCTACTGCATCAAGCAACGTGCTTCATCAATTCCGCAACTGCGCGTCTAGTGGTAATCCTCGTGGCCTTCTACCTGAGCTGGATCTTGGGATCACCGCGTAGGGAAAAAGTTTTGTTTATCTCTACGTGTCCCAACACAAGCCAAGTTCAAGAACATGGACAACCGCTTCGATGGCCTCGAATGACAAATGCACGCAATGCATCACAACTTCGGCCACCAAAATGAAGCGCTCCAACGCTCCGTCGCAGAAACAAATGACAATCTTTGACGCCTCATCGACGGTATGGCAAGACCACGTTCACGCGCATCAAGCTCTTCAAGTTCTTCACAGTCATGCACCTCTTCCACAAGATCTACATCCAAGTGCTACAAGACGCAATGATGCCCCCGTGGTTGAAGATGGAACCTCTTCGAACTATGTACCTTCCCCACGGCACGCCGCAACGTCAAGCTATGATGGTGACCTCTTGATATGGGGTGGCCCGATCTTCTCAGTAAGCACTTGTCGATGGTGAGGGTGGATGATAGATAACTAGCCTGTAGCTATGAACTCTCCCGCTCGATCCCTGATGCCAATGCAACAGCTCTTGAACCTTGTAGGATATTCACAACACCACGCTCTTGCGCACGCAGCCTTGACCACAAACGTAGTATGCAATCTACTAATTCCCAATGGAACAACAGATCACACTCAATTATAGTTGGTAGATTCGAACACAGGGTAATTCCAGAGGTTCTATGAAAGAAACAACTCCAAAATATTTTAACGTGGTCTAAAACCTAAACTACGACGCCCCCATCTATTTATGGTTCCAAGGGTGGCGGCCTAAGGGGAAACCGAGTGGGTCGCACCCCAACCTAGATAGAAACCGACCACAAAGTGGTTCGGCCACATGTTTCTACCGTGGTAGACTCTCAACCAGACTCTTTGTCGCGGCAGCCTGCCGTGGCAGAGTCGAACTTAGTTTTCCTGCCGCGGTAGCCTGCCGTGGTAGAGAACTGATGCTTTTCTCTGCTATGGCAGAGAACTTTCTCTCTTGGTTGATCTTCGTCTTGAACAGCCTCTTGCGCGTCCTCCCTCTCCTCCCTCGCGCATCCTTCATTGATCAACACTCCTTGTTCCATTAGCTCCTCGCTCCGTGCTTCACCTTCTTCTCCTAAGTACCTGATCATGCAATAATTCAAAGACTTAGGTAGTATAAAATTCTCATTAATTAAAACACCAGGTTCATTAAGAAACAAGTTCACCTGTTGTTCTAGTAGCTTGGCACGAGCTCTTGTGATTGGTCCAATCCTTATCTCACTGGATTGATCCTTCTTTGCAATTGGAACATCTTCATTAGCAATTGGGGTAGGTGTAATTATAGGGATGTCCTCATCACCTCTCTTCAAGGCCACGAGCAAGGCAAGAAGCACACCGTCATCACGCAAGGGCCCTAGTGATCCAACAAGCGCAACCGCAAGTCTACCACCATCGACCACGACACATACTTGACACAACAAGTGATGACTCCAATTTGGAGAATCAAGCTCGTCATTGACGTGAAGCTCTCCAAGATCCTCCTCCTCGTCATCAACGTTAAGAACGTCAACAACGACACCATGGTAATCACGAGGCGCCTCCTCCACATCAACAAAACTTGGAGCGTCAAGTGATACAAGTTGAGCGACGCCCACCACGTCAAGAGGCTCACGACCATGATCTTCACCGTGAGGCCCATGTACCTAACCAACGTCACCAACCGAGGAACGAGCCTCCTCTTCGTCATCAACCGCGTCAAGAGGCTCCACACCCTCACCACCATGAAGCCCAAGCGCCTCAACCACGTCAACATCCGCGCCAAGAGTAAGAGCAAGCTCCTCAACAACAATATAAAGAGCAAGCTCCGCAACAAGTACGCGAGAACCAAGTTCCACCTCCCCAACTACAAGATCATCAACAAGGTCACCAAGCTCGTCACAATGACTGCAATGATGAAGAAACTTTTGGCAAGCTCAAGTTCACAATGCCCAAGTTCACCGGATCCAATGACCCCGAAGAATACCTCTCGTGGGCACTCAAAGTCGACAAGATCTTCCGCATGCACAACTATAGCAACGAGAAGATGGTCGCCATGGCTTCGCTTGAGTTTGATGATTACGCCAACCTTTGGTGGGAACAAGTTCAAGTTGCTCATGATGCAAGACAAGAACCACCAATTACAACTTGGCATGACATGAAGGCTCACATGAGATCCCGGTTCGTCCCCGCACACTACACGCGTGACCTCTTCAACAACCTTCAAGCGCTTCGTCAAGGGACTGAGACCGTGGAAGAGTACTTAAAGGAAATGGAACTCAACTTGATTCGCGATAACATTGATGAGCGTATGGAGCAAACTATGGCACGTTTCCTTATTGGATTGAACCACCCCATCAAGCGCATCATCGAGTTCCAAACATACAACACCGTGGTTGAGCTTGTGCACATCGCAACAAAGGCTGAACGTCAAGTGCAAGAGGACATGAAGTACAACAAGCCTAAGACGTACTTCACCTACAAGCAAGCTTCAACCCCTACACCAACAACATTCAATGGTAGCTCTTCAAGTACCTCCAAGCCTTCCTTCAAGCCCACACTTCCTCAAGGAAAACTGCCCCCAAGTGGCAAACAAGCAAAGAGTGATACACCCTTCAACGGTGAATGCTACAAGTGTGGAGGTAAAGGACAAAAGTTGGCCAAATGTGGAAACAAGAAAGTGTTGTTCATCCATGACAATGGTGATGAAGAGTACGCTGATGCAGCCCGTCCTACGGACGCTTCTACATCTACACCAACACGTCCCCCAAGTGGACCCATGACTCGTGCCCGAGCCAAACTCCTCCAAGCTAAGGTGAACTCGCTCCTCTCTTCGTGCCAATTCGATACCTCCTTGGATGGCGTGCTACTTCATACCACTACTTTGTGCATCATCAGGTACGAGCCCCCGCCGCGTCGACCCACGAGCCCGGAAGCTGCACCAGGCCTGAAGCTGCCAGAGCCGGAGTGTCCGACCGAATCCAGCCGGAGTGTCCGGCCACCCCGGAGTGTCCGGCCCAACTCAGCCGGAGTGTCCGGCCTGCCCGAGCCCGGACTTGGCGTGGACAATCAGAAGGTCGGATCGGACACTGCCCGGATACTTCCCGGAGTGTCCGGCCACATCGGACTGTCCGGTCGATCTGACCCAGACTGTCCGGCCTCCCCGGACTGTCCGGCTCACTCGCCCCAGAGTGTCCGGCCCAAGTGATGGGCCTGCGAGCCAACAGCTGGGCCCTTGGCCCATGTACCCCTCCATTTCGCACCAAACCCTAGTTTTATGCCCAAACTACCCCTGAACTTGTGGTTGGCCTATAAATAGAGCCCCCACCCCCTCATGTATCCCTTAGGCATAGATGATAGACTAAAGAAAACCCCCCTTTGTGGAATCTCTAGTTTTGCCTCATCCCCTTCTACCAAAGGGGATCGACTATCGTCACCACCTCGTTGGAGTTTGCATCGCGCCTCCCTCGTTGTACAAGGCCTTGGCATCGGTGTCCCTTTGCCAAGACGTCAAGACCCTCTCCAAGGTGTTCTTCCCTCTCCGCTTGGGATTGACGGGAGCACGTTGACTGATCTTTCCTTGCGAGGATTCTATCGGACCGGTGGCCACCGGTGAGAGCAATCGGCCTTGCATCGTGTGTGTTTTGCGTGTGTTCATCGTGTTCTTCGTGAGGTGTGCGTCCGCTTCCGCTACCTTCTCCCTTTCCCCTCGCTTTCCCATCGATTTGACCACGAGATCCGTGAAGATCAGGCCACCCACGAGGTTTGCCCTCATCATCTGGTATCAGCAGCTTTTGGTTGCCACGGATTTCTCATCGATTTGGTCTTTTCCCCATAAATTCGAAATTTCCACCAAAAATAACCCCAATTCGTGTTTTGGACCGGTCTGTGATTTGAGTGCGTTTTGGTAGGTTTTGATCCGTGGATTACTTGCTAAACTTGTTGATCTACCTTCCCCTGCGTTTCCATAGCCTAATTCCTTGATTTCCCCCATCAATTTGAGGTTTTGGTTCGAGTTTTTCCGCCAAAACTCGTCCCGTTCGTGTTCTGGAACATCTGGATCGACCGGACCGGACTGTCCGGCCAAAACAGACCGGAGTATCTGCCCCGCCGGAGTTTCCGGCCTAAATTGACCGGAATCTCCGCCCCGGCCGGACAGTCCCGGACGCGCCCCGGACTGTCCGCCCCCCCTGCTGACAGAAAAATCTGCTTCACGGTTTTGAGCATAACTTTCGCATACGAACTCGGATTTTGGTGCTCTTTAGCTCGTTTTGAAGAGAAGAAAGAGCTCTACATCATAATATCCGTGGTTCATGCTATCTACTCCATCCAAATTCCGTGAGCAAGGCGGAATCCACCAATAAAGGGTAAAGATCGGCGACGAAAGGTATAAAAATTCCGCGACTTCTCCCCACTTGCATCCCTTTGTGAGCCACACTATCTTTGCGTTAAACAAACACCTATTGAGACTAGTTCCTCCTATGATTGCTTGGGCTATGCACATTTGATACTTGTAGAATTCCAAGCAAAAGTTGTGAGCGCGCTATCTCATATAGTTATCTTGTATAGTTTTTGGCACAAAGAAGAGGCAACTGAAAAATAAAAGAAAAAGAGAAAAAAACAGAAAAAAAAGAAACAGAAGAAAACGAGAGAAACAAACAAGTGCCTCATAGAATAGGAAGCGCAAGCTCGATGAACATCAAATAGGTGGTACTTATTGTGCATATCTTGTAGCCCACCAATTTAGTGCAATCGAACTAGCGTCTCTCCTTGAACTTGTGCAACACAAGCTTATAGTCTTCGCTAGGTAATCATTTAGTTCTTAGCTCACTTTCTCCGCCGCGCAAGTCCCATTTATCCCACCGTGTGTGTTTCCTTGTACATATTTCCTTCTTGTGGATTGACTTGTTTGCTTTGTGATCATCGTGGTTCTTTACTTGCCATTACAATATCTTGATTTCGGATTGTTCTTGGACACGCCACCTTCCATACCCATCCACCATAAGCTTTGTGTGTGTGTTTTTTAGTGGTTAGTTGGTTTTGGTGTTCCGTGTGCACTTCACTTTGCTTGGTTTTGATTGCTCTCAAGTGTTGCCACTTGCACGATACTATCTTCCAAGGTAAAGTAAGGTTTGAGGTTGCATTCCTAACCCCTACCACTTCCATATACACCACTTGGTCTTGTGAATCATGTCTAGGGACTCCGGAGCCGAGGATGATATCTATGAAGAATCCATGATGAGCCACCAAGACTACGACTCCACAAGTATAGAGGACATGATGGAGCACTACACCGACAATGGCTCCGCATGCTTTGAGGACCCGGAGCATTGCACCTATGATGACTCCACATGCATTGAAGACATGGAGAACGTCATCAACTATGGCTCCTCAAGCATGGAGGACTTGGAGCTCTACGTCGACAATGGCTCCTCATTCATGGAGTACATGGAGCACTACACCGACAATGGCTCCACATGCTTGGGCGATATGGAGTACTACATCAACAATGACTCCCCAAGCATGGATGACTTCGAGTGCTACAACGACGACGCCTCACCAAGCATGGAGGACATGGCGAGCTTCATCCACTTCAAGGGCTCTTCCATGAGCCATGAAGAATACCTCCACCGCTTGGAGATGGAGGACTACTACGCCAAGCTAGCGGAGACGCATCATCAAGAAACCATGACCTTCAAGGCCAAGCGTGCCACACCAAAGGGCACCACCTACTTCGATGATCCACCTCCAAGGCGTCAAGCGCCACCACCTACATGGCGTCATGCACCACCATCTCCAAGGCAACGAGTGCCATCACATCCAAGCCACCAAGCACCACCACCTCGAAGGCGTCATGTGCAACAACCTCCTAGGCATCAAGTGCCACCAACTACAAAAAGAGTGGCGCCCCAACATCACCTTCCAAAAGAGGCGCCACGAAGCAAGAATCTTCATCGACATACATCCTCTAGAGATCATCGCCAACATCAAGAGGATACAAGACGTCGTTCAAGGCATCTTCGCCATGAAGACGGAGAGTACATGTTGAGCACCATCCATAATGCTCAACGAAGCTCAAGAAGGCACCATCATGAAAAGAAGAGTGCCAAGGACAAGGAGCATCGCCGCGAGCGTCATGTGGATGACCAAGTGCGCCATCTACATCAACCTTTGGCACGGCACACCAATGACCTCCGTCGACACCATCATAAGGCACCTTCAACTACTCGTGCCACCACCAAAATGGCACCAAGAGCAAGCTCTCCTCCACGCCCTCAAGCTTCAACGCCAATACTTGACGTCCTAGATGACGCATGCAACCTCATGGATGAGGAGGACGAAGACCTCTACTTCGCCAAGTTGGACGAGTACGTCAAGAGGACTACACAAGCCAAGGTGCAAGATGGCGACGACAAGGTCAAGAATGGTGAGCATGGGACTTTCCCTTCACCAAAGGAGGCGCAAGGAGTTGAGAGAACAAAGCCTACCCCCATATGCTTGAGTGATGATGTGGTACCAATCCCATGTGAGTATGAGAGCCACTTAGCCAACTTGAGTGAAAACAAGAGTGAGATGAGTGACTCCACCATACGTGAGATTGAGTGCTTCCACTTGGAGGGCATGAGTGATACACCGAGTGAGTTGAGAGTGGTAGTTGATAGGTCATGTGAGACCACTTTCATTGCTAACAACTTACCCTCTACCTCTATTGTGTTTCCTCATGATGTGCTAGGTTCCATGGATCAAGAAGCGCCAAGCTTGGAGATGATGATGCCTCCGACCAAGAAGATGTACATGGTGGATGAAGATGATGTCATCCCCATACATGATGAAGAAGTCGCCCACATGGAGGCCAATGCTACCACAACACCCACTACATATGAGAGGTATGAACAAGGTAAAAATAAGGGTGTTGATGATGCCATGATCCCACTAGTGGACATGATGACTTGTGATGACTTGCATGCTATGGATGATATTTGTGATATCACATATGCTTCATTGATATTTCCATGTGATACTTTGCATTTTCATATTGTTGAGCATGTGAAATTATTTGATTGTGATGATGTTGCCATAGACATGCCATGCTATAAACGTAACGTTGATGATATCATTGCTTGCACTTTGTTGAACAATTGCTCTTTCCAATGTTTTGCTTGCAATGATGTTACCAATGGTACCCCTTGAACCATGCTTTGTCATGAATGTTTTACAATCTCTCCCGTTGCTTGCAATAAGATGAACAATTCCTCTTTCACTTGTTTTGTTTAGAACAATAATTCTCATATGCTTTCTATTGAGATGGCCCCCATAGCTTTCTCAAATTTTGGAGATTTTGATGATTGCCATGATAAGCATGTTCCCCACTTGCATACTCACCATGCATATTTTTCATACTTGATTGACACTAATGGTGATGTGCACAAGAAGAGATACGTCATGATGGATGATGTGTTTCTCTACCATGCACACACATTCTTCCTTTTGTGTTTGATGTGTGTAGGTACCTGCACAAGAATGTCAACCTCGGTTGAGCACGAGTTGACAAAAAGAGCTCTAGAGAGCATCCCCCAAGTGAGTTCAAGATCGAACCCAGCTCTGATACCTTTTGCATGCTTTGCATCTTTCATGTTGAAAAATTGCTCTTTCCTATGGTTTGCTTGCAAGCATGTTGATGGTATTCTTTCACCTTGTGACAATCATGTTTCATTGCTTTTGGATATGAATGCTTTGTGTGTTGCCACAAAAATGTTGAACAATTTCTCTTTCCGATGTTTTGTGTGCAACCATAATGCCATTTTGAGCATGTATTGTTATGAGAGCTTCCAAGTCTCTCGTATTGTTGTTGCAACAAACATAAGGACCACTTGCTCTTTCATATGGTTTGTTTGCAAACATGTTGTTTTTGCTACCGCTTGTGATACTCATACCCCCATGATTTTGGCTTTTGATGATATGTGTATGGCATCCAACATATTGAACAATTGTTCTTTCCAATGGTTGGTTGCACACATAATGATGTTGCTTTGGATATTCTTCCTCATGTGTTTTTGCCGAATTCTCCTAGCTTTGCATCAAAGATGTTGATCAATATTTTAGTCAATTGCTTTGAGTGCCACACTAAGATGTTATATGGAGTTTTTGAGTTCCCACATTTGGATGATGTTCAATTAACTTCCATGCACTTTGACCTTGCATACGCATTTCGTTTGCGATACTTGAGTTGTGCTAATAGTGTTGTGCACAAGAATGGACATGCCACCAATGACATGCTCCTCTATCAGACACAAACATATTTTGCTTGGTCTTTGTTGTGTGAAGGTACAATTGCTTACGCGTCAACCTCTATGGACAAAGAGTTGACAAGATGAATCGAAGAGAGTTACCTAGGACTACCCTTCAATGAGCTATCTCTACATTATAAGGTGACTTCCTTCTACTTGAGGACTCATGCTATAATCTTCATGAATTGGCTACTCTTTGAGTGTTGCTTCGCTTTTGTTGTGAGCTTTGTAGGCTTCATGGAAGGTGAAGGAACATTGAAGAGTTGCCACATCAAGCTTCTCAAGGACGACTATATGGTGAACCCCAGGATCAAGAAGGTCTCTCGACATCATCTTCTTAGGATGAGCATGAAGAGTCGAGGACGACTCTTTTTGAAGGGGGGAGCTGATGCGGCCTGTCCTACAAACGCTCCTACATCTACACCACCGAGTCCCCCAAGTAGACCGATGACCCGGGCCCGATCCAAGCTCCTTCAAGTTAAGGTGAATTCGCTCCTCTCATCATGTGACTTTGACATACACCTGGATGGCTTTCTACTTCATACCACTACATTGTGCATCATCAGGTATGAACCCCCGCTGTGTCGACCCACGAGCCCTGAAGCTGCACCTGTCCTGAAGCTACCTGCTCTGATACCAAGATGATATGGGGTGGCCCGATCTTCTCAGCAAGCTCTTGTCGATGGTGATGGTGGATGATAGATAACTAGTGCGTAGCTATGATCTCTCCCGCTCGATCCCTGATGCCAATGCAACAGCTCTCGAACCTTGTAGGATATTCACAACACCACACTCTTGCGCACGCAGCCGTGACCACGAGTTGTTTCTTTCATAGAACCTCTGGAATTACCCTGTGTTCGAATCTGCCAACTATAATTGAGTGTGATCTGTTGTTTCATTGGGAATTAGTAGATTGCATACTACCATTCGTGGTCACGGCTTGGAGTTGTTTCTTTCATAGAACCTCTGGAATTACCCTGTGTTCGAATCTGCCAACTATAATTGAGTGTGATCTGTTGTTCCATTGGGAATTAGTAGATTGCATACTACCTTTCGTGGTCACGGCTGCGTGCGCAAGAGTGTGGTGTTGTGAATATCCTACAAGGTTCGAGATCTGTTGCGCTGGCATCAGGGATCGAGCGGGAGAGATCATAGCTACGCACTAGTTATCTATCATCCACCATCATCATCGCCATCCTCTTACTGAGAAGATCGGGCCACCCCATATCAGGTCACTTTGGCCATGACAAGACATTGGACATGCTCTCCAATCACTACTTTTGGCCCAAGAGGAAGCCTGACGTGGAGCGCTACGTTCAACGATGCACGACATGTGTTCAAGCTAAGTCACAAGCTAACCCTTATGGTCTTTATATGCCATTGCCTATTCCTCATACCCCTTGGTCCGACATTAGCATGGATTTCGTGTTAGGATTGCCTAGATCTAAGCATGGTCATGATTCTATATTTGGTGTTGTGGATCGTTTTTCCAAAATGGCACACTTCGTACCGTGCCATAAGACCGACGATGCTTCACATGTTGCAAATCTGTTTTCAGGGAAATCGTCCATCTTCACGGTGCGCCAAGGACAATCGTCTCTAACCGCGACGTCAAATTCATGACCTACTTATGGAAGACCCTCACGGCCAAGCTCGGCGTCAAGCTACTCTTCTCATCCACATCGCATCCCCAAACTGATGGCCAAACCAAAGTTGTCAACCGCAGCCTCGGGACTCTCCTTCATGTGTTGATCAAGAAGAACTTGAAGGATTGGGAGGAATGCATCCCACACACCGAGTTCGCCTACAACCGTGCCAAGTACTCAACAACCAAGATGTGTCCATTCATGATCGTCTATGGTTTCGAGCCCCTCACCGCACTCAACATCCTACCACTACCTCTCCATGAGCGCACAAACATGGACATCGAGAAACACACACAAGCTGTGAAGAAAATTCATGAAGAAACAAGAGCTACTATTGAACAACAAGACCTTTGCCAAGCTTCAATGATGCAACCCAACATATGGAAACCACCTTTGGTCCACATCATGCCACGCTAATCATCACTCCAAAGGTGAACTCCTTTCATGCTTTGCCTTTCGTTGGTTATTGTGCGAATGGAATCCTACTTGAGACAAATGCCCATGATGTGACTAGGTCCATGAACATGATGCCAAAGATGGCTCTAGAGCCAAGCAAGGATGGCTCTGGAGCCAAGACACCCAAGCAAGAGGCCTGGAAGAGAAGATGCAAGAAGCTGCTGAAGCAGGACCGGAGTCTCCGGACCAGTAGACCGAAGTCTCCGGTCTAACACACCGGAGTCTCTGGCCTGGTCTCCGGACTGAGCCCCGAACCTGCGCCTGGGACAGTCTGCGACCCCCTCCGGAGGTGACACCGGAGACAGACCGGAGTCTCTGGCCTACACCGGAATCTCTGGACCGAGCATCGTGGGCCTGCGTGTCTTAAGCTGGGCTTGGCCCATGTAACGCCCTAAACTTCCTTCTTATGCCTGTTTTACTCCTAGCTCGTGGCTGGCCTATATATATGCCCCCACCCCCTCCTTGAAACCCTAGAGATGATGATGAATTGAGGCATGTGCCAAACCCTAGATGGGAACCCCCTCTCATTAGTAAATCTATGAGTTGTACAAGGCCTTGGAGTCGGTGCCCTTCTCCAAGTTGTCAAGACCCTCCTCAAGTGTTTGGTCTCTCCATATCAAGGATTCTAGTAGTGCTTGGTCTCTCCCATTTGGGATTCTACTTGGTTGCTACTCTCTCCTTGATTTGGATTCTACCTTCCGGTGTCGATCTCTCCTTTGGTGATTCTACCGCAAGGTCTCTCACCGAGGATTCTATTGGATCGGTTGTTCGAACCAACAGGAGAAAATCGAATTGGGTGTGATTTGGCGTGTGTTTGTATCTTTACCTTGCATTAGAATTGTGTTCATCGTGTTTTCCCTCACTTCCGCCTCAAATCTGTGAAGATTAGGCCACTCCAAGGGTAAATCCACAAGGAGACCCATAACAACCGGTATCAGCAGCTTTTGGTTGCCACGGATTTGACTTCGCCCTTCCATTTCCACCATAAACTGAAAAATACCAAAAATATAGCCCTAAATTGCTTTTGGATCGATCTCTCGTTTTGGTGAGTTGATTGTGGTTTTAGTCCAATTTGGTGAGTTGGTCTACGTGTGCCCTGCGTTTCCCAGCCCAATTTGGTCGAAATTTTCTGGATTTGGGGGTTCAAGGGCCGAATTTCCGCTCAAGAACACGAGCTGTTCGTCGTGTAGACTCCAGACCGGAGTCGCCGGACCGTCGACCGGAGTCTCCGGCCCAGACCGGAGTCTCCAGACCAAAAGACCGGAGTCTCCGGCCTACACCAGAGTGTCCGGACCAGCAACACCGAGTCTTTGGCCCTGACAAAATTTTTGACCCCTTTTCCTTTTCGACTGATTTCCTTTTGACGTTTGTGTTTTGTGTGCGTGTCTGTCAACTAACAAAAGCTTCCGCAACGCCTCGCACTCGACATCGACACCACGGAACTCGAACCATCCCTCCCCCAACGGTTGCAAGTGCGACATCACCACAAGGTATAACTTGCACCACCCGTGTTAACCCCTTCTTCCTTTGTGTGTTACCTAACCTATCGTGTTGAGGGCAAACCTCTAGGGTGGCCTGATCTTTCACGATTCCCTTTCAAATCGAGGGTTGAGTGCGGGGGAAGGAGGGAAGGATGAACACGACAAACACACGCACGAAGAACGTGATGAACACACACACGCAAAACCACGATAAACATTAATAGCTCACGCCAGCGGTGACCGGCCCGGCGCAATCCGTAGGATCGGCGTCGGGCGGAGGACTCTCTCTCGAACCGGCACGACGAGATGGGAGACTCGGTGAGATCTTGACGCCTAGGCAAAGGGACACCGATGCCTAGGCCTTGTACAACAAGGAGGCACAATGCAAACTCCAACAAGGTTTGGGGATATTGGTGCTCCTTAGTCAAGGAGCATGAGGCAAGAATTAGATAGATCCACAAAGGGGTTTCCACTAATTCCAATATCAAGCCTAGGGTTTACAATGGAGGTGGGGGTCTATATATAGGCCAACCACAAGTTCAGGCGTAATTCATGCATTAAAGTAGAGTTCTGGGCGAAGTAGAGGGGTACATGGGCCATAGGGCCTAGCTAGGCTCGCAGGCCCATCTTTAGGCCGGACAGTCCGGGTCGGAACGGTCGGATAGTCCGGGGTGACCGGACACTCCGGGTAGTGTCCGGCTAGAGTCCGATGTAGCACACAGAATGTCCGCGCCAGGTTCGGGCTTGGGCAGGCCGGACACTCCGGCTACGCCGGACACTCCAGCTGGATTCAAGCGAACACTCCAGCTTAGGCAGCTTCAGCTCAGGTGCAGCTTCAGGTCTCGTGGGTCGACGCGGCGGGGGTTCGTACCTGATGATTCACATAGTAGAGGTATGAAGCAGCACGCCATCCAAGGAGGTATCAAATTGGCACGAGGAGAGGAGTGATTTCACCTTAGCTTGTAGGAGTTTTGCTCGGGCACGAGTCATGGGTCCACTTGGGGGACTTGTTGGTGTAGATGTAGAAGCGTCCGTAGGACGGGCTGCATCAGCTCCCCCCCTTGGCAAAGAGTCATCCTCGACTCTTCATGGATATCATGTTGAACATCTCCATGGTAGGGTGAGAGATCCTTGACATTGAATGTATTGCTTGCAAGGTACTTGGAGGTCGGTATGTCGATGATGTAGGCGTTGTTGTTGATTCTTTTGAGGACCTTGAACGGACCATCTCCTCTTGGCTTGAGCTTGGAGTCACGTTCCTTGGGGAAGCGGTCCTTGCTTAGGTGCATCCACACAAGGTCACCTTCTTCAAATATCATCTCCTTCTTGTCCTTGTTTAACCTTGAAGCTTGGCGAAGGACTTGTTGTTCGATAGTAGCTCTTGTTTCTTCATGGAGCTTCTTCATAGCTTGTGCGCGCTTCTCGATGTCCATGTTCGTGCGCTCATGGAGAGGTAGTGGTAGGATGTCGAGCGCGGTGAGGGGCTCGAAACCATAGACGATCATGAATGGACTCACCTTGGTTGTTGAGTTCTTGGCTCGATTGTAGGCAAACTCGGCGTGTGGAATGCATTCCTCCCAATCCTTCAGGTTTTTCTTGATCAACACGCGAAGGAGAGTTCCGAGGCTTCTGTTTGGCCATCAGTTTCAGGATGTGATGCGGATGAGAAGAGGAGCTTGACGCCGAGCTTGGCCATGAGGGTCTTCCACAAGTAGCTCATGAATTTGATGTCGTGGTCGGAGACGATTGTCCTAGGCACACCGTGAAGACGGACGATTTCCCGAAAAAACAGATTTGCAACATGTGAAGCATCGTCGGTCTTATGGCACGGTATGAAGTGTGCCATTTTGGAAAAACGATCCACAACAACAAATATAGAATCATGACCATGCTTAGATCTAGGCAATCCTAACACGAAATCCATGCTAATGTCGGACCAAGGTGTATGAGGAATAGGCAATGGCATATAAAGACCATAGGGATTAGCTTGCGACTTAGCTTGAACACATGTCGTGCATCGTTGAACGTAGCGCTCCATGTCACGCTTCATCTTGGGCCAAAAGTAGTGATTGGAGAGCATGTCCAATGTCTTGTCGCGACCAAAGTGACCCATAAGGCCTCCACCATGAGATTCTTGGAGAAGCAAAAGTTGAAGCGACAACTTCGGGATGCATAGCTTGTTTTTTTAAATAGAAAGCCCTTATGCAAATAGAAATCATCAACTCCTTTGTCATTGGAGCACTTTGCGAAAATTGGTTCAAAGAACGGATCGGAAGCATACAAATTCCTCAAGACCCAACACGTTGATTTCAAGTCTCGTAAGAAGGCTTGTATGTTTGCGAGACAATGCGTCCGCAACTACATTATCTTTGCCCTTCTTATACTTGACAATGTACGGAAAAGACTCCATGAACTCAACCCACTTAGTGTGTCTCTTGCTCAAGTTGGCTTGGCCTTTGAGATATTTCAACGACTCGTGGTCGGAATGTATGATAAATTCCTTGGGCCAAAGGTAGTGTTGCCAAACTTGAAGGACACGAACTAAGGAAAAAAGCTCTTTGTCATAAATCGGATAGTTAAGGTGAACACCATCCAGTTTTTCGCTATGGTAGGCTATAGGACGTCCGTTTTTCATAAGGACTCCTACAATGCCAATACCACTAGCATCACACTATCTCAAAAGTTTTTGTGAAATCCGGTAAAGCAAGGAGAGGTGCTTCGGTGAGCCTCTTTTTAAGTTCATCAAAAGCTTTTTGTTGTGCTTTGCCCCACACGAGCCAATCTCGTATGTCCTTTACCTTGGAAACATCAACTTCAATTCCTTTCGAAGAGACGACAAATCCAAGAACAATCAACTTGTCTTTAGAAAAAGTGCACTTGGGAAGATTAGCATAAAGCTTTTCATGTCGAAGGATTTGCAAAACTTCCTTGACATGTGCCATATGGTCCTCAAGTGATTTGCTATAAACAAGAATATCATCGAAATAGACAACAACACTTTTTCCAATGAGGGAACGCAAGATGTGATTCATAAGGCGCATGAATGTGGATGGGGCATTTGATAAACCAAAGGGCATAACCAACCATTCATAGAGACCAAGTTTGGTCTTGAAGGTGGTTTTCAACTCATCACCTTCAGCCATGCGTATTTGATGGTAACCACTAAGAAGATCAATTTTTGAAAAAATAGTGGCTCCACACAACTCATCAAGCATGTCATCGAGACGTGGTATGAGATGTCGATAACGCACGGTGATAGCATTGATTGGACGGCAGTCCATGCATAACCGTAACGTATCATCTGTCTTTGGAACAAGAATCACAGGTACGGCACTTGGACTAGTGCTAACTTGGATCAAACGTTTGGAGACGAGTTGGTTGATTTGACGTTCGATCTCTTTCGTCTCCTCCGGGTTCGTGCGGTAAGCGGCGCGGTTGGGAAGTGGTGCACCCGGGATGAGGTCAATTCGATGTTCGATGCCGCGAAGAGGAGGTAGTCCATGTGTAAGCTCTTCGGGGAACACATCCTTGAATTCCTGCAAAACATTCATCAAAGATGGAGGAACATTGGTTAATTCATTAGTTCCTTGCGCTAGTCCCTTGCAAAGGAGGACATAGTGCAAGATGGATGGGTTGTTCCGAACATCTCTCATCTCACTTTTGGTGGCAAGGAGAACACTCTTAGTTTTTCCACTCGAATTTGGCTTGTGGCTCTCACTCACTATGAGGTGGTTCTCGCTCTCACCGCTCTTCTCACAAGTAGGTGTTGTGCTTTGCGCCCTCGCTAAAGCCTTTGCATTATCCGCAATTATTTGGCTAGGAGTCATCAGTTGCAAAACACATGTTTTGTTGAGCCATTTGAAGGTGTATATATTGGTGCGACCATCATGTTGAGCAGGCTTGTCAAATTTCCATGGTCGGCCAAGAAGCATGTGGCAAACTGTCATAGGAACCACATCACACTCCACCGTATCTTTGTAAGGACCAATGGCGAAGGAGACCGATACGGTATGCTTGATCTTCACGGACCCTTGGGCACTTAGCCATTGCACGTGGTAGGGGTGCTTGTGTGGATGGAGGGTAAGGTTGAGCTTCTCACACAACTCGGTGCTACTAAGGTTGTGACAACTCCCTTCGTCAATGATCACCTTGATAGATTTGCCGTTGATGGCGGCTCGTGTTTGGAAGATATTGGAGCATTGGTCTTCATGCTCTTGTGCTTGAGTGGTCAAGATCCTTGTGACGACAAGCGATGGACTTGCGTCATGCTCACACATGAGGAGTTCTTTATCATCTTCCACTCGTTGCCTTGCCATTGCTTCCTTGACACGGGCATCAAACTCATCTTCACTCAAGTACTCTTCATCACCATTGTCATGGATGAACAAGACTTTCTTGTTTCCACATTCGGCCGACTTGTGTCCTTTACCTCCACACTTGTAGCATTCACCGTAGAAAGGTGTATCACTCTTTGCTTGCTTGCCACTTGGGGGCAGTTTTCCTTGAGGAAGTGTGGGCTTGAAGGATGGCTTGGAGGTACTTGAGGAGCTACCATTGAAAGTTGTTGGTGTAGGGGTTGAAGCTTGCTTGTAGGTGAAGTACGTCTTAGGCTTGTTGTACTTGATGTCCTCTTGCACTTGACGTTCAACCTTTGTTGCGATGTGCACAAGCTCAACCATGGTGTTGTATGTTTGGAACTCGAAGATGCGCTTGATTGGGTGATTCAAGCTAATAAGGAAACGTGCCATTGTTTGCTCCATGCGCTCATCAATGTTGGCGCGAATCAAGTTGAGTTCCATTTCCTTGAAGTATTCTTCCACGGTCTTTGTCCCTTGACGAAGAGCTTGAAGGTTGTTGAAGAGGTCACGCGTGTAGTGCGCGGGGACAAACCGGGATCTCATGTGAGCCTTCATGTCATGCCAAGTTGTGATTGGCGGCTCTTGTCTTGCATCACGAGCAACTTGAACTTGTTCCCACCAAAGGTTGGCGTAATCATCAAACTCTAGCGAAGCCATGGCGACCATCTTCTCACTGCTATAGTTGTGCATGCGGAAGATCTTGTCGACTTTGAGTGCCCACGAGAGGTATTCTTTGGGGTCATTGGATCCGGTGAACTTGGGAATCGTGAACTTGAGCTTGCCAAAAGTTTCTTCATCGTTGCGGTCATTGCGACGAGCTTGGTGACCTTGTTGATGATCTTATAATTGGGGAGGTGGAACTTGGTTCTCGCATCCTTGTTGCAGAGCTTGCTCTTGATATTGTTGTTGACGTGGTTGAGGCGCTTGAGCCTCATGGTGGCGAGGGTGTGGAGCCTCTTGACGCGGTTGATGATGAAGAGGAGGCTCGTTCCTCGGTTGGTGATGTTGGTTAGGCACATGGGCCTCACGGCGAAGAACATGGTCATGAGCCTCTTGACGTGGTGGGCGTCGCTCAACTTTTATCACTTGCGCTCCAAGTTTTGTTGATGTGGAGGAGGCGCCTCGTGATGACCATGGTGTCGTTGTTGACGTTCATGACGTTGATTACGAGTAGGAGGATCTTGGAGAGCTTCACGTCGATGACGAGCTTGATTCTCCAAATTGGAGTCATCACTTGTTGTGTCAAGTATGTGTCGCGGTCGATGGTGGTAGACTTGCGGTTGCGGTTCCTCTTGTTGGATCACTAGTGCCCTTGCGTGATGACGGTGTGCTTCTTGCCTTCCTCGTGGCCTTGAAGGGAGGTCACCATCATAGCTTGACGTTGCGGCGTGCCGTGGGGAAGGTACATAGTTCGAAGAGGTTCCATCTTCAACCACGGGGGCATCATTGCGTCTTTGAGCACTTTGATGTAGATCTTGTGGAAGAGGTGCATGACGCTGCGAAGAACTTGAAGAGCTTGACGCGCGTGAACGTGGTCTTGCCATTCCGGCGATGAGGCGTCGAAGATTGTCATTTGTTTCGGCGACGGAGCGTTGGAGCGCTTCATTTTGGTGGCCGAAGTTGTGATGCATTGCTTGCATTTGCCTTTCGAGGCCGTCGAAGCGGTTGTCGATGTTCTTGAACTCGGCTTGTGTCTCGCCAAATTGTTCATCTTGTCGCGTCTCAAGTGCTTGGCAACGTTCATGGAACTCTTGCCGAATGATGAAGTGACTTGCGCGCGTCATGTACGGACCTTGATCTTCTTCTTGGGGAGGTGGTTGGCTCGTCTCACCGTGCCTATCCATCATGCAAAACACACGAGTATTGTATATGGAAGTGGAATATGGTGGTGTTAGCCTTGTACCTCACCTTGGAGATTGCACCAAACTAGAAACCACAAGTGAGAGCTATAAGCATGCAAAGTGGAATTGCAAAGAAAACTTACTCTAAACAAAGAACTAACTCTCAAAAGCTTGTTGATGGTAGGTTTGGTTTGTGGAAAGCCAAAGAACCAACCAAAATAAAAGGGATAGTCAAAAGTGGGTAAAATCCAATAAAACTCAAGTCAAAGTCGAAGGTCAACAACTCAAAAGGGTGACGGGAACCTACGACTATATACACACACGTGGAGAAAGTTGGGATTGACACGACTATTAAAATGAGCAAACAAAATGTCCTAACGAAGACTAAGCTCGTTGTCGTGCCAATGCAAGGAGAGACCGTGGCTCGTTTGCAAAGAGGAAAAGTGAGCAACAGATTTGTGCACTTGCCTTGGGCACTCTTTTTTCTCTCTTGCTTACAAGCTTTTAGACTCTCTTTGGCAATGTGAGACTATGTTTCTTTTTCTTTTTCTTTGTATCTTTTTCTGTTGTTTTTTTCTTTCCCTTGATGCTACCTAGTCACACTTGATATTGCTCTTGCACTCTCACTATCCAAGGATAAATGCACAATGCTCAAGCAAACACAAGATGAGCCACTCTCATGGGATAGGTACACACAAAGGAATATGGGGGTTCACAAGGTGACGCAAGTTATACCTTCTTTGATGATGAACTTGGCGTCGGTGGTGCGGGATGATGTTCGTGGTCCGTGGTGTCGATGAGCGTGGAAGTTGATGATGCGGAAGCTTGCTGGTAGTTGCTGACACGCACACGGAACACGAGCAAACAAAGGAGATTAGCCAATGCGAAAAATGAAGCAAAATAGTCAAAACAGGCGTTACAGCCGGACACTCCGGTCTGTCTTGGCCGGATACTCCGGTCTGGCTGGACACTCCGGTCGGGCCGGACACTCCGGTTGGTTCGAGCCGGACACTCCGGCGCAGGTTTCCTGCTCGTGTTCTTGAGCGGAAATCCTCGCCATCGGGCCTCAAATCCGCGAAAAACTGGCCAAATCGGGCTGGGGAAACGCAGGATAAAGCTGGACCAACTCCTTAGACAAGGTTTGGTCGGATCAAAACCACAAATAACACTCCAAATCAAGAGATCGATCCAAAGGCAAATATGGGCTGTTTTTTGTGGGGATTTTCGAATTTTTGGTGGATAGAAGAAAAGTTTGTGGGGGAAATCGTGAGCAACGAAGCTCTTGATACCAATATGTTGAGGGCAAACCTCTAGGGTGGGCCGATCTTTTACGATTCCCTTTCAAATCGAGGGTGGAGTGCGGGGGAAGGAGGGAAGGATGAACACGATGAACACACGCACGAAGAACGCGATGAACACACACACACACGCAAAACCATAATAAACACCAATAGCTCACGCCGGCGGTGATCGGTCCGGTGCAATCCCTAGGATCGACGTTGGGCGGAGGACTCTCTCTCGAACCGGCACGGCGAGATGGGAGACTCGGTGAGATCTTCAAGTCTAGGCAAAGGGACACCGATGCCTAGGCCTTGTACAACGCGGAGGCACGATGCAAACTCCAACGAGGTTTGGCGATATTGGTGCTCCTTAGTCAAGGAGCATGAGGCAAGAATTAGATAGATCCACAAAGGGGTTTCCACTAATTCCAATATCAAGCCTAGGGTTTACAATGGAGGTGGGGGTCTATATATAGGCCAACCACAAGTTCAGGGGTAATTCAGGCATTAAAGTAGAGTTCTGGGCGAAGTAGAGGGGTACATGGGACATAGGGCTCAGCTAGGCTCGTACGCCCATCTTCAGGCCGGACAGTCCGGGTCGGAACGGCCGGACAGTCCGGGGTGACCGGACACTCCGGCTGAGTCGCGCCGGACACTCCGGCTGGATTCGGGCGGACACTCCGGCTTAGGCATCTTCAGCTCAGGTGCAGCTTCAGGGCTTGTGGGTCGACGCGGCGGGGGTTCGTACCTGATGATGCACAGAGTAGAGGTATGAAGTAGCACGCCATCCAAGGAGGTATCAAATTGGCACGAGGAGAGGAGTGAGTTCACCTTAGCTTGTAGGAGTTTGGCTCGGGCACGAGTCATGGGTCCACTTGGGGGACTTGTTGGTGTAGATGTAGAAGCATCCGTAGGACGGGCTGCATCATACAGAGAGTAGCTCATCTTGTGTTTGCCGAAGCATTGTGCGCTTGCTCTTGCATAAGTCATAGTGTAGAGGCAATAGCAAAAACTTGACTCCATAGCATAGCAAAGAAAGAGGGACAAAAAAAGCTTATAATAAAAAGAAAAAGAGAAACATACCAATACAAAAGAGAGTCCAAAGCTTCTAAGCAAGAGTGCGAGAAAGAGCAAGGCAAGCGTACAAATCCGTTGCTTCTCCACCTTTTGGCAAACGGGCTATGGTCTCTCCTAGTGTTGGCACGACACCGAGCATTAGTCTTCGTTAGGACCATTTTTGTTCGTTGCTCATTTTCATAGTCGTGTTAGCCACATTAATCGCCACCGTGTGTGTATAGTCGTAGGTTCTCGTCACCCTCTTGACCTTTTCCTTTGACTTTGTTTTTGGCTGGATTTTACCCACTTTTGACAATAACCTTTCCGTTTGGTTGTTCCATTTGATATCCACCTTCCTACCTATCAACCATAGACCTTTGTGTGTGTGTCTTGTGTATTCGCTTTGCTCTCAACAAGAACAACCTTTCCAATTTTTGACTTGGTGAGGCAAGGTAGCACATACCATACCACCAATACCACCCTCGTTTCCCTTGTGGTTAAATAACATGTCTAGGTAAAGCGGAGAAAGTGGAGATGGCAACTTCAACAACCAAGATGGTTTTGCCACGCGCCACAACTTATGGGTGCAACGCCAAGAATTCAATGCCCAATTTGAGAGGCTTGAGAACCGGCTCGACAAAACTTTTCGAGAATTCGACTATCGTGACCGGCAACGCCAAGTGGAGCACAATGCTCAATTCCAAGCTCTTCACCAAGCTATTGCCAACCTCGGCAACCGGCATGGACACCATTCAAGCTCATCAAGTTCGTCTCGCGCGCGCTCCTCAAGTCATCATGGCGACTCCTCGCGCTCCCATTCTCATCATGGAGAACCCCACCACCACAATGGGGAACATCAAGCTCGTCATCGCCATGAACAAGTGGTTGAGCCACAACATCAACAACCGCACCACGCAAGACGTCATCGAGACCATGATCACCAAGCCCATCCACAACACCAAGAAGAACATGGTCATCCTCCACAACAAGCTATGGTACAAGCGCCACCACCACCCCAAGAGCAAGAACGCCATGGTGAACACAACCGCGTTGATAGGCGCCAACACCCGAACCATGACCATCGCCATCAACAACAAGTTCATCGAGCACCACAATGGGATACGAGTGATGACGATGAGGATGCACACCGCGCGCAACACAACAACCGCTACGCTCAACCCCACCATCGTCATCAACAACCAATGAATGCAAATGATCCCGAGCAAAGGCGTAGAAGAGACTTTGCGCATCAAGCTCCTCCTCAACCGCGTCCTCGAGAAAATCAAGCTCCTCCTCAACCGCGTCCTCGAGAAAATCAAGCTCCTCCTCCACCACCACGTGCACCAAGTGAAGCGAGCATAAGGCAAGATCGCCACAACTACCACAGTGAACATGAAGAGGGCAAGTTTGGGAAGCTCAAGTTCATTATGCCCAAGTTCAAGGGAGAAGAAGACGCTGATGCATACATTGATTGGGAGCTCAAAGTCGACAAGATCTTCCGAGTCCACAACTACTCCAAAGAGAAGAAAGTTGCAATGGCATCCCTTGAGTTTGAGGACTATGCAAATGTTTGGTGGGAAGACTTCCAAAAGAACCGTGAGAAGAATGAGGAACCTCCAATTGAAACTTGGACCGAGATGAAGGAAGTGATGTACACACGCTTCGTCCCCGAGCATTATCGCCAAGATCTCTTCGACAAGCTACAAAACTTGAAACAAGGCACCAAGTCAATTGAAGAGTTCTACAAGGAAATGGAGAAAACAATGATGCGAGCTGATGTGAGAGATCTCGAAGAGCAAACCATAGCAAGATTCCTCAACGGTTTGAGCCGCCCAATAAGGAAGATTGTTGACTTTCAACCGTACAAGAACCTCACCGAGCTCCTCCATCAAGCTACCAAAGCTGAAAGGCACTTGCAAAAGGAGAATGCATACGAGAGGCCCAAGCCATACTTTGCGTCCATCAATGCAAATGCTCCCGCAAAGCCAAATAACCAAGCAACGAGCTCATCCAAGCAAGCAAAAACCGTGATAGCACACTCCTCCAACACGACATTGGATAGTCAAGTCACTTGTTTCAAGTGGAGTGAAATGTCACAAGTCATATGAGTGCACCAACTCACGAGTGATGCTTACGGATGAGAATGGCGCAACCTACTCCGTAAGTGAAGAGGAATATGAAGCTCTCACTCAACGTGCTATTGCAAGGGCAGCCGCAATGGAAGAGGATGACACACTTGTATGCGAGCATGATCCGGGCCCCGCACTTGTCATAGCCCAAATCACGCCAACAAACTCCATCCCAAGAGAGGACCAACGCCTCAATATCTTCCAAACTCGTGCTGGAATTGATGGAAAGTCAATCAAAGTGATCATTGATGGAGGTAGTTGAGTACGGAGCTTTGTTAGAAACTCAAGCTGCAATGCATAGAGCACCCTAACCACTACCTTGTCCAATGGTTGGATGACAATGGAGCCCTCAAGATAACATCGAAGGTCCAAGTCTCTTTCAAGATTGGTCCATATGAAGACACCGTCGAGTGTGATGTCGTGCCAATGTCCATGTGCCACATGCTACTTGGAAGGCCATGGCAATACGATAAAGGAGCAATGCATCATGGTTCCACCAACCAATACTCCTTCAAGTGGAATGACAAGAAATTGGTGCTCCAACCCATGACGCCATGCCAAGTCATCGCATTCAACATGAGACCCGTCAACAACATAAAGCAAGCTAAAGACCCTTGTGAGACGAGTGGTGAGAGAGTGAACCACCATCAAGAGAGTGAGTGCCACAAGCCAAAAATGAGTGGAAAAATCATGAGTGCCACAACGCAAGCCACAAAATGTGAGCAGAGAGACTTGAGTGTGACCTATACTAACAATCATTCATACAATTCTCTCTCTTTGTTGTCGGTTTTGCAAGGTACCCAAGATAGACCACCAACTACAAGGATAAGGCTACAAGACCTCCAACCACAACATGATGGCAAGATGTACCACAAGCTCTTCAACAAGTTTGAGAATGGCTTCTACACCGGCGATCCGACCGTGTACAAGATCAAGGCCAAGGACACACCTCCTTACTTACATGATGAGAGAACATCGTCGAGGTCGACTCGTTTTCAAGCGGGGGGAGATGATGTAGCCCAACATATGGAAACCACCTTTGGTCCACATCATGCCATGCTAATCATCACTCCAAAGGTGAACTCCTTCCATGCTTTGCCTTTCGTTGGTTATTGTGCGAATGGAATCCTACTTGAGACAAAGCCCATGATGTGACTAGGTCCATGAACATGATGCCAAAGAGATGCAGCAAGGATGGCTCTAGAGCCAAGACACCCAAGCAAGAGGCCTGGAAGAGAAGACGCAAGAAGCTGCTGAAGTAGGACCGGAGTCTCCGGACCAGCAGACCGGAGTCTCCGTTCTAACACACCGAAGTCTCCGGCCTGGTCTCTGGACCGAGCCCCGAACCTGCGCCTGGGACAGTCTGCGACCCCCTCTAGAGGCGACACCGGAGACAGACCGGAGTCTCCGGCCTACACCGGAGTCTCCAGACCCCCACACCGGAGTCGTCGGACCGAGCATCATGGGCCTGCGTGTCTTAAGCTGGGCTTGGCCCATGTAATGCCCTAAACTTCCTACTTATGCATGTTTTACCCCTAGCTCATGGCTGGCCTATATATATGCCCCCACCCCCTCCTTGAAACCCTAGAGATCATGATGAATTGAGGCATGTGCCAAACCCTAGATGGGAACCCCCTCTCATTAGTAAATCTATGAGTTGTACAAGGCCTTGGAGTCGGTGCCCTTCTCCAAGTTGTCAAGACCCTCCTCAAGTGTTTGGTCTCTCCATATCAAGGATTCTAGTAGTGCTTGATCTCTCCCCTTTGGGATTCTACTTGGTTGCTACTCTCTCCGTGATTTGGATTCTACCTTCCGCTTGCCGATCTCTCCTTTGGTGATTCTACCGTAAGGTTTCTCGCCGAGGATTCTATTGGATTGGTTGTTTGAACCAACGGGAGCAAATTGAATTGGGTGTGATTTGGCATGTGTTTGTATCTTTACCTTGCCTTAGAGTTGTGTTCATCATGTTTTCCCTCACTTTCGCCTCAAATCCGTGATGATCGGGCCACTCCAAGGGTAAATCCACAAGGAGACCCATAACATTCAAGGTTAAACAAGGACAAGAAGGAGATGATCTTTGAAGAAGGTGACCTTGTGTGGATACACCTAAGCAAGGACCGCTTCCCCAAGGAACGTGACTCCGAGCTAAAGCCAAGAGGAGATGGTCCCTTCAAGGTCCTCAAAAGAATCAACAACAACGCCTACATCATCGACATACCGACCTCCAAGTACCTTGCAAGCAATACATTCAATCTCAAGGATCTCTCAACTTACCATGGATATGTTCAAGATGATATCCATGAAGAATCGAGGACGACTCTTTCCCAAGGGGGGAGCTGATGCAGCCCGACCTACGCACGCTTCTACATCTACACCAACAAGTCCCCCAAGTGGAACTATGACTCGTGCCCGAGCCAAACTCCTACAAGCTAAGGTGAACTCGCTCCTCTCCTCGTGCCAATTTGATACCTCCTTGGATGGTGTGCTACTTCAAGCAACTACCCTATGCATCATCAGGTACGAAGCTTCGACACATCACTAAGCACCCAAGGATGGAGAACAAGGAGCATAACGTGAAGCAAAAGCCACTAGAGCTGCTCAGACCAGGGTCTCCAGTCTGCGCACACCGGAGTCTCCAGCCTGCCAAAGTCTCCGGCCTGAAGACACCGGAGACCGGAGTCTCCGTTCTAACACACCGAAGTCTCCGGCCTGGTCTCTGGACCGAGCCCCGAACCTGCGCCTGGGACAGTCTGCGACCCCCTCTAGAGGCGACACCGGAGACAGACCGGAGTCTCCGGCCTACACCGGAGTCTCCAGACCCCCACACCGGAGTCGTCGGACCGAGCATCATGGGCCTGCGTGTCTTAAGCTGGGCTTGGCCCATGTAATGCCCTAAACTTCCTACTTATGCATGTTTTACCCCTAGCTCATGGCTGGCCTATATATATGCCCCCACCCCCTCCTTGAAACCCTAGAGATCATGATGAATTGAGGCATGTGCCAAACCCTAGATGGGAACCCCCTCTCATTAGTAAATCTATGAGTTGTACAAGGCCTTGGAGTCGGTGCCCTTCTCCAAGTTGTCAAGACCCTCCTCAAGTGTTTGGTCTCTCCATATCAAGGATTCTAGTAGTGCTTGATCTCTCCCCTTTGGGATTCTACTTGGTTGCTACTCTCTCCGTGATTTGGATTCTACCTTCCGCTTGCCGATCTCTCCTTTGGTGATTCTACCGTAAGGTTTCTCGCCGAGGATTCTATTGGATTGGTTGTTTGAACCAACGGGAGCAAATTGAATTGGGTGTGATTTGGCATGTGTTTGTATCTTTACCTTGCCTTAGAGTTGTGTTCATCATGTTTTCCCTCACTTTCGCCTCAAATCCGTGATGATCGGGCCACTCCAAGGGTAAATCCACAAGGAGACCCATAACATTCAAGGTTAAACAAGGACAAGAAGGAGATGATCTTTGAAGAAGGTGACCTTGTGTGGATACACCTAAGCAAGGACCGCTTCCCCAAGGAACGTGACTCCGAGCTAAAGCCAAGAGGAGATGGTCCCTTCAAGGTCCTCAAAAGAATCAACAACAACGCCTACATCATGGACATACCGACCTCCAAGTACCTTGCAAGCAATACATTCAATCTCAAGGATCTCTCAACTTACCATGGATATGTTCAAGATGATATCCATGAAGAATCGAGGACGACTCTTTCCCAAGGGGGGAGCTGATGCAGCCCGACCTACGCACGCTTCTACATCTACACCAACAAGTCCCCCAAGTGGAACTATGACTCGTGCCCGAGCCAAACTCCTACAAGCTAAGGTGAACTCGCTCCTCTCCTCGTGCCAATTTGATACCTCCTTGGATGGTGTGCTACTTCAAGCAACTACCCTATGCATCATCAGGTACGAAGCTTCGACACATCACTAAGCACCCAAGGATGGAGAACAAGGAGCATAACGTGAAGCAAAAGCCACTAGAGCTGCTCAGACCAGGGTCTCCAGTCTGCGCACACCGGAGTCTCCAGCCTGCCAAAGTCTCCGGCCTGAAGACACCGGAGACTCCGGCCCTCTCTCCGGTCTGACCCCCTGCACCAGGCCCTGGGACAATCTGAAGGCCCCTCCGGAGGCTGGTCCGGAGGCTACACCGGAATCTCCGGTCCGACTGTCGCCAGGCATGAAAAGGCCTTTGGGCCTTCGGCCCATGTACCCCTTAGTCCGTCCAGAACTTGTCTTTTAATCCTAAAGTACCCCTGTTTAAGTGGCTGGCCTATATATAGACCCCCACCTCCATTGTAAACCCTAGGCATGATATTGGAATTAGTGGAAACCCCTTGTGGATCTATCTAATTCTTGCCTCATGCTCCTTGACTAAGGAGCACCAATATCCCCAAACCTCGTTGGAGTTTGCATCGTGCCTCCGCGTTGTACAAGGCCTAGGCATCGGTGTCCCTTTGCCTAGACGTCAAGATCTCACCGAGTCTCCCATCTTGTTGTGCCGGTTCGAGAGAGAGTCCTCCGCCCGACGTCGATCCTAGGGATTGCGCTAGACCGGTCACAGCCGGCGTGAGCTATTGGTGTTTATCGTGGTTTTGCATGTGTGTTCATCGCGTTCTTCGTGCATGTGTTTGTCGTGTTCTTCCTTCCCTCCTTCCCCCGCACTCCACCCTCGATTTGAAAGGGAATCGTGAAAGATCGGGCCACCCTAGAGGTTTGCCCTCAACAGACTACCACAGATTCGATGAGGCCCCCGAAGTCGAAGTCCAAGTCGACGAAGCGGATTGCTCCCTAGTAGATAATCTGTAATAGTTGTAGTTTGAAACTATGCTTTTGTGAGAGTATCCCTATCGAGACTTTTTGCTGTGCTTGAATGCATTCGTGCCTTTTATCAATGTATCCTTGGTCCCTCATTTGCTCTTGCTTGATTTGTGATAGGGTATGTCGAGTGGTCCTTCGAGTGGTCCTCGTGATCCTCCGTCCACCGATGAGACCTTGGTGCAGCCGCGCTCGAAAGTGGAGGAGCTGTCATTGCTTTCACGATTGCATGATCGCATTAAGCAGTTGGGACGTGAGTTGCCCATCCTCTGCGGTAGTGCAGATGTTTGGAAGTCGAAGTCGGAGAAGGCCATTGCCTGTGAGAAGTATCTCTTGGAGGAGGTGGCGCAGCTGAATGAGCAGTTCAAATGTTAGCTTTCTGCCCTCTCATCTTTTCTTTTAGTCTGTCGCGGTGATGCTTGTCTTCACACTTTTCCATTTTGGTTGGTGTAGTTGTCAGTGCTCGTCATCCGCAGGATGAGAAGGATTGTATTGCTACTCGGATGAATGGCTTGACCTAGGAGCAACTGCAGGCGAGTGGGTACTTTTGGGTTGACCATGATCGTGCGGTTGCCTTGGCGACCCTGCAGGATCGTGCTTCTCGAGTGCTTCAATGCTTGAAGAAGGCACAGTCATGCCTTAGGCATATTTATCAAACAATTTCCCGTTGGACATCGTCCATTCAAGCCTGTTGGTCCTCCTAGCGAAGTTTCAAGATTTGAGTGCGGTTCGCGAGTGCGTACGGCAGCAGTTGATAGCTGGTGCTAAAGCTGCATTGTCGCTGGTGCGACTGCATAGGTCGGACGTGGATGTTGCGTCTATTGCTGCTGGGCCACCACCTCCGCCGGAAGGAATGACTTGGAACATGGTTCCGCATTATCAGGCGGTTGACCGGCCAGCAGAGGACATCGTCGATTTCTTCGAGGAGCAGACGAACGTTCTTCTGTTGCAGTAGTAGCGTGGTTTGTATCCTGCACATGAATGTATAAGTGTTGTAAAGTTCATACGATTGTATTGGGTGTATTGAGCACCCGTTGATATGTGAAGAGCTTGTTAGCTTATATATTTTTCGAGTGCGCTACACTCTGCGGTTCCTTTTCGTTAGCCTGACGTGTGTTTATCTCAGCACCTTGCCAACCTGTCAGGTGCACTGCAGCTGGGTTGATGTTTATCAAAGGTTCGATTAGTGCGTCAGCTACTAAGGACACCACAATTGGTTCGTACAACGAAAGTGTAAAAGGGTGGCGCAGCCCCCGAGTGATAAAATTGCAGGAAAAAATAAGAATAACACAGAGCTTTGGGGCACTTAGCTTTATTTATTCATAGGATAGTGCGTGGTACAATGTGTGGCTAAGTAGCCTGGCTGAATAGCCTTATTTGTAAATGTAAAAACGACTAAGGGTAGAAGCGACGTAGCTGCACAGCGTTCCAGGGGTTGGAGTATGCGACTCCTATTTCGAAATCTTTAAGCCGATAGGCGCCACCTGGGATTACTTATGTAATCACGTAAGGTCCCTCCCAAGGGGACTCGAGCTTGAGATGCCCTTGTTGCTTCAGTCGCAGGACCAGGTCTCCTTCGACGAAGGATCTGGGGCGTAGCCTTGTACTATGGTAGTTGCGGAGATTTTGCTGGTAGATCGTTGATCTCTCCACTGCGATTTCTCGTGCCTCGTCGAGGAGGTCGACGGAGTCTTAGAGTGCAAGAGTTAACTCCGTCTCGCTGTATGCAACCACCCGTGGGGCTTTGTAGCGTACCTCTGTGGGTAGTCCCGCTTCAGCCCCGTGCACCATGAAGAACGGGGTGTATCCCGTGGCGCTGTTTGGAGTTGTGCGCAGGCTCCAAAGTACAGATTGCAGCTCATCTGGCCAGCATCCAGCAGCTTGTTTGAGTGGTTGGAGGAGTCGTTTCTTGATTCCGCCGCAAAGGAGGCCGTTGGCCTTTTCGACTTGACCGTTGGTCTGCGGGTGAGCCACCAAGGCGTAGCTTATGTTGATTCCCAGGTTTTCGCAGAATTCCTGGAATTCCTTAGAGGTGAAGTTCGTCCCATTGTCCATGATGATGCTGTGTGGCACTCTGAAGCGGTAGACAATGGACTCAAAGAACTTGGCGGCGCTTGCCCCTGATTAGTTTGTCACTGGCATGGCCTCTATCCACTTGGTGAATTCGTCGACTGTGACTAAGAGGTAGATGTAGCCTCCTCGTGAGGACCTTGGGAGCTTGCCGACCATGTCGAGTCCCCATTGTGCGAAGGGCCAGGCCACTGGTATTGGCCTCAGCTCCGCGCCAGGTGCGTGAGGTTTGTCTGTGAATCGCTGGCAAGCATTGCAGCGCTGAATGATATCCTTGGCGTCGCGCATGGCCGTGGGCCAGTAGAATCCAGCTCGCAAAGCGTTAGCGACAAGGGCGCGACTGCCAGCATGATGCCCACATGTGCCTTCGTGTATGTCGAGGAGGACGGCCCGTCCGTCCCTGTTGGAGACGCATCATTGGAGTACTCCCGTAATGCTCTTTTTGTATAGTCGCTGTTGATAATGGCGAATGCCTTGGATCGTCGCGCGATGTGTCGCACGTCCATCGGGTCCTCTAGCAGCCGTTTGCTGAGCAGGTATGTGATGCACGGCTGTGTCCAAGATGGCTCAATCATCATGACGCTCATAGGTCCTTCGAGTCCTGTATCAAGCTCCAGGTCATCGAGTGTCATTGGCTCATTGGGTAGCATAGCCCCCGAGTCCGTTGACGCGCTTGCTTTCTTCTCTGGAGCCTTTGGCTTGTTGGAGCATTCACAGATGCGCTCGAGAAATACCCCAGGTGGTATGGGGGCGCAGGTGGAGCCAATGTTGGCGAGAGTGTCTGCCTCTTCGTTGCTTTCGCGGCCTATGTGTCGCAGCTCACAGCCATCGAAGTCTCCTTCGAGTGTGTCGTAGAGGTCGTGATAGGCGATCATGTTGTCGCTTAGTGCGTCGCACTCGTGCATCGTTTGATTGACCACCAGTTTGGAGTCGCCGTAGATGATGAGTCTTTTGGCGCAGCGGGCTATTCCCATCCGCATCCCATGGATCAGTGCTTCATACTTAGCTTCATTGTTGGAGGCAGTGAATTGCATTCGCAGAATGTATTTCATCTTGTCTCCCTGGGGCAACAGTATGACACCTGCACGGGCCCCGTCTTTTCGCTTGGATCGATCGAAGTGCATTGTCCAAAGATAGGACATATCTGGCTTGTCAGGGAGTTGGTTCTCCATCCAGTGCACAAGAAAGTCCGGTAGAACTTGTGATTTTATTGCGTCACGCTTCTCGTATGTGATGTCTCGTGGAGACAATTCGATTCCCTAGAGCGTGACTCGTCCGGTGGCATCAGGATTATTGAGTATGTGCTCGAGCGGGGCGTCGTTTACCACCACAATTGGGTGCTCCTGGAAGTAGTGGCGCAGTCGCCTGGCTGTTATGAAGACACCGTAGGCCAGCTTCTGGTAGTGCGGGTACCGCTGTTTTGTTGGCATGAGCACCTCGCTGAGGTAGTATATAGGGCGTTGCACCCTGTGGACTTTGTTTTCTTCGGCTCGCTCCACCACGAGCATAGTGCTGACCACCTGGTTGGTGGTGGAGATGTAGAGCAGTAGTGGCTCCTTTTCACGAGGTGTCACCAATACTAACGAGGTGGATAGTAGGCGTTTGAGGTCTTCGAATGCTTCTTGCGCTTCGTCTGTCCAATCAAACTTATCAGCTTTGCAGAGAAGTTGGTAGAAGGGTAGCGCCTTTTCGCCCATTCGACTGATGAATCGACTGAGCGCTGCGATTCGTCCAGCTAGCTGCTAGACACCTTTTATGTTCTTCGGCTTCTCCATGGCCAATATGGCCTTTATTTTCTTCGGGTTTACTTCGATCCCTCTCGCGTAGATGAGGTACCCAAGCAACTGCCCAGATGGTACGTGAAGGCGAATTTGTCCGGATTGAGCTTGATCCGGTATCGATCAAGGTTGGCGAAGGTCTCGCGGAGATCGTCAATTAACGAAGCTTCCTCTTTTGTTTTGATGACGATGTTGTCGACATAAACTTGGATGTTGCGACCAAGTTGATTCTTGAGGCAAGCCTGCATGCACCGCTGATAGGTAGATCCTGCGTTTTTAAGCCCGAAGGGCATGGTGTTGTAGTAGAAAATACCAAATGGCGTCGTGAACGCCGTCTTCTGTTGGGCCTCCTCCTTCATTCGAATCTGATTGTAGCCTTAGTAGGCATCGAGGAAGTAGAGGCGTTCACATCCCGCGGTAGAGTCGATGATTTGGTCGATTCGTGGCAGCGGGAAGTGATCCTTTGGGTAGTGCTTATTCAGGGAGGTGAAATCCACGCACATCCGCAGGATATCCGTGTCTTTTTTGGGCACCAACACTGTATTGGCGAGCCAAGTGCTTTCCTTGATCTCACATATGAAGTTTGCGTCGAGGAGTCTATTGATCTCCATTCCGACTGCATTTGCTCGTGGTTCAGACAGTTACCGAATTGTTTGCTTGATTGGCCTTGCGTCTGGATTCACGTTGAGTGAGTGCTCGGCGAATTCCTTGGGAACCCCTGGCATGTCCGCTGGACACCAGGCGAAGATATTCCAGTGCTCACGGAGGAATTCGATGAGCGCGAGTTCCTATGCGAAACTTAAGTTGTTGGCGATGAGGGCCGTCTTGGCCGGGTCCGTCGGGTGGACCGATGAGTCGAATAACAGATCGGGTGAGCTTGGCCTGCTTAGGGGAGGCATACGGTTGTTTGTCGACTCCTTCAATCTTGCGAGTTCCTCCTGCTTGCCGAAGGACTGGGAGATTCTGTTGAATTCCCTGTGGCAGCCATCGAACCTCTCGAAACTTCTGTTGACTGTGATGACGCCGTTTGGACCTGGCATTTTCATCTATAGGTAGGCGTAGTGCGGCACTGCCATGAACCTAGCAAACATGATGCGTCCGAGGATGCAGTGGTATTGTGAAGGCCAGTCGACGACTTCGAAGTCGATGCGTTAGCGCCGAAAGTTGTTCGGCGTGCCGAAGATGACATCGAGGTTGATTTTGCCTAGGGGATATATGCCCTTGCCTGGGACGATGCCGTGGAACATCGTGTCTGAGACCTCCAGACATGTCAGAGGGATCCTCATTGCACACAAGGTACTCGCGAACATGAGATTAATGCCGCTTCCGCCATCCATGAAGACGTGACTCATGTCGAAGCCTCCGATCTGCGCCTCGAGTACAAGGGGACAGTGGCCTAGATGAGGGACTTGGTGTGGATGGTCGCGCTTGTCGGAGGTGATGCAGGAGTCGCTTCCACTTGGAGAGTGATGGCCTTCTACACTCGATTTGAGGGGCGTCCCTTTTGGATTATCATGTTGCCTACGGCCCGTGGGTATGACTCGCCTCCATGGTGTTGGACTGGCGCAGCCGCGGGTGGTGGTGGTCCGGGCGGTGGTGGAGGAGCTCCATGTGCCACAACGCCTGGGGCGTTTCCATAGCCCATATTGACTGCGTCGTGATTCATCCGGGCCAGGCCCTCATGGAGTTTGAGGAACTCGTGAAAGTCCTTGAGGAGGTGGTTGGATTTCTTCTTGCCGTCGTGAATGTCGATGTAGAAGTGCATGTTGGATGGTCTGGACAGTTTTTCCTCGATAGATGTTGCGGGTGCCTCTTTGCGAGTGCGGCGCTGCCACACCTGCGTGGTTTTCCAGGAGTCGCGGTATCCGCCGCTGCGATAGCCGCTGTTGTGGTTGTCATCGTGTTTGTCGACGTATTCGGCTGCAACCATATTGACGTCGTCGCGGTCGTCATAGATGCGCATTCGACGCTTGCTTCAGCGGTCGCGTCTGCGTCCGAGGTCCTCGTCTTCGTTAGAGTGAGCGCGTTTTTTCACCGAATCTTCTCCATTTGCCCACCGATTCGCGATTTCCATCATGTGGTCAATTGTTTTGGGCTTCGAGCGGCCCAGCTCCTCTCTGAGTTCTATGCGGCGAACACCACCGTTGAATGCGTCGATCACGCGATCCTCCGAGATGTTTTCTGCGGAGTTCTTGATGATGGACCACCTCTGGATGTACGAGCGCAGCGACTCGCCAGATCTTTGTTGGCAACCTCTTAGTTCTTCGATTGATGCGGGCGTTTTGTAAGTGCCCTTGAAGTTGCGAACGAAGCTGTAGACCAGCTCTTCCCAGCTGCGAATGGATCCACGCGGGAGGTTGTTGAGCCATGCGCGAGCTGTGCCCTGCAGCTGCAGCTGCAGTCATTGCATGGCCATGCTTCGACTCCCGCCGTGGAGCCTGACGGAGGAGCTATGATCCTCTAGCCAGATCTTCGGGTCTTGTAGGCCGTCGAATTTTGGGTTTTCTGATGGGAGTTTAAACCCTTTAGGCACTTGCTTTTTCCTGATGGCTCTGCTGAAGCATCTGGCGCCGCAGAGCTCTACGTCTTCGTCTTCCGAGTCAGTCGAACGAGCACGTCTAGCGTGCATTTTGTCGACTTTACACTGCGTGATGTCATCACGCGCGTCGTAGTCGCGATCGTGCCGCCATGAGCGGCGACACCGAGATAGGTCGTGGCTATCGTCGCTGGACGAGGGCGAAGAATAGTGTTTGGCCAGAGGCTTGCCTTTCTTGGGCTCCGGTGTTGGCTCTTTGTCGAGGGCGGCTTCGATTAGCCCCAAGCCCGCGATCGTATATTGGTGCATGGCAGCTCGTGGATCTCCAGCTGGTGGCTTGTTGTTGAGGAGATACATGGTGGTCGCCGTTACCGCAGCTTGCGGCGTCTTCGGGAGCATGTTGCCACACGTGTCCACCGTCATGGAGCTAAAGTCGAGGACTTCCGCGGCTTCTACATGCTCTTGTTCGGTGAGGTGGGCCAGTTGAGATCTTCTCTTGTTGGCCACGTACTCATTAACTTTGGAGGAGGATCCTCCGTGGGAGGAGAGCCCAGCTCGCCGAAGGGTCGACTAAACTGACGCCTTTTTACGCGCTTTGAGTTGCGTGATTGCATGTAACTGGCATTTGTATTCCTCCTTCAGCAGCCAATGGTAGCCCATCAGCATGTCCTGCGAGGAGTCAAAGGGCAAAGGATTGCCTCGTAGGGCTTCTCGGCAACGGGCCCACTCGTTGTCGTTGAGACTGATCACTACGCGCTCTCTAGTGTTTTCGTTCACAATGGTTGGCGGTTCTCCTCCCGCTCCATTGTTGACGGGCGCGCCATTGCCACCATTGGTGGGGCCGCCGTTAGGTATGCCGCCATTAGGTATGCCGGCCATTGGGTGGACCGTCGTTGGGTATGCCACCGTTGGGTGGCCCGGTGCCAGATCCGGTGCCAGCGTTTTCGCGATTGGCGGTGGTGTCACCCGCGTTAATGACGGCGCACATAAAGTGGTTGGCGAAGCTGTTGCTCTTGCAACTTTCGGATTTGGAGCCGTAAGCTCCATCTTCTATGGCTAGGTCTACCAGATCAGATCCGCGATTGTTGTCGCTATCTGTGCCCCCAGCTGTTGCCGAGGTGTTGAGCTCGCTTAGGGTGCCGATTGGCGGAGGGAACCACGATGCTGGAGCAATCGATGGTGTCGTCGGCTGGTCAGGCATATGAAGCGTGCCTAACTGGCCCACTTGGAAGCGGAAGCTCCCGATCGCCAGGCTGATCCTATCGCCCACGGACTCGAAATCCAGGCGAGTGGCCGGCGTGTGGACGGTGAAGTTGAAAGCGCCGAAGAGCTGGCGAATCTCGGCTGTCACGGTGTTGTAGATCGCGGTTGATGGGGCCAAAGAAGCCGCAACATTAGCACTCCCAATTCCCACAAACGGCGCCAATTGACGAGGGTTTAACTCGTCAATGCCCATTGTTATGGACTTGGGTTTTGGAGAAGGAGGGAGCATAGGAGGCATCAGTCGGCTAGCAAACAAGCACACAGGGACGCAAGGTTTACCCAGGTTCAGGCCTCGTAGAGGTCCCTACTCCTGCTCGTCTGCTCTTGGAATTAATGAAGGAATCGAATATTACAGGGGCGCGCAAATGCGATCTGGCGAGAGTTGTGGAAACTAGGATTGCAGGGGTTCTCCTCGCCGCCCCCTCCTAGCCTTTATATAGATAGGCTAGGTCTCGGGTAGCAGGTCTAGTCGGCTACAGATTAGGGTTTTCCCTTTGAACTTTCTATCTTAATCTTCTTCTTGTCTCGCAAGCAATCGAGAGTCCGTGGGCCACTCGAATTCTTCATTGGGCCCTGGCAACGTCGTGGGCTTCTGCCGTATCTGGACCGTGTATACCAAACTCGAGTACCTGTAGGGTATACCCATGTCAACTTCATACTCCATCCCATATCCATGATAGGTTCACACCAACAAGTACGGAGCATGGGAGGAAGCCTGGAGCACCAAGCCCGACAAGACAGAGGCTTGGAAGAGAAGACGGAAGAAGGAGAAGCTAGAGCACCGGATCTTCGGCCTGCGCACACCGGAGTATCCGGCCTGAAGACACTGGAGTCTCCGGACCGCACACCCTGGAGTCTCCGGCCCATCTCTGGAGCGACCCCCAGATCGAGCTCGAGGACAGCCAGAAGGCCCCACCGGAGACGACACCGGAGACAGACCGGAGTCTCCGGCCCACACCTGTTATGGGGTAACCCCGTGGGTGGCCCGATCTTCACGGATCTCGTGGTCAAATCGATAGGAAAGCGAGGGGAAAGGGAGAAGGTAGTGGAAGCGGACGCACACCTTGCGAAGAACACGATGAACACACACAAAACACACACGATACAAGGCCGATTGCTCTCACCGGTGGCCACCTGTCCGATAGAATCCTCGCAAGGAAAGTCGGTCAACGAGCTCCCTCGATCCCACGCGGAGAGGGAAGAACACCTTGGAGAGGATCTTGACGTCTTGGCAAAGGGAGGCAAAGGGACACCGATGCCAAGGCCTTGTACAACGAAGGAGGCGCGATGCAAACTCCAACGAGGTGGTGATGATAGTCGATCCCCTTTGGTAGAAGGGGATGAGGCAAAACTAGAGATTCGACAAAGGGGGTTTTCTTTAGTCTATCATCATGCCTAGGGTTACATGAGGCGGTGGGGGCACTATATATAGGCCAGCCACTAGTTCAAGGGTACTTTAGGAATAAAAGGGGAAAGTCTGGGCGGACTAAGGGCTACATGGGCCAAAGGCCCAGCTGGCGGCATGCAGGCCCATACGCTCAGCCGGAGACTCCGGTGTGGCGGTCAGGAGACTCCGGTCTGGGCCAGAGACTCCGGTGTGGCGGTCAGGAGACTCCGGTCTGTCTCTAGAGTGGCAGACAGACTGTCCTTGAGCTCGGTATGGGGGTCGGTCCGGGATGGGTCCGGAGATAGTTGGTAAATTCGAACATAGGGTAATTCCAGAGGTTCTATGCAAGAAACAACTCCAAAATATTTTAACGTGGTCTCAACCCTAACTTGTGACGGCTACGGAGGTTTAGATGAGGGCTGGGGCGTCCCCCCTCTAAACGGGCCTAAAAACAGCCATATCTTGGCCCAAACTGACTCGGTTCGACTCAAACTAATACATACCGACCCATATATGGGTTCGGCCTTATTGGCACGCAGTCCAAACGTCATGGAACACCTCAAACATGTAATTCTTGGTGCGCTATCTCTCTCTCTCTTGCTCATACGTGATTTCCTCATTGCCTCCTAGTGCGCATGCCTCCTGCTCCTTCCTCGCGCACTTGTTGATATTGGAAATCAACGCTTATCCTTCTTGCTGCAACTCTCCTCCTCCTCGTGCAACGCTTGTGTTATTAATAAACCTGATCATACAAAGATGCATAGACTTAGGTAGTATAAAGTTCTCATTAAGTAAAACATCAGGTTCAATTAGGAATGAAAATTCACCTCATAGTCATTATTGCTTGCAACAACAATACGAGAGACTTGGAAGCTCTCATGACAATACATGCTCAAAATGGCATTATGGTTGCACACAAAACATTGGAAAGAGAAATTGTTCAACATTTTTGTGGCAACACACAAAGCATCACTATCCAAAAGCAACAAGACATGATTGTCACAAGGTGGAAGAATACCATCAACATGCTTGCAATCAAACCATAGGAAAGAGCAATTTGTCAACATTGAAGATGCAAAGCATGCAAAAGGTATCAGAGCTGGGTTCGATCTTGAACTCACTAGTGGAATGCTCTCTAGAGCTCTTTTTGTCAACTCGTTCTCAACCGAGGTTGACATTCTTGTGCGGGTACCTACACACATCAAACACAAAAGGAAGAACGTGTGTGCATGGTAGAGAAACACATCATCCATCATGACATATCTCTTCTTGTGCACATCACCATTAGTGTCAATCAAGTGTAACATAGGTGCATGGTGAGTATGCAAGTGGGGAACATGCTTAGCAAGGAATTTACCAAAATCTCCAAAATTTGAGAAAGCTATGGGTACCATCTCAATATAAACCATATTAGAATAATTGTTGCAAGCAAAACATGTGAAAGAGCAATTGTTCATATTATTGCAAGCAACAGGAGAAATTGTAAAACATCCATGACAAAGCATTGTCCGAGGGTTATCATTGGTAACATCATCGCAAGTAAAACATTGGAAAGAGCAATTGTTCAACAAAGTGCAAGCAATGATATCATCAACGTAATGTTTAAAGCATGGCATGTCTATGGCAACATCATCACAATCAAATAATTTCACATGCTCAACATTATGCAAAGGCAAAGTATCACATGGAAAAATCAGTGAGTCATATGTGATATCACAAACACATCATCCATAGCATGCAAGTAATCACAAGTCATCATGTCCACTAGTGGGATCATGGCATCACCAACACCCTTATTTTTACCTTGTTCACACCTCTCATATGAAATGGGTGTTGTGGTAGTGTTGGCCTCCATGTGGGCAACTTCTTCATCCAAGATGGGGATGGCATCATCTTCATCCACCATGTACATCTTCTCGGTTGGAGGCATGATCATCTCCAAGCTTGGCGCTTCTTTATCCATGGAACCTAGCAAATCATGAGAAAACACACCGATATGGGGTGGCCCGATCTTTTCAGCAAGCTCTTGTCGATGGTGATGGTGGATGATAGATAACTAGTGCGTAGCTATGATCTCTCCCGCTCGATCCCTGATGCTAGCGCAACAGATCTCGAACCTTGTAGGATATTCACAACACCACACTCTTGCGCACGCAGCCGTGACCACGAACGGTAGTATGCAATCTACTAATTCCCAATGGAACAACAGATCACACTCAATTATAGTTGGTAGATTCGAACACAGGGTAATTCCAGAGGTTCTATGAAAGAAACAACTCCAAAATATTTTAACGTGGTCTTAAAACCTAACTTGTGATGGCTACGGAGGTTTATATGATGGCTGGGGGCGTCCTCCCCTCTAAACGGGCCTAAAAACAGCCATAACTTGGCCCAAACTGACTCGGTTTGACTCAAACTGATACATACCGACCCATATATGGGTTCGGCCTTATTGGCACGCAGTCCAAACGTCGTGGAACACCTCAAACATGTAATTTTTGGTCCACCATCTCTCTCTCTCTTGCTCATACGTGATTTCCTCATTGCCTCCTAGTGCGCATGCCTCCCGCTCCTCCCTCGCGCACTTGTTGATATTGGAAATCAGCGCTTGTCCTTCTTGCTGCAACTCTCCTCCACCTCGCGCAATGCTTGTGTTATCAATAAACCTGATCATACAAAGATGCATAGACTTAGGTAGTATAAAGTTCTCATTAAATAAAACATCATGTTCAATTAGGAATGAATTCACCTGATAGTCATTATTGATTTGACTCAATATTTCCTTCCAGTTCAGGTAGTCAGAATCATAATAATCCATGTATATATCCTCATCACACACTAGAGGTAGAGGGTAAGTTGTTAGAAATCAAGGTGGTCTCACATGACCTATCAACTACCACTCTCAACTCACTCGGTGTATCACTCATGCCCTACAAGTGGAAGAACTCAATCTCACGTATAGTGGAGTCGCTCATCTCACTCTTGCTTTCACTCAAGTGGGATAAGTGGCTCTCATACTCACATGGGATTGGTACCACATCATCACTCAAGCATATGGGGGTAGGCTCGGTTCTCTCAACTCCATGCGCCTCCTTTGGTGAAGGGAAAATCCCATGCTCACCAATCTTGACCTTGTCGTCGCCGTCTTGCACTTTGGCTTGTGTAGTCCTCTTGACTTACTCGTCCAACTTGGCGAAATAGAGGTCTTCGTCTTCCTCATCCATGAAGGTGCATGCGTCATCTAGGACGTCAAGTTTGGGCGTTGAAGCTTGATGGCGTGGAGGAGAGCTTGCTCTTGGTGCCATTTTGGTGGTGGCACGAGTAGTTGAAGGTGCCCTGTGATGGTGTCGACGGAGGTCATTGGCGTGCTTTGCCAAAGGTTGATGTAGATGGTGCACTTGGTCCTCCACATGATGCTCACGGCGATGCTCCTTGTCCTTGGAACTCTTCCTGGTGAGGCGATGTAATGAGCGCAAAGCATCATTTATCTTGACCATCATGCTCATGGTTTTGGCGAAGTTGTTGTCCATGTCGCTCTTGAAGTTGTCCATTTGATGGTGGACCTTGTTGCTCTTGAGGTGGGGGCTCCGTCTTGGTCGTGGCGACTTGAGGAGCTTGTCATTGTCATTCTTGAAGTCATCCATGCTTGGGGAGTTATTGTTGTTGTAGAACTCCATATCACCCAAGCATGTGGATCCATTGTGGGTGTAGTGCTCCATCATGTCATCCATGCTTGGGGAGGCATATGCATGGTGGATCATCGTGGATTCTTCATAGAAATCATCCTCGGTTCCGGAGTCCCTAGACATGATTCACAAGACCAACTGGTGTATATGGAAGTGGTAGGAGGGCTAGGGATGCAACGTCAAACCTTACTTTACCTTGGAAGATAGTATCGTGCAAGTGGCAACACTTGAGAGCAATCAAAACCAAACAAAGTGAAGTTCACGCGGAACACCAAAACCAACTAACCACTAAAAAAGACACACACGCAAAGCTTATGGTGGATAGGTATGGAAGGTAGCGTGTCCAAGAAAATCTGAAATCAAGATATTGTAATGGCAAGTAAAGAACCACGATGATCACAAAGAAAAACAAGTCAATCCACAAGATAGGAATATATACAAGGAAACACACACGGTGGGATAAATGGGACTTGTGCGATGGAGAAAGTGAGCTAAGAACCAAATGATTTCCTAGCGAAGACTATGAGCTCGTGTCGCACAAGTGCAAGGAGAGACGCTAGTTCGATTGCAATAAAATTGGTGGGCTACAAGATATGCACAATAAGTACCACCTATTTGATGTTCATCGAGCTTACGCTTCCTATTCTATGAGGCACTTGTTTCTTTCTTCCTTTTTCTTCTTTTTCTTTTTCTATTTTTTCACTCTTTTTCTTTTCTCTTTCACTTGCCTCTTCCTTGTGCCAAAAACTATACAAGATAACTATATGAGATAGCGCGCTCACAACTTTTGCTCGAAATTCTACAAGCTTGGCGCTTCTTTATCCATGGAACCTAGCAAATCATGAGAAAATACACTAAATGTAGAGGGTAAGTTGTTAGAAATCAAGGTGGTCTCACAAGACCTATCAACTACCACTCTCAACTCACTCGGTGTATCACTCATGCCCTACAAGTGGAAGCACTCAATCTCACGTATGGTGGAGTCACTCATCTCACTCTTGTTTTCACTCAAGTGGGCTAAGTGGCTCTCATACTCACATGGTATTGGTAGCACATCATCACTCAAGCATATGGGGGTAGGCTCGGTTCTCTCAACTCCATGCGCCTCCTTTGGTGAAAGGAAAATCCCATGCTCACCAATCTTGAACTTGTCGTCGCCGTCTTGCGCTTTGGCTTGTGTAGTCCTCTTGACGTACTCGCCCAACTTGGCGAAATAGAGGTCTTCGTCTTCCTCATCCATGAAGGTGCCCTTTGATGGTGTCGGCGGAGGTCATTGGCATGCTTTGCCAAAGGTTGATGTAGATGGCGCACTTGGTCCTCCACATGATGCTCACGACGATGCTCCTTGTCCTTGGAACTCTTCCTGGTGAGGCGATGTAATGAGCGCAAAGCATCATTTATCTTGACCATCATGCTCATGGTTTTGGCGAAGTTGTTGTCCATGTCGCTCTTGAAGTTGTCCATTTGATGGTGGACCTTGTTGCTCTTGAGGTGGGGGCTCCGTCTTGGTCGACGCGACTTGAGGAGCTTGTCATTGTCGTTCTTGAAGTCATCCATGCTTGGGGAGTTATTGTTGTTGTAGAACTCCATATCACCCAAGCATGTGGATCCATTGTCGGTGTAGTGCTCCATCATGTCATCCATGCTTGTGGAGGCATATGCGTGGTGGATCATCGTGGATTCTTCATAGAAATCATCCTCGGTTCCGGAGTCCCTAGACATGATTCACAAGACCAAGTGGTGTATATGGAAGTGGTAGGAGGGTTAGGGATGCAACGTCAAACCTTACTTTACCTTGGAAGATAGTATCATGCAAGTGGCAACACTTGAGAGCAATCAAAACCAAGAAAAGTGAAGTTCACGCGGAACATCAAAACCAACTTACCACTAAAACACACACACACACAAAGCTTATGGTGGATAGGTATGGAAGGTAGCGTGTCCAAGAACAATCTGAAATCAAGATATTGTAATGGCAAGTAAAGAACCACGATGATCACAAAGCAAAACAAGTCAATCCACAAGATAGGAATATATACAAGGAAACACACACGGTGGGATAAATGGGACTTGTGCGACGGAGAAAGTGAGCTAAGAACCAAATGATTACCTAGCGAAGACTATGAGCTCGTGTCGCACAAGTGCAAGGAGAGACGCTAGTTCGATTGCAATAAAATTGGTGGGCTACAAGATATGCACAAAAGTACCACCTATTTGATGTTCATCGAGCTTGCGATTCCTATTCTATGAGGCACTTGTTTCTTTCTTCCTTTTTCTTCTTTATATTTTTCTATTTTTTTCACTCTTTTTCTTTTCTCTTTCACTTGCCTCTTCCTTGTGCCAACTATACAAGATAACTATATGAGATAGCGCGCTCACAACTCTTGCTCGAAATTCTACAAGGTATCAAATGTTCATAGCCCAATCAATCATAGGAGGAACTAGTCTCAATAGGTGTTTGTTGAACGCAAAGATAGTGTAGCTCACAAAGGGATGCAAGTGGGGAGAAGTCGCGGAATTTTTATACCTTTCTTCGTCGATCTTCACCCTTTATTGGTGGATTCCGCCTACTCACAGAATTTGGATGGCGTAGATAGCATGAACCACGGAGATGATGATGTAGAGCTCTTTCTCCTCTTAAAAACGAGCTAAAGAACAACAAAATTCGAGTTCGTATGCAAAAGTTATGCCCAAAACGGTGAAACAGATTTGCTGTCACCAGTGGTGGGCGGAGACTTTGCCAGAAACTCCGGTCTGGACCGGAATCTCTGATCTGGGAGCCGGAATCTCCGGTCCAGGCCGGAATCTCCGGTCCGGAGATTCCAGGACGTGCAGAACTCGTCTGGGACGTGATTTTGTCGGAAAAACTCGAACCAAAACACCAAATTGGTGGGGGAAATCAAGGATTTAGGCCATGGGAACACTGGGGAAGGTAGATCAACAAGTTTAGCAAGTAATCCACGGATCAACATCTACCAAAACGCACTCAAATCACAGATCGATCCAAAACACGAATTGGGGCTGTTTTTGGTGGAATTTTCGAATTTATGGGGATAAAGCCCAAATCGAGGAGAAATCCGTGGCAACCAAAAGCTGCTGATACCAGATGTTATGGGGTAACCCCGTGGGTGGCCCGATCTTCACGGGTCTCGTGGTCAAATCGATGGGAAAGCGAGGGGAAAGGGAGAAGGTAGCGGAAGCGGACGCACACCTCGCGAAGAACACGATGAACACACGCAAAACACACACGATACAAGGCCGATTGCTCTCACCGGTGGCCACCGGTCCGATAGAATCATCGCAAGGAAAGATCGGTCAACATGCTCCCTTGATCCCACGCGGAGAGGGAAGAACACCTTGGAGAGGATCTTGACGTCTTGGCAAAGGGACACCGATGCCAAGGCCTTGTACAACGAGGGAGGCGCGATGCAAACTCCAACGAGGTGGTGACGATAGTCGATCCCCTTTGGTAGAAGGGGATGAGGCAAAACTAGATATTCCATAAAGGGCGTTTTCTTTAGTCTATCATCTATGTCTAGGGTAACATGAGGGGGTGGGGGCACTATATATAGGCCAGCCACTAGTTCAAGGGTACTTTAGGAATAAAAGGGGAAAGTCTGGGCAGACTAAGGGGTACATGGGCCGAAGGCCCAGCTGGCGGCGCGTAGGCCCATACGCTCAGGCCAGAGACTCCGGTGTGGTGGTCAGGAGACTCTGGTCTTTGCCGGAGACTCCGGTCCGTCTCCGGAGTGGCAGACAGACTGTCCTCGAGCTCGATCTGGGGGTCGGTCCAGGGATGGGTCCGGAGACTCCGGGGTCAGCAGGCTAGAGACTCCAGTGTCGTCAGGCCGAGACTCCGGTGTGGCCGGAGACTCCGGTGTGCGCAGGCCGGAGACTCCGGTGCTCCAGCTGCTGCTTCTTTCGTCTTATCTTCCAATCCTTCGTCTTGTCAGGCTTGGTGCTCCAGGCTTCCTCCCTTTCCTCCGTACTCGTCGATACGAACCTATCATGGATATGGGACAGAGTATGAAGTAGTATACCATTCAAGAGGATAGGACGTGGGCTTGCATAGAGGAACGGATTCACCTTTGGAGTCCATGACGACTTGGCATAAGTTGGAGACCATGATGTGGTAACGACCAAAGGTCGGGCTACATCAACACCGAAGTCTCCGGACCCCACACCGGAGTCTCTGACCTAAGCGTATGGTCATGCATGCCGCCAGCTGGGCCTTTGGCCCATGTACCCCTTAGTCCGCCTAGACTTTCCCCTTTTATTCCTAAAGTACCCTTGAACTAGTGGCTGGCCTATATATAGTGCCCCCAACCCCTCATGTAACCCTAGGCATAGATGATAGACTAAATGTTGAGGGCAAACCTATAGGGTGGCCCGATCTTTCATGATTCCCTTTCAAATCGAGGGTGGAGTGCGGGGGAAGGAGGGAAGGATGAACACGACGAACACACGCATGAAGAATGCGATGAACACACAGGCAAAACCACGATAAACACCAATAGCTCACGCCGGCGGTGACCGGTCCGGCGCAATCCCTAGGATCAACGTCGGGCGGAGGACTCTCTCTTGAACCGGCACGGCAAGATGGGAGACTCGGTGAGATCTTGACATCTTGGCAAAGGGACACCAATGCCAAGGCCTTGTACAACGCGGAGGCACGATGCAAACTCCAATGAGGTTTGGGATATTTGGTGCTCCTTTGTCAAAGGAGCATGATGCCAGAATTAGATAGATCCACAAAGGGGTTTCCACGTCACACAAGTGAGTTCGATCTTGAACTCACTTGTGGGATGCTCTCTAGAGCTCTTTTTGTCAACTCGTTCTCAACCGAGGTTGACATTCTTGTGCGGGTACCTACACACATCAAACACAAAAGGAAGAACGTGTGTGCATGGTAGAGAAACACATCATCCATCATGACGTATCTCTTCTTGTGCACATCACCATTAGTGTCAATCAAGTGTAACATAGGTGCATGGTGAGTATGCAAGTGGGGAACATGCTTAGCATGGAAGTTACCAAAATCTCCAAAATTTGAGAAAGCTATGGGTGCCATCTCAATATAAACCATATTAGAATTATTGTTGCAAGCAAAACATGTGAAAGAGCAATTGTTCATCTTATTGCAAGCAACATGAGAAATTCTAAAACATCCATGACAAAGCATTGTCCGAGGGTTATCATTGGTAACATCATCGCAAGTAAAACATTGGAAAGAGCAATTGTTCAACAAAGTGCAAGCAATGATATCATCAACGTAATGTTTAAAGCATGGCATGTCTATGGCAACATCATCACAATCAAATAATTTCACATGCTCAACATTATGCAAAGGCAAAGTATCACATGAAAAAATCAATGAGTCATATGTGATATCACAAACACATCATCCATAGCATGCAAGTCATCACAAGTCATCATGTCCACTAGTGGGATCATGGCATCACCAACACCCTTATTTTTACCTTGTTCATACATCTCATATGAAGTGGGTGTTGTGGTAGTGTTGGCCTCCATGTGGGCAACTTCTTCATCCAAGATGGGGATGGCATCATCTTCATCCACCATGTACATCTTCTCGGTTGGAGGCATGATCATCTCCAAGCTTGGCGCTTCTTTATCCATGGAACCTAGCAAATCATGAGAAAATACACTACATGTAGAGGGTAAGTTGTTAGAAATCAAGGTGGTCTCACAAGACCTATCAACTACCACTCTCAACTCACTCGGTGTATCACTCATGCCCTACAAGTGGAAGAACTCAATCTCACGTATAGTGGAGTCGCTCATCTCACTCTTGCTTTCACTCAAGTGGGATAAGTGGCTCTCATACTCACATGGGATTGGTACCACATCATCACTCAAGCATATGGGGGTAGGCTCGGTTCTCTCAACTCCATGCGCCTCCTTTGGTGAAGGGAAAATCCCATGCTCACCAATCTTGACCTTGTCGTCGCCGTCTTGCACTTTGGCTTGTGTAGTCCTCTTGACTTACTCGTCCAACTTGGCGAAATAGAGGTCTTCGTCTTCCTCATCCATGAAGGTGCATGCGTCATCTAGGACGTCAAGTTTGGGCGTTGAAGCTTGATGGCGTGGAGGAGAGCTTGCTCTTGGTGCCATTTTGGTGGTGGCACGAGTAGTTGAAGGTGCCCTGTGATGGTGTCGACGGAGGTCATTGGCGTGCTTTGCCAAAGGTTGATGTAGATGGTGCACTTGGTCCTCCACATGATGCTCACGGCGATGCTCCTTGTCCTTGGAACTCTTCCTGGTGAGGCGATGTAATGAGCGCAAAGCATCATTTATCTTGACCATCATGCTCATGGTTTTGGCGAAGTTGTTGTCCATGTCGCTCTTGAAGTTGTCCATTTGATGGTGGACCTTGTTGCTCTTGAGGTGGGGGCTCCGTCTTGGTCGTGGCGACTTGAGGAGCTTGTCATTGTCGTTCTTGAAGTCATCCATGCTTGGGGAGTTATTGTTGTTGTAGAACTCCATATCACCCAAGCATGTGGATCCATTGTCGGTGTAGTGCTCCATCATGTCATCCATGCTTGGGGAGGCATATGCATGGTGGATCATCGTGGATTCTTCATAGAAATCATCCTCGGTTCCGGAGTCCCTAGACATGATTCACAAGACCAACTGGTGTATATGGAAGTGGTAGGAGGGCTAGGGATGCAACGTCAAACCTTACTTTACCTTGGAAGATAGTATCGTGCAAGTGGCAACACTTGAGAGCAATCAAAACCAAACAAAGTGAAGTTCACGCGGAACACCAAAACCAACTAACCACTAAAAAAGACACACACGCAAAGCTTATGGTGGATAGGTATGGAAGGTAGCGTGTCCAAGAAAATCTGAAATCAAGATATTGTAATGGCAAGTAAAGAACCACGATGATCACAAAGAAAAACAAGTCAATCCACAAGATAGGAATATATACAAGGAAACACACACGGTGGGATAAATGGGACTTGTGCGATGGAGAAAGTGAGCTAAGAACCAAATGATTTCCTAGCGAAGACTATGAGCTCGTGTCGCACAAGTGCAAGGAGAGACGCTAGTTCGATTGCAATAAAATTGGTGGGCTACAAGATATGCACAATAAGTACCACCTATTTGATGTTCATCGAGCTTACGCTTCCTATTCTATGAGGCACTTGTTTCTTTCTTCCTTTTTCTTCTTTTTCTTTTTCTATTTTTTCACTCTTTTTCTTTTCTCTTTCACTTGCCTCTTCCTTGTGCCAAAAACTATACAAGATAACTATATGAGATAGCGCGCTCACAACTTTTGCTCGAAATTCTACAAGGTATCACTCCTCCAGCACGACATCGGATAGTCAAGTCACTTGCTTCAAGTGTGGAGTGAAAGGTCACAAGTCATATGAGTGCACCAACTCACGAGTGATGCTTACGGATGAGAATGGCGCAACCTACTCCGTAAGTAAAGCGGAGTATGAAGCTCTCACTCAACGAGCTATTGCAAGGACAGCCGCAATGGAAGAGGATGACACACTTGTATGCGAGCATTATCCGGACCCCGCACTTGTCGTAGCACAAATCTCGCCAACAAACTCCATCCCAAGGGAGGACCAACGCCTCAATATCTTCGAAACTCGTGCCAGAATTGATGGCAAGTCCATAAAAGTGATCATCGATGGAGGTAGTTGCCAAAACCTCGCAAGTACGGAGCTTTATGAGAAACTCAAGTTACAATGCATAGAGCACCCTCACCCCTACCATGTCCAGTGGCTTGATGTCAATGGAACACTCAAGATAACGTCAAAGGTACACGTCTCCTTCAAGATTGGACCATATGAAGACACCGTCGAGTGTGATGCCGTGCCAATGTCCGTGTGCAACATGCTACTTGGAAGGCCATGGCAATACGATAGAGAAGCAATACATCATGGTTCCACCAACCAAGACTCCTTCAAGTGGAACGACAAGAAATTTGTGCTCCAACCCATGACGCCTAGCCAAGTCATCGCATCCAACATGACACCCATTAACAAGATAAAGCAAGCTAAGGACCCTTGTGAGACGAGTGGTGCGAGAGTGAACCACCATCAAGAGAGTGAGTGGCACAAGCCAAAAATGAGTGAAAAAATCATGAGTGCCACGACACAAGCCACAAAATGTGAGAAGAGAGACTTGAGTGTGACCCATACTAACAATCATTCATAGAATTCTCCCTCTTTGTTGTCGGTTTTGAAGGGTACCCAAAATACACCACCAACTACAAGGATAAGGCTACAAGATCTCCAACCACAACATGATGGCAAGATGTACCACAAGCTCTTCAACAAGTTTGAAAATGGCTTCGACACCGGTGATCCAACCATGTACAAGAACAAGGCCAAGGACACACCTCCTTCCTTGCATGATGAACGAACAATCGTCTCCGACCGCGCCGTCAAACTCATGAGCTACTTATGGAAGACCCTCATGGCCAAGCTCAGCGTCAAGCTACTCTTTTCATCCGCATCGCATCCTCAAACCGATGGCCAAACCAAAGTGGTCAACCGAAGCCTCGGGACTCTCCTTCATGTGTTGATAAAGAAGAACTTGAAGGATTGGGAGGAATGCATCCCACACGCCGAGTTCGCCTACAACCGTGCCAAGCACTCAACAACCAGGATGAGTCCATTCATGATCGTCTATGGGTTCGAGCCACTCACCGCGCTCGACATCCTACCACTACCTCTCCACGAGCGCACCAACATGGACGTCAAGAAGAGCGCACAAGCTATGAAGACACTTCATGAAGAAACAAGAGCTACTATCGAGCAACAAGTCCTTTGCCAAACTTCAAGGTTAAACAAGGACAAGAAGGAGATGATCTTCCAAGAAGGTGCTCTTGTGTGGATACACTTGAGCAAGGACCGCTTTCCCAAGGAACGAGATTCCAAGCTCAAACCAAGAGGAGATGGACCCTTCAAGGTCCTCAAGAGAATCAACAACAACGCCTACATCATCGACATTCCGACCTCCAAGTACCTTGCAAGCAATACATTCAATGTCAAGGACCTTTCACCATACCATGGAGATGTTCAAGATGATAACAATGAAGAGTTGAGGACGACTCTTTCCCAAGGGGGGAGCGGATGCAGCCCGTCCTACGGACGCTCCTACATCTACACCACCAAGTCCCCCAAGTGAACCCATGACTCGTTCTCGAGCCAAGCTTCTCCAAGATAAGGTGAAGTCGCTCTTGTACTCATGTGACTTCGATACACCCCTGGATGGCTTGCTACTTCATGCCCCGACACTATGCATCATCAGGTATGAAGACACGAGCCAGGGGAGCAACGCAGCAGCCAACAGCTGCCAGGAGACCGCGGTACTACCGGACCCTAGAAGCGGTACTACCGCTGACAGCGGTACTACCGCCCCTGGCAGAGAGATGGACCCGAAGCCCCAGATCCAACTGGTACTACCGCACTCAGCGAGCGGTACTACTGCGCGCACCTGAAGACTCACGCCAAAGCTTCTGCCCGCCCCAGTACTACCGCACCGTCCAAGCGGTACTACCGCATTTGACCGGTACTACCGCTCAGCCGAGCAGTACTACCGGACACCCCAGGGCCTGCGCGCTCCAGCTCGGCCCTTTGGCCTTGTAACACCCCCTTTTGATACTTTAGTTGCCTAAACTACCCCTGAACTTGTGGCTGGCCTATATATAGCCCCCCACCTCTATTGTAAACCCTAGGCATGATATTGGAATTAGTGGAAACCCCTTGTGGATCTATCTAATTCTTGCCTCATGCTCCTTGACTAAGGAGCACCAATATCCCCAAACCTCGTTGGAGTTTGCATCGTGCCTCCGCATTATACAAGGCCTAGGCATCGGTGTCCCTTTGCCTAGATGTCAAGATCTCACAGAGTCTCCCATCTCGTTGTGCCGGTTGGAGAGAGAGTCCTCCGCCCGACGCCGATCCTAGGGATTGCACCAGACCGGTCACCGCCGGCGTGAGCTATTGGTGTTTATCGTGGTTTTGCGTGTGTGTTCATTGCATTCTTTGTGCGTGTGTTCGTCGTGTTCATCCTCCCCTCCTTCCCCCACACTCCACCCTCGATTTGAAAGGGAATCGTGAAAGATCGGGCCACCCTAGAGGTTTTGAACATAACTTTTGCATACGAACTCGGATTTTGGTGTTCTTTAGCTCGTTTTGAAGAGGAGAAAGAGCTCTACAGCATCATATCCGTGGTTCATGCTATCTATGCCATCCAAATTCCGTGAGCAAGGCGGAATCCACCAATAAAGGGCGAAGATCGGCGACGAAAGGTATAAAAATTCCGCGACTTCTCCCCACTTGCATCCCTTTGTGAGCCACACTATCTTTGCGTTCAACAAACACCTATTGAGACTAGTTCCTCCTATGATTGCTTCGGCTATGCACATTTGATACTTGTAGAATACCGAGCAAAAGTTGTGAGCGCGCTATCTCATATAGTTATCTTGTATAGTTGTTGGCACAAGGAAGAGGCAAGTTAAAAAGAAAAAGAGAAAATAAAAGAAAAAGAAAGAAAAAACAAGTGCCTCATAGAAAAGGAAGCGCAAGCTCGATGAACATCATATAGGTGGTACTTATTGTGCATATCTTGTAGCCCACCAATTTTATGCAATCGAACTAGCATCTCTCCTTGCACTTGTGCGACACGAGCTTATAGTCTTCGCTAGGTAATCATTTGGTTCTTAGCTCACTTTCTCCATCGCACAAGTCCCATTTATCCCACCGTGTGTGTTTCCTTGTACATAATTCCTATCTTGTGGATTGACTTGTTTGCTTTGTGATCATCGTGGTTCTTTACTTGCCATTACAATATCCTGATTTCGGATTGTTCTTGGACACGCCACCTTCCATACCCATCCACCATAAGCTCTGTGTGTGTGTGTGTGTTTTTTTAGTGGTTAGTTGGTTTTGGTGTTCCGCGTGAACTTCACTTTGCTTGATTTTGATTGCTCTCAAGTGTTGCCACTTGCACGATACTATCTTCCAAGGTAAAGTAAGGTTTGACATTGCATCCCTAACCCCCTACCACTTCCATATACACCACTTGGTCTTGTGAATCATGTCTAGGGATTCCGGATCCAAGGATGAAATCTATGAAGAATCCACGATGAACCACCGTGCATATGCCTCCACAAGCATGGATGACATGATGGAGCACTACACCGACAATTGCTCCACATGCTTGGGTGATATGGAGTTCTACAACAACAATAACTCCCCAAGCATGGAAGACTTCAAGAACGACAACGACAAGCTCCTCAAGTCGCATCAACCAAGAGGGAGCCCCCTCCTCGAGAGCGCCAAGGTCGACCATCACATGGACAAGTTCGAAAGCTCGCTCAACAACTTCAAGAGCGACATGGACAACAACTTCGCCAAAACCATGAGCACGATGGCCAAGACTAATGATGCTTTACGCTCATTACAACGTCTCACCAAGAAGAGTGCCAAGGAAAAGGAGAATCGTCGTGAGTGTCATGTGGATGACCAAGTGCGCCATCTACATCAACCTTTGGCAAGGCACGCCAATGACCTCCGTCGACACCATCATAAGGCGCCTTCAACTACTCGTGCCACCACCAAAAGGGCACCAAGAGCAAGCTCTCCTCCATGCCATCAAGCTTCATGCCAGGAGTCTACACTTCAAGATGGAGGAAGCCAAGGCCACATATGTGATGAAGTTGATCTGAGCACCGCTCTCGACAACAACATGAGCCTACTTCCACCACTATCACAAGATGGCGACGACAAGGTCGAGAATGGTGAGCATGGGACTTTCCCTTCACCAAAGGAGGCGCATGGAGCTGAGAGAACCAAGCTTACCCCCATATGCTTGAGTGATGATGTGGTACCAATCCCATGTGAGTATGAGAGCCACTTATCCCACTTGAGTGAAAGCAAGAGTGAGATGAGCGACTCCACTATACGTGAGATTGAGTTCTTCCACTTGTAGGGCATGAGTGATACACCGAGTGAGTTGAGAGTGGTAGTTGATAGGTCACATGAGACAATTTTGATTTCTAAAAACTTACCCTCTACATGTAGTGTATTTTCTCATGATTTGCTAGGTTCCATGGATAAAGAAGCGCCAAGCTTGGAGATGATGATGCCTCCAACCAAGAAGATGTACATGGTGGATGAAGATGATGCCATCCCCATACATGATGAAGAAGTCGCCCACATGGAGGCCAATTCTACCACAACACCCACTTCATATGAGAGGTATGAACAAGGTAAGAATACGGGTGTTGATGATGCCATGATCCCACTAGTGGACATGATGACTTGTGATGATTGGCATGCTACGGATGATGTTTGTGATATCACATATGCTTCATTGGTATTTCCATGTGATACTTTGCCTTTGCATAATGTTGAGCATGTGAAATTATTTGATTGTGATGATGTTGCCTTAGACATGCCATGCTTTAAACATTTCGTTGATGATATCAAGACTTGCACTTTGTTGAATAATTGCTCTTTCCAATGTTTTGCTTGCAATGATATTATCAATGGTATCCCTAGGACCATGCTTTGTCTTGGATGTTTTACAATTTCTCCCATTGCTTGCAATAAGATGAACAGTTGCTCTTTCACTTGTTTTGCTTGCAACAATAATTCTCATATGGTTTCTATTGAGATGGCCCCCATAGCTTTCTCAAATTTTGGAGATTTTGATGATTGCCATGATAAGCATGTCCACCACTTGCATACTCACCATGCATATTTTTCATACTTGATTGACACTAATGGTGTTGTCCACAAGAAGAGATACTTCATGATGGATGATGTGTTTCTCTACCATGCACACACATTCTTCCTTTGTGTATGATGCGTGTAGGTACCCGCATGATCATGTCAACCTCGGGTGAGCACGAGTTGACAAAAAGAGCTCTAGAGAGCATCCCCCACGTGAGTTCAAGATCGAACCCAGCTCTAATACCTTTTGCATGCTTTGCATCTTTCATGTTGACAAATTGATCTTTCCTATGGTTAGCTTCCAAGCATGTTAATGGTATTCTATCACCTTGTGACAATCATGTTTCTTTGCTATTGGATATTGATGCTTTGTGTGTTGGCACAAAAATGTTGAACAATTTTCTTTCCGATGTTTTGTATGCAACCATAGTGCCAATTTTAGCATGTATTGTCATGAGAGCTTCCAAGTATCTCGTATAGTTGTTGCAACAAACATAAGGACTACTTGCTCTTTCATATGGTTTGTTTGCACACTTGTTGATTTTGCTTCCATTTCTGATACTCATTTGTCCATGATTTTGGATTTTGATGATATGTGTATGGCATCCAACATATTGAACAATTTTTCTTTCCAATGGTTGGTTTGCACACACAATGATGTTGTTTTGGATATTACTCCTCATGTGTTTTTGCCGAATTCTCCTAACTTTGCATCAAAGATGTTGATCGATATTTTAGTCAATTGCTTTGATTGCCACACTAAGATGTTTTATGGAGTTTTTGAGTTCCCACATTTGGATAATGTTCAAACAATTTCCATGCACATTGACCTTGCATACGCATTTTGTTTGCGATACTCGAGTTGTGCTAATTGTGTTGTGAACAAGAATGGACATGCCACAAATGACATGCTCCTCTATCACACACAAACATATTTTGCTTGGTCTTTGTTGTGTGAAGGTACAATTGCTTACGCGTCAACCTCTATGAACCACGAGTTGACAAGACGAACCGTAGAGAGTTACCTATGGATGCCATTCATCGAGCTATCTCTACACCATACGGTGACTTCCTTCTACTTGAGGACTTAGGCTATAATCTTCAAGAATTGGCTACTCTTTCAGTGTTGCTTCGCTTTTGTTGTGACATTTGTAGGCTGCATGGAAAGTGAAGGAACATTGAAGAGCTGCCACATCAAGCTTCTCGAGGACGACTACATGGCGAACCCCAAGATCAAGAATGTATCTCGACCACCTCTACATGACGAGCGTCTAGAGTCGAGGACGACTCTTTTTGAAGGGGGGGAGCTGATGCAGCCCGTCCTACGGACGCTACTACATCTACAACGCCAAGTCCAAGCTCGTCCCCAAGTCACCCAAGAAGACAGACGTGGGCGGTACTACCGCTCCGCCACTGCGGTACTACCGCGCCCCGGTACTACCGCTTAGCCTTAGCGGTACTACCGGCCCTTACAGAAGCCCGCACCATCACCCCTGGATGCTCCGATACTGGCATGTGGTAGTACCGCCCCCAAGCGGTACTACCGGTCACCTGGCCCGGTACTACCAGTCAGGTCTGGGCCTACGCGCCTCAACAGTTGGGCCACAGCCCATGTACCCCCTTATTATGTTGCAACCCTAGAGTTATTCCCCAAACTACCCCTATGTAAGTGGTTGGCCTATAAATAGAGCCCCCACCCCTCATGTATCCCTTAGGCATAGATGATAGACTAAAGAAAACCCCCCTTTGTGGAATCTCTAGTTTTGCCTCATCCCCTTCTACCAAAGGGGATCGACTATCGTCACCACCTCGTTGGAGTTTGCATCGCGCCTCCCTCGTTGTATAAGGCCTTGGCATCGGTGTCCCTTTGCCAAGATGTCAAGACCCTCTCCAAGGTGTTCTTCCCTCTCCGCTTGGGATTGACGGGAGCACGTTGACCGATCTTTCCTTGCGAGGATTCTATCGGACCGGTGGCCACCGGTGAGAGCAATCGGCCTTGTATCGTGTGAGTTTTGCATGTGTTCATCGTGTTCTTCACGAGGTGTGCGTCCGCTTCCGCTACCTTCTCCCTTTCCCCTCGCTTTCCCATCGATTTGACCACGAGACCCGTGAAGATCGGGCCACCCACGGGGTTACCCCATAACAGCTTTGCATCAAAGATGTTGATCAAGATTTTAGTCAATTGCTTTGAGTGCCACACTAAGATGTTATATGGAGTTTCTGAGTTCCCACATTTGGATGATGTTCAATTAACTTCCATGCACTTTGACCTTGCATACGCATTCCGTTTGCGATACTTGAGTTGTACTAATAGTGTTGTGAACAAGAATGGACATGCCACAAATGACATGCTCCTCTATCACACACAAACATATGGTGCTTGGTCTTTGTTGTGTGAAGGTACAATTGCATACGTGTCAACCTCTATGGACAAAGAGTTGACAAGACGAATCGAAGAGAGGTACCTAGGGCTATCCTTCAATGAGCTATCTCTATATCATAAGGTGACTTCCTTCCACTAGAGGACTCATGCTATAATCTTCATGAATTGGCTACTCTTTGAGTGTTGCTTCGCTTTTGTTGTGAGCTTTGTAGGCTTCATGGAAGGTGAAGGAACATTGAAGAGTTGCCACATCAAGCTTCTCAAGGACGACTATATGGTGAACCCTAGGATCAAGAAGGTCTCTCGACAACATCTTCTTAGGATGAGCATGAAGAGTCGAGGACGACTCTTTTTGAAGGGGGGGCTGATGCACCCCGTCCTGCGGACGCTACTACATCCACAATGCCAAGTCCCCAAGATCGTCCCCAAGTCAACCAAGAAGATGGACCAGGAGCAGCCAGCTCTAGAACGAGAGTCTCCGCCATCATCGCCCCGGAGAGTCCGCCCGAATCCAGACGGAGTGTCTGGCGCGACTCGGCCGGAGTGTCCGGCCTACCCCAGGCCCGTCTAGGCTCGGACATTCTGTGTGCCAGTTCGGACACTGCCCGGACACTGCCTGGAGTGTCCGGCTACCCCGGACTATCCGGTCACTCCGACCCGGACTGTCCGGCCCAAGTGATGGGCATGCGAGCCAACAGCTGGGCCCTTGGCCCATGTACCCCTCTATTTCACACCAAACCCTAGTTTTATGCCCAAACTACCCCTGAACTTGTGGCTGGCCTATAAATAGAGCCCCCACCCCCCTCATGTATCCCTTAGGCATAGATGATAGACTAAAGAAAACCCCCTTTGTGTAATCTTTAGTTTTGCCTCATCCCCTTCTACCAAAGGGGATCAACTATCGTCACCACCTCGTTGGAGTTTGCATCGCGCCTCCCTCGTTGTACAAGGCCTTGGCATCAGTGTCCCTTTGCCAAGACGTCAAGACCCTCTCCATGGTATTCTTCCCTCTCTGCTTGGGATTGACGGGAGCACGTTGACCAATCTTTCCTTTGCGAGGATTCTATCGGACCGGTGGCCACCGGTGAGAGCAATCGGCCTTGTATCGTGTGTGTTTTGCGTGTGTTCATCGTGTTCTTCGCGAGGTGTGCGTCCTCTTCCGCTACCTTCTCCCTTTCCCCTCGCTTTCCCATCGATTTTACCACGAGATCAGTGAAGATCGGGCCACCCTAGAGGTTTGCCCTCATCAGGTGCCAAGGACAAGAAGCATCGTCGCGAGCGTCATGTGGATGACCAAGTGCGCTATCTACATCAACCTTTAGCAAGGCACGCCAATGACCTACATCGATACCATCATAAGGCACCTTTAACTACTCGTGCCACCACCAAAATGGCACCAAGAGCAAGCTCTCCTCCAAGCCATCAAGCTTCAACACCCAAACTTGACGTCCTAGATGACGCATGCACCTTCATGGATGAGGAAGACAAAAACCCCTACTTCGCCAAGTTGGACGAGTACATCAAGAGGACTACACAAGCCAAAGCACATGGCGACGACAAGGTCAAGAATGGTGAGCATGGGATTTTCCCTTCACCAAAGGAGGCACATGGAGTTGGGAGAACCGAGCCTACCCCCATATGCTTGAGTGATGATGTGGTACCAATCCCATGTGAGTATGAGAGCCACTTAGCCCACTTGAGTGAAAACAAGAGTGGGATGAGTGACTCCACCATATGTGAGATTGAGTGCTTCCACTTGAAGGGAATGAGTGATACACCGATTGAGTTTAGAGTGGTAGTTGATAGGTCATGTGAGACCACTTTGATTTCTAACAACTTACCCTCTACCTCTAGTATGTTTTCTTATGCTCGCTTCACTTGGTGCACGTGGTGGTGGAGGAGGAACTTGATTTTCTCGAGGATGCAGTTGAGGAGGAGCTTGATGCGCAAAGTCTCTTCTACGCCTTTGCTCGGGATCATTTGCATTCATTCGTTGTTGATGACGATGGTGGGGTTGAGCATAGCGGTTGTTGCGTCGTGTGCGGTGTGCATCCTCGTCATCATCACTTGTATCCCATTGTGGTGCTCGATGAACTTGTTGTTGATGGCGATGATCATGGTTCGGGTGTTGGCGCCTATCGACGCGGTTGTGTTCACCATGGCGTTCTTGCTCTTGCGGTGGTGGTGGAGCTTGTACCATAGCTTGTTGTGGAGGGCAACCATGTTCTTCTTGGTGTTGCGGATGCACATGGTGATGATGTTGCCGACGACGTCTTGTGTGGCGCGGTTGTTGATGTTGTGGCTCAACCACTTGTTCATGGTGATGACAAGCTTGATGTTCCCCATTGTGGTGGTGGGGTTCTCCATGATGAGAATGGGAGCGCGAGGAGTCGCCATGATGACTTGAGGAGCACGCGCGAGATGAACTTGACGAGCTTGAATGATGTCCATGACGGTTGCTAAGGTTGGCAATAGCTTGGTTAAGAGCTTGGAATTGAGCATTGTGCTCCACTTGGCGTTGCCTGTCACGGTAGTCAAATTCTCGAAAAGTTTCATCAAGCTGGTTCTCAAGCCTCTCAAATTGGGCATTGAATTCTTGGCGTTGCACCCATAAGTTGTGGCGCGTGGCAAAACCATCTTGGTTGTTGAAGTTGCCATCTCCACTTTCTCCGCTTTCCCTAGACATGTTGTTTGACCACAAGTGAAACGGGGGTGGTATTGGTGGTATGGTATGTGCTACCTTGCCTCACCAAGTCAAAAATTGGAAAGGATGTTCTTGCCGAGAGCAAAGCGAATACACAAGACACACACACACAAAGGCCTATGGTGGATGGGTAGGAAGGTGGATAGCAAATGGAACAACCAAACGAAAGGGTTATTGTCAAAAGTGGGTAAAATCCAAGAAAAACGAAGTCAAAGGAAAATGTCAAAAGGGTGAAGAGAACCTACGACTATACACACACGGTGGAGATTAATGTGGCCAACACGACTATGAAAATGAGCAACGAACAAAATTGGTCCTAACGAAGACTAATGCTCGGTGTCGTGCCAACACTAGGAGAGACCGTAGCCCATTTTCCAAAAGATTGAGAAGCAACGGATTTGTACGCTTGCCTTGCTCTTGCTCGCACTCTTTCTTAGAATCTTTGGACTCTCTTTTGTATTGGTATCTTTCTCTTTTTCTTTTGCTTATAAGTTTTTTTGTACCTCTTTCTTTGCTATGCTATGGAGTCAAGTTTTTGTTATTGCCTCTACACTATGACTTATGGAAGAGCAAGTGCACAATGCTTCGGCAAACACAAGATGAGCTACTCTCGATAGGTTAGGTAACACACAAAGGAAGAAGGGGTTAACAAGGGTGGTGTAAGTTATACCTTGTGGTGATGTTCCACTTGCACCCGTTGGTGGAGGGATGGTTCGAGTTCTGTGGTGTCGATGTCTAGTGCGAGGCATTGCGGAAGCTTTTGTTAGTTGACAGACACGCACACGAAACACAAACGTCAAAAGGAAATCAGTCGAAAAGGAAAAGGGGTCAAAAATTTTGTCAGGGCCGGAGACTCCGGTGTTGCTGGTCCGGACACTCCGGTGTAGGCCGGAGACTCCGGTCTTTTGGTCCGGAGACTCTGGTGTGGGATGGAGACTCCGGTCGACAGTCTGGAGACTCCGGTCTGGAGTCTGCACGACGAATAACTCCTGTTCTTGAGCGGAAATTCGGCCCTTGAACCCTCAAATCCAGAAAATTTCGACCAAATTGGGCTGGGAAACGCAGGGCACAAGTAGACCAACTCCAAAGACAAGTTTCTATTGGACTAAAACCACAATCAACTCACCAAAACGAGAGATCGATCCAAAGGCAATTTGGGGCTATATTTTTGGTATTTTTCAGTTCATGGTGGAAATCGAAGGGCGAAATTAAATCCGTGGCAACCAAAAGCTGCTGATACTAGTTGATATGGGTATCCTTGTGGATTTACCCTTGGAGTGGCCCGATCTTCACGGATTTGAGGCGGAAGTGAGGGAAAACACGATGAACACAACTCTAATGCAAGGTAAAGATACAAACACACGCCAAATCACACCCAATTCGATTTGCTCCCGTTGGTTCGAACAACCAATCCAATAGAATCCTCGGCGAGAAACCTTGCGGTAGAATCACCAAAGGAGAGATCGGCAAGCGGAAGATAGAATCCAAATCAAGGAGAGAGTAGCAACCAAGTAGAACCCAAAAGGGGAGAGACCAAGCACTACTAGAATCCTTGATACGGAGAGACCAAACACTTGAGGAGGGTCTTGAGAACTTGGAGAAGGGCACCGACTCCAAGGCCTTGTATAACTCATAGATTTACTAATGAGAGGGGGTTCCATCTAGGGTTTGGCACATGCCTGAATTCATCATCATCTCTATGGTTTCAAGGAGGGGGTGGGGGCATATATATAGGCCAGCCACAAGCTAGGGGTAAAATAGGCATAAGCAAGAAGTTTAGGGCGTTACATGGGCCAAGCCCAGCTTAAGGCACGCAGGCCCACGATGCTCGGTCCGGAGACTCCGGTGTGGGGGTCCGGAGACTCCGGTTTGTCACCGGTGTCGCCTCCGAAGGGGGTCGCAGACTATCCCAAGCGCAGGTTCGGGGCTCGGTCCAGAGACCAGGCCGGAGACTCCGGTGTGGTAGACCGGAGACTCCGGTCTGCTGGTCCGGAGACTCCGGTCCTGCTTTAGCAGCTTCTTGCGTCTTCTCTTCCAGGCCTCTTGCTTGGGTGTCTTGGCTCCAGAGCCATCCTTGCTACATCTCCTTGGCATCATATTCATGGACCTAGTCACATCATAGGCATTTGTCTCAAGTAGGATTCCATTCGCACAATAACCAACGAAAGGCAAAGCATGGAAGGAGTTCACCTTTGGAGTGATGATTAGCATGGCATGATGTGGACCAAAGGTGGTTTCCATATGTTGGGCTACATCAAAGGGTGTTGATGATGACATGATCCCACTAGTGGACATGATGACTTGTGATGATTAGCATGCAATGGATGATGTTTGTGATATCACATATGCTTCATTGATATTTCCATGTGATACTTTACCTTTGCATAATGTTGAGCATGTGAAATTATTTGATTGGGATGATGTTGCCATAAACATGCCATGCTCTAAACTTTACATGGATGATATCATTGCTTGAACTTTGTTGAACAATTGCTCTTTCCATTGTTTTGCTTGCAATGTTGTTACCAATGGTACCCCTCGAACCATGCTTTGTGATGAATGTTTTACAATCTCTCCCGTTGCTTGCAATAAGTTGAATAATTGCTCTTTCACTTGTTTTGCCTTCAATAATAATTCTCATATGGTTTATATTGAGATGGTCCCCATAGCTTTCTCAAATTTTGGAGACTTTGATGATTTCCATGATAAGCATGTTCCCCACTTGCATACTCACCATGCATATTTTTCATACTTGATTGACACTAATGGTGATGTGCACAAGAAGAGATACGTCATGATGGATGATGTGTTTCTCTACCATGCACACACATTCTTCCTTTTGTGTATGATGTGTGTAGGTACCCGCATATGAATGTCAACCTCAGTTGAGCACGCGTTGACAAAAAGAGCTCTAGAGAGCATTCCCCAAGTGAGTTCTATATCGAGCCTAGCTTTGATACCTTTTGCATGCTTTGCATCTTTCATGTTGATAAATTGCTCTTTCCTATGGTTTGCTTGCAAGCATGTTGATGGTATTCTTTCACCTTATGACAATCATGTCTCATTGCTATTGGATATTGATGCTTTGTGTGTTGCAACAAAAATATTAAACAATTTCTCTTTCCGATGTTTTTTGTGCAACCATATTGCCATTATGAGCATGTATTGTCATGAGAGCTTCCAAGTCTCTTGTATAGTGGTTGCAACAAACATAAGGACCACTTGCTCGTTCATATGGTTTGTTTGCAAACATGTTGTTTTTGCTTCCGCTTGCGATAATCATACCCTCATGATTTTGGCTTTTGATGATATGTGTATGGCATCCAACATATTAAACAATTGTTCTTTCCAATGGTTGGTTTGCACACATAATGATGTTGCTTTGGATATTCCTCCTCATGTGTTTTTGCTGAATTCTCCTACTCTTGCATCAAAGATGTTGATCTATATCTTAGTCAGTTGCTTTGAGTGCCACACTAAGACGCTTTATGGAGTTTTTGAGTTCCCACATTTGGATGATGTTCAAACGATTTCCATGCACTTTGACCTTGCATATGCATCCCATTTGCTATTTGAGTTGTGCTAATAGTGTTGTGAACAAGAATGGACATGCCACAAATGACATGCTCCTCTATCACACACAAACATATGTTGCTTGGTCTTTGTTGTGTGAAGGTACAAGAATATACACGCCATCGTCTATGGACAAAGAGTTGACAAGACAAATCGTAGAGAGTTACCTATGGCTGCCCTTCAACGAGCCATCTCTACATCCTAAGGTGACTTCACTCTACTTGAGGACTCATGCTATAATCTTTATGAATTGGCGATGCTTTGAGTGTGCTTCTCTTTTGTGGTGAGCTTTGTAGGCTGTTGTCAATTCAATCTTCCCGAGGACGACTATATGGTGAACCTGTTGGGGGCAAACCTCTAGGGTGGCCCGATCTTTCACGATTCCCTTTCAAATCGAGGGTGGAGTGCGGGGGAAGGAGGGAAGGATGAACACGACGAACACACGCACGAAGAACGCGATGAACACTCACACGCAAAACCACGATAAACACCAATAGCTCATGCCAGCGGTGACCGGTCCGACGCAATCCCTATGATCAGCGTCGGGTGGAGGACTCTCTCTCGAACCAGCATGGTGAGATGGGAGACTCGGTAAGATCTTGACGTCTTGACAAAGGGACACCGATGCCAAGGCCTTATACAACACGGAGGCACGGTGCAAACTCCAACAAGGTTTAGGGATATTGGTGTTCCTTAGTCAAGGAGCATGAGGCAAGAATTAGATAGATCCACAAGGGGTTTCCACTAATTCCAATATCATGCCTAGGGTTTACAATGGAGGTGGGGGGCTATATATAGGCCAACCACATGTTCAGGGGTAGTTTAGGCAACTAAAGTATCAAAAGGGTACGTTACAAGGCCAAAGGGCCGAGGTGGAGCGCATAGGCCCTGGGTGTCCGGTAGTACCGGTCAGTCGAGCGGTAGTACCGGTCCGATGCGGTAGTACCGCTGGAAGGGTGCGGTAGTACCGGAGCGGACATAAGTTTTGGCGTGAGTCTTCAGGTGCGGGCGGTAGTATCGCTTGCTGAGTGCGGTAGTACCGGTGGGATCTAGGGCTTCGGGTCCATCTCTCCGTCCAGGGCGGTAGTACCGTCGTCCATGAGCGGTAGTACCGCTTCTAGGGGCCAGTTGTACCGCGGTCTCCTGGCAGATGTTGGCTGCCGCGTCGCTCCCCTGGCTCGTGTCTTCATACCTGATGATGCATAGTGTCGGGGCATGAAGTAGCAAGCCATCCAGGGGTGTATCGAAGTCACATGAGTACAAGAGCGAATTCACCTTAGCTTGGAGAAGCGTGGCTCGAGCACGAGTCATGGGTCCACTTGGGGGACTTGGTGGTGTAGATGTAGGAGCGTCCGTAGGACGGGCTGCATCAGCTCCCCCCCTTGGGAAAGAGTCGTCCTCGACTCTTCATGGTTATCATCTTGAACATCTCCATGGTAGGGTGAAAGGTCCTTGACATTGAATGTATTGCTTGCAAGGTACTTGGAGGTCGGTATGTCGATGATGTAGGTGTTGTTGTTGATTCTCTTGAGGACCTTGAAGGGGCCATCTCCTCTTGGTTTGAGCTTGGAATCTCGTTCCTTGGCAAAGCTGTCCTTGTTCAAGTGTATCCACACAAGATCACCTTCTTGGAAGATCATCTCCTTCTTGTCCTTCTTTAACCTTGAAGCTTGGCGAAGAAGTTGTTGCTCTATAGTAGCTCTTGTTTCTTCATGAAGTGTCTTCATAGCTTGTGCGCGCTTCTCGACGTCCATGTTGGTGCGTTCGTGGAGAGGTAGTGGTAGGATGTCGAGCGCGGTGAGTGGCTCGAACCCATAGACGATCATGAATGGACTCATCTTGGTTGTTGAGTGCTTGCACGTTTGTAGGAGAACTCGGCATGTGGAATGCATTCCTCCCAATCCTTGAGGTTTTTCCTGATCAACACATGAAGGAGAGTTCCGAGGCTTTGGTTGACAACTTCGGTTTGGCCATCGGTTTGGGGATGCGATGAAGATGAAAAGAGTAGCTTGACGCCGAGCTTGGCTATGAGGGCCTTCCATAAGTAGCTCATGAATTTGACGTCGCGGTCGGAGACGATTGTTCTTGGCACACCGTGAAGACGGACGATTTCCCTGAAAAACAGATTTGCAACATGTGAAGCATCGTCAGTCTTATGGCACGGTATGAAGTGTGCCATTTTGGAAAAACGATCCACAACAACAAATATAGAATCATGACCATACTTATCTAGGAAACCCTAACACGAAATCCATGCTAATGTCGGATCAAGGGGTATGAGGAATAGGCAATGGCATATAAAGACCATAAGGGTTAGCTTGCGACTTAGCTTGAACACATGTCGTGCATCGTTGAACGTAGCGCTCCATGTCACGCTTCATCTTGGGCCAAAAGTAGTGATTGGAGAGCATGTCTAATGTCTTGTCACGGCCAAAGTGACCCATGAGGCCTCCACCATGAGATTCTTGGAGAAGCAAAAGTTGAAGCGACGACTTCGGGATGCATAGCTTGTTTTGTTTAAATAGAAAGCCCTTATGCAAATAGAAATCATCAACTGCTTTTTCATTGGAGCACTTTGGGAAAATTGGTTCAAAGAATGGGTCGGAAGCATACAAAGATTTTATTTCCTCAATGTTGGGAATATGCCCTAGAGGCAATCATGAATGATGATATTCCTGTGTATTCATAAGGTTATGGTCCATGTATGAACTGATGATATGTATCATCGATTGATTTGACTGTGGAACTACATATTCATGTTGTTCATACTAATTGTCCTTGGTCACTGAGGTTGTGCCGGACACACAACTTAGATCAATGTGAAAGTCGGCAGATGACTAGGTTCCACTTGTCATGGGCATGGAGATGCTATTCCGACTTACACGGATTCGGCTAATGAGTTTAGCGAGTCAGACTGACCCATATTGAGATGCAACGAACAAGTCGTCATTTGCATGTCTCAATCAATTTTATCCTTAGACCTGAGGTTATTGCACAATCCGAGTTGAGGATCTCCGACTTAGGTTCTGTCAAACGCTGTTCCGTCACTGGGCAATTATAAAGGCGGAGTTCGGGTCGTCTGAGAATCAAGCTGCGTGATGTGAATAACCAAGACGAGATTTTGCCCCTCCATCTAGAGAGATATTCTCTGGGCCCTCTCGGAAGATATGATTCGGAAAGCATGGCCACGCGCGTCACGGTTAAGTGTTAACCGAGGCAGCCGACTAAGAGTTAGTCGGATGAATCACTTATCTCGGATCGAGAAAGAGAGTCGGACTATTTAAGGGATGACGATCATTCGCCTATAGTCCGACAAGGTATATCGTGAGGCAAAAGGGACTCAGACAAAAGTCGCATTGGAAGGTATGTCGTCATGACTTATTGGTACTTGGGAGTTGGCACGTTCTGCTAGGAGCCGCTACCAACTGATCGATCACGAGTGAGATTCGGAATCGTGTCCGGGTTACCATGAGCCTGTCGGGTCAGACACTTGAGAGCGGGAGCAAGTTTGGGTCAGACCCAATGTGGAAACCTATTTGGGTTGGACCCAAATAGAGACATGGACTTAGTCAGCAAGTGAGACTTGCAGTGGCTAATATAGGCCTTTTTAGTGAAAGGGCCACAAGTGAGTGGAGCCCACTTACACTCCCTATATAAGTTGGGGCGCATGTGCTTAGAGCACAAGGTTAGGTCACTCCATGTATTGGAAACCCTAGCCCTAGTCCGTCATGTCGCCGCCGTACCGGACCTAGCAGTCCATCGCCGGCGCTCCTCCTCGTACGTGTGGATACCGGCGGAGGTGCTTTTCGTTCAGCACTTTGACGATCGTGAAGAAAGTACTGATCGTGGATCGTGGAACCGGAACGGATCGCGAGGATTGCACTGCATCAAGCGACGTGCTTCATCAATTCCGCAACTGCGCGTCTAGTGGTAATCCTCGTGGCCTTCTAACTGAGCTGGATCTTGGGATCACCGCGTAGGGAATTTTTTTTGTTTATCTCTACGTGGCCCAACACTCAAGACCCAACACGTTGATTTCTAGTCTCGTAAGAAGGCTTGTGTGTTTGCGAGACAAAGCGTCCGCAACTACATTATATTTTCCCTTCTTATACTTGAGAATGTACGAAAAAGACTCCATGAACTCAACCCACTTAGCGTGTCTCTTACTCAAGTTGGCTTCCCCTTTGAGGTATTTCAACCACTCGTGGTCGGAATGTATGATAAATTCTTTGGGCCATAGGTAGTGTAGCCAAACTTGAAGGACACGAACTAAGGCAAAAAGCTCTTTGTCATAAATCGATAGTTAAGGCGAGCACCATCAAGTTTCTCGCTATGGTAGGCTATAGGACGTCCATTTTTCATAAGGACTCCTCCAATGCCAATACCACTAGCATCACACTCGATCTCAAAAGTTTTTGTGAAATCCGGTAAAGCAAGAAGAGGTGCTTCGGTGAGCCTCTTTTTAAGTTCGTCAAAAGCTTATTGTTGTGCTTTGCCCCACACGAAGGTGACATTCTTTTTGGTCAATTCATTAAGGGGACAAGCAATGGTTGAAAAGTCTTTCACAAAGCGACAATAGAAACCAGCCAACCCATGAAAACTTCGGAGTTCACTCACATTTGTTGGGATGGGCCAATCTCGTATGTCTTTAACCTTGGAAACATCAACTTCAATGCCTTTCGAAGAAACGACAAATCCAAGAAAAATCAACTTGTCTTTAGCAAAAGTGCACTTGGGATGATTAGCATAAAGCATTTCATGTCGAAGGATTTGCAAAACTTCCTTGACATGTGTTATATGGTCCTCAAGTGATTTGCTATAAACAAGAATATCATCGAAATAGACAACAACACTTTTTCCAATGAGAGAACGCATGATGTGATTCATAAGGCGCATGAAGGTGGATGGGGCATTAGATAAGCCAAAGGGCATAACCAACCATTCATAGAGACCAAGTTTGGTCTTGAAGGCGGTTTTCCACTCATCACCTTCCGCCATGCGTATTTGATGGTAACCACTACGAAGATCAATTTTCGAAAAAATAGTGGCTCCACACAACTCATCAAGCATGTCATCGAGACGTGGTATGGGATGTCGATAACGCATGGTGATAGCATTAGTTGGATGGCAGTCCATGCATAACCGTAACGTATCATCCGTCTTTGGGACAAGAATCACGGTTACGGCACTTGGACTAGTGCTAACTTGGAGACGAGTTGGTTGATTTGACGTTCGATCTCCTTGGTCTCCTCCGGGTTCGTGTGTTAAGCGGCGCGGTTGGGAAGTGGTGTGCCGGGGATGAGGTCGATGCGATGTTCGATGCCGCGAAGAGGAGGTAGTCCATGTGGGAGCTCTTCGGGAAACATGTACTTGAATTCCTACAAAACATGCATCAAAGATGGAGGAACATTGGTTAATTCATTAGTTCCTTGCGCTAGTCCCTTGCAAAGGAGGACATAGTGCAAGATGGATGGGTTGTTCCGAACATCTCTCATCTCACGTTTGGTGGTAAGGAGAACACTCTTAGTTTTTCCACTCAAGTTAGGCTTGTGGATCTCACTCACTATGAGGTAGTTGTCTCTCTCACCGCTCTTCTCACAAGTAGGTGTTGTGCTTTGCACCCTCGCTAAAGCCTTTGCATTGTCCGCAATTATTGGGCTAGGAGTCATCGGTTGCAAAACACATGTTTTGTTGAGCCATTTGAAGGTGTAAACATTGGTGCGACCATCACGTAGAGCAGCCTTGTCAAATTGCCACGGTCGACCAAGAAGCATGTGGCAAACTGTCATAGGAACCACATCGCACTCCATTGTGTCTTTGTAAGGACCAATGGCGAAGGAGACTGATACGGTATGCTTGATCTTCACGGACCATTGGTCTATTAGCCATTGCACGTGGTAGGGGTGCTTCCTTGACGCCGGCTAGGAAGCACAACTCGGTGCTAGCAATGTTGTGGCAACTCCCACCATCGATGATCACTTTGATAGATTTTCCATTGATGCCGGCTCGTGTTTGGAAGATATTGGAGCGTTGGTCTTCATGCTCTTGTGCTTGAGTGGTCAAGATCCTTGTGACGACAAGCGATGGACTTGCGTCATGTTCACACATGAGGAGTTCTTGATCATCTTCCACTCGTTGTCTTGCCATTGCTTCCTTGACGCGGGCATCAAATTCATCTTCACTCAAGTACTCTTCGTCACCATTGTCATGGATGAACAAGACTTTCTTGTTTCCACATTCGGCTGACTTGTGTCCTTTACCTCCACACTTGTAGCATTCACCATTGAAAGGTGTATCACTCTTTGCTTGTTTGCCACTTGTGGGTAGTTTTCCTTGAGGAAGTGTGGGCTTGAAGGAAGGCTTGGAGGTACTTGAGGAGCTTCCATTGAAAGTTGTTGGTGTAGCGGTTGAAGCTTGCTTGTAGGTGAAGTACGTCTTGGGCTTGTTGTACTTTATATCCTCTTGCACTTGGCGTTTAGCCTTTGTTGCGATGTGCACAAGCTCAACCATGGTGTTGTATGTTTGGAACTCGACGATGCGCTTGATTGGGTGGTTCAACCCTATAAGGAAATGTGCCATTGTTTGCTCCATGCGCTCATCAATGTTGGCGCGAATCAAGTTTAGTTCCATTTCTTTGAAGTACTCTTCCACGGTCTTTGTCCCTTGACGAAGCGCTTGAAGGTTGTTGAAGAGGTCACACATGTAGTGCGCGGGGACGAACCGGGATCTCATGTGAGCCGTCATGTCATACCAAGTTGTGATTGGCGGTTCTTGTCTTGCATCACGAGCAACTTGAACTTGTTCCCACCAAAGGTTGGCGTAATCATCAAACTCAAGCGAAGCCATGGCGATCATCTTCTCGTTGCTATAGTTGTGCATGCGGAAGATCTTGTCGACTTTGAGTCATTGGATCCAGTGAACTTGGGCATTGTGAACTTTAGCTTGCCAAAAGTTTCTTCATCGTTGCGGTCATTGCGACGAGCTTGGTGACCTTGTTGATGATCTTGTAGTTGGGGAGGTGGAACTTGGTTCTCGTGACCTTGTTGTGGAGCTTGCTCTTGATATTGATGTGGAGGAGCTTTCTCTTGCTCTTGGCGCGGTTGTTGACGTGGTTGATGCGCTTGGGCCTCATGGTGGTGAGGGTGTGGAGCCTCTTGACATGGTTGACGACGAAGGGGAGGCTCGTTCCTTGGTTAGTGACGTTGGTTAGGCACATGGGCCTCATGGCGAAGATCATGGTCGTGAGCCTCTTGACGTTATGGGTGTCGCTCAACTTGTATCACTGGACGCTCTAAGTTTTGTTGATGTGGAGGAGGCGCCTCGTGATGACCATGGTGTCATTGTTGACGTTCACGACGTTGATGACGAGGAGGAGGATCTTGGAGAGCTTCACGTTGATGACGAGCTTGATTCTCCAAATTGGAGTCATCACTTGTTGTGTCAAGTATGTGTCGGGGTCGATGTTGGTAGACTTGCGGTTGCACTTGCGGTTCTTCTTGTGGTTGCTCTTGTTGGAGCACTAATGCCCTTGCGTGATGACGGTGTGCGTCTTGCCTTGCTCTTGGCCTTGAAGAGAAATCACCATCATAGCTTGACGTTGCGGCGTGTCGTGGGGAAGGTACATAGTTTGAAGAGGTGCCCTCTTCAACCACGGGGGGATCATTGCGTCTTGGAGCACTTGTACGAAGATCTTGTTGGAGAGGAACATGATGACGCGAAGAACTTGAAGAGCTTGAAGCACGTGAACGAGGCCTTTCCATTCCGTCGATGAGGCGTCGAAGATTGTCATTTGTTTCGGCGACGGAGCATTGGAGCGCTTCATTTTGGTGGCCGAAGTTATGATGCATTGCTTGCATTTGCCTTTCGAGGCGATGTTCTTGAACTCGGCTTGCATCTCGCCAAATTGTTCATCTTGTCGCGTCTGAAGGGCTTGGCAACGTTCACGGAACTCTTGTCGGACGATGAAGTGACTTGCGCGTGTCATGTACGATCCTTGTTCTTCTTGGTAAGGTGGTTGGCTCGACTCACCGTGCCTATCCATCATGCAAAACACGCAAGTATTGTATATTGAAGTGGAATATGGTGGTGTTAGCCTTGTTCCTCACCTTGGGGATTGCACCAAACTAGAAACCACAAGTGAGAGCTATAAGCGTGCAAAGTGGAAATGCAAAGAAAACTCACAATAAAGAAAGAACTAACTCTCAAAAGCTTGTTGGTGGAAGGTTAGGATTGTGGAAAACCAAACGAAACGATCCAAAGAAAAGGTTATTGTCAAACGTGGTAGAGAACCAAAAGATCAAAGCAAAAAGGAAACGATCTACAAAACACAAAGATACACACATGTGGAGACGGATGTGGTTAGCACGACTATGAAAATGAGCACAAAAGGTCCTAACGAAGACTACGCTCGGTGTCGTGCCAACGCAAGGAGAGACCACAACTTGTTCGCCAAAAGAGAAATAAGCTATGGATTTGTGCACTTGCCTCGGTCGCGCTCTTTTTCTCTCTTTGAATACAAGCTTGAGACTCTCTTTGTATTGGGAGACTTTGTATCTTTCTATCTGTCTTTTGCTTTTTCTTTTTGATATGGGGTGGCCCGATCTTCTCAGTAAGAGGATGGTGGTGATGATGGTGGATGATAGATAACTAGCCTATAGCTATGAACTCTCCCGCTCCATCCCTGATGCCAATGCAACAGCTCTCGAACCTTGTAGGATATTCACAACACCACGCTCTTGCGCACGCAGCCGTGACCACGAACGGTAGTATGCAATCTACTAATTCCCAATGGAACAACAGATCACACTCAATTATAGTTGGTAGATTCGAACACAGGGTAATTCTAGAGGTTCTATGGAAGAAACAACTCCAAAATATTTTAACGTGGTCTAAAACCTAACTAGGGGTCGTCCCAAGGCTTATTAGGCAGCTGGGGCGGCCAGAAACCGAAACTAAACGCAAACGACTCAAACTGATACAAACCGACTCGGACCAGATTCGGTCGGCGGGCGGACACTCCGGTCGAAATCGGCCGGACAGTCCGGTCAGGCCGGACACTCCGGGTGGAGCGTGCCGGACAGTCTGGTCTGGCCGGAAACTTTGAAGTTTCCGGGTGGAGTCCGTGTAGTGTCCGAACTAACATACTGAATGTCCATGCCAGTTTGCCTCTCGAGCAGGCCGGATAGTCCGGGTGGATCTAGCCGGACACTCCGGTCGTGGCAGATCTTTTTGCCTCCGTCTTGATGATCTTCTCTTGCGCCTTCCTCCCGCTCCTCCCTCACGCATCCTTGGGCGATCATCATGTTGGGCTTCTCTTGTAGCCCTTCTCCTCCTCGCGCCATGCTTGTTTCTCCAACGAACCTGATCATACATAAATGCATAGACTTAGGCAGTATAAAGTTCTCATCAATCAAAGTACCAGATTCGTTTAGGAGTAAATTGACCTGTTGTTCTAGTAGCTTAGCATGAGCTCTTGTAATAGGTCCAATTCAAATCTCATTGGACTGATCCTTTCTTGCAACAGTTGTAGCATATTTAGTAGTCATTGGGGTAGGTGTAATTGTCGGGATGTCCTCATCATCTCCCCCCTTGAAAAGGCGTCGACCTCGACGCTCCAAGGTCTTCTCCAACATATGGTGACAAATCAGCAACGTTGAAGCTATTGCTAACTCCAACAAACTCCCCAATAGGTATAGCAACCGAGTAGGCGTTATCATTAATCTTGGCTAACACCTTGTAAGGACCAGCACCACGTGGCTTCAACTTTGACTTTCGAAGTAGTGGGAACCTATCCTTGCGTAAATGCACCCAAACCATATCTCCAGGCTCGAACAACACTTCTTTCCTTGCTTGATTCCTTGCAGCGGCAATGTTCTTGCCTTTCTTCTCAATAGCGTCTCGAGTCTTCTCATGTATTTTCTTCACATAATCAGCACGTTTTGATGCCTCCATATCAACTCTCTCATGTAATGGCAGAGACAACATATCAAGTGGCGTCAATGGCTTGAAACCATACACCACCTCAAAAGGACAAAGCTGAGTAGTTGAATGCATAGCCCTGTTGTAAGCAAACACAACATGTGGCAAACACTCTTCCCATTTGACCATCTGTTTGGGGATGACATGTAGTACTGAACATCAGCTTTGTTCCTAGCTTCCCCCATAAGTTCTTCCAAAAGTAGCTCATGAACTTCACGTCACGGTCAGAAACAATCGTCTTTGGTACTCCATGTAATCTCACGATGTCCCTGAAAAACAAGTTAGCAACATGCGACGCATTGTCGCTTTTGTGGCAGGCGATAAAATGAGCCATCTTAGAGAACCTATCCACTACCACAAATATAGATCATGACCTCTCTGTGTTTTAGGTAGACCTAGCACAAAATCCATACTAATGTCTTCCCATGGAGTAGTAGGTGCAGAGAGAGGTGTATACAAACCGTGAGGCTTCAACTTAGATTTCGACTTGTGGCATGTAATACATCGGCTCACAAATCTGTACACATCACGCCTCATCTTGGGCCAATAAAAGTGATCAGCAAGCATGAGCAATGTCTTCTCACGCCCAAAGTGACCCATCAAACCACCAGCATGTGACTCCTGCACTAAGAACAAACGCAATGACGATTCTAGAATACATAGTTTGTTAGCTCGAAACAAATATCCATCATGTACATGATACTTATCCCATGCGTTTCTAAGAGCACACAAACGATATGGTTCAGCAAAATCATGGTCAGTTGCATAAAGTGCACAAATAGCTTCTAATCCAGGAATTTTAACATCAAGATTGATTAATAGCATGTTCTTCCTAGATAGAGCATCAGCAACAACGTTCTCTTTTCCCTTCTTATAGTTAATGATGTAAGGAAAAGACTCAATGAACTCAACCCATTTAGCCAATCTTCTATGCAAGTTTGATTGAGCTTTCAAGTATTTCAATGCTTCATGATCAGAATGTATGATGAATTCCTTTGGCCATAAATAATGTTGCCAAACCTCAAGTACTCGAAAAAGTGCATACAATTCTTTATCATAGATAGAATAATTCAAACGAGCACCAGTCAATTTCTCAGAAAAATAAGCTATAGGGCGATCCTCTTGCATCAAAATGCCACCTATGCCTATACCACTAGCATCACATTCAACTTCAAATTGCTTCGAAAAATCAGGTAATGCAAGTAATGGTGCAGAAGTAAGCAAACGTTTTAACGTATCAAAAGCAATGTCTTGGGCCGCGCCCCAAACAAAAGGAACACCTTTCTTTTTCAAATCATTTAAAGGTGCAGCAATGGTGCTAAAATCTTTCACAAAGCGCCTATAGAAACTAGCGAGACCGTGGAAACTACGCACTTGACTAACATTCATTGGAGTAGGCCAATTCTGAATTGATTTAATTTTAGATTGAGCTACCTCTACTCCATGCTTAGATACAACAAATCCTAGGAATATGACCTTATCTTTTGCAAATGTACACTTCTCGATTAGCATACAATTTATTATCACGTAACACTTGCAAAACTTTTCTAATATGAGTGCAATGTTCAGATTCGGTGTGGCTGTATATAAGTATATCATCAAAGTAAACAACCACAAAACGACCAATAAACCCTCTCAAAACATGATTCATCAAACACATGAAAGTACTAGGTGCAGTAGTAAGACCAAACGGCATGACTAACCACTCATACAAACCGAATTTAGTTTTGAAAGCAGTTTTCCATTCATCCCCTTCTTTCATCCTAATTTGATGATAACCACTACGCAAGTCAATTTTAGAGAAAACAGCAGCAGCACTCAATTCATCTAGCATATCCTCTAAGCGTGGAATAGGATGACGATATCGAATAGTGATGTTATTAATCGCTCTACAATCAACACACATGCGCCAAGTACCATCTTTCTTAGGAACTAAAATAACAGGAACAGCACAAGGGCTAAGAGAGACACGGATGTACCCTTTATCCAGCAACGCTTGTACTTGCTTCTGAATTTCCTTAGTTTCTTCAGGATTAGTCCTGTAAGGTGCACGGTTGGGAAGTGTGACGCCAGGAATCAGGTCCACTTGATGTTCTATACCACGCAATGGAGGCAAACCTGTGGGTACGTCTTCTGGAAACACATCCCCAAAGTCCTGCAAAACAGAAGAGACACCAAGAGAAATAGGGGTCATGTCGTTAGAAACCAATACCTCGCCCTTGTACATGAGCACAAGTGGCATGGCTGTAGGATCCTCACGAAACTCTCTCATATCCTCCTTGGTGGCTAATATCAATAACCCAGGCACTCTCTCACTTTTCATTATATCACTCAATTTAGGCTCAATTACATCAGGAACAGCTGTGACACAGTCTCGCCGAGTGGTAGTATCTTCCTTCAAGTTCACCTCTATCTTCTGGCAAGAATCATTCACAATTTCTTGTGGTGTCATTGGCTGCATAGTAATCTTCTTTCCTTTGAATTCCAAGTGATATGTATTGGCTCGGCCATTGTGTTGCACATGGCGATCATAGAGCCAAGGCCGACCCAATAGTAGGTGACAAACAGTCATAGGAACCACATCAAAATCAATAGAATCTTTGTATGGCCCTATTTGAAAATTCACACGTACCATATGATTTACCTTCATCTCACCATTGTTGCTCAACCATTGTATGTAGTATGGCTTGGGATGAGGTAAGTATGTCAAATTCAGTTTGGCACATAGTTCCTTACTTGCAAGGTTTCTGCAGCTATCTCCATCAATAATTACCTTGCAAGCTTTGTTTGGTCCAACTAGAGCTTTTGTTTGGAACAAGTTGCAACGCTGGGATTCCTCAAACGGTTGCACACTAAGTACACATGAAGATACGACAATCGTGGGTGCACGTTCAGCATATGCATCAGCACCAACCTCGTTGTCATCAATATCATCATCAGAAGCTTCATCTCCACTTTCTACTTCACCTTGTTCATTAATAAACATAACTTTGCTGTTTGGACAATCTTTCTTGTAGTGACCTCTACCTCCACAAGTATGGCACACCACATCACGAGTACGTGCAGTAGACATGTTGGAACCCGAGCTAGCAGTAGGAGCAGTGGGTTTCCGAGCATTAGAACCAAACGAAGGTGTACTTGCGGGCTTGGCCGATGGTGTAAAGGGAGCAGCAGCTGGTGACGTAGTTGTAGGAGGAGTAGGTTTTGCTGAAAATCTGCTGGAGGATGGAAAACGACCACGTGACTTTGCCTCTTCTGCCAACTGGAATTCGGCCTCTCTAGCATGATGCAACAACTCATTCATGGTCTCATACTTGTGATGAAGAACAATGCTCTTGATCGGTAACTTCAAATTGTTTAGGAATCGCTGCATGGTCATCTCAATGGACTCACGAATTCTAGCACGCTGCATAAGCATCTCCATCTCCATGTTGTACTCATCAACTGTCATGGTGCCTTGCTTCAGTTGCATCAATTTATCAAAAACTGATCGCAAGTAGTTGGTTGGTACGAAACGAGCTTTCATGATTTGCTTCATCTCGCGCCAATCCCTCACAGGAAGTTCATTGTCCTCCCTCCTATGTTGCACAAAAGCATCCCACCAACGCAGAGCATAACCATCAAATTCAGATGCTGCAAGTTTGACCTTCTTATGTTCTGGATAGTCAAATAAGCGCCAGAGTTTCTCAATCTTCAACTCCCATGTGAGGGCAAACCTCTAGGGTGGCCCGATCTTCACAGATCTCGTGGTCAAATCGATGGGAAAGCGAGGGGAAAGGGAGAAGGTAGCGGAAGCGGACGCACACCTCGCGAAGAACACGATGAACACACGCAAAACACACACGATACAAGGCCGATTGCTCTCACCGGTGGCCACCGGTCCGATAGAATCCTCGCAAGGAAAGATCGGTCAACGTGCTCCTATCAATCCCAAGCGGAGAGGGAAGAACACCTTGGAGAGGGTCTTGACGTCTTGGCAAAGGGACACCGATGCCAAGGCCTTGTACAACAAGGGAGGCGCGATGCAAACTCCAACGAGGTGGTGACGATAGTCGATCCCCTTTGGTAGAAGGGGATGAGGCAAAACTAGAGATTCCACAAAGGGGGTTGTCTTTAGTCTATCATCTATGCCTAAGGGATACATGAGGGGGTGGGGGCTCTATTTATAGGCCAGCCACAAGTACAGGGGTAGTTTGGGCATAAAACAAGGGTTTGGTGCGAAATAGAGGGGTACATGGGCCAAGGGCCCAGCTGTTGGCTCGCAGGCCCATCACTTGGGCCGGACAGTCTAGGTCGGAGTGACCGGATAGTCCGGGGTAGCCGGACACTCTAGATAGTGTCCGGGTAGTGTCCGAACTGGCCTTCTGAATGTCCACGCCAGGTTGGGCCTAGGGTAGGCCGGACACTCCGGCCGAGTCGCGCCGGACACTCCGGCTGGATTCAGGCGGACTCTCCGGGGCGATGATGGCAGAGACTCTCGTTCTGGAGCTGGCTGCTCCTGGTCCATCTTCTTGGTTGACTTGGGGACGATCTTGGGGACTTGGCGTTGTGGATGTAGTAGCGTCCGCAGGACGGGTTGCATCTCCTTCTTATCTTCTGGATAGTCAAATAAGCGCCAGAGTTTCTCAATCTTCAACTCCCATGTGAGGTAGTCTTCAGGATCAATGGAACCATCAAACTTAGGAATTGAGAATTTTGGCTTTCCCAAACCATCATCAGCAGCTTGGTTGGGCACACACGTGGACCATGCCCAAGATGGGCAAACCCATGACCATGAGCAGGTGCATGGACAGGGGGAATAGCACGTCCCCTGCCAACATGTGAGCAGCATCAACAGCGCTACCCTCATCGAAATCATCAAAGGCATCATCATGTTGAGGATCTTCCCTTCTATGTAAGGCGGCTGTCAAACCCTCAATGGACTGCTGCAAAGCGGTGACATTGACATTGAGCGTAGCCACTTGCGTTTGGATAGTATCAACCGTCCCAACATGCTGATCCAATCTCATATTCATATCTTGGAGATTCTTGTCAATGGCATCTTTCGTGTTAGTAAACACACGTGTCAAGTGGGATTTCAAAGCCTCATATTCACGCCAATTGACGAGCTCCTCATCCTTCTTTTTCTGCAACACAACATCATCATCACTGGTAGACATGATTAGTAGGTTAGTGCAAAAATCAGAATTTGTATGGTGGAAACTCTCACAACTCACTCACAACTAATAAGAAAGGAGATCTTACCGTTCCAAAGTGAATAGAGATGCTCTACCAAACGAAATCAAAGACTGATGCACTTGATGTGATGTAGTGAATATCAAAGGTATAGAGAACTATCATAGGGCACACATGTTATGTAAAGGTGGAGCTATAGGTATGGTATCCTTTCTACACCGCAAACAAGTCCTAGTGCTGATCGTACAAATACTCAAGAAACACACAAAGTGGAGATAAACGTGGCAAAGCAACTTATGAAAAGGAATATTGCAATGCACAAGAGAGACGCTAGTAATAGCTCAAATAGAACAGGCACAAGATTTCTCAATCTACTAGTGCTATACACAGCAAGGCCTCCAATATTGCACACTTCGATATCTCTTTTTGTCAGGCTTGTAGCTCTTTTCTCCTTTTTTATACTGATTCTCTTTTCTTTTCTCTTTTTTTTTCAACTATATTAGTCAATGCAAACGAGTACAGCAACGTATAACAGATCTGGGCCGGATAGTCCGGTTGATATGCGCCGGAGACTCCGGTCGGGCCGGATAGTCCGGTGTGGTTCGGCCGGATAGTCCGGGTTTTGCCTGTCGAAAATTTCTGCACTTCAAAAACCTAATGAGCAGCCTGTCGAAGCAAAGCAACTAGTCTCGTGGGTACGTTCCTAGGCACAGATGCTGTAGATAGGCTATGTCTATGGTATGCAAACAAAAGTACGCTATATGGACTCGGAAAAAACGATAAAGACTTGCGGAAACGGTAACGGTGGGAACAGCGGAAAACAAGATCAAACCCTAAACCTAGACACAAACAGAAACTAGACTCCTACGAGGAAAACCCACAGATCGGATCTAGGAGAAGATACAATCAGCAACTAAAACTTGAAAACGATGCAATCTAGTCTATGGCAAATCTTTTTGTAAGGATTTTTCTGTATAGGACGAAAAACACTCTCTAATCTATGGATGGATTTGTGGATGCTTACCGAGGCAACACTGGAAATCTGATACCAAGATGATATGGGGTGGCCCGGTCTTCTCAGTAAGCGGATGGCGGTGATGATGGTGGATGATAGATAACTAGCCTGTAGCTATGAACTCTCCCGCTCGATCCCTGATGCCAATGCAACAGCTCTCGAACCTTGTAGGATATTCACAACACCACGCTCTTGCGCACGCAGCCGTGACCACGAACGGTAGTATGCAATCTACTAATTCCCAATGGAACAACAGATCACACTCAATTATAGTTGGTAGATTCGAACACAGGGTAATTCCAGAGGTTCTATGAAAGAAACAACTCCAAAATATTTTAACATGGTCTAAAACCTAACTAGGGGTTGTTCCAGGGCTTATAAGGGCAGCTGGGGCGGCCAGAAACCGAAACTAAACGCAAACGACTCAAACTGATATAAACCGACTCGGACCAGATTCGGTCGGCGGGCGGACACTCCTGGTGGAGCGTGCCGGACAGTCCGGTCTGACAGGAAACTTTGAAGTTTCCGGGTGGAGTCCGTGTAGTGTCCGAACTGACATACTGAATGTCCACGCCAGTTTGCCTCTCGACCAGGCCGGACAGTCCGGCTGGATCTGGCCGGACTCTCCGGTCATGGCAGATCTTTTTGCCTCCGTCTTGATGATCTTCTCGTGCGCCTTCCTCCCGCTCCTCCCTCGCGCATCCTTGGGCGATCATCATGTTGGGCTTCTCTTGTAGCCCTTCTCCTCCTCGCGCCATGCTTGTTTCTCCAATGAACCTGATCATACATAAATGCATAGACTTAGGCAGTATAAAGTTCTCATCAATCAAAGTACCAGATTCGTTTAGGAGTAAATTCACCTGTTGTTCTAGTAGCTTAGCACGAGCTCTTGTAATAGGTCTAATTCTAATCTCATTGGACTGATCCTTTCTTGCAACAGTTGTAGCATCTTCAGTAGTCATTGGGGTAGGTGTAATTGTAGGGATGTCCTCATCACTTTTTCTCTTTTTTTTGATTCTTTTTCTCCGTTTCTATACTACTATGTTAACTCTTGTATTTGCTCTCACACTCTCACTTCCCAAGGACAAGTGCACAATGCTTAGGAAAACACAAAATGAGCTGCTCTCATAGGATAGATACACACAAGGAAGAAGGGTTAACAAGGTGGAGCAAGTTATACCTTCGGTATTGACGACTTGCTACCGGTGTAGGGGAATGTTGTTCGGTGTCGCGGTGTCGATGAGCGCGGGATGGGAAAATTGTTGCGGAAGCTTGAAGTTAGTTGGGTGACACGCACATGAAACACGAACAAGCCAATACGAAATTAGCGAACTAAAATGGAGGTGAAAAATTTCTTGTCTGATAGGTGCGGTAGTACCGCTCAAAAAGTTTGGTAGTACCGGTGACCGGTAGTACCGCTGTGATCAGCTAGTAGTACCGCTCGCCAGTAGTACCGCTCGTTTTGGCGGTAGTACCGCTTCGCAAAATCCTGGGCGCGTGGATCTCGAAAATGAACCACAAACGGCCCAAAAATTGTCAAATTGGCGGAAAACTAAACAAAATTGGGGCTAGGAACACACAAAGAAGGTAGATCGATAACCCAAGCAACAGATCTATGGACCAAAACCACGACAAACGCACCAAATCCAGAGATCAATCCGAAGGCAAATTTGGGGCTCTTTTTTGGGGATTTTCGAATTTTTGGTGGATAGTAGAAAAATTTGTGGGGGAATTCATGAGCAACCTGGCTCTTGATACCAATATGTTGGGGGCAAACCTCTAGGGTGGCCCGATCTTTAATGATTCCCTTTCAAATCGAGGGTGGAGTGCGGGGGAAGGAGGGAAAGATGAACACGACGAACACATGCACGAAGAACGCGATGAACACACACACACGCAGAACCACAATAAACACCAATAGCTCACGCCGGCGGTGACCGGTCCGCCGCAATCCCTAGGATCGGCGTCGGGCGGAGGACTCTCTCTCGAACCGGCACGGCGAGATGGGAGACTCGGTGAGATCTTGACGTCTTGGCAAAGGGACACCGATGCGTGTACAACGCGGAGGCACGATGCAAACTCCAACGAGGTTTGGGGATATTGGTGCTCCTTAGTCAAGGAGCATGAGGCAAGAATTAGATAGATCCACAAGGGGTTTCCACTAATTCCAATATCATGCCTAGGGTTTACAATGGAGGTGGGGGGCTATATATAGGCCATCCACTCCGGTCGAAATCGGCCGGACAGTCCGGTCAGGCCGGACACTTCGGCTGAAGTATGCCGGACAGTCCGGTCTAGCCGAAAACTCTGAAGTTTCCGGGTGGTGTCCGGGTAGTGTTTGAACTGGCAGGTAGAATGTCCACGCCAGTTTGCCTCTCGACCAGGCCGGACAGTCCGGGTGGATCTGGCCGGACACTCCGGTCGTGGGAGATCTTTTTGCCTCCGTCTTGATGATCTTCTCTTGCGCCTTCCTCCCGCTCCTCCCTCGCGCATCCTTGGGCGATCATCATGTTGGGCTTCTTTTGTAGCCCTTCTACTCCTCGCGCCATGCTTGTTCTCCAATGAACCTGATCATACATAAATGCATAGACTTAGGCAGTATAAAGTTCTCATCAATCAAAGTACCAGATTCGTTTAGGAGTAAATTCACCTATTGTTCCAGTAGCTTAGCACGAGCTCTTGTAATAGGTCCAATTCTAATCTCATTGGACTGATCCTTTCTTGCAACAGTTGTAGCATCTTTAGTAGTCATTGGGGTAGGTGTAATTGTAGGGATGTCCTCATCATCTCCCCCCTTCAAAAGGCGTCGACCTCGACGCTCCAAGGTCTTCTCCAGCATATGGTGACAAATCAGCAACGTTGAAACTGTTGCTAACTCCACCAAACTCCTCAATAGGTATATCAACCGAGTAGGCGTTATCATTAATCTTGGCTAACTCCTTGTAAGGACCAGCACCACGTGGCTTCAATTTTGACTTCCGAAGTAGTGGGAACCTATCCTTGCGTAGATGCACCCAAACCATATCTCCAGGCTCGAACAACACTTCTTTCCTTGCTTGATTCCTTGCACCGAAATCCGAGTTCATACGCAATAGTTATGCTCAAAACTGCGAAGCAGATTTTTCTGTCAGCAGGGGGCGGACAGTCCGATGCGCGTAGGCCGGACAGTCCGGCCGGGCCGGATATTCCGGTCAGTTTAGGACAGAAACTCCGGTGGGGCGGATATTCCGGTCTATTTTGGCCGGACAGTCCGGTCCGGTCGAACTAGAACTTCCAGAACATGAATGGGACGAGTTTTGGTGGAAAAATTCGAACCAAAACCTCAAATTTATGGGGGAAATCAAAGAATTAGGCCATGGGAACGCAGGGGAAGGTAGATCAACAAGTTTAGCAAGTAATCCACGGATCAAAACCTACCAAAACGCACTCAAATCATAGATCGGTCCAAAACACGAAATTGGGGCTATTTTTTGGGGATTTTCGAATTTATGGGGGAAAAGACCAAATCGATGAGAAATCCATGGCAAACAAAAGCTGCTGATACCAGATGATGTGGGTTGACACAAGATCCACTCGAATTTGTGGCTATTTTTGTGGTTTTCAAGAAAAAATTTGGTGGGGAAGAACGAGGGAGAGGGTCTTGACGTCTTGGCAAAGGGACACCAATGGCCTTGTACAACGAGGGAGGCGCGATGCAAACTCCAACGAGGTGGTGACGATAGTCGATCCCCTTTGGTAGAAGGGGATGAGGCAAAACTAGAGATTCCACAAAGGGGGGTTGTTTTTAGTCTATCATCTATGCCTAAGGGATACAATGAGGGGTGGGGGCTCTATTTATAGGCCAGCCACTAGTTCAGGGGTAGTTTGGGCATAAAACTAGGGTTTGGTGCGGAATAAAGGGGTACATGGGCCAGGGCCCAGATGTTGGCACACATGCCCATCGCGTAGGCCGGACACTCCGGGTCGAGTGGGCTGGACAGTCCGGGATGGCCGGACACTCCGGGTAGTGTCCGGGTAGAGTCCGATGTAGCACACAGAATGTCCGCGCCAGGTTCGGGCTCGGGCAGGCCAGACACTCTGGCTGAGTCGCGCCGGACAGTCCGGCTGGTTCCAGGCAGACTCTCCGGGGCGATGACGGCGGAGACTCCAGTTCTGGAGCTTGCTGCTCCTTGTTCATATTCTCTTCCAAGCCTTCGTCTTGTCGTGCTTGGTGCTCTAGGCTTCCTCCCATGCCTCAGTACTTGTTGGTGTGAACCTATCATTGATATGGGACGGAGTATGAAGTAGTATACCATTCAAGAGGGTAGGAAGTGGGTTCGCATAGAGGAACGGATTCACCTTTGGAGTCCATGGCGACTTGGCATAAGTTGGAGACCATGATGTGGGATCGACCGAAGGTCGGGCTACATCATTCTTTCTCTCTTGCTTACAAGCTTTGAGACTCTCTTTTGCAAGGGAAGACTATTTTTCTTTTGCTTTTTCTTTGCATCTTTTTCTTTCTTTTGTATATATATATATATATATTTTGCTCTCCCTTGATGCTACCTAGTCACACTTGATATTGCTCTTGCACTCTCACTATCCAAGGACAAATGCACAATGCTCAAGCAAACACAAGATGAGCCACTCTCATGGGATAGGTACACACAAAGGAAGATAGGGGTTAACAAGGTGACGTAAGTTATACCTTCTTTGATAATGAACTTGGCGTCGGTGGTGCGGAATGATGTTCGTGTGCCGTGGTGTCGATGAGCGCGGGGGTTGTTGATGCGGAAGCTTGCTGTTAGTTGGCGACACGCACACGGGCACAAACAAAAAAGAGGAAATTAGCCAATGCAAGATTAGAGGCAAAACTGTCAAAATCAGGCGTTAGGCCGGAGACTCCGGGGTCTCAGGCCGGAGACTCCGGTGCAGGTAGGCCGGAGACTCCGGTCTGGAGTCAGATCACGAACTGCTCGTGTTCTTAGCGGTAATCCACGCCTTGGGTCCTCAAATCTATGAAAAATTGGCCAAATTGGGCTGGGAAAACGTAGGATAAAGCTGGACCAACACCTAAGACAAGGTTTGGTCAGATCAAAACCACAAATAACACTCCAAATCAAGAGATCGATCCAAAGGAAAATTTGGGGCTCTTATTTGGGGAGTTTTGAATTTTTGGTGGATAGAAGAAATTTTTGTGAGGGAAATCGTGAGCAACGAAGCTCTTGATACCAATATGTTGGGGGCAAACCTCTAGGGTGGCCCGATCTTTCATGATTCCCTTTCAAATCGGGGGTGGAGTGCGGTGGAAGGAGGAAAGGATGAACACGACGAACACACGCACAAAGAACGCGATGAACACACACATGCAAAACCATGATAGACACCAATAGCTCACGCCGGCGGTGACCGGTCCGGCGAAATCCCTAGGATCAGCGTCGGGCGAAGGACTCCCTCTCGAACCGGCACGGCGAGATGGGAGACTCAGTGAGATCTTGATGTCTAGGCAAAGGGACACCGATGCCTAGGCCTTGTACAACGCGGAGGCACGATGCAAACTCCAACGAGATTTGGGGATATTAGTGCTCCTTAATCAAGGAGCATGAGGCAAGAATTAGATAGATCCGCAAAGGGGTTTCCACTAATTCCAATATCATGCCTAGCGTTTACAATGGAGGTGGGGGTCTATTTATAGGCCAGCCACTTAAACAGGGATAATTTAGGAATAAAAGACAAGTTCTGGACAGACTAAGGGGTACATGGGCCGAAGGCCCAAAGGCCTTTTCGCGTGGCGACGGTCGGACCGGAGACTCCGGTTAGGTGGACCGGAGATTCCGGTCTAGACCGGAGAATCCGGTGTAGTCTCCGGACCAGCCTCCGGAGGGACGTTCAGATTGTCCCAGGGCCTGGTGCAGGGGGTCGGACCGGAGACAGGGCCAGAGTCTCCAGTGTCTTCAGGCCGGAGACTTTGGCAGGCCGGAGACTCCGGTGTGTGCAGACCGTAGACTCCGGTCTGAGCGGCTCCCGCTTCACGCTCTGCTCCTTGTTCTCCATCCTTGGGTGCTTGGTGATGTGTCAAAGCTTTGTACCTGATGATGCATAGTGTAGTTGCATGAAGTAGCATGCCATCCAAGGAGGTATCAAATTGGCACGAGGAAAGGAGCGAGTTCACCTTATCTTGTAGGAGTTTGGCTCAGGCACGAGTCATGGGTCCACTTAGGGGACTCGGTGGAGTAGATGTAGTAGCGTCCGTAGGACGGGCTGCATCATCCTCCCTCGCGCATCCTTGGGCGATCATCATGTTGGGCTTCTCTTGTAGCCCTTCTCCTCCTCGCGCCATGCTTGTTTCTCCAATGAACCTGATCATACATAAATGCATAGACTTAGGCAGTATAAAGTTCTCATCAATCAAGGTACCAGATTCGTTTAGGAGTAAATTCACCTGTTGTTCCAGTAGCTTAGCATGAGGTCTTGTAATAGGTCCAATTCTAGAACACGAGCAGTTCGCGATCTGACTCTAGACCGGAGACTCCGGCCTGCACACCGGAGTCTCCGGCCTACACCAGAGTCTCCGACCTACCCACACCGGAGTCTCCGGCCTAGACCGGAGTTTCTGGCCTGAAACCCCGGAGTCTCCGGCCCTGACACTTGATTTTGACAGTTTTGCCTCTAATCTTGCATTGGCTAATTTCCTCTTGTTTGTTTGTGCTCGTGTGTGTGTCGCCAACTAACAGCAAGCTTTCGCATCAACAACCCCCGCGCTCATCGACACCACGGCCCACGAACATCATCCCGCACCACCGACGCCAAGTTCATCATCAAAGAAGGTATAACTTGCGTCACCTTGTTAACCCCTATCTTCCTTTGTGTATACCTATCCTATGAGAGTGGCTCATCTTGTGTTTGCTTGAGCATTGTGCATTTGTCCTTGGATAGTGAGAGTGCAAGAGCAATATCAAGTGTGACTAGGTAGCATCAAGGGAGAGCAAAAAAAATACAAAAGAAAGAAAAAGATAAAAAAGAAAAAGAAAAATAGTCTGCCATTGCAAAAGAGAGTCTCAAAGCTTGTAAGCAAGAGAGAAAGAAGAGCGCCCAAGGCAAGTGCACAAATCCGTTGCTCATCTTTCCTCTTTGCAAACGAGCCACGGTCTCTCCTTGCATTGGCACGACAACGAGCTTAGTCTTTGTTAGGACATTTTGTTTGCTCATTTTCATAGTTGTGTCAATCCCAACTTTCTCCACGTGTGTGTACATAGTCGTAGGTTCCTGTCACCCCTTTGAGTTGTTGACCTTCGCCTTTGACTTGAGTTTTGTTGGATTTTACCCACTTGTGACTATCCCTTTTCTTTTGGTTGGTTCTTTGGCATTCCAGAATCCTAACCTACCACAAACAAGCTTTTGCAAGTTATTTCTTTCTATAGTGTGAGTTTTTTTTGCAATTCCACTTTGCATGCTAATAGCTCTCACTTGTGGTTTCTAGTTGGTTGCAATCCCCAAGGTGAGGTACAAGGCTAACGCCACCATATTCCACTTCCATATACAATACTTGTGTGTTTTGCATGATGGATAGGCACGGTGAGGAGAGCCAACCACCTCCCCATGAAGAAGATCAAGGACCGTACATGACACATGCAAGTCACTTCATCGTTCGACAAGAGTTCCGTGAACATTGCCAAGCCCTTGAGACGCGACAAGATGAACAATTTGGCGAGACACAAGCCGAGTTCAAAAACATCGACAACCGCTTCGACGGCCTCGAACGACAAATGCATGCAATGCATCACAACTTCGGCCACCAAAATGAAGCGCTCCAACGCTCCGTCGCCGAAAAAAATGACAATCTTCGACGCCTCATCGACGGTATGGCAAGACCACGTTCACGCGCATCAAGATCTTCAAGTTCTTCACATCGTCATTCACCTCGTCCACAAGATCTACATCCAAGTGCTACAAGACGCAATGATGCCCTCGTGCTCGAAGATGAAACCTCTTCGAACTATGTACCTTCCCCACGGCATGCCGCAACGTCAAGCTATGATGGTGACCTCTCTTCAAGGCCACGAGCAAGGCAAGAAGCACACCGTCATCATGCAAGGGCACTAGTGATCCAACAAGAGCAACCAGAAGAGGAACCGCAAGCGCAACCGCAAGTCTACCACCATCGACCGCGACACATACTTGACACAACAAGTGGTGACTCCAATTTGGAGAATCAAGCTCGTCATCGACGTGAAGCTCTCCAAGATCCTCCTCCTCGTCATCAACGTCATGAACGTCCACACCGACACCATGGTCATCATGAGGCGCCTCCCCCACCTCAACAAAATTTGGAGCGTCAAGTGATACAAATTAAGCGACACCCACCACGTCAAGAGGCTCATGACCATGTTCTTCGCCGTGAGGCCTATGTGCCTAACCAACATCATCAACCGAGGAACGAGCCTCCTCTTCGTAATCAACCGCGTCAAGAGGCTCCACACCCTCACCACCATGAGGCCCAAGCGCCTCAACCACGTCAACAACCGCGCCAAGAGAAAGAGCAAGCTCCTCAACATCAATATCAAGAGCCAGCTCCGCAACAAGGTCACGAGAACCAAGTTCCACCTCCCCAACTACAAGATCATAAATAAGGTCACCAAGCTCGTCGCAATGACCGCAACGATGAAGAAACTTTTGGCAAGGTCAAGTTCACAATGCCCAAGTTCACCGGATCCAATGATCCCGAAGAATACCTCTCGTGGGCACTCAAAGTCGACAAGATCTTCCGCATGCACAACAATTGCAACGAGAAGATGGTCGCCATGGCTTCGCTTGAGTTTGATGATTACGCACCTTTGGTGGGAAAAAGTTCAAGTTGCTCGTGATACAAGACAAGAACCGCCAATCACAACTTGGCATGACATGAAGGCTCACATGAGATCCCGGTTTGTCCCCACGCACTACACGCGTGACCTCTTCAACAACCTTCAAGCGCTACGTCAAGGGACAAAGACCGTGGAAGTGTACTTCAAGGAAATGGAACTCAACTTGATTCGCCCCAACATTGATGAGCGCATAGAGCAAACAATGACACGTTTCCTTATTGTCTTGAATCACCCAATCAAGGGCATCGTCGAGTTCCAAACATACAACACCATGGTTGAGCTTGTGCACATAGCAACAAAGGCTGAATGTCAAGTGCAAGAGGATATCAAGTACATCAAGCCAAAGACATATTTCACCTACAAGCAAGCTTCAACCGCTACACCAACAACTTTCAATGGAAGCTCCTCAAGTACCTCCAAGCCTTCCTTCAAGCCCACACTTCCTCAAGGAAACAAGAAAGCAAAGGGTGATACACCTTTCAACGGTGAATGCTACAAGTGTGGAGGCAAAGGACACAAGTCGGCCGAATGTGGAAACAAGAAAGTCTTGTTCATCCATGACAATGGTGATGAAGAGTACTTGAGTGAAGATGAGTTTGATGCCCGTGTCAAGGAAGCAATGGCAAGGCAACGAGTGGAAGATGATCAAGAACTCCTCATGTGTGAACATGACGCAAGTCCATCGCTTGTCGTCACAAGGATCTTGACCACTCAAGCACAAGAGCATGAAGACCAACGCACCAATATCTTCCAAACACGAGCCGGCATCAATGGAAAATCTATCAAGGTGATCATTGACGGAGGGAGTTGCCACAACCTTGCTAGCACCGAGTTGTGTGAGAAGCTCAACCTCACCCTCCTTCCGCACAAGCACCCCTACCACGTGCAATGGCTAACTGATCAAGGGTCCGTGAAGATCAAGCATACCGTATCGGTCTCCTTCGCCATTGGTCCTTACAAAGATACGGTGGAGTGTGATGTGGTCCCTATGACAGTTTGCCACATGCTTCTTGGTCGACCATGGCAATTTGACAAGGCTGCTCAACATGATGGTCGCACCAATGTATACACCTTCAAATGGATCAACAAAACATGTGTTTTGCAACCGATGACTCCTAGCCAAATAATTGCGGACAATGCAAAGGCTTTAGCGAGGACGCAAAGCACAACACCTACTTGTGAGAAGAGTGGTGAGAGAGAGAACCACATCATAGTGAGTGAGAGCCACAAGCCAAATTCGAGTGGAAAAACTAAGAGTGTTCTCCTTGCCACCAAAAGTGAGATGTGAGATGTTCGGAACAACCCATCCAACTTGCACTATGTCCTCCTTTGCAAGGGAGTAGCGCAAGGAACTAATGAATTAACCAATGTTCCTCCATCTTTGATGAATGTTTTGTAGGAATTCAAGGATGTGTTCCCCGAAGAGCTTCCCATGGACTACCTCCTCTTCGCGGCATCGAACATCGCATTGACCTCATCCCTGGTGCACCACTTCCCAACCGCGCCGCTTACCGCACGAACCCGGAGGAGACAAAGGAGATAGAACGTCAAATCAACCAACTCGTCTCCAAAGGTTTGATCCAAGTTAGCACTAGTCCAAGTGCCGTACCCGTGATTCTTGTCCCAAAGACGGATGATACGTTACGGTTATGCATGGACTGTCGTCCAATCAATGCTATCACCGTGCGTTATCGACATCCCATACCACGTCTCGATGACATGCTTGATGAGTTGTGTGGAGCCACTATTTTTAAAAAATTGATCTTCGTAGTGGTTACCATCAAATACGCATGGCTGAAGGTGATGAGTGGAAAACTGCCTTCAAGACGAAACTTGGTCTCTATGAATGGTTGGTTATGCCCTTTGGTTTATCAAACGCCCGATCCAACTTCATGCGCCTTATGAATCACGTCTTGCGTTCTCTCATTGGAAAAAGTGTTGTTGTCTATTTCGATGATATTCTTGTTTATAGCAAATCACATGAGGACCATATAACACATGTCAAGGAAGTTTTGCAAATCCTTCGACATGAAAAGCTTTATGCTAATCTTCCCAAGTGCACTTTTGCTAAAGACAAGTTGATTTTTGTTGGATTTGTCGTTTCTTCGAAGGGAATTGAAGTTGCTGTTTCCAAGGTTAAAGACATACGAGATTGGCCCATACCAAGAAATGTGAGTGAACTCCAAAGTTTTCATGGGTTGGCCGGTTTCTATCGTCGCTTTGTGAAAGACTTTTCAACCATTGCTTGTCCCCTTAATGAATTAACCAAAAAGAACGTCAGCTTCGTGTGGGGAAAAGCACAACAAAAAGCTTTTGATGAACTTAAAAAGAGGCTCACCGAAGCACCTCTTCTTGGTTTACCAGATTTCACAAAAACTTTTGAGATTGAGTGTGATGCTAGTGGTATTGGCATTGGAGGAGTCCTTATGCAAAACGGACGTCCTATAGCCTACCATAGCGAGAAACTCGATGGTGCTCGCCTTAATTATCCAATTTATGACAAAGAGCTTTTTGCCTTAGTTCGTGTCCTTCAAGTTTGCCAACACTACCTTTGGCCCAAGGAATTTATCATACATTCCGACCACGAGTCGTTGAAATATCTCAAAGGCCAAGCTAACTTGAGCAAGAGAAACGCTAAGTGGGTTGAGTTCATGGAGTCTTTTTCGTACATTATCAAGTATAAGAAGGGCAAAGATAATGTAGTTGCGGACGCATTGTCTCACAAACACACAAGCCTTCTTACGAGACTTGAAATCAACGTCTTGGGTCTTGAGGAAATAAAATCTTTGTATGCTTCCGACCCGTTCTTTCAACAAATTTTCGCAAAGTGCTCCAATGACAAAGGAGTTGATGATTTCTATTTACATAAGGGCTTTTTTTAAAACCAAACAAGATATGCATCCCGAAGTCGTCGCTTCAACTTTTGCTTCTCCAAGAATCTCATGGTGGAGGCCTCATGGGTCACTTTAGCCGTGACAACACATTGGACATGCTCTCCAATCACTACTTTTGGCCCAAGATGAAGCGTGACGTGGAGCGCTACGTTCAACGATGCACGACATGTGTTTAGGCTAAGTCACAAGCTAACCCTTATGGTCTTTCTATGCCATTGCCTATTCCTCATACCCCTTGGTCCGACATTAGCATGGATTTCGTGTTAGGATTGCCTAGATCTAAGCATGGTCATGATTCTAGATTTGTTGTTATGGATCGTTTTTCCAAAATGGCACACTTCATACCGTGCCATAAGACTGACGATGCTTCACATGTTGCAAATCTGTTTTTTAGGGAAATCGTCCGTCTTCATGGTGTGCCAAGGACAATCGTCTCCGACCGCGACGTCAAATTCATGAGCTACTTATGGAAGACCCTCATGGCCAAGCTCGGCGTCAAGCTACTCTTCTCATCCGCATCGCATCCCCAAACTGATGGCCAAACCGAAGTTGTCAACCAAAGCCTCGGGACTCTCCTTCGTGTGTTGATCAAGAAGAACTTGAAGGATTGGGAGGAATGCATCCTACACGCCGAGTTCGCCTACAACCGTGCCAAGCACTCAACAACCAAGATGAGTCCATTCATGATCGTCTATGGTTTCGAGCTCCTCACCACGCTCGACATCCTACCACTACCTCTCCATGAGCGCACAAACATGGACGTCGAGAAACGCGCGCAAGCTATGAAGAAACTTCATGAAGAAACAAGAGCTACTATCGAACAACAAGTCCTTCGCCAAGCTTCAAGGTTAAACAAGGACAAGAAGGAGATGATCTTTGAAGAAGGTGACCTTGTGTGGATACACCTAAGCAAGGACCGCTTCCCCAAGGAACGTGACTCCAAGCTCAAGCCAAGACGAGATGGTCCCTTCAAGGTCCTCAAAAGAATCAACAGCAACACCTACATCATCGACATACCGACCTCCAAGTACCTTGCAAGCAATACATTCAATGTCAAGGATCTCTCACCCTACCATGCAGATGTTCAAGATGATATCCATGAAGAGTCGAGGACGACTCTTTCTATCACATCCCAAATTTTAGATTTGGCACTGCATACATACATGTCATTGCATCATGAGCATCTTTGAAAAAAAGTTTCAGTTTTAAAGTTTTTGCCAAAACACTTCCTCTTTGCTAGTTCCTCCTATTTGCAAGCCTACTAGGGCTTTTGCCTTGCATCTGCAAGAGTGACCCCTTTTGGGCATGCCAGATGCATGATTGCGTAGAGCTCGTCTCTACGAACCCGTAAAAATTTGTTTCACTCGAATCGGAGCTGCAGGTCAAAAGTTATGGCCGGATTTCAGTAGCTACAAAAAAATTCAGACTGAATTACAGTCAGTTCAGGTTCAGTTAGCAGACAGACAGAGCAAAAAAAAAAGAAAAAAAAAGTCGGCACAGCCACCGCAGCAGCCGAACCGGCCCAGCCGAGAAGGCCCACCTAGGGCCCACTCGCGCGCGCGGGGGCCTAATAGCCGCCGCCCAGCCGGCCGCCAAGCAGCCTTCCTGCCACCGGCCCATTTCCCCTTCTTCCCCTTTTCTCTTTTCTTTCTTTTTTTGGCAGGTGGACCCCACCTGTCATCTCTCTCAGCTGAGTTCATTGCAGACTCCAAATCACCTGCGGGAAAATCGCCGTTTTTGGCTTGAATTCGTGCTCCCCCTCGCCCGTACTTCACGTATATTTAATCCCCACTTCCTCCTCTCCGAAACCCCTTTGAAACCCTAGTCTATCGCGCCGCCGGAGCACGGGAATTGCTCGCCGGAGTTGGACCGCCGCCGCCGCTCTGATCCACCGCCGCCGGAGCTCGCCGACCCCGCCCCCACAACCGCCACCCCCGGCCGCACCCCCGCCGCCCCCTCGCCGACCCGCCGCCACCGCCGTCGCCGCCGACAACCACCGCCGCCGCCAGGTAAGCCACGCCGCCACAGACTGTTCCCGGCCGTCGATTCGGCCACGAACGGCCCAGATCGCCCCTTTGACCGCGGGCTGACCACTGACCGGTCAACCGCCGGTCGACTGGGACCCGCCCATCAACGGGGAATATTCCCCGGAATATTCCCCCGGATTTAGCAGTTTTTATTAAAAAGGCAGAAACTTGGTTTGACTTCGAAAATTCATAGAAAAAGATCTACTAGGCCAAAAATTGCAAATAAGGTATCGCTGGATTCGCAAAATTGTTTAGAATTTTATTCTCCAATATTATCCCTGGTTTACTGTATGTATAATCCTGAGATTATAAAAAGGCTTAAAGTAGTATTTAATTCGCAGAAAAAGATCTGTAAATCTTTTTGATGTAATTCCTTTTGGTCTAGGCTCTATTTCGAGCTATCTATCCAGTAGTATTTTTGTCAAACTTGTACTGGACTGTTTACAGCTTTGGTGCAATGTTTTTACTAAAGACCTATTAACTAGTCCTCTTTTATGCATAAATTGGTTTCTTTGCATTAAAGGTTTTCTCATGCATCATCCAGTAGTAGAATTGATCGGAGAACTTGACCAAGCTACTGAAGCTTTGTTAAAGTGCCATGCATGCATTGTGTTGCATTTTTTTGTTTCCTATGTGTGGTTTGTTTATTGGATGTTTTGCTTCGTGTAGATTGTGAGTATTGTAACCCGTGTGACTGTCCGGACTATGCTTTTGACTCCGGCAACTACCAAGGCAAGTGGAGCTTCATAAATGTCCTACTTACTTTCTATATGCATTGTAGCTTGTTTTGTTTTTACAAGTATTATCTATTGCTATGCTATATCCCATTATGCCGTAGTCTATCTCGTTAGTCGAGCCGTCGCAAGTAGCTGTGCTTATGTAGTCGAGGGTGGGATACACCATGACAAAGCTTGTTTTTGAAAGAACGTGTTTGGAAAGTGAAAACAACTTAAGTAACGAACTATCTGGGTGGATTGGTAATTGCTTGGTTCGTGAATGCCGGGCCCATGTCTATGGTTTACCCGAGTAGTTCACTTGTGGATGGCCACCCAGGTTTCTGAGAAATGATTAGTGTCTTGATTTGGTAGCTTCCGTGTGCAACCATATGCCAGTGAGTTATGGGTGGCTGGATGGACTTAGTAGGTTGTGGCGACCCGAGCTCTTCGTATCCATAGATGTAGTGAATGTGATAGGTTGGTACGGTGCGTGTATGGGCTTGGGGAGCTACTTCCCGAATTGTCTCTTCTTGGACTTCTCCCTATCATGACTCAATATGCGTGTCGTGGTACGAGCGGGTCGACCAAGTCATATGGGTAAAGTGTGCAACCCCTGCAGGGTGTAAAACTAAGTGCTTAGCCGTGTCCCCGGTAATGGACGATTGAGTTGCTGAATTGCAGGTGCTATGACAAGTTCTCATTCATTCTAACTTGTAATTGCTAAAACTTGTGGTTGAAACATAATTGGGTTGTGTGATGACGATCAAATGCTTTACAAATGTTAGGATAAATTATTTTGCTGTTGCAACTAAGCCTGAACCCCACAAGCTAGATATGCATATAGCTATTAGCCTTGTTGTTTCTCTCATTGTTCCACTTGCCAGTGTATTCCCAGTGCTAACCCTTCGGGGCTGTTATGTTTCATGTTGCAGGTTACTCTTCCGGTTACTCTGAGTAGTAGTGTTGGTTGCGACCCTCCACTCAACATTTTGTTCACCTGTGGCGTCTAATGGAGACTGGAGCTACTTTATTTATGTTATCTATTTGCTACTTGTTTATCTGTGCGAGCGTTATGCTTGCAAACTTTGTAATAAATGCAATATTCTGGATCATACCGCTATAATAATGATGCACTGTTAATTCTTTGATGTCTATCGAAACTATGTATGCCAATGAACCGATCCAGGGATTGACGTGATACATAGAGGTGCAATCCTTGTGGGTTGTACCGTTTCAGATGGTATCAGAGCAGTGTGTTGACTATAGGATCGTGACCTAGGATTGGAATAGGAAGCCTTATGTTTACTTAAGCCTATTTTCAATTCTGTCTTTATTCTTATGCCATTCACTCTAGTAAATTCTTTTCCTTTGCTGTTCTCACTCTTTCCTATTTACAATTGATAGATGGGAGATGCCACCAGAGTTGAGTATGTTGGGCTCCAATCACCAAGGCCCTTCGCAAGATAGTTGGCGGAGCTTTGCCAGACACTGGGCATGCTAATGCCGATGTTCAAAGGGAGAAGGATGAACACCTATGTGCCTGGAGATCGTGTGTGGGAGATCACCGCGATTGTTCTTGCAGACCCCACCGTGCCTGGTATTGAGAACCTGAACCTCACCAAGAAGTACCTTACCTGGGAGCAAGGAGTGGAGTCGGCCATGCACGAGACCCTGTCACGCCTGTGCTATCTCCACCGACACCGACTACCAGCAGATTCACCCTTCCTTGCATTTGGAGGTCGGAATGAGCAAGGGCATGTGATGGTTACCATAGGTGATCGGAACAACATGCCACTCCAAGTGAAGCAGTTAGAAGACATGGAGATCAAAGCTTGGGAGAGGGAAGAGAAGTTGATGCAGCAAAAAGAGGAGCTGGATTATTTTCAGGGCACTGTGCATCTGCAAGGGTATGAGATGGAAACCTTGCACACTACTGTGAATACAATGGAGCAAGCCCTCATTGGAAGAGATGCCACGATTGCAGCGCTGAACCAAACCATTGTGCAAAGGAATCAAGTTGTGGCTGAACGTGATCAAACCATTGTGGACATGGCTACCCAGATTGCTGCCCTTCAAGCATAGCAGAATCCTCCACCAAACAATGGTAACGGTGATGATGGGAACTATGATGATGATGATAGTGATGATGATGATGCGGATAATGGTGGAGGAGGTAACAATGATGATGATGGAGGCAGTGATGATGGAGGAAGCGATGACGATGATGGAGGAGATGCAGCGGGCGCTTTTGTTGAAGGAAGTGATGAAGAGGACCCCGAAGAGGTGGAATTCGAGGAATCAAGTGAAGAAGACTCGGGAGAGGTGTACACACCACCACCGTGGCATGCACGAGGATCAAAGCGTCAATGCATGGACTCCAGAACCTACTGCAACCTATTCATCAAATAGCTAGAGATGGTCCTCCAAAACTAGTCTTTGTTAGGGATATTCGTTAGTCTTAGACATCGATCAATGTAAACTTCTGCACTATTGGCTTATTGTGTTTAGATTTCTCAGTTAAGTACCTTGAAGTTCCAGGAATTTTCGTGAGATTTATTAAATGATTTTTGAACAAGTTTGGGTAATTTTCGTGTTTTTACTGCTGCAGTTTTCTGCCTGACCAGTTGTACCGCGCGATTTTTAATTCCTTACTGGTAACTCGGATTGCGCTCATATTTTAGGATCTGGAGCGTAATTACCTGTAGCATCTGCACAACAATTGGCTAAAATTCCTGATGAGTCTAAGGTGCCCATAAAAATTTGTGAACAGGACAGAACTGTTCTGCCAGATTTTCTGGTTTTGCTTATTTTGCTGTTTTGCTTTGCCAAACGCTATTACCAACGTTTCTAAACTATTTTGTAGCTATATACTGTTAATGAAAACCTGGAACGATGTTTGTGTGTGTGTTTGATCATGTGGTGATTGCTTATGATTGTTGTGGCTTGAGCTTGTTGCATGGGTAGAGGGCTATTGCTTATCTGTAGTTGTTTCTTTCTAATCTTACCTGTGCTGAACCGCAGATATCATGCCGCCGACTAGATGAGATGGCTCAGCTCATGGCCGCTCAAGCACAGCTGACCCAAGTGATGACGCAGTTCATGGCAACTCAGAACAACAACAACAACAATAACAACAACAACAACAACGAGAACAATCAGCCGCAGGGGATGCTCTCACTAGGTTCTTGAGGCTGAGGCCAGCTAAGTTCTCCTCTGCACCTGAGCCCATGATTGCTCTCGACTGGCTTCGTTCTGTGAACAAGGACCTGGTGACCGTTGGTTGCACTGATGCTGAGAAGGTGAGGTTTGCTGCTCACTTGCTGGAGGGATCAGCTGCCTCATGGTGGGATGCTTTCTAGATTACCCACCCGCTCGACACAGTTACCTGGGCTATGTTTGAGGAAGGATTCAGAACGAACCACGTATCTGCCGGGACCATGAGCCTGAAGAGGAAGGAGTTCCGCAACCTGCGCCAGACCAACCGCACTATGGCGGATTACATAGAGGAATTCAACAATCTCTCTCGCTATGCCCCTGAGGATGTGGACACTGATGCCAAGAGGAGGGAGAGGTTCCTGGATGGTCTCAGTGATGAGCTCTCACTTCAGCTATCTGTGGTTTACTGTCCGACATTTCAGGAGCTGATGGACAAGGCTAGAATTCTGGAAGGGAAACAGCAGCAGGTCCAAAGACGCAAGAGGAAGAGCAGCCATCACTCCTCAGGATCACACCACCGTGCTCGCACCTCTTATGATGGACACTTTGGATACTCTAAGCATGGCGGAGATGACCGTAACCACCGTGGAAGTAGTGGACATCGCCACGATGGTCACAGGAGTGACAATCGCCACCGTGGAGGAAATTGTCACCACCATAATGGCCACCACCACAATGGCCACAAGAGCTACAGCAGCAACTTGGGAAGGAACAATCGACACAACTGCTCTGGCAGGAGGGACCTTAGTGAACTGGAATGCATCAAGTGCAAGAAGATGGGGCACTATGCTGATAACTTCCCAGAGAAGAGGGTTGAAGCAGGAAGCAAGCCTAATGCAAACTAGAAGGCGACGGTCAACCATGTGAATGTCGAGGAGATTCAGAATGAACCAGAGCTAGTGGTTGGTAAGTTTCCAATCAATACCCACATCGCATTTGTTCTTTTCGATATTGGTGCATCACATACATTCATATCAAGGGCATTTGTGGATAAGTACAAGCTACCTACCGAGGCTCTTAGAGGATCAATTAGAGTAAGTTCCCTTGGGGGAGAGATGATAGCTAGTGCAGCATGTCGAGGATTGACACTAGAAACTGGTGCTTATGCATTTCCTGCACACCCGGTTATACTAGAATCCTAGGGTCTAGATGTCATATTGGGCATGGATTGGATGTCGGAATATCAGGGTCAGATAGATTGTGCTCAACGAGCAATATCACTCACCGCACCAAAGGGAGTAAGGATCAGATATAAGTCGCCTGTCAGTATTGGAGTGGCCGAGTTGAATTCTCTTAAGGGGTTAGCCTAGAGGATGTGGCCATAGTAAAGGAGTATCCCGATGTGTTTCCGGATGAGCTGCCAGGGATGCCACCTGATAGGGATGTGGATTTTATTATTGACTTGATGCCAGGAACAGGACCAATAGGCAAGAGGCCGTATAAGATGGATGTGGAGGAACTGAAGGAGTTAAAGAAGCAGCTTAGAGAGCAATTGGACAAGGGATTTATTCAACCCAGTTCATTATCTTGGGGCGTGCCTGTTCTATTCGTGGAGAAGGACAGTAGTAAGAGATTGGTGGTTGACTACCGCTCACTTAATGAAGTGACTATCAAGAATAAATACCCATTGCCCAATATAAATGATTTGTTTTATCAGTTGGAAGGAGCAAAGGTGTTTTCCAAGATTGATTTAAGGTCGGGGTATTTCCAATTGAAGATCCGTGAGGAAGACGTACCAAAGACCGCTTTCACCACTAGGTATGGGTTATACGAGTATACAGTTATGTCTTTTGGACTAACAAATGCCCCGGCATATTTTATGACCATGATGAACAAGGTATTCATGGAGTACTTGGATAAATTCGTGGTGGCATTCATTGATGACATATTGATATACTCCAAGGATGATGCTGAACATGAGAAACACCTGCGACTAATTATGGAAAAGCTGAGGGAGCATAAATTGTATGCCAAGTTTAGCAAGTGTGAATTCTGGTTGAACACTGTTGGGTTTCTTGGACACGTGGTGTCAGGTGAAGGAGTCGCAGTTGATCCAAGCAAGGTGGTGTCAGTTATAGAATGGGAGTCACCCAAGAATGTGGGAGATATTAGGAGTTTCTTGGGACTTGCTGGATATTACAGGAGGTTTATAGAGAACTTCTCCAAGATTGCAAAGCCAATGACTGAACTACTGAAGAAGGAGAAGAAGTTTGAATGGACCAAGGAGTGCGAAGCTAGTTTCTAGGAACTGAAGCAACGCCTAGTGACCGCACATATCCTGTGTTTGCCAGATATTTAGAAGGATTTCCAAGTGTATTGTGATGCCTCTCGTCAAGGACTGGGTAGTGTACTGATGCAGGATGGGAGAGTGGTATCCTATGCCTCGTGCCAACTCAAACACCACGAGAGGAATTACCCCACGCATGACTTGGAATTAGTGTCAGTTGTGCACGCGCTCAAGGTATGGAGGCACTACATGATGGGTAAGCATTGTGATGTGTTTACAGATCACAAGAGTCTGAAATACATATTCACTCAGAAGGAGCTGAATATGAGGCAGAGGAGATGGCTGGAGCTCATAAAGGATTACGACATGAGTTTGCAATATCACCCAGGAAAGGCCAATGTTGCAGTGGATGCGCTGAGTCGTAAGGTTTATGCTAACGGCCTGATAGTGGGGGAGTTACCCAAGGATTTGTGTGAACAACTCAAGGACCTCAGGTTGGAAGTTGTACCCGAGGGATATTTGGCAACAATGGAAGTTAAGCCAACGCTTCTGGATGAGATTAGAGAAGCTCAAAAGAAGGATAGTGACCTGGAGGAGATAAGAGGAAACATACCAAAAGGCAAGGCTGAAGGTTTTCGCGAGGATGATCAAGGGACGCTATGGTACAAGGATCGCTTGTGTGTGCCCAATGATCCGGAGATGATGATATTTCAGGAAGCTCATGACTCGCCATACTCTATACATCCAGGTAACACGAAGATGTACATGGATTTGATGGAAAGGTTTTGGTGGGTTAACATGAAGCGAGAGATTGCAGAATATATTGCCCTATGTGATGTCTGTAGTAGAGTGAAGGCTGAGCACCAAAAGCCAGCAGGGTTACTACAGCCATTACCGATACCTGAATGGAAGTGGGATAGAGTTGGAATGTACTTCATCACAGGATTACCCAGGACCAAGTCAGGATATGATTCTATTTGGGTAGTGGTAGATTATTTAACCAAGGTAGCTCACTTTATACCTGTGAAGACCACTTATACCAGTGCTAAGTTAGCCAAGATCTACATGAACAGAGTTGTGTGCCTGCATGGAGTTCCTAAGAGCATTGTGTGAGATAGAGGCACCCAATTTACTTCTCACTTTTGGCGCCGCCTACATGAGTCGTTGGGAACGAGGTTGGAGTTTAGCACAATTTTCCACCCCCAGACGGATGGTCAGACCGAGAGGGTGAATCAGATCCTGGAGGATATGTTGAGAGCCTGTGCTTTGGCTCATGGCGCTAGTTGCGATGAAAATTTACCTTATGCTGAGTTCTCCTACAACAACAGCTACCAATCCAGCATCAAGACATCACCATTTGATGTACTATATGGTAAGAGGTGCAGAACACCATTGTTATGGGATGGTGTAGGTGAACATCAACTGTTTGGACTGCATTTGATCAAGGATGCTGGAGAGAAGGTTAGTTTGGATCGGGACATGTTGAAGGTAGCACAATCGAGACAGAAGAGCTATGCTGATTCTAAGCGCAAGGAGGTGGCGTATGAGATTGGAGATCGAGCGTATCTCAGAGTTTCGCCACTACGTGGAATTAAGAGGTTTGGAATTAAGGGCAAGCTGGCACCTCGGTTTATAGGGCCCTACAAGATCCTAGCACGCAAAGGAGAGGTTGCGTACCAGCTGGAGATGCCAGAGGTTCTGTCTGCTGTCCATGATGTAATCCATGTGTCCCAGCTGAAGTAATGCCACCCGGAGATGGTAGATACACCGTTGAGGGATACCGTGCCATTAGATGAGGTTTAGCTAGAGAGCGACCTGACCTATGAGGAGAAACCGGTCAAGATCTTGGAAACAACGGAGAGATTTACACGCAGCAAGACGATCAGGTTTTGCAAGGTGCAATAGAGCCATCACACCGAAGAGGAAGCCACCTGGGAGCGAGAGGATGACCTCCGAGAGGACCACCCGCACCTATTTGCTAGCCACGTCGAATCTCGGGGACGAGATTCATCTTAAGGGGGTTAGTCTTGTCACATCCCAAATTTTAGATTTGGCACTGCATACATATATGTCATTGCATCATGAGCATCTTTGCAAAAAGTTTCAGTTTTAAAGTTTTTGCCAAAACACTTCCTCTTCGCTAGTTCCTCCTATTTGCAAGCCTACTAGGGCTTTTACCTTGCATCTGCAAGAGTGACCCCTTTTGGGCATGCCAGACGCATGATTGCGTAGAGCTCATCTCTACGAACCCGTAGAAATTTGTTTCGCTCGAATCGGAGCTGCAGGTCAAAAGTTATGGCCGGATTTCAGTAGCTACAGAAAAATTCAGACTGAATTACAGTCAGTTCAGGTTCAGTTAGCAGACAGACTGAGCAAAAAAAAAAGAAAAAAAAAGTCGGCACAGCCACCGTAGCAGCCGAACCGGCCCAGCCGAGAAGGCCCACCTGGGGCCCACTCGCGCGCGCGCGGCGCGTAATAGCCGCCGTCCAGCCGGCCGCCAAGCAGCCTTCCCGCCGCCGGCCCGTTTCCCCTTCTTCCCCTTTTATCTTTTCTTTTTTTTTGGGCAGGTGGACCCCACCTGTCATCTCTCTCAGCCGAGTTCGTTGTAGACTCCAAACCACCTGTGGGAAAATCGCCATTTTCGGCTCGAATTCGTGCTCCCCCTCGCCCGTACTTCACGTATATTTAATCCCCACTTCCTCCTCTCCGAAACCCCTTTGAAACCCTAGTCTATTGCGCCGCCGGAGCACGGGAATTGCTCGCCGGAGTTGGACCGCAGCCGCAGCTCCGATCCGCCGCCGCCACCGCCGTCGCCCCCGACAGCCACCGCCGCCGCCAGGTAAGCCACGCCGCCACGGACTGTTCCCGGCCGTCGATTCGGCCACGAACGGCCCAGATCGCCCCTTTGACCGCGGGCTGACCGCTGACCGGTCAACTGCCGGTCGACTGGGACCCGCCCGTCTGCGCGGAATATTCCCAGGAATATTCCCCCGGATTTAGCAGTTTTTATTAAAAAGGCAGAAACTTGGTTTGACTTCGAAAATTCATAGAAAAAGATCTACTAGGCCAAAAATTGCAAATAAGGTATCGTTGGATTCGCAAAATTGTTTAGAATTTTATTCTCCAATATTATCCCTGGTTTACTGTATGTATAATCCTGAGATTATAAAAAGGCTTAAAGTAGTATTTAATTCGCAGAAAAAGATCTGTAAATCTTTTTGATGTAATTCCTTTTGGTCTAGGCTCTATTTCGAGCTATCTATCCAGTAGTATTTTTGTCAAACTTGTACTGGACTGTTTACAGCTTTGGTGCAATGTTTTGACTAAAGACCTATTAACTAGTCCTCTTTTATGCATAAATTGGTTTCTTTGCATTAAAGGTTTTCTCATGCATCATCCAGTAGTAGAATTGATCGGAGAACTTGACCAAGCTACTGAAGCTTTGTTAAAGTGCCATGCATGCATTGTGTTGCATTTATTTGTTTCCTATGTGTGGTTTGTTTATTAGATGTTTTGCATCGTGTAGATTGTGAGGATTGTAACCCGTGTGAAAGTCCGGACTATGCTTTTGACTCCGGCAACTACCAAGGCAAGTGGAGCTTCATAAATGTCCTACTTACTTTCTATATGCATTGTAGCTTGTTTTGTTTTACAAGTATTATCTATTGCTATGCTATATCCCACTATGTCGTAGTCTATCTCGTTAGGCGAGCCGTCGCAAGTAGCTGTGCTTATATAGTTGAGGGTGGGATACACCATGGCAAAGGTTTTTTTTGAAAGAACGTGTTTGGACAGTGAAAACAACTTACGTAACGAACTATCTGGGTGGATTGGTAATTGCTTGGTTCGTGAATGTCGGGCCCATGTCTATGGTTTACCCGAGTAGTTCACTTGTGGATGGCCACCCAGGTTTCTGAGAAATGATTAGTGTCTTGATTTGGTAGCTTCCGTGTGGAACCATATGCCAGTGAGTTATGGGTGGCTGGATGGACTTATTAGGTTGTGGCGACCCGAGCTCTTCGTATCCAGAGATGTAGTGAATGTGATAGGTTGGTACGGTGCGTGGATGGGCTTGGGGAGCTACTTCCCGAATTGTCTCTTCTTGGACTTCTCCCTATTATGACTCAATATGCGTGTCGTGGTACGAGCGGGTCGACCAAGTCATATGGGTAAAGTGTGCAACCCCTACAGGGTGTAAAACTAAGTGCTTAGCCGTGTCCCCGGTAATGGACGATTGAGTTGCTGAATTGTGGGTGCTATGACAAGTTCTCATTCATTCTAACTTGTAATTGCTAAAACTTGTGGTTGAAACATAATTGGGTTGTGTGATGACGATCAAATGCTTTACAAATGATTTACAAATGTTAGGATAAATTATTTTGCTGCTGCAACTAAGCCTGAACCCCACAAGCCAGATATGCATATAGCTATTAGCCTTGTTGTTTCTCTCATTGTTCCACTTGCCTGTGCATTCCAAGTGCCAACCCTTCGGGGCTGTTACGTTTCATGTTGTAGGTTACTCTTCCGGGTACTTTGAGTAGTAGTGTTGGTTGCGACCCTCCACTCAACATTTTGTTCGCCTTTGGTGTCTAATGGAGACTGGAGCTACTTTATTTATGCTATCTATTTGCTACTTGTTTATCTGTGCGAGCGTTATGCTTGCAAACTTTGTAATAAATGCAATATTCTGAATCATACCGCTGTAATAATGATGCACTGTTAATTCTTTGATGTCTATCGATACTATGTATGCCAATGAACCAATCCAGGGATTGGCGTGATACATAGAGGTGCAATCCTTGCGGGTTGTACCGCTTCACTTTCCCAAGGGGGGGAGATGATGCAGCCCGTCCTACGGACGCTACTACATCTACACCAACAAGTCCCCCAAGTGGACCCATGACTCGTGCCCGAGCCAAACTCCTCGAAGCTATGGTGAACTCGCTCCTCTCCTCGTGCCAATTTGATACCTCCTTGGATGGCATGCTACTTCATGCAACTACCCTATGCATCATCAGGTACGAAGCTTCGACACATCACCAAGCACCCAAGGATGGAGAACAAGGAGCAGAGCATGAAGCAGGAGCCGCTGGAGCTGCTCAGACTGGAGTCTCCGGTCTGCGCACACCGGAGTCTCCGGCCTACCAAAGTCTCCGGCCTGAAGACAACGGAGAATCCGGCCCTCTCTCCGGTCTGACCCCCTGCACCAGGCCCTGGGACAATCTGAAGACCCCTCTAGAGGCTGGTCCGGAGACCACCGGATTCTCCGGGCTAGACCGGAGTCTCTGGTCCACCACACCGGAGTCTCCGGTCCGACCGTCGCCAGGTATGAAAAGGCCTTTGGGCCTTTAGCCCATGTACCCCTTAGTCCGTCCAGAACTTGTCTTTTATTCCCAAAGTACCCATGTTAAAGTGGCTGGCCTATATATAGACCCCCACCTCCATTGTAAACCCTAGGCATGATATTGGAATTAGTGGAAACCCCTTTGTGGATCTATCTAATTCTTGCCTCATGTTCCTTGACTAAGGAGCACCAATATCCCCAAACCTCGTTGGTGTTTGCATCGTGCCTCCGCGTTGTACAAGGCCTAGGCATCGGTGTCCCTTTGCCTAGAGGTCAAGATCTCACCGAGTCTCCCATCTCGCCGTGCCGGTTCGAGAGAGAGTCCTTCGCCTGACGCCGATCCTAGGGATTGCGCCGGACCGGTCACTGCCGGCGTGAGCTATTGTTGTTTATCGTGGTTTTGCGTGTGTGTGTTCATCGTGTTCTTCATGCGTGTGTTCGTCGTGTTCATCCTTCCCTCCTTCCCCCGAACTCCACCCTCGATTTGAAAGGGAATCGTGAAAGATTGGGCCACCCTAGAGGTTTGCCCTCAACAGTACCGGTCCGATGCGGTAGTACCGCTAGCTTAGTGCAGTAGTACCGGTGGGATCTGGGGCTTAGGGTCCATCTCTCTGTCCGGGCGGTAGTACCTCGTCCATGAGCGGTAGTACCGGTGGTGCGGTAGTACCGCGGTCTCCTGGCAGCTGTTGGCTGCTGTGTCGCTCCCCTGGCTCGTGTCTTCATACCTGATGATGCATTGTGTCGGGGCATGAAGTAGCAAGCCATCCAGGGGTGTATCGAAGTCACGTGAGTATAACAGCGAATTCACCTTAGCTTGGAGAAGCTTGGCTCGAGCACGAGTCATGGGTCCACTTGGGGGACTTGGTGGTGTAGATGTAGGAGCATCCGTAGGATGGGCTGCATCAGAACCCCAGGATCAAGAAGGTCTCTCAACATCTTCTACTTTGTGATGAGAGTGTAGAGTCGAGGACGACTCTTTTTGAAGGGAGGGGAGATGATGTAGCCCGACCTTCGTCGTTACCACATCATGGTCTCCAACTTATTCCAAGTCGTCATGGACTCCAAAGGTGAATCCGTACCTCTATGCGAACCCACTTCCTACCCTCTTGAATGTTATACTACTTCATACTCCGTCCCATATCCATGATAGGTCCACACCAACAAGTACGGAGGCATGGGAGGATGCCTGGAGCACCAAGCCTGACAAGACGGAGGCTTGGAAGAGAAGACGGAAGAAGCAACAGTTGGACCACTGGAGTCTCTAGCCTACGCACACCGGAGACTCCGGCCTGAAGACACCAGAGTCTCTGGACTGTGCACCCCAGAGTCTCCGGCCCATCTCCGGAGCAACCCCCAGATCGAGCTTGAGGACAGCCAGAAGGCCCCTCCGGATACGACACCGGAGACAGACCACAGTCTCCGGCCCACACCGGAGTCTCCAGACCCCACACCAGAGTCTCCGGCCTGAGCGTATGGGCCTGCGCGCCGCCAGCTGGGGCCAGGCCCATGTACCCCTTAGTCCGCCCAGACTTTCCCCTTTTATTCCTAAAGTACCCTTAAACTAGTGGTTGGCCTATATATAGTGTCCCTACCCCCTCATGTAACCCTAGGCATAGATGATAGAGTAAAGACAACCCCCTTTGTGGAATCTCTAGTTTTGCCTCATCCCCTTCTACCAAAGGGGATCGACTATCGTCACCACCTCGTTGGAGTTTGCATCGCGCCTCCCTTGTTGTACAAGGCCTTGGCATCGGTGTCCCTTTGCCAAGACGTCAAGACCCTCTCCAAGCTTCCATCTCCGCTTGGGATTGATGGGAGCACGTTGACCGATCTTTCCTTGCAAGGATTCTATCGGACCGGTGGCCACCGTTGAGAGCAATCGGCCTTGTATCATGTGAGTTTTGTGTGTGTTCGTCGTGTTCTTGACAAGGTGTGCGTCCGCTTCCGCTACCTTCTCCCTTTCCCCTCGCTATTCCATCAATTTGACCACGAGATCCGTGAAGATCGGGCCACCCACGGGGTTACCCCATAACACTAAAGATCCGTGCAGTGGATATCCCAAAGACTGCTTTCACCAGCCGATATGGATTTTATGAGTACAATGTCATGTCATTTGGATTAACCAATGCCCTCGCTTATTTCATGAATCTCGTGAACAAGATTTTTATGAACTTCTTGGATAAGTTTGTCGTTGTTTTTATCAATGACATTCTGATCTACTCCAAGTCAGAAGAGGACTATGAGCAGCACCTAAGAACCATCCTTGAAACCCTTAGGGAGCATCAGTTGTGTGCCAAGTTTAGCAAATGTGAGTTCCGGTTAAAGGAAGTAGGATTCCTAGGCCATATCTTGTCGATAGGAGGAGTTGTCGTCGATCCCACCAAGATTAAGGATGTTCAAGAATGGAAAGCCCCAACCACTCAAACCGAAGTCCATGCATTTCTTGGATTAGCTGGATATTACCGCGAGTTCGTTGAAGGATTTTCAAACATCGCAAGGACAATGACCCAGCTATTGAAGAAAGCTAAGAAGTTTGAATGGACGGACAAATGTGAAGCAACTTTTCAAGAGCTCAAGAAGAGATTGATTTCAGCCCCAATTTTGATCATGCCGGATATCACAAAGCCTTTTGATGTATATTGTGATGCATCCAAGATTGGTCTCAGATGTGTGTTGATGCAGGAAGGCAAGGTAATATCATATTTGTCCCGACAACTGAAGCAATATGAGCAGAATTATCCCACCCATGACTTAGAACTGGCCACCGTAGTTTTAGCCTTGAAGACATGGCGGCATTACCTCATGGGTAACCGCTGTGAGATTTACTTGGATCACAAGAGTTTGAAGTATATTTTCACCTAGAAGGAGTTGAATATGAGGCAATGGAGACGGATAGAGTTAATCAAGGATTGTGACCTTGACATTCACTACCACCCTGGCAAGGCCAATGTGGTAGCGGATGCTCTTAGTAGACTGCCGTGTAGCTTAAACACAATGATTAAGGAAGATCAGACAAGTTTGCATGAGGAGTTGGTGATGAGGATATATACAAGGATTATGATGATTCTGACTGCTTGAACTAGAAGGAAATATTGAGTCAAATCAATAATGACTATCAGGTGAATTCATTACTAGTTGACCATGATGCTTTCATTTATAAGAACTTTATACTACCTAAGTCTATGCATTTATGTATGACCAGGTTCCTTGGAGAAACAAGAATGGCGCGAGGAGGAGAAGGGCTACAAGAGGAGCCCGGCATGATGATCGCCCGAGGATGCGCGAGGGAGGAGCGGGAGGAAGGCACAAGAGAAGATCATCAAAACGAAGGTGATATGGGGTGGCCCGATCTTCTCAGTAAGCGGATGGCGGTGATGATGGTGGATGATAGATAACTAGCTTGTAGCTATGAACTCTCCCGCTCGATCCCTGATGCCAATGCAACAGCTCTCGAACCTTGTAGGATATTCACAACACCACGCTCTTGCGCACGCAGCCGTGACCACGAACGGTAGTATGCAATCTACTAATTCCCAATGGAACAACAGATCACACTCAATTATAGTTGGTAGATTCGAACACAGGGTAATTCCAGAGGTTCTATGAAAGAAACAACTCCAAAATATTTTAACGTGGTCTAAAACCTAACTAGGGGTCGTCCCAGGGCTTATAAGGGCAGCTGGGGCGGCCAGAAACCGAAACAAAACGCAAACGACTCAAACTGATACAAACCGACTCGGACCAGATTCGGTCGGCGGGCGGACACTCCGGTCGAAATCGGCCAGACAATCCGGTCAGGCCGGACACTCCGGGTGGAGCGTGCCGGACAGTCCGATCTGGCCGGAAACTTCAAAGTTTCCGGATGGTGTCCGGGCAGTGTCCGATTTGATATACTGATTGTCCACGCCAGTTCGCCTCTCGACCAGGCCGGACAGTCCGGGTGGATCCGGCCGGACACTCCGGTCGTGGCAGATCTTTTTGCCTCCGTCTTGATGATCTTCTCTTGTGCCTTCCTCCCGCTCCTCCCTCGCGCATCCTTGGGCGATCATCATGTTGGGCTTCTCTTGTAGCCCTTCTCCTCCTCGCGCCATGCTTGTTTCTCCAACGAACCTGATCATACATAAATGCATAGACTTAGGCAGTATAAAGTTCTCATCAATCAAAGTACCAGATTCATTTAGGAGTAAATTCACCTGTTGTTCTAGTAGCTTAGCACGAGCTCTTGTAATAAGTCCAATTCTAATCTCATTGGACTGATCCTTTCTTGCAACAGTTGTAGCATATTTAGTAGTCATTGGGGTAGGTGTAATTGTAGGGATGTCCTCATCATCTCCCCCCTTGAAAAGGCGTCGACCTCGACGCTCCAAGGTCTTCTCCAACATATGGTGACAAATCAGCAACGTTGAAGCTATTGCTAACTCCACCAAACTCCCCAATAGGTATAGCAACCGAGTAGGCGTTATCATTAATCTTGGCTAACACCTTGTAAGGACCAGCACCACGTGGCTTCAATTTGGACTTTCGAAGTAGTGGAAACCTATCCTTGCGTAGATGCACCCAAACCATATCTCCAGGCTTGAACAACACTTCGTTCCTTGCTTGATTCCTTGTAGCAGCAATGTTCTTGCCTTTTTTCTCAATAGCCTCTCGAGTCTTCTCATGTATTTTCTTCACATAATCAGCATGTTTCGATGCCTCCATATCAATTCTCTCATGTAATGGCAGAAACAACATATCAAGTGGCGTCAATGGCTTGAAACCATACACCACCTCAAAAGGACAAAGCTGAGTAGTTGAATGCACAGCCCTGTTGTAAGCAAACTCAACATGTGGCAAACACTCTTCCCACTCCCGTAGATTCTTTTTAATCATGGCCCTTAGCAGCTGTGACAATGTTCGGTTCACCACCTCCGTTTGACCATCTGTTTGGGGATGACATGTAGTACTGAACAGCAGCTTCGTTCCTAGCTTTCCCCATAAGGTCTTCCAAAAGTAGCTCATGAACTTCACGTCACGGTCAGAAACAATCGTCTTTGGTACTCCATGTAATCTCATGATGTCCCTGAAAAACAGGTTAGCAATATGCGACGCATCGTCGCTTTTGTGGCAGGCAATAAAATGAGCCATCTTAGAGAACCTATCCACTAGCACAAATATAGAATCATGACCTCTCTGTGTTTTAGGTAGGCCTAGCACAAAATCCATACTAATGTCTTCCCAAGGAGTAGTCCGTGCAGAGAGAGGTGTATACAAACCCTGAGGCTTCAGCTTAGATTTCGACTTGTGGCATGTAATACATCGGCTCACAAATATGTACACATCACCCCTCATCTTGGGCCAATAAAAGTGATCAGCAAGCATGAGCAACGTCTTCTCACGCCCAAAGTGACCCATCAAACCACCAGCATGTGACTCCTGCACTAAGAACAAACGCAACGACAATTCTAGAATACATAGTTTGTTAGCTCGAAACAAATATTCATCATGTATATGATACTTATCCCATGCGTTTCTAAGAGCACACAAACGATATGGTTGAGCAAAATCATGGTCAGTTGCATAAAGTGCACAAACAGCTTCTAATCCAGGAATTTTAACATCAAGATTGATTAATAGCATGTTCTTCCTAGATAGAGCATCAGCAACAACATTCTCTTTTCCCTTCTTATAGTTAATGATGTAAGGAAAAGACTCAATGAACTCAACCCATTTAGCTAATCTTCTATGCAAGTTTGATTGAGCTTTCAAGTATTTCAATGCTTCATGATCAGAATGTATGATGAATTCCTTTGGCCACAAATAATGTTGCCAAACTTCAAGTACTCTCACAAGTGCATACAATTATTTATCATAGATTGAATAATTCAAACGAGCACCAGTCAATTTCTCGGAAAAATAAGCTATAGGACGACCCTCTTGCATCAAAACGCCACCTATGCCTATACCACTAGCATCACATTCAACTTCAAATTGCTTCGAAAAATCAGGTAATGCAAGCAATGGTGCAGAAGTAAGTAAACGTTTCAATGTATCAAATGCAATGTCTTGGGCCGTGCCCCATACAAAAGGAACACCTTTCTTTGTCAAATCATTCAAAGGTGCAGCAATGGTGCTAAAATCTGGCACAAAGCGCCTATAGAAACTAGCGAGACCGTGGAAACTACGCACTTGACTTACATTCATTGGAGTAGGCCAATTCTGAATTGATTCAATTTTAGATTGATCTACCTCTACCCCATGCTTAGAAACAACAAATCCTAGGAATATGACCTTATCTTTTGCAAATGTACACTTCTCAAGATTAGCATACAGTTTATTATCACGTAACACTTGCAAAATTTGTCTAATATGAGTGCAATGTTCAGATTTGGTATGGCTGTATATGAGTATATCATAAAAGTAAACAACCACGAAATGGCCAATAAACTCTCTCAAAACATGATTCATCAAACGCATGAAAGTACTAGGTGCATTAGAAAGACCAAATGGCATAACTAACAACTCATACAAACCGAATTTAGTTTTGAAAGCATTTTTCCATTCATCCTAATTTGATGATAACCACTACGCAAGTCAATTTTAGAGAAAACAGCAGCACCACTCAATTCATCTAGCATATCCTCTAAGCGTGGAATAGGATGACGATATCGAATAGTGATGTTATTAATCGCTCTACAATCAACACACATGCGCCAAGTACCATCTTTCTTAGGAACTAAAATAACAGGAACAGCACAAGGGCTAAGAGAGACACGGATGTACCCTTTATCCAGCAACGCTTGTACTTGCTTCTGAATTTCCTTAGTTTCTTCGGGATTAGTCCTGTAAGGTGCACGGTTGGGAAGTGTGGCGCCAGGAATCAGGTCTACTTGATGTTCTATACCACGCAATGGAGGCAAACCTGCGGATACGTCTTCTGGAAACACATCCCCAAAGTCCTGCAAAACAGAAGAGACACCAAGAGAAATAGGGGTCATGTCGTTAGAAACCAATACCTCGCCCTTATACATGAACACAAGTGGCATGGCTGTAGGATCCTCACGAAACTCTCTCATATCCTCCTTGGTGGCTAATATCAATAACCCAGGCACTCTCTCACTTTTCGTTATATCACTCAATTTAGGCTCAATTACATCAGGAACAGCTGTGACACAGTCTCGCCGAGTGGTAGTATCTTCCTTCAAGTTCACCTCTATCTTCTGGCGAGAATCATTAACAATTTCTTGTGGTGTCATTGGCTGCATAGTAATCTTCTTTCCTTTGAATTCCAAGTGATATGTATTGGCTCGGCCATTGTGTTGCACATGGCGATCATAGAGCCAAGGCCGACCCAATAGTAGGTGACACACAGTCATAGGAACCACATCAAAATCAATAGAATCTTTGTATGGCCCTATTTGAAAATTCACACGTACCATATGATTTACCTTCATCTCACCATTGTTGCTCAACCATTGTATGTAGTATGGCTTGGGATGAGGTAAGTATGTGAAATTCAGTTTGGCACATAGTTCCTTACTTGCAAGATTTCTGCAGCTACCTCCATCAATAATGACCTTGCAAGTTTTGTTTGGTCCAACGAGAGCTTTTGTTTGGAACAAGCTGCAACGCTAGGATTCCTCAACCGGTTGCACACTAAGTACACGTGAAGATACGACAATAGTGGGTGCACGCTCAGCATATGCATCAGCACCAACCTCGCCGTCATCAATATCATCATCAGAAGCTTCATCTCCACTTTCTTCTTCACCTTATTCATTAACAAACATAAACTTGCTGTTTGGACAATCTTTCTTATAGTGACCTCTTCCTCCACAAGTATGGCACACCACATCACGAGTACGTGCAGTAGACATGTTGGAACCCGAGCTAGCAGCGGGTTTCCGAGCATTAGAACCAAACGAAGGTGTAAAAGGAGCAGCAGCTGGTGACGTAGCTGTAGGAGGAGTAGGTCTGGCCGAAAATCTGCTGGAGGACGGAAAACGAGCACGTGACTTTGCCTCTTCTGCCAACTGGGATTCGGCCTCTCTAGCATGATGCAACAACTCATTCATGGTCTCATACTTGTGATGATGAACAATGCTCTTGATCGGTAACTTCAAATTGTGTAGGAATCGCTGCATGGTCATCTCAATGGACTCACGAATTCTAGCATGCTGCATAAGCATCTCCATCTCCATGTAGTACACATCAACTGTCATGGTGCCTTGCTTCAGTTGCGTCAATTTATCAAAAACTGATCGCAAGTAGTTGGTTGGTACGAAACGAGCTTTCATGATTTGCTTCATCTCGCGCCAATCCCTCACAGGAAGTTCATTGTCCTCCCTCCTATGTTGCACAAGAGCATCCCACCAACGTAAAGCATAACCATCAAATTCCGATGCTGCAAGCTTGACCTTCTTATCTTCTGGATAGTCAAATAAGCGCCAGAGTTTCTCAATCTTCAACTCCCAGTGAGGTAGTCTTCAGGATCAATGGAACCATCAAACTTAGGAATTGAGAATTTTGGCTTGCCCAAACCATCATCAGCAGCTTGGTTGGGCACACGTGGACCACGCCCAAGATGGGCAAACCCACGACCATGAGTAGGTGCATGGACAGGGGGAATAGCACGTCCCCTGCCAACATGTGGAGCAGCATCAACAGCGCTACCCTCATCGAAATCATCAAAGGCATCATCATGTTGAGGATCTTCCCTTCTATGTAAGGCGGCTGTCAAACCCTCAATGGACTGCTGCAAAGCGGTGACATTGACATTGAGCGTAGCCACTTGCGTTTGGTTAGTATCAACCGTCCCAACATGCTGATCCAATCTCATATTCATATCTTGGAGATTCTTGTCAATGGCATATGTCGTGTTAGTAAACACACGTGTCAAGTGGGATTTCAAAGCCTCATATTCACGCCAATTGACGAGCTCCTCATCCTTCTTTTTCTGCAACACAACATCATCATCACTAGTAGACATGATTAGTAGGTTAGTGCAAAAATCAGAATTTGTATGGTGGAAACTCACACAACTCACTCACAACTAATAAGAAAGGAGATCTTACCGTTCCAAAGTGAATAGAGATGCTCTACCAAACGAAATCAAAGACTGATGCACTTGATGTGATGAAGTGAATATCAAAGGTACAGAGAACGATCACAGGGCACCCAGCTTATGTAAAGGTGGAGCTATAGGTATGTTATCCTATCTACACCGCAAACAAGTCCTAGTGCTGATCGTACAAATACCCAAGAAACACACACAGTGGAGATAAACGTGGCAAAGCAACTTATGAAAAGGAATATTGCAATGCACAAGAGAGACGCTAGTGATAGCTCAAATAGAATAGGCACAAGATTGCTCAATCTACTAGTGCTATACACAACAAGGCCTCCAATATTGCACACTTCGATATCTCTTCTTGTCAGGCTTGTAGCTCTTTTCTCTTTTTTTTATACTGATTCTCTTTTCTTTTCTCTTTTTTTCAACTATATTACTCAATGCAAATGAGTAAAACAACGTATAACAGATCTGGGCCGAATAGTCCGGTTGATATGCGCCGGAGACTCCGGTCGGGCTGGATAGTCCAGTGTGGTTCGGCCGGATAGTCCGGGTTTTTCCTGTCGAAAATTTCTACACTTCAAAAACCTAATGAGCAGCCTATCGAAGCAAAGCAACTAGTCTCGTGGGTACGTTCCTAGGCACAGATGCTGTAGATAGGCTGTGTCTGTGGTATGCAAACAAAAGTACTCTATGTGGACTCGGAAAAACGATAAAGACTTGCGGAAACGGTAACGGTGGGAACAGCGGAAAACAAGATCAAACCCTAAACCTAGACACAAACAGAAACTAGACTCCTATGAGGAAAACCTGCAGATCGGATCTACGAGAAGATACAATCAGCAACTAAAACTCGAAAACGTTGCAATCTAGTCTATGGCAAATCTTTTTGTAAGGATTTTTCTGTATAGGACGAAAAACACTCTCTAATCTATGGATGGATTTGTGTAAGCTTACCGAGGCAACACTGGAATCTGATACCAAGATGATATGGGGTGGCCCGATCTTCTCAGTAAGCTAATGGCGGTGATGATGGTGGATGATAGATAACTAGCCTGTAGCTATGAACTCTCCCGCTCGATCCCTGATGCCAATGCAAAAGCTCTCGAACCTTGTAGGATATTCACAACACCACGCTCTTGCACACACAGCCGCGACCACGAACGGTAGTATGCAATCTACTAATTCCCAATGGAACAACAGATCACACTCAATTATAGTTGGTAGATTCGAACACAGGGTAATTCCAGAGGTTCTATGAAAGAAACAACTCCAAAATATTTTAACGTGGTCTAAAACCTAACTAGGGGTCGTCCCAGGGCTTATAAGGGCAGCTGGGGCAGCCAGAAACCGAAACGAAACGCAAACGACTCAAACTGATACAAACCGACTCGGACCAGATTCGGTCGGCGGGGGGACACTCCGGTCGAAATCGGCCGGACAGTCCGGTCAGGCCGGACACTCCGGGTGGAGCGTGCCGGACAGTCCGATCTGGCCGGAAACTTCAAAGTTTCCGGATGGTGTCCGGGCAGTGTCCGATTAGATATACTGATTGTCCACGCCAGTTCGCCTCTCGACCAGGCCGGACAGTCCGGGTGGATCCGGCCGGACACTCCGGTCATGGCAGATCTTTTTGCCTCCGTCATGATGATCTTCTCTTGCGCCTTCCTCTCGCTCCTCCCTCGCGCATCCTTGGGCGATCATCATGTTGGGCTTCTCTTGTAGCCCTTCTCCTCCTCGTGCCATGCTTGTTTCTCCAACGAACCCGATCATACATAAATGCATAGACTTAGGCAGTATAAAGTTCTCATCAATCAAAGTACCAGATTCGTTTAGGAGTAAATTCACCTGTTGATCTAGTAGCTTAGCACGAGCTCTTGTAATAGGTCCAATTCTAATCTCATTGAACTGATCCTTTGTTGCAACAGTTGTAGCATCTCCAGTAGTCATTAGTGTAGGTGTAATTGTAGGGATGTCCTCATCAGAAGGCGACCGAGAGTTAGAAGGCGACAAAGAAGGAAGGTTCAATTCGGACAGACAGAAGTTCTGAAATTGAAACGGACGTGGTTTCCACATACCAACTCCGAATTAAGAAAATAAGTACTTGTTGGAAAGATAATTCCGAGATCTTTCCAACGGCTACTTGCATGTCTCCCGGTTCGTTACGAACTATGCGCGGCAACCAAAACAAGTCGACAGACGTTTTCTGTTAGTTTACAAATAGAGTCCTTTTGTTGCAGCTCGTCCTACGGACGCTCCTACATCTACACCACCAAGTCCCCCAAGTGGACCCATGACTCGTGCCCGAGCCAAACTCCTACAAGCTAAGGTGAAATCGCTCCTCTTCTCGTGCCAATTTGGTACATCCTTGGATGGTGTGATACTTCATACAACTACTCTATGCATCATCAGGTACGAAGCCCCAACACATCACCAAGCACCCAAGGATGGAGAACAAGGAGCAGAACGTGAAGCAGAAGACACTGGAGCTGCTCAGACCGGAGTCTCCGGTCTGCGCACACCAGAGTCTCTGGTCCACCAAAGTCTCCGGCATGAAGACACCGGAGTCTCCTGCCCCACCTTCGGTCTGCCCCCAGAATCGAGCTCGAGGACAATCTGTCTGACCCTCCAAAGGCTGGTCCGGAGACCGATCGGAATCTCTGGTCCAGGCCGGAGTCTCCGGTCCACCACACCGGAGTCTCCGGACCGACCATCGCCAGGCATGTAAAAGGCCTTTGGGCTGAAGGCCCATGTACCCCTTAGTCCGCCCAGAACTTGTATTTTATTCCTAAAGTACCTCTAACTGTGTGGTTGGCCTATATATAGTCCCCCACCTCTATTGTAAACCCTAGGCATGATATTGGAATTAGTGGAAACCCCTTATGGATCGATCTAGTTCTTGCCTCATGCTCCTTGACCAAGGAGCACCAATATCACAAACCTCATTGGAGTTTGCATCGTGCCTCCGCGTTGTACAAGGCCTAGGCATCGGAGTCCCTTTGCCTAGACGTCAAGATCTCACCTAGTCTCCCATCTCGCTGTGTCGGTTCGAGAGAGAGTCCTCCGCCTGATGCCGATCCTAGGGATTGCGCCGGGACCGTTCACCACCGGCGTGAGCTATTGGTGTGTATCGTGGTTTTGTGTGTGTGTGTTCATCGCGTTCTTCGTGCGTGCGTTCGTCGTGTTCATCCTCCCCTCCTCTCCCGCACTCCATCCTCGAGTTGAAAGGGAATCGTGAAAGATCGGGCCACCCTAGAGGTTTGCCCTCAACATATTGGTATCAAGAGCTTCGTTGCTCACGATTTTCCCCACAAATTTTTCTTCTATCCACCAAAAATTCTAAAATCCCCAAAAATAGCCCAAATTTTCCTTTGGATCGATCTCTTGATTTCGAGTGTTATTTGTGGTTTTGATCCGACCAAACCTTGTCTTAGGAGTTGGTCCAGCTTTATCCTGCGGTTTTCCTAGCCCAATTTGGCCATTTTTTCGCGGATTTGAGGCCCCAAGGAGTGGATTTCTGCTCAAGAACATGAGCTGTTCATGATCTGACTCCAGACCAGAGTCTCCAGCCCACAGACCGGAGTCTCTGGCCTACACCGGAGTATCCGGCCTACCCACATCGGAGTCTCGGGCCTGCACCAGAGTTTCCGGCCTGAAACCCCGGAGTCTCCGGCCTGACGCCTGATTTTGACAGTTTTGCCTCTTATCTTGCTTTTGCTACTTTCCTCTTGTTTGTTTTTGCCCGTGTGCATGTCGTCAACTAACAACAAGATTCCACATTGACAACTCCCGCTCTCATCGACACCACGGCCCACAAACATCATCCCGCACCACCAACGCCAAGTTCATCATCACCAACGAAGGTATAACTGGCGTCACCTTGGTAACCCCTATCTTCCTTTGTGTGTACCTATCCCATGAGAGTGGCTCATCTTGTATTTGCTTGACCATTGTGCATTTGTCCTTGGATAGTGAGAGTGCAAGAGCAATATCAAGTGTGACTAGGTAGCATCAAGGCAGAGCAAAAAAATACAAAAGAAAGAAAAAGATACAAAGAAAAAGCAAAAGAAAAATAGTCTCCCGTTGCAAAAGAGAGTCTCAAAGCTTGTAAGCAAGAGAGAAAGAAGAGCGCCCAAGGCAAGTGCACAAATCCATTGCTCATTTTTCTTCTTTGCAAACGAGCCACAGTCTCTCCTTGCATTGGCACGACAACGAGCTTAGTCTTTGTTAGGACATTTTGTTTGCTCATTTTCATAGTCGTGTCAATTGCAACAAATCTCCACGTGTGTGTATATAGTCGTAGGTTCCCATCACCCCTTTGAGTTGTTGACCTTCGCCTTTGACTTGAGTTTTGTTTGGATTTTACCCACTTTTGACTATCCCTTTACTTTTGGTTGGTTCTTTGGCATGCCACAATCCTAACCTACCACCAACAAGCTTTTGAGAGTTAGTTCTTTCTTTAGTGTGAGTTTTCTTTGCATTTCCACTTTGCACGCTTATAGCTCTCACTTGTGGTTTCGAGTTTGGTGCAATCCCCAAGGTGAGGTACAAGGCTAACACCACCATATTCCACTTCCATATACAATACTTGTGTGTTTTGCATGATGGATAGGCAAGGTGAGACGAGCCAACCACCTCCTCAAGAAGAAGAACATGGACCGTATGTGACGCATGCAAGTCACTTCATCGTCCGACAAGAGTTCCGTGATCGTTGACAAGCCATTGAGACGCGACAAGATGAATAATTTGGCGAGACGCAAGCCGAGTTCAAGAACATCGACAACCGGTTCGATGGTCTCAAAAGGAAAATTCAAGCAATGCATCACAACTTCGGCCACCAAAATGAAGCGCTTCAACGCTCCATCGCCGAAACAAATGACAATCTTTGACGCCTCATCGATGGAATGGCAAGACCGCGTTCACGTGCATCAAGCTCTTCAAGTTCTTCGCGGCATCATGCACCTCCGCAACAAGATCTACATCCAAGTGCTCAAAGATGTAATGATGCCCCCGTGGTTGGAGATGGAACTTCTTCGAACTACGTACCTTCCCCATGGCTTGCCGCAACGTCAAGCTACGATGGTGATTTCTCTTCAAGGCCACGAGCAAGGCAAGAAGCACACCGTCACCACGCAAGGGCACTAGTGATCCAACAAGAGCAACCACGAGAAGAACCGCAAGTGCAACCGCAAGTAGACCACCATCGACCGCGACACATACTTGACACAAGTGATGACTCTAATTAGGAGAATCAAGGTCGCCATCGATGTGAAGCTCTCCAAGATCCTCCTCCTCGTCATCACTGTCCTGAACGTCAACACCGACACCATGGTCATCACGAGGCGCCTCCTCCACCACACCAAAACTTGGAGCGTCAAGTGGTACAAGTTGAGCGACGGCCACCACGTGAAGAGGCTCAAGACCATGATATTCGCCATGAGGCCCGTGTGCCTAACCTACATCATCAACCGAGGAACGGGCCTCCCCTTCACCGTAAACCGCGTCAAGAGGCTCCACACCCTCGCCACCATGAGGCCCAAGCGCCTCAACCACATCAACGACCGCGCCAAGAGCAAGAGCAAGCTCCACAACAACAACATCAAGAGCAAGCTCTTCACCAAGGTCGCGAGAACCAAGTTCCACCGCATCAACATCAAGATCACCAAGCTCGTCGCAATGACAGCAATGATGAAGAAACTTTCGGCAAGCTCAAGTTCACAATGCCCAAGTTCATCAGATCCAATGACCCCGAAGAATACCTTTCATGGGCACTGCAAGTCGATAAGATCTTCCGCATGCACAATTATAGCAACGAAAATATGGTCGCCATGGTTTCGCTTGAGTTTGATGATTACGCCAACCTTTGGTGGGAACAAGTTCAAGTTGCTCGTTATGCAAGACAAGAACCGCCAATCACAACTTGGCATGACATGAAGGCTCATATGAGATCCCGGTTAGTCCCCGTGCACTACACGCATGACCTCTTCAACAACCTTCAATCGCTTCGTCAAGGGACAAAGACCGTGGAAGAGTACTTCAAGGAAATGGAACTCAAGTTGACTCGTGCCAACATCGATGAGCGTATGGAGCAAACTATGGCACGCTTCCTTATTGGGCTAAACCACCCAATCAAGTGCATCGTCAAGTTCCAAACATACAACGACATGGTTGAGCTTGTGCACATCGCAACAAAGGCGGAACATCAAGTGCTAAAGGACATCAAGTACAACAAGCCCAAGACGTATTTCACCTACAAGCAAGCGTCAACCACTACGCCAACAACCTTCAATGGCAGCTCCTCAAGTACCTCCAAGCCTCCCTTCAAGCCCACACTTCCTCAAGGAAAACTGCCCCCAAGTGGCAAACAAGCAAAGAGTGATACACCCTTCAACGGTGAATGCTACAAGTGTGGAGGCAAAGGACACTGTTGAGGGCGAACCTCTAGGGTGGCCCGATCTTTCACGATTCCCTTTCAAATCGAGGGTGGAGTGCGGGGGAAGGAGGGAAGGATGAACACGGCGAACACACGCACGAAGAACGCGATGAACACACACACGCAAAACCACGATAAACACTAATAGCTCACGCCGACGGTGACCGGTCCGGCGCAATCCCTAGGATCGGCGTCGGGCGGAGGACTCTCTCTCGAACTGGCACGACGAGATGGGAGACTCGTGTTGGGAATATGCCCTAGAGGCAATCATGTATGATGATATTCCTGTGTATTCATAAGGATATGGTCCATGTATGAACTACTGATATGTATCATCGAATATGTGATTTGATTGTGGAACTACATATTCATGTTGTTCATACTAATTGTCCTTGGTCATTGAGGTTGTGCGGGACACACAACTTAGACCAATGTGAAAGTCGGCAGATGACTAGGTTCCCCTTGTCATGGGCATGGAGATGCTATTCCGACTTACACGGATTCGACTAAAGAGTTTAGCGAGTCAGACTGACCCATATTGAGATGCAACGAACAAGCCGTCATTTGCATGTCTCAATCAATGTAATCCTTAGACCTGAGGTTATTGCACAATCGGAGTTGAGGATCTCCGACTTAGGTTCTGTCAAACGATGTTCCGTCACTGGGCAGTTATAAAGGCGGAGTGCGGGTCGACGGAGAATCAAGCTGCGTGATGTGAATAACCAAGACGGGATTTTGCACCTCCATCTGGAGAGATATTCTCTGGGCCCTCTCGGAAGATATGATTCGGAAAGCATGGCCATGCGCGTCTCGGATAAGTGTTAACCGAGGCAGCCGACTAAGAGTTAGTCGGATGAATCACTTATCTCGGATCGAGAAAGAGAGTCGGATTATTAAAGGGATGACGGTCATTCGCCTATAGTCCGACAAGGTATATCGTGAGGCAAAAGGGACTCAGGCGAAAGTCGCATTGGAAAGGTATGTCGTCATGACTTATTGGTACTTGGGAGTTGGCATGTTCTGCTAGGAGCCGCTACCAACTGATCGATCACGAGTGAGACTCGGAATCGTGTCCGGGTTACCATGAGCCTGTCGGGTCACACACTTAAGAGCCGGAGCAAGTTTGGGTTAGACCCAAACAGGAAACCTATTTGGGTTGGACCCAAATAGAGACATGGACTTAGTCAGCAAGTGAGACTTGCAGTGGCTAATATAGGCCTTTTAGTGAATGGGCCACAAGTAAGTGGAGCCCACTTTCACTCCCTATATAAGCTGGGGCTCAGGTGCTTAGAGCACAAGGTTAGGTCACTCCATGTGTTGGAAACCCTAGTCCTAGTCCGTCCTGTTGCCGCCGTACCGGACCTAGCAGTCCATCGCCGGTGCTCCTTCTTGTACGTGTGGATACCGGCGGAGGTGATGTACGTTCAGCACTTCGACGATCGTGAAGAAAGTATGGATCGTGGATCGTGGAACCGGAACGGATCGCAAGGACCGCACTGCATCAAGCGACGTGCTTCATCAATTCCGCAACTGCGCGTCTAGTGGTAATCCTCGTAGCCTTCTACCTGAGCTGGATCTTGGGATCACCGCATAGGGAAAAGGTTTTGTTTATCTCTACGTGGCTCAATAGTGGTATCAGAGCGTTAGCTTCTGATTTTAGGCTCGAGATCGCACATATGTGATATGCAGTTGGCGTTAGATTGGATCTAATTGCAGTTTTGGTGGTCGATCTATGGGATAGATCGGTTTTGTACCAAGTTGATTGGATCAACTATACTCGGGGGAATGGATGATCTGGTTTCCGTGATCTAACTGCTAAGGTAGTGGAACGACATACCCCTACCGGTCGGTTTCCGCCATCGGGGTAGACTGTGACACGTAAACCCGGATGCGGTGATCGAAGATCAAAGGGTTTAATCGAATCGGAGTCCGGATCGGATTTGGGTAAATTTGTTTTATCCGATGATGAAATCCATGTCCGGAATGCAGATGAGATCTGCGTTTTTCGGAAAAATCGGCGGGCGCTGCCCGCACCCACGAGGAGCACTGCCCCTTCGATCCCCGCCCGCTATCCGGCTAGCAGGACCGCCGGCTTCGCCCTATCGTAGCGCCTTAGATGTTGTTGCGAGTTTCACAACGTCGGTAGATATCGTATCTATGCATAACTTGTTTTTTCAGGATGATGTTGTGAATGGTATGGCTTATGTGCATGTGATGTGTGTAATCCATACGTGATCTGCGTATCACTGTTTTTGTCAGCTGGCTGGAGCCTAGGTGCTGTCATCTTATTGTATAACGGCCTGCGTGTCGGATTCTCTATGTAATTTGCATTACTAGCTAGTGTAGCTGTTTGGAGAATTCGGATGGCATGCAAGTCGGTGTACAAGTCGGCTACATGGTGTAAGACGGCACGTGACAAGAGTTGACACGAGTCGGATTACAGGCTTTATGGAGATGGAGATCGCCATGAAAAGAGCCATACCATTTCACATTATAATTGCTTTATTTTGTGTTATTGTTATGTCTCTATTTTACCTCTATTAGATAGTTGGTAGAATATAATCCCTCAAAGAAGGTCTAGTCGGTTTCCCCGCCAAGTGCTGCACCATCACAAGTCGGACATTTTTGGTAGTGGGCTCATAAAATTGAGGTGCTATCAATTCTTTCTGACTAGGTGGGTTCGAGTCGGACTCTTACAGCAGAAGCACTTGGTAATCTAGACAGGTCTATCACAACGGTTGTGGGACTTGGGGAAAAGTCGGATGGGAGCCGGGGCATGTGATTCTACCCATCCAATAGGAGTCGTATGAGATACGATTGACAAGGAGTTGTCTACCTAGATCACTTGACGGCTAGCGGTCATGCTAAAGCTCACTAGTCGACTTGCTTATTTAGGGTCCTGAATCACTAAGTAACCATCGGAGGGATGTTGGTTCTAGTGGGAGCATAAGTATTAAAGTGTTTAATATGCTTGCTCTTTTATGGATACATGTCTTAAGTGTTTTGCATATTTTCTGTTGTAGATCAATGGCACCTAGCAGTCTTCCTCAGATTTCCGGTTTTGCTTTGAGAACCATCTTAGAGAAAGATAAGCTGAATGGAACTAATTTCACCAACTAGTATCGTAATCTGAGAATTGTTCTCAAACAAGAAAAAAGGGATCGTGTCCTAGACAACCCACTTCCAGCTGAGCCGGATGAGAATGCGACTGTCGCAGCCACCAATGCCTACCGTCGGATTTGTGATGAATCCACGGAGATTAGATGTCTTATGCTTGCTCACATGGAACCAGACTTGCAGCAGCAGTTCGAGAATGTTGAGGCCTACGATATGATCGAAATCCTCAAAAGTATGTTCTAGGCTCAGGCAAAGACTGAGAGGTATCATGTCTCTCAGGCTTTGTTGAGCTGCAAGCTTAAGGATGGCGATCCACTGAGTCCGCATGTGATCAAGATGGTTGGTTACGTGCAGTCTCTGGAAAGACCTGGCTACCCCATCAGCGAAGAGTTCGCTACGGACATAATTCTGAACCCTCTTCCTAGTGCGTATGGTCAGTTCATATCGAACTACCACATGCATGGTATGGATAAGAAGCTCACTGAATTACATGGGATGCTCAAGCAGGCTGAGGCGGATCTCAAGAAGGGTGCCAGTCAAGTGTTGATGGTACAGAACAAGGCTAAGTTCAAGAAGAGTTCTTGGACTAAGAAGAAGAAGGCAAAGTCAGGAGGTAAGGCGGAGGACCCAGTCCAAAGCGCTTCCTCAGGGACTAAGCCATCTCCTACAGCCGGATCGACTTGCTTCTACTGCAAGTCGGATGGCCACTGGAAGAGGAATTGCAGCAAGTATCTGGCTGATAAAGCTAAGAGCGGAGGTGTGACTTCCGGCTCAGGTACGCTTGTTTGCAATGTTATAGACATTTATCTTATTGATGCACCTGGTAGTTCTTGGGTATAACATACCGAATCAGTCATTCACATCTGCAACTCGTTGCAGGGACTGGTAAGAACTAGGAGCGTTGCAAGAGGCGAGGTTGACATTAGAGTCGGAAACAAGGCGAGAGTCGCTGCGTTGGAAGTCGGCACAATGCAACTTCATTTACCTTCTGGATTCATAATGGAGCTAAATAATTGTTATTATGTTCTAGTGCTTAGTCGAAACATCATTTCTGCCTCAAGTTTGATGAGACAGGGCTATGAGTCGAATATTAAGAATAATGGTTGTTCTTTATATTTGAATGATATGTTTCATGGCTTTGCACCTGTCTGGGACGGGTTATTTATTTTGAATCTTGATAGTGAATCTGTCTATAACATAAATGTGAAAAGGTTAAAACCAAATGATCTGAATATGACTTACTTTTGGCATTGTCGGCTTGGTCATATAAGTTGGAAACGCATGAAGAATCTCCATGATGATGGACTCCTAACTTTGTTCGATTTGGAGTCGTTCGAGACATGCGAATCCTGCCTTCTCGGCAAGATGACCAAGACACCTTTTGCAAAGAGTTGTGAAAGGGCGTCCGACTTATTGGGACTAGTACATAGTGATGTATGTGGCCCGATGAGCATGACAACCAGAGGTGGTTATGAGTACTTCGTTACCTTCACTGATGATTCGAGTAGATATGGATATATCTACTTGATGAAACATAAGTCGGAAGCCTTTGAAAAGTTCAAGGAATTCCAGAATGAGGTACAAAATCAACTTGGCAAGAAAATAAAGTTTCTTCGCTCGGACCGAGGAGGCGAGTACATGAGCCATGAGTTTGATGACCATCTAAAGAGTTATGGAATAGTTCCCCAGCTCACTCCTCCAGGAACGCCGCAGAGAAATGGTGTGTCGGAAAGGAGAAATCGGACCTTGTTGGACATGGTACGATCAATGATGAGTCGGACAGATCTGCCTTTATCATTTTGGGGTTATTGTCTAGAAACTGCAGTGTTCACACTAAACAGTGTACCATCAAAGTCGGTAGAAAAGACACCACATGAGATGTGGACTGGCAAGAAGCCGAGTTTGTCTTTCCTTAAGATTTGGGGTTGTGAAGCTTTTGTCAAGCGACTTCAGTCAGACAAGCTTACAGCTAAGTCGGATAAGTGTATTTTCGTGGGATATCCGAGGGAAACCTTGGGTTCCTACTTCTACAACCGAGAAGAGGGCAAAGTGTTTGTCGCTCGAAACGGTGTCTTCCTTGAGAAAGAGTTTCTCAGTCGGGGAGTCAGTGGGAGTACGGTGCATCTCAAAGAAATTCGAGAGATACCGGCTAGCAGCGAGTCGGGAAATGCCTTAGAGGTTGAGCCGGACGTGGTACCTGAGCCGGAAATTGCACCGACACTCCGAAGATCGGCTAGATTGCGAAGTGTTCGTGATGTATTGTTGTTGGACAGTGATGAGCCGACGACTTATTCGGAAGCGATGGTGTGTTCTGATTCCGAGTCATGGCTTGGAGCCATGAGATCCGAGTTAAAGTCCATGGATGAAAATCAAGTTTGGAACTTGGTTGATCTGCCGGATGGTGCAAGACCCGTCGAGTGCAAATGGGTCTTTAAGAAGAAAACTGATATGGATGGAAATGTTTCTATCTATAAAGCACGGCTTGTTGCGAAGGGGTTCCGACAAGTTCAAGGAGTTGACTACGATGAGACTTTCTCTCCTATAGTGATGCTTAAATCAGTTCGGATCATGTTAGCTATAGTAGCCTATTTCGACCATGAGATATGGCAGATGGATGTCAAGACGGCTTTCCTTAATGGAAATTTAACCGAGGACATGTATATGATACAGCCCGAGGGTTTTGTCAATCCGGCTAATGCTGACAAGGTATGCAAGCTTCGGAAATCCATTTATGGGTTGAAGCAAGCATCTCGGAGTTGGAACATTCACTTTGATGAGGTAGTCAAATCGTTTGGCTTCATCAAGAGCGATCATGATTCTTGTTTATACAAGAAGTTTAGTGGGAGCAAAGTAAACTTTCTGATCTTGTATGTGGATGACATATTATTGATTGGAAATGATGTCCAGATGTTGCAAGAGACCAAGGAATCATTGGAAAGGAGTTTTTCGATGAAAGACTTGGGTGAGGCAACTTACATACTAGGAATCCGGATCTATAGAGATAGATCAAGGCGGCTCATTGGATTGAGTCAGAGTACATATTTGGACAAAGTGTTGAAGAAGTTCAACATGGAATCGTCTAAGAAGGGGTTCTTACCGATGTCCCATGGCGTAAAACTTAGCAAGACTCAGTGTCCTTCGACCACTGATGAGCAAAGTCGGATGAGTGCGATTCCGTATGCTTTTGCAATCGGATCCATCATGTACGCTATGATTTGTACTAGGCCGGATGTTTCCTATGCTCTAAGTGTTGTGAGCAGGGTACCAGGCTGGCCCTGGAGAAATCCACTAGGCAGCGGCTAAAAATATCCGAAAGTACTTGAGAAGGACTAAGGATATGTTCCTAGTTTATGGAGGTGAGGATGAACTCAGTGTGAGGGGTTACACGGATGCGAGTTATCTCACTGACTCGGATGATTCTCGTTTGCAATCCGGATATGTGTTTGTAATAAACGGAGGGGCTGTGATCTGGAAGAGTTCCAAGCAAGAGACGGTGTCTGCGTCTACGACAGAGGCTGAGTATATTGCTGCCTCGGAGGCGGCAAAACAAGCCGTTTGGATGAGGAATTTCCTCATGGATCTTGGTGTGGTTCAGGGCTCGTCCGATAGAGGCTGAGTATATTGCTGCCTCGGAGGCGGCAAAAGAAGCCGTTTGGATGAGGAATTTCCTCATGGATCTTGGTGTGGTTCAGGGCTCGTCCAATCCGTTAGACGTGTATTGGGATAACAATGGTACTATTGCACAAGCCAAGGAACCTAGACAACACCAGAAGAACAAACATATACTCATGCGGTACCACCTTATTCGCCAGTTCGTGGATCAAGGTGATATCAAGTTATGCAAGGTACACACGGATGCAAACATTGCGGATCCGTTGACGAAACCACTTCCACAGTCGAAGCATGAGGCGCACCTGAGAGCAATGGGCATTAGATGCCTAGACATGTGATGTCGGAAGATTGACTCTAGTGCAAGTGGGAGACTGTTGGGAATATGCCCTAGAGGCAATCATGTATGATGATATTCCTGTGTATTCATAAGGTTATGGTCCATGTATGAACTACTGATATGTATCATCGAATATGTGATTTGATTGTGGAACTACATATTCATATTGTTCATACTAATTGTCCTTGGTCATTGAGGTTGTGCCGGACACACAACTTAGACCAATGTGAAAGTCGGCAGATGACTAGGTTCCACTTGTCATGGGCATGGAGATGCTATTTCGACTAAAGTGTTTAGCGAGTCGGACTGACCCATATTGAGATGCAACGAACAAGCCGTCATTTGCATGTCTCAATCAATGTAATCCTTAGACCTGAGGTTATTACACAATCCGAGTTGAGGATCTCCGACTTGGGTTCCGTCAAACGCTGTTCCGTCACTGGGCAGTTATAAAGGCGGAGTTCGGGTCGACGGAGAATCAAGCTGCATGATGTCAATAACCAAGACGGGATTTTGCCCCTCCATCTGGAGAGATATTCTCTGGGCCCTCTCGGAAGATATGATTCAGAAAGCATGGCCATGCGCGTCTCGGATAAGTGTTAACCGAGACAGCCGACTAAGAGTTAGTCGGATGAATCACTTATCTCGGATCGAGAAAGAGAGTCGGACTATATAAGGGGTGACGGTCATTCGCCTATAGTCCGTCAAGGTATATCGTGAGACAAAAGGGACTCAGGCGAAAGTCGCATTGGAAAGGTATGTCGTCATGACTTATTGGTACTTGGGAGTTGGCATGTTCTGCTAGGAGCCGCTACCAACTGATCGATCACGAATGAGACTCGGAATCGTGTCCGGGTTACCATGAGCCTGTCGGGTCACACACTTAAGAGCCGGAGCAAGTTTGGGTTAGACCCAAACAGGAAACCTATTTGGGTTGGACCCAAATAGAGACATGGACTTAGTCAGCAAGTGAGACTTGTAGTGGCTAATATAGACCTTTTAGTGAATGGGCCACAAGTAAGTGGAGCCCACTTTCACTCCCTATATAAGCTGGGGCTCAGGTGCTTAGAGCACAAGGTTAGGTCACTCCATGTGTTGGAAACCCTAGTCCCAGTCCGTCCTGTCGCCGCCGTACCGGACCTAGCAGTCCATCGCCGGCACTCCATCTTGTACGTGTGGATACCGACGGAGGTGCTGTACGTTCAGCACTTCGACGATCAGGAAGAAAGTACGGATCGTGGATCATGGAGCCAGAACGGATCGTGAGGACTGCACTGCATCAAGCGACGTGCTTCATCAATTCCGCAACTGCGCGTCTAGTGGTAATCTTCGTGGCCTTCTACCTGAGCTGGATCTTGGGATCACCGCGTAGGGAAAATGTTTTGTTTATCTCTACGTGGCTCAACAACGCGGTGAGATCTTAACGTCTAGGCAAAGGGACACTGATGTCTAGGCCTTGTACAACGCGGAGGCACGATGCAAACTCCAACGAGGTTTGGGGATATTGGTGCTCCTTAGTCAAGGAGCATGAGGCAAGAATTAGATAGATCCACAAAGGGGTTCCCACTAATTCCAGTATCATGCCTAGGGTTTACAATGGAGGGGGGGTCTATATATAGGCCAGCCACTTAAACAGGGGTACTTTAGGAATAAAAGACAAGTTCTGGACGGACTAAGGGGTACATGGGCCGAAGGCCCAAAGGCCTTTTCATGCCTGGCGACGGTCGGACCGGAGACTCCGGTGTGGTGGACCGGAGACTCTGGTCTAGGCCGCAGATTCCGGTGTAGTCTGCAGACCAGCCTCCGGAGGGTCAGACCGGAGAAAGGGCCGGAGTCTCCGGTGTATTCAGGCCGGAGACTTTGGCAGGCCAGAGACTCCGGTGTGCGCAGACCGGAGACTCCGGTCTGAGTAGCTCCAGCGGCTCCTGCTTCACGCTCTGGTCCTTGTTCTCCATCCTTGGGTGCTTGGTGATGTGTCGAAGCTTCGTACCTGATGATGCATAGGGTAGTTGCATGAAGTAGCATACCATCGAAGGAGGTGTCAAATTGGCACGAGGAGAGGAGCGAGTTCACCTTAGCTTGTAGGAGTTTGGCTCGGGCACGAGTCATGGGTCTACTTGGGGGACTTGTTGGTGTAGATGTAGGAGCGTCCGTAGGACGGGCTGCATCAGCTCCCCCCCTTGGGAAAGAGTCGTCCTCGACGCTTCACGGATATCATCTTGAACATCTCCATGGTAGGGTGAGAGATACTTGACATTGAATGTATTGCTTGCAAGGTACTTGGAGGTCGGTATGTCGATGATGTAGGCGTTGTTATTGATTCTTTTCAGGACCTTGAAGGGACCATCTCCTCTTGGCTTGAGCTTGTGATGTAGCCCGACCTTCGGTCGTTACCACATCATGGTCTCCAACTTATGCCAAGTCACCATGGACTCCAAAGGTGAATCCGTTCCTCTATGCGAACCCACTTCCTACCCTCTTGAATGGTATACTACTTCATACTCCGTCCCATATCAATGATACGTTCACACCAACAAGTACAGAGGCATGGGAGGAAGCCTGAAGCACCAAGCACGACAAGACGAAGGCTTGGAAGAGAAGATGGAAAAGGAGCAGCAAGCTGCAGAACTGGAGTCTCCGCCGTCATCGCCCCGGAGAGTCTGCCCAGAATCAGCCGGAGTGTCCGGCGCGACTCGGCCGGAGTGTCCGGCCTGCCCAGCCCCAACCTGGCGTGCCTCATAGAATAGGAAGCGCAAGCTCGATGAACATCAAATAGGTGGTACTTATTGTGCATATCTTGTAGCCCACCAATTTATTGCAATCGAACTAGCGTCTCTCCTTGCACTTGTGAGACACGAGCTTATAGTCTTCGCTAGGTAATCATTTGGTTCTTAGCTCACTTTCTCCGTCGCACAAGTCCCATTTATCCCACCGTGTGTGTTTCCGTGTACATATTTCGTTCTTGTGGATTGACTTGTTTTGCTTTGTGATCATCGTGGTTCTTTACTTTCCATTACAATATCTTGATTTCGGATTGTTCTTGGACACGCCACCTTCCATACCTATCCACCATAAGCTTTGTGTGTGTGTGTGTTTTAGTGGTTAGTTGGTTTTGGTGTTCCGCGTGAACTTCACTTTGCTTGGTTTTGATTGCTCTCAAGTGTTGCCACTTTCACGATACTATCTTCCAAGGTAAAGTAAGGTTTGGCGTTGCATTCCTAACCCCCTACCACTTCCATATACACCACTTGGTCTTGTGAATCATGTCTAGGGACTCCGGAACCGAGGATGATTTATATGAAGAATCCATGATGAGCCACCACGACTACGACTCCACAAGTATAGAGGACATGATGGAGCACTAGACCGACAATGGCTCCGCATGCTTTGAGGACCCGGAGCATTGCACATATGACGGCTCTACATGCATGGAAGACATGGAGCACGTCATCAACTATGGCTCCTCAAGCATGGAGGAATTGGAGCTCTACATCGACAATGACTCCCCATGCATGGAGCACTACACCGACAATGGCTCCACATGCTTGGGTGACATGGAGTACTACATCAAGAACGACTCCCCAAGCATGGATGACTTCGAGTGCTACAACGACGACGCCTCACCAAGCATGGAGGACATGGCGAGCTTCACCCACTTCGAGGACTCTTCCACGAGCCATGAAGAATACCTCCATTGCTAGGAGGTGGACGACTACTACGCCAAGCTAGCGGAGGCACATCATCAAGAAACCATGACCTTCAAGTCCAAGCATGCCACACCAAAGGGCACCACCTACTATGATGATCCACCTCCAAGGCGTCCGGCGCGACTACCTACATGGCGTCATGCGCCACCATTTCCAAGGCGACGAGAGCCATCACCACCAAACCGTCAAGCGCCACCATCTCCAAGGCGCCAAGCACGACCATCTCCAAGGCATCAAGTGCCATCTACTCCAAGAAGAGTGGCGCCCAAACATCATCTTCCACACAAGGCGTCACAAGGCAAGAATCTTCATCGACAAACATCCTCTCGAGATCATCACCAACATCAAGAGGATACAAGACATCGTTCAAGGCAACTTTGCCATGAAGACGGAGAGTACATGTTTAGCACCATTCATAATGCTCAACCAAGCTCAAGAATGCACCACCATCACAAGAAGAGTGCCAAGGACAAGGAGCATCGTCGCGAGCACGTGGATGACCAAGTGCGCCATCTACATTAACCTTTGGCACGGCACGCCAATGACCTCCGTCGACACCATCATAAGGCACCTTCAACTACTCGTGCCACCACCAAAATGGCACCAAGAGAAAGCTCTCCTCCACGCCCTCAAGCTTCAACGCCAAGACTTGACGTCCTAGATGACGCATGCAACCTCATGGATGAGGGGACGAAGACCTCTACTTCGCCAAGTTGGACGAGTACGTCAAGAAGACTACACAAGCCAAGGTGCAAGATGGCGACGACAAGGTCAAGAATAGTGAGCATGGGACTTTCCCTTCACCAAAGGAGGCCCAAGGAGTTGAGAGAACCGAACCTACCCCCATATGCTTGAGTGATGATGTGGTACCAATCCCATGTGAGTATGAGAGCCACTTAGCCTAGTTGAGTGAAAACAAGAGTGAAATGAGTGACTCCACCATATGTGAGATTGAGTGCTTCCACTTGGAGGGCATGAGTGATACACCTAGTGATTTGAGAGTGGTAGTTGATAGGTCATGTGAGACAACTTTGATTTCTAACGACTTACCCTCTACCTCTAGTGTGTTATCCCATGATGTGCTAGGTTCCATGGATAAAGAAGCGCCAAGCTTGGAGATGATGATGCCTCCAACCAAGAAGATGTACATGGTGGATGAAGATGATGCCATCCCCATACATGATGAAGAAGTCGCCCACATGGAGGCCAATGCTACCACACCACCCACTTCATATGAGAGGTATGAACAAGCTAAGAATACGGGTGTTGATGATGCCATGATCCCACTAGTGGACATGATGACTTGTGATGACTTGCATGCTATGGATGATGTGTTTGTGATATCACATATGCTTCATTGATTTTTCCATGTGATACTTTGCCTTTGCAATGTTGAGCATGTGAAATTATTTGGTTGTGATGATGTTGCCATAGACACGCGATGCTCTAAGCATTACGTTGATGATATCATTGCTTACACTTTGTTGAACAATTTCTCTTTCCAATGTTTTGCTTGCAATGATGTTACCAATGGTACCCCTCGAACCATGCTTTGTCATGAATGTTTTACAATCTCTCCCGTTGCTTGCAATAAGTTGAATAATTGCTCTTTCACTTGTTTTGCTTGCAACAATAATTCTAATATGGTTTATATTGAGATGGCCCCCATAGCTTTCTTAAATTTTGGAGATTTTGATGATTGCCATGATAAGCATGTTCCCCACTTGCATACTCACCATGCACCTATGTTACACTTGATTGACACTAATGGTGATGTGCACAAGAAGAGATACGTCATGATGGATGATGTGTTTCTCTACCATGCACACACGTTCTTCCTTTTGTGCTTGATGTGTGTAGGTACCCGCAAGAGAATGTCAACCTCGGTTGAGCACGAGTTGACAAAAGAGCTCTAGAGAGCATCCCCCACATGAGTTCAAGATCGAACCCAGCTCTGATACCTTTTGCATGCTTTGCATCTTTCATGTTGAAAAATTGCTCTTTCCTATGGTTTGCTTGTAAGCATGTTGATGGTATTCTTTCACCTTGTGACAATCATGTCTCGTTGCTATTGGATATTGATGCTTCGTGTGTTGCCACAAAAATGTTGAACAATTTCTCTTTCCGATGTTTTGTGTGCAACCATAATGCCATTTTGAGCATGTATTGTCATGAGAGCATCCAAGTCTCTCGTATTGTTGTTGCCACAAACATAAAGACCACTTGCTCTTTCATATGGTTTGTTTGCAAACATGTTGTTTTTGCTTCCGCTTGCGATACTCATACCCCCATGATTTTGGCCTTTGATGATATGTGTATGGCATCCAACATATTGAACAATTTTTATTTCCAATGGTTGGTTTGCACACATAATGTTGTTGTTTTGGATATCTTTCCTCATGTGTTTTTGCCGAATTCTCCTATCCTTGCATCAAAGATGTTGACCAATATTGTCCATTGCTTTGAGTGCCACACTAAGATGTTTTATGGAGTTTTTGAGTTCCCACATTTGGATGATGCTCAAACAATTTCCATGCACTTTGACCTTGCATATGCATCCGGTTTGCTATACTTGAGTTGTGCTAATAAAGTTGTGAACAAGAATGGACATGCCACAAATGACATGCTCCTCTATCACATACAAACATACGTTGCTTGTACTTTGTTGTGTGAAGGTACAATTTCTTACGCGTCAACCTCTATGGACCACCCTAGAGGTTTGCCCTCATCAGCTTGGAGTCACGTTCCTTGGGGAAGCAGTCCTTGCTTAGGTATATCCACACAAGGTCACCTTCTTCAAAGATCATCTCCTTCTTATACTTGTTTAACCTTGAAGCTTGGTGAAGGACTTGTTGTTCGAGAGTAGCTCTTGTTTCTTCATGAAGTTTCTTCATAGCTTGCGCACGTTTCTCGAAGTCCATGTTTGTGCGCTCATGGTGAAGTAGGTAGGATGTCAAGCGCGGTGAGGGGCTCAAAACCATAGACGATCATGAATGGACTCATCTTGGTTGTTGAGTGCTTGGCATGGTTGTAGGCGAACTCGGCGTGTGGAATGCATGCCTCCCAATCCTTCATGTTTTTCTTGATCAACACACGAAGGCGAGTTCCGAGGCTTCGGTTGACAACTTCGGTTTGGCCATCAGTTTGAGGATGTGATGCGGATCAGAAGAGGAGCTTGATGCCGAGCTTGGCCATGAGGGTCTTCCACAAGTATCTCATGAATTTGATGTCGCGGTCGGAGACGATTGTCCTTGGCACACCGTGAAGACGGACGATTTCCCTAAAAAACAGATTTGCAACATGTGAAGCATCGTCGGTCTTATGGCACGGTATGAAGTGTGCCATTTTGGAAAAACGATCCACAACAACAAATATGGAATCATGACCAAGCTTAGATCTAGGCAATCCTAACACGAAATCCATGCTAATGTTGGACCAAGGGATATGAGGAATAGGCAATGGCATATAAAGACCATAAGGGTTAGCTTGCGACTTAGCTTGAACACATGTCGTGCATCGTTGAACGTAGCGCTCCACGTCACGCTTCATCTTGGGCCAAAAGTAGTGATTGGAGAGCATGTCCAAAGTCTTGTCACCACCAAAGTGACCCATGAGGCCTCCACCATGAGATTCTTGGAGAAGCAAAAGTTGAACCGATGACTTCGGAATGCATAGCTTGTTTTGTTTAAAAAGAAAGCCCTTATGCAAATAGAAATCATCAACTCCTTTGTCATTGGAGCACTTTGCGAAAATTGGTTCAAAGAACGGGTCGGAAGCATACAAAGATTTTATTTCCTCAAGACCCAACACGTTGATTTCAAGTCTCGTAAGAAGGCTTGTATGCTTGCGAGACAATGCATCCGCAACTACATTATCTTTGCCTTTCTTATACTTGACAATGTACATAAAAGACTCCATGAAATCAACCCACTTAGCGTGTCTCTTGCTCAAGTTAGCTTGCCTTTGAGATATTTCAATGACTCGTGGTCGGAATGTATGATAAATTCTTTGGGCCAAAGGTAGTGTTGCCAAACTTGAAGGACACGAACTAAGGCAAAAAGCTCTTTGTCATAAATTGGATAATTGAGGGGAGCACCATCGAGTTTCTCGCTATGGTAGGCTATAGGACGTCCGTTTTGCATAAGGACTCCTCCAATGCCAATACCACTAGCATCACACTCGATCTCAAAAGTTTTTGTGAAATCCGGTAAAGCAAGAAGAGGTGCTTCGGTGAGCCGCTTTTTAAGTCCATCAAAAGCTTTTTGTTGTGCTTTGCCCCACACGAAGGTGTCATTCTTTTTGGTAAATTCGTTAAGGGGACAAGCAATGGTTGAAAAGTCTTTCACAAAGCGACGATAGAAACCCATGAAAACTTCGGAGTTCACTCACATTTGTTGGTATGGACCAATCTCGTATGTCCTTTACCTTGGAAACATCAACTTCAATTCCCTTCGAAGAAACGACAAATCCAAGGAAAATCAACTTGTCTTTAGCCAAAGTGCACTTGGGAAGGTTAGCATAAAGCTTTTCATGTCGAAGGATTTGCAAAACTTCCTTGACATTTGTTATATGGTCCTCAAGTGATTTGCTATAAACAAGAATATCATCGAAATAGACAACAACACTTTTTCCAACGAGAGAACGCAAGATGTGATTCATAAGGCGCATGAAGGTGGATGGGGCATTCGATAACCCAAAGGGCATAACCAACCATTCATAGAGACCAAGTTTGGTCTTGAAGGCGGTTTTCCACTCATCACCTTCAGCCATGCGTATTTGATGGTAACCACTACGAAGATCAATTTTCGAAAAAATAGTGGCTCCACACAACTCATCAAGCATGTCATCGAGACGTGGTATGGGATGTCGATAACGCACGGTGATAGCATTGATTGTACGGCAGTCCATGCATAACCGTAACATATCATCCGTCTTTGGAACAAGAATCACGGGTATGGCACTTGGACTAGTGCTAACTTGGATCAAACCTTTAGAGACGAGTTGGTTGATTTGACGTTCGATCTCCTTTGTCTCCTCCAGGTTCGTGCGGTAAGCGGCGCGGTTGGGAAGTGGTGCACCGGGGATGAGGTCAATGCGATGTTCGATGCCGCGAAGAGGAGGTAGTCCATGTGGAAGCTCTTCAGGGAACACGTCCTTGAATTCCTGCAAGATATTCATCAAAGATGGAGGAACATTGGTTAATTCATTAGTTCCTTGCGCTAGTCCCTTGCAAAGGAGGACATAGTGCAAGATGGATGGGTTGTTCCGAACATCTCTCATCTCACTTTTGGTGGCAAGGAGAACACTCTTAGTTTTTCCACTCGAATTTGGTTTGTGGCTCTCACTCACTATGAGGGGGTTCTCTCTCTCACCACTCTTCTCACAAGTAGGTGTTGTGCTTTGCGCCCTCGCTAAAGCCTTTGCATTGTCCGCAATTATTTGGCTAGGAGTCATCGGTTGCAAAACACATGTTTTGTTGAGCCATTTGAAGGTGTATATATTGGTGCGACCATCATGTTGAGCAGCCTTGTCAAATTGCCATGGTCGACCAAGAAGCATGTGGCAAACTGTCATAGGGACCACATCACACTCCACCGTATCTTTGTAAGGACCAATGGAGAAGGAGACCGATACGGTATGCTTGATCTTCACGGACCCTTGGTCACTTAGCCATTGCACGTGGTAGGGATGCTTGTGCGGAAGGAGGGTGAGGTTGAGTTTCTCACAGAACTCGGTGCTAGCAAGGTTGTGGCAACTCCCTCCGTTAATGATCACCTTGATAGATTTGCCATTGATGCCGGCTCTTGTTTGGAAGATATTGGAGCATTGGTCTTCATGATCTTGTGCTTGAGTGGTCAAGAACCTTGTGACGACAAGCGATGGACATGCGTCATTTTCACACATGAGGAGTTCTTGATCATCTTCCACCTGTTTCCTTTCCATTGCTTCCTTGACACGGGCATCAAACTCATCTTCACTCAAGTACTCTTCATCACTATTGTCATGGATGAACAAGACTATCTTGTTTCCACATTCGGCTGACTTGTGTCCTCTACCTCCACACTTGTAGCATTCACCATTGAAAGGTGTATCACTCTTTGCTTGCTTGCCACTTGGGGGCAGTTTTCCTTGAGGAAGTGTGGGCTTGAAGGAAGGCTTGGAGGTACTTGGGGAGCTTCCATTGAAAGTTGTTGGTGTAGCGGTTGAAGCTTGCTTGTAGGTGAAGTACGTCTTGGGCTTGTTGTACTTGATATCCTCTTGCACTTGACGTTCAGCCTTTGTTGCGATGTGCACAAGTTCAACCATGGTGTTGTATGTTTGGAACTCGACGATGCGCTTGATTGGGTGATTTAAGCCAATAAGGAAACGTGCCATTGTTTGCTCCATGCGCTCATCAATGTTGGCGCGAATCAAGTTGAGTTCCATTTCCTTGCAGTACTCTTCCACGGTCTTTGTCCCTTGACGAAGCGCTTGAAGGTTGTTGAAGAGGTCACGCGTGTAGTGCGCGGGGACGAACCGGGATCTCATGTGAGCCTTCATGTCATGCCAAGTTGTGATTGGCGGTTCTTGTCTTGCATCACGAGCAACTTGAACTTGTTCCCACCAAAGGTTGGCGTAATCATCAAACTCAAGCAAAGCCATGGCAACCATCTTCTCGTTGCTATTGTTGTGCATACGGAAGATCTTGTCAACTTTGAGTGCCCACGAGAGGTATTCTTCTGGGTCATTGGATCCGGTGAACTTGGGCATTGTGAACTTGTGCTTGCCAAAAGTTTCTTCATCGTTGCGGTCATTGTGACGAGCTTGGTAACCTTGTTGATGATCTTGTAGTTGGGGAGGTGGAACTTGGTTCTCGTGATGATATGGGGTGGCCCGATCTTCTCAGTAAGCGGATGGCGGTGATGATGGTGGATGATAGATAACTAGCCTGTAGCTATGAACTCTCCCGCTCGATCCTTGATGCCAATGCAACAACTCTCGAACCTTGTAGGATATTCACAACACCATGCTCTTGCGCACGCAGCCGTGACTACAAACGGTAGTGTGCAATCTACTAATTCCCAATGGAACAACAGATCACACTCAATTATAGTTGGTAGATTCGAACACAGGGTAATTCCAGAGGTTCTATGAAAGAAACAACTCTAAAATATTTTAACGTGGTCTAAACCCTAACTAGGGGTCATCCCAGGGCTTATAAGGGCAGCTGGGGCGGCCAGAAACCGAAACTAAACGCAAACGACTCAAACTGATACAAACCGACTCGGACCAGATTCGGTCGGCGGGCGGACACTCCGGTCGAAATCGGCCGGACAGTCCGGTCAGGCCGAACACTCCGGGTGGAGTGTGCCGGACAGTCCGGTCTGGCCGGAAACTTTGTAGTTTCCGGGTGGAGTCCGTGTAGTGTCCAAACTGACATACTGAATGTCCACGCCAGTTTGCCTCTCGACCAGGCCGGACAGTCCGGGTGGACCTGGCCAGACACTCCGGTCGTGGCAGATCTTTTTGCCTCCGTCTTGATGATCTTCTCTTGCACCTTCCTCCCGCTCCCCCTCGCGCATCCTTGGGCGATCATCATGTTAGGCTTCTCTTGTAGTCCTTCTCCTCCTCGCGCCATGCTTGTTTCTCCAACGAACCTGATCATACATAAATGCATAGACTTAGGCAGTATAAAGTTCTCATCAATCAAAGTACCAGATTCGTTTAGGAGTAAATTCACCTGTTGTTCTAGTAGCTTAGCACGAGCTCTTGTAATAGGTCCAATTCTAATCTCATTGGACTGATCCTTTCTTGCAACAGTTGTAGCATCTTCAGTAGTCATTGGGGTAGGTGTAATTGTAGGGATGTCCTCATCATCCCCCCCTTGAAAAGGCGTCGACCTCAACGCTCCAAGGTCTTCTCCAACATATGGTGACAAATCAACAACGTTGAAGCTATTGCTAACTCCATCAAACTCCTCAATAGGTATATCAACCGAGTATGCGTTGTCATTAATCTTGGCTAACACCTTGTAAGGACCAGCACCACGTGGCTTCAACTTTGACTTTCGAAGTAGAGGGAACCTATCCTTGCGTAGATGCACCCAAACCATATCTCCAGGCTCGAACAACACTTCTTTCCTTGCTTGATTCCTTGCAGCGGCAATGTTCTTGCCTTTCTTCTCAATAGCCTCTTGAGTCTTCTCATGTATTTTCTTCACATAATCAACATGTTTTGATGCCTCCATATCAACTCTCTCATGTAATGGCAGAGACAACATATCAAGTGGCGTCAATGGCTTGAAACCATACACCACCTCAAAAGGACAAAGCTGAGTAGTTCAATGCACAGCCCTGTTGTAAACAAACTCAACATGTGGCAAACACTCTTCCCACTCCCGCAGATTCTTTTTAATCATGGTCCTTAGCAGCTGTGACAATGTTCGGTTCACCACCTCCGTTTGACCATCTGTTTGGGGATGACATGTAGTACTGAACAGCAGCTTCGTTCCGAGCTTCCCCCATAAGGTCTTCCAAAAGTAGCTCATGAACTTCATGTCATGGTCAGAAACAATCGTCTTTGGTACTCCATGTAATCTCACGATGTCCCTGAAAAACAGGTTAGCAACATGCGACGCATCGTCGCTTTTGTGGCAGGCAATAAAATGAGCCATCTTAGAGAACCTATCCACTACCACAAATATAGAATCATGACGTCTCTGTGTTTTAGGTAGACCTAGCACAAAATCCATACTAATGTCTTCCCATGGAGTAGTCGGTGCAGAGAGAGGTGTATACAAACAGTGAGGCTTCAGCTTAGATTTCGACTTGTGGCATGTAATACATCGGCTCACAAATCTGTACACATCATGCCTCATCTTGGGCCAATAAAAGTGATCAGCAAGCATGAGCAACGTCTTCTCACGCCCAAAGTGACCCATCAAACCACCAGCATGTGATTCCTGCACTAAGAACAAACGCAACGACGATTCTGGAATACATAGTTTGTTAGCTCGAAACAAATATCCATCATGTATATGATACTTATCCCATGCGTTTCTAAGAGCACACAAACGATATGGTTCAGAAAAATCATGGTCAGTTGCATAAAGTGCACAAATAGCTTCTAATCTAGGAATTTTAACATCAAGATTGGTTAATAGCATGTTCTTCCTAGATAGAGCATCAGCAACAACGTTCTCTTTTCCCTTCTTATAGTTAATGATGTAAGGAAAAGACTCAATGAACTCAACCCATTTAGCTAATCTTCTATGCAAGTTTGATTGAGCTTTCAAGTATTTCAATGCTTCATGATCAGAATGTATGATGAATACCTTTGGCCACAAATAATGTTGCCAAACCTCAAGTACTCTAACAAGTGCATACAATTCTTTATCATAGATAGAATAATTCAAACGAGCACCAGTCAATTTCTCAGAAAAATAAGCTATAGGCCGACCCTCTTGCATCAAAACGCCACCTATGCCGATACCACTAGCATCACATTCAACTTCAAATTGCTTCGAAAAATCAGGTAATGCAAGTAATGGTGCAGAAGTAAGCAAATGTTTTAACGTATCAAAAGCAATGTCTTGGGTCGCGCCCCAAACAAAAGGAACGCCTTTCTTTGTCAAATCATTTAAAGGTGCAGCAATGGTGCTAAAATCTTTCACAAAGCGCCTATAGAAACCAGCGAGACCGTGGAAACTACGCACTTGACTAACATTCATTGGAGTAGGCCAATTCTGAATTGATTCAATTTTAGATTGATCTACCTCTACTCCATGCTTAGAAACAACAAATCCTAGGAATATGACCTTATCTTTTGCAAATGTACACTTCTCAAGATTAGCATACAGTTTATTATCACGTAACACTTGCAAAACTTGTCTAATATGAGTGCAATGTTCAGATTCGGTGTGGATGTATATAAGTATATCTTCAAAGTAAACAACCACAAAATGACCAATAAACTCTCTCAAAACATGATTCATCAAACGCATGAAAGTACTAGGTGCATTAGTAAGATCAAACGGCATGACTAACCACTCATACAAACCGAATTTAGTTTTGAAAGCAGTTTTCCATTCATCCCCTTCTTTCATCCTAATTTGATGATAACCACTACACAAGTCAATTTTAGAGAAAACAGTAGCACCACTCAATTCATCTAGCATATCCTCTAAGCGTGGAATAGGATGACGATATCGAATAGAGATGTTATTAATCGCTCTACAATCAACACACATGCGCCAAGTACCATCTTTCTTAGGAACTAAAATAACAGGAACAGCACAAGGGCTAAGAGAGACACGGATGTACCCTTTATCCAGCAACGCTTGTACTTGCTTCTGAATTTCCTTAGTTTCTTCGGGATTAGTCCTGTAAGGTGCACGGTTGGGAAGTGTGGCACCAGGAATCAGGTCCACTTGATGTTCTATACCACGCAATGGAGGCAAACCTGCGGGTACGTCTTCTGGAAACACTTCCCCAAAGTCCTGCAAAACAGAAGAGACACCAAGAGAAATAGGGGTCATGTCGTTAGAAACCAATACCTCGCCCTTATACATGAGCACAAGTGGCATGGCTATAGGATCCTCACGATACTCTCTCATATCCTCCTTGGTGGATAATATCAATAACCCAGGCACTCTCTCACTTTTCGTTATATCACTCAATTTAGGCTCAATTACATCAGGAACAGCTGTCACGCAATCTCGCCGAGTGGTAGTATCTTCCTTCAAGTTCACCTCTATCTTCTGGCGAGAATCATTCACAATTTCTTGTGGTGTCATTGGCTGCATAGTAATCTTCTTACCTTTGAATTCCAAGTGATATGTATTGGCTCGGCCATTGTGTTGCACATGGCGATCATAGAGCCAAGGCCGACCCAATAGTAGGTGAAAAACAGTCATAGGAACCACATCAGAATCAATAGAATCTTTGTATGGCCCTATTTGGAAGTTCACTCGTACCAAATGATTTACCTTCATCTCACCATTGTTGCTCAACCATTGTATGTAGTATGGCTTGGGATGAGGTAAGTATGTCAAATTCAGTTTGGCACATAGTTCCTTACTTGCAAGATTTCTGCAGCTACCTCCATCAATAATGACCTTGCAAGCTTTATTTGGTTCAACTAGAGCTTTTGTTTGGAACAAGTTGCAACGCTGGGATTCCTCAACCGGTTGCACACTAAGTACACGTGAAGATATGACAATAGTTGGATCACGCTCAGCATAAGCATCAGTACCAACCTCGCCATCATCAATTTCATCCTCAGAAGCTTCATCTCCCCTCTCTACTTCACCTTGTTCATTAACAAACATAACCTTGCTGTTTGGACAATCCTTCTTGTAGTGACCTCTACCACCACAAGTGTGGCACACCACATCACGAGTACGTGCACTAGACATGTTGGAACCCGAGCTAGCAGCAGGGGCAGCGGGCTTCCGAGCATTAGAATCAAACGAAGGTGTACTTGCTGGTTTGGCCGATGGTGTAAAGGGAGCAGCAGCTGGTGGCGCGGCTGTAGAAGGTGTAGACCTGGCCGAAAATCTGCTGGAGGATGGAAAACGAGCACGTGACTTTTCCTCTTCTGCCAACTGGGATTCGGCCTCTCTAGCATGATGCAACAACTCATTCATGGTCTCATACTTGTGATGACGAACAATGCCCTTGATCGGTAACTTCAAATTGTTTAGGAATCGCTGCATGGTCATCTCAATGGACTCACGGATTCTAGCACGCTGCATAAGCATCTCCATCTCCATGTAGTACTCATCAACTGTCATGGTGCCTTGCTTCAGTTGCGTCAATTTATCAAAAACTGATCGCAAGTAGTTGGTTGGTACGAAACGAGCTTTCATGATTTGCTTCATCTCACGCCAATCCCTCACAGGAAGTTCATTGTCCTCCCTCCTATGTTGCACAAGAGCATCCCACCAACGTAAAGCATACCCATCAAATTCCGATGCTGCAAGCTTGACCTTCTTATCTTCTGGATAGTCAAATAAGCACCAGAGTTTCTCAATCTTCAACTCCCATGTGAGGTAGTCTTCAGGATCAATGGAACCAGCAAACTTAGGAATTGAAAATTTTGGCTTGCCCAAACCGTCATCAGCAGCTTGGTTGGGCACACATTGACCACGACCAAGATGGGCAAACCCACAACCATGAGTAGGTGCATGGACAGGGGGAATAGCACGTCCCCTTCCAACATGTGGAGCAGCATCAACAACGCTACCCTCATCGAAATCATCAAAGGCATCATCATGTTGAGGATCTTCCCTTCTATGTAAGGCGGCTGTCAAACCCTCAATGGACTGCTGCAAAGCGGTGACATTGACATTGAGCGTAGCCACTTGCGTTTGGATAGTATCAACCGTCCCAACATGCTGATCGAATCTCATATTCATATCTTGGAGATTCTTGTCAATGGCATCTATCGTGTTAGTAAACACACGTGTCAAGTGGGATTTCAAAGCCTCATATTCACGCCAATTGACGAGATCCTCATCCTTCTTTTTCTGCAACACAACATCATCATCACTAGTAGACATGATTAGTAGGTTAGTGCAAAAATCAGAATTTGTATGGTGGAAACTCTCACAACTCACTTACAACTAATAAGAAAGGAGATCTTACCGTTCCAAAGTGAATAGAGATGCTCTACCAAACGAAATCAAAGACTGATGCACTTGATGTGATGAAGTGAATATCAAAGGTATAGAGAACGATCACAGGGCACACAGGTTATTTAAGGTGGAGCTATAGGTATGGTATCCTATCTACACTGCAAACAAGTCCTAGTGCTGATTGTACAAATACCCAAGAAACACACAAAGTGGAGATAAACGTGGCAAAGCAATTTATGAAAAGGAATATTGCAATGCACAAGAGAGACGCTAGTAATAGCTCAAATAGAACAGGCACAAGATTGCTCAATCTACCAGTGCTATACACAACAAGGCCTCCCAAATTGCACACTTCTATATCTCTCTTTTTGTCAGGCTTGTAGCTCTTTTCGCTCTTTCTCTTCTTCTTTTTTATACTGATTCTCTATTTTTTACTTTCACGCTGGAGCACAGACCTGTCTGCGGTCAGGCGTGAGCACTGGGCCAGATAGTCCGGTTGATATGCGCCGGAGACTCCGGTGCGGCCGGATAGTCCGGTGTGATTCGGCGGGATAGTCTGGTTTTGCCTGTCAAAAATTCCTGCACTTCAAAAACCTAATGAGCAGCCTGTCGGAGCAAAGCAACTAGTCTCGTGGGTACGTTCCTAGGCACAGCTGCTGTAGATAGGCTGTGTCTATGGTATGCAAACAAAAGTACGCTATGTGGACTCGGAAAAACCGATAAAGACTTGCGGAAACGGTAACGGTGGGAACAGCGGAAAACAAGATCAAACCCTAAACCTAGACACAAACGGAAACTAGACTCCTATGAGGAAAACCTGCAGATCGGACTACGGGAAGATACAATCAGCAACTAAAACTCGAAAACAATGCAATCTAGTCTATGGCAAATATTTTTGTAAGGCTTTTTCTGTATAGGACGAAAAACACTCTCTAATCTATGGATGGATTTGTGGATGCTTACCGAGGCAACACTGGAAATCTGATACCAAGATGATATGGGGTGGCCCGATCTTCTCAGTAAGCGGATAGCGGTGATGATGGTGGATGATAGATAACTAGCCTGTAGCTATGAACTCTCTCGCTCGATCCCTGATGCCAATGCAACAGCTCTCGAACCTTGTAGGATATTCACAACACCACGCTCTTGCGCACGCAGCCGTGACCAGGAACGGTAGTATGCAATCTACTAATTCCCAATGGAACAACAGATCACACTCAATTATAGTTGGTAGATTCGAACACAGGGTAATTCCAGAGGTTCTATGAAAGAAACAACTCCAAAATATTTTAACGTGGTCTAAACCCTAACTAGGGGTCGTCCCAGGGCTTATAAGGGCAGCTAGGGCGGCCAGAAACCGAAACTAAACGCAAACGACTCAAACTGATACAAACCGACTCGGACCAGATTCGGTCGGCGGGCGGACACTCTGGTCGAAATCGGCCGGACAGTCCGGCCAGGCCGGACACTCCGGGTGGAGTGTGCCGGACAGTCCGGTCTGGCCGGAAACTTTGAAGTTTCCGGGTGGAGTCCGTGTAGTGTCCGAACTGACATACTGAATGTCCACGCCAGTTTGCCTCTCGACCAGGCGGGACAGTCCGGGTGGATCTAGCCGGACACTCCGGTCGTGGCAGATCTTTTTGCCTCCGTCTTGATGATCTTCTCTTGTGCCTTCCTCCCGCTCCTCCCTCGCGCATCCTTGGGCGATAATCATGTTGGGCTTCTCTTGTAGTCCTTCTCCTCCTCGCGCCATGCTTGTTTCTCCAAAGAACCTGATCATACATAAATGCATAGACTTAGGCAGTATAAAGTACTCATCAATCAAAGTACCAGATTCGTTTAGGAGTAAATTCACATGTTGTTCTAGTAGCTTAGCATGAGCTCTTGTAATAGGTCCAATTCTAATCTCATTGGACTGATCCTTTCTTGCAACATTTGTAGCATCTTCAGTAGTCATTGGGGTAGGTGTAATTATAGGGATGTTCTCATGACGTGACCTTGTTGCGGAGCTTGCTCTTGATATTGATGTTGAGGAGCTTGCTCTTGCTCTTGGCGCGGTTGTTGACGTGGTTGAGGCGCTTGGGCCTCATAGTTGCGAGGGTGTGGAGCCTCTTGACACGGTTGATGACGAAGAGGAGGCTCGTTTCTCGGTTGGTGATGTTGGTTAGGCACATGGGCCTCACGGTGAAGAACATGGTCATGAGCCTCTTGACTTGGTGGGCGTCGCTCAATTTGTATCACTTGACGCTCCAAATTTTGTTGAGGTGGGGGAGGTGATGAGGATATATACATGGATTATGATGATTCTGACTGCCTGAACTGGAAGGAACTATTGAGTCAAATCAATAATGACTATCAGGTGAATTTATTCCTAATTGAACCTGATGTTTTATTTAATGAGAACTTTATACTACCTAAGTCTATGCATCTTTGTATGATCAGGTTTATTGATAACAGAAGCATTGCGTGAGGAGGAGGAGAGTTACAACAAGAAGGACAAGCGCTGATTTCAATATCAACAAGTGCACGAGGGAGGAGCGGGAGGCATGCGCACTAGGAGGCAATGAGGAAATCACGTATGAGCAAGAGAGAGAGGTGGCACACCAAGAATTACATGTTTGAGGTGTTCCGCGACGTTTGGACTGTGTGCCAATAAGGCCGAACCCATATATGGTTCGGTATGTATCAGTTTGAGTCGAACTGAGTCAGTTTGGGCAAAGTTATGGCTGTTTTTAGGCCCGTTTAGAGGGGAGGACGCCCCAGCCCTCATATAAACCTCCGTAGCCGTCACAAGTTAGGGTTTAGACCACGTTAAAATATTTTGGAGTTGTTTCTTTCATAGAACCTCTGGAATTACCCTGTGTTCGAATCTGCCAACTATAATTGAGTGTGATCTGTTGTTCCATTGGGATTAGTAGATTGCATACTACCATTCGTGGTCACGGCTGCGTGCGCAAGAGTGTGGTGTTTTGAATATCCTACAAGATTCGAGATCTGTTGCACTGGCATCAGGGATCGAGCGGGAGAGATCATAGCTACGCACTAGTTATCTGTCATCCACCATCTTCATCGCCATCCGCTTACTGAGAAGATCGGGCCACCCCATATCAGGAGGCGCCTCATGATGACCATGGTGTCGGTGTGGACGTTCATGATGTTGATGACGAGGAGGAGGATCTTGGAGAGCTTCATGTCGATGACGAGCTTGATTCTCCAAGTTGGAGTCATCACTTGTTGTGTCAGACTTGCAGTTGCACTTGTGGTTCTTCTTGTGGTTGCTCTTGTTGGATCACTAGTGCCCTTGCGTGATGACGGTGTGCTTCTTGCCTTGCTTGTGTCCTTGAAGAGAGGTCACCATCATAGCTTGACGTTGCGGCATGCCGTGGGGAAGGTACATAGTTCGAAGAGGTCCCATCTTCAACCACGGGTGCATCATTGCGTCTTTGAGCACTTTGATGTAGATCTTGTGGAAGAGGTGCATGACGACGCGAAGAACTTGAAGAGCTTGATGCGCGTGAACATGGTCTTTCCATGCCGTCGATGAGGCGTCGAAGATTGTCATTTGTTTCGGCGACGGAGCGTTGGAGCGCTTCATTTTGGTGGCCGAAGTTGTGAAGCATTGCATGCATTTGTCGTTCGAGGCTGTCGAAGCGGTTGTCGATGTTCTTGAACTCGGCTTGCTTCTCACCAAATTGTTGATCTTGTCGCGTCTCAAGGGCTTGGTAACGTTCACGGAACTCTTGTCGAACGATGAAGTGACTTGCGCGCGTCATGTATGGTCCTTGATCGTCTTCGTGGGGAGGTGGTTGGCTCGCCTCACCGTGCCTATCCATCATGCAAAACACACAAGTCTTGTATATGGAAGTGGAATATGGTGGTGTTAGCCTTGTACCTCACCTTGGGGATGGCACCAAACTAGAAACCACAAGTGAGAGCTATTAGCGTGCAAAGTGGAATTGCAAAGAAAACTCACACTAAGGAAAGAACTAACTCTCAAAAGCTTGTTGGTGGTAGGTTAGGATTGTGGAAAGCCAAAGAACCAACCAAAAGAAAAGGGATAGTCAAATGTGGGTAAAATCCAACAAAACTCAAGTCAAAGGCGAAGGTCAACAACTCAAAGGGGGTGATGGGAACCTACGAATATGTACACACACGTGGAGAAAGTTGGGATTGACACGACTATGAAAATGAGCAAACAAAATGTCCTAACGAAGACTAAGCTCGTTGTCCTGCCAATGCAAGGAGAGACCGTGGCTCATTTGCAAAGACGAAAAATGAGCAACGGATTTGTGCACTTTCCTTGGGCGCTCTTCTTTCTCTCTTTTTTACAAGCTTCGAGACTCTCTTTTGCAACGGGAGACTATTTTTCTTTTGCTTTTTCTTTGTATCTTTTTTTTGCTCTCCCTTGGTGCTACCTAGTCACACTTGATATTGCTCTTGCACTCTCACTATCCAAGGACAAATGCACAATGCTCAAGCAAACACAAGATGAGCCACTCTCATAGGATAGGTACACACAAAGGAAGATAGGGGTTAACAAGGTGATGCAAGTTATACCTTCTTTGATGATGAACTTTGCATCGGTGTTGCGGGATGATGTTCGTGGGCCGCGGTGTCGATGAGCACGGGGTTTGTTGATGCGGAAGCTTGCTGTTAGTTGGCGACACGCACACGGGCACAAACAAACAAGAGGAAATTAGCCAATGCAAGATTAGAGGCAAAACTATCCAAATCAGGCGTCAGGCCGGAGACTCCGGTATGGGTAGGCCTGAGACTCCGGTGTAGGCCGGAGACTCTGGTGTGCAGGCCTGAGACTCAAATCTGGAGTCAGATCGCGAACTGCTCGTGTTCTTGAGCGGAAATCCAAGCCTTGGGTCCTCAAATCCGCGAAAAATTGGCCAAATTGGGTTAGGAAAACGCAGGATAAAGCTGGACCAACACCTAAGACAAGGTTTGGTCGGATCAAAACCACAAATAACACTCCAAATCAAGAGATCGATCCAAAGGCAAATTTGGGGCTCTTTTTTGGGGATTTTCGAATATTGGGTGGATAGAAGAAAAATTTGTGGGGGAAATCGTGAGCAACGAAGCTCTTGATACCAATATGTTGAGGGCAAACCTCTAGGGTGGCCCGATCTTTCACGATTCCCTTTCAAATCGAGGGTGGAGTGCGGGGGAAGGAGGGAAGGATAAACACGCGAACACACGCACGAAGAACGCGATGAACACACACACGCAAAACCACGATAAACACCAATAGCTCACGCCGGCGGCGACCGGTCCGGCGCAATCCCTAGGATCGGCGTCAGGCGAAGGACTCTCTCTCGAACCGGCATGGCGAGATGGGAGACTCGGTGAGATCTTGACGTCTAGGCAAAGGGACACTGATGCCTAGGCCTTGTACAACACGGAGGCACGATGCAAACTCCAACGAGGTTTGGGGATATTGGTGCTCCTTAGTCAAGGAGCATGAGGAAAGAATTAGATAGATCCACAAAGGGGTTTCCACTAATTCCAATATCATGCCTAGGGTTTACAATGGAGGTGGGGGTCTAGACCCCAAACTCCTTGACTAAGGAGCACCAATATCCCCAAACCTCGTTGGAGTTTGCATCGTGCCTCCGTGTTGTACAAGGCCTAGGCATCGGTGTCCCTTTGCCTAGACGTCAAGATCTCACCGAGTCTCCCATCTCGCCGTGCCGATTCGAGAGAGTCCTTTGCCCGACGCCGATCCTAGGGATTGCGCCGGACCGGTCACCGCCAGCGTGAGCTATTGGTGTTTATCGTGGTTTTGCGTGTGTGTGTTCATCGCCTTCTTCGTGCGTGTGTTCATCGTGTTCATCCTTCCCTCCTTCCCCTGCACTCCACCCTCGATTTGAAAGGGAATCGTGAAAGATCGGGCCACCCTAGAGGTTTGCCCTCAACAGTACCGGTCCGATGCGGTAGTACCGCTGGAAGGGTGTGGTAGTACCGGAGCAGACAGAAGCTTTGGCGTGAGTCTTCAGGTGCAGGCGGTAGTACCACTAGCTTAGTGTAGTAGTACCGGTGGGATCTGGGGCTTCAGGTTCATCTCTCTGTCCGGGGCGGTAGTACCTCGTCCATGAGCGGTAGTATCGGTGGTGCGGTAGTACCGCTTCCAGGGGCCGGTAGTACCGCGGTCTCCTGGCGGCTGTTGGCTGCTGCGTCGCTCCCCTGGCTCGTGTCTTCATACCTGATGATGCATAGTGTCGGGGCATGAAGTAGCAAGCCATCCAAGGGTGTATCGAAGTCACATGAGTACAAGAGCGAATTCACCTTAGCTTGGAGAAGCTTGGCTCGAGCACGAGTCATGGGTCCACTTGGGGGACTTGGTGGTGTAAATGTAGGAGTGTCCGTAGGATGGGCTGCATCAGAACCCCAGGATCAAGAAGGTCTCTCGACATCTTCTACTTTGTGATGAGAGTGTAGAGTCGAGGACGACTCTTTTTGAAGGGAGGGGAGATGATGTAGCCCGACCTTCGTCGTTACCACATCATGGTCTCCAACTTATTGCAAGTCGTCATGGACTCCAAAGGTGAATCCATACCTCTATGCGAACCCACTTCCTACCCTCTTGAATGTTATACTACTTCATACTCTGTCCCATATCCATGATAGGTCCACACCAACAAGTACGGAGGCATGGGAGGATGCCTAGAGCACCAAGCCTGACAAGATGGAGGCTTGGAAGAGAAGACGGAAGAAGCAGCAGCTGGAGCACCGGAGTCTCCAGCCTGCGCACACCGGAGACTCCGGCCTGAAGACACCAGAGTCTCTAGACCGCACACCCCGGAGTCTCCGGCCCATCTCCGGAGCGACCCCCAGATCGAGCTCGAGGACAGCCAGAAGGCCCCTCTAGAGATGACACCAGAGATAGACCACAGTCTCCGGCCCACACCGGAGTCTCCAGACCCCACACCAGAGTCTCCAGCCTGAGCGTATGGGCCTGCGCGCCGCCAGCTAGGCCTTTGGCCCATGTACCCCTTAGTCCGCCCAGACTTTCCCCTTTTATTCCTAGAGTACCCTTAAACTAGTGGCTGGCCTATATATAGTGTCCCCACCCACTCATGTAACCCTAGGCATAGATGATAGAGTAAAGACAACCCCCTTTGTGGAATCTCTAGTTTTGCCTCATCCCCTTCTACCAAAGGGGATCGACTATCGTCACCACCTCGTTGGAGTTTGCATCGCACCTCCCTTGTTGTACAAGGCCTTGGCATCAGTGTCCCTTTGCCAAGACATCAAGACCCTCTCCAAGCTTCCATCTCCGCTTGGGATTGATGGGAGCACGTTGACCGATCTTTCCTTGCAAGGATTCTATCGGACCGGTGGCCACCGTTGAGAGCAATCGGCCTTGTATCGTGTGACTTTTGCGTGTGTTCATCGTGTTCTTGACAAGGTGTGCGTCCGCTTCCGCTACCTTCTCCCTTTCCCCTCGCTTTTCCATCAATTTGACCATGAGATCCGTGAAGATCGGGCCACCCATGGGGTTACCCCATAACACTAAAGATCCGCGCAATGGATATCCCAAAGACTGCTTTCATGACCCGATATGGATTGTATGAGTACAATGTCATGTCATTTGGATTAACCAATGCCCTCACTTATTTCATGAATCTGATGAACAAGATTTTTATAAACTTTTTGGATAAGTTTGTTGTTGTTTTTATCGATGACATTCTGATCTACTCCAAGTCGGAAGAGGACCATGAGCAGCACCTAAGAACCATCCCTGAAACCCATAGGGAGCATCAGTTGTATGCCAAGTTCAGCAAATGTGAGTTCCGGTTAAAGGAACTAGGATTCCTAGGCCATATCTTGTCGATAGGAGGAGTTGTCGTTGATCCCGCCAAGATTAAGGATTTTCAAGAATGGAAAGCCCCAACCACTCAAACTGAAGTCATTGCATTTCTTGGATTAGCTGGATATTTCCGCAAGTTCGTTGAAGTATTTTCAAACATCGCAAGGCCAATGACCCAGCTGTTGAAGAAAGCTAAGAAGTTTGAATGGACGGACAAATGTGAAGCGAATTTTCAAGAGCTCAAGAAGAGATTGATTTCAGCCCCAATTTTGATCATGCCGGATATCACAAAGCCTTTTGATGTATATTGTGATGCATCCAAGATTGGTCTCGGATGTGTGTTGATGCAGGAAGGCAAGGTAATATCATATTTGTCCCGACAACTGAAGCAATATGAGCAGAATTATCCCACCCATGACTTAGAACTGGCCGCCGTAGTTTTAGCCTTGAAGACATGGCATCATTACCTCATGGGTAACCGCTGTGAGATTTACTTGGATCACAAGAGTTTGAAGTATATTTTCACCTAGAAGGAGCTGAATATGAGGCAACGGAGATGGATAGAGTTAATCAAGGATTATGACCTTGACATTCACTACCACCCTGGCAAGGCCAATGATGTAGCGGATGCTCTTAGTAGACTGCCGTGTAGCTTAAACACAATGATTAAGGAAGATCAGACAAGTTTGCATGAGGAGTTGGTGATGAGGATATATACAAGGATTATGATGATTCTGACTGCTTGAACTGGAAGGAAATATTGAGTCAAATCAATAATGACTATCATGTGAATTCATTCCTAGTTGACCATGATGATTTCATTTATAAGAACTTTATACTACCTAAGTCTATGCATTTATGTATGATCAGGTTCGTTGGAGAAACAAGCATGGCGCGAGGAGGAGAAGGGCTACAAGAGGAGCCTGGCATGATGATCGCCCGAGGATGCGCGAGGGAGGAGTGGGAGGAAGGCACAAGAGAAGATAATCAAAAGGAAGGCGACTGAGAGTTAGAAGGCGACCAACAAGGAAGGTTCAATTCGGACAGACAGAAGTTCTGAAATTGAAACGGACGTGGTTTCCACATAGCAACTCCAAATTAAGAAAATAAGTACTTGTTGGAAAGATAATTCCGAGATCTTTCCAATGGCTACTTGCACGTCTCCCGGTTCGTTACGAACTGTGTGCGGCAACCAAAACAAGTCGACAGATGTTTTCTGTCAGTTTACAAATAGAGTCCTTTTGATGCAGCTCGTCCTACGGACGCTCCTACATCTACACCACCAAGTCCCCCATGTGGACCCATGACTCGTGCCCGGGCCAAACTCCTACAAGCTAAGGTGAACTCGCTCCTCTTCTCATGTCAATTTGATACATCCTTGGATGGTGTGCTACTTCATGCAACTACTCTATGCATCATCAGGAACGAAGCCCCAACACATCACCAAGCACCCAAGGATGGAGAACAAGGAGCAGATCGTGCAGCAGAAGACACTGGAGCTGCTCAGACCAGAGTCTCCGGTCCACCAAAGTCTCCGTCCTGAAGACACCGGAGTCTCCGGCCCGACCTTCGGTCTGCCCCCCGAATCGAGCACGAGGACAATCTGTCTGCCCCTCCAGAGGCTGGTCTGGAGAACGACCGGAATCTTCGGTCCAGGCCGGAGTCTCCGGTCCACCACACCGAAGTCTCCAGACCGATCATCGCCAGGTATGTAAAAGGCCTTTGGGCCGAAGGCCCATGTACCCCTTAGTCCGCCCAAAACTTGTGTTTTATTCCTAAAGTACCCCTAACTGTGTGGTTGGCCTATATATAGTCCCCCACCTCTATTGTAAACCCTAGGCATGATATTGAAATTAGTGGAAACCCCTTATGGATCGATCTAGTTCTTGCCTCATGCTCCTTGACCAAGGAGCACCAATATCACAAACCTCGTTGGAGTTTGCATCGTGCCTCCTCGTTGTACAAGGCCTAGGCATCGGAGTCCCTTTGCCTAGACGTAAAGATCTCACCGAGTCTCCCATCTCGCCGTGCCGATTCGAGAGAGAGTCCTCCGCCTGACGCCGATCCTAGGGATTGCGCCGGACCGGTCACCACCGGCGTGAGCTATTGGTTTGTATCGTGGTTTTGTGTGTGTGTGTTCATCGCGTTCTTCGTGCGTGCGTTCGTCGTGTTCATCCTCTCCCCGCACTCCATCCTCGAGTTGAAAGGGAATCGTGAAAGATCGGGCCACCCTAGAGGTTTGCCCGCAACATATTGGTATCAAGAGCTTCGTTGCTCACGATTTCCCCCACAAATTTTTCTTCTATCCACCAAAAATTCTAAAATCCCCAAAAAACAGCCCAAATTTGCCTTTGGATCGATCTCTTGATTTGGAGTGTTATTTGTGGATTTGATCCGACCAAACCTTGTCTTAGGAGTTGGTCCAGCTTTATCCTGCGTTTTCCCAGCCCAATTTGGCCAATTTTTTGCGAATTTGAGGCCCCAAGGCGTGGATTTCCGCTCAAGAACACGAGCTGTTCGCGATCTGAATCCAGACCAGAGTCTCCGACCCAAAGAACGGAGTCTCCGGCCTACACCGGAGTCTCCGGCCTACCCACATCGGAGTCTCCAGCCTGCACCAGAGTTTCCGGCCTAAAACTCCGGACTCTCCGGCCTGACGCCTGATTTTGACAGTTTTGCCTCTTATCTTGCTTTGGCTAATTTCTTCTTGTTTGTTTGTGCCCGTGTGCGTGTCGTCAACTAACAACAAGCTTCCGTATCGACAACTCCTGCTCTCATCGACACCACGGCCCACTAACATCATCGCACACCACCGACGCCAAGTTCATCATCACCAACGAAGGTATAACTGGAGTCACCTTGGTAACCCCTATCTTACTTTTTGTGTACCTATCCCATGAGAGTGGCTCATCTTGTGTTTGCTTGACCATTGTGCATTTGTCCTTGGATAGTGAGAGTGCAAGAGCAATATCAAGTGTGACTAGGTAGCATCAAGGGAGAGCAAAAAAATACAAAAGAAAGAAAAAGATACAAAGAGAAAGCAAAATAAAAATAGTCTCCTGTTGCAAAAGAGAGTCTCGAAGCTTGTAAGCAAGAGAGAAAGAAGAGCGCCCAAGGCAAGTGCACAAATCCATTGCTCATTTTTCTTCTTTGCAAACGAGCCACAGTCTCTCCTTGCATTGGCACGACAACGAGCTTAGTCTTCGTTAGGACATTTTGTTTGCTCATTTTCATAGTCGTGTCAATTGCAACAGTCTCCACGTGTGTGTATATAGTCGTAGGTTCCCGTCACCCCTTTGAGTTGTTGACCTTCGCCTTTGACTTGAGTTTTGTTTGGATTTTACCCACTTTTGACTATCCCTTTACTTTTGGTTGGTTCTTTCGCATGTCACAATCCTAACCTACCACCAACAAGCTTTTGAGAGTTAGTTCTTTCTTTAGTGTGAGTTTTCTTTGCATTTCCACTTTGCACGCTTATAGCTCTCACTTGTGGTTTCTAGTTTGGTGCAATCCCCAAGGTGAGGTACAAGGCTAACACCACCATATTCCACTTCCATATACAATACTTGTGTGTTTTGCATGATGGATAGGCAAGGTGAGGCGAGCCAACCACCTCCTCAAGAAGAACAACATGGACCGTACATGACGCACGCAAGTCACTTCATCGTCCGACAAGAGTTCCTTGATCGTTGCCAAGCCATTGAGACACGACAAGATGAATAATTTGGCGAGACGCAAGCCGAGTTCAAGAACATCGACAACCACTTCGATGGCCTCAACAGGCAAATCCAAGCAATGCATCACAACTTAGGCCACCAAAATGAAGCGCTTCAATGCTCCGTCGCCGAAACAAATGACAATCTTTGACGCCTCATCGATGGAATGGTAAGACCGCGTTCACGTGCATCAAGCTCTTCAAGTTCTTCGCGTCATCATGCACCTCCGCCACAAGATTTACATCCAAGTGCTCAAAGATGTAATGACGCCCCCGTGGTTGAAGATGGAACTTCTTCGAACTACGTACCTTCCCCACAGCATGCCGCAACGTCAAGCTACGATGGTGATTTCTCTTCAACGCCACGAGCAAGGCAAGAAGCACACCGTCATCACGCAAGGGCACTAGTGATCTAACAAGAGCAACCACGAGAAGAACTGCAAGTGCAACCACAAGTAGACCACCATCCACCTCGAGACATACTTGACACAACAAGTGATGACTCCAATTAGGAGAATCAAGCTCGCCATCAACGTGAAGCTCTCCAAGATCCTCCTCCTCGTCATCACTGTCCTGAACGTCAACACCGACACCATGGTCATCACAAGGCGCCTCCTCCACCACACCAAAACTTGGAGCATCATGTGGTACAAGTTGAGCGACGGCCACCACGTCGAGAGGCTCAAGACCATGATCTTCGTCGTGAGGCCCGTGTGGCTAACCTACATCATCAACCGAGGAACGGGCCTCCCCTTCGCCATCAACCGCATCAAGAGGGTCCACACCCTCGCCACCATGAGGCCCAAGCGCCTCAACCACGTCAACAACCGCTCCAAGAGCAAGAGCAAGCTCCACAACAACAACATCAAGAGCAAGCTCTTCACCAAGGTCGCGAGAACCAAGTTCCACCGCATCAACATCAAGATCACCAAGCTCGTCGCAATGACCGCAATGATGAAGAAACTTTCGGCAAGCTCAAGTTCACAATGCCCAAGTTCACCGGATCCAATGACCCTGAAGAATACCTTTCATGGACACTCAAAGTCGACAAGATCTTCCGCATGCACAACTATAGCAATGAAAAGATGGTCGCCATGGCTTCTCTTGAGTTTGATGATTACGCCAACCTTTGGTGGGAACAAGTTCAAGTTGCTCGTTATGCAAGACAAGAACCGCCAATCACAACTTGGCATGACATGAAGGCTCACATGAGATCCCGGATCGTCCCCGTGCACTACACGCGTGACCTCTTTAACAACCTTCAATGGCTTCATCAAGGGACAAAGACCTTGGAAGAGTACTTCCAGGAAATGGAACTCAACTTGATTCACGCCAACATCGATGAGCGTATGGAGCAAGCTATGGCATGCTTCCTTATTGGGCTAAACCACCCAATCAAGCGCATCGTCGAGTTCCAAACATACAACGACATGGTTGAGCTTGTGCACATCGCAACAAAGGCAGAACATCAAGTGCTAGAGGACATCAAGTACAACAAGCCCAAGACGTATTTCACCTATAAGAAAGCGTCAACCGCTACGCCATAAACCTTCAATGGAAGCTCCTCAAGTACCTCCAAGCCTCCCTTCAAGCCCACTCTTCCTCAAGGAAAACTGCCCCCAAGTGGCAAACAAGCAAAGAGTGATGCACCCTTGAACGGTGAATGCTACAAGTGTGGAGGCAAAGGACACAAGTCGGCTGAATGTGGAAACTGTTATGGGGTAACCCCGTGGGTGGCCCGATCTTCACGGATCACGTGGTCAAATCGATGGGAAAGCGAGGGGAAAGGGAGAAGGTAGCGGAAGCGGACACACACCTCGCGAAGAACATGATGAACACATGCAAAACAAACACGATACAAGGACGATTTCTCTCACCGGTGGCCACCGGTCCGATAGAATCCTCGCAAGGAAAGATCAGTCAACGTGCTCCCTCGATCCCACGCGGAGAGGGAAGAACACCTTGGAGAGGGTCTTGACGTCTTGGCAAAGGGAAACCGATGCCAAGGCCTTGTACAATGAGGGAGGCGCGATGCAAACTCCAACGAGGTGGTGACGATAGTCAATCCCCTTTGGTAGAAGGGGATGAGGCAAAACTAGAGATTCCACAAAGGGGGTTTTCTTTAGTCTATCATCTATGCCTAGGCTTACATGAGGGGGTGGGTACTATATATAGGCCAGCCACTAGTTCAAGGGTACTTTAGGAATAAAAGGGGAAAGTCTGGGCGAACTAAGGGGTACATGGGCCAAAGGCCCAGCTGGCGGCGTGCAGGCCCATACGTTTGGCCGGAGACTCCGGTGTGGTGGTTCGGAGACTCCGGTCTAGGACGGAGACTCCGGTATGTCTCCGGTCCATCTCCGGAGTGGCAGACAGACTGTCCTCGAGCTCGATCTGGGGGTCGGTCCGGAGATGGGTCCGGAGACTCCAGGGTACGCAGGCCCGAGACTCCGGTGTCTTCAGGTGGGAGACTCCGGTGTGCACAGGCCGGAGACTCCAGTACTCCAACTGCTGCTTCTTCCGTCTTCTCTTCCAAGCCTTCGTCTTGTCGTGCTTGGTGCTCCAGGCTTCCGCCCATGCCTCCGTACTTGTCGGTGTGAACCTATCATTGATATGGGACGGAGTATACCATTCAAGAGGGTCGGAAGTGGGTTCGCATAGAGGAATGGATTCACCTTTGGTGTCCATGGCAACTTGGCATAAGTTGGAGACCATGAGGTGGTAACGACCAAAGCTCGGGCTACATCATCTCCCCTCCCTTCAAAAAGAGTCGTCCTCGACTTTACACGCTTATCACAAAGTAGAAGATGTCGAGAGACCTTCTTGATCCTGGGGTTCACCATATAGTCATCCTCGGGAAGATTGAATTGACAACCTTTCAATGTTCCTTCACCTTCTATGAAGCCTACAAAGCTCACCACAAAAGCGAAGCAACACTCAAAGCATAGCCAATTCATGAAGATTATAGCATGAGTCCTCAAGTAGAGCGAAATCACCTTATGGTATAGAGATAGCTCGTTGAAGGGCAGCCATAGGTAACTCTCTATGGTTCGTCTTGTGAACTTATGTCCATAGAGGTTGACGCGGAAACAATTGTACCTTCACACAACAAAGACGAAGCAACATATCTTTGTGTGTGATAGAGGAGCATGTCATGTGTGGCATGTCCATTCTTGTTCACAACACTATTAGCACAACTCAAGTATAGCAAACAGGATGCATATGCAAGGTCAAAGTGCATGGAACTTGTTTGAACATCATCCAAATGTGGGAACTCAAAAACTCCATATAACATCTTAGTGTGGCACTCAAGGCAATTGACTAAAATATTGATCAACATCTTTGATGCAAGGATAGGAGAATTCGGCAAAAACACATGAGGAAGAATATCCAAAGTAACATCATTATGTGTGTAAGCCAACCATTTGAAAGAACAATTGTTCAATATGTTGGATGCCATACACATATCATCAAAAACAAAGATCATGGGAGTATGCATATCGCAAGCAGAAGCAAAAACAACATGTTTGCAAACAAACCATATGGAAGAGCAAGTGGTCCTTATGTTTGTTGCAACAACAATACGAGAGACTTGGAAGCTCTCGTGACAATACATGCTCATAATGGCATTATGGTTGCACACAAAACATCGGAAAGAGGAATTGTTTATCATTTTTGTGGCAACACAAAAAGCATCAATATCCAATAGCAATGAGACATGATTGTCATAAGGTGAAAGAATACCATCAACATGCTTGCAATCAAACCATAGGAAAGAGCAATTTGTCAACACGAAAGATGCAAAGCATGCGAAAGGTATCAGAGCTAGGTTCGATCTTGAACTCACTTGTGGGATGCTCTCTAGAGCTCTTTTTGTCAACTCGTGCTCAACCGAGGTTGACATTCTTGTGCGGGTACTGATGCAGCCCGTCCTACGAACGCTTCTACATCTACAACAACAAGTCCCCCAAGTGGACCAATGACTCGTGCCCGAGCCAAACTCCTCTAAGCTAAGGTGAACTCGCTCCTCTCCTCGTGCCAATTTGATACCTCCTTGGATGGCATGCTACTTCATACCACTACTTTGTGCATCATCAGGTATGAGCCCCTGCCGAGTCGACCCACGAGCCTTGAAGCTGCACCTGAGCTAAAGCTGCCAAAGCTGGAGTGTCCGGCGCGACTCAGCCGGAGTGTCCGTCCTGCCCGAGCTCGAACCTGGCACGGACATTCTGTGTGCCAGTTCGGACACTGCCCGGACACTGCCTGGAGTCTCCGGCCACCCCGGAGTGTCCGGCCCACTCGACCCGGAGTGTCCGGCCACCCCGGAGTGTCCGGCCCACTTGACCCGGAGTGTCCGGTCCAAGTGATGGGCCTGCGAGCCAAGCTGGGCCCTATGGCCCATGTACCTCTCTATTTCGCCCAGAACTCTGTGTGGTTGGCCTATATATAGACCCCCACCTCCATTGTAAACCCTAGGCTTGATATTGGAATTAGTGGAAACCCCTTTGTGGATCTATCTAATTCTTGCCTCATGCTCCTTGCCTAAGGAGCACCAATATCCCCAAACCTCGTTGGAGTTTGCATTGTGCCTCCGCGTTGTACAAGGCCTAGGCATCGGTGTTCCTTTGCCTAGACGTCAAGATCTCACCGAGTCTCCCATCTCGCCACCCTAGAGGTTTGCCCTCGATTTGAAAGGGAATCGTGAAAGATCGGGCCACCCTAGAGGTTTGCCCTCAACATATTGGTATCAAGAGCTTCGTTGCTCACGATTTCCCCCACAAATTTTTCTTCTATCCACCAAAAATTCGAAAATCCCCACAAAAACAGCCCATATTTGCCTTTGGATCGATCTCTTGATTTGGAGTGTTATTTGTGGTATTGATCCGACCAAACCTTGTCTAAGGAGTTGGTCCAGCTTTATCCTGCGTTTCCCCAGCCCGATTTGGCCAGTTTTTCGCGGATTTGAGGCCCGAAGGCGAGGATTTCCACTCAAGAACACGAGCAGGAAACCCGCGCTGGAGTGTCCGGATCGTACCGACCGGAGTGTCTGGCCGAACCAGACCGGAGTGTCCGGCCAGACCGGAGTGTCCGACTGTAACGCCTATTTTGACTGTTTTGCCTCATTTTTCGCACTGGCTAATCTCCTTTGTTTGCTCATGTCCCGTATGCGTGTCAGCAACTACCAGCAAGCTTCTGCATCATCAGCTTCCGCGCTCATCGACACCACGGACCACGAACATCATCCCACACCACCGACGCCAAGTTCATCATCAAAGAAGGTATAACTTGCGTCACCTTGTTAACCCCATCTTCCTTTGTGTGTACCTATACCATGAGAGTGGCTCATCTTGTGTTTGCTTGAGCATTGTGCATTTGTCCTTGGATAGTGAGAGTGCAAGAGCAATAGCAAGTGCGACTAGGTAGCATCAAGGGAGAGCAAAAAAAGGAAAAAGATACAAAGAAAAAGCAAAAGAAAAATAGTCTCCCCTTGCAAAAGAGAGTCTCAAAGCTTGTAAGCAAGAGAGAAAGAAGAGCGCCCAAGGCAAGTGCACAAATCTGTTGCTCACTTTACCTCTTTGCAAACGAACCACGGTCTCTCCTTGCATTGGCACGACAACGAGCTTAGTCTTCGTTAGGACATTTTGTTTGCTCATTTTCATAGTCGTGCCAATCCCAACTTTCTCCACGTGTGTGTACATAGTCGTAGGTTCCCGTCACCCTTTCGAGTTGTTGACCTTCGCCTTTAACTTGAGTTTTGTTGGATTTTACCCACTTTTGACTATCCCTTTTCTTTTGGTTGGTTCTTTGGCTTTCCACAATCTTAACCTACCACCAACAAGCTTTTGAGAGTTAGTTCTTTCTTTAGTGTGAGTTTTCTTTGCATTTCCACTTTACATGCTTATAGCTCTCACTTGTGGTTTCTAGTTTGGTGCAATCTCCAAGGTGAGGTACAAGGCTAACACCACCATATTCCACTTCCATATACAATACTTGTGTGTTTTGCATGATGGATAGGCACGGTGAGACGAGCCAACCACCTCCCCAAGAAGAAGATCAAGGTCCGTACATGACACGCGCAAGTCACTTCATTGTTCGACAAGAGTTCCGTGAACGTTGCCAAGCCCTTGAGACGCGACAAGATGAACAATTTGGTGAGACGCGAGCCGAGTTCAAGAACATCGACAACCGCTTCGACGGCCTCGAACGACAAATGCATGCAATGCATCACAACTTCGGCCACCAAACTGAAGCGCTCCAACGCCAAGTCGCCGAAACAAATGACAATCTTCGATGCCTCATCGACGGCATGGCAAGACCACGTTCACGCGAATCAAGCTCGGCATGTTCTTCGCATCGTCATGCACCTCTTCCACAAGATCTACATCAAAGTGCTCAAAGACACAATGATGCCCCCGTGGTTGAAGATGGAATCTCTTCGAACTATGTACCTTCCCCACGGCACGCCGCAACGTCAAGCTATGATGGTGACCTCTCTTCAAGGCCACGAGCAAGGCAAGAAGCACAACGTCATCACGCAAGGGCACTAGTGATCCGACAAGAGCAACCACAAGAGGAACCGCAAGCGCAACCGCAAGTACAACCGCAAGTCTACCACCATCGACCGCGACACATTCTTGACACAACAAGTGATGACTCCAACTTGGAGAATCAAGCTCGTCATCGACGTGAAGCTCTCCAAGATCATCCTCTTCGTCATCAACATCATGAACGTCAACAATGACACCATGGTCATCACGCGGCGCCTCCTCCACATCAATAAAACTTGGAGCGTCAAGTGATACAAGTTGTGCGACGCCCACCACGTCAAGAGGCTCATGACCATGTTCTTCGCCGTGAGGCCCATGTGCCTAACCAACATCACCAACCGAGGAACAAGCCTCCTCTTCGTCATCAACCGCGTTAAGAGGCTCCACACCTTCGCCACCATGAGGCCCAAGTACCTCAACCACGTCAACTACCGCGCCAAGAGCAGGAGCAAGCTCCTCCTCAATAACAATATCAAGAGCAAGCTCCGCAACAAGGACGCGAGAACCAAGTTCCACCTCCACAACTACAAGATCATCAACAAGGTCACCAAGCTCGTCGCAATGACCGCAACGATGAAGAAACTTTTGGCAAGCTCAAGTTCACAATGCCAAAGTTCACCGGATCCAGTGACCCCGAAGAATACCTCTCATGGGCACTCAAAGTCGACAAGATCTTCCACATGCACAACTATAGCAACAAGAAGATGGTCTCCATGGCTTCGCTAGAGTTTGATGATTACGCCAAGCTTTGGTGGGAACAAGTTGAATTTGCTCGTGATGCAAGACAAGAGCCGCCAATCACAACTTGGCATGACATGAAGGCTCACATGAGATCCCAGTTTGTCCCCGCGCACTACACGCGTGACCTCTTCAACAACCTTCAAGCTGTTCGTCAAGGGACAAAGACCGTGGAAGAATACTTCAAGGAAATGGAACTCAACTTGATTCGCGCCAACATTGATGAGCGCATGGAGCAGACAATGGCACGTTTCCTTATTGGCTTAAATCACCCAATCAAGCGAATCGTCGAGTTCCAAACATACAACACCATGGTTGAGCTTGTGCACATCGCAACAAAGGTTGAACGTCAAGTGCAAGAGGATATCAAGTACAACAAGCCCAAGACGTACTTCACCTACAAGCAAGCTTCAACCGCTACACCAACAACTTTCAATGGTAGGTCCTCAAGTACCTCCAAGCCTTCCTTCAAGCCCACACTTCCTCAAGGAAAACTGCCCCCAAGTGGCAAGCAAGCAAAGAGTGATACACCTTTCAACGGTGAATGCTACAAGTGTGGAGGTAAAGGACACAAGTCGGCCGAATGTGGAAACAAGAAAGTCTTGTTCATCCATGACAATGGTGATGAAGAGTACTTGAGTGAAGATGAGTTTGATGCCTGTGTCAAGGAAGCAATGGCAAGGCAACGAGTGGAAGATGATCAAGAACTCCTCATGTGTGAGCATGACGCAAGTCCATCGCTTGTCGTCACAAGGATCTTGACCACTCAAGCACAAGAGCATGAAGTCCAACAATCCAATATCTTCCAAACACGAGCCGACATCAACGACAAATCTATCAAGGTGATCATTGACCTTGCTAGCTTGTCGTCACAACCTTGCTAGCACCGAGTTGTGTGAGAAGCTCAACCTCACCCTCCATCCACACAAGCACCCCTACCACGTGCAATGGCTAAGTGACCAAGGGTCCGTGAAGATCAAGCATACCGTATCGGTCTTCTTCACCATTGGTCCTTACAAAGATACGGTGGAGTGTGATGTGGTTCCTATGACAGTTTGCCACATGCTTCTTGGTCGACCGTGGCAATTTGACAAGGCTGCTCAACATGATGGTCGCACCAATATATACACCTTCAAATGGCTCAACAAAACATGTGTTTTGCAACCAATGACTCCTAGCCAAATAATTGCGGACAATGCAAAGGCTTTAGCGAGGGCGCAAAGCACAACACCTACTTGTGAGAAGAGCAGTGAGAGAGAGAACCACCTCATAGTGAGTGAGAGCCACAAGCCAAATTCGAGTGGAAAAACTAAGAGTGTTCTCCTTGCCACCAAAAGTGAGATGAGAGATATTCGGAACAACCCATCCATCTTGCACTATGTCCTCCTTTGCAAGGGACTAGCGCAAGGAACTAATGAATTAACCAATGTTCCTCCATCTTTGATGAATGTTTTGCAGGAATTCAAGGATGTGTTCCCCGAAGAGCTTCCACATGGACTACCTCCTCTTCGCGGCATCGAACATCGAATTGACCTCATCCCCGGTGCACCACTTCCCAACCGCGCCACTTACCGCACGAACCCGTAGGAGGCGAAGGAGATCGAATGTCAAATCAACCAACTCGTCTCCAAAGGTTTGATCCAAGTTAGCACTAGTCCAAGTGCCGTACCCGTGATTCTTGTTCCAAAGACGGATGATACATTACGGTTATGCATGGACTATCGTCCAATCAATACTATCACCGTGCGTTATCGACATCCCATACCACGTCTCGATGACATGCTTGATGAGTTGTGTGGAGCCACTATTTTTTCGAAAATTGATCTTTGTAGTGGTTACCATCAAATACGCATGGCTGAAGGTGATGAGTGGAAAACCGCCTTCAAGACCAAACTTGGTCTCTGTGAATGGTTGGTTATGCCCTTTGGTTTATCAAATGCCCCATCCACCTTCATGCGCCTTATGAATCACATCTTGTGTTCTCTCATTGGAAAAAGTGTGTTGTCTATTTCGATGATATTCTTGTTTATAGCAAATCACTTGAGGACCATATAACACATGTCAAGGAAGTTTTGCAAATCCTTCGACAGGAAAAGCTTTATGCTAATCTTCCCAAGTGCACTTTTGCTAAAGACAAGTTGATATTTCTTGGATTTGTCGTTTCTTCATAGGGAATTGAAGTTGATGTTTCCAAGGTAAAGGACATACGAGATTGGCCCATACCAACAAATGTGAGTGAACTCCGAAGCTTTCATGGGTTGGCCGGTTTTTATCGTCGCTTTGTGAAAGACTTTTTAACCATTGCTTGTCCCCTCAATGAATTGACCAAAAAGAATGTCACCTTTGTGTGGGGCAAAGCACAACAAAAAGCTTTTGATGAACTTAAAAAGAGGCTCACCGAAGCACCTCTTCTTGCTTTATCGGATTTCACAAAAACTTTTGAGATAGAGTGTGATGCTAGTGGTATTGGCATTGGCGGAGTCCTTATGGAAAACGGACGTCCTATAGCCTACCATAGCGAGAAACTTGATGGTGCTCGCCTTAACTATCTGATTTATGACAAAGAGCTTTTTGCCTTAGTTCGTGTCCTTCAAGTTTGGCAACACTACCTTTGGCCCAATGAATTTATCATACATTCCGACCATGAGTCGTTGAAATATCTCAAAGGCCAAGCTAACTTGAGCAAGAGACACGCTAAGTGGGTTGAATTCATGGAGTCTTTCCGTACATTGTCAAGTATAAGAAGTGCAAAGATAATGTAGTTGCGGACGCATTGTCTCGCAAACATACAAGCCTTCTTACGAGACTTGAAATCAACGTGTTGGGTCTTGAGGAAATAAAATCTTTGTATGCTTCCGATCCGTTCTTCGGACCTATTTTCGCAAAGTGCTCCAATGACAAAGGAGTTGATGATTTCTATTTGCATAAGGGCTTTCTATTTAAACAAAACAAGCTATGCATCCCGAAGTCGTCGCTTCAACTTTTGCTTCTCTAAGAATCTCACGGTGGAGGCCTTCTGGGTCACTTTGGTCGCGACAAGACATTGGACATGCTCTCCAATCACTACTTTTGGCCCGAGATGAAGCGTGACCTGGAGCGCTACGTTCAACGATGCACGACATGTGTTCAAGCTAAGTCGCAAGCTAATCCCTATGGTCTTTATATGCCATTGCCTATTCCTCATACACCTTGGTCCGACATTAGCATGGATTTCGTGTTAGGATTGCCTAGATCTAAGCATGGTCATGATTCTATATTTGTCGTTGTGGATCGTTTTTCCAAAATGGCACACTTCATACCGTGCCATAAGACCGACGATGCTTCACATGTTGCAAATCTATTTTCCAGGGAAATCATCCGTCTTCACGGTGTGCCAAGGACAATCGTCTCCGACCGCGATGTCAAATTCATGAGCTACTTGTGGAAGACCCTCATGGCCAAGCTCGGCGTCAAGCTCCTCTTCTCATCCGCATAACATCCTCAAACTGATGGCCAAAACGAAGTTGTCAACCGAAGCCTCGGAACTCTCCTTCGTGTGTTGATCAAGAAAAACCTGAAGGATTGGGAGGAATGCATTCCACACGCTGAGTTCGCTTACAATCGAGCCAAGCACTCAACAACCAAGATGAGTCCATTCATGATCTTCTATGGTTTTGAGCCCCTCACCGCGCTCGACATCCTACCACTACCTTTCCATGAGCGCACGAACATGGATGTCGAGAAGCGCGCACAAGCTATGAAGACGCTTCATGAAGAAACAAGAGCTACTATCGAACAACAAGTCCTTCGCCAAGCTTCAAGGTTAAACAAGGACAAGAAGGAGATGATATTTGAAGAAGGTGACCTTGTGTGGATACACCTAAGCAAGGACCGCTTCCCCAAGGAACGTGACTCCAAGCTCAAGCCAAGAGGAGATGGTCCCTTCAAGGTCCTCAAAAGAATCAACAACAACGCCTACATCATCGACATACCGACCTCCAAGTACCTTGCAAGCAATACATTCAATGTCAAGGATCTCTCACCCTACCATGGAGATGCTCAAGATGATATCCATGAAGAGTCGAGGACGACTCTTTCCCAAGGGGGGGAGCTGACGCAGCCCCTCCTATGGATGCTTCTACATCTACAACAACAAGTCCCCCAAGTGGACCCATGACTCGTGCCCGAGCCAAACTCCTCCAAGCTAAGGTGAACTCGCTCCTCTCCTCGTGCCAATTTGATACCTCTTTGGATGGCATGCTACTTCATACCACTACTTTGTGCATCCTCAGGTACGAGCCCCCGCCGCGTCGACCCACGAGCCCTGAAGCTACACCTGAGCTAACGCTGCCAAAGCCGGAGTGTCCGGCGTGGCTCAGCCGGAGTGTCCGGCGCGACTCAGCCGGAGTGTCCGGCCTGCCCGAGCCCGAACCTGGCGCGGACATTCTGTGTGCCCGTTCGGACACTGCCCAGAGTGTTCGGCCACCCCGGACTGTCCGGCCACGCCGGACTGTCTAGCCCACTCGACCCGGAGTGTCCGGTCCAAGTGATGGGCCTGCGAGCCAAGCTAGGCCCTATGGCCCATGTACCCCTCTATTTCGCCCAGAACTCTACTTTAATGCTTGAATTACCCCTGACTGTGTGGTTGGCCTATATATAGACCCCCACCTCCATTGTAAACCCTAGGCTTGATATTGGAATTAGTGGAAACCCCTTTATGGATCTATCTAATTCTTGCCTCATGCTCCTTGACTAAGGAGCACCAATATCCCCTAACCTCGTTGGAGTTTGCATTGTGCCTCCGCGTTGTACAAGGCCTAGGCATCGGTGTTCCTTTGCCTAGACATCAAGATCTCACCGAGTCTCCCATCTCGCCGTGCCGGTTCGAGAGAGAGTCCTCCGCCCGACGCCGATCCTAGGGATTGCGCCGGACCGGTCACCGCCAGCGTGAGCTATTGGTGTTTATCGTGGTTTTGCGTGTGTGTGTTCATCGCGTTCTTCGTGCGTGTGTTTGTCATGTTCATCCTTCCCTCCTTCCCCCGCACTCCACCGTCGATTTGAAAGGGAATCATGAAAGATCGGCCACCCTAGAGGTTTGCCCTCAACAGGTACCTACACACATCAAACACAAAAGGAAGAACGTGTGTGCATGGTAAAGAAACACATCATCCATCATGACGTATCTCTTCTTGTGCACATCACCATTAGTGTCAATCAAGTGTAATATAGGTGCATGGTGAGTATACAAGTGGGGAACATGCTTAGCATGGCATTTACCAAAATCTCCAAAATTTGAGAAAGCTATGGGGGCCATCTCAATATAAACCATATTAGAATTATTGTTGCAAGCAAAACATGTGAAAGAGCAATTGTTCATCTTATTGCAAGCAACAGGAGAAATTGTAAAACATCCATGACAAAGCATTCTCCGAGGGATATCATTGGTAACATCATTGCAAGGAAAACATTGGAAAGAGGAATTGTTCAACAAAGTGCAAGCAACGATATCATCAACGTAATGTTTAGAGCATATCATGTCTATGGTAATATCATGACAATAAAAGGATTCCATATGGTCATCATGATGCATAGCAAAATCAACACATGGGAATAAGAATGGAACATATGTCATGTCACAAGTATCATCGATAGCATGCAAGTCATCACAAATCATCATATCCACTAGTGGGATCATGGCATCATCAACACCCGTATTCTTACCTTGTTTATACCTCTCATATGAAGTAGGTGTTGTGGTAGCATTGGCCTCCATGTGGGCGACTTCTTCATCCAATATGGGGATGGCATCATCTTCATCCACCATGTACATCTTCTCGGTTGGAGGCATCACATCTCCAAGCTTGGCGTTTCTTTATCCATGGAACCTAGCAAATCATGAGAAAACACACTAGAGGTAGAGGGTAAGTTGTTAGAAATCAAAGTGGTCTTACATGACCTATCAACTACCACTCTCAACTCACTCGGTGTATCACTCATGCCCTCAAAGTGGAAGCACTCAATCTCACCTGTGGTGGAGTCACTCATCTCACTCTTGTTCTCACTCAAGTGGGCTAACTGGCTCTCATACTCACATGGGATTGGTACCACATCATCACTCAAGCATATGGGGATAGGCTCGGTTCTCTCAACTCCATGCACCTCCTTTGGTGAAGGGAAATTCCCATGCTCACCAATCTTTATCTTGTCGTCGGCATCTTGCACCTTGGCTTGTGTAGTCCTCTTGACGTACTCGTCCAACTTGGCGAAGTAGAGGTCTTCGTCTTCCTCATGCATGAAGTTGCATGTGTCATCTAGGACGTCAAGTTTTGGCATTGAAGCTTGATGGCGTAGAGGAGAGATTGCTCTTGGTGCCATTTGGGTGGTGGCACAAGTAGTTGAAGGTGCCTTATGATGGTGTCGACGGAGGTCATTGGCGTGCCTTGCCAAAGGTTGATGTAGATGGCGCACTTGGTCATCCACATGACACTCGCAACGATGCTCCTTATCCTTGGCACTCTTCTTGGTGAGGCGTTGTAATGAGCACAAAGCATCATTTGTCTTGGCCATCATGCTCATGGTTTTGGCTAAGTTGTTGTCCATGTCGCGCTTGAAGTTGTCCATTTGATGGTGGACCTTGTTGCACTTGAGGTGGGGGCTCCGTCTTGGTCGACGCGGCTTGAGGAGCTTATCGTTGTCGTTCTTGAAGTCATCCATGCTTGGGGAGTTATTGTTGTTGTAGAACTCCATATCACCCAAGCATGTGGAGCCATTGTCGGTGTAGTGCTCCATCATGTCATCCATGCTTGTGGAGGCATATGCATGGTGGCTCATCGTGGATTCTTCATAGAAATCATCCTCGGTTTCGGAGTCCCTAGGCATTATTCACAAGACCAAGTGGTGTATATGGAAGTGGTAGGGGGTTGGGGATGCAACGCCAAACCTTACTTTACCTTGGAAGATAGTAGCGTGCAAGTATCAACACTTGAGTGCAATCAAAACCAAGTAAAGTGAAGTTCACGCGGAACACCAAAACCAAGTAACCACTAAAAAACACACACACACACAAAGCTTATGGTGGATAGGTATGGAAGGTGGCGTGTCCAAGAACAATCTGAAATCAAGATATTGTAATGGCAAGTAAAGAACCACAATGATCACGAAGCAAAACAAGTCGATCCACAAGAACGAAATATGTACAAGGAAACACACACGGTGGGATAAATGGGACTTGTGCGACGGAGAAAGTGAGCTAAGAACCAAATGATTACCTAGCGAAGACTATAAGCTCGTGTCGCACAAGTGCAAGGAGAGACGCTAGTTCGATTGCAATAGATTGGTGGGCTACAAGATATGCACAATAAGTACCACCTATTTGGTGTTCATCGAGCTTGCGCTTCCTATTCTACGAGGCACTTGCTTGTTTCTTTTTCTTTTTCTTCTTTTTCAATTTTTTCACTTTTATTTTCTTTTTCACTTGTCTCTTCCTTGTGCCAACAACTATAAAAGATAACTATATGAGATAGCGAGCTCACAACTTTTGCTCGGAATTCTACAAGGTATCAAATGTGCATAGCCCAAGCAATCATAGGAGGAACTAGTCTCAATAGGTGTTTGTTGATCGCAAAGATAGTGTAGCTCACAAAGGGATGCAAGTGGGGAGAAGTCACGGAATTTTTATACCTTTCGTTGCCGATATTCACCCTTTATTGGTGGATTACGCCTTGCTCACATAATTTGGATGGAGTAGATAGCATGAACCACGGAAATGATGATGTAGAGCTCTTTCTCCTCTTCAAAACAAGCTAAAGAACACCAAAATCCTAGTTAGTATGCAAAAGTTATGCCCAAAACTGTGAAACATATTTGCTGTCAGCAGTGGGGGTCGGACAATTTGTCAGAAACTCCGGTCTGGGGGCCGGAATCTCCGGTCTGGGCCGGAGTCTCCGGTCCGAGGGCCAGAATCTTCGGTCCGGAGGTTCCAGGACGTGCAGAACTCGTCCGGGAAGCGATTTTGGCGGAAAAACTCGAACCAAATCACCAAATTGGTGGGGGAAATCAAGGAATTAGACCATGGAAACGCAGAGGAGGGTAGATCAACAAGTTTAGTAAGTAATCCACGGATCAAAACCTACCAAAATGCAGTCAAATCACAGATCGATCCAAAACACGAATTCAGGCTGTTTTTTGTGGAATTTTCGACTTTATGGGGAAAAAGACCAAATCGAGGAGAAATCCGTGGCAACCAAAAGCTGCTGATACCAGATGTTATGGGGTAACCCCATGGGTGGCCCGATCTTCACGGATCTCGTGGTCAAATCGATGGGAAAGCGAGGGGAAAGGGAGAAGGTAGCGGAAGCAGACGCACACCTCGCGAAGAACACGATGAACACACGCAAAACACACACAATACAAGGCTGATTGCTCTCACCGGTGGCCACGGGTCCGATAGAATCCTCGCAAGGAAAGATCGGTCAACGTGCTCCCTCGATCACACGCAGAAAGGGAAGAACGCCTTGGAGAGGGTCTTGACGTCGTGGCAAAGGGACACCGATGCCAAGGCCTTGTACAACGAGGGAGGCGCGATGCAAACTCCAACGAGGTGGTGACGATAGTCGATCCCCTTTGGTAGAAGGGGATGAGGCAAAACTAGAGATTCCACAAAGGGGGTTTTCTTTAGTCTTTCATCTGTGCCTAGGGTTACATGAGGGGGTGGGGGCACTATATATAGGCCAGCCACTAGTTCAAGGGTACTTTAGGAATAAAAGGGGACAGTCTGGGTGAACTAAGGGGTACATGGGCCTAAGGCCCAGCTGGCGGCGTGCAGGCCCATACGCTCAGGCCGGGGACTCCGGTGTGGTGGTTCGGAGACTCCGGTCTGGGCCGGAGACTCCGGTCTATCTCCGGTCCGTCTCCGGAGTGGCAGACACACTGTCCACGAGCTCGATCTAGGGGTCGGTCCAGAGATGGGTCCGGAGACTCTGGTGTCTTCAGGCCGGAGACTCCGGTGTGCACAGGCCGGAGACTCCGGTGCTCCAGCTGCTGCTTCTTCCGTCTTCTCTTCCAAGCCTTCATCTTGTCGTGCTTGGTGCTCCAGGCTTCCTCCCATGCCTCCGTACTTGTCAGTGTGAACCTATCATTGATATGGGACGGAGTATGAAGTAGTATACCATTCAGGAGGGTAGGAAGTGGGTTCGCATAGAGGAACGGATTCACCTTTGGAGTCCATGGCGACTTGGCATAAGTTGGAGACCATGATGTGGTAACGACTGAAGGTCGGGCTACATCAGAAACAAAAAGGTATTGTTCATCCATGACAATGGCGACGAAGAGTACTTGAGTGAAGATGAATTTGATGCCCGTGTCAAGGAAGCAATGGCAAGGCAACGAGTGGAAGTTGACCAAGAACTCCTCATGTGTGAACATGACGCAAGTCCATCGCTTGTCGTCACAAGGATCTTGACCACTCAAGCACAAGAGCATGCAGACCAACGCTCAAGCATCTTCCAAACACGAGCCGACATCAATGGCAAATCTATCAAGGTGATCATTGACGGAGGGATTTGCAACAACCTTGCTAGCACCGAGTTGTGTGAGAAGCTCAACCTCACCCTCCAACCGCACAAGCACCCCTACCACGTGTAATGGCTAAGTGGCCAAGGGTCCGTGAAGATCAAGCATACCGTATCGGTCTCCTTCACCATTGGTCCTTACAAAGACACGGTGGAGTGCGATGTGGTTCCTATTATAGTTTGCCACATGCTTCTTGGTCGACCATGGCAATTTGACAAGGCTGCTCTACATGATGGTCGCACCAATGTATACACCTTCAAATGGCTCAACAAAACATGTGTTTTGCAACCAATGAGTCCTAGCCAAATAATTGCGGACAATGCAAAGGCTTTAGCGAGGACGCAAAGCACAACACCTACTTGTAAGAAGAGCGGTGAGAGAGAGAACCACCTCATAGTGAGTGAGAGCCACAAGCCAAATTCGAGTGGAAAAACGAAGAGTGTTCTCCTTGCCACCAAAAGTGAGATGAGAGATGTTCGGAACAACCCATCCATCTTGCACTATGTCCTCCTTTGCAACGGGCTAGTGCAAGGAACTAATGAATTAACCAATGTTCCTCCATCTTTGATGAATGTTTTGCAGGAATTCAAGGATGTGTTCCCCGAAGAGCTTCCACATGGAGTACCTCCTCTTCGCGGCATCAAACATCGCATTGACCTCATCCCGGGCGCACCACTTCCCAACCGCGCCACTTACCGCACGAACCCGGAGGAGATAAAGGAGATTGAACGTCAAATCAACCAACTCGTCTCCAAAGGTTTGATCCAAGTTAGCACTAGTCCAAGTGCCGTACCCGTGATTCTTGAGCCAAAAACGGATGATACGTTACAGTTATGCATGGACTGCCGTCCAATCAATGTTATCACCGTGCGTTATCGACATCCCATACCACGTCTCGATGACATGCTTGATGAGTTGTGTGGAGCTATGATTTTTTCGAAAATTGATCGGCGTAGTGGTTACCATCAAATACGCATGGCTGAAGGTGATGAGTGGAAAACCGCCTTCAAGACCAAGCTTGGTTTCTATGAATGGTTGGTTATGCTCTTTGGCTTATCTAATGCCCCATCCACCTTCATGCGCCTTATGAATCACATCTTGCGTTCTCTCATTGGAAAAAGTGTTGTTGTCTATTTCGATGATACTCTTATTTATAGCAAATCACTTGAGGACCATATAACACAGGTCAAGGAAGTTTTGCAAATCCTTCGACATGAAAAGCTTTATGCTAATCTTCCCAAGTGCACTTTTTCTAAAGACAAGTTGGTTTTCCTTGGATTTGTCATTTCTTCGAAGGGAATTGAAGTTGACGTTTCCAAGGTAAAGGACATACGAGATTGGCACATCCCAACAAATGTGAGTGAACTCCGAAGTTTTCATGGGTTGGCCGGTTTCTATCATCGCTTTGTGAAAGACTTTTCAACCATTGCTTGTCCTCTCAACGAGTTGGCGAAGAAGAATGTCACCTTCGTGTGGGGCAAAGCGCAACAAAAAGCATTTGATCAACTTAAAAAGAGGCTCACCGAAGCACCTCTTCTTGCGTTACCAGATTTCACTAAAACTTTTAAGATAGAGTGTGATGCTAGTGGTATTGGCATTGGAGTCCTTATGAAAAATGGACGTCCTATAGCCTACCATAGCGAGAAACTTGATGGTGCTCGCCTTAACTATCGGATTTATGACAAAGATCTTTTTTCCTTAGTTCGTGTCCTTCAATTTTGGCAACACTACCTATGGCCCAAAGAATTTATCATACATTTCGACCATGAGTCATTGAAATATCTCAAAGGCCAAGCCAACTTGAGTAAGTGACACGCTAAGTGGGTTGAGTTTATGGATTCTTTTCCATACATTGTCAAGTATAAGAAGGGCAAAGATAATGTAGTTGCGGACGCTTTGTCTCGCAAACATACAAGCCTTCTTACGAGACTTGAAATCAACGTGTTGGGTCTTGAGGAAATAAAATCTTTGTATGCTTCCGACCCGTTCTTTGGACCAATTTTCGCAAAGTGCTCCAATGACAAAGTAGTTGATGATTTCTATTTGCTTAAGGGTTTTCTATTTAAAGAAAACGAGCTAAGCATTCTGAAGTTGTCACTTCAACTTTTGCTTCTCCAAGAATCTCATGGTGGAGGCCTCATGGGTCACTTTGGCCACGACAAGACATTGGACATGCTCTCCAATTACTGCTTTTGGCTCAAGATGAAGCATGACGTGGAGCGCTACGTTCCACGATGCACGACATGTGTTCAAGCCAAGTCGCAAGCTAACCCTTATGGTCTTTATATGCCATTGCCTATTCCTCATAAACCTGGGTCCGACATTAGCATGGATTTTGTGTTAGGATTGCCTAGATCTAATCATGGTCATGATTCTATATTTGTTGTTGTGGATCGCTTTTCCAAAATGGCACACTTCATGCCGTGCCATAAGACCGACGATGCTTCACGTGTTGCAAATCTATTTTTCAGGGAAATCGTCTGTCTTCACGGTGTGCCAAAAACAATCATCTCCGACCGCGGCGTCAAATTCATGAGCTACTTATGGAAGACCGTCATGGCCAAGATCGGCGCCAATCTCCTCTTTTCATCCGCGTCGCATCCCCAAACCGATGGCCAAACAGAAGTTGTCAACCGAAACCTCGGGACTCTCCTTCGTGTGTTGATCAAGAAAAACCTCAAGGATTGGGAGGAATGCATTCCACACACCAAGTTCGCCTACAACCCAGCCAAGCACTCAACAACCAAGATGAGTCCCTTCATGATCGTCTATGGTTTCGATCCCCTCACTGCGCTCGACATACTACCGCTACCTCTCCATGAGCGCACAAACATTGGACGTTGAGAAGCGTGCAGAAGCTATGAAGAAACTTCATGAAGAAACAAGAGCTACTATTGAACAACAAGTCCTTTTCCAAGCTGCAAGGTTAAACAAGGACCAGAAGGAGATGATCTTTGAAAAAGGTGACCTTGTGTGGATACACCTAAGCAAAGACCGCTTCCCCAAGGAACGCGACGCCAAGCTCAAGCCAAGAGGAGATGGTCCCTTCAAGGTCCTCAAACGAATCAACAACAACGCCTACATCATCGACATACCAACCTCCAAGTACCTTGCAAGAAATACATTCAATGTGAAGGACCTTTCACCCTACCATGGAGATGTTCAAGATGATATCCATGAAGAGTCAAGGACGACTCTTTCCCAGGGGGGGACCTGATGCAGCCCGTCCTACTAACGCTCCTACATCTACACCAAGTCCCCCAAGTGGACCCATGACTCGTGCCTGAGCGAAACTCCTACAAGCTAAGGTGAACTCGCTCCTCTCCTCGTACCAATTTGATACATCCTTGGATGGTGTGCTACTTCATGCAACTACTCTATGCATCATCAGGTACGAAGCCCCAACACATCACCAAGCACCCAAGGATGGAGAACAAGGAGCAGATCGTGAAGCAAAAGACGCTAGAGCTGCTCAGACCGGAGTCTCCGGTCCACCAAAGTCTCCGGTCTAAAGACACCGGAGTCTCCGGCCCCACTCCGGTCTGCCCCCTGAATCGAGCTCAGGGACAATCTGTCTGCCCCTCCGGAGGCTGGTCCGGAGACCGACCGAAATCTATGGTCCAGGCCGGAGTCTCCGGTACACCACACGTCGCCAGGCATGTAAAAGGCCTTTGGGCCTTCGGCCCATGTACCCCTTAGTCCGCCTAGAACTTGTCTTTTATTCCTAAAGTACCCCTGACTGTGTAGTTGCCCTATATATAGTTCCCCACCTCTATTGTAAACCCTAGGCATGATATTGGAATTAGTGGAAACCCCTTGTTGAACTATCTAGTTCTTGCCTCATGCTCCTTGACCAAGGAGCACCAATATCACAAACCTCGTTGGAGTTTTGATGAGGACATCCCTACAATTACACCTACCCCAATGACTACTGAAGATGCTACAACTGTTGCAAGAAAGGATCAGTCCAATGAGTTTAGAATTGGACCTATTACAAGAGCTCGTGCTAAGCTACTAGAACAACAAGTGAATTTACTCCTAAACGAATCTGGTACTTTGATTGATGAGAATTGTATACTGCCTAAGTCTATGCATTATATGATCAGGTTCGTTGGAGAAACAAGCATGGCGTGAGGAGGAGAAGGGTTACAAGAGAAGCCCAACATGATGATCGCCCAAGGATGCGCGAGGGAGGAGCAGGAGGAAGGCGCAAGAGAAGATCATCAAGACGGAGGAAAAAAGATCTGCCACGACCGGAGTGTCCGGCCAGTTCCACCCAGACTGTCCGGCCTGGTCGAGAGGCCAACTGTCGTGGCCATTCTGTCTGCTAGTTCGGATACTACCCGGACACCACCCGGAAACTTCAAAGTTTCCGGCTAGACCAGACTGTCCGGCACACTTCACCCGGAGTGTCCGACCTGACCGGACTGTCCGGCCGATGTCGACCGGAGTGTCCGCCCGCAGACCGAATCTGGTCCGAGTCGGTTTGTATCAGTTTGAGTCGTTTGCGTTTAGTTTCGGTTTCTGGCCGTCCCAGCCACCCTTATAAGCCCTGGGACGACCTCTAGTTAGGTTTTAGACCACGTTAAAATATTTTGGAGTTATTTCTTTCATAGAACCTCTGGAATTACCTGTGTTCGAATCTACCAACTATAACTGAGTGTGATCTGTTGTTCCATTGGGAATTAGTAGATTGCATACTACCGTTCGTGGTCACGGCTGCGTGCGCAAGAGTGTGGTGTTGTGAATATCCTACAAGGTTCGAGATCTGTTGCACTGGCATCAGGGATCGAGCGGGAGAGATCATAGCTACGCACTAGTTATCTACCATCCACCATCATCATCGCCATCCGCTTACTGAGAAGATCGGGCCACCCCATATCATCATGGTATCAGATTTCAAGTGTTGCCTCGGTAAGCATCCACAAATCCATCCATAGGTTAGAGAGTGTTTGTTGAGGGCAAACCTCTAGGGTGGCCCGATCTTTCACGATTCCCTTTGAAATCGAGGGTGGAATGTGGGGGAAGGAGGGAAGGATGAACACGACGAACACACGCACGAAGAACGCGACGAACACACACACGCAAAACCACGATAAACACCAATAGCTCACGCCGGCGGTTACCGGTCCGGCGCAATCCCTAGGATCGGCGTCGGGCGAAAGTCTCTCTCTCGAACCGGCACGGCGAGATGGGAGACTCGGTGAGATCTTGACGTCTAGGCAAAGGGACACCAACGCCTAGGCCTTGTATAACGCGGAGGCACAATGCAAACTCCAACGAGGTTTGGGGATATTGGTGCTCCTTAGTCAAGGAGCATGAGGCAAGAATTAGATAGATCCACAAAGGGGTTTCCACTAATTCCAATATCAAGCCTAGGGTTTACAATGGACGTGGGGGTCTATATATAGGCCAACCACAAAGTCAGGGGTAATTCAGGCATTAAAGTAGAGTTCTGGGCGAAATAGAGGGGTACATGGGCCATAGGGCCCAGCTAGGCTCGCAGGCCCATCACTTGGGCCGGACACTCCGGGTCGAGTGGGCAGGACAGTCTAGGGCGGTCGGACACTCCGGGTCGAGTGGGCCGGACAGTCCGGGGTGGCCGGACACTCCGGACAGTGTCCGAACTGGCACACAGAATGTCCGCGCCAGGTTCGGGCTCGGGCAGGCCGGACACTCCGGCTAAGTCGCGTCGGACACTCCGGCTTTGGCAGCTTCAGCACAGGTGCAGCTTCAGGGCTCGTGGATCGACGCGGTGGGGGCTCATACCTGATGATGCACAAAGTAGTGGTATGAAGCAGCACGCCATCCAAGGAGGTATCAAATTGCCACGAGAAGAGGAGCAAGTTCACCTTAGCTTGGAGGAGTTTGGCTCGGTCACGAGTCATGGGTCCACTTGGGGGACTTGTTGTTGTAGATGTAGAAGCGTCTGTAGGACGGGCTGCATCAGCTCCCCCCTTGGGAAAGAGTCGTCCTCGACTCTTCATGGATATCATCTTGAGCATCTCCATGGTAGGGTGCGAGGTCCTTGACATTGAATGTATTGCTTGCAAGGTACTTGGAGGTCTGGATGTCGATGATGTAGGCGTTGTTATTGATTCTTTTGAGGACCTTGAAGGGACCATCTCCTGTTGGCTTGATCTTGGAGTCACATTCCTTGGGGAAGCGGTCCTTGCTTAGGTGTATCCACACAAGGTCACCTTCTTCAAATATCATCTCCTTCTTGTCCTTCTTTAATCTTGAAGCTTGGCGAAGGACTTGTTGTTCGATAGTAGCTCTTGTTTCTTCATGAAGCGTCTTCATAGCTTGTGCGTGCTTCTCGACGTCCATGTTCGTGCGCTCATGGAGAGGTAGTGGTAGGATGTCGAGCGTGGTGAGGGGCTCGAAACCATTGATGATCATGAATGGACTCATCTTGGTTGTTGAGTGCTTGGCTCGATTGTAGGCGAACTCAGCGTGTGGAATGCATTCCTCCCAATCCTTCAGGTTTTTCTTGATCAACACACGAAGGAGAGTTCCGAGGCTTCGGTTGACAACTTCGGTTTGGCCATCAGTTTGAGGATGTGATGCGGATGAGAAGAGGAGCTTGACACCGAGCTTGGCCATGAGGGTCTTCCACAAGTAGCTCATGAATTTGACGTCGCGGTCGGAGACGATTGTCCTTGGCACACCGTGAAGACGGATGATTTCCCTAAAAAATAGATTTGCAACATGTGAGGCATCGTATGTCTTATGGCACGGTATGAAGTGTGCCATTTTGGAAAAACGATCCACAACGACAAATATAGAATCATGACCATGCTTAGATCTAGGCAATCCTAACACGAAATCCATGCTAATGTCGGACCAAGGTGTATGAGGAATAGGCAATGGCATATAAAGACCGTAGGGATTAGCTTGCGACTTAGCTTGAACACATGTCGTGCATCGTTGAACGTAGCGCTCCATGTCACGCTTCATCTTGGGCCAAAAGTAGTGATTGGAGAGCATGTCCAATGTCTTGTCGCGACCAAAGTGACCCATAAGGCCTCCACCATGAGATTCTTGGAGAAGCAAAAGTTGAAGCGACGACTTCGGGATGCATAGCTTGTTTTGTTTAAATAGAAAGCCCTTATGCAAATAGAAATCATCAACTCCTTTGTCATTGGAGCACTTTGCGAAAATTGGTTCAAAGAACGGATCGGAAGCATACAAAGATTTTATTTCCTCAACACCCAACACGTTGATTTCAAGTCTCGTAAGAAGGCTTGTATGTTTGCGAGACAATGCGTCCGCAACTACATTATCTTTGCCCTTCTTATACTTGACAATGTACGGAAAAGACTCCATGAACTCAACCCACTTAGCGTGTCTCTTGCTCAAGTTAGCTTGGCCTTTAAGATATTTCAACGACTCGTGGTCGGAATGTATGATAAATTCCTTGGGCCAAAGGTAGTGTTGCCAAACTTGAAGGACACGAACTAAGGCAAAACGCTCTTTGACATAAATCGGATAGTTAAGGCGAGCACCATCAAGTTTCTCGCTATGGTAGGCGATAGGACGTCCGTTTTGCATAAGGACTCCTCCAATGCCCATACCACTAGCATCATACTCTATCTCAAAAGTTTTTGTGAAATACGGTAAAGCAAGAAGAGGTGCTTCGGTGAGCCTCTTTTTAAGTTCATCAAAAGCTTTTTGTTGTGCTTTGCCCCACACGAAGGTGACATTCTTTTTGGTCAATTCATTAAGGGGACAAGCAATGGTTGAAAAGTCTTTCACAAAGCGACGATAGAAACCGGCCAATCCATGAAAACTTCGGAGTTCACTGACATTTGTTGGTATGGGCCAATCTCGTAAGTCCTTTACCTTGGAAACATCAATTTCAGTTCCCTCCGAAGAAACGACAAATCCAAGAAAAATCAACTTGTCTTTAGCAAAAGTGCACTTGGGAAGATTAGCATAAAGCTTTTCATGTCAAAGGATTTGCAAAACTTCCTTGACATGTTTTCCATGGTCCTCAAGTGATTTGCTATAAACAAGAATATCATCGAAATAGACAACAACACTTTTTCCAATGAGAGAACGCAAGATGTGATTCATAAGGCGCATGAAAGTGGATGGGGCATTTGATAAACCAAAGGGCAGAACCAACCACTCATAGAGACCAAGTTTGGTCTTGAAGGCGGTTTTCCACTCATCACCTTCAGCCATGCGTATTTGATGGTAACCACTACGAAGATCAATTTTTGAAATAATAGTGGCTCCACACAACTCATCAAGCATGTCATCGAGACGTGGTATGGGATGTCGATAACGCTCGGTGATAGCATTGATTGGACGACAGTCCATGCATAACCATAACGTATCATCCGTCTTTGGAACAAGAATCACGGGTATGGCACTTGGACTTGAGCTAACTTGGATCAAACCTTTGGAGACGAGTTGGTTGATTTGACGTTCGATCTCCATCGTCTCCTCCAGGTTCATGCGGTAAGCGGCGCGGTTCGGAAGTGGTGCACCGGGGATGAGGTCAATCCGATGTTCGATGCCGCGAAGAGGAGGTAGTCCATGTGGAAGCTCTTCGCGAAACACATCCTTGAATTGCTGCAAAGCATGCATCAAAGATGGAGGAACATTGGTTGATTCATTAGTTCCTTGCGCTAGTCCCTTGCAAAGGAGGACATAGTGCAAGATGGATGGGTTGTTCCGAACATCTCTCATCTCACTTTTGGTGGCAAGGAGAACACTCTTAGTTTTTCCACTCGAATTTGGCTTGTGGCTCTCACTCACTATGAGGTGGTTCTCTCTCTCACCGCTCTTCTCACAAGTAGGTGTTGTGCTTTGCGCCATCGCTAAAGCCTTTGCATTGTCCGCAATTATTTGGCTAGGAGTCATCGGTTGCAAAACACATGTTTTGTTGAGCCATTTGAAGGTGTATATATTGGTGTGACCATCATGTTGAGCAGCCTTGTCAAATTGCCATGGTCGACCAAGAAGCATGTGGCAAACTGTCATAGGGACCACATCACACTCCACCATATGTTTGTAACGACCAATGGCGAAGGCGACCGATATGGTATGCTTGATCTTCACGAACCCTTGGTCACTTAGCCATTGCACATGGTAGGGATGCTTGTGTGGATGGAGGGTGAGGTTGAGCGATGGACTTGATAGATTTGCTAGCAAGGTTGTGACAACTCCCTCCGTTAATGATCACCTTGATAGATTTGCCGTTGATGCCGGCTCGTGTTTGGAAGATATTGGAGCGTTGGTCTTCATTCTCTTGTGCTTGAGTGGTCAAGATCCTTGTGACGACAAGCGATGGACTTGCGTCATGCTCACACATGAGGAGTTCTTCATCATCTTCCACTCGTTGCCTTGCTATTGCTTCCTTGACACGGGCATCAAACTCATCTTCACTCAAGTACTCTTCATCACCATTGTCATCGATGAACAAGACTTTCTTGTTTCCACATACGGCCGACTTGTGTCCTTTACCTCCACACTTGTAGCATTCACCGTTGAAAGGTGTATCACTCTTTGCTTGCTTGCCACTTGGGGGCAATTTTCCTTGAGGAAGTGTGGGCTTGAAGGAAGGCTTGGAGGTACTTGAGGAGCTACCATTGAAAGTTGTTGGTGTAGGGGTTGAACCTTGCTTGTAGGTGAAGTACGTCTTGGGCTTGTTGTACTTGATATCCTCTTGCACTTGACGTTCAGCCTTTGTTGCGATGTGCACAAGCTCAACCATGGTGTTGTATGTTTGGAACTCGACGATGCGCTTGATTGGGTGATTCAAGCCAATAAGGAAACGTGCCATTGTTTGCTCCATCCGCTCATCAATGTTGGCGCGAATCAAGTTGAGTTCCATTTCCTTGAAGTATTCTTCCATGGTCTTTGTCCCTTGACGAAGAGCTTGAAGGTTGTTGAAGAGGTCACGCGTGTAGTGCGCGGGGACAAACCGGGATCTCATGTGAGCCTTCATGTCATGCCAAGTTGTGATTGGCGGCTCTTGTCTTGCATCACGAGCAACTTGAACTTGTTCCCACCAAAGGTTGGCGTAATCATCAAACTCAAGCGAAGCCATGGCACCATCTTCTCGTTGCTATAGTTGTGCATGCGGAAGATCTTGTCGACTTTGAGTGCCCAGGTATTCTTCGGGGTCATTGGATCCGGTGAACTTGGGCATTGTGAACTTGAGCTTGCCAAAAGTTTCTTCATCGTTGCGGTCATTGCGACGAGCTTGGTGACCTTGTTGATGATCTTGTAGTTGGGGAGGTGGAACTTGGTTCTCGCGTCCTTGTTGCGGAGCTTGCTCTTGATATTGTTGTTGAGGAGGAGCTTGCTCTTGCTCTTGGCGCGGTTGTTGACGTGGTTGAGGCGCTTGGGCCTCATGGTGGCGAGGGTGTGGAGCCTCTTGACGCGGTTCCTCGGTTGGTGATGTTGGTTAGGCAGATGGGGCTCACGGCGAAGAACATGGTTGATGAGGACATCCCTACAATTACACCTACCCCAATGATTACTGAAGATGCTACAACTATTGCAAGAAAGGATCAGTCCAATGAGATTAGAATTGGGCCCATTACAAGAGCTCGTGCTAAGCTACTAGAACAACAGGTGAATTTACTCCTAAACGAATCTGGTACCTTGATTGATCAGAACTTTATACTGCCTAAGTCCATGCATTTATGTATGATCAGGTTCATTGCAGAAACAAGCATGGCGCGAGGAGGAGAAGGGCTACAAGAGAAGCCCAACATGATGATCACCCAAGCATGCGCGAGGGAGGAGCAGGAGGAAGGCGCAAGAGAAGATCATCAAGACGGAGGCAAAAAGATCTGCCACGACCGGAGTGTCCGGCCAGATCCACCCGGACTGTCCGGCCTGGTCGAGAGGCAAACTGGCGTGGACATTCAGTATGTCAGTTCGGACACTACACGGCCTCCACCCGGAAACTTCAAAGTTTCAGGCCAGACCGGACTGTCCGGCACGCTCCACCCGGAGTGTCCGGCCTGACCGGACTGTCTGGCCGATTTCGACCGGAGTGTCCGCCCGCCGACCGAATCTGGTCCGAGTTGGTTTGTATCAGTTTGAGTCGTTTGCGTTTAGTTTCAGTTTCTGGCCGCCCCAGCTGCCCTTATAAGCCCTGGGACGACCCCTAGTTAGGGTTTAGACCACGTTAAAATATTTTGGAGTTGTTTCTTTCATAGAACCTCTGGAATTACCCTGTGTTCGAATCTACCAACTATAATTGAGTGTGATCTGTTGTTCCATTGGGAATTAGTAGATTGCATACTACCGTTCATGGTCACGGTTGCGTGTGCAAGAGCGTGGTGTTGTGAATATCCTACAAGGTTTGAGAGCTGTTGCATTTGCATCAGGGATCGAGCAGGAGAGTTCATAACTACAGGCTAGTTATCTATCATCCACCATCATCACCGCCATCCGCTTACTGAGAAGATCGGGCCACCCCATATCAGTGGTCATGAGCCTCTTGACGTGGTGGGCGTCGCTCAACTTGTATCACTTGATGCTCCAAGTTTTGTTGATGTGGAGGAGGCGCCGTGTGATGACCATGGTGTCGTTGTTGACGTTCATGACATTGATGACGAGGAGGAGGATCTTGGAGAGCTTCACGTCGATGACGAGCTTGATTTTCCAAGTTGGAGTCATCACTTGTTGTGTCAAGTATGTGTCGCGGTCGATGGTGGTAGACTTGCGGTTGTACTTGCGGTTGCGCTTGCGGTTCCTCTTGTGGTTGCTCTTGTTGGATCACTAGTGCCCTTGCGTGATGACGGTGTGCTTCTTGCCTTGCTCGTGGCCTTGAAGAGAGGTCACCATCATAGCTTGACGTTGCGGCGTGCCATGGGGAAGGTACGTAGTTCGAAGAGATTCCATCTTCAACCACGGGGGCATCATTACGTCTTTGAGCACTTTGATGTAGATCTTGTGGAAGAGGTGCATGACGATGCGAAGAACTTGTTGAGCTTGATGCGCGTGAACATGGTCTTGCCATGCCGTCGATGAGGCGTCGAAGATTGTCATTTGTTTCGGCGACGGAGCGTTGGAGCGCTTCATTTTGATGGCCGAAGTTGTGATGCATTGCATGCATTTGTCGTTCGAGGCTGTCGAAGCGGTTGTCAATGTTCTTGAACTCGGCTTGCGTCTCGCCAAATTGTTCATCTTGTCGCGTCTCAAGGGCTTGGCAACATTCACGGAACTCTTGTCGAACGATGAAGTGACTTGCGCGCGTCATGTACGGACCTTGACCTTCTTCTTGGGGAGGTGGTTGGCTCGTCTCACCGTGCCTATCCATCATGCAAAACACACAAGTACTGTATATGGAAGTGGAATATGGTGGTGTTAGCCTTGTACCTCACCTTGGGGATTGTACCAAACTAGAAACCACAAGTCAGAGCTATAAGCATGCAAAGTGGAATTGCAAAGAAAACTCACACTAAAGAAAGAACTAACTCTCAACAGCTTGTTGGTGGTAGGTTAGTATTGTGGAAAGCCAAAGAACCAACCAAAAGAAAATGGATAGTCAAAAGTGGGTAAAATCCAACAAAACTCAAGTCAAAGGCGAAGGTCAACAACTCAAAAGGGTGACGGGAACCTACGACTATATACACACACGTGGAGAAAGTTGGGATTGGCACGACTATGAAAATGAGCAAACAAAACGTCCTAACGAAGACTAAGCTCGTTGTCGTGCCAATGCAAGGAGAGACCGTGGCTCGTTTGCAAAGATTAAAAGTGAGCAACGGATTTGTGCACTTGCCTTGGGCGCTCTTCTTTCTCTCTTGCTTACAAGCTTTGAGATTCTCTTTTGCAAGGGGAGACTATTTTTCTTTTGCTTTTTCTTTGTATCTTTTTCATTTTTTTGCTCTCCCTTGATGTTACCTAGTCACACTTGCTATTGCTCTTGCACTCTCACTATCCAAGGACAAATGCACAATGCTCAAGCAAACACAAGATGAGCCACTCTCATGGCACAAAGGAAGATGGGGTTAACAAGGTGACGCAAGTTATACCTTCTTTGATGATGAACTTGGCGTCGGTGGTGTGGGATGATGTTCGTGGTCCGTGGTGTCGATGAGCGCGGAAGCTGATGATGCGGAAGCTTGCTGGTAGTTGCTGACACGCACACGGGACACGAGCAAACAAAGGAGATTAGCCAATGTGAAAAGTGAGGCAAAATTGTCAAAACTGGCGTTACAGCCGGACACTCCGGTCTGTCTGGGCCGGACACTCCTGTCTGGTTCGGCCGGACACTCCGGTCGGTACGTGCCGGACACTCCGGCGTGGGTTTCTTGCTCACATTCTTAAGCGGAAATCCTCGCCTTCAGGCCTCAAATCCGCGAAAAACTGGCCAAATCGGGCTGGGCAAACGCAGGATAAAGCTAGACCAACTCCTTAGACAAGGTTTGGTCGGATCAAAACCACAAATAACACTCCAAATCAAGAGATCGATCCAAAGGAAAATATGAGCTGTTTTTTGTGGGGATTTTCGAATTTTTTGGTGGATAGAAGAAAAATTTGTGGGGGAAATCGTGAGCAACGAAGCTCTTGATACCAATATGTTGAGGGCAAACCTCTAGGGTGGCCCGATCTTTCACGATTCCCTTTCAAATCGAGGGTGGGGTGTGGGGGAAGGAGGGAAGGATGAACACGATGAACACACGCACGAAGAACGCGACGAACACACACACGCAAAACCACGATAAACACTAATAGCTCACGCCGGCGGTGACCGGTCCGGCGCAATCCCTAGGATCGGCGTCGGGCGGAGGACTCTCTCTCGAACCGGCACGGCGAGATGGGAGACTCGGTGAGATCTTGATGTCTAGGCAAAGGGACATCGATGCCTAGGCCTTGTACAACGTGGAGGCACAATGCAAACCCCAACAAGGTTTGGGGATATTAGTGCTCCTTAGTCAAGGAGCATGAGGCAAGAATTAGATAGATCCACAAAGGGGTTTCCACTAATTCCAATATTAAGCCTAGGGTTTCCAATGGAGGTTGGGGTCTATATATAGGCCAACCACAAAGTCAGGGGTAATTCAGGAATTAAAGTAGAGTTCTGGGCGAAATAGAGGGGTACATGGGCCATAGGGCCCAGCTAGGCTCGCAGGCCCATCACTTGGTCCGAACACTCCGGGTCGAGTGGGCCGGACAGTCCGGGGCGGCCGGACACTCCGGGTCGAGTGTGCCGGACAGTTTGGGGTGGCCGGACACTCCGGGCAGTGTCCGGGCAGTGTCCGAACTGTCACACAGAATGTTCGCGCCAGGTTCGGGCTCGGGCAGGCCGGACACTCCGGCTGAGTCGCGCCGGACACTCCGGCTTTGGCAGCTTCAGCACAGGTGCAGCTTCAGGGCTCGTGGATCGACGCAGTGGGGGCTCGTACCTGATGATGCACAAAGTAGTGGTATGAAGCAGCACGCCATCCAAGGAGGTATCAAATTGCCACGAGGAGAGGAGCGAGTTCACCTTAGCTTGGAGGAGTTTGGCTCGGGCCCGAGTCATGGGTCCACTTGGAGGACTTGTTGTAGATGTAGAAGCGTCCATAGGATGGGCTGCATCAGTGTTTTTCGTCCTATACAGAAAAAGCCTTACAAAAAGATTTGCCATCGACTAGATAGCATCGTTTTCGAGTATTAGTTGCTGATTGTATCTTCTCGTAGATCCGATCTGCAGGTTTTCCTCGTAGCAGTCTAGTTTCCGTTTGTGTCTAGGTTTAGGGTTTGATCTTGTTTTCCGTTGTTCCCACCGTACCGTTTCCGCAAGTCTTTTTCGTTTTTTCCGTGTCCACATAGCGTACTTTTGTTTGCATACCATAGACACAACCTATCTACATCATCTGTGCCTAGGAACGTACCCACGAGACTAGTTGCTTTGCTCCGACAGGCTTCTCATTAGGTTTTTGAAGTGCAAAAATTTTCGACAGGCAAAACTGGACTATCCGGCCGAATCACACCGGACTATCCGGCTCAACTGGAGTCTCCGGCGCATATCAACCGGACTATCCGGCCCAATTCCGTTATACGTTGTTGTACTCGTTTGCATTGAGTAATATAGTTGAAAAAAAGAGATATCGAAGTGTGCAATATTGGAGGCCTTGTTGTGTATAGCACTAGTAGATTGAGCAATCTTGTGCCTGTTCTATTTGAGCTATTACTAGCGTCTCTCTTGTGCATTGCAATATTCCTTTTCATAAGTTGCTTTGCCACGTTTATCTCCACTGTGTGTGTTTCTTGGGTATTTGTACGATCAGCACTAGGACTTGTTTGCGGTGTAGATAGGATACCATACCTATAGCTCCACCTTTACATAACCTGTGTGCCCTGTGATCGTTCTCTATACCTTTGATATTCACTTCATCACATCAAGTGCATCGGTCTTTGATTTCGTGTGGTAGAGCATCTCTATTCACTTTGGAACGGTAAGATCTCCTTTCTTATTAGTTGTGAGTGAGTTGTGAGAGTTTCCACCATACAAATTCTGATTTTTGCACTAACCTACTAATCATGTCTACTAATGATGATGATGTTGTGTTGTAGAAAAAGAAGGATGAGGAGCTCGTCAATTGGCGTGAATATGAGGCTTTGAAATCCCAGTTGACACGTGTCTTTACTAACACGACAGATGCCATTGACAAGAATCTCCAAGATATGAATATGAGATTGGATCAGCATGTTGGGACGGTTGATACTATCCAAATGCAAGTGGCTACGCTCAATGGCAATGTCACCGCTTTGCAGCAGTCCATTGAGGGTTTGACAGCCGCCTTACATAGAAGGGAAGATCCTCAACATGATGATGCCTTTGATGATTTCGATGAGGGTAGCGCTGTTGATGCTGCTCCACATGTTGGCAGGGGACGTGATATTCCCCCTGTCCATGCACCTACTCATGGTCGTGGGTTTGCCCATCTTGGGCATGGTCAACGTGTACCCAACCATGCTGCTGATGATGGTTTGGGCAAGCCAAAAATTTCAATTCCTAAGTTTGATGGTTCCATTGATCCAGAAGACTACCTCACATGGGAGTTGAAGATTGAGAAACTCTGGCGCTTATTTGACTATCTAGAAGATAAGAAGGTCAAGCTTGTAGCATCTGCATTTTATGGTTATGCTTTACGTTGGTGGGATGCTCTTGTGCAACATAGGAGGGAGGACAATGAACTTCCTGTGAGGGATTGGCGCGAGATGAAGCAAATCATAAAAGCTCGTTTCGTACCAACCAACTACTTGCGATCAGTTTTTGATAAATTGACGCAACTGAAGCAAGGCACCATGACAGTTGATGAGTACTACATGGAGATGGAGATGCTTATGCAGTGTGCTAGAATTCGTGAGTCCATTGAGATGACCATGCAGCGATTCCTAAACAATTTGAAGTTACCGATCAAGAACATTGTTCGTCATCACAAGTATGAGACCATGAATGAGTTGTTGCATCATGCTAGAGAGGCCGAATCCCAGTTGGTAGAAGAGGCGAAGTCACGTGCTCGTTTTCCGTCCTCCAGCAGATTTTCAGCCAGGTATACACCTTCTACAGCCGCGGGACCAGCTGCTGCTCCCTTTACACCATCGGCCAAGCCCGCAAGTACACCTTTGTTTAGTTCTAATGCTCGGAAACCCGCTGCTCCTGCTGCTAGCTCGGGTTCCAATATGTCTATGGCACGTAGTCGTGATGTGGTGTGCCATACTTGTGGAGGTAGAGGTCACTACAAGAAAGATTGTCCAAACAGCAAGGTTATGTTTCTTAATGAACAAAGTGAAGTAGAAAGTGGAGACGAAGCTTCTGATGATGATATTGATGACGGAGAGGTTGGTGCTGATGCCTATGCTGAGCGTGCTCCCACTATTGTCGTATCTTCACGTATACTTAGTGTGCAACCGGTTGAGGAATCCCAGCGTTGCAACTTGTTCCAAACAAAAGCTCTCGTTGGACCAAACAAAGCTTGCAAGGTCATTATTGATGGAGGTAGCTGTCGAAATCTTGCAAGTTAGGAACTATGTGCCAAACTGAATTTGGCATACTTACCTCATCCCAAGCCATACAACATACAATGGTTGAGCAACAATGGTGAGAAGAAGGTAAATCATATGGTACGTGTGAATTTTCAAATAGGACCATACAAAGATTCTATTGATTTTGATGTGGTTCCTATGACGGTTTGTCACCTACTTTTCGGTCGGCCTTGGCTCTATGATCGCCATGTGCAACAGAGTGGTCGAGCCAACACATATCACTTGGAATTCAAAGGAAAGAAGATTACTATGCAGCCAATGACACCACAAGAAATTGTGAATGATTCTCGCCAGAAGATAGAGGTGAACTTAAAGAGAGATACTACCACTCGGCGAGACTGTGTAACAACTGTTCCTGATGTAATTGAGCCTAAATTGAGTGATATAACGAAAAGTGAGAGAGTGCCTGGGTTATTGATACTAGCCACCAAGGAGGATATGAGAGAGTTTCGTGAGGATCCTACAGCCATGCCACTTGTGGGCATGTATAAGGGCGAGGTGTTGGTTTTTAACGACATGACCCCTATTTCTCTTGGTGTCTCTTCAGTTTTGCAGGACTTTGGGGATGTGTTTCTAGAAGACGTACCCGCATGTTTGCATCCATTGCGTGGTATAGAACATCAAGTGGACCTGATTCCTGGCGCCACACTTCCCAACCGTGCACCTTACAGGACTAATCCCGAAGAAACTAAGCAAATTCAGAAGCAAGTACAAGTGTTGTTGGATAAAGGGTACATTCGTGTCTCTCTTAGCCCTCGTGCTGTTCTTGTTATTTTAGTTCCTAAGAAAGATCCTACTTGGCGCATGTGTGTTGATTGTAGAGCGATTAATAACATGACTATTCAATATCGTCATCCTATTCCACGCTTAGAGGATATGCTAGATGAATTGAGTGGTGCTGCTGTTTTCTCTAAAATTGACTTGCGTAGTGGTTATCATCAAATTAGGATGAAAGAAGGGGATGAATGGAAAACTGCTTTCAAAACTAAATTCGGTTTGTATGAGTGGTTAGTTATGTCGTTTGGTCTTACTAATGCACCTAGTACTTTCATGCGTTTGATGAATCATGTTTTGAGAGAGTTTATTGGTCGTTTCGTGGTTGTTTACTTTGATGATATACTTATATACAGCCAGACCGAATCTGAACATTGCACTCATATTAGACAAGTTTTGCATGTGTTACGTGATAATAAACTGTATGCTAATCTTGAGAAGTGTACATTTTCAAAAGATAAGGTCATATTCCTAGGATTTGTTGTTTCTAAGCATGGAGTAGAGGTAGATCAATCTAAAATTGAATCAATTCAGAATTGGCCTACTCCAATGAATGTTAGTCAAGTGCGTAGTTTCCACGGTCTCGCTGGTTTCTATAGGCACTTTGTGAAAGATTTTAGCACCATTGCTGCACCATTAAATCATTTGACAAAGAAAGGTGTTCCTTTTGTATGGGGCGCGGCCCAAGACATTGCTTTTGATACATTAAAACGTTTGCTTACTTCTGCACCATTTCTTGCATTACCAGATTTTTCGAAGCAATTTGAAGTTTAATGTGATGCTAGTGGTATAGGCATAGGTGGCATTTTGATGCAAGAGGGTCGGCCTATAGCTTATTTTTCTGAGAAATTGACTGGTGCTCGTTTGAATTATTCTATCTATGATAAAGAATTGTATGCACTTGTTAGAGTACTTGAGGTTTGGCAACATTATTTGTGGCCAAAGGAATTCATCATACATTCTGATCATGAAGCATTGAAATACTTGAAAGCTCAATCAAACTTGCATAGAAGATTAGCTAAATGGGTTGAGTTCATTGAGTCTTTTCGTTACATCATTAACTATAAGAAGGGAAAAGAGAACGTTGTTGCTGATGCTCTATCTAGGAAGAACATGCTATTAACCAATCTTGATGTTAAAATTCCTGGATTAGAAGCTATTTGTGCACTTTATGCAACTGACCTTGATTTTGCTGAACCATATCATTTGTGTGCTCTTAGAAACGCCTGGGATAAGTATCATATACATGATGGATATTTGTTTCGAGCTAACAAACTATGTATTCCAGAATCGTCGTTGCGTTTGTTCTTAGTGCAGGAATCACATGTGGTGGTTTGATGGGTCACTTTGGGCATGAGAAGACGTTGCTCATGCTTGCTGATCACTTTTATTGGCCCAAGATGAGGCGTGATGTGTACAGATTTGTGAGCCGATGTATTACATGCCACAAGTCGAAATCTAAGCTGAAGCCTCACGGTTTGTATACACCTCTCTCTGCACCGACTACTCCATGGGAAGACATTAGTATGGATTTTGTGCTAGGTCTACCTAAAACTCAGAGAGGTCATGATTCTATATTTGTGGTAGTGGATAGGTTCTCTAAGATGGCTCATTTTATTGCCTGCCACAAAAGCGACGATGCATCGCATGTCGCTAACCTGTTTTTCAGGTACATCGTGAGATTACATGGAGTACCAAAGACGATTGTTTCTGACCGTGAGGTGAAGTTCATGAGCTACTTTTGGAAGACCTTATGGGGAAAGCTAGGAACGAAGCTACTGTTCAGTACTACATGTCATTCCCAAACAGATGGTCAAACGGAGGTGGTGAATCGAACATTGTCAGAGCTGCTAAGGACCATGATTAAAAAGAATCTGCAGGAGTGGGAAGAGTGTTTGCCACATGTTGAGTTTGCTTACAACATGGCTGTGCATTCAACTACTTAGCTTTGTCCTTTTGAGGTGGTGTATGGTTTCAAGCCATTGACGCCACTTGATATGTTGCCTCTGCCATTACATGAGAGAGTTGATATGGAGGGAGGCATCAAAACGCAATGAGAGATTCTTGTAATGGCAGAGGCAACATATCAAGTGGCGTCAATGGCTTGAAACCATACACCACCTCAAAAGGACAAAGCTGAGTAGTTGAATGCACAGCCCTGTTGTAAGCAAACTCAACATGTGGCAAACACTCTTCCCACTCCCGCAGATTCTTTTTAATCATGGTCCTTAGCAGCTGTGACAATGTTCTATTCACCACTTCCGTTTGACCATCTGTTTGGGGATGACATGTAGTACTGAACAGCAGCTTCGTTCCTAGCTTCCCCCATAAGGTCTTCCAAAAGTAGCTCATGAACTTCACGTCACGGTCAGAAACAATCGTCTTTAGTACTCCATGTAATCTCACGATGTCCCTGAAAAACAGGTTAGCAACATGTGACGCATCGTCGCTTTTGTGGCAGGCAATAAAATGAGCCATCTTAGAGAACCTATCCACTACCACAAATATAGAATCATGACCTCTCTGAGTTTTAGGTAGACCTAGCACAAAATCCATACTAATGTCTTCCCATGGAGTAGTCGGTACAGAGAGAGGTGTATACAAACCGTGAGGCTTCAGCTTAGATTTCGACTTGTGGCATGTAATACATCTGCTCACAAATCTGTACACATCACGCCTCATCTTGGGCCAATAAAAATGATCAGCAAGCATGAGCAACGTCTTCTCACGCCCAAAGTGACCCATCAAACCACCAGCATGTGATTCCTGCACTAAGAACAAACGCAACGACGATTCTGGAATACATAATTTGTTAGCTCGAAACAAATATCCATCATGTATATGATACTTATCCCATGTGTTTCTAAGAGCACACAAACAATATGGTTCAGCAAAATCATGGTCAGTTGCATAAAGTGCACAAATAGCTTCTAATCCAGGAATTTTAACATCAAGATTGGTTAATAGCATGTTCTTCCTAGATAGAGCATCAGCAACAACATTTTCTTTTCCCTTCTTATAGTTAATGATGTATGGAAAAGACTCAATGAACTCAACCCATTTAGCTAATCGTCTATGCAAGTTTGATTGAGCTTTCAAGTATTTCAATGCTTCATGATCAGAATGTATGATGAATACCTTTGGCCACAAATAATGTTGCCAAACCTCAAGTACTCTAACAAGTGCATACAATTCTTTATCATAGATAGAATAATTCAAACGAGCACCAGTCAATTTCTCAGAAAAATAAGCTATAGGCCGACCCTCTTGCATCAAAACGCCACCTATGCCGATACCACTAGCATCACATTCAACTTCAAATTGCTTCGAAAAATCAGGTAATGCAAGTAATGGTGCAGAAGTAAGCAAATGTTTTAACGTATCAAAAGCAATGTCTTGGGTCGCGCCCCAAACAAAAGGAACGCCTTTCTTTGTCAAATCATTTAATGGTGCAGCAATGGTACTAAAATCTTTCACAAAGAGCCTATAGAAACCAGCGAGACCGTGGAAACTACGCACTTGACTGACATTCATTGGAGTAGGCCAATTCTGAATTGATTCAATTTTAGATTGATCTACCTCTACTCCATGCTTAGAAACAACAAATCCTAGGAATATGACCTTATCTTTTGCAAATGTACACTTCTCAAGATTAGCATACAGTTTATTATCACGTAACACTTGCAAACTTGTCTAATATGAGTGCAATGTTCAGATTCGGTGTGGCTGTATATAAGTATATCATCAAAGTAAACAACCACAAAACGACCAATAAGCTCTCTCAAAACATGATTCATCAAACGCATGAAAGTACTAGGTGCATTAGTAAGACCAAACGGCATGACTAACCACTCATACAAACAGAATTTAGTTTTGAAAGCAGTTTTCCATTCATCCCCTTCTTTCATCCTAATTTGATGATAACCACTACGCAAGTCAATTTTAGAGAAAACAGCAGCACCACTCAATTCATCTAGCATATCCTCTAAGCGTGGAATAGGATGACGATATCGAATAGTGATGTTATTAATCGCTCTGCAATCAACACACATGCGCCAAGTACCATTTTTCTTAGGAACTAAAATAACAGGAACAGCACAAGGGCTAAGAGAGACACGGATGTACCCTTTATCCAGCAACGCTTGTACTTGCTTCTGAATTTTCTTAGTTTCTTCGGGATTAGTCCTGTACGGTGCACGGTTGGGAAGTGTGGCGCCAGGAATCAGGTCCACTTGATGTTCTATACCACGCAATGGAGGCAAACCTGCGGGTACGTCTTCTGGAAACACATCCCCAAAGTCCTGCAAAACAGAAGAGACACCAAGAGAAAATGGGTCATGTCGTTAGAAACCAATACCTCGCCCTTATACATGAGCACAAGTGGCATGGCTGTAGGATCCTCACGAAACTCTCTCATATCCTCCTTGGTGGCTAATATCAATAACCCAGGCACTCTCTCACTTTTCGTTATTTCACTCAATTCAGGCTCAATTACATCAGGAACAGCTGTAACACAGTCTCGCCGAGTGGTAGTATCTTCCTTCAAGTTCACCTCTATCTTCTGGCGAGAATCATTCACAATTTCTTGTGGTGTCATTGGCTGCATAGTAATATTCTTTCCTTTGAATTCCAAGTGATATGTATTGGCTCGGCCATTGTGTTGCACATGGCGATCATAGAGCCAAGGCCGTCCCAATAGTAGGTGACAAACAGTCATAGGAACCACATCAAAATCAATAGAATCTTTGTATGGCCCTATTTGAAAATTCACACGTACCATATGATTTACCTTCATCGCACCATTGTTGCTCAACCATTGTATGTAGTAGGGCTTGGGATGAGGTAAGTATGTCAAATTCAGTTTGGCACATAGTTCCTTACTTGCAAGATTTCTGCAGCTACCTCCATCAATAATTACCTTGCAAGCTTTGTTTGGTCCAACTAGAGCTTTTGTTTGGAACAAGTTGCAACGATGGGATTCCTCAACCGGTTGCACACTAGGTACACGTGAAGATACGACAATAGTGGGTGCACGCTCAGCATATGCATCAGCACCAACCTCGCTGTCATCAATATCATCATCAGAAGCTTCATCTCCACTTTCTACTTCACCTTGTTCATTAACAAACAAAACCTTGCTGTTTGGACAATCTTTCTTGTAGTGACCTCTACCTCCACAAGTATGGCACACCACATCACGAGTACGTGCGGTAGACATGTTGGAACCCGAGCTAGCAGCAGGAGCAGCGGGTTTCCGAGCATTAGAACCAAACGAAGGTGTACTTGCTGGTTTGGCCGATGATGTAAACGGAATAGCAGCTGGTGACACAGCTGTAGGAGGAATAGGTCTGGCCGAAAATCTGCTGGAGGATCTAAAACGAGCACGTGACTTTGCCTCTTCTGCCAACTGAGATTCAGCCTCTCTAGCATGATGCAACAACTCATTCATTGTCTCATACTTGTGATGACGAACAATGCTCTTGATCGGTAACTTCAAATTGTTTAGGAATCGCTGCATGGTCATCTCAATGGACTCACGAATTCTAGCACGCTGCATAAGCATCTCCATCTCCATGTAGTACTCATCAACTGTCATGGTGCCTTGCTTCAGTTGCGTCAATTTATCAAAAACTGATCGCAAGTAGTTGGTTGGTATGAAACGAGCTTTTATGATTTGCTTCATCTCGCGCCAATCCCTCACAGGAAGTTCATTGTCCTCCCTCCTATGTTGCACAAGAGCATCCCACCAACGTAAAGCATAACCATAAAATGCAGATGCTACAAGCTTGACCTTCTTATCTTCTAGATAGTCAAATAAGCGCCAGAGTTTCTCAATCTTCAACTCCCATGTGAGGTAGTCTTCTGGATCAATGGAACCATCAAACTTAGGAATTGAAATTTTTGGCTTGCCCAAACCGTCATCAGCAGCTTGGTTGGGCACATGTGGACCACGCCCAAGATGGGCAAACCCACGACCATGAGTAGGTGCATGGACAGGGGGAATAGCACGTCCCCTGCCAACATGTGGAGCAGCATCAACAACGCTACCCTCATCGAAATCATCAAAAGCATCATCATGTTGAGGATCTTCCCTTCTATGTAAGGCGGTTGTCAAACCCTCAATGGACTGCTGCAAAGCGGTGACATTGACATTGAGCATAGCCACTTCTGTTTGGATAGTATCAACCGTCCCAACATGCTGATCCAATCTCATATTCATATCTTGGAGATTCTTGTCAATGGCATTTGTCTTGTTAGTAAACACACGTGTCAAGTGGGATTTCAAAGCCTCATATTCACGCCAATTGACGAGCTCCTCATCCTTCTTTTTCTGCAACACAACATCATCATCACTAGTAGACATGATTAGTAGGTTAGTGCAAAAATCAGAATTTGTATGGTGGAAACTCTCACAACTCACTCACAACTAATAAGAAAGGAGATCTTACCGTTCCAAAGTGAATAGAGATGCTCTACCAAACGAAATCAAAGACTAATGCACTTGATGTGATGAAGTGAATATCAAAGGAATAGAGAACGATCGCAGGACACACAGGTTATGTAAAGGTGGACCTATAGGTATGGTATCCTATCTACACCGCAAACAAGTCCTAGTGCTGATCGTACAAATGCCCAAGAAACACACATAGTGGAGATAAACGTGGCAAAGCAACTTATGAAAAGGAATATTGCAATGCACAAGAGAGACGCTAGTAATAGCTCAAATAGAACAGGCACAAGATTGCTCAATCTATGAGTGCTATACACAACAAGGCCTCTAATATTGCACACTTCGATATCTCTTTTTGTCATACTTGTAGCTCTTTTCTCTCTTTCTCTTCTTTTTTCATATACTGATTCTCTTTTTTTGTTTTTGTTTTTTCAACTATATTACTCAAACGCAAACGAATACAGCAACTTATAACAGAACTGGGCTGGATAGTCCGGTTGATATTCGCCGGAGACTCCGGTTGAGCCGGATAGTCCGGTGTGATTCGGCCGGATAGTCCGGTTTCGCCTGTCGGAAATTTCTGCACTTCAAAAACCTAATGAGCAGCCTGTCGGAGCAAAGCAACTAGTCTCGTGGGTACGTTCCTAGGCACAGATGCTGTAGATAGGCTGTGTCTATGGTAAGCAAACAAAAGTATGCTATGTGGACTCGGAAAAATGATTAAACACTTGCGGAAACTGTAAGGGTGGAAACAACGGAAAAAAGGTGAAACCCTAAACCTAGACACAAACAGAAACTAGACTCCTACGAGGAAAACCTGCAGATCGGATCTACGAGAAGATACAATCAGCAACTAAAACTTGAAAACGATGCAATCTAGTCTATGGCAAATCCTTTTGTAAGGCTTTTTCTGTATAGGACGAAAAACACTCTCTAATCTATGGATGGATTTGTGGATGCATACCGAGGCAACACTGGAAATCTGATACCAAGATGATATGGGGTGGCCCGATCTACTCAGTAAGCGGATGGCGTTGATGATGGTGGATGATAGATAACTAGCCTGTAGCTATGAACTCTCCCGCTCGATCCCTGATGCCAATGCAACAACTCTCGAACCTTGTAGGATATTCACAACACTACGCTCTTGCGCACGTAGCCGTGACCACGAACGGTAGTATGGAATCTACTAATTCCCAATGGAACAACAGATCACACTCAATTATAGTTGGTACATTCGAACACAGGGTAATTCCAGAGGTTCTATGAAAGAAACAACTCCAAAATATTTTAACGTGGTCTAAAACCTAACTAGGGGTCGTCCCAGGGCTTATAAGGGCAGCTGGGGTGGCCAGAAACCGAGACGACACGCAAACGACTCAAACTGATACAAACCGACTTGGACCAGATTCGGTCGGCGGGCGGACACCCCGGTCAAAATCGGCCGGACGGTCCGGTCAGGCCGGACACTCCGGGTGGAGCGTGCCGGACAGTCCGGTCTGGCCGGAAACTTCAAAGTTGCCGGATGGTGTCCGGGCAGTGTCCGATTTGATATTCTAATTGTCCACGCCAGTTCGCCTCTCGACTAGGCCGGACAGTCCGGGTGGATCCGGCCGCACACTCCGGTCGTGGCAGATCTTCTTGCCTCCGTCTTGATGGTCTTCCCTTGCGCCTTCCTCCCGCTCCTCCCTCACGCATCCTTGGGCGATCATCATGTTGGGCTTCTCTTGTAGCCCTTCTCCTCCTCGCGCCAAGCTTGTTTCTCCAACGAACCTGATCATACATAAATGCATAGACTTAGGCAGTATAAAGTTCTCATCAATCAAAGTACCAGATTCGTTTAGGAGTAAATTCACCTGTTGTTCTAGTAGCTTAGCACGAGCTCTTGTAATAGGTCCAATTCTAATCTCATTGGACTGATCCTTTCTTGCAACAGTTGTAGCATCTTCAGTAGTCATTGGGGTAGGTGTAATTGTAGGGATGTCCTCATCAAGGGATACAAGAGAAGCCCAACATGATGATCGCCCAAGGATGCGCGAGGGAGGAGCGGGAGGAAGGCGCAAGAGAAGATCATCAAGACAGAGGCAAAAAGATCTGCCACGACCGGATTGTCCGGCCAGTTCCACCCGGACTGTCCGGCCTGGTCGAGAGGCCAACTATCGTGGACATTCTGTCTGCTAGTTCGGATACTACCCAGACACCATGATACATTGCAAATGTATCTATAATTTTTGATGTTCCATGCTTGGTTTTATCCACTTTCTTCTGTTTTTGTTCCATCTTTGGAGTACTTTTATTATGATTTCTTGGACTAACCTATTAACAAGAGCCATAGTGCCAGCTGCCTGTTTTCTGCTATTTTTGGTTCCAGGAAAGTCAGAAAATGAATATTCTCGGAATTGGACGGGACAAAAGCCAAAGTGCCTATTTTTCTGGAAGTGATCAAGTGCCAGAATACGAGACGGAGAGGGGCCAGAGGGCGGCCACACCACCTGGCCGCGCGGCCAGGCCTGGCCCGCGCCAGGGGGTGGTGTGGCCAACCCAGGCACCCCCTCGGCCTTCCCTTCCGCCTATAAGTTGCCCTCGGGACAAAAACCCTAGGTACCCGATCAAAAATCAACGGAAGAGTCTATAGCCGCCATCATCTCCATCCCTAGATCGGGGGGGATCTGAAGCTCTTCCCGGCACCCTGCCGAAGAGGGGAATTCACCCTGGAGGCCTTCTTCATCACCATGCAAGCCTCCGGTGTGATGCGTGAGTAGTTCATCCTTGGACTACGGATCCATGTAGTAGCTAGATGGCTGGTTTCTCCTCCTTTGTGCTTTCATGTTTAGATCTTGTGAGCTCCGTTCATGATCAAGGTCATCTTTTTGTAATCCATACATGTTGTGTTTGCGGGGATGCATATGCAAGGTCTAAGTGCATGGAAATTGTTTGAACTTCATCCAAATGTGGGAACTCAAAAACTCCATAAAGCGTCTTAGTGTGGCATTCAGATATAGATCAACATCTTTGCTGCAAGAGTAGGAGAATTCGGCAAAAACACATGCGGAAGAACATCCAAAACAACATTATTATGTGTGCAAGCCAACCATTGGAAAGAACAATTGTTCAATATGTTGGATGCCATACACATATCATCAAAAGCCAAAATCATGGGGGTATGAGTATCGCAAGCGGAAGCAAAAAAAACATGTTTGCAAACAAACCATATGAAAGAGCAAGTAGTCCTTATGTTTGTTGCAACAACAATACGAGAGACTTGGAAGCTCTCGTGACAATACATGCTCAAAATGGCATTATGGTTGCACACAAAACATCGGAAAGAGAAATTGTTCAACATTTTTGTGGCAACACACAAAGCATCAACATCCAATAGCAACGAGACATGATTGTTACAAGGTGAAAGAATACCATCAACATGCTTGCAATCAAACCATAGGAAAGAGCAATTTTTCAACATGAAAGATGCAACACCGGAGTCTCCGGTCCGACCGTCACCAGGCATGAAAATGCCTTTGGGCCTTCGGCCCATGTACCCCTTAGTCCGTCGAGAACTTTTTTATTCCTAAAGTACCCCTGTTTAAGTGGCTGGCCTATATATAGTCCCCCACATCCATTGTAAACCCTAGGCATGATATTGGAATTAGTGGAAACCCCTTTGTGGATCTATCTAATTCTTGCCTCATGCTCCTTGACTAAGGAGCACCAATATCCCCAAACCTCGTTGGAGTTTGCATCGTGCCTCCGCGTTGTACAAGGCCTAGGCATCGGTGTCCCTTTGCCTAGACGTCAAGATCTCACCAAGTCTCCAATCTCGCCGTGTCGGTTCGAGAGAGAGTCCTCCGCCCGACGCCGATCCTAGGGATTGCGCCGGACCGGTCACCGCCGGCGTGAGCTATTGGTGTGTATCGTGGTTTTGCGTGTGTGTGTTCATCGCGTTCTTCTTGCGTGCGTTCATCTTGTTCATCCTCCCCTCCTCTCCCCGCACTCCATCCTCGATTTGAAAGGGAATCGTGAAAGATCGGGCCACCCTAGAGGTTTGCCCTCAACATATGATCTTATGGGGTAACCCCGTGGGTGGCCCGATCTTCACGGATCTCGTGGTCAAATCGATGGGAAAGCGAGGGGAAAGGGAGAATGTAGCGGAAGCGGACGCACACCTTGCGAAGAACACGATGAACACACGCAAAACACACACGATACAAGGCCGATTGCTCTCACCGGTGGCCACCGGTCCGATAGAATCCTCGCAAGGAAAGATCGGTCAACATGCTCCCTCGATCCCACGCGGAGAGGGAAGAACACCTTGGAGAGGGTCTTGATGTCTTGGCAAAGGGACACCGATGCCAAGGCCTTGTACAACGAGGGAGGCGCGATGCAAACTCCAACGAGGTGGTGACGATAGTCGATCCCCTTTGGTAGAAGGGGATGAGGCAAAACTAGAGATTCCACAAAGGGGGGTTTTCTTTAGTCTATCATCTATGCCTAGGGTTACATGAGGGGGTGGGGGCACTATATATAGGCCAGCCACTAGTTCAAGGGTACTTTAGGAATAAAAGGGTAAAGTCCGGGCGGACTAAGGGATACATGGGCCAAAGGCCCAGCTAGCGGCGCGCAGGCCCACACGCTCAGGCCGGAGACTCCGGTGTGGGGTCTAGACACTCCGGTCTAGGCCTCCAGTCTGTCTCCGGTGTCGCCTCCAGAGTGGCAGACAGACTGTCCTCAGCTCGATCTAGGGGTCGGTCCGGATGTGGGTCCGGAGACTCCAGTGTCTTCAGGCCGGAGACTCCGGTGTGCAGGCCGGAGACTCCGGTGCTCCAGCTGCTGCTTCTTCCGTCTTCTCTTCCAAGCCTTCGTCTTGTCGTGCTTGGTGCTCCAGGCTTCCTCCCATGCCTCCGTACTTGTTGGTGTGAACCTATCATTGATATGGGACGGAGTATGAAGTAGTATACCATTCAAGAGGGTAGGAAGTGGGTTCGCATAGAGGAACGGATTCACCTTTGGAGTCCATGGCGACTTGGCATAAGTTGGAGACCATGATGTGGGAACGACCGAAGGTCGGGCTACATCATCTCCCCTCCCTTCAAAAAGAGTCGTCCTCGACTCTACACGCTTATCACAAAGTAGAAGATGTCGAGAGACCTTCTTGATCCTGGCATTCACCATATAGTCATCCTCGGGAAGATTGAATTGACAACACCTCAATGTTCCTTCACATTCCATGAAGCCTACAAAGCTCACAACAAAAGCAAAGCAACACACAAAGCGTAGCCATTTCATGAAGATAATAGCATGAGTCCCCAAGTAGAGTGAAGTCACCTTATGGTGTAGAGATAGCTCGTTGAAGGGCAGCCAGAGGTAACTCTCTACGGTTCCACTTGTCAACTCTTTGTCCATAGAGATTGACGCGTACGCAATTGTACCTTCACACAAGAAAGACCAAGCAACATATGTTCGTGTGTGATAGAGGAGTATGTCAATTGTGGCATGTCCATTCTTGTTCTCAACACTATTAGCACAACTCAAGTATAGCAAACCAGATGCATATGCAAGGTCAAAGTGCATGGAAATCGTTTGGACATCATCCAAATGTGGGAACTCGAAAACTCCATAAAACATCTTCGTGTGGCACTCAAAGAAATGGACAATATTGGTCAACATCTTTGATGCAAGAGTAGGAGAATTCGGCAAAAACACATGCGGAAGAACATCCAAAAACATCATTATGTGTGCAAACCAACCATTGGAAAGAACAATTGTTCAATTTGTTGGATGCCATACACATATCATCAAAAGCAAATATCATTGGGATATGAGTATCACGAGTGGAAGCAAAAGCAATTTGTTCGCAAACAAACCATATGAAAGAGCAAGTGGTCCTTATGTTTGTTGCAAGAACAATACGAGAGACTTGGAAGCTCTCATGACAATACATGCTCAAAATGGCATTATGGTTGCACACAAAACATTGGAAAGAGAAATTGTTCAACATTTTTGTGGCAACCCACAAAGCATCAATATCCAAAAGCAACGAGACATTATTGTCACAAGGTGAACGAATACCATCAACATGCTTGCAATCAAACCATAGGAAAGAGCAATTTGTCAACATGAAAGATGCAAAGCATGCAAAAGGTATCAGAGCTGGGTTCGATCTTGAACCCACTTGGGGCTAGAGCTCTTTTTGCCAACTCGTGCTCAACCGAGGTTGGCATTCTTGTGCGGGTACCTAGACACACCAAACACAAAAGGAAGAATGTGTGTGCATGGTAGAGAAACACATCATCCATCATGACGTATCTCTTCTTGTGCACATCACCATGAGTGTCAATCAAGTATGAAATATATGCATGGTGAGTATACAAGTGGTGAACATGCTTATCATGGAATTTACCAAAATCTCCAAAAATTTGAGAAAGCTATGGGGGGCATCTCAATATAAACCATATGAGAAATATTGTTGCAAGCAAAACAAGTGAAAGAGCAATTATTCAACTTATTGCAAGCAACAGGAGAGATTGTAAAACACTCATGACAAAGCATGGTCCGAGGGGTAGCATTATGATTATCATTGCAAGCAAAATATTGGAAAGAGCAATTGTTCAACAAAGTGCAAGCAATGATATCATCGACGTAACGTTTAGAGCATGGCATGACTATGGCAACATCATCACAATCAAATAATTTCACATGCTCAACATTTATCAAAGGCAAAGTATCACATGGAAATATCAATGAAGCATATGTGATATCACAAACATCATACATAGCATGCCAATCATCACAAGTCATCATGTCCACTAGTGGGATCATGGCATCATCAACACCCATATTGTTACCTTGTTCATACCTCTCATATGAAGTGGGTGTTGTGGTAGTATTGGCCTCCATGTGGGCGACTTCTTCATCATCTATGGGGATGGCATCATCTTCATCCACCATGTACATCTTCTTGGTTGGAGGCATCATCATCTCCAAGCTTGGCGCTTCTTGATCCATGGAACCTAGCACAACATGAGGAAACACACTAGCGGTAGAGGGTATGTCGTTAGAAATCAAAGTGGTCTCACATGACCTATCAACTACCACTCTCAACTCACTCGCTGTATCACTCATGCCCTCCAAGTGGAAGCACTCAATCTCATGTATGGTTGAGTCGCTCACCTCACTCTTGCTTTCACTCAAGTGGGCTAAGTGGCTCTCATACTAACATGGGATTGGTACCACATCATCACTCAAGCATATGGGGGTAGGCTTGGTTCTCTCAACTCCTTGCGCCTCCTTTGGTGAAGGGAAAGTCCCATGCTCACCATTCTTGATCTTGTCATCGCCGTCTTGCACCTTGGCTTGTGTAGTCCTCTTGACATACTCGTCCAACATGGCGAAGTAGAGGTCTTTGTCTTCCTCATCCATGAAGGTGTATGCGTCATCTAGGACGTCAAGTCTTGGCGTTGAAGCTTCATGGCGTGGAGGAGAACTTGTTGTTGGTGCCATTTTGGTGGTGGCACGAGTAGTTGAAGGTGCCTTATGATGGTGTCGATGGAGGTCATTGGCGTGCCTTGCCAAAGGTTGATGTAGATGGTGCACTTTGTCATCCACATGACGCTCGCGACGATGCTTCTTGTCCTTGGCACTCTTCTTGGTGAGGCGTTGTAATGAGCGCAAAGCATCATTAGTCTTGGCCATCATGCTCATGGTTTTTGCGAAGTTGTTGTCCATGTCGTGCTTGAAGTTGTTGAGGGAGCTTTCGAACTTGTCCATGTGATGGTGGACCTTGGAGCTCTCGGGGCTCTTGGTCGATGCGACTTGAGGAGGTTGTCGTTGTCGTTCTTGAAGTCGTCCATGCTTGGGGAGTTATTGTTGTTGTAGAACTCCATATCACCCAAGCATGTGGAGGCATTGTCGGTGTAGTGCTCCATCATGTCATCCATGCTTGTGGAGGCGTAGGCATGGTGGCTCATCGTGGATTCTTCATAGATATCATCCTTGGTTCCGGAGTTCCTAGACATGCTTCACAAGACCAAGTGGTGTACATGGAAGTGGTAGGGGGTTAGGGATGCAACGTCAAACATTACTTTACCTTGGAAGATAGTATCGTGCAAGTGGCAACACTTGAGAGCAATCAAACCAAGCAAAGTGAAGTTCACGCGGAACACCAAAACCAACTAACCACTAAAAAAACACACACACACAAAGCTTATGGTGGATGGGTATGGAAGGTGGCGTGTCCAAGAACAATCCGAAATCAAGATATTGTAATGGCAAGTAAAGAACCACGATGATCACAAAGCAAAACAAGTCAATCCACAAGATAGGAATTATGTACAAGGAAACACACACGGTGGGATAAATGGGACTTGTGCGACGGAGAAAGTGAGCTAAGAACCAAATGATTACCTAGCGAAGACTATAAGCTCATGTCGCACAAGTGCAAGGAGAGACGCTAGTTCGATTGCAATAAAATTGGTGGGCTACAAGATATGCACCATAAGTACCACCTATTTGATGTTCATCAAGCTTGCGCTTCCTATTCTATGAGGCACTTGTTTCTTTCTTTTCTTTTTCTTCTTTTTTTTTCTCTATTTTTTTCTCTTTTTCTTTTCTTTTTCACTTGCCTCTTCCTTGTGCCAACAACTATACAAGATAACTATATGAGATAGCGTGCTCACAACTTTTACTCGGAATTCTACAAGGTATCAAATGTGCATAACCCAAACAATCATAGGAGGAACTAGTCTCAATAGGTGTTTGTTGAACGCAAAGGTAGTGTAGCTCACAAAGGGATGCAAGTGGGGAGAAGTCGCGGAATTTTTATACCTTTCGTCGCCGATCTTCACCCTTTATTGGTGGATTCTGCCTTGCTCACGGAATTTGTATGGAGTAGATAGCATGAACCACAGATATGATGATGTAGAGCTCTTTCTCCTTTTTAAAACGAGCTAAAGAACACCAAAATCCGAGTTCGTATGCAAAAGTTATGCCCAAAACGGTGAAACAGATTTGCTGTCAGCAGTGGGGGCGGAGACTTTGCCAGAAACTCCAGTCTAGACCGGAATCTCTGGTCTGGGGGCCGGAATCTCTGGTCTGGGGGCCAGAATCTCCGGTCTAGGCCGGAATCTCCGGTCTGGGAGCCAGAATCTCTGGTTTGGAGGTTCCAGGACATTCCAGAACACGAACGGGACGAGTTTTGGTGGAAAAACTCGACCCAAAACCTCAAATTGGTGTAGAAAAACAAGGAATTAGGCCATGGAAACGCAGGGGAAGGTAGATCAACAAGTTTAGCAAGTAATCCACGGATCAAAACCTACCAAAACACACTCAAATCACAGATCGATCCGAAACACGAATTGGGGCAGTTTTTGGAGGACTTTTCGAATTTATGGGGGAAAAGACCAAATCGAGGGGAAATCCGTCGCAACCAAAGGCTGCTGATACCAGATGTTATGGGGTAACCCCGTGGGTGGCCCGATCTTCACGGATCTCGTTGTCAAATCGATGGGAAAGCGAGGGGAAAGGGAGAAGGTAGCGCAAACGCACACCTCGCGAAGAACACGATGAACACACGCAAAACACACACGATACAAGGCCGATTGCTCTCACCGGTGGCCACCGGTCCGATAGAATCCTCGCAAGGAAAGATCGGTCAACGTGCTCCCTCGATCCCACGCGGAGAGGGAAGAACACCTTGGAGAGGGTCTTGACGTCTTGGCAAAGGGACACCGATGCCAAGGCCTTGTACAACGAGGGAGGCGCGATGCAAACTCCAACGAGGTGGTGACGATAGTCGATCCCCTTTGGTAGAAGGGGATGAGGCAAAACTAGAGATTCCACAAAGGGGGGTTTTCTTTAGTCTATCACTATGCCTAGGTTTACATGAGGGGTGGGGGCACTATATATAGGCCAGCCACTAGTTCAAGGGTACTTTAGGAATAAAAGGGTAAAGTCTGGGCGGACTAAGGGGTACATGGGCCAAAGGCCCAGCTGGCGGCGCGCAGGCCCACACGCTCAGGCCGGAGTCACCGGTGTGGGGTCCGGAGACTCCGGTCTAGGCCGGAGACTCCGGTCTGTCTCCGGTGTCGCCTCCGGAGTGGCAGACAGACTGTCCTCAGCTCGATCTGGGGGTCAGTCCGGAGACTCCGGGGTATGTAGGCCGGAGACTCCGGTGTGTGCAGGCCTAAGACTCCGGTGCTCCAGCTGCTGCTTCTTCCGTCTTCTCTTCCAAGCCTTCGTCTTGTCGTGCTTGGTGCTCCAGGCTTCCTCCCATGCCTCCGTACTTGTTGGTGTGAACCTATCATTGATATGGGACGGAGTATGAAGTAGTATACCATTCAAGAGGGTAGGAAGTGGGTTCGCATAGAGGAACGTATTCACCTTTGGAGTCCATGGCGACTTGGCATAAGTTGGAGACCATGATGTGTGAACGACCGAAGGTTGGGCTACATCATATGTTGAGGGCAAACCTCTAGGGTGGCCCGATCTTTCACGATTCCCTTTCAAATCGAGGATGGAGTGCGGGGAGAGGAGGGAAGGATGAACACGACGAACGCACGCAAGAAGAATGCGATGAACACACACGCAAAACCACGATACACACCAATAGCTCACGCCGGCGGTGATCAGTCCGGCGCAATCCCTAGGATCGGCGTCGGGCGGAGGACTCTCTCTCGAACCGACACGGCGAGATTGGAGACTCGGTGAGATCTTGACGTCTAGGCAAAGGGACACAGATGCCTAGGCCTTATACAAACGCGGAGGCACGATGCAAACTCCAATGAGGTTTGGGGATATTGGTGCTCCTTAGTCAAGGAGCATGAGGCAAGAATTAGATAGATCCACAAAGGGGTTTCCACTAATTCCAATATCATGCCTAGGGTTTACAATGGATGTGGGGGACTATATATAGGCTAGCCACTAAAACAGGGGTACTTTAGGAATAAAAGACAAGTTCTAGACGGACTAAGGGGTACATGGGCCGAAGGCCCAAAGGCCTTTTCATGCCTGGTGATGGTCGGACCGGAGACTCCGGTGTGGTGGACCGGAAAATCCGGTGTAGTCTCCGGCCCAGCCTCCGGAGGGGTCGTCAGACTATCCCAGGGCCTTGTGTAGGGGGTCTGACCGGAGAGAGGGCCGGAGTCTCCGGTGTCTTCAGGCTGGAGACTTTGGCAGGCCAGAGACTCCGGTGTGCGCAAACCGGAGACTCTAGTCTGAGCAGCTCCAGCAGCGTTTCCTTCACGTTCTGCTCCTTGTCCACCATCCTTGGGTGCTTGGTGATGTGTCGAGGCTTCGTACCTGATGATGCATAGGGTAGTTGCATGAAGAAGCATACATCCAAGGAGGTATGGCACGAGGAGAGGAGCGAGCTCACCTTAGCTTGTAGGAGTTTGGCTCGGGCACGAGTCATGTGTCCACTTGGGGGACTTGTTGGTGTAGATGTAGAAGCGTCCGTAGGACGGGCTGCATCAGCTCCCCCCCTTGGGAAAGAGTCGTCCTCGACTCTTCATTGTTATCATCTTGAACATCTCCATGGTAAGGTGAGAGGTCCTTGACATTGAATGTATTGCTTGCAAGGTACTTGGAGGTTGGTATGTCGGTGATGTAGGCGTTGTTGTTGATTCGTTTGAGGACCTTGAAGGGACCATCTCCTCTTGGCTTGAGCTTGGAGTCACGTTCCTTGGGGAAGCGGTCTTTGCTTAGGTGTATCCACACAAGGTCACCTTCTTCAAAGATCATCTCCTTCTTGTCCTTGTTTAACCTTGAAGCTTGGCGACTTGTTGTTCGATAGTAGCTCTTGTTTCTTCATGAAGCTTCTTCATAGCTTGTGTGCGCTTCTCCACGTCCATGTTCATTCGCTCATGTAGAGGTAGTGGTAGGATGTCGAGCGCGGTGAGGGGCTCGAAACCATAGATGATCATGAATGGACTCATCTTGGTTGTTGAGTGCTTGACACGGTTGTAGGCGAACTCGGCGTGTCGGTTGTAGGTTCTTCCATAGGTAGCTCATGAATTTGACGTCGCGGTCGGAGACGATTGTTCTTGGCGCACTGTGAAGACGGATGATTTCCCTAAAAACAGATTTGCAACATGTGAAGCATCGTCGGTCTTATGGCACGGTATGAAGTGTGCCATATTGGAAAAACGATCCGCAACAACAAATATAGAATCATGACCATGCTTAGATCTAGGCAATCCTAACACGAAATCCATGCTAATGTCGGACCAAGGTGTATGAGGAATAGGCAATGGCATATAAAGACCATAGGGATTAGCTTGCGACTTAGCTTGAACACATGTCGTGCATCGTTGAATGTAGCGCTCCACGTCACGCTTCATCTTGGGCCAAAAGTAGTGGTTGGAGAGCATGTCCAATGTCTTGTCGCGACCAAAGTGACCCATGAGGCCTCCACCATGAGATTCTAGGAGGAGCAAAAGTTGAAGCGACGACTTCAGAATGCATAGCTTGTTTTGTTTAAATAGAAAGCCCTTATGCAAATAGAAATCATCAACTCCTTTGTCATTGGAGAACTTTGCGAAAATTGGTTCAAAGAACGGGTCGGAAGCATACAAAGATTTTATTTCCTCAAGACCCAACACGTTGATTTCAAGTCTCGTAAGAAGGCTTGTATGTTTGCGGGATAATGCGTCCGCACCTACATTATCTTTGCCCTTCTTATACTTGACAATGTAAGGAAAAGACTCCATGAACTCAACCCACTTAGCGTGTCTGATGTAGCCCGTCCTGCGGACGCTACTACGTCCACAACGCCAAGTCCCCAAGATCCTCCCCAAGTCAACCAAGAAGATGGACTAGGAGCAGCTAGCTCCAGAACGAGAGTCTCCGCCGTCATCGCCCCGGAGAGTCCGCCCAAATCCAGCCGGAGTGTCCGGCACAGCCGGACTGTCCGGCGTGACTCAGCCGGAGTGTCTGGCCTACCCCAGCCTACCCCAGCCCCGTCCTAGCACGGACATTCTGTGTGCTACATCGGACTCTACCCGGACATGACTCGGAGTGTCCGGCCTAAGCAATGGGCCTGCGTGCCAACATCTGGGCCCTTGGCCCATGTACCCCTCTATTCCGCACCAAACCCTAGTTTTATGCCCAAACTATCCCCGGACTTGTGGCTGGCCTATAAATAGAGCCCCCACCCCCTCATGTATCCCTTAGGCATAGATGATAGACTAAAGAAAAGCCCCTTTGTGGAATCTCTAGTTTTGCCTCATCCCCTTCTACCAAAAGGAATCGACTATCGTCACCACCTCGTTAGAGTTTGCATGGCGCCTCCCTCGTTGTACAAGGCCTTGGCATCGGTGTCCCTTTGCCAAGACGTCAAGACCCTCTCCAAGGGGTTCTTCCCTCTCCGCTTGGGATTGACGGAAGCACGTTGACCGATCTTTCCTTGCGAGGATTCTATCGGACCGGTGGCCACCGGTGAGAGCAATCGGCCTTGTATCGTATGTGTTTTGCGTGTGTTCATTGTTTTCTTCGCGAGGTTTCCGTCCGCTTCCGCTACCTTCTCCCCTTTCCCCTCGCTTTCCCATCGATTTGACCACGAGATCCGTGAAGATCGGGCCACCCTAGAGGTTTGCCCTCATCATCTAGTATCAGCAGCTTTTGGTTGCCACGGATTTCTCATCGATTTGGTTTTCTCCCCATAAATTCAAAATTTCCACCAAAAATAGCCCCAATTCGTGTTTTGGACCGATCTGTGATTTGAGTGCGTTTTGGTAGGTTTTGATCCGTGGATTACTTGCTAAACTTGTTGATCTACCTTCCCCTACGTTTCCATAGCCTAATTCCTTGATTTCCCCCATCAATTTGAGGTTTTGGTTCGAGTTTTTCCGCCAAAACTTGTCCAGATCGTGTTCTGAAAGTTCTGGTTCGACCGGACCGGACTGTCCGGCCAAAACGGACCGGAATATCCGCCCCACCGGAGTTTCCGGCCTAAACTGACCGGAATATCCGGCCCGGCCGGACTGTCCGGCCTACGCGCACCGGACTGTCCGCCCCCTTGCTGACAGAAAAATCTGCTTCACGGTTTTGAGCATAACTTTTGCATACGAACTCGGATTTTGGTGTTCTTTAGCTCGTTTTGAAGAGGAGAAAGAGCTCTACATCATCATATCCGTGGTTCATGCTATATACACCATCCAAATTCCGTGAGCAAGGCGGAATCCACCAAAAGAGTGAAGATTGGCGACGAAAGGTATAAAAATTCCGCGACTTCTCCCCACTTGCATCCCTTTGTGAGCCACACTATCTTTACGTTCAACAAACACCTATCGAGACTAGTTCCTCCTATGATTGCTTGGGCTATGCACATTTGATACCTTGTAGAATTCCGAGCAAAAGTTGTGAGCGCGCTATCTCATATAGTTATCTTGTATAGTTGTTGGCACAAGGAAGGGGCAAGTGAAAAAAATAAGAAAAACAGAAAAAAATAGAAAAAGAGAAAAAGAAAAAAGAAAGAAAGAAACAAGTGCCTCATAGAATAGGAAGCGCAAGCTCGATGAACATCAAATAGGTGGTACTTATTGTGCATACCTTGTAGCCCACCAATTTATTGCAATCGAACTAGCGTCTCTCCTTGCACTTGTGCGACATGAGCTTATAGTCTTCGCTAGGTAATCATTTGGTTCTTAGCTCACTTTCTCCGTCGCGCAAGTCCCATTTATCCCACCGTGTGTGTTTCCTTGTACATATTTCCTCTTGTGGATTGACTTGTTTTGCTTTGTGATCATCGTGGTTCTTTACTTGTCATTACAACATCTTGAGTTCGGATTGGTTCTTCACATGCCACCTTCCATACCCATCCACCATAAGCTTTGTGTGTGTGTGTTTTTAGTGGTTAGTTGGTTTTGGTGTTCCGCGTGAACTTCACTTTGCTTGGTTTTGATTGCTCTCAAGTGTTGCCACTTGCACGATACTATCTTCCAAGGTAAAGTAAGGTTTGGCGTTGCATTCCTAACCCCCTACCACTTCCATATACACCACTTGGTCTTGTGAATCATGTCTAGGGACTACGGAACCGAGGATGATTTATATGAAGAATCCATGATGAGCCACCACGACTACGACTCCACAAGTATAGAGGACATGATGGAGCACTACACCGACAATGTCTTCGCATGCTTTGAGGACCCGGAGCATTGCACATATGACGGCTCCACATGCATGGAAGACATGGAGCACGTCATCAACTATGCCTCCTCAAGCATGGAGGAATTAGAGCTCTACATCGACAATGGCTCCTCATGCATGGAGCACTACACCGACAATGGCTCCACATGCTTGGGTGATATGGAGTACTACATCAACAACGACTCCCCAAGCATGGATGACTTCGAGTGCTACAACGACGACGCCTCACCAAGCATGGAGGACATGGCGAGCTTCACCCACCTCGAGGGCTATTCCATGAGCCATAAAGAATACCTCCACCGCTTGGAGATGGAGGACTACTACGCCAAGCTAGCGGAGACGCATCATCAAGAAACCATGACCTTCAAGGCCAAGCGTGCCACACCAAAGGGCACCACCTACTTTGATGATCCACCTCCAAGGCGTCAAGCGCCACCACCTACATGGCGTCATGCATCACCATCTCCAAGGCGACGAGCGCCATCACCTCCAAGCCATCAAGCGCCACCATCTCCAAGGCACCAAGCACGACCATCTCCAAGGCGTCAAGTGCACCAACCTCCAAGGCAACAAGTGCCACCGCCTACAAGAAGAGTGGCGCCCCAACATCATCTTCCCAAAGAGGCGCCAAGAAGCAAGAATCTTCATCAACATACATCCTCTCGTGATCATCACCAACATCAAGAGGATACAAGACGTCGTTCAAGGCATCTTCGCCATGAAGACGAAGAATACATGTTGAGCACCATCCATAATGCTCAACCAAGCTCAAGAATGCACCACCATCACAAGAAGAGTGCCAAGGACAAGGAGCATCGTCGCGAGCGTCATGTGGATGATCAAGTGCACCATCTACATCAACCTTTGTGATGAGGATACAATCATGGATCATGCTGATTTCGAGTGTTTGAACTGGAAAGAAATATTGAGCCTCAATGAAAAATATCACAAGGTGAATTCGTTCCTAGTTGGACATGATACTTTGATTTATAAGAGCTTTATACTACCTAAATCATGGTGTTATTGTTTGACTAGATTTGGCATCTATCGGACTAGCGCCAGCGGGAGGAGAGGGAGGAAGGCGACCAAGAGATGGAAGATGCATTAGGAGGCAATAAGGCAAACAAGCATGATCAAGAGAGATATGTGGCGCGCCCGGACACTTTTGAGGTGCACCACGACATATGGCCTGCGCGCCAAGTAAGCCGAACTCATCTATGGGTCGGTATGTATCAGTTTGAGTCGAACCGAGTCAGTTTGGGCCAAGTTATGGTTGTTTTTAGGCCCGTTTAGAGGGGAGGACGCCCCAACCCACATATAAACCTCCGTAGCCGTCACAAGCCCCTCTAAACGGGCCTAAAAACAACCATAACTTGGCCCAAACTGACTCGGTTCGACTCAAACTGATACATACCGACCCATAGATGAGTTCGGCTAACTTGGCGCGCATGCCATATGTCGTGGTGCACCTCAAAAGTGTCCTGGCGCGCCACATATCTCTCTTGATCATGCTTGTTTGCCTTATTGCCTCCTAATGCATCTTCCATCTCTTGGTCGCCTTCCTCCCTCTCCTCCCGCTGGCGCTAGTCTTCTTTCATAGAACCTCTGGAATTACCCTGTGTTCGAATGTGCCAACTATAATTGAGTGTGATCTGTTGTTCCATTGGGAATTAGTAGATTGCATACTACCGTTCGTGGTCACGGCTGCGTGCGCAAGAGTGTGGTGTTGTGAATATCCTACAAGGTTCGAGAGCTGTTGCATTGGCATCAGGGATCGACCGGGAGAGATCATAGCTACGCACTAGTTATCTATCATCCACCATCACCATCGACAAGAGCTTGCTGAGAAGATCGGGCCTCCCCATATCACTTTGGCAAGGCACGCCAAGACCTCCGTCGACACCATCATAAGGCACCTTCAACTACTCGTGCCACCACCAAAATGGCACCAAGAGCAAGCTCTCCTCCATGCCATCAAGCTTCAACGCCAAGACTTGACGTCCTAGATGACGCATGCAACTTCATGGATGAGGAGGACGAAGACCTCTACTTCGCCAAGTTGGACGAGTACGTCAAGAGGACTACACAAGCCAAGGTGCAAGATGGCAACGACAAGGTCAAGAATGGTGAGCATGGGACTTTCCCTTCACCAAAGGAGGTGCATGGAGTTGAGAGAACCGAGCCTACCCCTACATGCTTGAGTGATTATGTGGTACTAATCCCATGTGAGTATGAGAGCCACTTAGCCCACTTGAGTGAAAACAAGAGTGCGATGAGTGACTCCACCATACGTGAGATTGAGTTCTTCCACTTGGAGGGCATGAGTGATACACCTAGTGAGTTGAGAGTGGTAGTTGATAGGTCATGTGAGACCACTTTGATTTCTAACGACTTACCCTCTACCTCTAGTGTGTTTTCTCATGATTTGCTAGGTTCCATGGATCAAGAAGTGCTAAGCTTGGAGATGATGATGCCTCCGACCAAGAAGATGTACATGGCGGATGAAGATGATGCCATCCCCATGCGTGATGAAGAAGTCGCACACATGGAGGCCAATGCTACCACAACACCTACTTCATATGAGAGGTATGAACAAGGTAAAAATAAGGGTGTTGATGATGTCATGATCCCGCTAGTGGACATGATGACTTGTGATGATTGGCATGCTATGGATGATGTTTGTGATATCACATATGCTTCATTGATTTTTCCATGTGATACTTTGCCTTTGCATAATGTTGAGCATGTGAAATTATTTGATTGTGATGATGTTGCCATAGACATGCCATGCTCTAAACGTTATGTTGATGATATCATTGCTTGCACTTTGTTGAACAATTGCTCTTCCCAATGTTTTGCTTGCAATGATGTTACCAATGATAACCCTCGGACAATGCTTTGTCATGAATGTTTTACAATTTCTCCTGTTGCTTGCAATAAGTTGAATATTTGCTCTTTCACTTGTTTTGCTTGCAACAATAATTCTAATATGGTTTATATTGAGATGGCCCCCATAGCTTTCTCAAATTTTGGAGATTTTGATAATTGCCATGATAAGCATGTTCCCCACTTGCATACTCACCATGCACCTATGTTACACTTGATTGAGACTAATGGTGATGTGCACAAGAAGAGATACGTCATGATGGATGATGTGTTTCTCTACCATGCACACACGTTCTTCCTTTTGTGCTTGATGTGTGTAGGTACCCGCAAGAGAATGTCAACCTCGGTTGAGCACGAGTTGACAAAAAGAGCTCTAGAGAGCATCCCCCACGTGAGTTCAAGATCGAATCCAACTCTGATACCTTTTGCATGCTTCGCATCTTTCATGTTGAAAAATTGCTCTTTCATATGGTTTGTTTGCAAACATGTTGTTTTTGCTTCCGCTTGCGATACTCATACTCCCATGATTTTGGCTTTTGATGATATGTGTATGGCATCCAACATATTGAACAATTGTTCTTTCCAATGGTTGGTTTGCACACATAATGATGTTGCTTTGGATATTATTCCTCATGTGTTTTTGCCGAATTCTCCTAGCTTTGCATCAAAGATGTTGATCAATATTTTAGTCAATTGCTTTGAGTGCCACACTAAGATGTTATATGGAGTTTTTGAGTTCCCACATTTGGATGATGTTCAAACAATTCCCATGCACTTTGACCTTGCATATGCATTCCGTTTGCTATACTTTAGTTGTGCTAATAATGTTGTGAACAAGAATGGACATGCCACAAATGACATGCTCCTCTATCACACACAAACATATGTTGCTTGGTCTTTGTTGTGTGAAGGTATAACTGCGTACACATCAACCTCTATGGACAAAGAGTTGACAAGACGAATCGAAGAGAGTTACCTAGGGCTACCCTTCAATGAGCTATCTCTACATTATAAGATGACTTCCTTCAACTTGAGGACTCATGCTATAATCTTCATGAATTGGCTACTCTTTGAGTGTTGCTTCGCTTTTGTTGTGAGCTTTGTAGGCTTCATGGAAGGTGAAGGAACATTGAAGAGTTGCCACATCAAGCTTCTCAAGGACGACTATATGGTGAACCCTAGGATCAAGAAGGTCTCTCGACATCATCTTCTTAGGAAGAGCATGAAGAGTCGAGGACGACTCTTTTTGAAGGGGGGAGCTGATGCAGCTCGTCCTGCGGACGCTACTACATCCACAACCAAGATCGTCCCCAAGTCAACCAAGAAGATGGACTAGGAGCAGCCAGCTCTAGAACGAGAGTCTCCACCATCATCGCCCCGGAGAGTCCGCCCAAATCTAGCAGGAGTGTCCGGCGCAGCCGGACTGTCCGGCGCGACTCAGCCGGAGTGTCCGGCCTACCCAGCCCCGTCCTGGCGCGGACATTCTGTGTGCTACATCGGACTCTACCCGGACACTGCCCGGAGTGTCCGGCCACCCCGGACTATCCGGCCCACTCGACCCGGAGTGTCCGGCCTACGCGATGGGACTACGTGCCAACATTTGGGCCCTTGGCCCATGTACCCCTCTATTCCGCACCAAACCCTAGTTTTATGCCCAAACTACCCCTGAACTTGTGGCTGGCCTATAAATAGAGCCCCCACCCCCTCATGTATCCCTTAGGCATAGATGATAGACTAAAGAAAACCCCCTTTGTGGAATCTCTAGTTTTGCCTCATCCCCTTCTACCAAAGGGGATCGACTATCGTCACCACCCCGTTGGAGTTTGCATCGCGCCTCCCTCGTTGTACAAGGCCTTGGCGTCGATGTCCCTTTGCCAAGACGTCAGGACCCTCTCCAAGGTGTTCTTCCCTCTCCGCTTGGGATTGACGGGAGCACGTTGACCGATCTTTCCTTGCGAGGATTCTATCGGACCGGTGGCCACCGGTAAGAGCAATCGGCCTTGTATCATGTGTGTTTTGCGTGTGTTCATCGTTTTCTTCGCGAGGTGTGCGTCCGCTTCCGCTACCTTCTCCCCTTTCCCCTCGCTTTCCCATCGATTTGACCACGAGATCCGTGAAGATCGGGCCACCCTAGAGGTTTGCCCTCATCAGTGTCTCTTGCTCAAGTTAGCTTGGCCTTTGAGATATTTCAACGACTCATGGTCGGAATGTATGATAAATTCCTTGGGCCAAAGGTAGTGTTGCCAAACTTGGAGGACACGAACTAAGGCAAATAGCTCTTTGTCATAAATCGGATAGTTAAGGCAAGCACCATCAAGTTTCTCGCTATGGTAGGCTACAGGATGTCTGTTTTGCATAAGGACTCCTCCAATGCCAATACCACTAGCATCACACTCGATCTCAAAAGTTTTTGTGAAATCCGGCAAAGCAAGAAGAGGTGCTTCGGTGAGCCTCTTTTTAAGTTCATCAAAAGCTTTTTGTTGTGCTTTGCCCCACACGAAGGTGACATTCTTTTTGGTCAATTCATTAAGGGGACAAGCAATGGTTGAAAAGTCTTTCACAAAGCGACGCTAAAAACCGGCCAACCCATGAAAACTTTGGAGTTCACTCACATTTGTTGGTATGGGCCAATCTCGTATGTCCTTTACCTTGGAAACATCAACTTCATTTTCCTTCGAAGAAACGACAAATCCAAGAAAAATCAATTTGTCTTTAGCAAAAGTGCACTTGGGAAGATTAGCATAAAGCTTTTCATGTCGAAGGATTTGCAAAACTTCCTTGACATGTGTTATATAGTCCTCAAGTGATTTGCTATAAAAAAGAATATCATCGAAATAGACAATGACACTTTTTCCAATGAGAGAACGCAAGATGTGATTCATAAGGCGCATGAAGGTGGATGGGGCATTTGAAAACCAAAGGGCATAACCAACCATTCATAGAGACCAAGTTTGGTATTGAAGGCGGTTTTCCACTCATCACCTTCAGCCATGCGTATTTGATGGTAACCACTACCAAGATCAATTTTCGAAAAAATAGTGGCTCCACACAACTCATCAAGCATGTCATCGAGACATGGTATGGGATGTCGATAACGCACGGTGATAGCATTGATTGGATGGTAGTCCATGCATAACCGTAACGTATCATCCGTCTTTGGAACAAGAATCACGGGTACGACACTTGGACTAGTGCTAACTTGGATCAAACCTTTGGAGATGAGTTGGTTGATTTGACGTTTGATCTCCTTTGTCTCCTCCGGGTTCGTGCGGTAAGCGGCGCGGTTGGGAAGTGGCGCCCCAGGGATGAGGTCAATGCGATGTTCGATGCCGTGAAGAGGAGGTAGTCCAAGTGGAAGCTCTTTGGGGAACACATCCTTGAATTCCTGCAAAACATTCATCAAAGATGGAGGAACATTGGTTAATTCATTAGTTCCTTGCGCTAGTCCCTTGCAAAGGACGACATAGTGCAAGATGGATGGGTTGTTCCGAACATCTCTCATCTCACTTTTAGTGGCAAGGAGAACACTCTTAGTTTTTCCACTCGAATTTGGCTTGTGGCTCTCACTCACTATGAGGTGGTTCTCTCTCTCACCGCTCTTCTCACAAGGAGGTGTTGTGCTTTGCGCCCTCGCTAAAGCCTTTGCATTGTCCGCAATTATTTGGCTAGGTGTCATCGGTTGCAAAACACATGTTTTGTTGAGCCATTTGAAGGTGTATACATTGGTGCGACCATCATGTTGAGCAGCCTTGTCAAATTGCCATGGTCGACCAAGAAGCATGTGGCAAACTGTCATAGGGACCACATCACACTCCACCGTATCATTGTAAGGACCAATGGCAAAGGATACTGATATGGTATGCTTGATCTTCACGGACCCTTGGTCACTTAGCCATTGCACGTGGTAGGGGTGCTAGTGCGGATGAAGGGTGAGGTTGAGCTTCTCACACAACTCGGTGCTAGCAAGGTTGTGGCAACTCCCTCCGTCAATGATCACCTTGATAGATTTGCCATTGATGCTGGCTCGTGTTTGGAAAATATTGGAGCGTTGGTCTTCATGCTCTTGTGCTTGAGTGGTCAAGATCCTTGTGACGACAAGCGATGGACTTGCGTCATGTTCACACATGAGGAGTTCTTGATCATCTTCCACTCGTTGCCTTGCCATTGCTTCCTTGACATGGGCATTAAACTCATCTTCACTCAAGTACTCTTCATCACCATTGTCATGGATGAACAAGAATTTCTTGTTTCCACATTCGGCCGACTTGTGTCCTTTACCTCCACACTTGTAGCATTCACCGTTGAAAGGTGTATCACTCTTTGCTTGCTTGCCACTTGGGGGCAGTTTTCCTTGAGGAAGTGTGGGCTTGAAGGAAGGCTTGGAGGTACTTGATGAGCTTCCATTGAATGTTGTTGGTGTAGTGGTGGAAGCTTGCTTGTAGGTGAAATATGTCTTGGGCTTGTTGTACTTGATGTCCTCTTGCACTTGACGTGATATGGGGTGTCCTCATCATCTCCCCCCCTTGAAAAGGCATCGACCTCGACGCTCCAAGGTCTTCTCCAGCATATGGTGACAAATCAGCAACGTTGAAGCTGTTGCTAACTCCACCAAACTCCTCAATAGGTATATCAACCGAGTAGGCGTTATCATTAATCTTGGCTAACACCTTGTAAGGACCAGCACCACGTGGCTTCAATTTTGACTTTCGAAGTAGTGGGAACCTATCCTTGCGTAAATGCACCCAAACCATATCTCCAGGCTCGAAAAAAGTTCTTTCCTTGCTTGATTCCTTGCAGCAGCAATGTTCTTGCCTTTCTTCTCAATAGCCTCTCGAGTCTTCTCATGTATTTTCTTCACATAATCAGCACGTTTTGATGCCTCCATATCAATTCTCTCATGTAATGGCAGAGGCAACATATCAAGTGGCGTCAATGGCTTGAAACCATCCACCACCTAAAAAGGACAAAGCTGAGTAGTTGAATACACATCCCTGTTCTAAGCAAACTCAACATGTGGCAAACACTCTTCCCACTCCCGCAGATTATTTTTAATCATGGTCCTTAGCAGCTGTGACAAAGTTCGGTTCACCACCTCCGTTTGACCATCTGTTTGGGGATGACATGTAGTACTGAACAGCAGCTTCGTTCCTAGCTTCCCCCATAAGGTCTTCCAAAAATAGCTCATGAAATTCACGTCACGGTCAGAAACAATCGTCTTTGGTACTCCATGTAATCTCACGATGTCTCTGAAAAACAGGTTAGCAACATGCGACGCGTCGTCGCTTTTGTGGCAGGCAATAAAATGAGCCATCTTAGAGAACCTATCCACTACCACAAATATAGAATCATGACCTCTCTGTGTTTTAGGTAGACCTAGCACAAAATCCATACTAATGTCTTCCCATGGAGTAGTAGGTGCAGAAAGAGGTGTATACAAACCGTGAGGCTTCAACTTAGATTTCGACTTGTGGCATGTAATACATCGGCTCACAAATCTGTACACATCACGCCTCATCTTGGGCCAATAAAAGTGATCAGCAAGCATGAGCAACGTCTTCTCACACCCAAAGTGACCCATCAAACCACCAGCATGTGATTCCTGCACTAAAAACAAAGGCAACGACGATTCTGGAATACATAGTTTGTTTGCTCGAAACAAATATCCATCATGTATATGATACTTATCCCATGCATTTCTAAGAGCACACAAACGAAATGGTTCAGCAAAATCATGGTCAGTTGCATAAAGTGCACAAATAGCTTCTAATCCAGGAATTTTAACATCAAGATTGATTAATAGCATGTTCCTCCTAGATAGAGCATCAGCAACAACGTTCTCTTTTCCCTTCTTATAGTTAATGATATAAGGAAAAGACTCAATGAACTCAACCCATTTAGCTAATCTTCTATGCAAGTTTGATTGAGCTTTCAAGTATTTCAATGCTTCATGATCAGAATGTATGATGAATTCCTTTGGCCACAAATAATGTTGCCAAACTTCAAATACTCTCACAAGCGCATACAATTCTTTATCATAGATAGAATAATTTAAACGAGCACCAGTCAATTTCTCAGAAAAATAAGCTATAGGCCGACCCTCTTGCATCAAAACGCCACCTATGCCTATACCACTAGCATCACATTCAACTTCAAATTGCTTTGAAAAATCAGGTAATGCAAGTAATGGTGCAGAAGTAAGCAAACGTTTTAATGTATCAAAAGCAATGTCTTGGGCCGCGCCCCACACAAAAGGAACACCTTTCTTTGTCAAATCATTTAATGGTGCAGCAATGGTGCTAAAATCTTTCACAAAGCGCCTATAGAAACCAGCGAGACCGTGGAAACTACGCACTTGACTTACATTTATTGGAGTAGGCCAATTCTGAATTGATTCAATTTTAGATTGTTCTACCTCTACTCCATGCTTAGAAACAACAAATCCTAGGAATATGACCTTATCTTTTGCAAATGTACACTTCTCAAGATTAGCATACAGTTTATTACCACGTAACACTTGCAAAACTTGTCTAATATGAGTGCAATGTTCAGATTCGGTGTGGCTGTATATAAGTATATCATCAAGTAAACAACCACAAAACGACCAATAAACTCTCTCAAAACATGATTCATCAAACACATGAAAGTACTAGGTGCATTAGTATGACTAACCACTCATACAAACTGAATTTAGTTTTGAAAGCAGTTTTCCATTCATCCCCTTCTTTCATCCTAATTTGATGATAACCACTACGCAAGTCAATTTTAGAGAAAACAGCAGCACCACTCAATTCATCTAGCATATCCTCTAAGCGTGGAATAGGATGACGATATCGAATTGTGATGTTATTAATCGCTCTACAATCAACACACATGCGCCAAGTACCATCTTTCTTAGGAACTAAAATAACAGGAACAACACAAGGGCTAAGAGAGACACGGATGTACCCTTTATCCAGCAACGCTTGTACTTGTTTCTGAATTTCCTTAGTTTCTTCGGGATTAGTCCTGTACGGTGCACGGTTGGGAAGTGGGGCGCCAGGAATTAGGTCCACTTGATGTTCTATACCACGCAATGGAGGCAAACCTGCGGGTACGTCTTCTGGAAACACATCCCCAAAGTCCTGCAAAACAGAAGAGACACCAAGAGAAATAGGGGTCATGTTGTTAGAAACCAATACCTCGCCCTTATACATGAGCACAAGTGGCATGGCCGTAGGATCCTCACGAAACTCTCTCATATCCTCCTTGGTGGCTAATATCAATAACCCAGGCACTCTCTCACTTTTCGTTATATCACTCAATTTAGGCTCAATTACATCAGGAATAGCTGTGACACAGTCTTGCCGAGTGGTAGTATCTTCCTTTAAGTTCACATCATGACGTTCAGCCTTTGTTGCTATGTGCACAAGCTCAACCATGGTGTTGTATGTTTCGAACTCAACGATGCGCTTGATTGGGTGATTCAAGCCAATAAGGAAACGTGCCATTGTTTGCTCCATGCGTTCATCAATGTTGGGGCGAATCAAGTTGAGTTCCATTTCCTTGAAGTACTCTTCCATGGTCTTTGCCCCTTGACGAAGCGCTTGAAGGTTGTTGAAGAGGTTACGCGTGTAGTGCGCGGGGACGAACCGGGATCTCATGTGACCCTTCATGTCATGCCAAGTTGTGATTGGTGGCTCTTGTCTTGCATCACGAGCAACTTGAACTTGTTCCCACCAAAAGTTGGCGTAATCATCAAACTCAAGCGAAGCCATAGTGACCATCTTCTCATTGCTATAGTTGTGCATGCGGAAAATCTTGTCCACTTTGAGTGCCCACAAGAGGTATTCTTCGGGGTCATTGGATCCGGTGAACTTGGGCATTGTGAACTTGAGCTTGCCAAAAGTTTCTTCATCGTTGCGGTCATTGCGACGAGCTTGGTGACCTTGTTGATGATCTTGTAGTTGGGGAGGTGGAACTTGGTTCTCGTGATCTTGTTGCGGAGCTTGCTCTTGATATTGATGTGGAGGAGCTTGCTCTTGCTCTTGGCGCGGTTGTTGACGTGGTTGAGGTGCTTGGGCCTCATGGTGGTGAGGGTGTAGAGCCTCTTGACGCGGTTGAGGATGAAGGGGAGGCTCGTTCCTCGGTTGGTGACGTTGGTTAGGCACATGGGCCTCACGGCGAAGATCATGGTCGTGAGCCTCTTGACGTGGTGGGCGTTGCTCAACTTGTATTACATGACGCTCCAAGTTTTGTTTATGTGGACGAGGCGCCTCGTGATGACCATGGTGTCGTTCTTGACGTTCATGACGTTGATGACGAGGAGGAGGATCTTGGAGAGCTTCACGTCGATGACGAGCTTGATTCTCCAAGTTGGAGTCATCACTTGTTGTGTCAAGTATGTGTCGTGGTCGATGGTGGTAGACTTGCGGTTGCACTTGTGGTTGCGCTTGCAATTCCTCTTGTGGGTGGTCTTGTTGGATAACTAGTGCCCTTGCGTGATGACGGTGTGCTTCTTGCCGTGCTCGTGGCCCTGAAGAGAGGTCACCATCATAGCTTGACGTTGCGGCGTGCCGTGGGGAAGGTACATAGTTCGAAGAGGTTCCATCTTCAACCACGGGGGCATCATTGCGTCTTGTAGCACTTGGATGTAGATCTTGTGGAAGGGGTGCATGACGATGCGAAGAACTTGAAGAGCTTGATGCGCGTGAACATGGTCTTGCCATATCGTCGATGAGGCGTCGAAGATTGTCATTTGTTTCGGCTACGGAGCGTTGAAGCGCTTCATTTTGGTGGCCGAAGTTGTGATGCATTGCATGCATTTGTCGTTCGAGGCCATCGAAGCGGTTGTCGATGTTCTTGAACTCGGCTTGCGTCTCGCCAAATTGTTCATCTTGTCACGTCTCAAGGGCTTGGCAACGTTCACGGAACTCTTGTCAAACGATGATGTGACTTGCGTGTGTCATGTACGGTCCTTGATCTTCTTCGAGGGGAGGTGGTTGGCTCGCCTCACCATGCCTATCCATCATGCAAAATGCACAAGTATTGTATATGGAAGTGGAATATGGTGGTGTTAGCCTTGTACCTCACCTTGGGGATTGCACCAAACTAGAAACCACAAGTGAGAGCTATAAGCGTGCAAAGTGGAATTGCAAAGAAAACTCACACTAAAGAAAGAACTAACTCTTAAAAGCTTGTTTGTGGTAGGTTAGGAATGTGGAATGCCAAAGAACCAACCAAAAGAAAAGGGATAGTCAAAAGTGGGTAAAATCCAACAAAACTCAAGTCAAAGGCGAAGGTCAACAACTCAAAAGGGTGACGGGAACCTACGACTATGTACACACATGTGGAGAAAGTTGGGATTGACACGACTATGAAAATGAGCAAACAAAATGTCCTAACGAAGATTAAGGTCGTTGTCGTGCCAATGCAAGGAGAGACCGTGGCTCGTTTGCAACGAAGAAAAAGTGAGCAACGGATTTGTGCACTTGCCTTGGGCGCTCTTCTTTCTCTCTTGCTTACAAGCTTTGAGACTCTCTTTTACAAGGGGAGACTATTTTTCTTTTGCTTTTTCTTTGTATCTTTTTCTTTCTTTTGTATTTTTTTTGCTCTCCCTTGATGCTACCTAGTCACACTTGATATTGCTCTTGCACTCTCACTATCCAAGGACAAATGCACAATGCTCAAGCAAACACAAGATGAGCCACTCTCATGGGATAGGTACACACAAAGGAAGATAGGGGTTAACAAGGTGACACAAGTTATACCTTCTTTGATGATGAACTTGGCGTCGGTGTTGCGGGATGATGTTCGTGGGTCGTGGTGTCGATGAGCGCGGGGTTTGTTGATGCGGAAGCTTGCTGTTAGTTGGCGACACGCACACGGGCACAAACAAACAAGAGGAAATTAGCCAATGCAAGATTAGAGGCAAAACTGTCAAAAATCAGGCGTCAGGCCGGAGACTCTGGGGTTTCAGGCCGGATACTCCGGTTCATGCCGGAGACTCCGGTGTGGGTAGGCCAGAGACCCTGGTGTGCAGGTCGGGGACTCCGGTCTGGAGTCAGATCACGAACTGCTCGTGTTCTTGAGCGGAAATCCACGCCTTGGGTCCTCAAATCAACGAAAAATTGGCCAAATTGGGCTGGGAAAACGCAGGATAAAGCTGGACCAACACCTAAGACAAGGTTTGGTCGGATTAAAACCACAAATAACACTCCAAATCAAGAGATCGATCCAATTTTGGGTGGTTGGAAGAAAAATTTGGCGGGGAAATCGTGAGCAACCTGGCTCTTGATACCAATATGTTGAGGGCAAACCTCTAGGGTGGCCCGATCTTTCACGATACCCTTTCAAATCGAGGATGGAGTGCGGGGGAAGGAGGGAAGGATGAACACGACGAACACACACACAAAGAACACAATGAACACACACACGCAAAACCACGATAAACACCAATAGCTCACGTCGGCGGTGACTGGTCCGGCGCAATCCCTAGGATCAGCGTCGGGCGGAGGACTCTCTCTCTCGAATCGGCACGGCGAGATGGGAGACTCGGTGAGATCTTGACGTCTAGGCAAAGGGACACCGATGCATAGGCCTTGTACAACGCGGAGGCACGATGCAAACTCCAACGAGGTTTGGGGATATTGGTGCTCCTTAGTTAAGGAGCATGAGGCAAGAATAAGATAGATCCACAAAGGGGTTTCCACTAATTCCAATATCAAGCCTAGGGTTTACAATGGAGGTGGGGGTCTATATATAGGCTAGCCACTTAAACAGGGGTACTTTAGGAATAAAAGACAAGTTCTGGACGGACTAAGGGGTACATGGGCTAAAGGCCCAAAGGCCTTTTCATGCCTGGCGACGGTCGGACCGGAGACTCCGGTGTGGTGGACCGGAGACTCCGGTCTAGGTTGGATATTCCGGTGTAGCCTCCGGACCAGCCTCCGGAGGGGCCTTCAGATTGTCCTAGGGCCTGGTGCAGGGGGTCAGACCGGAGAGAGGGCCGGAGTCTCCGGTGTCTTCAGGCCGGAGACTTTGGCAGGCCGGAGACTCCGGTGTGCGCAGATCGGAGACTCCGGTCTGAGCAGCTCCAGCCGCTTCTGCTTCACGTTCTGCTCCTTGTTCTCCATCCTTGGGTGCTTGGTGGTGTGTCGAAGCTTCGTACCTGATGATGCATAGGGTAGTTGCATGAAGTAGCACACCATCCAAGGAGGTATCAAATTGGCACCAGGAGAGGAGCGAGTTCACCTTAGCTTGGAGGAGTTTGGATCGGGCACGAGTCATGGGTCCACTTGGGGGACTTGTTGGTGTAGATGTAGAAGTGTATGTAGGACGGGCTGCATCAGCCTCCTCCACATCAACAAAACTTGTAGCGTCAAGTGATAAAGTTGAGCGACGCCCACCACGTCAAGAGGCTCACGACCATGATCTTCACCGTGAGGCCCATGTGCCTAACCAACGTCACCAATCGAGGAACGAGCCTCCCCATCATCGTCAACCGCGTCAAGAGGCTCCACACCCTCACCACCATGAGGCCCAAGCGCCTCAACCATGTCAACAACCGCATCAATATAAGGAGCAAGCTCCGCAAGAAGGTCACGAGAACCAAGTTCCACCTCCCCAACTACAAGATCATCAACAAGGTCACCAAGCTCGTCGCAATGACCGCAACGATGAAGAAACTTTTGGCAAGCTCAAGTTCACAATTCCCAAGTTCACCAGATCCAATAATCCCGAAGAATACTGATATGGGGTGGCCTGATCTTCTCAGTAAGCGGATGGCGGTGATGATGGTGGATGATAGATAACTAGCCTGTAGCTATGAACTCTCCCGCTCGATCCCTGATGCCAATGCAACAGCTCTCGAACCTTGTAGGATATTCACAACACCACGCTCTTGCGCACGCAGCCGTGACCACGAACGGTAGTATGCAATCTACTAATTCCCAATGGAACAACATATCACATTCAATTATAGTTGATAGATTCGAACACAGGGTAATTCCAGAGGTTCTATGAAAGAAACAACTCCAAAATATTTTAACGTGGTCTAAAACCTAACTAGGGGTCGTCCCAGGGCTTATAAGGGCAGCTGGGGCGGCCAGAAACCGAAACTAAACGCAAACGACTCAAACTGATACAAACCGACTCGGACCAGATTCGGTCGGCGGGCGGACACTCTGGTCGAAATCGGCCGGACAGTCCGGTCTGGCCGGAAACTTTGAAGTTTTCGGGTGGAGTCCATGTAGTGTCCAACTGACATACTGAATGTCCACGCCAGTTTGCCTCTTGACCAGGCCGGACAGTCCCGGTGGATTCTGGCCGGACACTCCGGTCGTGGCTGATCTTTTTGCCTCCGTCTTTATGATCTTCTCTTGCGCCTTCCTCCCGCTCCTCCCTCGCGCATCCTTGGGCGATCATCATGTTGGGCTTCTCTTGTAGCCCTTCTCCTCCTCGCGTCATGCTTGTTTCTCCAACGAATCTGATCATACATAAATGCATAGACTTAGGCAGTATATAGTTCTCATCAATCAAAGTACCAGATTGGTTTAGGAGTAAATTCACCTGTTGTTCTAGTAGCTTAGCACGAGCTCTTATAGTAGGTCCAATTCTAATCTCATTGGACTGATCGTTTCTTGCAACAGTTGTAGCATCTTCAGTAGTCATTGGGGTAGGTGTAATTGTAGGGATGTCCTCAGCATCTCCCCCCCTTGAAAAGGCGTCGACCTCGACGCTCCAAGGTCTTCTCCAACATATGGTGACAAATCAGAAACGTTGAAGCTATTGCTAACTCCACCAAACTCCTGAACAGGTATATCAACCGAGTAGGCGTTATCATTAATCTTGGCTAACACCTTGTAAGGACCAGCACCACGTGGCTTCAACTTTGACTTTCGAAGTAGTGGGAACCTATCCTTGCGTAAATGCACCCAAACCATATCTCCAGGCTCGAACAACACTTCTTTCCTTGCGTGATTCCTTGCAGCGGCAATGTTCTTGCCTTTCTTCTCAATAGCCTCTCGAGTCTTCTCATGTATTTTCTTCACATAATCAGCACGTTTTGATGCCTCCATATCAACTCTCTCATGTAATGGCAGAGGCAACATATCAAGTGGCGTCAATGGCTTCAAACCATACACCACCTCAAAAGGACAAAGCTGAATAGTTGAATGCACAACCCTGTTGTAAGCAAACTCAACATGTGGCAAACACTCTTCCCACTCCCGCAGATTCTTTTTAATCATGGTCCTTAGCAACTGTGACAATGTTCGGTTCACCACCTCCGTTTGACCATCTGTTTGGGGATGACATGTAGTACTGAATAGCAGCTTCGTTCCTAGGTTCCCCCATAAGGTCTTCCAAAAGTAGCTCATGAACTTCACGTCCCGGTCAGAAACAATCGTCTTTGGTACTCCATGTAATCTCACGATGTCCCTGAAAAACAGGTTAGCAACATGCGACGCATCGTCGCTTTTGTGGCAGGCGATAAAATGAGCCATCTTAGAGAACCTATCCACTACCATAAATATAGAATCATGACCTCTCTGAGTTTTAGGTAGACCTAGCACAAAATCCATACTAATGTCTTCCCATGGAGTAGTAGGTGCAGAGAGAGGTGTATACAAACCGTGAGGCTTCAACTTAGATTTCGACTTGTGGCATGTAATACATCGGCTCACAAATCTGTACACATCACGCCTCATCTTGGGCCAATAAAAGTGATCAGCAAGCATGAGCAACGTCTTCTCACACCCAAAGTGACCCATCAAACCACCAGCATGTGACTCCTGCACTAAGAACAAACGCAACGACGATTCTGGAATACATAGTTTGTTAGCTCGAAACAAATATCCATCATGTACATGATACTTATCCCATGCGTTTCTAAGAGCACACAAACGATATGGTTCAGCGAAATCATGGTCAGTTGCATAAAGTGCACAAATAGCTTCTAATCCAGGAATTTTAACATCAAGATTGATTAATAGCATGTTCTTCCTAGATAGAGCATTAGCAACAACGTTCTCTTTTCCCTTCTTATAGTTAATGATGTAAGGAAAAGACTCAATGAACTCAACCCATTTAGCTAATCTTCTATGCAAGTTTGATTGAGCTTTCAAGTATTTCAATGCTTCATGATCAGAATGTATGATGAATTCCTTTAGCCACAAATAATGTTGCCAAACCTCAAGTACTCGAACAAGTGCATACAATTCTTTATCATAGATAGAATAATTCAAACGAGCACCAGTCAATTTCTAAGAAAAATAAGCTATAGGGCGACCCTCTTGCATCAAAACGCCACCTATGCCTATACCACTAGCATCACATTCAACTTGAAATTGCTTCGAAAAATCAGGTAATGCAAGTAATGGTGCAGAAGTAAGCAAACGTTTTAACGTATCAAAAGCAATGTCTTGGGCCGCGCCCCAAACAAAAGGAACACCTTTCTTTGTCAAATCATTTAAAGGTGCAGCAATGGTGCTAAAATCTTTCACAAAGCGCCTATAGAAACCAGCGAGACCGTGGAAACTATGCACTTGACTAACATTCATTGGAGTAGGCCAATTCTGAATTGATTCAATTTTAGATTGAGCTACCTCTACTCCATGCTTAGATACAACAAATCCTAGGAATATGACCTTATATTTTGCAAATATACACTTCTCAAGATTAGCATACAATTTATTATCACGTAACACTTGTAAAACTTGTCTAATATGAGTGCAATGTTCAGATTCGGTGTGGCTGTATATAAGTATATCATCAAAGTAAACAACCACAAAACGACCAATAAACTCTCTCAAAACATGATTCATCAAACGCATGAAAGTACTAGGTGCATTAGTAAGACCAAACGGCATGACTAACCACTCATACAAACCGAATTTAGTTTTGAAAGCAGTTTTCCATTCATCCCCTTCTTTCATCCTAATTTGATGATAACCACTACGCAAGTCAATTTTAGAGAAAACAGCAGCACCACTCAATTCATCTAGCATATCCTCTAAGTGTGGAATAGGATGACGATATCGAATAGTGATGTTATTAATCGCTCTACAGTCAACACACATGCGCCAAGTACCATCTTTCTTAGGAACTAAAATAACAGGAACAGCACAAGGGCTAAGAGAGACACGGATGTACCCTTTATCCAGCAACGCTTGTACTTGCTTCTGAATTTCCTTAGTTTCTTCGGGATTAGTCCTGTAAGGTGCACGGTTGGGAAGTGTGGCGCCAGGAATCAGGTCCACTTGATGTTCTATACAACGCAATGGAGGCAAACCTGCGGGTACGTCTTCTGGAAACACATCCCCAAAGTCCTGCAAAACAGAAGAGAGACCAAGAGAAATAGGGGTCATGTCGTTAGAAACCAATACCTCACCTTTGTACATGAGCACAAGTGGCATGGCTGTAGGATCCTCACGAAACTCTCTCATATCCTCCTTGGTGGCTAATATCAATAACCCAGGCACTCTCTCACTTTTCGTTATATCACTCAATTTAGGCTCAATTACATCAGGAACAGCTGTGACACAGTCTCGCTGAGTGGTAGTATCTTCCTTCAAGTTCACCTCTATCTTCTGGCGAGAATCATTCACAATTTCTTGTGGTGTCATTGGCTGCATAGTAATCTTCTTTCCTTTGAATTCCATGTGATATGTATTGGCTCGGCCATTGTGTTGCACATGGCAATCATAGAGCCATGGCCGACCCAATAGTAGGTGACAAACAGTCGTAGGAACAACATCAAAATCAATAGAATCTCTGTATGGCCCTATTTGAAAATTCACACGTACCATATGATTTACCTTCATCTCACCATTGTTGCTCAACCATCGTATGTAATATGGCTTGGGATGAGCTAAGTATGTCAAATTCAGTTTGGCACATAGTTCCTTACTTACAAGATTTCTGCAGCTGCCTCCATCAATAATTACCTTGCAAGCTTTGTTTGGTCCAACTAGAGCTTTTGTTTGGAACAAGTTGCAACGTTGGGATTCCTCAAACGGTTGCACACTAAGTACACGTGAAGATACGATGATCGTGGGTGCACGTTCAGCATATGCATCAGCACCAACCTCGCCGTCATCAATATCATCATCAGAAGCTTCATCTCCACTTTCTACTTCACCTTCATTAACAAACATAACTTTGCTGTTTGGACAATCTTTCTTGTAGTGACCTCTACCTCCACAAGTATGGCACACCACATCACGAGTACGTGCAGTAGACATGTTGGAACCCGAGCTAGAAGCAGGAGCAGCGGGTTTCCGAGCATTAGAACCAAACGAAGGTGTACTTGCGGGCTTGGCCGATGGTGTAAAGGGAGCAGCAGCTGGTGACGTAGCTGTAGGAGGAGTAGGTCTGGTTGAAAATCAACTGGAGGACGGAAAACAAGCACGTGACTTTGCCTCTTCTGCCAACTGGGATTCGGCCTCTCTAGCATGATGCAACAACTCATTCATGGTCTCATACTTGTGATGACGAACAATGCTCTTGATCGGTAACTTCAAATTGTTTAGGAATCGCTGCATGGTCATCTCAATGGACTCACGAATTCTAGCACACTGCATAAGCATCTCCATCTCTATGTAGTACTCATCAACTGTCATGGTGCCTTGCTCCAGTTGCGTCAATTTATCAAAAACTGATCGCAAGTAGTTGGTTGGTACGAAACGAACTTTCATGATTTGCTTCATCTCGCGCCAATCCCTCACAGGAAGTTTATTGTCCTCCCTCCTATGTTGCACAAGAGCATCCCACCAACGCAAAGCATAACCATCAAATTCAGATGCTGCAAGTTTGACCTTCTTATCTTCTGGATAGTCAAATAAGTGCGAGAGTTTCTCAATCTTCAACTCCCATGTGAGGTAGTCTTCAGGATCAATGGAACCATCAAACTTAGGAATTGAGAATTTTGGCTTGCCCAAACCGTCATCAGCGGCTTGGTTGGGCACACATGGACCACGCCCAAGATGGGCAAACCCACGACCATGAGCAGGTGCATGTACAGGGGGAATAGCACGTCCCCTGCCAACATGTGGAGCAGGATCAACAACGCTACCCTCATCGAAATCATCAAAGGCATCATCATGTTGAGGATCTTCCCTTCTATGTAAGGCGGCTGTCAAACCCTCAATGGACTGCTGCAAAGCGGTGACATTGACATTGAGCATAGCCACTTGCGTTTGGATAGTATCAACCGTCCCAACATGCTGATCCAATCTCATATTCATATCTTGGAGATTCTTGTCAATGGCATCTGTCGTGTTAGTAAACACACGTGTTAAGTGGGATTTCAAAGCCTCATATTCATGCTAGTTGACGAGCTCCTCATCCTTCTTTTTCTGCAACACAACATCATCATCATTAGTAGACATGATTAGTAGGTTAGTGCAAAAATCAGAATTTGTATGGTGGAAACTCTCACAACTCACTCACAACTAATAAGAAAGGAGATCTTACCGTTCCAAAGTGAATAGAGATGCTCTACCAAACGAAATCAAAGACTGATGCACTTGATGTGATGAAGTGAATATCAAAGGTATAGAGAACATCACAGGGCACACAGGTTATGTAAAGGTGGAGCTATAGGTATGATATCCTATCTACACCGCAAACAAGTCCTAGTGCTGATCGTACAAATACCCAAGAAACACACACAGTGGAGATAAACGTGGCAAAGCAACTTATGAAAAGGAATATTGCAATGCACAAGAGAGACGCTAGTAATAGCTCAAATAGAACAGGCACAAGATTGCTCAATCTACTAGTGCTATACACAACAAGGCCTCCAATATTGCACACTTCGATATCTCTTTTTGTCAGGCTTGTAGCTCTTTTCTCTTTTTTTATACTAATTCTCTTTTCTTTTCTCTTTTTTTTCAACTATATTACTCAATGCAAACGAGTACAGCAACGTATAACAGATCTGGGCCGGATAGTCCGGTTGATATGCGCCGGAGACTCCGGTCGGGCCGCATAGTCCGGTGTGGTTCGGCCGGATAGTCCGGGTTTTGCCTGTCGAAAATTTCTGCACTTCAAAAACCTAATGAGCAGCTTGTCGGAGCAAAGCAACTAGTCTCGTGGGTACGTTCCTAGGCACAGATGCTGTAGATAGGCTGTGTCTATGGTATGCAAACAAAAGTACGCCATGTGGACTCGGAAAAAACGATAAAGACTTGCGAAAACGGTAACGGTGGGAACAGCGGAAAACAAGATCAAACCCTAAACCTAGACACAAACAGAAACTAGACTCCTACGAGGAAAACCTGCAGATCGGATCTACGAGAAGATACAATCAGCAACTAAAACTCGAAAACGATGCAATCTAGTCTATGGCAAAACTTTTTGTAAGGCTTTTTCTGTATAGGACGAAAAACACTCTCTAATCTATGGATGGATTTGTGGATGCTTACCGAGGCAATACTGGAAATCTGATACAAAGATGATATGGGGTGGCCCGATCTTCTCATTGTGAGAAGAGCCACGTCATTGTGAGTGAGAGCCACAAGCCAAACTCGAGTCGAAAAAATAAGAGTGTTCTCCTTGCCACCAAAAGTGAGATGAGAGATGTTCGGAACAACCCATCCATCTTGCACTATGTCCTCCTTTGCAAGGGACTAGCACAAGGAACTAATGAATTAAACAATGTTCCTCCATCTTTGATGAATGTTTTGCAGGAATTCAAGGATGTGTTCCCCGAAGAGCTTCCACATGGACTACCTCCTCTTCGCGGCATCGAACATCGCATTGACCTCATCCCCGGTGCACCACTTCCCAACCGCGCCGCTTAGCGTACGAACCCGGAGGAGACGAAGGAGATCGAACGTCAAATCAACCAACTCGTCTCCAAAGTTTTGATCCAAGTTAGCACTAGTCCAAGTGCCGTACCCGTGATTCTTGTTCCAAAGACGGATGATACGTTACGGTTATGCATGGACTGCCATCCAATCAATGCTATCACCGTGCGTCATCGACATCCCATACCACGTCTCGATGACATGCTTGATGAGTTGTGTGGAGCCACTATTTTTTCGAAAATTGATCTTCGTAGTGGTTACCATCAAATACGCATGGCTGAAGGTGATGAGTGGAATACCGCCTTCAAGACCAAACTTGGTCTCTATGAATGGTTGGGTATGCCCTTTGATTTATCGAATGCCCCATCCGCCTTCATGCGCCTTATGAATCACATCTTGCGTTCTCTCATTGGAAAAAGTGTTGTTGTCTATTTCGATGATATTCTTGTTTATAGCAAATCACTTGAGGACCATATAACATGTCAAGGAAGTTTTGCAAATCCTTTGACATGAAAAGCTTTATGCTAATCTTCCCAAGTGCACTTTTGCTAAAGACAAGTTGATTTTTCTTGGATTTGTCGTTTCTTCGAAGGGAATTGAAGTTGATGTTTCCAAGGTAAAGGACATACAAGATTGGCCCATCCCAACAAATGTGAGTGAACTCCGAAGTTTTCATGGGTTGGCCGGTTTCTATCGTCGCTTTGTGAAAGACTTTTCAACCATTGCTTGTCCGCTTAATGAATTGACCAAAAAGAATGTCACCTTCATGTGGGGCAAAGCACAACAAAAAGCTTTTGATCAACTTAAAAAGAGGCTCACCGAAGCACCTCTTCTTGCTTTACCGGATTTCACAAAAACTTTCGAGATCGATTGTGATGATAGTGGTATTGGCATTGGAGGAGTCCTTATGCAAAACAGACGTCCTATAGCCTACCATAGCGAGAAACTTGAGGGTGCTCGGCTTAATTATCTGATTTATGACAAAGAGCTTTTTGCCCTAGTTTGTGTCCTTCAAGTTTGGCAACATTACCTCTGGCCCAAGGAATTTATCATACATTCTGACCATGAGTCCTTGAAATACCTCAAAGGCCAAGCCAACTTGAGTAAGAGGCACACTAAGTGGGTTGAGTTCATGGAGTCTTTTCCGTACATTGTCAAGTATAAGAAGGGCAAAGATAATGTAGTTGCGGACACATTGTCCTACAAACATACAAGCCTTCTTACGAGACTTGAAATCAACGTGTTGGGTCTTGAGGAAATAAAATCTTTGTATGCTTCCGACCCGTTCTTTGAACCAATTTTCGCAAAGTGCTCCAATGACAAAGGAGTTGATGAATTCTATTTGCATAAAGGCTTTCTATTTAATCAAAATAAGCTATGCTTCCCGAAGTCGTCGCTTCAACTTTTGCTTCTCCAAGAATCTCATGGTGGAGGCCTCATGGGTCACTTTGGCCATGACAAGAGATTGGACATGCTGTCAAATCACTACTTTTGGCCCAAGATGAAGCGTGACATGGAGCGCTACGTTCAACGATGCACGACATGTGTTCAAGCTAGGTCGCAAGCTAACCCTTATAGTCTTTATATGCCATTGCCTATTCCTCATACCCCTTGGTCCGACATTAGCATGGATTTCGTGTTAGGATTGCCTAGATCTAAGCATGGTCATGATTCTATATTTGTTGTTGTGGATCGTTTTTCCAAAATGGCACACTTCATACCGTGCCATAAGACCGACGATGCTTCACATGTTGCAAATCTGTTTTTAGGGAAATCATCCGTCTTCACAGTGCGCCAAGAACAATCGTCTCCGACCGCGACGTCAAATTCATGAGCTACCTATGGAAGAACCTCATGGCCAAGCTCGGCGTCAAGCTACTCTTTTCATCCGCATCGCATCCTCAAACTGATGGCCAAACCGAAGTTGTCAACCGAAGCCTCGGGACTCTCCTTCGTGTGTTGATCATGAAGAACTTGAAGGATTGGGAGGAATGCATCCCACATGCCGAGTTCACCTACAACCGTGCCAAGCACTCAACAACCAAGATGAGTCCATTCATGATCGTCTATGATTATCCAAAAGACAAGAAGGTCAAGCTTGCAGAGTCAGAATTTGATGGATATGCTTTCGTTGGTGGGATGCTATTGTGCAGAATAGAAGGAACGATAATCAACTTCCTGTGATGGATTGGCATGAGATGAAGAGGATTATGATGGATCATTTTGTCCCCCCCCCCAATTACTTACGATCAGTGTTTGTGATGCAGCCCGTCCTACGGACGCTCCTACATCTATACCAACAAGTCCCCCAAGTGGACCCATGACTCGTGCTTGAGCCAAACTCCTTCAAGCTAAGGTGAACTCGCTCCTCTCATCGTGCCAATTTGATACATCTATGATGGTGTGCTACTTCATGCAACTACTCTATGCATCATCAGGTCCGAAGCACCAACGCATCACCAAGCACCCCAGGATGGAGATCAAGGAGCAGATCGTGAAGCAGAAGATGCTGGAGCTTCTTAGATCGGAGTCTCCGGTTTACGCACACCGGAGTCTCCGGTTTACGCACACCGGAGTCTCCGGTTTACGCACACCGGAGTCTCCGGTCCACCAAAGTCTCCGGCCTAAAGACACCGGAGTCACCAGCCCCACCTCTAGTCTGACCCCAGAATCGAGCTCGAGGACAATCTGAAGGCCCCTCTGGAGGTTGGTCCGGAGACTGACCGGAATCTCCGGTCCAGACCGGAGTCTCTGGTCCACCACACCGGAGTCTCCGGACTGACCGTCGCCAGGCATGTAAAAGGCCTTTGGGCCTTCGGCCCATGTACCCCTTAGTCTGCCCAGAACTTGTCTTTTATTCGTAAAGTACCCCTGACTGTGTGGCTGGCCTATATATAGCCCCCCACCTCTATTGTAAATCCTAGGCATGATATTGGAATTAGTGGAAACCCCTTGTGGATCTATCTAATTGTTGCCTCATGCTCCTTGACTAAGGAGCACCAATATCCCCAAACCTCGTTGGAGTTTGCATCGTGCCTCCGCATTGTACAAGGCCTAGGCATCAGAGTCCCTTTGCCTAGACATCAAGATCTCACCGAGTCTCTCATCTCGCCATGCCGGTTCGAGAGAGAGTCCTCCGCCTGACGCCGATCCTAGGGATTGCGCCGGACCGGTCACCGCCGACGTGAGCTATTGGTGTTTATCGTGGTTTTGCGTGTGTGTGTTCATCGCGTTCTTCGTGCGTGTGTTCGTCGTGTTCATCCTTCCCTCCTTCCCCACACTCCATCCTCGATTTGAAAGGGAATCGTGAAAAATCGGGCCACCCTAGAGGTTTGCCCTCAACAGTTTGACAAGCTTACACGGTTGAGGCAAGGGACAATGACAGTTGGTGAGTATTACATGGAGATGCTTATGCAACATGCTAATGTTCGTGAATCCCGTGAGATGACAATGTAGCGTTTCCTCAAAAATTTGAAGCTTCAAATCAAGAGCATTGTACGTTATCACAAGTACGAGACGATGAACGAGCTGCTGCACCATGCTAGAGAGGCCAAGTCACAGCTTGCGGAGGAAGCGAAGTGACATGCACGTTTTCCATCTTCCGGCCGTTTTTCGGCCAGATCCACACCTCCTACTGTGGCACCACCTGCTGCTAGTCCTCCTACACCATCGGCCAAACCAGCAAGTACATCTTTGTTTGGTTCTAATGCTCGGAAGCCCACTGCTCCTGCTGCTAGTTCAGGTTCCAATATGTCGACTGCGCGTACTCGCGATGTGGTGTGCCATACTTGTGGAGGTAGAGGACACTACAAGAAGGATTGTCCAAACAGCAAGGTGATGTATGTTAATTAACAAGGTGAAGTAGAGAGTGGAGATGAAGCTGATGACGATGATGACGAGGATGGTGCTGACGCTTATCCTGAGCATGCACCCACTATTGTCATATTTTCACGTGTACTTAGTGTGCAACCTATTGATGATTCTCAGTGTTGCAACTTGTTCCAAACAAAAGCTCTAGTTGGACCTAACAAAGATTGCAAGGTCATTATTGATGGAGGTAGCTGCAGAAATCTTGTAAGTAAGGAATTATGTGCCAAGCTGAATTTGACATATTTGCCTCATCCGAAGCCATACTACATACAATGGTTGAGCAACAATGGTGAGATGAAGGTAAATCATATGGTACGTGTGAATTTTCAAATAGGGCCATACAAAGATTCTGATGTGGACATCCCTATAATTACACCTACCCCAATTGCTAATGAAGATGTTCCAATTGCAAAGAAGGATCAATCCAATGAGATAAGGATTGGACCAATCACAAGAGCTCGTGCCAAGCTACTAGAACAACAGGTGAACTTGTTTCTTAATGAACCTGGTGTTTTAATTAATGAGAATTTTATACTACCTAAGTCTTTGAATTGTTGCATGATCAGGTACTTAGGAGAAGAAGGTGAAGCACGGAGCGAGGAGCTAATGGAACAAGGCGTGTTGATCAATGAAGAATGCGCGAGGGAGGAGAGGGAGGAAGCGCAAGAGGCTGTTCAAGACGAAGATCAACCAAGAGAGGAAGTTCTCTGCCGCGGCAGAGAAAAGCATCAGTTCTCTGCCACGGCAGGCTACCGCGGCAGGAAAACTAAGTCCGACTCTGCCACGGCAGGCTGCCGCGACAGAGAGTCCGGTTGAAAGTCTGCCACGGCAGAAACATGTGGCCGAACCACTTTGTGGTTGGTTTGTATCTAGGTTGGGATGCGACCCACTCGGTTTCCCCTTACGCCGCCACCCTTGGACCCATAAATAGATGGGGGTGTCGTAGTTTAGGGTTTAAGACCACGTTAAAATATTTTGGAGTTGTTTCTTTCATAGAACCTCTGGAATTACCCTGTGTTCGAATCTACCAACTATAATTGAGTGTGATCTGTTGTTCCATTGGGAATTAGTAGATTGCACACTACCGTTCGTGGTCACGGCTGCGTGCGCAAGAGCGTGGTGTTGTGAATATCCTACAAGGTTCGAGAGCTGTTGCATTGGCATCAGGGATTGAGCGGGAGAGTTCATAGCTACATGCTAGTTATCTATCATCCACCCTCACCATCGACAAGTGCTTACTGAGAAGATCAGGCCACCCCATATCAGATTCTATTGACTTTGATGTGGTTCCTATGACTGTTTACCATCTTTTATTGGGTCGGCCTTGGCTTTATGATCATCATGTGCAACACAATGGCCGAGCCAATACATATCACTTGGAATTCAAAGGAAAGAAGATTACTATGCAACCAATGACACCACAAGACATTGTGAATGATTCTCGCCAGAAGATAGAAGTGAATTTGCAGGAAGATCCTATAGCTCGGCGAGATTGTGTGACAAATGTTCCTGATATAATCGACCCTAAATTGAGTGATATAACAAAAAGTGAGAGAGTGCCTAATCTTTTGATATTAGCCACCAAGGAAGATATGAGATAATTTCGTGAGGATCCTACAACCATGCCACTTGTGCTCATGTATAAGGGCGAGGTATTGGTTTCTAACGACATGACCCCTATTTCTCTTGGTGTCTCTTCTGTTTTGCAGGATTTTGGGGATGTGTTTCTAGAAGATGTACCTGCAGGCTTGCCTCCATTGCGTGGTATAGAACACCAAATTGACTTGATACCTGGCACCACACTTCCCAATCGTGCACCCTACAGGACCAACCCCGAAGAAACAAAGGAGATACAGAAACAAGTACAGGCGTTGCTAGATAAAGGGTACATTCGTGTCTCTCTTAGCCCTTGTGTTGTTCCTGTTATTTTAGTGCCTAAGAAAGATGGTACCTGGGGCATGTGTGTAGATTGTAGAGCGATTAATAACATCACTATTCGATATCGTCATCCTATTCCACGTTTAGAGGATATGCTAGATGAATTGAGTGGTGCTGCTATTTTCTCTAAAATTGATTTGCGTAGTGGTCATCATCAAATTAGGATGAAAGAAGGGGATGAGTGAAAAACTGCTTTCAAAAAATAAATTTGGTTTGTATGAGTGGTTAGTCATGCTGTTTGGTCTTACTAATGCACCTAGTACATTCATGCGATTGATGGATCATCTTTTGAGAGATTTTATTGGTCCTTTTGTGGTTGTTTACTTTGATGATATACTTATCTGTAGCCACAACGAAACTGAACATTGTACTCATATCCGACAAGTTTTGCAAGTGTGGAATGATAATAAACTGTATGCTAATCTCAAGAATTGCAAATTTGCAAAAGATAAGGTCATATTTATGGGATTTGTTGTATCTAAGAATGGGGTAGAGGTAGATCAATCTAAAACTGAATCAATTCAGAATTGGCCTACTCCCATGAATGTAAGTTAAGTGCTTAGTTTCCACGGCTTAGCTGGTTTCTATAGGCGCTTTGTGAAAGATTTTAGCACCATTGCTGCACCTTTGAATGATTTGACAAAGAAAGGTGTTCCTTTTGTATGGGGCGCGGCCCAACATATTGTTTTTGATACATTGAAACGTTTGCTTACTTCTGCACCATTACTTGCATTACCTAATTTTTCGAAGATTTTTGAAGTTGAATGTGATGCTAGTGGTATAGGCATTGGTGGTGTTTTGATGCAAGAGGGTCGTCCTATAGCATATTTTTCTGAGAAACTTACTAGTGCTCATTTGAATTATCCTATCTATGATAAAGAATTATATGCACTTGTTAGAGTACTTGAAGTTTGGCAACATTATTTGTGGCCAAAGGAATTTATCATACATTCTGATCATGAAGCACTGAAATATTTGAAAGCTTTGCATAGAAGATTAGCTAAATGGGTTGAGTTTATTGAGTTTTTTCCTTACATCATTAAATATAAGAAGGGAAAAGAGAATGTTGTTGCTGATGCTTTGTCTAGGAAGAATATGCTATTAACCAATCTTGATGTTAAAATTCCTGGACTAGATTAGCTAAAATTCCTGATAAAGAATATGCTGATGTTGGTGGTTTGATGGGTCACTTGGGCGTGAGAAAACATTGCTCATGCTTGCTAATCATTTTTACTGGCCCAAGATGAGGCGTGATGTGTACAGATTTGTGAGCCGATGTATTACATGCCACAAGTCGAAATCCAAGCTGAGGCGTGATGTGTACATGTTTGTATACACCTCTCTCTGCACCTACTACTCCATGGGAAGACATTAGTATGGATTTTGTGCTAGGTCTACCTAAAACTCAGAGAGGTCATGATTCTATATTTGTGGTAGTGGATAGGTTCTCTAAGATGGCTCATTTTATTGCCTGCCACAAAAGCGACGATGCGTCGCATGTTGCTAACCTGTTTTTCAGGGGCATCGTGAGATTACATGGAGTACCTAAGACGATTGATTCTGACAGTGATGTGAAGTTCATGAGCTACTTTTGGAAGACCTTAAGGGGGAAGATGGGAATGAAGTTGCTATTTAGTACTACATGCCATCCCCAAACAGATGGTCAAACGAAGGTGGTGAATAGAACATTGTCACAACTGCTAAGGACCATGATTAAAAAGAATCTGCGGGAGTGGGAAGAGTGTTTGCCACATGTTGAGTTTGCTTACAATAGGGCTGTGCATTCAACTACTCAGCTTTGTCCTTTTGAGGTGGTGTATGGTTTCAAGCCATTGACGCCACCTGATATGTTGCCTCTGCCATTACATGAGAGAGTTGATATGGAGGCATCAAAACGTGCTGATTATGTGAAGAAAATACATGCGAAGACTCGAGAGGCTATTGAGAAGAAAGGCAAGAACATTGTTGCTGCAAGGAATCAAGCAAGGAAGGAAGTGTTGTTCAAGCCTAGAGACATGGTTTGGGTGCATCTGCGCAAGGGTAGATTTACACTACTTCGCAAGTCTAAGTTAAAGCCACGTGGTGCTGGTCCTTACAAGGTGTTAGCCAAAATTAATGATAATGCCTACTCGGTTGATATACCTATTGAGGAGTTTGGTGGAGTTAGCAACATCTTCAACGTTGCTGATTTGTCACGATATGCTGGAGAAGACCTTGGAGCATCGAGGTCGACGCCTTTTGAAGGGGGGGAGATGATGAGGACATCCCTACATACACCTACCCCAATTGCTAATGATGATGTTCCAATTTCTACAAAGAAAGATCAATCCAATGAGATAAGGATTGGACCAATTACAAGAGCTCGAGCTAAGCTACCGGAACAACAGGTGAACTTGTTTCTTAATGAACATGGTGTATTAGTTAATGAGAATTTCTATTACCTAAGTCTTTGAATTATTGTGATCAGGTACTTGGCAGAAGAAGGCATAGCAAGGAGCGAGGAGCTAATGGAACATGGCATGTTGATCAATGAAGAATGCGCGAGGGAGGAGAGGAAGGAAGCGCAAGGAGCTGTCCAAGACGAAGATCAACAAGTGGAGCAACTTCTCTATCGTGGTAGAGAAAAGCACCCGTTTTCTGCCATGACAGGCTGCCGCGACAGGAAAACCGAGTCCAGCTCTGTCACGGCAAGCTACCGCGGCAGAGAAACCGCCTGAAACTCTGCCACAACAGAGTCACGTGGCCGAACCCTTTTTGGGTCCGTTTGTATCTAGTTGGGTGGGACCAACTCGGATCCCACCTTAGGCCGCCGCACCCCCAGACTCATAAATAGATGGGGCGCACTAGTTTAGGGTTTGCGACCACGTTGAAATTATTTTGGAGTTGTTTCTTTTATAGAACCTCTAGAATTACCATGTGATCCAATTCTACCAATTGCAATTGAGTGTGATCTATTATTCCATCAGGAATTAGTAGATTGTAAACTACCGTTCGTGGTCGACAGCTACGTGCACAAGAGCGTGGTGTTGTGAATATCCTACAAGGTTCGAGAGCTGTTGCATTGGCATCAGGGTTCGAGCGGGAGAGTTCATAGCTACATGCTAGTTATCTATCATCCACCATTGATACGTTGCAAACGTATCTATAATTTTTGATGTCCCATGCTTGTTTTATATCTACTTTCTTATGTTTTGTCCACACTTTGGAGTATTTTTACACATTTTCTGGAACTAACCTATTAACAAGATGCCACAGTGCCAGTTGCCTGTTTTCTGTTGTTTTTGGTTTCAGAAAAGCTAGTAAGGAAATATTCTCAGAATTGGACTAGACAAAATCCCAAGTCAATATTTCACCAGAAGGAACACGGAGTTCGGAGGGGAGATGAAGAGGGGAGCCAGGCCGGCCACACCTGGTGGTGGCACGGCCAGCCCTAGCCGCGCCACCAGGGGGTGTGGGCCCCTCGGTAGTCCACCGACCTTGCCCCTTCACCCATATATTGCCTCCGGGACGAAAACCCTGGGGACCTGATCAAAATTCCACGAAAGATTCTGTAGCCGCCGCCATCTCCATACCTAGATCGGGAGGGATCTAAAGCTCTTCCTGTCACCCTGCCGGAGGGGAGAGATCACCCTGGAGGCCTTCTTCATCACCATGACTGCCTCCGGTGTGATGCGTGAGTAGTTCATCCCTGGACTACCAGTCCATGTAGTAGCTAGATGGTTGGTTCTTCTCCTTTGTGCTACCATGTTTAGATCTTGTGAGCTCCGTTCATGATCAAGATCATCTATTTGTAGTCTTACATGTTATGCTTGCAGGGATCCGATGGATATTGAGGTGCTATTTCAGATTGATTATTGATTCTATCATGTCTTTGTTATTTGTGATCTTGCATGCTTTCCGTTGTTAGTAGCTATCTTGGCCGAGTAGATGCTAGCAACACCGAGAGAGTATTATGCTCGATAGTGGGTTCATGCCTCTAGTAATCTGGGGAAGTGATAGAAATCTCTAAGGTACTAGATGTGTTGTTTCTACTAGGGAGAAAACATCAATCCTTTGTTCATAGAACAATCATATTATTTACTTTACACACTTTGCTTAATGCAATTATCTGTTGCTTGCAACTTAATACTGGAGGGGGTTCGGATGATAACCTAAAGGTGCATTATTAGTCATAGATGCAGTTGGATTACGGTCTATGTATAATGTTGTAATGCCCAATCAAATCTGATAGGAGTCAAGATGATTAGCATATGCATGTACGCTTTCTCGATGTTTGTCAATTGCCCCGCTGTAATTTGTTCACCCAACATGTCATCTATCTTAAGGAGAACCACCACTAGTGAACTATGGACCCTAGTCCATTCTTTTACCATCAATCTATAACTATTTACTGTTTTATGTTTACTTTCTGCAAGCAATTACTATCTTCCACACAATACGTTTAATCCTTTGTTTTCAGCAAAACCGGTGAGATGGACAACCTTACTGTAAGTTGGGGGCAAAGTTCTGTGGTTGTGTTGTGTAGGATTCCATGTTGGAAACAACACCTTGGAGGTGTTTCCTTGTTCCTACTGGTTCGATAACCTTGGTTTTATAAAGGAGGGAAAACTTGTTGATGTGCTCATCATACCTTCCTCTTGGGGTTCCCCAACGAGCTCTACATATTGAGCAAGCAAGACTTTTTCTAGCGCCGTTGCCGGGGAGTCAAGGACATCTTCACAAGGGGAGTCCCTCATAACCAATCTCTTTACTTTGTTTCATTTTTTGCTTAGTTCATTTTTGTGTTTGCTTGTTTCTTTATCAGAAACACACACAAATTAGTTGTACTAGTTTGCTTTCTTTATATTAAAAACACAAAAAATGACTAGTCTTGAAAACACTAAGTTGTGTGACTTCACTAGGACCAACAACAATGATTTCATGTGCACACCTATTGCTCCACATGTTCCTGAAGCTACTTTCTTTGAAATTAAACCTACTTTGCTCAATCTTGTTATGAAGGAACAATTTTATGGTATTGGAACTAAAGATGTTGTTCCTTATCTTAATAACTTTATTAAACTTTTTCAGATGCAAAAACATAGGGATATAGATGGAGATATTATTAAGCTTAAATTATTTCCTTTCTGATTGAGAGGAAAAGCTAAAGAATGGTTGCTGTCCCTAACTAGAAATAGTATTGATTCTTGGACTAAATGCAAAGATGCTTTCATTGCAAAATACTATCCTCCTGCTAAGATTATATCTATGAGAAGTGAAATAATGAAATTTAAACAATCTGATAATGAACATGTTGCTCAAGCTTGGGAAAGAATGAAATCTTTGGTAAAGAATTGTCCCACTCATGGACTGACTGCTTGGATGATTATCCAAACCTTTTATGCAGGGCTGAATTATTCTTCAAGAAATCTGCTGGATTCTGCTACTGGAGGTACCTTTATGACCATTACTTTGGGTGTTGCAACAAAGCTTCTGGAAAATATGATGGTTAACTATTCTGAATGGCACACTGAGAGAGCTCTACAAGGTAAGAAGGTAAATTTTGTTGAAGAAACCTCATCCTTGAGTGATAAAATTGATGTTATTATGTCTATGCTTGTTAATGGGAAAGCTCATATTGATCCAAATCATGTTCCCTTAGCTTCTTTGGTTGCTCAAGAAGAGCAAGTTGATGTGAACTTTATTAGAAATAATAATTTTAGCAACAATGCCTACATGAATAATTTTGGTAATAATAATTATAGGCCATATCCTCCCAATAATGGTAACGCTTGGAAATTCCTACAACAATAATAGAAGTGCACCCTCTGAACTTGAAGTTATGCTTAAAGATTTTATTAGTAAACAAACTGCTTTCAATAAAACCATTGAGGAAAAACTCTCTAATGCTGAAAGAAGTATAGCATCATTGTTTGAAGCACAATCTTATTTGACTAAAATAGCTGCTAAACCCGAAACTATTGAAAATCCCTTTACTGCTACTAATGCTATACAATTTAGAATTGATGAAAATGTTAGACTGTTAGCTGAATTGCATGCTAAGTGGGAGAGAGAAGATGAAATTGCTAGAAATATTAGTATTTCTACTATCACTACCACTAATGTTGAAGCTAGTAAACCCAATGGAACCTTTTCTAATAAAAATGCTGAAATTCTTCGAAATATGGGAAACAATAGCTCTACTAATTTAGATGATAATTATGATTTTAATCTTGATGGCTGCAATATCTCTGAAGTAATTATGTTCCTACAAAAGCTTGCTAAAAGTCCTAATGCTAGTGCTATGAATATGGCCTTTACAAAACACATTACTGATGCTCTCATAAAAATTAAAGAAGAAACGATGAAACGTAAAGCTTCTATTCCTATGAAATTAGAAGATGGTTGGGAACGCATCATTAATATGAAAGTAAATGATTTTGATCTCGAAGCTTTATGTGATCTTGATAGTAGTGTTTCTATTATACCTAGAAAGATTTATGAAATGCTTGATTTGCCACCATTGGAAGATTGTTATTTAAATGTCCAACTTGATGATAATGCTAAAAAGAAACTCATGGGGAGTATTAATGATGTTCTTATTATGGTTAACAATGCTTATGTCCCTGTTGATTTCTATGTTTTGGATGTTGAATACAATGCTTCTTGCCCTATTATTTCGGGAAGACCTTTTCTTAGAACGTTGGTGCCATTATTGATATGAAAGAAGGCACCATTAAATATCAATTTCCACTCAAGAAAGGTATAGAACACTTCCCTAAGAAGAGAGAAAATATTCCTTTTGCCTCTCCTATTAAAACAAAATTTTCTCTTAATGCTTCTTCATTTGAGAATACTTGATTTTTCTTGCTTCTTATGCCTAGCTCAAAGGCGTTAAAGAAAAGCACTTATTGGGAGATAACCCAAATTTCGTTCGGAATCTTTTTGTTGAGTCTTGGAAGTTATTACTTCTGTAATAACCGCTCCTTATCATTTTTGTGTGGTTTTTGTGCCAAGAGTAACCTCTAATGAGAGAGAAGTAAGACTTGGGAAAGTTGCTGTCCCGAAACAATTTTTTGTGCTTCGCTATAAAAATTCGTAAAAAATCTCTGTACGTCGGTTTGAGCTGTATATTTTTGTGCTTCTGCCCCAGGTTGTTATCAAACTTTCGTTAGTTCAACTCTTTTCGATTTGAGCAACAGAAGGTCTTCAAAAAAATTGGCTTTTACCTGCTGATCTGTTTTGACAGATTTCTGCCATTATTTGCATTTGCCTCTTAATCTCTTTCTCTTTGAGTTCTATTTAATCACTTGAACTTTTTAAAGGAAGTGCTACAGTATCTTGTGTTTTAATGGAAGTTTTACTTGTGTTAAAACTGAACCAAAAGACTTATTATCTTGAGTACACTAATGTTGCTAATGAAGATTGTGTGAAGTTTTGTATGAAGGAAATTTTTAAGTGTAGGGAAGAATAATATGATAAGATGAAGTATGGACAAAAGCTCAAGCTTGGGGATGCCACCCGTGTCACCCCAAGAAATATCCAAGAAGTACAAGCGTCAAAGCTTGGGGATGCCCAAGGCATCCCCTTCTTCATCAATAAAAATCTTAGGTTTCTTCCAAAAACTTCATTTTTATTGTTTCATGCAAAGTTGTGTTGTTCTTGGAGCGTCTTTGTGCTATGGGTCTCCTTGTGGATTGACCCTTGGGATGGCCCGATCTTCACAGATTTGAGGCGGAAGTGAGGGAAAACACGATGAACACGATGAACACAACTCTAATGCAAGGTAAAGTTATAAACACATGCCAAATGACACCCAATTTGATTTGCTCCTGTTGGTTCGAACAACCAATCTAATAGAATCCTCAGCGAGAGACCTTGCGGTAGAATCACCAAAGGAGAGATCGGCAAGCGGACAGTAGAATCCAAATCAAGGAGAGAGTAGCAACCAAGTAGAATCCCAAAGGGGAGAGACCAAGCACTACTAGAATCCTTGATAGGGAGAGACCAAACACTTGAGGAGGGTCTTGACAACTTGGAGAAGGGCACCGACTCCAAGGCCTTGTACAACTCATAGATTTACTATTGAGAGGGGGTTCCCATCTAGGGTTTGGCACATGCCTCAATTCATCATCATCTCTAGGGTTTCAAGGAAGGGGTGGGGGCATATATATAGGCCAGCCACGAGCTAGGGGCAAAACAGGCATAAGCAGGAAGTTTGGGGAGTTACATGGGCCAAGCCTAGCTTAAGGCGCGTAGGCCCACGATGCTTTGTTCGGAGACTCCGGTGTGGGGTCCGGAGACTCCAGTGTGGGCCAGAGACTCCGGTCTGACTCTGGTGTCGCCTCCGGAGGGGGTCTCAGACTGTCCCAGGCGCAGGTTCGGGGCTCGGTCTGGAGACGGGCCGGAGACTCCGGTGTGGTAGACCGGAGACTCTGGTCTGCTGGTTCGGAGACTCCGGTCCTGCTTCAGCAGCTTCTTGTGTCTTCTCTTCCAGGCCTCTTGCTTGGGTGTCTTGGCTCCAGAGCCATCCTTGCTGCATCTCCTTGGCATCATGTTCATGGACCTAGTCACATCATGGGCATTTGTCTCAAGTAGGATTCCATTCTCATAATAACCAACGAAAGGCAAAGCATGGAAGGAGTTCACCTTTGGAGTGATGATTAGCGTGGCATGATGTGGACCAAAGGTGGCTTTCATATGTTGGGCTACATCATCTCCCCCCGCTTGAAAACGAGTCGACCTCGACGATGTTCGCTCATCATGCAAGGAAGGAGGTGTGTCCTTGGCCTTGATCTTGTACACGGTCGGATCGCCGGTGTCGAAGCCATTCTCAAACTTGTTCAAGAGCTTGTGGTACATCTTGCCATCATGTTGTGGTTGGAGATCTTGTAGCCTTATCCTTGTAGTTCGTGGTGTATCTTGGGTACCTTGCAAAACCGACAACAAAGAGAGAGAATTGTATGAATGATTGTTAGTATGGGTCACACTCAAGTCTCTCTTCTCACATTTTGTGGCTTGCGTCGTGGCACTCATGATTTTTCCACTCATTTTTGGCTTGTGGCACTCACTCTCTTGATGGTGGTTCACTCTCTTACCACTCGTGTTATGGGTCTCCTTGTGGATTTACCCTTGGAGTGGCCCGATCTTCACGGATTTGAGGCGGGAGTGAGGTAAAAACACGATGAACACAACTCGAATGCAAGGTAAAGATACAAACACACGCCAAATCACACCCAATTCGATTTGCTCCCGTTGGTTCGAACAACCAACCCAATAGAATCCTCGGCGAGAGACCTTGCGGTAGAATCACCAAAGGAGAGATCGGCAAGCAGACGGTAGAATCCAAATCAAGGAGAGAATAGCAACCAAGTAGAATCCCAAAGGGGAGAGACCAAGCACTACTAGAATCCTTGATAGGGAGAGACCAAACACTTGAGGAGGGTCTTGACAACTTGGAGAAGGGCACCCACTCCAAGGCCTTGTATAACTCATAGATTTACTAATGAGAGGGGGTTCCCATCTAGGGTTTGTGATGTAGCCCAACACATGGAAACTACCATTGGTCCACATCATGCTACGCCAACCATGCCAATCAAGGTGAACTCCTTCCATCTCTTGCCTTTCTTCGGTTATCATGTGAATGGGATCCTACTTCAGATGAATTCCCATTGTATGACTAGGCCCATGACCATGACGCCAAGAGGAGGAAAAAAGGATGCACAAGGAGCCAAGACCCACAAGCATGAAGCCTCGAAGAGAAGACGCAAGAAGCTGCTGGAAGCAGACCGGAGTCTTCAGTCTGCCACACCGGAGTCTCCGGCCCACCTCTGGACCGGCTCCCGAACTGAAGCTTGGGACATTCTGCATGCCCCTTCGGAGACCATACCGGAGTCCTCGGCCAGCAGACTGGAGTCTCCGGACCGAGCATCGTGGGCCTGCGCGCCTCAAGCTGGGCTTGGCCCATGTAACGCCCCAAACTCCCCCTTTTATGCCTAAAGTACCCCTAGCTCGTGGCTGGCCTATATATATGCCCCACCACCTCCTTAGAACCCTAGAATGGAATGGATGATGAACTGAGGCATGTACCTAACCCTGGATGGGATCCCTTTCTCTATAGGTAATCTAAGAGTTGTACAAGGCCTTGGAGTCGGTGCCCTTCTCCAAGTCGTCAATACCCTCTTCTAGTTCATGGTCTCTCCCACATACGGATTCTAGTAGTGCTAGGTCTCTCCCCTTTGGGATTCTACTTGGTTGCTACTCTCTCCCTATGTGTGATTCTATCAAGAGCTAGCCAATCTTTCTCATGGGATTCTACCTTTGGTCTCTCCCTTGAGATTCTATTGGGTTGGTGGTTTGGGCCAACGAGAGCAAACCGGAATTGTATCGGGTGTGGTGTGCATTTGTATCGATTTCCCCCTTGCGTGTTCATCGTGTTCTTCGCTCCCTCCCCCAAATCCCCTCGAATCTATGAAGATCGGGCCACTCCAAGGGTAAATCCACAAGGAGACCCATAACAACTGGTATCAAGAGCTTTTGGTTGCCATGGATTCGAGTTTGTGTTGAGTTTCCAGCCACCAATTTCGGTTTTTGCCTAAATTCGAAAATTTCCACCAAAAATAGCCATATTCGTGATTTGAGCGTTTTGGTAGGTTTTGATGCATAGATCCGCTGCTATACTCGTTGATCTACCTTCCTTTGCGTTCCCATGGCCTAATTCCTTGATTTCCCCATTAATTTGGAGGTTTTTGATCGAGTTTTCCGCCCAAAATCGCGCTACGGACGAGTTCTGGACGTTCTGGAAGTCCCAGGCCGGAGTTTCCGGTGTAAGTGAACTCAGACCGGAGTCTCCGGACTCCCAGACCGGAGTCTCCGCCCCCCCTATAGACAGGAAAACTGCTTCACTATTTTGCGCATAACTTTTGCATTCGAACTCGGATTTTGGTGTTCTTTAGCTTTTGAAGAGGAGAAGGAGATCTACACCATCATCCACGTTGTTCATGCTATCTACTTCAACCAAATCCATGAGCAAGGACAGATCCACCAAAAGGTGAAGATCGACGACGAAAGGTATATCAATTCCGCGACTTCTCCCCACTTGCTTTACTTTGTGAGCCACACTATCTTTGCGATACAACAAATACCTATTGAGACTAGTTCCTCCAATGATTGCTTGGGCTTTGCACATTTGACCTTGTAGAATTCCGAGTAAAAGTTGTAAGCGCTATCTCATAGAGTTATCTTGTATAGTTGTTGCCACAAGAAAAAGCAACTGAAAAGAAAAAGGAAAGCTTCTAAGCAAAAGAAAAAAAATATACAAAAAGAAAAAGAAAGATACAAGTGCCATAGGGAATAGGAAGCCCAAGCTCGCTGAACATATTGTAGGTGGTACTTATTGTGCAAATCTTGTAGCCCTCCAATTTTGTGCAATCGAACTAGCGTCTCTCCTTGTACTTGTGCGTCATGAGCTTTTAGTCTTCTCTAGGCTTTCATTTGGTTCTTAGCTCAATTTTTCCGTCGCACAAGTCCCGCTCATCCCACCGTGTGTGTTTCCTTGATCTTAATTGCTATCTTGTGGATCGACTTGTTTGCTTTGGATCATCGTGGTTCTCTACTTGCCTTTACATATCTCGATTTTTGGTTGTTCCAAGTTGCATGCCACTTGACCTACCTAAGCTCCTCATAAGCCGTGTGTGTTTGGTGTTTCTTGTGTTTTTGGATACGACGCCACTTCTCCTTTGCATTTTGGTAGCTCTCGGTCCTTACCATTGATCCAATACTATCTACAAGGTGAGCTAAGGCGTAGCATCTTTCAACCCAATTTCCACTATATCACACTTGGTCTTGTGAGCACAATGTCTAGGGACTCCGAAACCGATGAGGAAGGATGCATGATGAGCCACGGCAATGACGACTACGCAAGCATAGATGACATGATGGAGCACTACACCGACATTGGCTCCACATGCTTGGAGGACTTGGAGTACTACACCGACAATGACTCCCCAAGAATGGAGCACATGGAGCACCATGAGGACTTCGACTTCTCAAGCATGGAGCACATGGAGCACCATGAGGACTTCGACTTCTCAAGCATGGAGCACATGGAGCACCATGAGGACTTTGACTCCCCAAGCATGGAGCACATGGACCACCATGAGGACTTCGACTTCTCATTCATGGAGGACATAGAACACTTCATCGACTATGATGGCAACATCCTCATGAGCTTTGATGACTTCTTCCACAACTTGGAGACCGAGAACTTCTACACCATGCAAGCGGAGGTACATCTCCAAGAGGACAACAATGACAGGCTCTTCGAGTCGAACCCATCAAGAGGAACTCTATACCCCGAGGGTTGTCCATCAAGATATCCATCAAGCTCAAGAAGACGTGACAACTCCACAAGCGCCACTACACATGAGCCAACACAAGTGCGTCGCCACCAACAAAAACTCAAGAGCATCCATGCTATGTGCTATACAAGCTCAAGACGGCGTACAAGTCCTCTCCGCCACGAGAACAAGTGATGAGGACATCCCTACAATTACACCTACCCCAATTGCTAAAGAAGATGTTCCAGTTGCAAAGAAGAATCAATCCAATGAAATAAGGATTGGACCAATTACAAGAGCTCGTGCTAAGCTACTAGAACAACAGGTGAACTTGTTTCTTAATGAACCTGGTGTTTTAATTAATTAGAATTTTATACTACCTAATTCTTTGAATTATTGTATGATCAGGTACTTAGGAGAAGAAGGCATAGCACAGAGTGAGGAGCTGAAGGAACATGGCGTGTTGATCAATGAGGAATGCGCGAGGGAGGAGAGGGAGGAAGCGCAAGGACCTGTACAAGACAAAGATCAACAAGAGGAGGAAGTTCTCTGCCACGACAGAGAAAGGCCTCGTTTCTCTACCACGGCAAGCTACCGCGGCAGGAAAACTAAGTCCGACTCTGCCACGGCAGGCTGCCACGACAGAGAGTCCGGTTGAAAGTCTGCCTCAGCAGAAACATGTGGCCGAACCACTTTGTGGTCGGTTTGTATCTAGGTTGGGGTGCGACCCACTCGGTTTCCCCTTAGGCCGCCACCCTTGGACCCATAAATAGATGGGGGCGTCGTAGTTTAGGGTTTAAGACCACGTTAAAATATTTTGGAGTTGTTTCTTTCATAGAACCTCTGGAATTACCCTGTGTTCGAATCTACCAACTATAATTGAGTGTGATCTGTTGTTCCATTGGGAATTAGTAGATTGCATACTACCGTTCGTGGTCAAGGCTACGTGCGCAAGAGCGTGGTGTTGTGAATATCCTACAAGGTTCGAAAGCTGTTGCATTGGCATCAGGGATCGAGCGGGAGAGTTCATAGCTACAGGCTAGTTATTATCATCCACCCTCACCATCGACAAGTGCTTACTGAGAAGATCGGGCCACCCCATATCATCTTGGTATCAGATTTCCTCGTTGCCTCAGTAAGCAATCCGCAATCCATCCATAGATTAGAGAGTGTTTTTAGTCCTATACAGAAAAAGCCCCACAAAAAGATTTGCCATAGACTAGATTGCATCGTAGACGAGTAATAGTTGCTGGTCGTGTTCATCAATTAGTCTAGATCTGTTTTGGTTTTCATCGTTTTTCCGCTGTCTAGTCGTTTTTCCACCTTTGGTTCCGCCACCACCTAGTAGATCCGATCCCGTTCTAGAGTTCTTGTGTTTTACTCTAGGCCGATTCGGTTTGCTTTAGTCACACAAAAATTTACTTTCCAAGTTATCAAGTTACATAGTCTGCCACGACAGGACTTTCCAGGTTACCAAAAATACTTTCCAGGTTACCAACAATACTTTCCAGGTTACCAAAAATACTTTCCAGGTTACCAAAAATACTTTCCAGGTTACCAACAATACTTTCCAGGTTACCAAAAATACTTTCCAGGTTACCAACAATACTTTCCAGGTTACCAAAAATACTTTCCAGGTTACCAATAATACTTTCCAGGTTACACAGTCTGCCACAGTAGGATTTCTGTGTTTTCTCTGCCACGGCAGGACTTCTGAGTTACCAAGTTACTGCTCTGCCGCGGCACGCTTTCTGGCCGTTTTGCTGCCGCCACGGCAGGGTTTTGAGCTATTTTTCTGCCACGACAATATAATTACAAAGTGTGATCGATTTGCACTTTTCCAAAACCCTTAGCCACAGCCAATCTACTACATAGGTGTAGGAACTTGCCTATTGAGACTAGTTTTCGCTCCTACAGGCTGCTCTTAGGACTTTTGGTGCTGTACTTTGTAGTTGGCCATGTGTTATCTATAAAAAAAAGAGAAAGCAAGATAGCAAAAGAAAAAGTATACAAAAAAAGCTATACAAAAGAAAAAGAAAAGTTGTGGAAAAAGAGAATTTGAGCAAGAGGCCTAGTGATATCTTTGTGCACCGGTAGATTGAGCAATCTTGTGCCTGTTTACTTTGAGCTTTCCTAGTGTCTCTCGAGCGCAGTGCAACACCCTTCATAGTTGCATTGCCACGTTTTTCTCCACGTGTGTGTTTCTTGGGTGTTTGTACGATCAGCACTAGGACTTGTTTGCGTTGTAGTTAGGATACCATACCTACAGCTCCACCATAAATAACCTGTGTGTCCTGTGATCGTTCTCTATACCTTTGATATTCACTTCATCACATCAAGTGCATCAGTCTTTGATTTCGTTTGGTAGAGCATCTCTATTCACTTTGGAACGGTAAGATCTCCTTTCTTATTAGTTGTGAGTGAGTTGTGAGAGTTGCCACCATAAAAATTCTGATTTTTGCACTAACCTACTAATCATGTCTTCTAGTGATGATGATGTTGTGATGCAGAAAAAGAAGGATGAGGAGCTTGTTAATTGGCGTGAATATGAGGCGTTGAAGTCCCACTTGACACGTGTGTTCACTAATACAACAGATGCCATTGACAAGAATCTCCAAGACATGAATATGCGATTGGATCAGCATGTTGGGACGGTTGATGCAATCCAAACGCAAGTGGCTAAGCTCAATGTTAATGTCACCACTTTGCAGCAGTCCATTGAGGGTTTGACAGCCGCTTTACATAGAAGGGAAGAGCCTCAACATGATGATGCCTTTGATGATTTTGATGAGGGTAGCGCTGTGGATGCTGCTCCACCTGTTGGCAGGGGACGTGCTATTCCCCCTGCCAATGCACCTGGCCCTGCACCCGCCCATGCACCTGCCCATGCACCTGCTCATGGCCGTGGGTATGCTCCTCTTGGGCGTGCTCAACGTGTTCCCAACCAAGCTGCTGATGATGGTTTGGGCAAGCCAAAGTTTTCGATTCCCAAGTTTGATGGTTCCATTGATCCTGAAGATTACCTCACATGGGAGCTGAAGATTGAGAAACTCTGGCGTTTATTTGACTATCCCGAAGACAAGAAGGTCAAGCTTGCAGCATCTGAATTTGATCGTTATGCTCTATGTTGGTGGGATGCTCTTGTGCAACATAGCAGGGAGGACAATGAACTTCCTGTAATGGATTGGCGCGAGATGAAACAAATCATGAAGGCTCGTTTTGTTCCAACCAACTACTTGCGATCAGTTTTTGATAAATTGACGCAATTGAAGCAAGGCACAATGACAGTAGATGAGTACTACATGGAGATGGAGATGCTTATGTAGCGTGCTACAATTCGTGAGTCCATTGAGATGACGATGCAGCGATTCATGAACAATTTAAAGTTACCAATAAAGAGCATTGTTCATCATCACAAGTATGAGACCATGAATGGGTTGTTGCATCATGCTAGAGAGGCCGAATCCCAGTTGGCAGAAGAGGCGAAGTCACGTACTCGTTTTCCATCCTCCAGCAGATTTTCGGCCAGATCTATTCCTCCTACAGTCACGCCAACAGCTGCTATTCCGTTTACACCATCGGCCAAACCAGCAAGTACACCTTTGTTTGGTTCTAATGCTCGGAAACCCGCTGCTCCTGCTGCTAGCTCGGGTTCCAACATGTCTACTGCACGTACTCGTGATGTGGTGTGCCACACTTGTGGTGGTAGAGGTCACTACAAGAAGGATTGTCCAAACAGCAAGGTTATGTTTTTTAATGAACAAGGTGAAGTAGAAAGTGGAGATGAAGCTTCTGATGATGATATTGATGATGGCGAGGTTGGTGCTGATGCATATGCTGAGCGTGCAACAACTATTGTCGTATCTTCACGTGTACTTAGTGTGCAACCGGTTGAGGAATCCTAGCGTTGCAAGTTGTTCCAAACAAAAGCTCTAGTTGGACCAAATAAAGCTCTAGTTTCTTAATGAACCTGGTGTTTTAATTAATGAGAATTTTATACTACCTAAGTCTTTGAATTATTGTATGATCAGGTACTTAGGAGAAGAAGGCATAGCACAGAGTGAGGAGCTGAAGGAACATGGCGTGTTGATCAATGAGGAATGCGCGAGGGAGGAGAGGGAGGAAGCGCAAGGACCTGTCCAAGACAAAGATCAACAAGAGGAGGAAGTTCTCTGCCACGACAGAGAAAAGCCTCATTTCTCTACCACGGCAGGCTACCGCAGCAGGAAAACTAAGTCCGACTCTGCCACGGCAGGCTGCCACGACAGAGAGTCCGGTTGAAAGTCTGCCTCGGCAGAAACATGTGGCCGAACCACTTTGTGGTCGGTTTGTATCTAGGTTGGGGTGCGACCCACTCGGTTTCCCCTTAGGCCGCCACCCTTGGACCCATAAATAGATGGGGGCATCATAGTTTAGGGTTTAAGACCACGTTAAAATATTTTGGAGTTGTTTCTTTCACAGAACCTCTGGAATTACCCTGTGTTCGAATCTACCAACTATAATTGAGTGTGATCTGTTGTTCCATTGGGAATTAGTAGATTGCATACTACCGTTCGTGGTCAAGGCTGCGTGCGTAAGAGTGTGGTGTTGTGAATATCCTACAAGGTTCGAAAGTTGTTGCATTGGCATCAGGGATCGAGCGGGAGAGTTCATAGCTACAGGCTAGTTATCTATCATCCACCCTCACCATCGACAAGTGCTTACTGAGAAGATCGGGCCACCCCATATCAACAAGGAAGCAAGCTACCGTCCGCACCATCAAGCTACATCGACAAAACAAGTTTGACATGAGGTGCCCAACTACAAGAACATCATCGAGACCACTTCTCCTTCAATGAAGACCACTACTCAAGCTTCAAGACCCTCAAGAGAGAATGATATGGGGTGGCCCGATCTTCTCAGTAAGCGGATGGCGATGATGATGGTGGATGATAGATAACTAGTGCGTAGCTATGATCTCTCCCGCTCGATCCCTGATGCCAGTGCAACAGATCTCGAACCTTGTAGGATATTCACAACACCACACTCTTGCGCACGCAGCCGTGACCACGAACGGTAGTATGCAATCTACTAATTCCCAATGGAACAACAGATCACAATCAATTATAGTTGGTAAATTCGAACACAGGGTAATTCTAGAGGTTCTATGAAAGAAACAACTCCAAAATATTTTAACGTGGTCTAAAAACCTATACTAGTGCGCCCCCATCTATTTAAGGGTCTGGGAGGCGGCGGCCTAAGGTGGAAACCGAGTTGGTTCCACCCAACTAGAGATACAAACCGACCCAACTTGGGTTCGATCAAACTGACTCTGCCGTGGCAGAGTTGTAGCCGTTTTCTCTGCCACGACAGCCTGCCGTGGCAGAGTAGGACTCAGTTTCCCTGCCGGGGCAGCCTGCCGTGGTAGAAAAACGATGCTTTTCTCTTCCGCGGCAGAGAACGTCCTCCTCTCGTTGATCTTTGTCTTGGACAGCTCCTTGCGCTTCCTCCCTCTCCTCCCTCGCGCATTCTTCATTGATCAACACGCCTTGTTCCATTATCTCCTCGCTCCGTGCTTCACCTTCTTCTCCTAAGTACCTGATCATGCAATAATTCAATGACTTAGGTAGTATAAAATTCTCATTAATTAAAACACTAGGTTCATTAAGAAACAAGTTCACCTGTTGTTCTAGTAGCTTGGCACGAGCTCTTGTGATTGGTCCAATCCTTATCTCATTGGATTGATCCTTCTTTGCAATTGGAACATCTTCATTAGCAATTGGGGTAGGTGTAATTGTAGGGATGTCCTCATCATCTCCCCCCCCCTTCGAAAGGCATCGACCTCGACGCTCCAAGGTCTTCTCCAGCATATGGTGACGAATCAGCAACGTTGAAGCTATTGCTAACGCCACCAAACTCCTCAATAGGTATATCAACCGAGTAGGCATTATAATTAATCTTGGCTAACACCTTGTAAGGACCAGCACCACGTGGCTTCAATTTGGACTTTCGAAGTAATGGAAACCTATCCTTGCGTAGATGCACCCAAACCATATCTCCAGGCTCGAACAACACTTCTTTTCTTGCTTGATTCCTTGCAGCAGCAATGTTCTTGCCTTTCTTCTCAATAGCCTCTCGAGTCTTCTCATGTATTTTCTTCACATAATCAGCACGTTTTGATGCCTCCATATCAACTCTCTCATGTAATGGCAGAGGCAACATATCAAGTGGCGTCAATGGCTTGAAACCATATACCACCTCAAAAGGACAAAGCTGAGTAGTGGAATGCACAGCCCTGTTGTAAGCAAACTCAACATGTGGCAAACACTCTTCCCACTCCCGCAGATTCTTTTTAATCATGGTCCTTAGCAGCTGTGACAATGTTCTATTCACCACCTCCGTTTGACCATCTGTTTGGGGATGACATGTAGTACTGAACAGCAGCTTCGTTCCTAGCTTCCCCCATAAGGTCTTCCAAAAGTAGCTCATGAACTTCACATCACGGTCAGAAACAATCGTCTTTGGTACGCCATGAAATCTCACGATGTCCCTGAAAAACAGGTTAGCAACATGCGACGCATCGTCGCTTTTGTGGCAGGCAATAAAATGAGCCATCTTAGAGAACCTATCCACTACCATAAATATAGAATCATGACCTCTCTGAGTTTTAGGTAGACCTAGCACAAAATCCATACTAATGTCTTCCCATGGAGTAGTCGGTGCAGAGAGAGGTGTATACAAACAGTGATGCTTCAACTTAGATTTCGACTTGTGGCATGTAATACATCGGCTCACAAATCTGTACACATCACGCCTCATCTTGGGCCAATAAAAATGATCAATAAGCATGATCAATGTCTTCTCACGCCCAAAGTGACCCATCAAACCACCAGCATGTGATTCCTGCACTAAGAACAAACGCAACGACGATTCTGGAATACATAGTTTGTTAGCTCGAAACAAATATCCATCATGTATATGATACTTATCCCATGCGTTTCTAAGAGCACACAAACGATATGGTTTAGCAAAATCATGGTCAGTTGCATAAAGTGCACAAATAGCTTCTAATCCAGGAATTTTAACATCAAGATTGGTTAATAGTATGTTCTTCCTAGATAGAGCATCAGCAACAACATTCCCTTTTCCCTTCTTATAATTAATGATGTAAGGAAAAGACTCAAAGTACTCAACCCATTTAGCTAATCTTCTATGCAAGTTTGATTGAGCTTTCAAGTATTCCAAAGCTTCATGATCAGAATGTATGATGAATTCCCTTGGCCACATATAATGTTGCCAAACTTCAAGTACTCTAATAAGTGCATACAATTCTTTATCATAGATAGAATAATTCAAACGAGCACCAGTCAATTTCTCAGAAAAATAAGCTATAGGCCGACCCTCTTGCATCAAAACGCCACCTATGCCTATACCACTAGTATCACATTCAACTTCAAATTGCTTTGAAAAATCAAGTAAGGCAAGTAATGGTGCAGAAGTAAGCAAACGTTTCAATGTATCAAATGCAATGTCTTGGGCCGCGCCCCATACAAAAGGAACACCTTTCTTTATCAAATCATTCAAAGGTGCAGCAATGGTGCTAAAATCTTTCACAAAGCGCCTATAGAAACCAGCGAGACCATGGAAACTACGCACTTGACTTACATTCATTGGAGTAGGCCAATTCTGAATTGATTCAATTTTAGATTGATCTACCTTTACTCCATGCTTAGAAACAACAAATCCTAGGAATATTACCTTATCTTTTGCAAATGTACACTTCTCAAGATTAGCATACAGTTTATTATCACGTAACACTTGCAAAACTTGTCTAATATGAGTGCAATGTTCAGATTCGCTGTGGATGTATATAAGTATATCATCAAAGTAAACAACCACAAAACGACCAATAAACTCTCTCAAAACATGATTCATCAAACGCATGAAAGTACTAGGTGCATTAGTAAGACCAAACGGCATAACTAACCACTCATACAAACCGAATTTAGTTTTGAAAGCAGTTTTCCATTCATCCCCTTCTTACAGCCTAATTTGATGATAACCACTACGCAAGTCAATTTTAGAGAAAACAGCAGCACCACTCAATTCATCTAGCATATCCTCTAAGCGTGGAATAGGATGACGATATCGAATAGTGATGTTATTAATCGCTCTACAATCAACACACATGCGGCAAGTACCATCTTTCTTAGGGACTAAAATAACAGGAACAACACAAGGGCTAAGAGAAACATGAATGTACCCTTTATCCAGCAACGCTTGTACTTGCTTCTGAATTTCCTTAGTTTCTTCGGGATTAGTCCTGTAGGGTGCACGGTTGGGAAGTGTTGTGCCAGGAATCAAGTCCACTTGATGTTCTATACCACGCAATGGAGGCAAACCTGCGGGTATGTCTTCTGGAAACACATCCCCAAAGTCCTGCAAAACAGAAGAGACACCAAGAGAAATAGGGGTCATGTCGTTCGAAACTAATACCTCGCCCTTGTACATGAGCACAAGTGGCATGGCTGTAGGATCCTCACGAAACTCTCTCATATCCTCCTTGGTGGCTAATATCAATAACCCAGGAACTCTCTCACTTTTCGTTATATCACTCAACTTAGGCTCAATTACATCAGGAACAGCTGTGACACAGTCTCGCCGAGTGGTAGTATCTTCCTTCAAGTTCACCTCTATCTTCTGGCGAGAATCATTCACAATTTCTTGTGGTGTCATGGGCTGCATAGTAATCTTTCTTCCTTTGAATTCCAAGTGATATGTATTGGCTCGGCCATTGTGTTGCACATGGCGATCATAGAGCCAAGGCCGACCCAATAGTAGATGACAAACGGTCATAGGAACCACATCAAAATCAATAGAATCTTTGTATGGCCCTTTTTGAAAATTCACTCGTACCATATGATTTACCTTCATCTCACCATTGTTGCTCAACCATTGTATGTAGTATGGCTTGGGATGAGGTAAGTATGTCAAATTGAGTTTGGCACATAGTTTCTTACTTGCAAGATTTCTGCAGCTACCTCCATCAATAATGAGCTTGCAAGCTTTATTTGGTCCAACTAGAGCTTTTGTTTGGAACAAGTTACAATGCTGGGATTCCTCAACCGGTTGCACACTAAGTACACGTGAAGATACGACAATAGTTGGAGCACGCTCAGCATATGCATCAACACCAACCTCGCCATCATCAATTTCATCATCAGAAGCTTCATCTCCACTTTCTACTTCGCCTTGTTCATTAACAAACATAACCTTGCTGTTTGGACAATCTTTCTTGTAGTGACCTCTACCTCCACAAGTATGGCACACCACATCACTAGTACGTGCAGTAGACATGTTTGAACCTGAGCTAGCAGCAGGAGCAGCAGGTTTCTAGCATTAGAACCAAACGAAGGTGTACTTGCTGGTTTGGTCGATGGTGTAAACGGGACAGCTGCTGGTGACGCAGCTGTAGGAGGAGTAGGTCTGGCCGAAAATCTGCTGGAGGATGGAAAACGAGCACATGACTTCGCCTCTTCTGCCAATTGGGATTCGGCCTCTCTAGCATGATGCAACAACTCATTCATGGTCTCATACTTGTGATGACGAACAATGCTCTTGATTGGTAACTTCAAATTGTTTAGGAATCGCTGCATGGTCATCTCAATGGACTCACGAATTCTAGCACGCTGCATAAGCATCTCCATCTCCATGTAATACTCATCAACTGTCATGGTGCCTTGCTTCAGTTGCGTCAATTTATCAAAAACTGATCGCAAGTAGTTGGTTGGTACGAAACGAGCTTTCATGATTTGCTTCATCTCGCGCCAATCCCTCACATGAAGTTCATTGTCCTCCCTCCTATGTTGCACAAGAGCATCCCACCAACATAGAGCATACCCATCAAATTCCGATGCTGCAAGCTTGACCTTCTTATCTTCTGGATAGGCAAATAAGCGCTAGAGTTTTTCAATCTTCAATTCTCATGTGAGGTAGTCTTCAGGATCAATGGAACCATCAAACTTAGGAATTGAAAATTTTGGCTTGCCCAAACCGTCATCAGCAGCTTGGTTGGGCACACATTGACCACGCCCAAGATGGCCAAACCCCCGACCATGAGCAGGTGCATGGACAGGGGGAGTAGCACGTCCCCTGCCCACATGTGGAGCAGCATCAACAACGCTACCCTCATAGAAATCATCAAAGGCATCATCATGTTGAGGATCTTCCCTTCTATGTAATGCGGCTGTCAAACCCTCAATGGACTGCTGCAAAGCGGTGACATTGACATTGAGCGTAGCCACTTGTGTTTGGATAGTATCAACCATCCCAACATGCTGATCCAATCTCATATTCATGTCTTGGAGATTCTTGTCAATGGCATCTGTCGTGTTAGTAAACACACGTGTCAAGTGGGATTTCAAAGCCTCATATTCACGCCAATTGACGAGCTCCTCATCCTTCTTTTTCTGCATCACAACATCATCATCACTAGAAGACATGATTAGTAGGTTAGTGCAAAAATCAGAATTTGTATGGTGGAAACTCTCACAACTCACTCACAACTAATAAGAAAGGAGATCTTACCGTTCCAAAGTGAATAGAGATGCTCTACCAAACGAAGTCAAAGACTGATGCACTTGATGTGATGAAGTGAATATCAAAGGTATAGAGAATGATCGCAGGGCACACAGGTTATTTAAGGTGGAGCTATAGGTATGGTATCCTAACTACACCGCAAACAAGTCCTAGTGCTGATCGTACAAATACCTAAGAAACACACACGTGGAGAAAAACGTGACAATGCAACTATGAAGGGTGTTGCACTATGCTTGAGAGACACTAGCAAAGCTCAAAGTAAACAGGCACAAGATTGCTCAATCTACCGGTGCACAAAGATATCACAAGGCCTCTTGCGCAAATTCTCTTTTTCTACAATTTTTTATTTATTTTGTATAGCTTTTTTTTTATACTTTTCCTTTTGCTATCTTGCTCTTTTTTTTATAGATAACACACGGCCAATTACAAAGTACGGCACCAAAAATCCTAAGAGCAGCCTGTAGGAGCGGAAACTAGTCTCAATAGGCAAGTTCCTACACCTATGTAGTAGATTGGCTGTGGCTAAGGGTTTTGGAAAAGTGTAAATCGATCACACTTTGTAATTATGGTGACGTGGTAGAAAAACAGCGCAAAATCTTGCCGTGGCAGACTCGGTAACTTGGTAACTTGGAAAGTATATATATATATTTTTTTAAATTCCGACTCGGCCAAGAGTAGATGACTAGTACTCTTAGAGTAGATCAGATCTGACGTGATGGTGACGGAAAACAATGGTGGAAAACGACTAACAACAAAGAGAAAACAAATCTACGAAGAACAGATCTAGATCTAAACTAAAGGATGAACACGACCAGCAACTATTACTCGTCTACGATGTAATCTAGTCTATGACAACTCTTTTTGTGGGGCTTTTTCTGTATAGGACTAAAAACACTCTCTAATCTATGGATGGATTGCGGATTGCTTACCGAGGCAACGAGGAAATCTGATACCAAGATGATATGGGGTGGCCCGATCTTCTTAGTAAGCGGATGGCGATGATGATGGTGGATGATAGATAACTAGTGCATAGCTATGATCTCTCCCGCTCGATCCCTGATGCCAGCGCAACAGATCTCGAACCTTATAGGATATTCACAACACCACACTCTTGCGCACACAACCGTGACCACGAACGGTAGTATGCAATCTACTAATTCCCAATGGAACAACAGATCACACTCAATTATAGTTGGTAAATTCGAACACAGGGTAATTCCAGAGGTTCTATGAAAGAAACAACTCCAAAATATTTTAACGTGGTCTAAAAACCTAAACTAGTGCGCTCCCATCTATTTAAGGGTCTGGGAGGCGGCGGCCTAAGGTGGAAACCGAGTTGGTTCCACCCAACTAGAGATACAAACTGACCCAACTTGGGTTCGATCAAACTGACTCTGCCGTGGCAGAGTTGTAGCCGTTTTCTCTGCCGCAGCAGCCTGCCGTGGCAGATTAGGACTCGGTTTCCCTGCCGTGGCAGAAAAACGATGCTTTTCTCTGTCGTGGCAGAGAACGTCCTCCTCTCGTTGATCTTTGTCTTGGACAGCTCCTTGCGCTTCCTCCCTCTCCTCCCTCGCGCATTCTTCATTGATCAACACGCCTTGTTCCATTATCTCCTCGCTCCGTGCTTCACCTTCTTCTCATAAGTACCTGATCATGCAATAATTCAACGACTTAGATAGTATAAAATTCTCATTAATTAAAACACCAGGTTCATTAAGAAACAAGTTCACCTGTTGTTCTAGTAGCTTGGCACGAGCTCTTGTGATTGGTCCAATCCTTATCTCATTGGATTGATCCTTCTTTGCAATTGGAACATCTTCATTAGCAATTGGGGTAGGTGTAATTGTAGGGATGTCCTCATCAGAGAAGACCTCATATGACGTTGGTGCTACCTCACGAACAAAGAAGGTGACCAAGAAAACGCACCGTCACCAACACCATGAAGCTTCCAACACCAAGAACTTCCACGACAAACCTTCTTCAAGGAAGCCTCCTACGCATGCTACAAGATCATCAACAAATGAGAAGGACGCTATGGATCTCTACTTCGCCAAGTTGGATGAATCCTTCAAGATGTCCTCTCATGAATTTGACACCTTCAAGACATGGTGCAAAGCCTTGGATGATGACAAGCGTTGCGGTACAACCATGGAGGTGAGATATGATACCTCAGATGGTGATGAGAGTGATGATGCCCAACTTAAGGCATTAACCTTTGGAGGCGATAAGGTTGATGATGGTGAGCATGGGATTTTCCCTTCACCAACGAAGGCGCTTGGAGTTGAGGAAACCGAGCCTATTTCCATATGCTTGAGTGATGATGTTGTACCAATCCCATGTGAGCTTGAGAGCCACTTAGCCCACTTGACTAAGAGCAAAAGTGAGTTGAGTGACTCCACCATATGTGAGATTGTGTTCTTCCACTTTGAGGACATGAGTGATACACCTAGTGAGTTGAGAGTGGTAGTTGATAGGTCAAGTGAGGCCATTTCAATTTCTAACAACTTACCCTCTACCTCTAGTGTGTTTCTTCATGATGTGCTAGGTACCTTGGAGGATGAGCCGCCAAGCTTGGAGACGATGGTGCCTACTATTGACAAGATGTACATGGTGGATGACGATGATGCCATCCCCATTTATGATGAAGAAGTCGCCCATATGGAGGCTGTTACTACCACAACTCCCACTTCACATGAGAGGTACGACCAAGGTAACAATATGGGTGTTGATGATGCCATGCTCCCACTAGTGGACATGATGAATTATGAGGATATGCATGCTATGGACACTACTTATGACATTTCATATGCTTCATTCATGTTCCCATGTGATACTTTGCCTTTGCATAATGTTGATCATGTGGAATTATTTGAGTGCGATGATATTGCCATAGATATGCCATGCTACAAATCCTTCTTCTATCCTACAATTGTTGCGACAAACTTGATGAAAAATTGCTCTTTCCCTATGTTTGTCAGCAACCATACTCGTACCTTGGAAATGCTTGATCATGCATGTTCTTCATTTTCTCCCATTGTTGATTGCAATAATGATCATATGTTTCATACTGAGATCGCCCCCATAGCTTTCTCAAATTTTGGAGATTTTGATACTTGCCATGTTAAGCATGTTGCCTCCTTTTGCTCGCATAATCACCATTCTTGCTATAATATCTTGCTTGACGCTAATGGTGATGTGCACAAGAGAAGATACATCATGATGGATGATGTATTCATCTACCATGCACATACGTTGTTTCTTTTCTCTATGATGTGTGTAGGTACCCACATTCCAATGTCAACCTCGATTGAGCACGAGTTGATAAAACGAGCTCTAGAGAGCATCCATCAAGATATAAAGGGTACATCTCCTTCCTTACAAGATGCTGACAAGATATCGTCGAGGTCGACTCTTTTTCAAGAGGGGGGAGATGATGTAGCCCAACACATGGAAACTACCATTGGTCCACATCATGCTACGCCAACCATGCCAATCAAGGTGAACTCCTTCCATCTCTTGCCTTTCTACGGTTATCATGTGAATGGGATCCTACTTGAGATGAATTCCCATTGTATGACTAGGCCCATGACCATGACACCAAGAGGAGGAAACAAGGATGCACAAGGAGCCAAGACCCACAAGTATGAAGCCTGGAAGAGAAGACGCAAGAAGCTACTGGAGGCAGACCGGAGTCTTCGTTCTGCCACACCGGAGTCTCCGGCCCACCTCCGGACCAGCTCCCGAACTGAAGCTTGGGACATTCTGCATGCCCCTCCGGAGACCAGGCCGGAGTCTCCGGCCAGCACACCGGAGTCTCCGGACCGAGCATCGTGGGCCTGCGCGCCTCAAGCTAGGCTTGGCCCATGTAACGCCCCAAACTCCCCCTTTTATGCCTAAAGTACCCCTAGCTCGTGGCTGGCCTATATATATGCCCCACCACCTCCTTAGAACCCTAGAATGGAATGGATGATGAATTGAGGCATGTGCCTAATCCTGGATGGGATCCCCCTCTCTATAGTTAATCTAAGAGTTGTACAAGGCCTTGGAGTCGGTGCCCTTCTCCAAGTCATCAAGACCCTCTTCTAGTTCATGGTCTCTCCCACATACGGATTCTAGTAGTGCTAGGTCTCTCCCCTTTGGGATTCTACTTGGTTGCTACTCTCTCCCTATGTGTGATTCTATCAAGAGCTAGCCGATCTTTCTCATGGGATTCTACCTTTGGTCTCTCCCTTGAGATTCTATTGGGTTGGTGGTTCGGGCCAACGAGAGCACACCGGAATTGTATCGGGTGTGGTGTGCGTTTGTATCGATTTCCCCCTTGCGTGTTCATCGTGTTCTTTGCTCCCTCCCCCAAATCCCCTCAAATCTATGAAGATCGGGCCACTCCAAGGGTAAATCCACAAGGAGACCCATAAGAGTTTGGCACATGCCTCAATTCATCATCTCTAGGGTTTCAAGGAGGGGTGGGGGCATATATATAGGCCAGCCACGAGCTAAGGGTAAAACAAGCATAAGCAGGAAGTTTAGGGCGTTACATGGGCCAAGGCCAGCTTAAGGCGCGCAGGCCCACAATGCTCGGTCCGGAGACTCCGGTGTGGGGGTCTGGAGACTCCGGTGTAGGCCAGAGACTCCGGTCTGTCTCCGGTGTCGCCTCCGGAGGGTGTCTCAGACTGTCCCAGGCGCAGGTTTGGGGCTCGGTCTGGAGACCAGGCCGGAGACTCCGGTGTGCTAGACCGGAGACTCCGGCCTGTTGGTCCGGAGACTCCGGTCCTACTTCAGCAGCTTCTTGCAGCTTCTCTTCCAGGCCTCTTGCTTGGGTGTCTTGGCTCCAGAGCCATCCTTGCTGCATCTCCTTGGCATCATGTTCATGGACCTAGACACATCATGGGCATTTGTCTCAAGTAGGATTCCATTCGCACAATAACCAACGAATGGCCAAGCATGGAAGGAGTTCACCTTTGGAGTGATGATTAGCGTGGCATGATGTGGATCAAAGGTGGTTTCTAGATGTTGGGCTACATCATCTCCCCCCGCTTGAAAACGAGTCGACCTCGACGATGTTCGCTCATCATGCAAGGAAGGAGGTGTGTCATTGGCCTTGATCTTGTACACGGTCGGATCGCCGGTGTCGAAGCCATTCTCAAACTTGTTGAATAGCTTGTGGTACATCTTGCCATCATGTTGTTGTTGGAGATCTTGTAGCCTTATCCTTGTAGTTGGTGGTGTATCTTGGGTACCTTGCAAAACCGACAACAAAGAGAGAATTGTATGAATGATTGTTAGTATGGGTCACACTCAAGTCTCTCTTCTCACATTTTGTGGCTTGCTTCGTGGCACTCATGATTTTTCCACTCTTTTTGGCTTGTGGCACTCACTCTCTTGATGGTGGTTCACTCTCTCACCACTCGTCTCACAAGGGTCTTTAGCTTGCTTTATCTTGTTGACGGGCGTCATGTTGAATGCGATGACTTGGCTTGGCGTCATGGGTGGAGCACCAATCTCTTGTCATTCCACTTGAAGGAGTATTGGTTGGTGGAACCATTATGCATTGCTCCTTTATCGTATTGCCATGGCCTTCCAAGTAGCATGTGGCACACGGACATTGGCACGACATCACACTCGACGGTGTCTTCATATGGGCCAATCTTGAAGGAGACTTGGACCTTGGATGTTATCTTGAGGGCTCCATTGTCATCCAACCATTGGACAAGGTAGGGGTGAGGGTGCACTATGCATTGCAGCTTGAGTTTCTCACAAAGCTCCGTACTTGCGAGGTTTTGGCAACTACCTCCATCAATGATCACTTTTATGGACTTGCCATCAATTCCAGCATGAGTTTGGAAGATATTGAGGCGTTGGTCCTCTCTTGGGATGGAGTTTGTTGTCGTGATTTGAGCTATGACAAGTGCGGGGCCCGGATCATGCTTGCATACAAGTGTGTCATCCTCTTCCATTGCGGTTGTCCTTGCAATAGCTCGTTGAGTGAGAGCTTCATTTCCTCTTCACTTACGGAGTAGGTTGCACCATTCTCATCCATAAGCATCACTCGTGAGTTGGTGCACTCATATGACTTGTGACCTTTCACTCCACACTTGAAGCAAGTGACGTGACTATCCGATGTCGTGTTGGAGGAGCTCGTTGCTTGGTTATTTGGCTTTGCGAGAGCATTTGCATTGATGGACGCAAAGTATGGCTTGGGCGTCTCGTATGCATTCTCCTTTTGCAAGTGCCGCTCAACTTTGGTAGCTTGATGGAGGAGCTCGGTGAGCTTCTTGTACGATCGAAAGTCAACAATCTTCCTTATTGGGCGGCTCAAACAGTTGAGGAACTTTGCTATGGTTTGCTCTTCGAGTTCTCTCACATTAGCTCGCATCATTGTTTTCTCCATTTCCTTGTAGAACACTTCAATTGACTTGGTGCCTTGTTTCAAGTTTTGTAGCTTTTCAAAGAGATCTTGGCGATAATGCTCGGGGACCAAGCGTGTGTACATCACTTCCTTCATCTCGGTCGAAGTTTCAATTGGAGGTTCCTCATTGTTCTCGCGGTTCTTTTGGAAGTCTTCCCACCAAACATTTGCATAGTCCTCAAACTCAAGGGATGCCATTGCAACTTTCTTCTCTTCGGAGTAGTTGTGGACTCAGAAGATCTTATCAACTTTGAGCTCCCAATCAATGTATGCATCAGCGTATTCTTCTCCCTTGAACTTGGGCATAATGAACTTGAGCTTCCCAAACTTGCCCTCTTCATGTTCACAGTGGTAGTTGCGGCGATCTTGCCTTATGCTCGCTTCACTTGGTGCACGTGGTGGTGGAGGAGGAGCTTGATGCGCAAAGTCTCTTCTACGCCTTTGCTCGGAATCATTTGCATTCATTGGTTGTTGATGATGATGGTGGGGTTGAGCGTAGCGGTTGTTGTGTCGCGCGCGGTGTGCATCCTCGTCATCATCACTCGTATCCCATTGTGGTGCTCGATGAGCTTGTTGTTGATGGCGATGGTCATGGTTCGGGTGTTGGCGCCTATCAACGCGGTTGTGTTTACCATGGCATTCTTGCTCTTGGGGTGGTGGTGGCGCTTGTACCATAGCTTGTTGTGGAGGGCAACCATGTTCTTCTTGGTGTTGTGGATGCGCTTGGTGATCATGGTGTCGATGACGTCTTGCGTGGTACGGTTGTTGATATTGTGGCTCAACCACTTGTTCATGGCGATGACGAGCTTGATGTTCCCCATTGTGGTGGTGGGGTTCTCCATGATGAGAATGGGAGCGTGAGGGGTCGCCATGATGACTTGAGGAGCATGCGCGAGACAAACTTGACGAGCTTGAATCGTGTCCATGACGGTTGCCGAGGTTGGCAATAGCTTGGTGAAGAGCTTGGAATTGAGCATTGTGCTCCACTTGGCGTTGCCGGTCACGGTAGTCGAATTCTTGAAAAGTTTCGTCAAGCTGGGTCTCAAGCCTCTCAAATTGGGCATTGAATTCTTGGCGTTGCACCCATAAGTTGTGGCGCGTGGCAAAACCATCTTGGTTGTTGAAGTTGCCATCTCCGCTTTCTCCGCTTTCCCTAGACATGTTGTTTGACCACAAGTGAAACGAGGGTGGTATTGGTGGTATGGTATGTGCTACCTTGCCTCACCAAGTCAAAAATTGGAAAGGTTGTTCTTGCCGAGAGCAAAGCGAATACACAAGACACACACACACACAAAGGCCTATGGTGGATGGGTAGGAAGGTGGATAGCAAATGGAATAACCAAACGAAAAGGTTATTGTCAAAAGTGGGTAAAATCCAACCAAAAACAAAGTCAAAGGAAAGGTCAAAAGGGTGACGAGAACCTACAACTATACACACATGGTGGAGATTAATTTGGCTAACACGACTATGAAAATGAGCAACGAACAAAATTGGTCCTAACAAAGGCTAATGCTCGGTGTCGTGCCAACACTAGGAGAGACTGTAGCCCGTTTGATGAGGATATATACATGGATTATGATGATTCTGACTGCCTGAACTGGAAGGAAATATTGAGTCAAATCAATAATAACTATCAGGTGAATTTATTCCTAATTGAACCTGATGTTTTATTTAATGAGAACTTCATACTACCTAAGTCTATGCATCTTTGTATGATCAGGTTTATTGATAATACAAGCATTGCGCGAGGAGGAGGAGAGTTGCAGCAAGAAGGACAAGCGCTGATTTCCAATATCAACAACTGCGCGAGGGAGGAGTGGGAGGCATGCGCACTAGGAGGCAATGAGGAAATCACGTATGAGCAAGAGAGAGAGATGGCGCACCAAGAATTACATGTTTGAGGTGTTCCACGACGTTTGGACTGCATGCCAATAAGGCCGAACCCATATATGGGTCGGTATGTATCAGTTTGAGTCGAACCGAGTCAGTTTAGGCCAAGTTACGGCTGTTTTTAGGCCCATTTAGAGGGGAGGACGCCCCAGCCCTCATATAAACCTCCGTAGCCGTCACAAGTTAGGGTTTAGACCACGTTAAAATATTTTGAAGTTGTTTCTTTCATAGAACCTCTGGAATTACCCTGTGTTCGAATCTACCAACTATAATTGAGTGTGATCTGTTGTTCCATTGGGAATTAGTAGATTGCATACTACCGTTCATGGTCACGGCTGCGTGCGCAAGAGTGTGGTGTTGGGAATATCCTACAAGGTTCGAGATCTGTTGCGCTGGCATCAGGGATTGAGCGGGAGAGATCGTAGCTACGCACTAGTTATCTATCATCCACCATCATCATCGCCATCCGCTTACTGAGAAGATCGGGCCACCCCATATAACCTTGGTATCAGAGTTCCAGTGTTGCCTCGGTATGCATGCACAAATCCATCCATAGATTAGTTGTTTTTGTCCTATACAGAAAAAGCCACACAAAAATATTAGGGTTCATAGTTCATTGCCATAGCCTAGATAACACTGTTCGTGAGTTCTAGTTGCTGATCGTAATCCTTTTGTGTAGCCTTTCTTCTAAATCTGAGTCGTAGTTTTTGTCTAGTTTTTATCTGTTTTTGATCCGTTGTCGGAGTCCCTAGACTATTTCTAGACTGTTCGTCGTGTTCTTGAGTCTTAGATCGAGTAGATATATTTTCTTTTAGTCTCAGATTGTAGATCCGTTTGCAAGAAGGAGAAAAAAAGGCAAACCGATTGGATCTAGACTTGTACTGAGTTTGCTTCACGTTGAAGGCAAAAAAAATCGGCTCGTTGCCTCACGCCTGACCGCAGACACGTCTGTGCTGCAGCATGAAAAAAAAATTCGGACCGTCGCTGTACCAGAGAAAGGTCTGTCCTCATACGAGAAATTTTTGTCTGCCGACATCCTGCCGCGGCAGGATTTTAGGCCGTTTTTCTGCCGTGGCAGAGACCAATTTTCAGGTCAATTTTTTTTCTTTTTTGTTTATTTTTTTACTGAGTCCACATAGCGTACCTATCCTTGTGAGCCTTAGTAAACCTTTCTTTGTGTCTAGAACTATCCTACGAGACTAGCGTGCTTAGTACTCTGCGGGCTGCTCAGTTTAGCAATCTTGTGCCCGTTTCGTTGAGACATTGCTAGCGTCTCTCCTTGTGCATTGCAACACGAGCGTTCCTCCAACATACCTCACTTTTTTTAGCTCATTTTCATAGTTGCAATTCCCCCATTGATCTCCACCGTGTGTGTTTCCGTGGGTCTTTGTCATATGATCAGCACTAGGACTTGTTTGCGGTGTAGTTAGGATACCATACCTATAGCTCCACCATAAATACCCTGTGTGCCCTGTGATCGTTCTCTATACCTTTGATATTCACTTCATCACATCAGTGCATCAGTTTTTGATTTCGTTTGGTAGAGCATCTCTATTCACTTTGGAACGGTAAGATCTCCTTTCTTATTAGTTGTGAGTGAGCTGTGAGAATTCCACCATACAGATTTTGATTTTTGCACTAATGTACTAATCATGACTTCTACTAGTGTTGATGTGATGCAGAAATCAGATGATATTTACCATGACTATTTAGCTATTGTGGTTGACATGGCATATGAACCAACTACAATCAAGTGGCGATTGGAAAGTTCCGCCACACCCGCAGAATATCAGATTTGGGAAATTGATACGGGATTTGGTTTTGCGCGATGTCGTACTTTCGATAAGCAAGTTTAATGGTCATATAGAATACATTCTTGCTCACCGACGTGTGGATGAAGAGGTAGCTCGTTGGTGGAAGGACGCAAGGATTGTGTATGGTGTCATGGGTAAAAAAATCCTTTGGGAATATTTCAGGCAATTTCTACGTTCTATGTTTTTTAACAACTGCAAATGGCCTCTTCTAGAAATTTTGAGAGTGGACACTAATGAGAAATGTGAGTTGTCTACTAACGTAATCATGTCTACTCCTAGTGCTATTTCTTGTGATGTGCAGGTTGCTTTTGAAGAAAGGGAGCCGCCTATTTTACAACCTGCATCACACGATCTGGTATTGTTACTTGAGGAGGATGTTGTAGTACCTACTACAGCTGAGAAGTTTGTTAATGACATTGGTACTGATTTGGAGCTTCAGCCAACATGTGCGACATATTGTGAGTATATTCCTTTACTGAAGCCTCCTTTTGATTTTCCTTGCACTACTGTTTCAGCACCATGTGATAGTTTACTAAATTCAAATTTTTATCATGTGGTACTGATAACACATAAGGAATTACTTGCTCGAATACCACCTGCTGATATTGTGTATTCCATCATGCTAAATGAACCTATGAGTATGAGTTGTGCTATGGATAAGATTTCTGAAATTTCATTTCTGAATTATAGCACATATTCTCCTTGTTTCACTTTCAATCTGATTGGTGAATATAGCATGCATGAAAATTTTCTTGTGGATCACATATGCATTACTTGTGATAGAATCGCTGAACTGAAACATGCTGTTTTCAGCCATACATCACAAAATGTTTGCTATGGGACAATAGCTCATCTTCCAGAGATTATGGAAATACATTCTGGTCTAGTTGATATATTGCAACCAACACAAGTAATTTTACCTATGTTGGATTGTTCTAATCTTGCTAGAATAGGACCCAAGTTTTCATATTCACTATGTTTGTCCCAAAAGTCTTTGTCTAGTTTTGTTACTTCTTTAAACTTCCTTGATATTTGCAAATTGAGTTGCATTTTACATACTGGACAACATGATCATGATCATAATAATCAGAGTAGCGCAGTTGAAGCATGTCATGATTCAATTTGGTTTTCAGACATATTGAATTGGTTTGATCTTGTTCACAAATTTGATCATAGATCTTCTTTGAGAAAACTGAATTTAATATTGAAGAACATGACTATCTATTTAGTTGTTTTTCACCATGATCATGATTCTTTGTACTTCACTTATACCTGCAATTTAAGTTGCTTGATGTATACTGGACATACTTTTCATGTGAACAATAATAATACAACATGTTATATATACATATACTTTGTGTACACGTTGTTCTTTTTGTTTCTCCCATTTCAGCTTACCCAAAGCCGAGGACGGCTTTTCATGAAGAAAGGGAGGATGATGAGGATATATACATGGATTATGATGATTCTGACTGCCTGAACTGGAAGGAAATATTGAGTCAAATCAATAATGACTATCAGGTGAATTTATTCCTAATTGAACCTGATGTTTTATTTAATGAGAACTTTATACTACCTAAGTCTATGCATCTTTGTATGATCAGGTTTATTGATAACACAAGCATTGCGCGAGGAGGAGGAGAGTTGCAGCAAGAAGGACAAGCGCTGATTTCCAATATCAACAAGTGCGCGAGGGAGGAGCGGGAGGCATGCGCACTAGGAGGCAATGAGGAAATCACGTATGAGCAAGAGAGAGAGATGGCGCACCAAGAATTACATGTTTGAGGTGTTCCACGACGTTTGGACTGCGTGCCAATAAGGCCGAACCCATATATGGGTCGGTATGTATCAGTTTGAGTCGAACCGAGTCAGTTTGGGCCAAGTTACGGTTGTTTTTAGGCCCGTTTAGAGGGGAGGACGCCCCAGCCCTCAGAGAAACCTCCGTAGCCGTCACAAGTTAGGGTTTAGACCACGTTAAAATATTTTGGAGTTGTTTCTTTCATAGAACCTCTGGAATTACCCTGTGTTCGAATCTGCCAACTATAATTGAGTGTGATCTGTTGTTCCATTGGGAATTAGTAGATTGCATAATACCGTTCGTGGTCACGGCTGCGTGCGCAAGAGTGTAGTATTGTGAATATCCTACAACGTTCGAGATCTATTGCGCTGGCATCAGGGATCGAGCGGGAGAGATCATAGCTACGCACTAGTTATCTATCATCCACCATCATCATCGCCATCCGCTTACTGAGAAGATCGGGCCACCCCATATCACCGTTTGCCAAAAGATGGAGAAGCAACGGATTTGTACGCTTGCCTTGCTCTTGCTCGCACTCTTTGATATGGGGTGGCCCGATCTTCTCAGCAAGCTCTTGTCGATGGTGATGGTGGATGATAGATAACTAGTGCGTAGCTCTGATCTCTCCCGCTCGATCCCTGATGCCAATGCAACAACTCTCGAACCTTGTAGGATATTCACAACACCACACTCTTGCGCACGCAGCCATGACCACGAACGGTAGTCTGCAATCTACTAATTCCCAATGGAACAACAGATCACACTCAATTATAGTTGGTAGATTCGAACACAGGGTAATTCCAGAGGTTCTATGAAAGAAACAACTCCAAAATATTTTAACGTGGTCTAAAACCTAACTTGTGACGGCTACGGAGGTTTATATGAGGGCTGGGACGTCCTCCCCTCTAAACGGCCCTAAAAACAGCCATAACTTGGCCCAAACTGACTCGGTTCGACTCAAACTGATACATACCGACCCATATATGGGTTCGGCCTTATTGGCACGCAGTCCAAACGTCGTGGAACACCTCAAACATGTAATTCTTGGTGCACCATCTCTCTCTCTTGCTCATACATGATTTCCTCATTGCGTCCTAGTGCGCCTGCCTCCCGCTCCTCCCTCGCGCACTTATTGATATTGGAAATCAGCGCTTGTCCTTCTTGCTGCAACTCTCGTCCTCCTCGCGCAATGCTTGTGTTATCAATAAACCTGATCATACAAGATGCATAGACTTAGGTAGAATAAAGTTCTCATTAAGTAAAACATCAGGTTCCATTAAGAGTGAATTCACCTGTTGCTCAATCAGCTTTGCACGAGCTCTTGTAATGGGTCCAATCCTGATTTCATTGGACTTGTTCTTTGCAGCAACATCTTGATTGTGAATAGGAGTAGGAGATAGTGGAATAGTATGGATGTCCTCATCATCTCCCCCCTTCAAAAGGCGTCGACCTCGACGCTCCAAGGTCTTCTCCAGCATATGGTGATAAATCAGCAACGTTGAAGCTGTTGCTAACACCACCAAACTCCTCAATAGGTATATCAACTGAGTAGGCATTATCATTAATTTTGGCTAGCACTTTGTAAGGACCAGCACCACGTGGCTTCAACTTGGACTTGCGAAGTAGTGGAAATCTGTCCTTGCGTAGATGCACCCAAACTATATCTCCAGGCTCGAACAACACTTCTTTTCTTGCTTGATTCCTTGCAGCAGCAATGTTCTTGCCTTTCTTCTCAATAGCCTCTCGAGTCTTCTCATGTATTTTGTTCACATAATCAGCATGTTTTGATGCCTCCATATCAACTCTCTCATGTAATGGCAGAGGCAACATATCAAGTGGCGTTAATGGCTTGAAGCCATACACCACCTCAAAGGGACAAAGCTGAGTAGTTGAATGCACAGCCCTGTTGTAAGCGAACTCAACATGTGGCAAACACTCTTCCCACTCCCGCAGATTCTTTTTAATCATGGTCCTTAGCAGCTGTGACAATGTTCTATTCACCACCTCCGTTTGACCATCTGTTTGGGGGTGACATGTAGTACTGAACAGCAACTTCGTTCCTAGCTTCCCCCATAAGGTCTTCCAAAAGTAGCTCATGAACTTCACATCACGGTCAGAAACAATCGTCTTTGGTACTCCATGTAATCTCACGATGTCCCTGAAAAACAGGTTAGCAACATGCGACGCATCGTCGCTTTTGTGGCAGGCAATAAAATGAGCCGTCTTAGAGAACCTATCCACTACCACAAATATAGAATCATGACCTCTCTGAGTTTTAGGTAGACCTAGCACAAAATCCATACTAATGTCTTCCCATGGAGTAGTAGGTGCAGAGAGAGGTGTATACAAACCGTGAGGCTTCAGCTTGGATTTCGACTTGTGGCAAGTAATGCATCTGCTCACAAATCTGTACACATCACGCCTCATCTTGGGCCAATAAAAATGATCAGCAAGCATGAGCAACGTCTTCACACGCCCAAAGTGACCCATCAAACCACCAGCATGTGATTCCTGCACTAAGAACAAACACAACAACGATTCTGGAATACATAGTTTGTTAGCTCGAAACAAATATCCATCATGTATATGATACTTATCCCATGCGTTTCTAAGAGCACATAAACGATATGGTTCAGCAAAATCGTGGTCAGTTGCATAAAGTGCACAAATAGCTTCTAATCCAGGAATTTTAACACCAAGATTGGTTAATAGCATGTTCTTCCTAGATAGAGCATCAACAACAACATTCTCTTTTCCCTTCTTATAATTAATGATGTAAGGAAAAGACTCAATGAACTCAACCCATTTAGCTAATCTTCTATGCAAGTTTGATTGAGCTTTCAAGTATTTCAATGCTTCATGATCAGAATGTATGATGAATTCCTTTGACCACAAATAATGTTGCCAAACTTCAAGTACTCTCACAAGTGCATACAATTCTTTATCATAGATTGAATAATTCAAACGAGCACCAGTCAATTTCTCAGAAAAATAAGCGATAGGCCGTCCCTCTTGCATCAAAACGCCACCTATGCCTATACCACTAGCATCACATTCAACTTCAAATTGCTTCAAAAAATCAGGTAATGCAAGCAATGGTGCAGAAGTAAGCAAACGTTTCAATGTATCAAATGCAATGTCTTGGGACGCGCCCCATACAAAAGGAACACCTTTCTTTGTCAAATCATTTAATGGTGCAGCAATGGTGCTAAAATCTTTCACAAAGCGCCTATAGAAACCAGCGAGATCGTGGAAACTACGCACTTGACTTACATTCATTGGAGTAGGCCAATTCTGAATTGATTCAATTTTAGATTGATCTACCTCTACTCCATGCTTAGAAACAACAAATCCTAGGAATATGACCTTATCTTTTACAAATGTACACTTCTCAAGATTAGCATACAGCTTATTATCACGTAACACTTGCAAAACTTGTCTAATATGAGTGCAATGTTCAGATTCAGTGTGGCTGTATATGAGTATATCATCAAAGTAAACAACCACAAAACGACCAATAAACTCTCTCAAAACATGATTCATCAAATGCATGAAAGTACTAGGTGCATTAGTAAGGCCAAACGGCATGACTAACCACTCATACAAGCCGAATTTAGTTTTGAAAGCAGTTTTCCATTCATCCCCTTCTTTCATCCTAATTTGATGATAACCACTACGCAAGTCAATTTTAGAGAAAACAGCAGCACCACTCAATTCATCTAGCATATCCTCTAAGCGTGGAATAGGATGACGATATTGAATAGTGATGTTATTAATCGCTCTACAGTCAACACACATGCGCCATGTACCATCTTTCTTAGGAACTAAAATAACAGGAACAGCACAAGGGCTAAGAGAAACACGAATGTACCCTTTATCTAGCAGCGCTTGTACTTGCTTCTAAATTTCCTTAGTTTCTTCGGGATTAGTCCTGTAGGGTGCACGGTTGGGAAGTGTGGCGCCAGGAATCAAGTCCACTTGATGTTCTATACCACGCAATGGAGGTAAGCCTGCGGGTACATCTTCTGGAAACACATCCCCAAAGTCCTGCAGAACAGAAGAGACACCAAGAGAAATAGGGGTCATGTCGTTAGAAACCAATACCTCGCCCTTATACATGAGCACAAGTGGCATGGCTGTAGGATCCTCATGAAATTCTCTCATATCTTCCTTAGTGGCTAATATTAATAAACCAGGCACTCTCTCACTTTTCGTTATATCACTCAATTTAGGCTCAATTACATCAGGAACAGCTGTCACGCAATCTCGTCGAGTGGTAGTCTCTTCCTTCAAGTTCACCTGTATCTTCTGGCGAGAATCATTCACAATTTCTTGTGGTGTCATTGGCTGCATAGTAATCTTCTTTCCTTTGAATTCCAAGTGATATGTATTGGCTCGGCCATTGTGTTGCACATGGCGATCATAGAGCCAAGGCCGACCCAATAGTAGGTGACAAACAGTCATAGGAACCACATCAAAATCAATAGAATCTTTGTATGGCCCTATTTGAAAATTCACTCGTACCATATGATTTACCTTCATCTCACCATTGTTGCTCAACCATTGTATGTAGTATGGCTTGGGATGAGGTAAGTATGTCAAATTCAGTTTGGCACATAGTTCCTTACTTGCAAGATTTCTGCAGCTACCTCCATCAATAATGACCTTGCAAGCTTTATTTGGTCCAACTAGAGCTTTTGTTTGGAACAAGTTGCAACGCTAGGATTCCTCAACCGGTTGCACACTAAGTACACGTGAAGAGACGACAATAGTTGGTGCACGCTCAGCATATGCATCAGCACCAACCTCGCCGTCATCAATATCATCATCAGAAGCTTCGTCTCCACTTTCTACTTCACCTTCTTCATTAACAAACATAACCTTGCTGTTTGGACAATCCTTCTTGTAGTGACCTCTGCCTCCACATGTATGGCACACCACATCACGAGTACGTGCAGTAGACATGTTGGAACCCGAGCTAGCAGCAGGAGCAGCGGGTTTCCGAGTATTAGAACCAAACGAAGGTGTACTTGCTGGTTTGGCTGATGGTGTAAACGGAACAGCAGATGGTGGCATGACAGTGGGAGGTGTAGATCTGGCCGAAAATCTGCTAGAAGATGGAAATCGAGCACGTGACTTTGCCTCTTCAGCCAGCTGGGACTCGGCCTCTCTAGCATGGTGCAGCAGCTCGTTCATTGTCTCATACTTGTGATAATGCACAATACTCTTGATTTGAAGCTTCAAATTGTTGAGGAAACGTTGCATCGTCATCTCTCGTGATTCACGAACATTAGCACGCTGCATAAGCATCTCCATCTCCATGTAATACTCATCAACTGTCATTGTGCCTTGCCTCAACTGTGTCAGCTTGTCAAACACAGAACGCAAATAATTCGACGGAACAAAACGATCCGCCATGATGGCCTTCATCTCACGCCAATCCCTCATAGGAAGTTCATTGTCGTTCCGTCTATTCTGCACAATAGCTTCCCACCAACGCAAAGCGTAACCATCAAATTCTGATGCAGCAAGTTTGACCTTCTTGTCTTCTGGGTAATCAAATAAACGCCAGAGCTTTTCAATCTTCAACTCCCAAGTAATATAATCCTCAGGATCAAGCGAGCCATTGAACGAAGGAATTGAGAACTTGGGCTTGCCCAAACTATCATCAGCTGGATTGTAAGCACGCTGGGCACGTCCAAGAGGAGCATACCCACGGCCATACAGAGAAGCAGCCGCAAGTGCAGGGGGATTTGCACGTCCCCTGCCACGATGTGGAGCAGCATCAGCCGTAGTCCCCTCATCAAAGTCCTCAAACCCATCATCATGTTGTGCAAGTCCGGGCTGGAGTGTTGCCTGAATTGCCTCAATGGAACGCTGCAAGGTGGCAAAGTTGACATTCATAGCAGTCAGCTACGTCTGAATATTATTGATGGCTCCAGTATTACTCTCCATAGCATCTTGTATGTCGGTGATATTTCTATCAAAAGACTCTCTCCAAGTAACAAGCTCCTCCACCTGCTTTTTCTGTGACACAATTTCATCATCACTCAAAGACATGATTAGTAAGTTAGTGCAAAAATCAAAATAAGTATGGTGGAAACTCTCACAACTCACTCACAACTGATAAGAAAGAAGATCTTACCGTTCCAAAGTGAATAGAGATGCTCTACCAAACGTAATCAAAGACAGATGCACTGAAGTGATGAAGTGAATATCAAAGGTATAGAGAATGATCACAGGGCACATAGGTTATTTATGGTGGAGCTATAGGTATGGTATCCTATCAACACCGCAAACAAGTCCTAGTGCTGATCGTATGACAAAGACCCACGGAAACACACACGGTCGAGATAAATGGGGCAATTGCAACTATGAAAATGAGCTAAAAAAAGTGAGGTATGTCGGAGGAACGCTCGTGTTGCAATGCACAAGGAGAGACGCTAGCAATGTCTCAACGAAACGGGCACAAGATTACTAAACTGAGCAGCCCGCAGAGCACTAAGCATGCTAGTCTCGTAGGATAGTATTAGACACAAAGAAAGGTTTACTAAGGCTCACAAGGATAGGTACGCTATGTGGACTCAGTAAAAAAATAAACAAAAAAAGAAAAAAAATTGACCTGAGAATTGGTCTCTGCCACGGCAAAAAAACGGCCGAAAATCCTGCCGCGGCAGGATGGCGGCAGAAATTTTTTTTTGTTCTCGTACTAGCACAGACTGGTCTGTGGTAAGGCGACGGTTCAATTTTTTTTCGGAATTTTTTTTTGTCACGCTGGAGCACAGACTTGTCTGCGGTCAGGCGTGAGGCAGCGAGCCGATTTTTTTTTATTCCGACTCGCCAAGTAGTACACAACTAGGACTCTTTACTTGCATCGGATCTGACTTGATGGTAGCGGAAAAAGATGGTGGAAAACAACTAGAACAACTAGAAAACAAACTACGAAGAATAGATCTAGATCTAATCTAATAGAGGAACGCGACCAGCAACTATTACTCGAATACGATGTAATCTAGGCTATGGCAACTCTTTTTGTGAGGCTTTTTCTGTATAGGATGAAAAACACTCTCTAATCTATGGATGGATTGTGGATTGCTTACCGAGGCAACGAGGAAATCTGATACCAAGATGATATTGCTCACCGAGTAAACCCAGCGCTCTGATACCAAGATGATATGGGGTGGCCCGATCTTCTCAGCAAGCTCTTGTCGATGGTGATGGTGGATGATAGATAACTAGTGCGTAGCTATGATCTCTCCCGCTCGATCCCTGATGCCAATGCAACAGCTCTCGAACCTTGTAGGATATTCACAACACCACACTCTTGCGCACGCAGCCGTGACCACGAACGGTAGTCTGCAATCTACTAATTCCCAATGGAACAACAGATCACACTCAATTATAGTTGGTAGATTCGAACACAGGGTAATTCCAGAGGTTCTATGAAAGAAACAACTCCAAAATATTTTAACGTGGTCTAAAACCTAACTTGTGACGGCTACGGAGGTTTATATGAGGGCTGGGGCGTCCTCCCCTCTAAACGGGCCTAAAAACAGCCATAACTTGGCCCAAACTGACTCGGTTCGACTCAAACTGATACATACCGACCCATATATGGGTTCGGCCTTATTGGCACGCAGTCCAAACGTCGTGGAACACCTCAAACATGTAATTCTTGGTGCGCCATCTCTCTCTCTCTCTTGCTCATACGTGATTTCATCATTGCGTCCTAGTGCGCTTGCCTCCCGCTCCTCCCTCGCGCACTTGTTGATATTGGAAATCAGCGCTTGCCCTTCTTGCTGCAACTCTCCTCCTCCTCGCGCAACGTTTGTGTTATCAATAAACCTGATCATACAAAGGTGCATAGACTTAGGTAGTATAAAGTTCTCATTAAGTAAAACATCAGGTTCAATTAAGAGTGAATTCACCTGTTGCTCAATCAGCTTTGCACGAGCTCTTGTAATGGGTCCAATCCTGATTTCATTGGACTTGTTCTTTGCAGCAACATCTTCATTGTGAATAGGAGTAGGAGATAGTGGAATAGTATGGATGTCCTCATCACTCTTGCTTAGAAGCTTTGGACTCTCTTTTGTATTGGTATCTTTCTCTTTTTCTTTTGCTTATAAGCTTTTTTTGTACCTCTTTCTTTGCTATGTTATGGAGTCAAGTTTTTTCTATTGCCTCTACACTATGGCGTATGCAAGAGCAAGCGCACAATGCTTTAGCAAACACAAGATGAGCTACTCTCGATAGGTTAGGTAACACACAAAGGAAGAAGGGGTTAACAAGGGTGGTGCAAGTTATACCTTGTGGTGATGTCGCACTTGCAACCGTTGGTGGAGGGATGGTTCGAGTTCCGTGGTGTCGATGTCGAGTGCGAGGCGTTGCGGAAGCTTTTGTCAGTTGACAGACACGCACATGAAACACAAACGTCAATAGGAAATCAGTCGAAAAAGGAAAAGGGGGTCAAAATTTTGTCAGGGCCGGAGACTCCGGTGTTGATTGTCCGGACACTCCGGTGTGCGCCGGAGATTCTGGTCTTTTGGTCCGGAATCTCTGGTGTGGGCCGGAGACTCCGGTCCGCTGGTCCGAAGACTCTAGTCTGGAGTCTGCACGACAAACATCTCATGTTTTGAGCGGAAATTCGGCCCTTGAACCCTCAAATCCAGAAAATTTTGACCAAATTGTGCTGGGAAACGCAGGGCACAAGTAGACCAACTCCAAAGACAAGCTTCTATTGGACTAAGACCACAATCAACTCACCAAAACGAGAGATCGATCCAAAAGCAATTTGGGGCTATATTTTTGGTATTTTTCAGTTTATGGGGGAAATCAAAGGGCGAAGTCAAATCTGTGGCAACCAAAAGCTGCTGATACCAGTTGTTATGAGTCTCCTTGTGGATTGACCCTTGGGATGGCCCAATCTTCATGGATTTGAGGCGGAAGTGAGGGAAAACACGATGAACACAACTCTAATGCAAGGTAAAGATACAAACACACGCCAAATCACACCCAATTCGATTTGCTCCCGTTGGTTCGATCAACCAATCCAATAGAATCCTCGGCGAGAGACCTTGCGGTAGAATCACCAAAGGAGAGATCGGCAAGCGGATGGTAGAATCCAAATCAAGGAGAGAGTAGCAACCAAGTAGAATCCCAAAGGGGAGAGACCAAGCACTACTAGAATCCTTGATAGGGAGAGACCAAACACTTGAGGAGGGTCTTGACAACTTGGAGAAGGGCACCGACTCCAAGGCCTTGTACAACTCATAGATTTACTATTGAGAGGGGGTTCCCATCTAGGGTTTGGCACATGCCTCAATTCATCATCATCTCTAGGGTTTCAAGGAGGGGGTAGGGGCATATATATAGGCCAGCCACGAGCTAGGGGTAAAACAGGCATAAGCAGGAAATTTGGGGCGTTACATGGGCCAAGCCCAGCTTAAGGTGCGCAGGCCCACGATGCTCGGTCCGGAGACTCTGGTGTGGCGTTCGGACACTCCGGTGTGGGCCGAAGACTCCGGTATGTCTCCGGTGTCGCCTCTGGAGGGGGTCTCAGACTGTCCCAGGCACAGGTTCGGGGCTCGGTCCGAAGACGGGCCGGAGACTCTAGTGTGGTAGACCGGAGACTCTGGTCTGCTGGTCCGGAGACTCCGGTCCTGCTTCAGCAGCTTCTTGCGTCTTCTCTTCCAGGCCTCTTGCTTGGGTGTCTTGGCTCCAGAGCAATCCTTGTTGCATCTCCTTGGCATCATGTTCATGGACCTAGTCACATCATGGGCATTTGTCTCAAGTAGGATTCCATTCTCATAATAACCAACGAAAGGAAAAGCATGGAAGGAGTTCACCTTTGGAGTGATGATTAGCGTGGCATGATGTGGACCAAAGGTGGCTTCCATATGTTGGGCTACATCACTTTGTTTTTGTTCTTAGTTTTCGTTTGCTTAGTTTGCTTGAATAAATTATTATTTAAAAATCTCAGGTTTCTTCCAAACACTTCATTTTTATTATTTCATGCATAGTTTTCAAATAAGTTGGTTTGGATTGGAAAAGAGTAGGAAAGTTCATGCTTAAGTGGTATAAAAGGAGTTTGTTTTTGACTGTGGCCTAGGCTTTGTCATGTCATGCTTGATATTGTTTTGGCTTTATGCTTAGTGATTTTTTCTGTAGCATGACTTGTTACAATTAATTGAGATTGCTTAATGTGCCTTGAAAGAATCATGCGTTATTTTAGCATATTAAAGCATAGTATTGTGGTATTCTCCTTTGATGCTTTATTTGGGTTGACTTGGCGCATGCTCACACCATGTTAAGTGTTGAGGGCAAACCTCTAGGGTGGCCCGATCTTTCACGATTCCCTTTTAAATCGAGGATGGAGTGCGGGGGAAGGAGGAAAGGATGAACATGACGAACACACGCACGAAGAACGCGATGAACACACACACACAAAACCATAATAAACACCAATAGCTCACGCCGGCGGTGACCGATCTGACGCAATCCCTAGGATCGGCGTCGGGCGGAGGACTCTCTCTCAAACCGGCACGGCGAGATGGGAGACTCGGTAAGATCTTGACGTCTAGGCAAAGGGACACCGATGCCTAGGCCTTGTACAACACGGAGGCACGATGCAAACTCCAACAAGGTTTGGGGATATTGGTGCTCCTTAGTCAAGGAGCATCAGGCAAGAATTAGATAGGTCCACAAAGGGGTTTCCACTAATTCAAATATCATGCCTAGGGTTTACAATGGAGGTGGGGGTCTATATATAGGCCAGCCACTTAAACCGGGGTACTTTAGAAATAAAAGACAAGTTCTAGACAGACTAAGGGGTACATGGGCTGAAGGCCGAAAGGCCTTTTCTTGCCTGGGGATGGTCGGACCGGAGACTCTGGTCTAGACCGGAGAATCCGGTGTAGTCTCCAGACCAACCTCCGGAGGGGCCGACAGACTGTCCCAGGGCCTGGTGTGGGGGGTCAGACCGGAGAGAGGGCCAGAGTCTTCGGTGTCTTCAGGCCGGAGACTTTGGCAGGCCGGAGACTTCGGTGTGCGCAGACCGGAGACTCCGGTCTAAGCAGCTCCAGCTTCATGTTCTGCTTCTTGTTCTCCATCCTGGGGTGCTTGGTGATGTGTCAAAGCTTCATACCTGATGATGCATAGGGTAGTTGCATGAAGTAGCATACCATCCAAGGAGGTGTCAAATTTGCACGAGGAGAGGAGCGAGTTCACCTTAGCTTGTAGGAGTTTGGCTCGGGCACGAGTCATGGGTCCACTTGGGGGACTTGTTGGTGTAGATGTAGGAGCATCCGTAGGACGGGCTACATCAACTCCCCCCTTGGGAAAGAGTCGTCTTCGATTCTTCACGGATATCATCTTGAACATCTCCATGGTAGGGTGCGAGATCCTTGACATTGAATGTATTGCATGCAAGGTACTCAGCTTGGGTGTTGAGTGCTTGGCATGGTTGTAGGCGAACTCGGCATGTGGGATGCATTCCTCCCAATTTTTCAAGTTCTTCTTGATCAACACATGAAGGAGAGTCCCGAGGCTTCGGTTGACAACTTCGGTTTGGCCATAAGTTTGAGGATGCGATGCGGATGAAAATAGGAGCTTGACGCCGAGCTTGGCCATGAGGGTCTTCCATAAGTAGCTCCTGAATTTGACGTCGCGGTCGGAGACGATTGTCCTTGGCACACCGTGAAGACGGACGATTTCCCTAAAAAACAGATTTGCAACATGTGAAGCATCATCGGTCTTATGGCATGGTATGAAGTGTGCCATTTTGGAAAAACGATCCACAACAACAAATATAGAATCATGACCATGCTTAGAACTAGGCAATCCTAATACGAAATCCATGCTAATGTCGGACCAAGGGGTATGAGGAATAGGCAATGGCATATAAAGACCATAAGGGTTAGCTTGCGACTTAGCTTGAACACATGGCGTGCATCGTTGAACGTAGTTCTCCACGTCACGCTTCATCTTGGGCCAAAAGTAGTGATTGGAGAGCATGTCCAATGTCTTGTCATGGCCAAAGTGACCCATGAGGCCTCCACCATGAGATTCTTGGAGAAGCAAAAGTTGAAGCGACGACTTCGGGATGCATAGCTTGTTTTGTTTAAAAAGAAAGCTGTTATGGGGTAACCCCGTGGGTGGCCCGATATTCACGGATCTCGTGGTCAAATCGATGGCAAAGCGAGGGGAAAGGGAGAAGGTAGCGGAAGCAGACACACACCTCGCGAAGAACACGATGAACACACGCAAAACACACACGATACAAGGCCGATTGCTCTCCGGTGGCCACCGGTCCGATAGAATCCTCGCAAGGAAAGATCGGTCAACATGCTCCCTCGATCCCACGCGGAGAGGGAATAACACCTTGGAGAGGGTCTTGACGTCTTGGCAAAGGGACACCGATGCCAAAGCCTTGTACAACGAGGGAGGCGCGATGCAAACTCCAACGAGGTGGTGACGATAGTCGATCCCCTTTGGTAGAAGGGGATGAGGCAAAAGTAGAGATTCCACAAAGGGGTTTTTCTTTAGTCTATCATCTATGCCTAGGGTTACATGAGGGGGTGGGGGCACTATATATAGGCCAGCCACTAGTTCAAGGGTACTTTAGGAATAAAAGGGTAAAGTCTGGGCGGACTAAGGGGTACATGGGCCAAAGGCCCAGCTGGCGGCACGCAGGCCCACACGCTCAGGCCGGAGACTCCGGTGTGGGGTCCGGAGACTCCGGTGTGGGGTCTAGAGACTCTGGTCTAGGCCGGAGACTCCGGTCTGTCTCTGGTGTCGCCTCCGGAGTGGCAGACAGACTGTCCTCAGCTCGATCTGGGGGTCGGTCTGGAGGTGGGTCCGGAGACTCCGGGGTATGCAGGCCGGGGACTCCGGTGTCTTCAGGCCAGAGACTCTGGTGTGTGCAGGCCGGAGACTCCGGTGCTCCAACCGCTGCTTCTTCCGTCTTCTCTTCCAAGCCTTCGTCTTGTCGTGCTTCGTGCTCCAGGCTTCCTCCCATGCCTCCTTACTTGTTGGTGTGAACCTATCATTGATATGGGACGGAGTATGAAGTAGTATACCATTCAAGAGGGTAGGAAGTGGGTTCGCATAGAGGAACGGATTCACCTTTGGAGTCCATGGCGACTTGGCATAAGTTGGAGACCATGATGTGGGAACGACCGAAGGTCAGGCTACATCATCTCCCCTCCCTTCAAAAAGAGTCGTCCTCAACTCTACACGCTCATCACAAAGTAGAAGATGTCAAGATACCTTCTTGATCCTAGGGTTCACCATATAGTCGTCCTCGAAAAGATTGACTTGACAACACTTCAATGTTCCTTCACCTTCAATGAAGCCTACAAAGCTCACCACAAAAGCGAAGAAACACTCAAAGCATAGCCAATTCATGAAGATTATAGTATGAGTCCTCAAGTAGAGTGAAGTCACCTTATGATGTAGAGATAGCTCGTTGAGGAGAAGCCATAGGTAACTCTCTACAGTTCGTCTTGTCAACTCTTTGTCCATAGAGGTTGACACGTACGCAATTGTACCGTCGCACAACAAAGACCAAGCAACATATGTTCGTGTGTGATAGAGGAGCATGTCAATTGTGGCATGTCCATTCTTGTTCACAACACTATTAGCACAATTCAAGTATAGCAAACGGGATGCATATGCAAGGTCAAAGTGCATGGAAATCGTTTGAACATCATCCAAATGTGGGAACTCAAAAACTCCATAAAACATCTTAGTGTGGCACTCAAAGCAATGGACTGAAATATTGGTCAACATCTTTGATGCAAATCTAGGAGAATTTGGCAAAAACACATGAGGAAGAATATCCAAAACAACATCATTATGTGTGCAAACCAACCATTGGAAAGAACAATTGGTCAATATGTTGGATGCCACACACAAATCATCAAAAGCAAATATCATAGGGGTGTGAGTATCGCAAGCGGAAACACAAGCAACATGTTTGCAAACAAACCAAATGAAAGAGCAAGTGGTCCTTATGTTTGTTGCAACAACAATACGAGAGACTTGGAAGCTCTCGTGACAATACATGCTCATAATGGCATTATGGTTACACACAAAACATCGGAAAGGTAAATGTTTCAACATTTTTGTGGCAACACACAAAGCATCAATATCCAATAGCAACGAGACATGATTGTCACAAGGTGAAAGAATACCATCAACATGCTTGCAATCAAACCATAGGAAAGAGCAATTTGTCAACATGAAAGATGCAAAGCATGCGAAAGGTATCAGAGCTGGGTTCGATCTTGAACTCACTTGGGGGATGCTTTCTAGAGCTCTTTTTGTCAACTCGTGCTCAACCGAGGTTGACATTCTTGTGCGGGTACCTACACACATCATAGATAAAAGGAAGAACGTGTGTGCATGGTAGAGAAATACATCATCCATCATGACATATCATGGCAATCATCAAAATCTCCAAAATTTGAGAAAGCTATGGGGGCCATCTCAATATAAACCATAGTAGAATTATTGTTGCAAGCAAAGCAAGTGAAAGAGCAATTATTCAACATATTGCAAGCAACGGGAGAGATTGTAAAACATTCATGACAAAGCATAGTCCGAGGGGTACCATTGGTAACATCATTGCAAGCAAAACATTGGAAAGAGCAATTGTTCAACAAAGTGCAAGCAATGATATCATCAACGTAACGTTTAGAGCATGGCATGTCTATGGCAACATCATCACAATCAAATAATTTCACATGCTCAACATTATGCAAAGGCAAAGTATCACATGGAAATATCAATGAAGCATCTGTGATATCACAAACATCATCCATAGCATGCAAATCATCACAATTCATCATGTCCACTAGTGGGATCATGGCATCATCAACACCCTTATTTTTACCTTGTTCATACCTCTCATATGAAGTGGGTGTTGTGGTAGCATTGGACTCCATGTGGGCGACTTCTTCATCATGTATGGGGATGGCATCATCTTCATCCACCATGTACATCTTCTTGGTTAGAGGCATCATCATCTCCAAGCTTGGCACTTCTTGATCCATGGAACCTAGCACAACATGAGGAAACACACTAGAGGTAGGGGGTAAGTCGTTAGAAATCAAAGTGGTCTCACATGACCTATCAACTACCACTCTCAATTCACTCGGTGTATCACTCATGCCCTCCAAGTGGAAGCACTCAATCTCACGTATGGTGGAGTCGCTCATCTCACTCTTGTTTTCACTCAAGTGGGCTAAGTGACTCTCATACTCACATGGGATTGGTACCACATCATCGCTCAAGCATATGGGGTAGGCTTGGTTCTCTCAACTCCATGCGCCTCCTTTGGTGAAGGGAAAGTCCCATGCTCACCATTCTTGACCTTGTCGTTGCCATCTTGCACCTTGGCTTGTGTAGACATCCTCTTGGCGTACTCGTCCAACTTGGCAAAGTAGAGGTCTTCGTCTTCCTCATCCATGAAGTTGCATGCGTCATCTAGGACGTCAAGTTTGGATGTTAAAGCCTCATAGCATGGAGGAGAGCTTGCTCTTGGTGCCATTTTGGTGGTGGCACGAGTAGTTGAAGGTGCCTTATGATGGTGTCGACGGAGGTCATTGGCGTGCCTTGCCAAAGGTTGATGTAGATGGCGCACTTTGTCATCCACATGACGCTCGTGATGATGCTTCTTGTCTTTGGCACTCTTCTTGGTGAGGCGTTGTAATGAGCGCAAAGCATCATTAGTCTTGGCCATCATGCTCATGGTTTTGGCGAAGTTGTTATCCATGTCGCGCTTGAAGTTGTCCATTTGATGGTGGACCTTGGTGCTCTCGAGGTGGAGGCTCCGTCTTGGTCGACGCGACTTGAGGAGCTTGTCCTTGTCATTCTTGAAGTCGTCCATGCTTGGGGAGTTATTGTTGTTGTAGAACTCCATATCACCCAAGCATGTGGAGCCATCGTCGGTGTAGTGCTCCATCATGTCATCCATGCTTGTGGAGGCTTAGGCATGGTGGCTCATCGTGGATTCTTCATAGATATCATCCTTGGTTCTGGAGTTCCTAGACATGCTTCACAAGACCAAGTGGTGTATATGGAAGTGGTAGGGGGTTAGGGATGCAACGTCAAACCTTACTTTACCTTGGAAGATAGTATCATACAAGTGGCAACACTTGAGAGCAATCAAAACCAAGCAAAGTGAAGTTCACGCGGAACACCAAAACCAACTAACCACTAAAAAACACACACACACAAAGCTTATGGTGGATGGGTATGGAAGGTGGCGTGTCCAAGAACAATCCGAAATCAAGATATTGTAATGGCAAGTAAAGAACTACGATGATCACAAAGCAAAACAAGTCAATCCACAAGAGCAAATATGTACAAGGAAACACACATGGTGGGATAAATGGGACTTCTGCGACGGAGAAAGTGAGCTAAGAACCAAATGATTACCTAGCGAAGACTATAAGCTCGTGTCGCACAAGTGCAAGGAGAGACGCTAGTTGGATTGCAATAAATTGGTGGGCTACAAGATATGCACAATAAGTACCATCTATTTGATGTTCATCGAGCTTACGCTTCCTATTCTATGAGGCACTTGTTTCTTTCTTTCTTTTTCTTCTTTTTCTCTTTTTCTATTTTTTTTCTCTTTTCCTTTTCTTTTTCACTTGCCTCTTCCTTGTGCCAACAACTATACAAGATAACTATATGAGATAGCGCGCTCACAACTTTTGCTCGGAATTCTACAAGGTATCAAATGTGCATAGCCCAAGCAATCATATGAGGAACTAGTCTCAATAGGTGTTTGTTGAACGCAAAGATAGTGTAGCTCACAAAGGGATGCAAGTGGGGAGAAGTCGCGGAATTTTTATACCTTTCTTCGCCGATCTTCACCCTTTATTGGTGGATTTCGCCTTGCTCACGGAATTTGTATGGAGTAGATAGCATGAACCACGGATATGATGATATAGAGCTCCTTCTCCTCTTCAAAACGAGCTAAAGAACACCAAAATCCGAATTCGTATGCAAAAGTTATGCTCAAAACCGTGAAACAGATTTGCTGTCAGTTGGGGGGGCGGAGACTTTGCCAGAAACTCCGGTCTGGACCGGAATATCCGGTCTGGGGGCCGGAATCTCCAGTCTGGGCCGGAATCTCCGGTCCGAAGGTTCCAGGACATGCAGAACTCGTCCAGGACGCGATTTTGGCGGAAAAACTCGAACCAAAACACCAAATTGGTGGGGGAAATGTGGAATTAGGCCATGGGAACGCGGGGGAAGGTAGATCAACAAGTTTAGGAAGTAATCCACGGATCAAAACCTACCAAAACGCACTTAAATCACAGATCGATCCAAAACACGAAATTGGGGCTATTTTTTGGGGATTTTCGAATTTATGGGGGAAAAGACCAAATCGAGGAGAAATCCATGGCAACCAAAAGCTGCTGATACCAAATGTTATGGGGTAACCCCGTGGGTGGCCCGATCTTCACGGATCTCGTGGTCAAATCGATGGGAAAGCGAGGGGAAAGGGAGAAGGTAGCAGAAGCGGACGCACACCTCGCGAAGAACACGATGAACACACGAAAAACACACACGATACAAGGTCGATTGCTCTCACCGGTGGCCACCGGTCCGATAGAATCCTCGCAAGGAAAGATCGGTCAACGTGCTCCCTCGATCCCACGCGGAGAGGGAAGAACACCTTGGAGAGGGTCTTGACGTCTTGGCAAAGGGACACCGACGCCAAGACCTTGTACAACGAGGGAGGCGCGATGCAAACTCCAACGAGGTGGTGACGATAGTCGGTCCCCTTTGGTAGAAGGGGATGAGGCAAAATTAGAGATTCCACAAAGGGGGTTTTCTTTAGTCTATCATCTATGCCTAAGGTTACATGAGGGGGTGGGGGCACTATATATAGGCCAGCCACTAGTTCAAGGGTACTTTAGGAATAAAAGGGTAAAGTCTGGGCGGACTAAGGTGTACATGGGCCAAAGGCCCAGCTGGCGGCGCGCAGGCCCACACGCTCAGGCCGGAGACTCCGGTGTGGGGTCCGGAGACTCCGGTCTAGGCCGGAGACTCCGGTCTAGGCCGGAGACTCCGGTCTGTCTCCGGTGTCGCCTCCGGAGTGGCAGACAGACTGTCCTCAGCTCGATCTGGGGGTCGGTCCGGAGGTGGGTCCGGAGACTCCGGTGTCTTCAGGCCGGAGACTCCGGTGTGACCGGAGACTCCGGTGTGTGCAGTCCGGAGACTCCGGTGCTCCAGCCGCTGCTTCTTCCGTCTTCTCTTCCAAGCCTTCGTCTTGTCGTGCTTGGTGCTCCAGGCTTCCTCCCATGCCTCCGTACTTGTTGGTGTGATCCTATCATTGATATGGGACGGAGTATGAAGTAGTATACCATTCAAGAGGGTAGGAAGTGGGTTCGCATAGAGGAACGGATTCACCTTTGGAGTCCATGGCAACTTGGCATAAGTTGGAGACCATGATGTGGGAACGACCGAAGGTCGGGCTACATCAAAAGCCCTTATGCAAATAGAAATCATCAACACCTTTGTCATTAGACCACTTCACGAAAATTGGTTCAAAGAATGGGTCGGAAGCATACAAAGGTTTTATTTCCTCAAGACCCAACATGTTGATTTCAAGTCTCGTAAGAAGGCTTGTGTGTTTGCGAGACAAAGCGTCCGCAACTACATTATCTTTGCCCTTCTTATACTTGACAATGTACGGAAAAGACTCCATGAACTCAACCCACTTAGCGTGTCTCTTGATCAAGTTAGGTTGGCCTTTGAGATATTTCAATGACTCGTGGTCGGAATGTATGATAAATTCCTTGGGCCAAAGGTAGTGTTGCCAAACTTGAAGGACACGAACTAAGGCAAAAAGCTCTTTGTCATAAATCGGATAATTAAGGCGAGCACCATCAAGTTTCTCGCTATGGTAGGCTATAGGACGTCCGTTTTGCATAAGGACTCCTCCAATGCCAATACCACTAGCATCACACTCTATCTCAAAAGTTTTTGTGAAATCCGGTAAAGCAAGAAGAGGTGCTGCGGTGAGCCTCTTTTTAAGTTCATCAAAAGCTTTTTGTTGTGTTTTGCCCCACACGAAGGTGACATTCTTTTTGGTCAATTCATTAAGGGGACAAGCAATGGTTGAAAAGTCTTTCACAAAGCGACGATAGAAACCGACCAACCCATGAAAACTTCGGAGTTCACTCACATTTGTTGGTATGGTCCAATCTCGTATGTCCTTTACCTTGGAAACATCAACTTCAATTCCCTTCAAAGAAACGACAAATCCAAGAAAAATAAACTGTCTTTAGCAAAAGTGCACTTGGGAAGATTAGCATAAAGCTTTTCATGTCGAAGGATTTGCAAAACTTCCTTGACATGTGTTATATGGTCCTCAAGTGATTTGCTATAAACAAGAATATCATCGAAATAGACAACAACACTTTTTCCAATGAGAGAACGCAAGATGTGATTCATAAGGCGCATGAAGGTGGATGGGGCATTTGATAAACCAAAGGGCATAACCAACCATTCATAGAGACCAAGTTTGGTCTTGAAGGCGGTTTTCCACTCATCACCTTCAGCCATGCGTATTTGATGGTAACCACTATGAAGATCAATTTTCGGAAAAATAGTGGCTCCACACAACTCATCAAGCATGTCATCGAGACGTGGTATGGGATGTCGATAACGCATGGTGATAGCATTGATTGGACGGCAGTCCATGCATAACCGTAACGTATCATCTGTCTTTGGAACAAGAATCACGGGTACGGCACTTGGACTAGTGCTAACTTGGATCAAACCTTTGGAGACGAGTTGGTTGATTTGACGTTCGATCTCCTTTGTCTCCTCCTGGTTCGTGCGGTAAGCGGCGATGTTGGGAAGTGGTGCACCGGGGATGAGGTCAATGCGATGTTCGATGCCGCGAAGAGGAGGTAATCCATGTGGAAGCTCTTCGGGAAACACATCCTTGAAGTCCTGCAAAACATTCATCAAAGATGGAGGAACATTTGTTAATTCATTAGTTCCTTGCGCTAGTCCCTTGCAAATGAGGACATAGTGCAAGATGGATGGGTTGTTCCGAACATCTCTGATCTCACTTTTGGTGGCAAGGAGAACACTCTTAGTTTTTCCACTCAAATTTGTCTTGTGTCTCTCACTCACTATGAGGTGGTTCTCTCTCACCGCTCTTCTCACAAGTAGGTTTTGTGCTCTGCGCCCTCGCTAAAGCCTTTGCATTGTCCAAAATTATTTGGCTAGGAGTCATCGGTTGCAAAACACATGTTTTGTTGAGCCATTTGAAGGTGTATATATTGGTGCAACCATCATGTTGAGAAACCTTGTCAAATTGCCATGGTCAACCAAGAAGCATGTGGCAAATTGTCATAGGGACCACATCACACTCCACCGTATCTTTGTAAGGACCAATGGCGAAGGAGACCGATACGATATGCTTGATCTTCACGGACCTTTGGTCACTTAGCCATTGCACGTGGTAGGGGTGCTTGTGTGGATGGAGGGTGAGGTTGAGCTTCTCACACAACTCGGTGCTAGCAAGGTTGTGACAACTCCCTCCGTCAATGATCACCTTGATAGATTTGTCATTGATGCCGGCTCGTGTTTGGAAGATATTGGAGCGTTGGTCTTCATGCTCTTGTGCTTGACTGGTCAAGATCCTTGTGATGACAAGAGATGGACTTGCGTCATGTTCACACATGAGGATTTCTTGATCATCTTCCACTCGTTGTCTTGCCATTGCTTCCTTGACACGGGCATCAAACTCATCTTCACTCAAGTACTCTTCATCACCATTTTCATGGATGAACAAGACTTTCTTGTTTCCACATTCGGCCGACTTGTGTCCTTTACCTCCACACTTGTAGCATTCACCGTTGAAAGGTGTATCACTCTTTGCTTGCTTGCCACTTGGGGGCAGTTTTCCTTGAGGAAGTGTGGGCTTGAAGGAAGGCTTGGAGGTACTTGAGGAGGTTCCATGGAAAGTTGTTGGTGTAGCGGTTGAAGCTTGCTTGTAGGTGAAATATGTCTTGGGCTTGTTGTACTTGATATCCTCTTGCACTTGACGTTCAGCCTTTGTTGCGACGTGCACAAGCCCAACCATGGTGTTGTATGTTTGGAAATCGACGATGCGCTTGATTGGGTGATTCAAGCCAATAAGGAAACGTGCCATTGTTTGCTCCATGCGCTCATCAATGTTGGCGCGAAACAAGTTGAGTTCCATTTCCTTGAAGTACTCTTCCACGGTCTTTGTCCCTTGACGAAGCGCTTGAAGGTTGTTGAAGAGGTCACGCGTGTAGTGCGCGGGGACAAACCGGGATCTCATGTGAGCCTTCATGTCATGCCAAGTTGTGATTGGCGGTTCTTGTCTTGCATGTCGAGCAACTTGAACTTGTTCCCACCAAAGGTTGGCGTAATCATCAAACTCAAGCGAAGCCATGGCGACCATCTTCTCATTGCTATAGTTGTGCATGCGGAAGATCATTGGATCCGGTGAACTTGGGCATCGTGAACTTGAGCTTGCCAAAAGTTTCTTCATTGTTGCGGTCATTGCGACGAGCTTGGTGACCTTGTTGATGATCTTGTAGTTGGGGAGGTGGAACTTGGTTCTCGTGACCTTGTTGCGCAGCTTGCTCTTGATATTGTTGTTGAGGAGCTTGCTCTTGCTCTTGGCGCGGTTGTTGACGTGGTTGAGGCGCTTGGGCCTCATGGTGGCGAGGGTGTGGATCCTCTTGACACGGTTGATGACAAAGAGGTGGCTCGTTCCTCGGTTGGTGATGTTGGTTAGGCACATGGGCCTCACGGTGAAGAACATGGTCATGATCCTCTTGACGTGGTGGGCGTCGCTCAATTTGTATCACTTGACGCTCCAATTTTTATTGATGTGGGGGAGGCGCCTCGTGATGACCATGGTGTCGTTGTTGACGTTCATGACGTTGATGATGATGAGGAGGATCTTGGAGAGCTTCACGTCGATGACGAGCTTGATTCTCCAAATTGTAGTCATCACTTGTTGTGTCAAGTATGTGTCACGGTCGATGGTGGTAGACTTGCGGTTGCACTTGTGGTTCTTCTCGTGGTTGCTTTTGTTGGATCACTAGTGCCCTTGCGTGATGACGGTGTGCTTCTTGCCTTGCTCGTGGCCTTGAACAGAGGTCATCATCATAGCTTGACGTTGTAGCATGCCGTGGGGAAGGTACATAGTTCGAAGATATTCCATCTTCAACCACGGGGGCATCATTGCGTCTTTGAGCACTTTGATGTAGATCTTGTGGAAGAGGTGCCTGAAGATGTGAAGAACTTGAAGAGCTTGATGCGCGTGTATGTGGTCTTGCCATGCCGTCGATGAGGCGTCGATGATTGTCATTTGTTTCGGCGACGGAGCGTTGGAGCGCTTCATTTTGGTGGCCGAAGTTCTGATCCATTGCATGCATTTGTCGTTCAAGGCCATCGAAGCGGGTGTTGATGTTCTTGAACTCGGCTTGCGTCTCACCAAATTGTTCATCTTGTCGTGTCTCAAGGGCTTGACAACATTCACGGAACTCTTGTCGAACGATGAAGTGACTTGCGCGCGTCATGTACGGTCCTTGATCTTCTTCGTGGGGAGGTGGTTGGCTCGCCTCACCGCGCCTATCCATCATGCAAAACACAAGTCTTGTATATGGAAGTGGAATATGGTGGTGTTAGCCTTGTACCTCACCTTGGGGATTGCACCAAATTAGAAACCACAAGTGAGAGCTATAAGCGTACAAAGTGGAAATGCAAAGAAAACTCACACTAAAGAAAGGACTAACTCTGAAAAGCTTGTTTGTGGTAGGTTAGGATTGTGGAAAGCCAAAGAACCAACCAAAAGAAAAGGGATAGTCAAAAGTGGGTAAAATCCAACAAAACTCAAGTCAAAGGCGAAGGTCAACAACTCAAAAAGGTGACGGGAACCTACGACTATATACACACACGTGGAGAAAGTTGGGATTGACACGACTATGAAAATGAGCAAACAAAATGTCCTAACGAAGACTAAGCTCATTGTCGTGCCAATGCAAGGAGAGATCGTTGCTCGTTTGCAAAGAGGAAAAATGAGCAACGGATTTGTGCACTTGCCTTGGGCGCTCTTCTTTCTCTCTTGCTTACAAGCTTTGAGACTCTCTTTTGCAAGGGGAGACTATTTTTCTTTTGCTTTTTCTTTGTATCTTTTTTTGCTCTCCCTTGATGCTACCTAGTCACACTTGATATTGCGCTTGCACTCTCACTATCCAAGGACAAATGCACAATGCTCAAGCAAACACAAGATGAGCCACTCTCATGGGATAGGTACACACAAAGGAAGATAGGGGTTAACAAGGTGACACAAGTTATACCTTCTTTGATGATGAACTTGGCGTCGGTGGTGCGAGATGATGTTTGTGGGCCGTGGTGTCGATGAGCACAGGGTTTGTTGATGCGGAAGCTTGCTGTTAGTTGGCGACATGCACACGAGCACAAACAAACAAAAGGAAATTAGCCAATGCAAGATTAGAGGCAAAACTGTCAAAATCTGGCGTCAGGCCGGAGACTCCGGGGTCTCAGGCCGGAAACTCTGGTCCAGGCCGGAAACTCTGGTCCATGCTAGAGACTCTGGTGTGGGTAGGTCAGAGACTCTGGTGTAGGCCGGAGACTCCGGTGTGCAGGCCGGAGACTCCGGTCTGGAGTCAGATCGTGAACTGCTCGTGTTCTTGAGCGGAAATCCACGCCTTGGGTCCTCAAATCCGCGAAAAATTGGCCAAATTGGGCTGGGAAAACGCAGGATAAAGCTGGACCAACACCTAAGACAAGGTTTGGTCAGATCAAAACCACAAATAACACTCCAAATCAAGAGATCGATCCAAAGGCAAATTTGGGGCTCTTTTTTGGGGATTTTCGAATTTTGGGTGGATAGAAGAAAAATTTGTGGGGGAAATCGTGAGCAACGAAGCTCTTGATACCAATATGTTGAGGGCAAACCTCTAGGGTGGCCCGATGTTTCACGATTCCCTTTTAAATCGAGGATGGAGTGCGGGGGGAGGAGGGAAGGATGAACACGACGAACACACGCACGAAGAACGCGATGAACACACACACGCGAAACCACGATAAACACCAATAGCTCACGCCGGCGGTGACCGGTCCGGCGCAATCCCTAGGATCGGCGTCGAGCGGAGGACTCTCTCTCGAACCAGCACGGCGAGATGGGAGACTCGGTGAGATCTTGACGTCTAGGCAAAGGGACACCGATGCCTAGGCCTTGTACAACGCGGAGGCACGATGCAAACTCCAACGAGGTTTGGGGATATTGGTGCTCCTTAGTCAAGGAGCATGAGGCAAGAATTAGATAGGTCCACAAAGGGGTTTCCACTAATTCCAATATCATGCCTAGGGTTTACAATGGAGGTGGGGGTCTATATATAGGCCAACCACTTAAACAGGGGTACTTTAGGAATAAAAGACAAGTTCTGGACGGACTAAGGGTTACATGGGCCGAAGTCCCAAAGGCCTTTTCATGCCTGGCGACGGTCGGACTGGAGACTCCGGTCTAGACCGGAGAATCCGGTGTAGTCTCCAGACCAGCCTCCGGAGGGGCCGACAGACTGTCCCAGGGCCTGGTGTAGGGGGTCAGACCGGAGAGAGGGCCGGAGTCTCCGGTGTCTTGAGGCCGGAGATTTTGGCAGGGCGGAGACTCCGGTGTGCGCATACCGGAGACTCCGGTCTGAGCAGCTCCAGCTTCATGTTCTGCTTCTTGTTCTCCATCCTTGGGTTCTTGGTGATGTGTCGAAGTTTCGTACCTAATGATGCATAGGGTAGTTGCATGAAGTAGCATACCATCCAAGGAGGTGTCAAATTGGCACGAGGAGAGGAGCGAGTTCACCTTAGCTTGTAGGAGTTTGGCTCGGGCATGAGTCATGGGTCCACTTGGGGGATTTGTTGGTGTAGATGTAGGAGCGTCCGTAGGACGGGCTGCATCATTAATACTATACCAAGTCACCATAGCCTCTATGATCATGTAGTTTTTGACTTGTAATATCACTTTATGCTTTAATTAATAAAGGTTTGTCGCTTTGCATGATTATGGCCATTATTACTCTCTTAGTTGGTCGCTCCTAGTCTTTTGCTAGCCTCCATATGTACCAAGTATGAGTTCCACTCATGCATCCAACTCCAAATAAAACCAAGTTATTCCAAAGAGTCCACCATACCTACTTATTAGCATTTTCCATTCCAAGTATATTCATGTTTTTATCTACCTTCCGAATTAAACTTGTTATGTGAAAATTAGTGATTAAAGCTCTCACAAACTTGATGGCACACTTTACTTTTATTGCACTTAATAAACTTGAACCATTGTGCCCATCTATGTTGCGTATATGCTTGCGTTTTGTAAGTTGGGAATTAGCAAAACCATGTTGTCATGGGGAACGCTTTCAACATTGCACTTTATTTAGTTGATATCATGTTCTTTTGCTTATGGATCCCGGCGGTGTGAAATGAAAGGGGAGCTTGTATGGCTCATGGAGTTCGTATATGTGTTAGAGAGATGCCTAGGCGGCTGGTCTAATCCATGCCTAATCATGGTGGAAACCTGCAGCGTATCCATAATGAACAATCTATGAAGCATCCTCCTTATAAAAAAATCCTATGCAAATAGGAAAGAAAAAAGAGAAGAGAAAAAAGAGATACCTATGAAAATAGGAAATAAAAGGATGATGAGATGCTTATGGTCGGCTTGCCTTGTGATTTTGATATGGGGATTCTTCTGTATCATCGGGCAAGGGTACCCCGTTGGCGGTTCTCTATGATACACATGTACTTACAATGACAAGAACTTACTTGTGACTAAACTTGAGTAGCATGAGGAACGGTCTTCGTAAGTAAGGGGCATGAGATTTTCAGCTTATAACTTGTCAAGCATATCCTCATATTTGTTCACTTTTAACCTTGTAGAAGAACTTGCAGAGCTTGATGCGCGTGAACGGGGTCTTGTCATGCCGTCGATGAGGCGTCGAAGATTTTCATTTGTTTCGGCGACGGACCATTGGAGCGCTTCATTTTGGTGGCCGAAGTTGTGATGCATTGCATGCATTTGTCATTTGAGGCCGTCGAAGCGGTTGTCAATGTTCTTGAACTTGTCTTGCGTCTCGCCAAATTGTTCATCCTGTCGCGTCTCAAGGGCTTGGCAACGTTCACGGAACTCTTGTCGAACGATGAAGTGACTTGCACGCGTCATGTACGGACCTTGATCTTCTTCTTGGGGAGGTGGTTGGCTCGTCTCACCGTGCCTATCCATCATGCAAAACACACAAGTATTGTATATGGAAGTGGAATATGGTGGTGTTAGCCTTGTACCTCACCTTGGGGATTGCACCAAACTAGAAACCACAAGTGAGAGCTATTAGCGTGCAAAGTGGAAATGCCAAGAAAACTCACACTAACTCTCAAAAGCTTGTTGGTGGTAGGTTAGGGTTGTGGAAAGCCAAAGAACCAACTAAAAGAAAAGGGACAGTCAAAAGTGGTAAAAATCCAACAAAACTCAAAGTCAAAGGCGAAGGTCAACAACTCAAAAGGGTGACGGGAACCTACGACTATGTACACACACGTGGAGAAAGTTGGAATTGACACGACTATGAAAATGAGCAAACAAATGTCCTAACGAAGACTAAGGTCGTTGTCGTGCCAATGCAAGGAGAGACCGTGGCTCGTTTGCAAAGAGGAAAAGTGAGCAACGGATTTGTGCACTTGCCTTGGGCGCTCTTCTTTCTCTCTTGCTTACAAGCTTTGAGACTCTTTTGCAAGGGGAGACTATTTTTCTTTTGCTTTTTCTTTGTATTTTTTTGCTCTCCCTTGATGCTACCTAGTCACACTTGATATTGCTCTTGCACTCTCACTATCCAAGGACAAATGCACAATGCTCAAGCAAACACAAGATGAGCCACTCTCATGGGATAGGTACACACAAAGGAAGATGGGGGTTAACAAGGTGACGCAAGTTATACCTTCTTTGATGATGAACTTGGCGTCGGTGGTGCGGGATGATGTTCGTGGTCCGTGGTGTCGATGAGCGCGGAAGTTGATGATGCGGAAGCTTGCTGGTACTTGCTGACACGCACACGGAACACGGGCAAACAAAGGAGATTAGCCAATGCGAAAAATGAGGCAAACTGTCAAAACTGGCGTTACAGCCGAACACTCCGGTCTGTCTAGGCCGGATACTCCGGTCTAGCCGGACACTGATGAGGATATATACATGGATTATGATGATTCTGACTGCCTGAACTGGAAGGAAATATTGAGTCAAATCAATAATGACTATCAGGTGAATTTATTCCTAATTGAACCTGATGTTTTATTTAATGAGAACTTTATACTACCTAAGTCTATGCATGTTTGTATGATCAGGTTTATTGATAACACAAGCATTGCAAGAGGAGGAGGAGAGTTGCAGCAAGAAAGACAAGCGCTGATTTCCAATATCAACAAGTGTGCGAGGGAGGAGCGGGAGGCATGCGCACTAGGAGGCAATGAGGAAATCACGTATGAGAAAGAGAGAGAGATGGCGCACTAAGCATTACATGTTTGAGGTGTTCCACGACGTTTGGACTGCGTGCCAATAAGGCCGAACCCATATATGGGTCGGTATGTATCAGTTTGAGTCGAACCGAGTCAGTTTGGGCCAAGTTATGGCTGTTTTTAGGCCCGTTTAGAGGGGAGGACGCCCCAGCCCTCATATAAACCCCCGTAGCCGTCACAAGTTAGGTTGGAAGACCACGTTAAAATATTTTGGAGTTGTTTCTTTCATAGAACCTCTGGAATTACCCTTTGTTCGAATCTGCCAACTATAATTGAGTGTGATCTGTTGTTCCATTGGGAATTAGTAGATTGCATACTACCGTTCGTGGTCACGGCTGCGTGCGCAAGAGTGTGGTGTTGTGAATATCCTACAAGGTTCGAGAGTTGTTGCATTGGCATCAGGGATCGAGCGGGAGAGATCATAGCTACGCACTAGTTATCTATCATCCACCATCACCATCGACAAGAGCTTGCTGAGGAAGATCGGGCCACCCCATATTAGACACTCCGGTCTGGTTCGGCCGGACACTCCGGTCGGGCCGGACACTCCGGTCAGTATGAGCCGGACACTCCGGCGCAGGTTTCCTGCTCGTGTTCTTGAGCGGAAATCCTCGCCTTCGGGCCTCAAATCCGCGAAAAACTGGCCAAATCGGGCTGGGGGAACGCAGGATAAAGCTGGACCAACTCCTTAGACAAGGTTTGGTCGGATCAAAACCACAAATAACACTCCAAATCAAGAGATCGATCCAAAGGCAAATATGGGCTATTTTTTGTGGGTATTTTCGATTTTTGGTGGATAAAAGAAAATTTTGTGGCGGAAATCGTGAGCAACGAAGCTCTTGATACCAATATGTTGAGGGCAAACCTCTAGGGTGGCCCGATCTTTCACGATTCCCTTTCAAATCGAGGGTGGAGTGCGGGGGAAGGAGGAAAGGATGAACACGACGAACACACGCACGAAGAACGCGATGGACACACACACACAAAACAACGATAAACACCAATAGCTCATGCCGGCGGTGACCGGTCCGGCGCAATCCCTAGGATCGGCGTTGGGCGGGGGACTCTCTCTCGAACCGGCACGGCGAGATGGGAGACTCGGTGAGATCTTGACATCTAGGCAAAGGGACACCGATGCCTAGGCCTTGTACAACGCGGAGGCACAATACAAACTCCAACGAGGTTTGGGGATATTGGTGCTCCTTAGTCAAGGAGCATGAGGCAAGAATTAGATAGATCCACAAAGGGGTTTCCACTAATTCCAATATCATGCCTAGGGTTTACAATGGAGGTGGGGTCTATATATAGGCCAGCCACAAGTTCAGGGGTAATTCAGGCATTAAAGTAGAGTTCTTGGCGAAATAGAGGGGTACATGGGAGGCCCAACTAGGCTCGCAGGCCCATCACTTGGACCGGACACTCCGGGTCGAGTGGGCCGGACAGTCCGGGGCGGCCGGACACTCCGGGTCGAGTGGGCCGGACAGTCCGGGGTGGCCGGACACTCCGGGAAGTGTCCGGGCAGTGTCCGAGCTGGCACACAGAATGCCCGCGCCAGGTTGGGGCTCGGGCAGGCCGGACACTCCGGCTGAGTCACGCTGGACACTCCGGCTGAGGCGCGCCGGACACTCCGGCTTTGGCAGCTTCAGCACAGGTGCAACTTTAGGGCTCGTGGATCGACACGGTGGGGGCTGGTACCTGATGATGCACAAAGTAGTGGTATGAAGTAGCACGCCATCCAAGGAGGTATCGAATTGGCACGAGGAGAGGAGTGAGTTCACCTTAGCTTGGAGGAGTTTGGCTCAGGCACGAGTCATGGGTCCACTTGGGGGACTTGTTGGTGTAGATGTAGAAGCGTCCGTAGGACGGGCTGCATCAATCCCCTTCATCATCAACTGATGCGTCTCCATCAACATCACCACTCCCCATATAACTCATCTCCATTAGTTATAATTCCAATTGCTATTGTGGTTTTTATATAGGGTGGCCCGATCTTCTCAGCAAGCTCTTGTTGATGGTGATGGTGGATGATAGATAACTAGTGCATAGATAACTAGTGCGTAACTATGATCTCTCCCGCTCGATCCCTGATGTCAATGCAATAGCTCTCGAATCTTGTAGAATATTCACAACACCACACTCTTGCGCACGCAGCCGTGACCACGAACGGTAGTATGCAATCTACTAATTCCCAATGGAACAACAGATCACACTCAATTATAGTTGTAGAATTCGAACACAGGGTAATTCCAGAGGTTCTATGAAAGAAACAACTCCCAAATATTTTAACGTGGTCTAAAACTCTAAAAACCATGATTTACAGGCCTATATAAAGGCTGTTGGACGTCCAACATAGAGTTGGGGTCAAAACCAAACATATCTCTAACTTTCCTAACTTAAAGGACTCTATTTGTAAACTGACAGAAAACGTCTGTCGACTTGTTTTGATTGATGCGCACAGCTCGTAACGAACAGGGAGACGTGCAAGTACCCGTTGGAAAGACCTCGGAATTATCTTTCCAACAAGTACTTATTTGCTTAATTCGGAGTTGGTATGTGGAAACCACGTCCGTTTCAATTTCAGAACTTCTGTCTGTCCGAATTGAACCTTCCTTCTTGGTCGCCTTCTAACTCTCGGTCGCCTTCGTTTTGATGATCTTCTCTTGCGCCTTCCTCCTGCTCCTCCCTCGCGCATCCTCGGGCGATCATCATGCTGGGCTCTTCTTGTAGCCCTTCTCCTCCTCGCGCCATGCTTGTTTCTCCAACAAACCTGATCATACATAAATGCATAGACTTAGGTAGTATAAAGTTCTTATAAATAAAAGCATCATGGTCAACTAGGAATGAATTCACCTGATAGTTATTATTGATTTGACTCAATATTTCCTTCCATTTCAAGCACTCGAAATCAGCATGATCCATGATTGTATCCTCATCATCCTCCCTTTCTTCAAGAAAAGCCGTCCTCGGCGTTGGGTAAGCTGAAAGTGGAAGAAACAAAAAGAACAACGTGTACGCAAAGTATACATATATAACATGTTTTATTATTGTTGTTCATATAAAAAATATGTCCAGTATACATCAAGCAACTTAAATTGCAGGTATAAGTGAAGTATAAAGAATCATGATCATGGTGAAAAACAAATAGATATATAGTCTTGTTGTTCAATATTAAATTCAGTTTTCTCAAAAAAGATCTAGGATCAAATTTGTGAACAAGATCAAACCAATTCAATATGTGTGAAAACCAAATTGATTCATGCCATGCTTCAACTGCGCTACTTTGATTATTATGAACATGATCATGTTGTCTAGTATGTAAAATGCAACTCAAGTTGCAAATATAAGTGAAGTATAAAGCATTAGCATGACTAGGCAACGAATTTTGGGACAAACACAACGAATATGAAAACTCAGGTTCTATTCTAGCAAGATTAGAACAATCCAACATAGGTAAAATTACTTGTGTTGGTTGCAATATATCAACTAGACCAAAATGTATTTCCATAATATCTCGAACATGAACTATTGTCCCATAGCAAACATTTTGTGACACATTGCATATATGGCTGAAAACAGCTTGTTTCAGTTCAGCGATTCTATCACAAGTAATGCATATATGATCCACAAGAAAAATTTCATCCATGCTATATTCACCAATTAGATTGAAAGTGAAACAAGGAGAATATGTGCTATAATTCAGAAATGAAATTTCAGAAATCTTATCCATAGCACAACTCATACTCATAGGTTCATTTAGCATGATGGAATACACAATATCAGCAGGTGGTATTCGAGCAAGTATTTCCTTATGTGTTATCAGTACCACATGATCAAAATTTGAATTTGGTAAACTATCAGATGGTGCTGAAACAGTAGTGTAAGGCAAATCACACGGAGGCTTCAGTAAAGGAATAGACTCACAATATGTCGCACATGTTGGCTGAAGCTCCAAATCAGTACCAATGTCATCAACAATCTCCTCAGTTGTAATAGGTACTAAAACATCCTCCACAAGTGACAATGCATAGTCTAGTGATACATGTTGTAAAATAGACGGCTCCCTTTCTTCAAAAGCAACCTGGATATCACAAGAAACAACAGTAGGAGTTGAGATGATTACATTAGTAGAAACCTCATTTGTCTCATCAACTCTCGCTCTCGGTTCTTCTACGACAGGATCAACATGTGGTTGTATGTTGGTGGTTACAGGTACACATAGGTTTTGACGCCTAATCTCCTGAAATTGCTTAATACGTGAACGTGCTAACCAGGTGTGCGTACCATTCCAAAAGACAGTAGGATCAGAACACTCATTACTAAACACAACCTGGAATTGATTACACCACTTTGTTCCCAACATGATATGACAGGAGTTAAACACTCTAGGAACGACAAAACAAGAAATCGTCTTGCGAGGGCCATAAATGGTGATTGGAACATATGCGATCTGAGTAATTGGTAGTGCATGACCAAAAGTTGCTAACATAAATGGCATATTAATGCACTTGTACATAATTGTAGCTTTTCAACAACCTCAACACTAACCAAATTTATGGAAGAATAAGTATCAATGGTAGTAGCAGCTTGTATACAACTAATTTCTGTGATGAAGTGGAACAAACCCGAATTAGGTACCACTCCTGACTCCTCTTCCCAAAATGTGCAGCTGCAATAGTATTGCAATGGAAAGGGATAATCATCTGCATCCTTTTTCTGCATCACATCAACACGACTAGAAGACATGATTAGTACATTAGTGCACAAAACAAAATCTGATGGTGGAGCTCTCACAACTCACTCAAAACTGACAAGAAAGCAGATCTTACCGTTCCAAAGTGAATAGTGATGCTTACCAATTCGAAATCAAACACTTATGCACTGATGTGATGAAGTGAATATCAAATGTATAGAGAATGATCACAGGGCACACAAGTTATGTATGGTGGAGCTCTAGGTATGGTATCCTAACTACACCGCAAACAAGTCCTAGTGCTGATCGTACAAAAACCCAAGAAACACACACGTGGAGATAAACGTGGCAATGCAATTATGAAGGGTGTTGCACTACACTGGAGAGACACTAGCAAAGCTCAAAGAAAACTGGCACAAGATTGCTCAATCTACCAGTGCACAAAGATATCACTAGGCCCCTTGCTCAATTTCTCCTTTTTTTCTTTTGTATAGCTTCTTTCTCTTTTTGCTTGTTGCTTTTTCTTTTGCTATATGCTTTTTCTCTCTTTTTTGGAATATATGTCACACATGGCCAAATTATAAAGCACAGCACCAAAACCCTACGAGCAGCCTGTAGGAGCGGAAACTAGTCTCAATGGGAAAGTTCCTACACTTATGAAATAGAATGGCAGTAGCTAAGGTTTGGAAAATTGCAAAATTTCACAATTTTTTTATATGGCTGCCGCGACAGAAAAAACGGGGCAAAACTGTGCCGTGGCAGAGAATCTGTACCTCGCGGCAGAACGTGTGCCTCGGCAGAAAAACAGCACGAAAACGTGTCGCGGCAGGAAATCGGATCCGTGGCAGACACAGACTCGCGGCAGAAAAATAAGCATTTTCTCTGCCGCGGCAGAGTCGGCAACATTTTTTTTTGCAATTCCGACGTGCCAAGTAGTACACAACTAGGACTCTTTGCTTGGATCAGATCTGACTTGATGGTGGCGGAAAAAGATGGTGGAAAACAACTAGAACAACTAGAAAACAAATCTACGAACAGCTCTAGATCTAATCTAATAGAGGAACTCGACCAGCAACTATTACTCGAATACGATATAATCTAGGCTATGGCAAGTCTTTTGTGGGCCTTTTTCTGTATAGGACGAAAAACACTCTAATCTATGGATGGATTGTGGATTGCTTACCGAGGCAACGAGGAAATCTGATACCAAGATGATATGGGGTGGCCCGATCTTCTCAGCAAGCTCTTGTCAATGGTGATGGTGGATGATAGATAACTAGTGAGTAGCTATGATCTCTCCCGCTTGATCCCTATTACCAATGCAATAGCTCTCAAACCTTGTAGGATATTCACAACACCACACTCTTGCGCATGCAGCCCTGACCATGAACGGTAGTATGCAATCTACTAATTCCCAAAGAAACAACAGATCACACTCAATTATAGTTGTAGAATTCGAACACAGGGTAATTCTAGAGGTTCTATGAAAGAAACAACTCCAAAATATTTTAACGTGGTCTAAAACCCTAAAAACCATGATTTACAGGCCTATATAAAGGCTGACGGACGTCCAATGTAGAGTTGGGGACAAAACCAAACATATCTCTAACTTTTCTAACTTAAAAGGACTCTATTTGTAAACAGACAGAAAACGTATGTCGACCCAACGAACCTGATCATACATAAATGCATACACTTAGGTAGTATAAAGTTCTGATAAATGAAAGCATCATGGTCAACTAGGAATGAATTCACCTGATAGTTATTATTGATTTGACTCAATATTTCCTTCCAGTTCAAGCACTCGAAATCAGCATGATCCATGATCGTATACTCATCCGGATTTGTACTTGAATTCCCCCATATACTTTCATTCCATCCATTTTATTATGAGGTTATTGATTGTCTCCATGTGTGAGTAGTTTACCTTGTTCTTGGGGAGATGGAGAAACCCTAGCAATATTATGATATGAAATAAAGATGATCTATAACTTTATGCTATTATTATGTGTTAGTTCTCTCACTAGATGTCATGTGAAGTCAACAACATAATATTTGCCTTCGGGATTAGAGTGGAACCACCCTTGTAAGTACAATCTTGCTTATGTTGTGGAGTGACATACCGTGTTTGGCGCTCTACCACATGGAGGATAGGGGGGTAAAGAGAGATTCACTAAGCTCATATTGATATCCACAGGGTAAACCTTAATTAGAATGGATCAATAGGTGGCTATCGAAGATGATTATAGTGGTTATTTAGAGATGTGATGTTCGACGGTTTTCTGGCCACATCTTATTATGGAGCTTGATGACCCACAAGTATAGGGAGTGTATCGCAGTATTTTTGATAAGTAAGAGTGCCGAACCCAACGAGGAGCAGAAGGTGCTTGCTAGTGGTATGGATCAGGAATTCTTGGCAAATACTTAGCAAACGGATTTTTAGGAGTTTTTGATAATGCAAGTAAATAAAGTACGAGTAAATAAAAGACAATAAGAATAAATGTAGCAAGTGGCCCAATCCTTTATTCAGCAAAGGACAAGCCGGTTGTATTACTTAAGATGACCAAACCTTCTCGAGGACACACGGGAATATCGTCAAGTGCTTTCGCTTCATATAGTTGATTAATATTCTTTAGTTTGCTAAGTGTTGTGTGGGTGAACCTGAGCTAATGTACCGACCTTCCTAAGACTAATACATACTTGTGATTATACCCCGTGCAAGCATCCGCAAGTACAAGAAAGTAATTAAGGTAGAAACCTAACCACAGCTTTAAACTCTAAGACCCTGACATCCCTTGTGCAATGGTTTCCTAACGGGGGTTCAGGTTTCTGTCACTCCGGCAACCCCTACGATTAGTAGCCAAATACACAATGCATTCTCCTAGGCCCATATAGGTGAAGTGTCATGTAGTCGACGTTCACATGACACCACTAGAAGAAGTACACCACAACTTAACTATCAAACTATTGAATCTTTCTCAACACAATTCCACTACTAACAACATGACTTCTCCCATGTCCTCAAGAACGAAACGAACTACTCACAAGACATCATATGGATCATGATCAGAGATGGAATAATGATGTATAACAATCTGAACATAAACAATAATTCAATGGTTTCACTCAATAGCATCAACTACAAAGAGTAATCAACACCGGGAAGGTTTCCCCTAAGAATTATGCAAGATTCAACCCAATTGTTACAGCGATATGGAGGTGATGATGATGGTGCTGGTGGTGATGATGGTGATGATGATGATGATGATGATGATCCCGATGAAGTCCGGCTTGATGGTGGTGTTGATGGCGACGATCTCCCCTCTACGGGAAGGAATTCCCCTGGCAGAATTCTATCTGCTGGAGAGATCTTTCTCTCTCGGTGTTTTCCGCCCCGCAGAGGCGGCAGAATCTTTCTATAGTCGCTCCGCGATTCTTAGGGTTTCAGGAGGATAATATACGCTAGAGGGGGAGCCAGGGGTGGACCAGGGCGGCCACACCACCTGGTGTCCGCGGCCTAGGCTGGCCCGCGCCAAGGGGTGGTGTGGGCCCCTGTGGCCCATCTTAGCCTCCCCTTCTGGCTTCCTTCGTCTTCTGGAAAAATAGGATTTTCCATGTATTTTCCTAGATTTTCTGATCTTCGCGAATTTTGCCTCCAAACAACACCTTTTCCAATAGAATCCTGACTACAGCAGCCCATGCTCCAAAAGTCATCCACCATGCCAAAACAGATGAAATAACATAAGTATCATCTCTTAATATGAAATATATCAATGAATAACAGTGAATTATGATGTAGAATAGTGATGCAAAATGGATGTATCAACTCCCCCAAGCTTAGACTTCGCTTGTCCCCAAGCGAAACTGAACTCAATAAACATGACCTCAGATTTATGGAGTAAAGAGTCGATAAAAGAATACGGACAAGAAACATCACATTCATCAATACATAGATCATAATAGAAGAAAACTCATTATTATATAACTTAACTTGCAATAAGTAAAGGAAACACAATAAAGATACATAAAGTGAATCATAATTGGTAATGGAAAACTTAGCTCTTGGTTGAAGAATAGTTGACAATTTGCTGGAGTTCACAAATAACTGATTTTCAATGATAGCTTTCAAAGTAGTAGACACTAAGATAAGAGCAATGTACAAAACGAGGAACATAAGAAACATGATTGAATAAATTATCATATGAATGAATGAAACACAACAACTCAAAATACTTGCTGAGATAGAAAGGAATAGGTTTGCTGACTCAACTAAAAAGCAAAAGAAAGGCCCTTCGCAGAGGGAAGCAGGGATTTCAAGCTTCATAAAGAGCCCCTAAAAATTATGGTACTTATTAGTTTTCAGCTCTCATTGCCCCTATCATAGGCATCTTTAGGTGATTAAGGTTAAAGTGATCAAATATGAGGATATGCTTGACAAGTTGTAAGTTGAAAATCTCATGTCCCTTGAATACGAGGGCCGCTCCTCATGCTACTCACGTTTAGTCACCGGTAAGTTCTTGTCATAGTAAGCACATGTGTATCATGGAGAACCGCCAACGGGGTACCCTTGCCCGATGATACGAAAAATCCCCATATCAAAATGACAAGGCAAGCAGACAACGAGCATCTCAGCAATCTTCTTATTTACCATGGGAATATGGTGCTTTTTTCTCTCTTTCCTCTTTTCTCATCTCTTTTTTTCCCTCTTTTTCTCAATCTCTATCTCTTTTTTTATAAGAAGAATGCTTCATAGATGCTCATTATGGTTACGCTGCAGGTTTCCACCTTGACACCATGGATTAGACCGGCGGCCCAGGCGTTTCTCTAACACACATGCATAACTACATGGACTTACAAGCTCCCCTGTCATTTCACACCGACGACATCCATAGACAAAAGAACATGATATCAACTAGGTACAAAGTACTAGTGTAATGTTGAAAGCATTCCCCATGACAGCATGGTTCTGCTAATTCACAATTTACAAGGCACAAGCATATACGCAACATAGATAGGCACAATGGTTCAAGTTTATTAGATGCAAGAAAGTAAAGTGTGCCATCAAGTTCGTAGAGCTTTAATCACTAATTTTCACATAACAAGTTAATTTGGGAGGTAGATAAAAACATGAATTTACTTGGAATAGCAATAATGCTAATAGGTAGTGTTATGGGGTAACCCCATGGGTGGCCCGATCTTCGCGGATCTCGTGGTCAAATCGATGGGAAAGCGAGGGGAAAGGGAGAAGGTAGCAAAAGCGGACGCACACCTCGCGAAGAACACGATGAACACACGCAAAACTCACACGATACAAGGCCGATTGCTCCCACCGGTGGCCACCGGTCCGATAGAATCCTCGCAAGGAAAGATCGGTCAACGTGCTCCCATCAATCCCAATCGGAGAGGGAAGAACACCTTGGAGAGGGTCTTGACGTCTTGGCAAAGGGACACCGATGCCAAGGCCTTGTACAACGAGGGAGTCGCGATGCAAACTCTAACGAGGTGGTGACGATAGTCGATCCCCTTCGGTAGAAGGGGATGAGGCAAAACTAGAGATTCAACAAAGGGGGTTGTCTTTATTCTATCATCTATGCCTAGGGTTACATGAGGGGTTGGGGGCACTATATATAGGCCATCCACTAGTTCAAGGGTACTTTAGGAATAAAAGGGGATAGTCTGGGCGGACTAAGGGGTACATGGTCCGAAGGCCCAGCTAGCGGCACGCAGGCCCATATTCTCAGGCCAGAGACTCCGGTGTGGTGGTCCAGAGACTCCGGTCTGGGCCAGAGACTCCGGTCTGTCTCCGGTCTGTCTCCGGAGTGGCAGACAGACTGTCCTCGAGCACGATCTGGGGTCGGTCTAGAGATGGGTCTGGAGACTCCGGGTTATGTAGGCCGGAGACTCCGGTGTCTTTAGGCCGGAGACTCCGATGTGCGCTGGCCGGAGACTCCGGTGCTCCAGCTGCTGCTTCTTCCGTCTTCTCTTCCAACCCTCTGTCTCGTCATGCTTGGTGCTCTAGGCTTCCTCCCATGCCTCCGTACTTGTTGGTGTGAACCTATCATTGATATGGGACGGAGTATGAAGTAGTATAACATTCAAGAGGGTAGGAAGTGGGCTCGCATAGAGGAACGGATTCACCTTTGGAGTCCGTGACGACTTGGCATAAGTTGGAGACCATGATGTGGTAACGACCGAAGGTCGGGCTACATCATCTCCCCTCCCTTCAAAAAGAGTCGTCCTCGACTCTACATGCTTATCACAAAGTAGAAGATGTCGAGAGACCTTCTTGATCCTGGGGTTCACCATATAGTCGTCCTCGGGAAGATTGAATTGACAACACCGCAATGTTCCTTCACCTTCCATGAAGCCTACAAAGCTCACCATAAAAGCAAAGCAACACTCAAAGCGTAGCCAATTCGTGAAGATTATAGCAGGAGTCCTCAAGTAGAGTGGAGTCACCTTATGATGAAGAGATAGCTCATTGAAGGGCAGCCATAGGTAACTCTCTACGGTTCGTCTTGTCAACCCTTGGTCCATAGAGGTTGACGCGTAAGCAATTGTACCTTCACACAACAAAGACCAAGCAACATATGTTTGTGTGTGATAGAGGAGCATGTCATTTGTGGCATGTCCGTTCTTGTTCACAACACTATTAGCACAACTCAAGTATCGCAAACGAAATGCATATGAAAGGTCAAAGTGCATGAAAGTTGCTTGAACATCATCCAAATGTGGGAACTCAAAAACTCCATAAAGCGTCTTAGTGTGGCATTCAAAGCAATTGACTAAGATATAGATCAACATCTTTGATGCAAGAGTAGGATAATTCGGCAAAAACACATGCGGAAGAACATCCAAAAAAACATCATTATGTGTGCAAACCAACCATTGGAAAGAACAATTGTTCAATATGTTGGATGCCACACACAAATCATCATAAGCAAAGATCATGGGCATTTGAGTATCACAAGCAGAAGAAAAAATATCATGTTTGCAAACAAACCATATGAAAGAGCAAGTGGTCCTTATGTTTGTTGCAACAACAATACGAGAGACTTGGAAGCTCTCATGACAATACATGCTCATAATGGCATTATGGTTGCACACAAAACATCGGAAAGAGAAATTGTTCAACATTTTTGTGGCAACACACAAAGCATCAATATCCAATAGCAACGAGACATGATTGTCACAAGGTGAAAGAATACCATCAACATGCTTGCAATCAAACCATAGGAAAGAGCAATTTGTCAACATGAAGGTGCAAAGCATGTAATAGGTATCAGAGCTGGGTTCGATCTTGAACTCACTTGGGGGATGCTCTCAAGAAGCTCTGATACCAAGAAGATATGGGGTGGCCCGATCTTCTCAGTAATTGGATGGCGATGATGATGGTGGATGATAGATAACTAGTGCGTAGTTATGATCTCTCCCGCTCGATCCCTGATGCCAACGCAACAGATCTCGAACCTTGTAGGATATTCACAACACCACACTCTTGTGCACGCAGTCGTGACCACGAACGGTAGTATGCAATCTACTAATTTCCAATGGAACAACAGATCACACTCAATTATAGTTGGTAGATTCGAACACAGGGTAATTTTAGAGGTTCTATGAAAGAAACAACTCCAAAATATTTTAGCGTGGTCTAAACCCTAACTTGTGACGGCTACGGAGGTTTATATGAGGGCTGGGGCGTCCTCTCCTCTAAACGGGCCTAAAAACAGCCATATCTTGGCCCAAACTGACTCGGTTCGACTCAAACTGATACATACCGACCCATATATGGGTTCGGCCTTATTGGCACGCAGTCCAAACATCGTGGAACAACTCAAACATGTAATTCTTGGTGCGCCATCTCTCTCTCTCTTGCTCATATGTGATTTCCTCATTGCCTCCTAGTGCACATGCCTCCCGCTCCTCCCTCGCGCACTTGTTGATATTGGAAATCAGCACTTATCCTTCTTGCTGCAACTCTCCTCCTCCTCGTGCAACGCTTATGTTATCAATAAACCTGATCATACAAAGATGCATAGACTTAGGTAGTATAAAGTTCTCATTAAGTAAAACATCAGGTTCAATTAGGAATGAATTCACCTGATAGTCATTATTGATTTGACTCAATATTTCCTTCTAGTTCAGGCAGTCAGAATCATCATAATCCCTGTATATATCCTCATCACTCGGTTCTCTCAACTCCATGCGCCTCCTTTGGTGAAGGGAAATTCCCATGCTCACCAATCTTGATCTTGTCTTCGGCATCTTGCACCTTGGCTTGTGTAGTCCTCTTGACGTACTCGTCCAACTTGGCGAAGTAGAGGTCTTCGTCTTCCTCATGCATGAAGTTGCATGTGTCATCTAGGTCGTCAAGTTTTGGCGTTGAAGCTTGATGGCGTGGAGGAGAGCTTGCTCTTGGTGCCATTTTGGTGGTGGCACGAGTAGTTGAAGGTGCCTTATGATGGTGTCGACGGAGGTTATTGGCGTGCCTTGCCAAAGGTTGATGTAGATGGCGCACTTCGTCATCCACATGACGCTCGCGACGATGCTCCTTGTCCTTGGCACTCTTCTCTTTATGGTGGTGCCTTCTTGAGCTTGGTTGAGCATTATGGATGGTGCTCAACATGTATTCTCCGTCTTCATGGTGAAGATGCCTTGAACGACGTCTTGTATCCTCTTGATGTTGGCGATGATCTCTAGAGGATGTATGTCGATGAAGATTCTTGCTTCGTGGCGCCTCTTTGGGAAAATGATGTTGGGGCACCACTCTTCTTGTAGGCGGTGGCACTTGTTGCCTTGGAGGTTGTTGCACTTGACGCCTTCGAGGTTGTGGTGCTTGGCGCCTTGGAGATGGTGGTGCTTTGTGGCTCTGAGGTGATGGCGCTCGTCGCCTTAGAGATGGTGGTGCATGACGCCATGTAGGTGGTGGCGCTTGACGCCTTGGAGGTGGATCATCGAAGTAGGTGGTGCCCTTTGGTGTGGCACGCTTGGGCTTGAAGGTCATGGTTTCTTGATGATGCGTCTCCGCTAGCTTGGCGTAGTAGTCCTCCATCTCCAAGCGGTGGAGGTATTCTTCTTGGCTCATGGAAGAGCCCTCAAACTTGGTGAAGCTCGCCATGTCCTCCGTGCTTGGTGAGGCGTCGTCGTTGAAGCACTCGAAGTCGTACATGCTTGGGGAGTCATTGTTGATGTAGTACTCCATATCACCCAAGCATGTGGAGCCATTGTCGGTGTAGTGCTCCATGCATGAGGAGCCATTGTCGATGTAGAGCTCCAATTCCTCCATGCTTGAGGAGCCATAGTTGATGACGTGCTCCATGTCTTCCATGCATGTGGAGCCGTCATAGGTGTAGTGCTCAGGGTCCTCAAAGCATGCGGAGCCGTTGTCGGTGTGGTGCTCCATCATGTCCTCTATACTTGTGGAGTCGTAGTCATGGTGGCTCATCATGGATTCTTCATAGATAGCATCCTCGGTTCCGGAGTTCCTAGACATGATTCACAAGACCAAGTGGTGTATATGGAGGTGGTAGTGGGGTTAGGGATGCAACGTCAAAACTTACTTTACCTTGGAAGATAGTATCATGCAAGTGGCAACACTTGAGAGCAATCAAAACCAAGCAAAGTGAAGTTCACGCTAAACACCAAAACCAACTAACCACTAAAACAAAACACACACACACAAAGCTTATGGTGGATAGGTATGGAAGGTGGCATGTCAAGAACCAATCTGAAATCAAGATGTTGTAATGGCAAGTAAAGAACCACGATGATCACAAAGCAAAACAAGTCAATCCACAAGATAGGAATTATGTACAAGGAAACACACACGGTGGGTTAAATGGGACTTGTGCGACGGAGAAAGTGAGCTAAGAACCAAATGATTACCTAGCGAAGACTATAAGCTCGTGTCGCACAAGTGCAAGGAGAGATGCTAGTTTGATTGCAATAAATTGGTGGGCTACAAGATATGCATAATAAATACCACCTATTTGATGTTCATCGAGCTTGCGCTTCCTATTCTATGAGGCACTTGTTTGTTTCTTTCTTTTTCTTCTTTTTTCTATTTTTTCTTTTTCTTTTTCACTTGCCTCTTCCTTGTGCCAACAACTATACAAGATAACTATATGAGATAGCGCGCTCACAACTTTTGCTCGAAATTCTACAAGTATCAAATGTGCATAGCCCAAGCAATCATAGGAGGAACTAGTCTCAATAGGTGTTTTTTGATTGCAAAGATAGTGTAGCTCACAAAGTAAAGCAAGTGGGGAGAAGTCGCGGAATGTATATACCTTTCCTTGCCAATCTTCACCCTTTATTGGTGGATTCCGCCTTGCTCACGGAATTGGATGGAGTAGATAGAATGAACCATAGAGATGATGATGTAAAGCTCCTTCTCCTCTTCAAGACGAGCTAAAGAACACTAAAATCCGAGTTCGTATGCAAAAGTTATGCTCAAAACGGTGAGAAGCTGAAATCTGGAATCTGCTGATTCCTTTCTGGTTTGGGCGATAGTACCGCTTTTTGGACCCGGTAGTACCGGAAAAGTGCGGTAGTACCGCTTTTTTGGCCCGGTAGTACCGGCTATACCTGGGACACACAGGTTTGATGCGATTTCGCGATTTTTGGACGATTTGGGCGGAAAATCTTCAAGAAAAACACCAAATCGAAGGGGCAAATGATGGAATTAGGCTATGGGAACGCAGGGGAAGGTAGATCAACAAGTTTAGCAAGTAATCACGGATCAAAACCTACCAAAATGCACTCAAATCACAGATCGGTCCAAAAAATGAATTGGGGCTATTTTTGGTGGAATTTTCAAATTTAAGGGGAAAAGACCAAATCGAGGAGAAATCCGTGGCAACCAAAAGCTGCTGATACCAGATGTTATGGGGTAACCCCGTGGGTGGCCCGATCTTCACGGATCTCGTGGTCAAATCGATGGGAAAGCGAGGGGAAAGGGGGAAGGTAGCGGAAGCGGACGCACACCTCGCGAAGAACACGATGAACACACGCAAAACTCACACGATACAAGGCCGATTGCTCGCACCGGTGGTCACCGGTCCGATAGAATCCTCGCAAGGAAAGATCAGTCAACGTGCTCCCGTCAATCCCAAGCAGAGAGGTAAGAACACCTTGGAGAGGGTCTTGATGTATTGGCAAAGGGACACCGATGCCAAGGCCTTGTACAATGAGGGAGGCGTGATGCAAACTCCAACGAGTTGGTGACGATAGTCGATCCCCTTTGGTAGAAGGGGATGAGGCAAAACTAGAGATTCTACAAAGGGGGTTGTCTTTAGTCTATCATCTATGCCTAGGGTTACATGAGGGGGTGGGGGCACTATATATAGGCCATCCACTAGTTCAAGGGTACTTTAGGAATAAAAGGGGAAAGTCTGGGCGGACTAAGGGGTACATGGGCCGAAGTCCCAGCTGGCTGCGCGCAGGCCCATACGCTTAGGCCGGAGACTCTGGTGTGGTGGTCCGGAGACTCCGGTCTGTCTCTGGTCCGTCTCCGGAGTGGCAGACAGACTGTCATGGAGCACGATCTGGGGTCGGTCCAGAGATGGGTCCGGAGACTCCGGGGTATGCAGGCCAGAGACTCCAGTGTCTTCAGGCCGGAGACTCTGGTGTGGCCGGAGACTCCGGTGTGCGCTGGCCGGAGACTCCGGTGCTCCAGCTGCTGCTTCTTCTGTCTTCTCTTCCAAGCCTCCGTCTCGTCGTGCTTGGTGCTCCAGGCTTCCTCCCATGCCTCCGTACTTGTTGGTGTGAACCTATCATTGATATGGGACGGAGTATGAAGTAGTATACCATTCAAGAGGGTAGGAAGTGGGCTCGCATAGAGGAACGGATTCACCTTTGGAGTCCGTGACGACTTGGCATAAGTTGTAGACAATGATGTGGTAACGACCGACGGTCAGGCTACCTCAGGTAGGTATGGTGGACACAAATGGCATAGGCTTTGGTTTAAGGATTGGATGCACCAGAAGAATTCCCTCTCAGTATAGGTTTTTGGTTTGCAAGGCTAGGTAGCAAGTATAAGAGTTGAAGGAAACAAACTGATATGGGGTGGCCCGATCTTCTCAGTAAGCGGATGGCGGTGATGATGGTGGACGATAGATAACTAGCCTGTAGCTATGAACTCTCCCGCTCGATCCCTGATGCCAATGCAACAGCTCTCGAACCTTGTAGGATATTCACAACACCACGCTCTTACACACGCAGCCATGACCACGAACCGTAGTATGCAATCTACTAATTCCCAATGGAACAACAGATCACACTCAATTATAGTTGGTAGATTCGAACACAGGGTAATTCCAGAGGTTCTATGAAAGAAACAACTCCAAAATATTTTAACGTGGTCTAAAACCTAACTAGAGGTCGTCCCAGGGCTTATAAGGGCGGCTGGGGCGGCCAGAAACCGAAACTAAACGCAAACGACTGAAACTGATACAAACCGACTCGGACCAGATTCTGTCGGCAGGCGGACACTCCGGTCAAAATCGGCCGGACAGTCTGGTTAGGCCGGACACTCCGGGTGAAGTGTGCCGGACAGTCCGGTCTGGCCGGAAACTTTGAAGTTTCTGAGTGGTGTCCGGGTAGTATCCGAACTGGCAGACAGAATGTCCACGCCAGTTTGCCTCTCGACCAGGCCGGACAGTCCGGGTGGAACTGGCCGGACACTCCGGTCATGGCAGATGTTTTTGCCTCCATCTTGATGATCTTCTCTTGCGCCTTCCTCACGCTCCTCCCTCGCGCATCCTTGGGCGATCATCATGTTGGGCTTCTCTTGTAGCCCTTCTCCTCATCGCGCCATGCTTGTTTCTCCAACAAACCTGATCATACATAAATGCATAGACTTAGGCAGTATAAAGTTCTCATCAATCAAAGTACCAGATTCGTTTAGGAGTAAATTCACCCGTTGTTCCAGTAGCTTAGCACAAGCTCTTGTAATAGGTCCAATTCTAATCTTATTGGACTGATCCTTTCTTGCAACAGTTGTAGCATCTTCAGTAGTCATTGGGGAAGGTGTAATTGAAGGGATGTCCTCATCATCTCCCCCCTTCAAAAGGCGTCGACCTCGACGCTCCAAGGTCTTCTCCAGCATATGGTGAAAAATCAGCAACGTTGAAGCTGTTGCTAAGTCCACCAAACTCCTCAATAGGTATATCAACCGAGTAGGCGTTATCATTAATCTTGGCTAACACCTTGTAAGGACCAGCACCACGTGGCTTTAATTTTGACTTTCGAAGTAGTGGGAACCTATCCTTGCGTAGATGCATCCAAACCATATCTCCAGGCTCGAACAACACTTCTTTCCTTGTTTGATTCCTTGCAGCAGCAATGTTTTTGCCTTTCTTCTCAATAGCCTCTCGAGTCTTCTCATGTATTTTCGTCACATAATCAGCACGTTTTGATGCCTCCATATCAACTCTCTCATGTAATGGCAAAGGCAACATATCAAGTGGCGTCAATGGTTTGAAACCATACACCACCTCAAAAGGACAAAGCTGAGTAGTTGAATGCACAGCCCTGTTGTAAGCAAACTCAACATGTGGCAAATACTCTTCCCACTCCTGCAGATTCTTTTTAATCATGGTCCTTAGCAGCTGTGACAATGTTCGATTCACTACCTCCGTTTGACCATCTGTTTGGGGATGACATGTAGTACTGAACAGCAGCTTCGTTCCAAGCTTTCCCCATAAGGTCTTCCAAAAGTAGCTCATGAACTTCACATCACGGTCAAAAACAATCGTCTTTGGTACTCCATGTAATCTCACGATGTCCCTGAAAAACAGGTTAGCAACATGCGACGCATCGTCGCTTTTGTGGCAGGCAATAAAATGAGCCATCTTAGAGAATCTATCCACTACCACAAATATAGAATCATGACCTCTCTGAGTTTTAGGTAGACCTAGCACAAAATCCATACTAATGTCTTCCCATGGAGTAGTCGGTGCAGAGAGAGGTGTATACAAACCGTGAGGCTTCAGCTTAGATTTCGACTTGTGGCATGTAATACATCGGCTCACAAATCTGTACACATCACGCCTCATCTTGGGCCAATAAAAGTGATCAGCAAGCATGAGCAACGTCTTCTCACGCCCAAAGTGACCCATCAAACCACCAGCATGTGACTCCTGCACTAAGAACAAACACAACGACGATTCTGGAATACATAGTTTGTTAGCTCGAAACAAATATCCATCATGTATATGATACTTATCCCATGCACTTCTAAGAGCACACCAACGACATGGTTTAGCAAAATCATGGTCAGTTGCATAAAGTGCACAAATAGTTTCTAATCCAGGAATTTTAACATCAAGATTGGTTAATAGCATGTTCTTCCTAGATAGAGCATCAGCAACAACGGTCTCTTTTCCTTTCATATAGTTAATGATGTAAGGAAAAGACTCAATGAACTCAACCCATTTAGCTAATCTTCTATGCAAGTTTGACTGAGCTTTCAAGTATTTCAATGCTTCATGATCAGAATGTATGATGAATTCCTTTGGCCACAAATAATGTTGCCAAACCTCAAGTACTCTAACAAGTGCATACAATTCTTTCTCATAGATAGAATAATTCAAACGAGCACCAGTCAATTTCTTAGAAAAATAAGCTATAGGTCGACCCTCTTGCATCAAAACGCCACCTATGCCTATACCACTAGCATCACATTCAACTTCAAATTGCTTCAAAAAATCAGGTAATGCAAGTAATGGTGCAGAAGTAAGCAAACATTTTAATGTATCAAAGGCAATGTCTTGGGCCGCGCCCCACACAAAAGGAACACCTTTATTTGTCAAATCATTTAATGGTGCAGCAATGGTGCTAAAATCTTTCACAAAGCGCCTATAGAAACCAGCGAGACCGTGGAAACTACGCACTTGACTAACGTTCATTGGAGTAGGCCAATTCTGAATTGATTCAATTTTAGATTGATCTACCTCTACTCCATGCTTAGAAACAACAAATCCTAGGAATATGACCTTATCTTTTGCAAATGTACACTTCTCAAGATTAGCATTCAGTTTATTATCCCGTAACACTTGCAAAACTTGATATGGGGTGGCCCGATCTTCTCAGTAAGCGGATGGCGATGATGATGGTGGATGATAGATAACTAGTGCGTAGCTATGATCTCTCCCGCTCGATCCCTGATGCCAGCGCAACAGATCTCGAACCTTGTAGGATATTCACAACACCACACTCTTGCGCACGCAGCCGTGAACACGAACGGTAGTATGCAATCTACTAATTCTCAATGGAACAACAGATCACACTCAATTATAGTTGGTAGATTCGAACACAGGGTAATTCCAGAGGTTCTATGAAAGAAACAACTCCAAAATATTTTAACGTGGTCTAAACCCTAACTTTTGACGGCTACGGAGGTTTATATGAGGGTTGGGGCGTCCTCCCCTCTAAACGGGCCTAAAAACAGCCATAACTTGGCCCAAACTGACTCGGTTCGACTCAAACTGACACATACCGACCCATATATGGGTGCGGCATTATTGGCACGCAGTCCAAACGTCGTGGAACACCTCAAACATGTAATTCTTGGTGCGACATCTCTCTCTCTTGCTCATACGTGATGTCCTCATTGCCTCCTAGTGCGCATGCCTCCCGCTCCTCCCTCGCGCACTTTTTGATATTGGAAATCAGCGCTTGTCCTTCTTGCTGCAACTCTCCTCCTCCTCGCGCAACGCTTGTGTTATCAATAAACCTGATCATACAAAGATGCATAGACTTAGGTAGTATAAAGTTCTCATTAAGTAAAACATCAGGTTCAATTAGGAATGAATTCACCTGATAGTCATTATTGATTTGACTCAATATTTCCTTCTAGTTCAGGCAGTCAGAATCATCATAATCCCTGTATATATCCTCATCAAAACTTGTCTAATATGAGTGCAATGTTCAGATTCGGTGTGGCTGTATATAAGTATATCATCAAAGTAAACAACCACAAAACGACCAATAAACTCTCTCAGAACATGATTCATCAAACGCATGAAAGTACTAGGTGCATTAGTGTGGCGCCCCACAAAAACCACTACTAGAAAATCGCGGTGTTTTTGTGCATTGCATCATCATGATCGCATGCTCATGTCATCATGCCACCTTGCATTTGAGCATCGTCATGTCCTCTTGCATTTGTTCGCATAAAACTATTTTCGAAAAAGTTTGTTTCTGTTTTCTAAACGCACCGCCTTTTTTCAAATCAAAACCCGGGTCTCCAGATTATTTTGTTTCGTCTACCAACGGTTTTCAAAAGCACCGTTTTAAATAATAAGATATTTCTTTTAATTTTAGGAGGCAGCCCGCCAGGCCCGAAAGCCTGACCGGCCACCTCCAAACCCTAGTCTAAACTATCTAAACCTTTTCCTACCCAATCCTAGTCTACCCAGCCTTTCCCCTCCCTCCACCTCACCCCTGCCACATCACTCCGGCCAATCCATGTTTGACACCTCACCCACCCCACACACACACCACACACGCACTCACACACACGCCCGCGCGCAGCCAGCCACTTCCACCGTCCACCCCGCGCGCTCCCGCCCACGACCGCCTCGGGATCGTCGCCCCGGCCCACCACTCCGCGTTCCACCCCCCCCCCCCCCCCCCACCTGGTCGCCCCGGCCCCACTCCCTCCCACCTACCGCGCCCCCTTCTCCCTCCCGCTTCTCTCTCTCCTCCCACCTACCGTGCACGTCACCGCCCGCCTCTGCTCTCCTCCCCTCTTCCTCCCCGCCGCAGCCTTCTCCGCTGCCGGCGCCCCCGTCCTTCGCCCGTCCCCATGCTGCGGCCTCCCTCTTCCTCCCCGCCACCACGGGGCCCCGCCTCGGTCGCCGTGCCCCCCTCGCCGCCACCGCCCTCACCCTCCACTCCGCCCTCGCCATCCCCGGTGGTGGACGCGACCCCTTCCGACCCCGAGCTCCATATCGCCGCCGCCGGCCGCCACCTTCCGCCTCACCGGGTCCTCGCTCTGCTCCGGCCAGAGGCGCGCCTCGCCGCCGTCAGGGGCCACCTCGACCGCGCCCTCACCCTCCACTCCGCCCTCGCCTAGGTCCCCTTCCCCCCTTCCCCCCCCCCCCCCCCCCCCCCCCCCCCCCCCCCCCCGCGTTGGGCTCCGCCCTGCCGCCACGGGCGCCCCTCGCCTCCGTCCCCGAGCGCTGCTGCCGTGTCCTCCCTCGCCTCTGTGCCCGGCCCCGCCGCCTCGCGGACTCCCCTTCGCTCGGCCGCACCGCCGCTCTCCCGGCCGTCCTCTGCACCGCGCCCGCGGCCCCAGAATCATCGTCGACCCGCCGTCATCACCGCTCCTCTGCATGTCCCCGCGCCAGCGTCGCCCTAGCCGCGTTCCCTTCAGGGCTACCTGCAGGCGGCAATTCTGATGTTTTTGGCTTTGACCGTGCTCCTGCCGTGTTGGCTCTCTGCAATACAAGTGATGTTACCACATGTGGTGATGTATGGTACTGCTGGTGTGCTTCGATGTGGTGGGCGTGTGGTGAGGCAGGCTACCTCGACAAAATATTCTTCTTGGACTACAAGCTCTCCATCCCGGATTCCGAGACCGATCCGATACCGCACCCCGAATTCTTCTACACGGAGCGCCGAGACCCCGATCCCGGAGAATCCCTGGACACCAAGATCTACCGGCGCCGAACCCAAGACCAACATCGTCACCCGAGTACTTCGACAAGAACGCCAAGTACGCCGACATGGAACCGACCAGTTCGCCGAGAACCGCTCCCGGACCCGATGACCACCAAGATCGCCACACGGAACGACAAGCGCTTCGTCTCGGATATGCCAAGTACTTCCTCGAGGACGCCAAGTTCTTCACCCCGAACGCCAAGACCGACCCGATACGAGAACCCGACAAGATCTTCATGACGACAAGAGCGACACCGACCAGGGCGAATCCGATGCGCCCCCGACGCCAAACCAAGTCCGTCTTCCGGATGCGACAAGATCTACTTCCGTTGTCCGAGACCGATCCCGTCGAACCGTTCCCTGTCGAAAACCGAACCCCTTGGAGCCCAAGTTCGCTGAACCCTAATGTGATTCCCTATCCGAGACCCCCATTATTTTATAATATGGTATTACCGACTGTCGCATATTAAATTGTTCATCTCGTATGCATATCATAATCATGCCGGATCTTCTACCGTAGTATTAAATATTGCATCCGGTGTTTCTTCTAGTGTTTGCTTCTTCGCGGATTAGGCCGATGAGTTGATGCGAGTATCGACAAGTTCTCCGGATATGAACCTTCGACAGTGTTTCCCAGGCGAGCAACTCTCCTCCTTCTACCTATTTTGCATTTATAGTCTTTACTTCTTCCCGTTGATCTATTGCTATCCGTGTTGCGATGCTTTAGTTTCCGAACACCAGTTATATCCCGTGCAGCCTCTATATTGCCTTGGACACCTCCTATTACCTGTGTATGGTAGATAGCTGGCCTTGCGAGTCGTAGTCGCTTGCTCAGGTGTGATCTCGTGTTGTCAAGTACCACAGTTGTTGGAATGCTGGCAGATGTTAATGGTGGAGATGCTTACCGGTGGAGATGATCATGACTTTAAATACAACTATTAAAATGCTAGATATAACTAATGCAGAGGCATCGGTGGGCAATAGATGTTATTTGGTTCTTCCACGCTCACTTGTGTCTCGTAGGACCCCGAGTACTTGATACCTGTTCCTTGATTTTCGCACTATCCACATCCGGGAGGCCTTATGGACCCCCCTGAGCCAGAGCTTGATTCATTTATATTTCTTGGGGCCACAAAGTAGTTTGGGGCTTTATTACTATCATGTACTTATGCCATGCTTTACTGCTTTATTTAAGATTGTGCGTGGAGAACCTGTACTGTTTGGATCACGCCACGTTTTCGCGGTACCGACAAGCCCGGTCACATTTTTGGGTTCCCAGTTGTTTACAGCCGTCGTCGCAAACCCTGGGTCCGTTCCGGAGCCGGCCAACTTCGTTGCGGGTAGCTTAGTGGGGTGGCCCCCTGAAATATTTCTGAATCCTGTGATCGCTTTGTCGTGAATGCCTCATTGGGTTTTGAGTTGGTTTTTCCGAGGTTGATCGAGTGTGTGTTGCTATTTGTGCACCCCTGCAGGGTAAAACTTTCTGAAAGCCGTGTCCGCGGTTATGGACGACTTGGAGCACAGTATCTCGATCATAGACAAGCATAACTAAAGTAGTGCTATAAATTTGACTTAATATGTGACTAGTAATCAGCTCAAGTATAACGGAATGGATATTAAAAATGCTAACAGCTGGTGGATCTGGATTGTTGTGTGACATACTATACTTGCCTAGTAAGTATTGCAACTCCAATGGAATGTGATAAAAGTGCCAACAATTGCTGGGTTTTGGGATTCCTCAGGACAATTATATCTGACTAGTAATGTTCCAAATACAACGGAACGATTAATTAAAACTGCCCACTATTTATGCTTCAGGATGACTCATGCTATGCATCTGACTAGTAAATGCTGCAACTATAATGGAATGAGTAAAACTGCCAACTGTGTGAGTTCCTCGGTTTGACTTCCTCGTTTGGTCTCGAGGGGGGAATGCCAGGATGGGTTTGTTTGGTGTTAGCTTCAGGTTGGATCCGAATAGGTCCTTCTTATCCCTCTCTGATAACCGCCAGTTCTATCGAGTCTCTATAGGTTGTTTAGTGCCGCTGTGCTGCCGCTTCAGCCCACCATACCTATGTAGGCGAGAGCCGCCGAATTCTAGCCTCGCCGTGTACTGGCCTCAGTACTGACGCTCCTCTTTTTCCTTTGCCCTTTGTCGGCACCCCTTTTGTTTTAGCAGGTTTGAGATCAACGTCGTTAGCAGGGTTACCCTCCGGCTTGGCCTGGGCAGGGTTATGGATGCCATTGGTTATTCTTCAGGGCTCTTAGCCCCATTTGCATCTTGTCCGTAGTCAGACGCTCTATCGTTTTCAAGGTGATTTGGATCTTTGTATATTATATCTGTATTATTGACTCATGGAGTCGCTGATGTATATATATGTTCGGTGGGTCCCATTGAGGACTGATGTGTAATGATATTACTTCGTTTTCCACCCGCACGAAAGTGCCTGGTGGGCGTCCTTGAATTGTTTCTATGCGGGTTTGGCGGGAATCGCTAAAACTTGCATAGGGCCGATTTGAGGGTGTTACAATTAGTAAGACCAAACGGCATGACTAACCACTCATACAAACCGAATTTAGTTTTGAAAGCAGTTTTCCATTCATCCCCTTCTTTCATCCTAATTTGATGATAACCACTACGCAAGTCAATTTTAGAGAAAACAGCAGCACCACTCAATTCATCTAGCATATCCTCCAAGCATGGAATAGGATGATGATATCAAATAGAGATGTTATTAATCGCTCTACAATCAACACACATGCGCCAAGTACCATCTTTCTTAGGAACTAAAATAACAGGAACAGCACAAGGGCTAAGAGAAACACGAATGTACCCTTTATCCAGCAACGCTTGTATTTGCTTCTGAATTTCCTTAGTTTCTTCGGGATTAGTCCTGTAAGGTGCACGGTTGGGAAGTGTGGCGCCAGGAATCAGGTCCACTTGATGTTCTATACCACGCAATGGAGGCAAACCTGCGGGTACGTCTTCTGGAAACACATCCCCAAAGTTCTGCAAAACAGAAGAGACACCAAGAGAAATAGGGGTCATGTCGTTAGAAACCAACACCTCGCCCTTATACATGAGCACAAGTGGCATGGCTGTAGGATCCTCACGAAACTCTCTCATATCCTCCTTGGTGGCTAGGATCACTCAATTTAGGCTCAACTACATCAGGAACAGCTGTTACACAGTCTCGCCGAGTGGTAGTATCTTCCTTCAAGTTCACCTCTATCTTCTGGCGAGAATCATTCACAATTTCTTGTGGTGTCATTGGCTGCATAGTAATCTTCTTTCCTTTGAATTCTAAGTGATATGTATTGGCTCGGCCATTGTGTTGCACATGGCGATCATAGAGCCAAGGCTAATAGTAGGTGACAAACAGTCATAGGAACCACATCAAAATCAATAGAATCTTTGTATGGCCCTATTTGCAAATTCACACGTACCATATGATTTACCTTCATCTCATCATTGTTGCGCAACCATAGTATGTAGTATGGCTTGGGATGAGGTAAGTATGTCAAATTCAGTTTGGCACATAGTTCCTTACTTGCAAGATTTCTGCAGCTACCTCCATCAATAATTACCTTGCAAGCTTTGTTTGGTCCAACTAGAGCTTTTGTTTGGAACAAGTTGCAACGCTGGGATTCCTCAACCGGTTGCACACTAAGTACACATGAAGATACGACAATAGTGGGTGCACGCTCAGCATAGGCATCAGCACCAACCTCGCCGTCATCAATATCATCATCAGAAGCTTCATCTCCACTTTCTACTTCACCTTGTTCATTAGCAAACATAACCTTGCTGTTTGGACAACCTTTCTTGTAGTGACCTCTACCTCCACAAGTATGGCACAACACATCACGAGTACGTGCAGTAGACATGTTGGAACCCGAGCTAGCAGTAGGAGCAGCGGGTTTCCGAGCATTAGAACCAAACGAAGGTGTACTTGCTGGTTTGGCCGATGGTGTAAACGGAACAACAGCTGATGGCGTGGCTGTAGAAGGTGTAGACCTGGCCGAAAATATTCTGGAGGACGGAAAACGAGCACGTGACTTCGCCTCTTCTGCCAACTGGGATTCGGTCTCTCTAGCATGATGCAACAACTCATTCATGGTCTCATACTTGTGATGATGAACAATGCTCTTGATCGGTAACTTCAAATTGTTTAGGAATCGCTGCATGGTCATCTCAATGGACTCACGAATTCTAGCACGCTGCATAAGCATCTCCATCTCCATGTAGTACTCATCAACTGTCATAGTGCCTTGCTTCAGTTGCGTCAATTTATCAAAAACTGATCGCAAGTAGTTGGTTGGTACGAAACGAGCTTTCATGATTTGCTTCATCTCGCGCCAATCCCTCACAGGAAGTTCATTGTCCTCCCTCGTTGCACAAGAGCATCCTACCAACGTAAAGCATAACCATCAAATTCAGATGTTGCAAGCTTGACCTTCTTATCTTCTGGATAGTCAAATAAGCGCCAGATTTTCTCAATCTTCAACTCCCATGTGAGGTAGTCTTCAGGATCAATGGAACCATCAAACTTAGGAATTGAGAATTTTGGCTTGCCCAAACCGTCATCAGCAGCTTTGTTGGGCACACGTTGACCACGCCCAAGATGGGCAAACCCACGACCATGAGCAGGTGCATGGGCAGGGGGAATAGCACGTCCCCTGCCAACATGTGGAGCAGTATCAACAACGCTACCCTCATCGAAATCATCAAAGGCATCATCATGTTGAGGATCTTCCCTTCTATGTAAGGCGGCTGTCAAACCCTCAATGGACTGCTGCAAAGTGGTGACCGTGACATTGAGCGTAGCCACTTGCGTTTGGATAGTATCAACCGTCCCAACATGCTGATCCAATCTCATATTCATATCTTGGAGATTCTTGTCAATGGCATCTGTTGTGTTAGTAAACACACGTGTCAAGTGGGATTTCAAAGCCTCATATTCACGCCAATTCACGAGCTCCTCATCCTTCTTTTTTTGCAACACAACATCATCATCACTAGTAGACATGATTAGTAGGTTAGTGCAAAAATCAGAATCTGTATGGTGAAAACTCTCACAACTCACTCACAACTAATAAGAAAGGAGATCTTACCGTTCCAAAGTGAATAGAGATGCTCTACTAGACGAAATCAAAGACTGATACACTTGATGTGATGAAGTGAATATCAAAGGTATAGAGAATGATCGCAGGGCACACAGGTTATGTAAGGTGGAGCTATAGGTATGGTACCCTATCTACACCGCAAACAAGTCCTAGTGTTGATCGTACAAATACCCAAGAAACACATACAGTGGAGATAAATGTGGCAAAGCAACTTATGAAAAGGAATTTGCAATGCACAAGAGAGACGCTAGTAATAGCTCAAATAGAACAGGCACAAGATTGCTCAATCTACTAGTGCTATACACAACAAGGCCTCCAAAATTGCACACTTCTATATCTTGCGCTTGTGGCCTGGGTGGAATAGTGTAGTGTGGGCTATGAGGGAGACACGTGGGAAAGGCGATGGGCGCGGTGGAGGGCTGCCTACGACGACTAGAAACTAACGAAAGTGTTTATTAGTGTTGCTGCTGGATTCAGAAGCAGATGGTTATGGATGTGGTTCTTGGAATGAGGTGTGGTCTTTTGTGTTGGATGCTTCATTCCGAGAGATCCAACTTTGGTATTCCAAACATTGTCTATGTACAAATTTGAAATTTCAAATCTGCTACAAACCAGATTGGAAGCAAAGGTTTAGTTTTAGAGATCCAAATGAAGGGGTTTTTGTTTTGCTAGATATAGTGAAGCAAGGTCTATAGCTCTGGTATTCAAAGTTTTTCAAGATCCCTAACTTGGTGTATGTAGAATTTTGAAAATACCAAAATAGATGAAATTCAAATTTGAATCTTGAGCAAGCAAATGTAAAGATTTTGAGCCTATCTTTTTATACGATGTTAGTATGGACCTAGGGCATCCATATTGGGCCTTGGCATATTTTAGAAAAAAGGTTGCATTTATTTTAAATTCAAAAGGGTTTATAGGTAGAAACTTGACTAGGGTTTATGAAGGTTTTAGGTACAAAGTACTTAGCAATTATCTGTGCATATTTGGGATATATATGCCCTAAGGATCATCCCCTGATTTTATTGGATTTTTCAGAAGCTTGTTGATGGGGCTTCCTTTGGAGATGTAGCTTTCAGGGTTTTTCTTTTATGAATAGAAGAGGAAACAAGGTAGGGTTTTTATTCTTTAGAAAACTAATACAAGGTCCTCTAGCGTGCATTTAACAAGATCAAGGTCCAAGATCAACTTCCAAGGAGGGCCATGGCTTGAAATCTTGAGAAGAAGGAAATGCAATTGAAAATTCAAACAGAGGCCAAAAGGGTTTTAGGGTTTTTGAAAGAATTCATTTGGCTAAAATTTGGTATGTTACAATTCTCTAGGAGATCTTGCTAAAGATTGGTTGGACAACGTACTACTTGGCTAGAGGCAGCATCATTGCCACTAAAATATGAAGTCTTATTTCTAGGTCTTATGTTGTGAATATCACTGTCGCATATTTCTGTTCACACTAAGATAACATTTCGTTGGGAGTTATAAAGATTCATCCAAAAGACGCTTGTGTTTTATGGATTTTGTTAAAGAATTTGTGTTACAACAAGTTGCTTCCACTGTTCCATGTGCATTTTGAGAGATTGTTTTACTTATAAGAATGTACAAACAATGAGTACTATCAAGGGACTGATGTAGATTCATTTCTAGCACTAATATTCTGGTTAGGCTACACGAGTTGTTATGTTGGTATATCCAAAGCCTGAATCAACTAAAGATCCGTCCAATAGGTCGGGCTCATTGCCATAAGTAATGCATTGTTCGACATACTACTCATTATGTATTTTTGATAGACCCTGGATTCATAATCTTTGTGATAAAGGTATCCTAGTGAAAATGTGTGTTGTTCCTTTTTTGTTTCCGTGTTAACTTCGTTTTTTGTAATTTTGGTTTAAAAACATGAATCATGCAATCAGTCCTAAAATAGAAAAATTAATCTTTATTTACTATACAATTCATTAGAAAATTCTTGCTTTTTTAGTTTCCATTGCGGGTTGTTCGCGTGGCTAACCCTTTTAGCTTACGGGCATTAGTAAAAACTAGGAAACATGCCCGTGCGTTGCACCGGGAGAGAAAATTTCTCAAACGAAAGATAATCTTCGTCAAATCCTAAAAAATTAGAGAACATTGAGAAATTTGTAAAAGTTCTGGTATTGCATATGACATTGATAAACACATATGAACCGTGTGTCTATTTAATGATGTGAAGATTAAACAAAAAAATAAATCTGCAATGTAATTTTCGCTACTACACAAGTGTTTGTTCCCTTTGTCTTGTGTACAAATAGAATCCTAGCTATTAAATATGACAAGATCCGACAAATTATAACGATACGTATATACTGCCATCGTCTAGTGGTGGCAAGATACCTTTGTCGATTTGGTCGTGTATGCCGATTTCTCTGCACAGATTGCTCAATGATCAATCAAACTTCAGGCATCTTGCAAGCTGGGCTCCGTTATTCTGCCGGAGACGCTGATCCGAGTTCTTACTGTTGATTCAGTCACTGGCTCACTAAAACGTCGACTCGTATAATTTAGACTGAGAAATAGATGCAAATTTAAACCGGACAACAGTTTTAGCAGAAATCATTTTGCTTTTATTATTACATAGGACATATGCCCGTATGTTGCTATGAGTTGTTTTTATTTAAACTCTTATTTAAAAACCCAGCAATCCTAATGTTTGACTTGACCGAACCGTTCGACCAGCTCAAAGAAAAATCCGGTCACTTGTTTCCTTTGTCCTCCCACCAACCGAGAGAGAATTTCCGCATACCATACATTCCACCCCGCGCCGGTCCGCACGCAACTTCGCCACTGTTCCTTCTTGTCGCACCCCAGCTCCGCCCTCTTTTTCCTCCTCGCCGGTGCCACCCCCGCCTTCACTTGTCTCGAACTCCTCCCTCCTCGTGTGCAATAAAATCTGTAGTTGGCTATGCATTCTTCTACTCTACAACCATCCCACCATGTATCACCTAAAACTACGGCGTTAATTAGTATATTACTGTGTGGCCGCCACATTTCTCTGAAACCATGCGGTTTAGGACTCAGAATAGTAAAAAAGAATGATTATTTGTTTAATTTTTGCAATTTCTGCTCGCTAGTACAGGCTACCTACATTGGGACGCAAGTTATGAGTTGGTCTGTTCTTTTCAAATCTATAAACTTTGTGCGATACATGCAAGAAATACCATTAAAATCTCAATTCATTAAATGGAAATATGTATTATAAAAGGATGGTGCCAATAAGACAACACCGGATGCAAAAATATTCTCACAAACAAACAATTTAAAAAAATTGACTATCAATTCAATTTTTAGGGGGATTAACATCCATACCTTTCTGGAAGCCTGGATGAACCGTTACCGTCAAAGAAACATTCATTCCTTTTTTTCATCGCAGTGGACGTGCAAAATACAAACAAAATAAGTAAGGTCTTTCACAAGAGGATTGAAACAACTGTATATAGAGTCTTAAACAAACACAAATAAATTACTAAATGTTAGTCTGACTTTGACAGAAACATCTATTATTTCTCAACTTCACCTAACACTTTCAAGTCTACTTTTCCGAGTCCACTTCTTCCACCCCAACAAGTTCCTAGCTTCTGTCTTAAAAATGCATGTCAGGTGGGACATATTGCTAAAAAGTTTTCAGAAGCTAAGACAAAGTGATTAATGTCCTCGAAAGAATAAATAATTTAACTCATAATTTACCTGCGTAGTTCTTTGTTAATGTCGGTGTAATTAGTTGCAACCTCAAAAAAAAGGAATCAGCTGCAACCTAGCCAATTTTTGGAGAATGGTAACGGTCTTCCTTGTACTATGAATTCACTCAACCTAAGAAAGCACAAACGTGACCAAAGTCACATACGTCATGTATGGGATCAAAATACATATGCAAGAAAAAAAGAAATGAAAATTTAAGGTAGTAACACGTAATAACCACAAATAGCGCTACGTTCTAGATATATGGAATACAAGGCAATCGATTACTGAATTCACATTTTTTTCACATATCAGGACCACATGCCAGACTACTTGGCTTCCGTCGTGCTTAGACACGATGCATGTGCATAGACGTTGCACAAACTGTGGGTAGTTAGCTCCAAATTTTAGACATAATTTCTAGAATCAACTTCGTTTTACTTAGCCTTGATATATTGCAAATGTATCTATAATTTTTGATGTTACATACTTGGTTTTATCCACTTTTTTGTATTTTGTTCTAACTTTAGAGTACTTTTCATATGATTTCTTGGACTAACCTATTAACAAGAGCCACAGTGCCAGCTGCCTGTTTTCTGTTGTTTTTGGTTTCAGGAAAGTCAGAAAATGAATATTCTCGGAATTGGACGGGACAAAAGCTAAAGTGCCTATTTTTCCGGAAGGGATCAAGTGCCAGAATACGAGACAGAGAAGAGCCAGGGGCCGGCCACACCACATTGCCGCGCGGCCAGGCTGGGCCCGCGCCAGGGGGTGGTGTGGTGGCTCCCGGCACCCCCTCGGCCTCTCCTTCCGCCTATAAGTTGCCCTCGGGACGAAAACCCTAAGGACCCGATCAAAAATCCACGAAAGAGTCTGTAGCCGCCGTCATCTCCATCCCTAAATCGGGAGGGATCTGAAGCTCTTCCTGGCACCCTTCCGGAGAGGGGAATTCACCCTGGAGGCCTTCTTCTCATCACCATGCAAGCCTCCGGTGTGATGCGTGAGTAGTTCATCCTTGGACTACGGATCCATGTAGTAGCTAGATGGCTGGTTTCTCCTCCTTTGTGCTTTCATGTTTAGATCTTGTGAGCTCCGTTCATGATCAAGATCATCTTTTGTAGTCCATACATGTTGTGTTTGCGGGGATCCGATGGATATTGAGATGCTATTTCAGATTGATTATTGATTCTATCATGTCTTTGTTATTTGAGATCTTGCATGCTTTCCGTTGTTAGTACCTATCTTGGCCAAATAGATGCTAGCAACTCCAAGAGTTAGTATTTATGCTCGATAGTGGGTTCATGCCTCTGGTAATCTGGGGAAGTGACAGAAATCTCTAAGGTACTAGATGTGATGTTGCTACTAGGGAGAAAACAACAATCCTTTGTTCATAGAACAATCGTATTGTTTACTTTACACGCAGTTCGTAAAGCAATAATCTGTTGCTTGCAACTTAATACTGGAGGAGGTTCGGATGATAACCTAAAGGTGGATTATTAGTCATAGATGCAGTTGGATGGCGGCCTATGTATTATGTTGTAATGCCCAATCAAGTCTCAGAGGACTCAAGATGATTAGTATATGCATGTATTGCTTTCTCGGTGTTTGTCAATTGCCCCGCTGTAATTTGTTCACCCAGCATGTTATCTATCTAAGGAGAGCCACCTCTAATAAACTATGGATCCCGGTCCTTTTTCTTTACATACAATCTACAATCTTTTATTGTTTTGTGTTTACTTTCTGTAAACTTTTACTTCTTTCCATTTGATACGTTTCCTTTGTTTTCCGCAAAACACGGTGAGATTGACAACCTCATCGCAAGTTGGGGACAAAGTTTTGTGGTTGTGTTGTGCAGGTCTCCATGTTGCTACTAGCACCGGTAGTGCGCCCTGCCAAAGCTCAGCTAGTAACACCTTTGGGTGTTTCCTTACTCCTACTGGTTCGATTAAACCTTGGTTTTATAACTGAGAGAAACTTGCTGCTGTGCTCATCATACCTTCCTCTTGGGGTTCCCAACGAGCTTTACATCAACCACGCACCAGCACTTTTCTAGACGCCATACACAGAGCCATCGAGCCTCACTAATCGAATTGGCTTAGCCACTTCAGAACAGAGTTACGTTGCACACTTGTAGTACCACTCCACGCACTGGCAGCCTACCACCACACCACCAGCGTTTCTCGTCAGTACCGCGTGACCACCGGCTGCGACCATCGCCTCCGCTCAGATGGTGGTGGTAGTTCCGACGAGAGCAGCTGGGCTCACAAAGCTGGCGTACTTGGAGACATCCACTCCTTCACCAACGCCAGGATTAAAAGGGGTTAGTATGGCGACGCACAGCGCCAACGGCTGGCCTGGCGAAGTGCTTGCTATGCATCCATCGTCTAACTCCCAAGATTTTCGCGCTCTAGACGCGCAACGCACCATGAGTCCATGGCCTTGGTAGAGAAAGTCGTCCGGTGGTAGAGAAAGTGCGGCACTGGGGTAATGAACCTCCTACCCAGCCTGTGGCGGTACGGCAACCTCCACCCATTAATCATGAGTGGCCCACTCCTGCATTGCGCCATGCCGCCGTGGCCGAGCTCACGCGCCATCTCGATGCGTTCCTCGTGTAGCTGAAATTCTGCAAGGTGACCGTCGTTGTCGAGGCCGCACACGAGATCATCAAGCGGCGGCGCGCTTGCTCTCCACCTGCGTCCTTGTCGTCAGAACCAGTAAATCCTCTCGCGTACGATGGTCCGTGCGAGTCCGCCTGGTCCCCATCTAGGTCTACTGAATAGTTTCCCACAAGATGTCTTGTCATCTGGTTTAGTTGTATATGGGTCGATAGAGGAGACTCAAACTTACACGGGTAGGTTTTCCATCTGGGATTTCCGGACGGGACTGGATGAAGGAACGGAAGTAAGACCAACACGACATATGAAAGGCGTCCAGATGCACGGATGGCGGGGTGGGTATTTTCCTCCAAATTATACGGGTAAATCAGTCCAAAAACGGTGAAAAACACTCCTTCCTTTATTATTAGGTATAGACTAGCACAAATGCCCGTGTGTTGTTACGGTTCAACCACTTAGATGCTCCACTTACTTTGTCCGATTGTTTCACATGTCCCACTATACCTATTATTGAATTGTTTATCCCTTCCATTCAAAGATATAACCTATTACACAACCACACTTCTTTGATTTGATTATGTTTACTCTTGAATATATTTCTCTAAATATCACCTATTTCAGTGAAAAAACTTTTCACATTTTTTCATATGTTTGGAGTATGTAATGGCCATGTGATGTTATGTAGATACTGCTAATACTTTCGCAAACGGATTCAAAGATAGGACAGCAATACAAACTCACTTGCATGTCATAAGAGCTGCTTGTATTCCAATTTAAACCCATCGTACACCAACTTACCCTATTGCACAAACCATTAAATATTCAACATGATCAATATGTGTTCAATATTTAGCGAAAATAGAGAGTAGAAGTTTATATGGACAAACTAAGGATTCTCGGATGAGTTTAAATTTTAAACAATGAATGTCCAATGTAAACAGGTCATATCAAAGTAAAAAAGAGAGAGTTTTCAAAATATTATTTTTGACACCATTTGAAACATGTTCCCTTTGCTCCACCATAAAGCATTTATTATATATAGAAAATAGATAAAATTGGCACTTACTTTTGAATCATTTGGCGGTTATCCAATACGGAGGTTAGCATAGTTTCCTTTGCAATTGAAGCTAGAGAGACTTGAGATGCGGACCTCAGCGAATTGTCGTTGTCGGGGACCTTAGCAGTTATGTGCCTCATGTTTTGAAGTCTCCATGGTCGTCGAGATCAAAGAGTGGATGAAGATTTACGTAATGCTTCAGAGTCTGCTCGTGCATAGCTACTGTACCGCCGAGTTACCGACCTGGCCTTCACGTCCGACTTGTGAGTATCATGAAAAGGGAGTAATAGATTGATCAGTAGATTACCGCGGGCTGCTCATATATATATGTTACATCTTGCCGTACGGGATCAAAACTGGTCCAAACGCGAGTCAGGATCTTTCCATACGATCACAACAACATCATGCTTACATCATGATAACCTGTCACGTACAAATACATATGCTATACGTGGATACCGGCGTGCCTCCCTGGCTCATGAGGAGCCCAATCATGGCCGTATCGTACGCCGTGAGCATCAGAACCGTCGTTCTGATCAAACCTGCATGAACTTTCGTCCTCATGCGCACCTTAACGCGGTCAGAGGAACGAACCATCGCCATGATCTTGGACGCATGTCCGGGCACACCGCCATAGCCATTAGACAACTCGTACAAATCGGTGATATTTTGGCTATTGTTGGACAAGAAAAATCCCGATCAAAATCGTGTAGACAAATTCCGAGATCGTAATTGTGTCGGTCAAATCCAACTGAAATTGCTGTCGAGTGCATAGTTAAATCGAGGGAGGCGAGTGTATAAGTAGAGGACGGGTGATCTGTGGCTGGGGCGATGGAGATCGGGACGGTCACGGCAGGCGCACAGGACGGTCTTCGGAACCTTCCATCTTGGATGCACTTGGGTGCTGGGGAAAGAGGCCGGACTTTTTTTTTACTTACTGCTGGCATGAGTGGGTAATTTCATTTCTGGTGGAAGGGCAAAACGATCTAAAAAAGTGTTGGACCATAAGAAACAATCCGTCATTTATTATTAGACTAGCAAATATACCCGTGCGTTGCTACGGGATAATTAAAAATTACATGGACACGCAAATGAAACAATTGCTATAATTTCGAAAAAGACGGATATGCGGATGTCTATTCGTACATCAACAATGTCCAATTCTCTCTCTTTCGTCTTTGATATTTTTTATGAAAAAGTGCCTAACATGTGAGAAGGAACCATCTTAATCACCATGCAAGAATATCTTATCAGACTCGCCGCTGTACACAAAGTTCTGTTGAAGGGTTTCAGCGCATCACCCAAAGCACATATTCAGCTATGAGCATCTGTCTGCAGTTCAAATGTGTAAAACCTAGTACTTAATAAGCACGGCTGCTACAAGTGTAGAGTGACATAACAACCTATCCTAGCATCCAGGAAATGTATTTCACAGCCTGTGCTGAATCCTCTACCTAGGATCAAACCAGACGCACTGATCAAGCTATCTTGCTAGATACAATACTGCACAATTCAGAGATGATGATATATCTTATTACTATATCCAGTATTAGATTGTCTAAAAGCAGATCAACCGATCTAGCTGAATGCACCGGAAGACAAAACTTCTTGATGAGAACTGATACGACCCAAATTTTACCCTAAAATAGATCGACCATGGTAACCCTAGCCAATGAAATTCTAATGGTTTTAGTCTTACATTTACATTAACGTTCTCACAAACCCTCCAATTCTGAATACCCAAATTCCCTATGTCGATTTCTTATAGCACATTCCTTTTCTTCTACCTCATGCCGATCCCTTTTTTTATCCTCTACCAGCTCCATCGTAATGGCCCTTTGATATGGCTGTGCCAAATCGAGTGGCAAGGCTAAGTATCCTCAAAACTTGGAATGCTTGGTCTCGATGGAGGGACTGAGGCGGCGCCGCAGACGCGCAATGCCGATGTTAGTCGGTTGAGGGCATGTAATCATCTGATATGCACAATGTTATTTGTTGATAAAACTCGGTTGATGTTGTAAAAAACAAAGCAACTAAATAACTTTGATATATATACGATAAATATTAAGTGTGAGGTTTTTAAATTTAAAATTTGTTTGGTCTCTTTTTGAACCCCAAAGTTTTCGAACCTTAGCCTTTGTGTTCAGACAGAAAAACGAAAGAAAAAGGTTAATGAGAAAAAGGGGATCAAATGCCGACCAAGCAATCCTATCCTAAACTGTACGAGAGGCGGAGACTCTTATCCTACACTGATGATACCTGACCGCGCAGACGCACCAACAGCTTGCCTTTCTCTGCATCTGCCCCTTTCTTGTCCGTTTTATATCATGCTTCTAGCCCGCATCTGTGATCCGTAATGTGATTCTTTTTCTTCCTCAGCCACATGCCTTCTCTCCCTCATCGGAAACAGAAGTTCCATCTCCTAGACACCCTCCATGTCCGCCAACATCTACCTCAGCCAGAGTAGCCTAGTCCCCACTTTCTTGAACCTCCCACTGGATCCGATCTTTAGGGCTCAAATCAAGGCTGTGTCCTTGTTTATTCTAGAAGAGGCTGATTCAAGTCAATTTATGGAGGTATATAAATCGGTGAAACTCGGTTGAAGGGAGCAATGTGGGACTATTTAATACAAAATATACATACATCTCTCTGGTTTACGAATAGAATCCCGTATAATCAGAAGTCAGACAGTCGGCCCAAAGAAAGCCCAGCAGCGTCGCACTGCGAGCGATCGATCACAAGCCTGCCTTCACGTACAAAGGAAACACGTATCCAATCGATTCCCCATCTTCTTTTCTTCTGCTACTGTTCTTCGCTCAACCTACGCCCTCTATCATCTCCCGCTGCCCGTTGGTGAGGTGCGCGTACAACTTCATGATCCTCTCCGGTGAGGCGTGGTGTCTCACCTCCTGGATTAATGGACATCACGGGGATTGTCAGCGACTTACAACACAAGAAGAAATACAACCAGGTGAATGGAACCAGGGATGGCGTCTGCTCCTCCCCCGTTTCCTCTGCTCACGTTTCCTACTGACAGCCAATCTACCCATTCTTCTTTCCCTACTCGATGAGTCAAATGGCGATGGTGGCAGGATGTAATCTGAAAATCCACTTGGGCAACATGTATAGCTCGTGCCGATCTAGGATAGAATAAAAATTCCAAGCATACATATGCCTCTGATCTGATTAATCCATACATGGCTTTTGTGGGTTGCAGAGAAAAAGTCAATCCTTTGAGCTCCATGCCGCCACATCGCGTATGGGACACCAATCACAGGAGCGCCTCCTACAGGGACTCGGTAGCGGGAGACCTGGAGCCCGGGGTCAGGGAGTTTTGGGGCTGTCATGGTCCTGTTCTACCGGCCAGAGGACGCGGAAGTTGCAGACGGCCGGAGATCAAAGTGGTGGCGGACAGGCGCGGTTCTACTCTCATCGGGATGATAGAGCGAGTTCGTTCGGTCGGTGTGATTTGAGAGGAAAAAACACACGGAACAGTTTTTTTTGACTTACTGGTGGCGTTGGTTGTAATATACGGTTTGGTGGGAGGGCAAAACGGTCCAAAAAAGTGTTGGACCGGAAGAAACAATCCGTCCGCTCGCGCAGCCCGCACCGAAATAGTGCTTTACCCCTAGATGTCCAGTCAACTGCTGCGCCTCAACGCATTTCGGGGAGAACCAGCTAGCTCTGGGTTCGAGTGGCATTTCACCCCCTGGATTAATGGACATCACGGGGATTGTCAGCGACTTACAACACAAGAAGAAATACAACCGGGTGAATGGAACCAGGGATGGCGTCTACTCCTCCCCCGTTTCCTCTGCTCACGTTCCCTACTGACAGCCAATCTGCCCATTCTTCTTTCCCTACTCGATGAGTCAAATGGCGATGGTGGCAGGATGTAATCTGAAAATCCACTTGGGCAACATGTACAGCTCGTGCCGATCTAGGATAGAACAAAAATTCCAAGCATACATATGCCTCTGATCTGATTAATCCATACATGGCTTTTGTGGGTTGCAGAGAAAAAGTAAATCCTTTGAGCTCCATGCCGCCACATCGCGTATGGGACACCAATCACAGGAGCGTCTCGTATAGGGACTCGGTAGCGGGAGACCTGGAGCCCGGGGTCAGGGAGTTTTGGGGTTGTCATGGTCCTATTCTACCGGCCAGAGGACGCGGAAGTTGCAGACGGCCGGAGATCAAAGTGGTGGCGGACAGGCGCGGTTCTACTCTCATCGGGATGATAGAGCGAGTTCGTTCGGTCAGTGTGATTTGAGAGGAAAAAACACACGGAACAGTTTTTTTTTGACTTACTGGTGGCGTTGGTTGTAATATACAGTTTGATGGGAGGGCAAAACGGTCCAAAAAGGTGTTGGACAGGAAGAAACAATCCGTCCTTTATTATTAGGTATAGATAGGAAAAATGCCCGTGTGTTGCAACGGGTGGAGAAAGCCATGACTCAAAAACAAATTCTCATTTCCATGCCGAAACACCGGGCTAGATGACAGTGTGAATTTATTTTGAATTGTGGGCACCATAATAGTATGATCTAACATTAAGCTCGCGGTTGATATGAGTGTTATGGTATACATCATTATAATACTTCCTCCTTCTTAAAATAGATGTCGCAAATTTGTCTAAATTTGGATATATCTAGACACTAATTAGTATATAGATATATTCAAATTTTAAACAAATTTTCGACATCTATTTTGAGAGGGAGGGAGTAGAAAATTACCACGAAGAGACAACCACATTGAAGTTTTCTTCTCCCGGCATCTAAATCTCAAGGCTGCCATGCAAGTAATGCAATGAAATAGTTAGCACACTTAGTCGATTCAGTTCGATCTAACATCCATCAGAGCAACTAACTCACAAATTTTTAATAAACATGTTAGAGACGAGGGACATTTTTAATAAATACAGAGCTAGCCTGTATCAAAAAATGAAGTGCAAAAAATGCTACCTATCTCAGCATTATTCCTTTCTCCGATACCTAGCTAGAGGAATACTGCAATCTTGCAAGTAAATTAGATGCAAGTATTTTATAGATGTGCAGTTATAGAGAGGGAGAGAGATCTTCAGTAGAACAACAACACATGACCAGATGGAAATACATAGTTACCATAACGTGCCACTGATGGATGAGTAGCCATTGAACTTGACCTGCTTGCTGCATCAACAAAAGCATCATTTGGTGCTCCTGCTCCAGGAGTTCAAGTGAAGCATTCTAGGTTAGTGCGCAGGATTCTGAGACATATGAGCAGATGAACTTGAGATTGCAAATCCATGAACGAAATAATGGCACTCTCAACTACAGCATTTTTCCTACTTGATGATCGATGGTATGAAGCTGAGGCTATTGGATTGCCTAGGCAAAAACTTTAAGTAGGAGGAAAATATCTGTTTGCAGATGGGCTTGGAATGCTGGGACTGTACAAAATAGATGGGTAGATAGAACTTGGATCAACACCTCCATATAGACCATGTTGGCGCTGATTATTAGTGCTCTCTTGAAGTTCAAATTCATGGTTGGTAACTTCCGAGGACACTTCAGCACCTTTTTGAGCATCTTGAAGTCGTATCATTCAAATCAGAGATGTTCCATTGAATCCCTTTCCCTTGGCTCTCAATGACGCATTTGAAGACACTATGTGAACGGCTTCTCTCACTGTTTATATTTGTGGTTGCCATTTTCCTATTATTAATCCCCTAAAATAATATTTTAATAAATGCATAGTGGAAATTAGCTCATGCCCATCTTTACATCTCCTCTGTTTCAGTTAAACGTACAATGAAGAGAAAATATTTTGTCACCTGTAATAATAACAACATAACATCTTTAACAGATGACACATATCACTCCGTTAGGTTGCCAACATATACACCTTTCTTTATATCTTCACGGTCTAGAAAGGAAAAAAATAAGTGGTGCGAGTCTGTTAGATCTCACATTCAGTACATGCATTACCAATTCTCAAGTACTAAGAAGGCTACCTAAAGATTGGTTGGTGATGGTTCAAGCAGATAATTATTTGGCTCATTGTATATGTCCAGAAAAGAGCAATTGCAGATATATTTCAGTCAGTCGTCTCTTCGTCTCTCCTCTTCCTTCAAATAGTATACAATTTAGGTCTCTCTATTAGCAAAAATGCATCAAATTATCAAGCTGGCATACAAACACCTCACCTCCTTTATCCTAGCAAATAGATACTGGAAAATGTGAGACATCAAACCAGAGTCATTGTTGGTATGTAACCTCGAGAACAGGAAAAAGTGTGCATATTAGTCTTACCTGGCCATAGGCAATCAACCGGCCATTGTATCCAGACCTGTAGTTCTCCACCATTGGTAGACCAACTGCCCTAAACAGCTTTTCTTGAAATTACAGTAGAGTATAATCTTAGGCTAAAGGTTGACCTCTTTGGAAAGAAATATAATTGAGTAGCAGTAAACACTACATACCTGTGATATTGTTTCACAAGCATCATGATCAAACGTGAACATTATTTCAGGCAATGTCTTTGAGCTAACCTGTATCAAACATGTTCTTTGACCATGTGCAGTGCTCTCTCCACCCTGGCGGGCAGCGGTTTTCGTGTCCTGCAGCCGCCTTGTATGTCCTGCTACGGCCACGGCTAGGCTCTCTAGATCAAGTGTTTGTAAAATAAGTCTCTTAAGTCTGAATTAAGCACCTGCATCCCCTAATGCAACATGAAGGACTGGACCAGATCTAGCACCAACAGAGCAGGGCGCCGAGCGGCCCGACGCTCATCTGCTGTTGTCCTGCCAATGTCGACGAGTCGGCGGTGATCTGTATGGTGAAGTTGTGGTGGAGGGGTCGGTCTAAGTGGGCATGGCGAGCGCCTGGAATTCGCATGCCTCATTCATCTGGTTCTGCACCTAGAAATATTAGTTGAATGTGTATGGCGCGTTGCCGATGGTGTCCATGCTGGCGCAGGTGGAGACGTACCCCATCGTGGTGCAGTCGGCAAAGGTCCAGGAGAAGTTGACGTGCTCAGAGAGCTAGCTCGTGTCCTTGGCATTGTTGTTATAATCACACCACATTGTGGGAAGGTACTCCACGTCCCTGACAGGCACCAGCATGGTGTTCTTCCCCTGGCCCGTGAGGTCGATGGGGAACTTGGGATCTAGCCGTTGAACCAGAGGATGCCCCAGTGCTGCTCGAACGCGCCCGACGCCACGCTACTTTACGGCCTCCGGTGCAGAGAGCGGTGGTTGCTCGTGGGAGGCACATAGCACATACCGGCCCTCCCGACCGTGATGGGCGGCTATGGCAGGGGTTGGCACCGGCGTCTTCAACAATATCAGGTGCAACGGCTAGGGTCATATCGACAACTTACCGACCGCAGCCACCGCCCTCCGCTGTCTCCTCCCTTAGATCAACGCGCCGCCGCTCCTCCTCTTCACCATATCGACGGACGCCCCTCCAATCTTCCCCAGGCACGACGGAGGCGGGGATGGGGACTCCACCTCAGGAAGGTCTAGAGCTCGTGGACAGGGAGGTTAGGCAACACCTCGGTTCCGTTCCACCGGCGGGAGGAGGTGGTGGTCGCCCGTGGCCGAAGATCGAGGGGGTGATGACCGCATCTGGATGGTGACCAGCCGCCAGGGCATGGTTCCGTTCTGGACAATAGGAGGTGGATTCCTTCGGAGAGGAAAGAATATGAATCAACCGCATTGGTGGCATTTTTTTTACGTGCATTGGTGGCATTAGTTGTACTCCGTAATTATTTCAGGGTTCTCGCTCAGCAAAAAAAACATGTAAACCACTTGGAGGTGGCAAAGGGTGTAATATACCCAAACTAAAAGGATAAATCGGTTCAAAAAAGTGTTGGACCGGGGAAAACAATTCGTCCTTTATTATTAGGTATAGATTAGGTATAGATATAGATATAGATATAGATAGCAAAAGTGCGTGTGCGTTGCAACGGATCTAAAATAAATGAAACATGCTAAATTTGAAGTATACCACGATTTTTGTTATTTCAATAATCTTAAATGTCCCAAAACACAATAATCCCACACAAATAGAAAACCTCGCCACTTTATTTTTATTTTTATTTTATATACATCATGTGTATCTAATGATGAAATCAGCTCTCAAAAAAAGATTAAATCATAGCAGGTGTGTTCGTGCGGTGCTACAGATTTTTTCCTCTGCGTATGAAGAAAATTAATTGATCAGACTAAATTCTTCAATTCACACCAATTTTGTACTCTAAAATAAAGATAATTCGAACGATTAGGATTCAAGAATTAGGGTGTCTAATTCTGCAGGTACCTTGGCTGGATTGAAAGCGGCGGGCCATTGTGCCGGAAGATGTAGCTAGCTAGCCCCTGCAATGAATGCAATGGAATCGTTCAGAGTTATACGCCATGTAAGCAGCTAGCGGCTTGTGCGATGCAATCAATATATGGAGCAACTTGTGAATCTGATTAGGAAAAAGAAGTGCACTGGGTATCTAAGATGAGCGGAGCTTTATGTCCATCGATATCCGGAATGCTTGGACGTTGCTGCCTCGCACGGCGGGGGTGAGTTCAAGCGCATTGGCGACCGTCCTCAGTTGGGTCGCGGCGCACTCCGTGACCATCTTCTAGATAGTGTCAGAGTTAAGCGGGTGCACAGCGTCGCCCCGTCAAGATTGTAGTAGTTCGACTTGCGCTGCGGCCGGTCCCGTTGAATTGGACGAACGCAATCGAGTACAAGTAGACGATCCCGTTCCGTTGATGGATCGATATATGGATCGATTTCTCTTATGCAGCAGAAAGAATCGAGGCATGCAGGCTGCAACCGACGATGATGTAGGAGGCTAGCTCAATCATGTGGAATAGTGCGCATGCAGTACGTACAATGAGAAGTATGCGGGTGTCCTTGCCGGAGTTGTCGTCCGGCTTGCGCTCAGCGACCGGCGCACTGACCTACCTCGGCAGTAGGGCCGGCAGCTGTGACGTCGATGCCAAAGCGATCTGGTACGGGTACGGGTTATCGCCGCGGCGAGAACTGAAGAGTCCACGGACGGAGCCGTGCGTGCAATGAAGGAACCCAACCGAGCACGACTTGGGCTTGCGTGAGGCTGCGCCGATGGATGAAAATTTCCTCGGAGAAGCTGTCCGCCGTCCCGGCAGGTATGGCGCGACGTCTGCCGCTCAAGCCAAAACACGTGTGATGTCGACAGCACCGACGCACGCGGACGATTGGCGGCGGAGACAACCGCGGAATTTTCAGCGATGTGCCCCAGGTTCTCAATCTCGCCATTTTAGAACAAACCTGACCCCTGTTTTGAAACAAACCTGACTTTAACTCCGCGGGATCTGGAGTACAGTAGATGTTATCGATCGATGGTCATGGCCAATATATGGGATAGTTCTCGATATCCGTATCCGCATCTCACGTGTATATATATACACGGAACCCGGGTAGAAGCTGTTAGTATATTTGTATATTGTAGTTTCCCATATGTTAGGGGGTTTCCTGTATATTTGCACATATATATGTACTATATATTCTGGCCTTTGGCCCTCTGGTAATACAAGATCTATTACCCTAACATGGTATCAGAGCCGTAAGGCCTTTTTTTTCTCGCCGCCGCCGCCGCCGCCATCCCACCGCCGCCGGATCCGCCGCCAGCCGCCGCCGGCCCGCCCCCGGTCGCCGCCCGCCTCCTCTCCCTTGGCCGCCGCCAGCCGTCGCCGCCGTCGCCGGATCCGCCCCCGGTCGCCGCCCGCCTCCTCTCCCTCGGCCGCCGCCGGACCCGCCCCCGGCTGCACGCCCGGTCGCCGCCGACCCGCCCGCCGCTGCCGACCCCGCCGTCGCCCGGTCGCCGCCCGCCCGACCCCGCCGCGGCCCGGTCGCCGCCCGCCCAGGGTCAGAGCCGATCCGCTTCGGCCACTGCCTCCGGTTCGATCTAGTTCCAAAAAAAAAATTAAAAAAAATGTCTTCCTCGTCGGGCTATGTTGCGATTCCTCGCTGCCTGGTGATTTTTGATGGCGCGAATTATCCTGATTTCGCTGCCTTCATGCGCGTCCATATGCGCGGTCTTCGCCTTTGGGGTGTGCTTTCCGGTGAGGTCTCCTGTCCACCGCGCCCCGTTGTGCCTCCGGCGCCTATTGCACCGACGCCCGTTGCCCTTGCCCCCGATGCTACTCAGGCGGTCAAGGATGCAGCCCAGAGTACTGATGATTCTGCTCGGGCTGATTATGAGCACCAGGTCCAGGAGCATTCTACTGCTACTGCGACCTACCGGCTGGATCTGGCTGACTACACTTAGTGGATAGATGAGGATGTCCGTGCTACTGCTGTTCTCACTTCCAGTGTTCTGCCCCAGTATGCTGCTGAGTTCATGGGTCTTCCCACTACTGCTGCTCAGTGGGCTTTTCTTCGTCAGCGCTATCAGCCGTCTGGAGATGCTCTTTATCTGTCTGTGGTTCGTTAGGAGCATGATCTTAAGCAGGGTGATTCCACTATTGATGATTTCTATACTCAGAGTGCTGCTATTTGGCGTCAGCTTGACTCTCTTCGTACAGCGGTGTGTAACACCTGTCCCTGCTGTCTGATTGTGCGCGTGGATCTGGAGTTTCAGCGAGTCTTTGAGTTCTTGTCGTGGCTCCGCAAGGAGTTTGAGCCGCGTCGTGCCCAGCTGTTTGCCCGTGGTCGTGTTCCGCTCTCTGAGGTACTAGCTGAGCTTCGTGCTGAGGAGACTCGTCTTCGTGGTGCTGGTCTTCTTGAGGTTCCTTCTGTTCTTGCTGCTCGTGGTCCCCCCGTGCCGCCGGCCTCGTCGCGGTCTCTAGCACCGCCGCTACTCTCTGCTCCATCGGCCCAGGGTTAGAGTCAGTCTCAGCAGCCTCGTGGTTCTCGTCCTCCCTGCGTCCACTGTGGCAAGCCTGGCCACGATATCTCTGGTTGCTGGACGAGGGATCCCCGTTTACGTCAGCAGTATCTTGCTCGTCGGCAGTCTGGTTCTTCAGGATCTTCTGTTGTTGCTTCTGGACCTCCTGCTGGTACTCTGTCTGATCAGGATATTATTCGTGGTCTTCGTAGTCTGCTCGCTGCTACAGGCTCTTCCTCGTCGGGTACTGCTGGTTCTGTGCCTAGTCCTTCTGGCACCGCGCGACCATCACCTTCTACACAGTCAGGTACGTCATCCCCGTGGTATCTGGATTCTGGAGCTTCTTTTCATATGACTTCTGCGTCTTCTATTCTTTCTGCTCTTCGCTCTCTTATTTCTCATGTCCATGTTATTACGGCTGATGGTACCTCTCTTCCTGTTTCCAGTCGAGGCACCCTCTCTACTTCCTCCTTCTCTGTCCCTGATGTTTCTCATGTTCCCAGTCTTAAGATAAACCTTTTTTCTGCTAGTCAACTTACTAATTCTGGTTGTCGTGTCATTCTTGACGCTGATTCTTGTGCTGTTCAGGACCGTCGTACACAGGCTCTGGTTGGAGCTGGCCTCGCATCATTGAGTCTCCTGGGCTATGGGAGTTAGACTGGCTTCGCGTTCCTTCCACTGACACTTCTTCTGCCACCTCTCCTGCGGTTGCTGCTTCTGTCATTGGCTCGTTTCAGTAGTGGCATCATCGGCTGGGTCATCTTTGTGGCTCCCGTTTATCATCATTAGTTCGTCGTGATCTTCTGGGGCTTGTCTCAGGAGATGTGTCGTCGTTACATTCGTGTCAGGGTTGTAGGTTAGGTAAACAGATTCAGCTTCCCCATCCTACTAGTGTGTCTGTATCTCAGCGACCTTTTGATTTAGTTCATTCAGATGTGTGGGGTCCAGCTCCCTTTGCTTCAAAAGGGGGCCACCGATACTATATTTTGTTTATTGATGATTTTTCACGGTACACCTGGTTATTTTTTATGCGCTCTCGCAGCGAGGTGCTTGCTATTTATCAGCGCTTTGTGGCCATGGTTCGTACTCAGTATTCCACGCCTATTCGTGTGTTTCGTGCTGATTCTGCAGGAGAGTATATCTCCCAGCACCTGCGTGGCATCCTTGCCGAGCAGGGCACCCTTGCTCAGTTCTCGTGTCCCGGCGCCCATGCTCAAAATGGTGTCGCTGAGCGTAAGCATCGTCATATTCTTGAGACTACGCACGCTATGATGATTGCTTCCTCTCTTCCGCCACATTTCTGGGCTGAGGCTGTCGCTACGTCGACTTACCTCATTAATATCCAGCCTTCCGCTTCTCTTCAGGGTGGCATTCCTCTCGAGCGTCTCTCTGGCTCCTGTCCAGACTACTCGACTCTTCGTTTATTTGGTTGCATTTGCTATGTCCTTCTCCCTCCTCGCGAACGTACCAAACTAACTGCTCAGTCTGTTGAGTGTGTTTTTCTCGGCTATAGTGATGAGCATAAGGGCTATCGCTGTTGGGACCCCGTTGGTCGTTGTATGCGCATCTCTCGTGATGTCACGTTCGATGAGACGCGTCCTTTCTATCCTCGCCCCACCTCTGGTACTTACCCAACGGATGATCTCTCTTTTCTTCTTTTTCCTGATACACCTTCCGCTGTCCCTTCTCCTCCACCTCCTCCTTCTGATGCGCCTCCTTTGTCTTCGGCGCCATCCTCTCCTCCGTCTAGTTCCCCTAGTTCTCCTCGGTCTCCGGCTTCGGATCCTTCCTCCGTGACTCCTTCTTCCTCCTCTTCTGATGAGTCATCTTCCGCGGATGAGCTTCCTTCCTTACGGCCTGTTCGTCAGCGTCGTGCTCCAGACCGTTACTCCCCTAGTCAGTATGGTCTCTCTATAGTCTCCGAGCCGACTTCGTATCGGGATGCCGCGTGCCATCCTGAATGGCAGCTTGCCATGGCTGAGGAGATCGCTGCGCTTGAGCGCACTGGCACCTGGGATCTTGTCTCTCCCCCTTCCGGTGTTCGTCTTATCACGTGTAAGTGGGTCTATAAAATTAAGACCCGCTCTGATGGATCTCTTGAGCGCTATAAAGCGCGTCTTGTGGCTCGTGGTTTTCAGCAGGAACACGGTCGTGACTATGATGAGACCTTTGCTCATGTGGCCCATATGACCACTGTGCGTACTCTTCTTGCTGTTGCTTCTGTTCGACGCTGGTCTGTGTCCCAGCTTGATGTTTAGAATGCTTTTCTTAATGGCAAGTTGAGTGAGGAGGTTTATATGCAGCCTCCTCCTGGGTATTCTGTTCCCGATGGGATGGTTTGTCGTCTTCGACGTTCCTTTTATGGCCTGAAACAGGCCCCTCGTGCCTGGTTTGAGCGCTTTGCCTCTGTGGTGACTGCTGCTGGTTTCTCTCCTAGTTCTCATGATCCAGCGCTTTTTGTTCACATTTCTCCTCGTGGACGCACTCTTCTCCTTCTCTATATTGATGATATGATCATTACTGGTGATGATCGTGAGTATATTGCCTTTGTCAAGGCCCGTCTCCGTGATCAGTTTCTTATGACTGATCTTGGTCCTCTTCGCTACTTTTTTGGGATTGAGGTTTTCTCCACTTTTGATGGGTTTTCTATCTCTCAGGAAAAGTATATTTAGGATCTTCTTGCTCAGGCTGCTCTTGCGGATGAGCGCACCGTTGAGACTCCTCTGGAGCTTCATGTTAAGGTTCGTCCTACGGATGGTGATCCTCTTCCCGATCCCACTCGTTATCGCCATCTTGTTGGGAGTCTTGTTTATCTTGCTGTCACCCGTCCTGATATCTCTTATCCTGTTCATATTCTGAGCCAGTTTGTCTCAGCTCCTACCACTGTTCACTACAGTCATCTCCTCCGTGTCCTTCGTTATCTTCGTGGCACGATTACTCGTCGCCTTTTCTTCCCTCGTTCTAGCTCTCTCCAGCTCCAGTGCTACTCGGATGCTACGTGGGTGAATGATCCTACGGATCGTCGTTCACTTTCTGCTTACTGTGTGTTTCTTGGTGGTTCGCTTGTTGCTTGGAAGACGAAGAAACGGGTAGTGGTTTCCTGTTCGAGTGTTGAGGCTGAGTTGCGGGCTATGGCTTCGGTGACTGCTGAGGTGACCTGGTTACGGTGGTTGCTTGCAGATTTTGGGGTCTCTGTTACGACACCCACTCCACTTTTGTCAGACAGTACAGGTGCTATCAGTATTGCACGTGATCCGGTCAAGCATGAGCTGACTAAGCATATTGGTGTTGATATATTGGTGTTGATGCTTTTTATACACGTGCTCAGGTACAGGATCAGGTTGTTGCGCTCCATTATGTGCTTTCAGACTTGCAGTTAGCAGATTTCTTTACAAAGGCACAAACCCGCGCTCAACATGATTTCTTACTCTCCAAACTCAGTGTTGTGGATCCACCATGAGTTTGAGGGGGGGGGGGGTGTTAGAGTATATTTGTATATTGTAGTTTCCCCATATGTTAGGGGGCTTCCTGTATATTTGCACCTGTACATGTACTATATATTCTGGCCTTTGGCCCTCTGGTAATACAAGATCTATTACCCTAACAGAAGCTATGAAACGTGCCTGCAAAGGAAAGCTAAACCCAATCGACGTAGAGTTGTCTTCGCTTTTTTGTGTGTGTATATATACGAAAAGTTTTTATTTTTTACTTGGTGGCATATGTGGATTGGTGGGAGGGCAAACCACTCCAGAAAAGTGTTGGACCGGAAGAAACAATCCGTCCTGTATTATTATTATGTATAGGTATAGGTATAGGTATTAGGTATAGTTATTAGGTATACATATAGATATAATATATAAAACAAAACAGTCATGATATACAACAGTTCCGCCGTCCATATCGATAAAAAAGAAAATGGATGAATAAAACGAAAGAAGTTATATTACCCACAATTGCTCCGTTGGTTGGACATGAAAACACATAATGCTTACCACGAAGTGTCAGAACATGTTGCAGGCAGCAGGGCGAAGCCCACCTATCGACCTAGTAGATCATCGTCTTGCTTGTAGCGAACGTAGTTCAAAACGTGTCAATTCCAAAGTGTTTCGTCCTTGAAAATCCACGCTACTGATCAGGCATTGTGGACCGATGAACAAAGGCCGATGTGTGAGTCTTCGCAGGCAGGCTTTGTTCATTCCACTCTATTCTATTCTATTGGAAAGAATCTAAGTTGTCACTTTACACTCTTGAGAAAATCAAGGTGCATGGCAACATAGAGGCGTCATAGTTTATGGCCGTCACACCAAAATATTACTAGTACAAGTCAAAATATAGGTGCCCGTGGGAATGAGCCCGCCATGTTGTCCGGCTCCGTTTCCATAGACCACAATTTCTGTCCTTTCCGAAGTATGCGAGTTAGTAGCATTGTTTCTAGCGACGGTATGCTATACCAAGTACGTCCAAGAGTGTTGTTTAATAATTTCTTGTTCCTTGTCCTGTGGAGCGAATGCCAAACCAAATCCCTATTGGCAGATCCGTCATTGCTCCGCTATAAGAAGCCCTGTGCGGCCTGATCTCCGTGTTCCATTAATTCCCCAATCATGAATTCGCTTCTGTGAGCTTAATTAATAGCCTGAATTAAACAAGGAGGTGCGTGAGGTACCATCGTCACTTGGCTAAAATCTGCATGGCTCACGCCTTGTCGTCGAGTATCTACTGCTCGCGTGTGCTCGTCAGATCGGAGAGGGGCCAGCAGCACCGAAGCAATGCGGCCGTGAGGGTAAACGGCGCGGCGCACCGGAATCCGCTACAGGTTGGGTCGGCGCTGGAGACGTCCATCAATAGGTCGCTGGCAGAGCTCAGCGCCCCGTTGCTGGCGTCAGCACCACTGCTGACCACAGACGGCCAGGAGGGCAGCCGGCAGAATATCCCGACGGAGAAGCAGGCCGAGGACCCCTTCAGGCAGGCGCAGATCGTGGAGGGCGGGGTGCGGTACAAGCAGACGGTGGTGGTGCGCTCGTACGAGGTTGGCCCTGAGAAAACGGTGACACTCGAGACCGTACTTAATCTTCTCCAGGTACTCTTGTCTTGTTAAGCTCATTCCTTCCCATGCCGTTGGCTACTGACCCAAGGATAACGTACAACCACTTGTGCGTACAACAATCATTATGCCTGACGTTGATGACATATTTGCGTGCATCCACGCAAGCAGGAGACAGCACTGAACCACGTTTGGATGTCTGGTCTCCTCGGTGACGGTTTCGGCGCGACTCACGGCATGATCAAGAACAACCTGATCTGGGTCGTATCCAGGATGCACGTCCAAGTCGACCACTACCCCATATGGTATATTAATTGGTTAACTAGATCTACTGACTGATCTGTTCATCGAACCCAGCGCTTTTTCAGGATACAATTTAATTAATATCAATACTCGCTGAGAAAGATGTCACAAATTCATCTAAATTTGAATAAATCTACATACTTTCTCCGATCTATATTAGTGTTCTTAGATTTGTGTAAGTCAGATGTATTTAGTCAAGTTTTAGTGCTACATACATCCAAATCTATACAAACCTTAAAACATTAATTTGGATCGAAAGAGATTATTAAATATTGTCTAGATATATTTAAATTTAGACAAAGCTTTCACCTCTTTTTAGAACAGAGGGAGTAGGTGAATTGCTCGGTCCTCGCCATACCACCTTCTACATTGCTGTGATGTAGGGGAGAGGTGCTGCAGATTGACACGTGGGTTGGCTCGTCGGGGAAAAACGGCATGCGACGTGACTGGCTCATTCGCGGCCGCGGCTCCGACAACGTCTTCGTCCGAGCAACCAGCACCTGGGTGATGATGAACAAGAACACTAGGAGGCTGTCCAAGATGCCCGAGGAAGTCCGGGCTGAGATCTCGCCGTGGTTCATCGACCGACGCGCGATCCAGGAAGAGGCCTCCGAGAAGATCATCAAGCTCGACAGCAACGCCAAACACGTCGACTCGAATTTGAAGGTTAGCAGCGTTTACTCCCTCCGTTCAGGTATAAGTGACTTATATTTGTTTAGATTCGTATGTATCTATATACTAAAATACATCTATAAACATGCGAAATCCAAACCACTTATTTCTGGATTATCTTTGCTGCATATTTTCTTTTATTGCTCATTTGTCTGACGTTCCTAGGCGCTTCACTAATATTGATTTGGGTATCGTTCTCTCCGTACAATAGTTGTCCTAATTTATTCCAATGTTTCTCTCATCCCTGACGACTTTGGGTTTTTTTCAGCCGAGGCGGAGTGATCTGGATATGAACCAGCATGTCAATAATGTCAAATATGTACGGTGGATGCTCGAGGTATTATGTCCCCCAACTTTTCTCGTGCATCAGCGTTACACGTTTATTCACTGCTATCTTATTTGAACATGATATAAAGTTATAAACTAAAACAAGACTTATATTCTTCAAAAAATCAAAATTCAACACAATCACAAATATTGTCGTACTTTATCGATCGTAGTATTAATTACGTTGACCATGCGCAGACTATCCCCGATCAGTTTCTGCAGCATCATCAGCTTAACAGCATCATCCTGGAGTACAGGAAGGAATGTGGGAGCTCGGATGTTGTGCAATCTATGTGCCAGCCAGATGAGGACTCAGTTTTGCACGGTGAAAACGTCAACATGGTGAGAGGGCCCTCGCTCTTGCCAGAAATCATCAATGGTCACCACAGCTTGGCTGGTGCACTACAACAATGGCCAACAAAGTACACACACCTTCTGCAGCTGACAACATGTGATGGGCATGAGGAGATTGTAAGGGGCAGAACCACATGGAAGAAGAAGTTATAATAAGCTCCATAACCTTGATATTCTGTATTCTATTTCCATCGGAGAAAACATCTTGTTTATGGTGTGTTTCGTATATAGATGGGTACACATATACGTGAGCTCTATAGCTACTTTACTTTTGTATATTCAAGATGTTGTGCCTGCTATATACATTTACATCGCCACATCGGTATTTGTTCCACAGGAAAGTGTGTCCAGAATATAGTCAAGCTTCTCTTCGTTGCCGTCTGGATATAAAAATAAGAATACTACAACCTCTGTTCATAATTATAAGATGTTTTTGCTATTTTAGTGTGCACTACATACGGAAAAAATGAGCGAACCTACATACTAAAATCCGTCTAAATAGATGTGTTTCAGAAAAAAACATCTTATAATTATGAACGAAGGGCGAAAGGACCAATATGAGTGACTAGAGGGGGTGAATAGACGCTACCAAAATTTATATCTTTTTTAAGTTAAGGCTCAACTTAAAGGTAAATTCTCTAAATATGCAACTAAGTGAGTTTACCTAGATGACAAGCAAGCATACAAGTAAGATAAACAACAATACAAGAGTAAGGATAGGGATAACCACAAGATGGACATGAGGATATGTTTCACGGAGTTTCTTACTTATTGAGGGAAGTCGTCTCCATTGGATAGGTGTTGGGGCCTGACAATATCTCCAAAGCGCCACTAAGTATCACCTTATTCTCCCAAGAACACACCACAAAAGATGGGTACTTGATCCACTAAACGGTGCTCTTCTCGGTAGCAATCCTTAACCTCGGAAAAATCTTGGGTGATCTCTACAACTCAATTGGAGGATCCCAACAACAACCATGAAGTCGTGAGCTTTGGGGGCGACTTCTTCTGGCTAGGGCTCTAAGAACCCAAGAGTAACAAGTTCCTCAATTGAAATTGGGTGGGGGAATCAAATCCATTAGGTGAGAGTGTAGATCAAGTTCTTCTCCCTTGATTCCCAAAAGGGCATCAAGTTCTAGTGGGTAGGGAAGGAGATCTATTGGATTTCAGCTCACCAACAATGGAGGAGAGAGAGTGGAAGCCGTAGCTTACTTATGGCTATGATAACAACCATCTTTCTCCGCGTTTAAATAACATTTTTAGTCAAGTAATTTGACCAAGAATCTCTCTACCATTACTACTAACGACTAATTATTACAAAGATGTGTAATCCTTTGTTTTAATTTGTTGTGCAGGAAATCACACTTTTAAGTGAAATCGGGAGCATTAATTGAAGAATATCATGTCATCAACTCGTCCAAGCTAATTGGGGACGAAAAGGAGTTGGCTGCAAGCATAACGACCTGTCGTACGGGCAAGGCCCACCCTTACGGTGTGGCGTTGGCTTCCTTAGGTCAAACCCTGCAACTTTCGTGAAAAAGCCTATGTATTTCGAGACTACAACCGCTGTGCAGAGAGTCATCATTCTCAGATTGTATCACAACACCACCGAAGGAGATCTATCACCATACTTCATCCTCTCCATCCTCTGTCCACTCCATAGCCATATCCATTGTGATAATGACATCCCTACAGTTAATTACTAATGAAGATGTTCCAATTGCAAGGAAGGATAAATCCAATGAGATAAGGATTGGACCAATCACAAGAGCTCGTGCTAAGCTACTAGAACAACAGGTGAACTTGTTTTTTAATGAACCTGGTGTTTTACTTAATGAGAATTGTATACTACCTAAGTCTTTGAATTATTGCATGATAAGGTACTTAGGAGAAGAAGGCGTAGCACGGAGCGAGGAGCTAATGGAACAAGGCGTGTTGATCAATAAAGAATGCGGGAGGGAGGAGAGGGAGGAAGCGCAAGGAGCACACAAGATTGAAGATCAACACTTGGTGGACAATCTCTGCCGCGGCAGAGAAACACCACTTTTCTCTGCCACGGCAGGCTGCGCGGCACATAAACAGGGTCCTTTTCTGCCACGATAGGCTACTGCGGCAGAGAAATGGGTCTGAATTCTTCCACGGCAGAAACCTGAACCGAACCCACTTTGGGTCAGTTTGTACCCTTAGTTGGGTGGGACCAACTCAGATCCACCCTTAGGCCGCCGCCTCCTAGACTCTTAAATAGATGGGGGCACACTACTATCTAGGTTAGACCACGTTAAAATATTTTGGAGTTGTTTCTTTCATAGAACCTATGGAATTACCCTGTGTTCGAATTCTACAACTATAATTGAGTGTAATCTGTTGTTCCACTGGGAATTAGTAGATTGCATACTGCCGTTCATGGTCACAGTTGCGTGCGCAAGAGTGTGGTGTTGTGAATATCCTACAAGGTTCGAGATCTTTTGCACTGGCATCAGGGTTCGAGCGGAAGAGGTCATAGCTACACACTAGTTATCTATCATCCACCATCATCATCGACAAGTGCTTGCTGAGTGATACGTCCAAAACGTATCTACTTTCCCGAACACTTTTGCTATTGTTTTTCCTCTAAACTTGTGTGATTTGGACGCAACTAACACGGACTGACGCTGTTTTCAACAGAATTGCCTTGGTGTCTACTTTTTATGTAGAAAATCAACTATCAGGAAAAATTCCGAAAAATACACCAAAAATCCTATTTCACCTAAAGACTCCAGGAGCCAGAATACGAGACGAAGAAGAGCCAGGGGTGGCCACACCACCTGGTGGCACGGGCCAAGCCAGGCCGCGCCAAGGGGTGGTGTGGGCCCCCCAGGCACCCCCTCGGCCTCTCTCTTCGCCTATAAGGAGCCTTCTGACCTAAAAACTTGGGGGGGGAGGGGGGTTCGACGTTTTTCCAGAAGGAGTTCCGCTCCGCCGCCACCACCAGATTCCACGAAACAGCACCAGAAACTCCGTTCTGGCACCCTGTCGGGACGAGGAATTGGAGGAGATCATCGTCATCATCATCACCATCGCTTCTCCATCGACCATCCATGTTTCCCCCATCTATGAGTGAGTAATCCCCTGTTGTAGGCTATGAGGATGGTAGGGATTGGATGAGATCGTTCATGTAATGGCATCAGATTGTTAGGGCATGGTGCCTAGTATCTTTTATTAGTGCTTTATGACTTTGTTGCGACTTGTTGTGCTTAATGCTTGTCACTAGGGCCCGAGTGCCATGATTTAAGATCTGAACATGTTATTGATTCATTATGATAGTATTGTTTTTGGTCTTATCTACAAGTTGTTTACACACGTTGTTGTCCAGAACCAATGGCCCCGAAGTGACAGAAATCGGGATAACCGGAGGGAATGGCTTTGATGTGAGGATCACATGTGTTCACGGAGTGTTAATACTTTGCTCCGGTGCTCTATTAAAAGGAGCACCTTAATTTCCAGTAGTTCCCTTGAGGCCCCGCTGCAAACGGGTTGGCAGGACAAAAGATGTTGTGCAAGTTCTCATTGCAAGCACGTATGACTATATATGGAACACATGCCTAGGATTGTCTAGTACTTGGATGCTTTATCTTATTTATCTGCAATTGCCCTATGTTCTGATTGCTATGTGAATTGTCTTGTCCATGCAACGCCCGTCCATCCATCTCTATGCCTACCGCACTCGAATTCCACTGTTACTGCTTTTGTTACCGCTGTCTTTACTTTACTGCTATTGCTACTTTGCTATTTCTACTACAAAACTGTTGCTACTGATAAACTGCTGTGACCAAGATTGTTTCCAGGTGCAGCTGAATTGACAACTCAGTTGTTTCCAGGATGGCTTATAAATATTCTTTGGCTCCCCTTGTGTCGAATCAATAAATTGGGTTTCACTTCCCTCGAAGATAGTGCGATACACCCCCTATACTTGTGGGTCATCAAGACTATTTTCTGGCGCCGTTGCCGGGGAGCATAGCTTTATTTATCAAGTTCACTTGGATTCTCTATTGTTCGCTGCTATCCATCCATCATGGGTAAGTCTCGTGATGGCAAGGTTCCTATTTTACCATCCACTACAAGAAGAGGTACGGTTCTAAACACCTCTGCTGCTCTTGATTCACCGTCTGTTTTGAGTAAGTTCCTTACACCACCACATACACATGCTACACACACTGCTACTACTGAATCTGAAACTTCTGATGCTTATGATGCTGCTTCTACTATGCTTGATAAGAGTGGTTCATTAGGTCCTTTCCTAGATGCTACGATTGTTAGAACTATAGCTGGAAATACCGAAACTCCTAATGAAGACACTACCACACCTGTTAGTTCACCTGAGTTTAGTGAAAGTTATGATATTGAAGATGGTTATGTTGAGATGACCGATGAATTTATTAAAGAATGTAAGAACACCCATGATAGGAGCGCTGCTAAGAGTCTACTTGAGAGGCGTACTATTAGACCCAAATTATCTCCTGTTGCTAAGTTTGCTGCTTCTCCCATAAACATTATGGATGAAGATTATGATTTCTCTCTCGATCTATCTTACATAGCTATTGTCGAGAAAGAACTTTTTTGTGGGACTAAGAATGAAAGTGCGGTAGCACATATGAATGAACTTTCTACCATGAGTGGCTTGTTTTCTAATGATGTTAAGATGCGTACTTACTTTGTTGCTAAGATTTTCCCCTTTTCACTGAAAGGAGAAGTTAAAACTTGGTTTACTAATTTACCTCCTGGATCTATTGATAGCCCTGAGTGCTTGATTAATACCTTCCTGCAGAAATATTTTCCTCCTAGTGCTAGACATGCTATTTTGCAGGAACTTTTTGATTTTAAATAGGGAGAAAAAGAGGTATTGCCTGAATCTTAGGCAAGGTTTTGTGCTTTGATTCATGCACATGCTGGAAGTCCATTACCTAAGAATGAGCTTCTTGATATATTTTATAATAGACTAACTGAGGAATCTAGGACATACCTAGATAGTTGTGCTGATTGTGTTTTCAGGAATAGGACTCCTAAGGAAGCTGAGGAATTAATGGCTAAAATAAGCAAGAATTATGAAGATTGGACTCCTCCTAAACAGGCTACACCTGAAGTAATTGTACCTGAACCATCTATTCCTGTGCCTATTCCAACATCAAAGAAGAGGGGAGTTATTGAATTAAATGATGAAGTGATGAAGGAAGCTAAGAAGTGTCTTAAGGAGAAGGGAATTAAAGCTGCAGATGTCAAGAATTTACCTCCTATAGAAGAATTATGTAAGCCTATTCCCTACTCATCCACTATTGAGGTACACTCTCTCCAACACTTTGATGAAGGTGATATCCCTTACTTGAAATCTCCTGATCAATGCTTAGAAGAATTTGATATCTTTATTGTTAAGCAAGATAACTTTAATAAAAGGGTGCAAAATCATCTAGTGGAAAACACTAGAGCTATTGTTGAGTTGAAAGATATTGTGGAAAGAACCTCTAATGATGTTAAAATGATTGTTAAACACTTTCAAATGGTTCAAACTCAAATAGATCAACTCGTTAAAGTGCAAAATGACTTGCTAGTTAATGATGCTAAAGAAAAACATGCTTATGAAATTAGAACTAGAAGTGGAGCTGCTACCCAGGATCCTCTATATCCTGAGGGGCATCCCAAAAGAATTGAGTAGGATTCTCAACAAGCTGAAAATAGAGGTTCTACTAGTAAGAAAAGGAAAAAGAAACATAAAACTGTTGTAGAACCCTCTGAACCTGCTATAGATCCTAATAGTATATCTATCTTCGATGCTGAAACTGAAAGTGGTAATGAAGAAAATGAAGTTCCTAATGAAGAAAAAGTTGAAGAAGAACCTGAAAACCACACTAAGAATACTAAATACACCAAAGAAGATTTTATTGCTAAGAAACATGGTAGTGAAAGAGAACCTTGGGTCCAAAAACCTATGCCTTTCCCTGATAAGAAACACAAGTCAAAGGAAGATGAACATTATAATAAGTTTTGTGAGTGGATGAAACCTTTATTCCTGCAAATTCCTTTGACTGATGCTATTAAATTGCCTCCTTACTCAAAGTATATGAAGGATATTGTCTCGAATAAAAGGAAGATCCCTAATGAAGAAATTTCTACTTTGCTTGCTAATTATTCCTTCAATGGTAAGGTTCCTAAGAAACTTGGAGACCCGGGGATTCCAACTATCCCTTGCTCTATTAAGAATAGTTATGTTAGAACTGCTTTGTGTGATTTGGGAGCTAGAGTTAGTGTTATGCCTTTCTCTCTCTATAAAAGGCTTCAACTAGAAAAATTAATACCAACTGATATATCTTTGCAAATGGCTGATAAATCTACAACTATTCATGTGGGTATATGTGAGGATGTACCTGTTCAAGTGGCTCATAATTGCTTGATATTAACTGATTTTGTTGTGCTTGAAGTGCTTGACGATGATAATATGTCTATTATTCTTGGGAGACCTTTTCTTAATACTGCAGGAGCTATTATCAATTGTAATCAAGGAAAGGTGACCTTCAATGTTAATGACAAGGAACATACTGTCTACTTCCCCAAGAAGATTGAAAGGACTTATGGTTTGAATTTAATTGAACATGTTGATGGCATTCAAGTTGGAGAAATATATTGTCCCATACCAAGAGAAAAATTTGAAACTATTATGATTGGGACCATTGCTATCAAGGTTGAGGTAACATAATCATTAGTGGAATACAAAGTTTTGTCTCACGTGGAATTGTTTTGGTAGCAAGACTTGATCAACCTTGTTAACAAAAGAATTTCATTGAACAAAACAATGTTTTCATTATGATTATCTCCGTTTATTTCTATCTTTTGCATTTTAGTTTTTGCTTTTGTTTTTGCTTGCTTGTTAGAGTGTCTTAGAACTTCTGTAGTTCTAGCTTTGTTTTGTCCTTGCATCATGTTTCCAAAAGAAAAAAAATCTGTCTGTCAGAAAAATCATTCTTCTATTTCTGAAAAATACCCAAAAATAAAGTGTCTCGAAAAATTCCAGAAAATTCATATTAAATTTTTGCGTGAAAAAAGGGCAGAGGAGTACCTGGGAGGTACCAGGGGGACCCACTAGGCAGGCACACCACCTGGTGGCACGGCTAGCCCTAGGTGGCGCCATGCCCTGGTGTGGGCCACCCCTGGCCCCCCACTAACTCTCTCACCTGCCACTTTCTTCTCTCTCCCTAGTAAGCTCCAGTTCATTCCTCAAAACCGTGTTCTTGTTGTGCTTGCTCTCAATTTTTTCGATCTCTTTGCTCAGCCCATCTTTCTTGCTAAAATTTGGAGCATTTGTTCCTGGTATGTGACTCCTCCCCTTGTCCAAGTAGATTTGTGTTTAGTGGATTATATCGTGAGTATTTTGCTGCTGTAGGTGACTGGCTATGAGAGCTTGTAAGCTTGTTTGATGCTTAGAGATATAGTTTTGATGCATGTTTAGGCCTCTTACAAGTCCCTATGAGTAGAATCCTTCATTATATTTACTTTGCAATCACTTGTTTAATAGGTGTTTAAATTTCAGAATACCAAGCATGAACAACCATACTTTTGGAGAGATATTTGAGAGTGATGCACCTAGGAGGTCGAGGCCCTCAACATCAGCCTCTCAGTTTAGGCCATCATACAACGAAGATCTCATTGCAACTCGTATTGGTAGTGAAAGGGATGATGGGGATGCTCACCCGTCCTCTTTTCCTTGTTTTACTTTCTTACAAGCTGCAGGTATTCTTGATGATTTCTTGCTAGTGATTGAGAGGGTTGGTTTGACCTCATATATGCAAGATGAGAGTGCGCAATACGCTATGCTCACCAAAACTTTTGTTGAGAGCTTCACGTTTACTAACACATCCTATCAGTCGACTGTCTCTTTTAAAATCTGTAATCTGCCCTTCACCATGCCTTTGGAGAGATTTTGCAATATTGTAGGTGTACGCATGATAGGGACCATGAAGAAAATTCAAGGGCGACCCGCTGATTTGTTGGAGCTTTACCGAGGGGTGACCAATGATGATGACCGCGTGGTGCAACGCGGAAAGATAAGAAATATCCAACTCGCCGGTCTTAGATGCTTCGCATATTATCCTGCTACAAGTGTATTGGGTAGGGAGAACACAAGTAATATCTCCAACTATCATTTAGCATTCCTTGCTGCTGCGCTTAACAATGATACTTGGTACAATCTTGGCTCGCTTATTGCTCGCCGCCTAGCTGCTAGGGGGCCTATCTATGGGGGCATCATTGCCTCCCGTATAGTCAATGCATTAGGTCTTTGGATCCCAATGATGTTATACTGGCAACACAGAGGCTTGACCTTGTTGCTATGAAAACTCATCACTTTGTCACTGCTACTTCTGATTTGGACAATCTAGTATATAGGATGCTTTTCACTGACGAGGATGAAAGGGAGATCCTTTTGCCACAGCCTTCTTTGTTTAGTGTTCACAGGAGACCATGGTCGCGCTCCAAGGAGGAGGTGGACAAGCAGCTCCGCTTGCTGGGTTTCCATGAGCAACACCAGGAGGATGTGCCCTCCTATGATTACTCCGCACATTATGGAGGGACGTACTCGAGCTCGCACCAGGACGAGGGTACCTCTTCGTCCTACCACGGTGACACTTCATCCTGGGCAGCTTGGGATTGATACCCACTTAGGCCAAAAGCCTAAGCTTGGGGGGAGGTACATCGACACCGCACTCATCTCCATATCATGTTGCGTCGGTACTTTGTATATTCATGTTTTCGTTCTCCTTTTTGCTTTTGCTTTCTAAAACACAAAAAGACCAAAAATATTTCTGTTGTTTCTCTTTGGTTTGGTTCTTCTTTTTGCCTTGGTTTGTTTTTCCCTTTTTGCTTTGTTTGAGCTATTAAAAAAACACAAAAAGATTTTGCTTTGCTTGTTTTTCCCTTTTGGTTCTTGTTTAAAAATCAAAAACAACAAAAATATTTGTCGTTCCTCTTTGGTTTTTGTGAAGTTTGCTACAGGGTTCAGCAGTCCTCAGTGGATTTTTGGTCTCATATATTATTCAAAGCCACACAAGTAAAGAGCAATAATGAGGATTAATGACAACTTGAGGCGTGGTAAGAGGCTGGTAACGAACTCTATTTGTTTTCATTTTTGTACATATACTCATCACTGTGAGCATGCTTAGTCCGTTCATGTAGGGTGTATGTTATCTTTGGATGCTTAGTAGTTCTTGCTTTCGTATGATTAGCTCCAGCTCGCTAATAGTTTGTAGCATGTCTTATGAATGTTTGCTCGCATTGCTTTATTCATAAATTGGTATGACACCGCGGTATCCTCCTCTGAATGTTTCATTTGATTGACTTGGCACATGCTCACGCATGCACATGACTGTAATAATCAGTTGAGCGTCGATGAATTTTCCTTGAGGATCTTGAATCACTTTCATGCCATGAGTAGTCCTGTTTTGTTGCAAGCATGATAATGACAGCTATTGCTCTCTCGTTTGTCGCTCCATTACTATTCCTAGCCTTCACTTACACTGGGTATGTTTACTCAAGTTTCCAACTCCCTAAACCAAATATTTCCAAAGTGTGCACCATACCTGTAGCACCCCGATAAAACCACTACTAGAAAATCGATGTGTTTTATGTTTGTGCATCATCATGACCGCATGCTCATGTCAGCATGCCACATTGCATTTGAGCATCGTCATGTCATCATGCATCTGTTTGCCTAAAACTATTTTCCAAAAGCCTACCTGTGTTTTCTAAATATCCCCTCTGTATTTAAAATTCAAAACCCGGTCTCTTCCAGATCTTTTATTTGCTAAACTATTTACTAAAAGAATATTTAAAACAAAATAAATAAACAAAAACATATTTTATAAAATCCCAGGGAGGCAATCCAGCCGATCAGACTAGAGGTCTAACTGGGCCAGACTACCTACTACCTGGCCCATCTAAATCTAGACCTAAACCATACACTACCTACCACCACCCACCCAGTCTCCACCTAGCGGCCGCCACCCAGCGGCCGCCACCCAGACGCGCGCGCACGACTGCCGCCCTCCCGCTCGCTGCCCTCCTGGACCCGCACGACCGAAAGCCCCAAAATCCCACAGTACGCCACCTCTCGATCGACGCATGCTATCCCCCAGCGCCCTGGCCCCACCTCGCACATCCCGGCTCACCAACCCCGCCCCTGTCCCTTCCTTCACGATTTCCCTCACAAGGAACCTCGATCCCAACCACCACCATGTGCTGCACGTGCAGGCTCTGCTGATCTTCTTCCTCGCCCGTGGTGGCCGGCGCCAACTGCCATCAGCCTCAAGCCCCTTCCGCCTCCTCGGCCATTCCCTAGCGTCACCTCGGACCTCTGGCCCTGCGCGCGGCCACACCCGCGAGCTCTTCTCCGCCCCTGCAACCTCCTGCCTCGCTAGCCACCTGTGAGCCAAGCTGCCCTCCAGCGCCCTGCAGCATGCTGCCGGCCAGCGCCCCTGCATCGCTTGCGTCCCTCTCGCCGCCGCTCGAGCTCGTCACCTTCCCGCTGCAACCTGACCGCAAGGTGCTCGGGCCAATGCCCGAACGAGACATGGGCATATTCGCAATGTATATTGTCCTCCTTCTGCTTTTGTCCGCTGCTCTAAGTCCATGTTTTGGTGGTCTGTTGTACCGGTGTGGTGTTGTTGCTCTCAGCCAGGATCTTTATGGCTATGGCGTGCTACTCGATGACCACTGAAGCCAATTTTCGCTGTGCCACGGATCAAGAAGCACAAGAGAAGAGGCACCGTAAAACATCGGCACCGATCCAAGCGCGTCCCCGACCGTATCTGAGTTATAAGATCGTCGTCATGGAACGCCCAGGTCTCCTTCACGGATCCGAAGCCCCGATTCCAGAGTTCGAAGACTGATCTCGCCGAACCCGAAACCCTCGGAACCTCAAGATCGCCAAGACCCCCCAATGTGTGACCCCCTTTTCGGAGACCCTTATTTTTATAATATGACATCTATCTTGTTGCATATTAAATTGCTCATGCTCGCATACATATTCATTTGTTTGGGGGTATATTATTGATTCACCTAATAATTAAATATGGAGACTATATGCGGGCAATTCTTGTATTATACCGCCTCCATTTAAATATGTGTAGAGAGCCGATGCCATGTTTTGCCTTGTTAAGCCAACATTTAAATTGCGGGGTACCTAAAAAACTTGAACCATTTAATTAATTGTCGGGACCCTGGTTCCGCTTAATATTGCCTAGTCGCATCGCATCTTTGCCATGTCATGCATCATACACGCATCATGCCTGTTCTTCTGTCGTAGTATTAAATAGTACATTCGATGTTTCTTTTAATGCTTTGGTTCTTCGCGGATTAGGCCGTTGAGTTGATGCGAGTATCGGCAAGTTCTTCGGATAACGAACCTTTCGCAGTGTTTCCCAGGCGAGCATTCTCCCCCTTTCTACCTATTTTGCGTTTATAGTCTTTATTTCCTCATGTTGATCTATTGCTATCCTTGTTGCGATGCTTTAGTTTCCGTGCGCCATTTATATTCCTAGCAGCCTCTATATTGCCTTGGACACATCCTATTGCCTGTTGTTTGATAGATAGTCAGCCTTGCCAGTCGTAGTTGCTTGCTCAGGTGCTGCTTCGCATCGTTGTCGTTCCACCGTTGATGGAAGGTTGGCATATGCTTAATGGTGATGATGCTTTACGGTGGAGTTGATCATGACTTTAAATACAACTATTGAATTGCTTGGAATAGTTAGAACTAATGCAGAGGCATCGGTGGGTAATAGCAAATATTTGGTTTTTAACCGCTCACTTGTGTCCCGTAGGCCCCGAGTACTCGATACCTGTTCCTTGACTATCGCACTATTCGCATATGGGACCATGAATCCCCTTAGCCAGAGCTTGATTCATTTCTTATTTCTTGGGGCCACAAACTAGTTTGGGGTTTTAGTACTATCTTGTACTTATGCCATGCTTTCCTGATTTATTTACGATTGTGCGTGGAGCACCTGTACTGTTTTGGATCGTGGCACGATTTCGCGGTATCGACAAGCCCAGTCACACTTTCGTGTTCCCAGTCGTTTACAGCCGTTCTCGCAAACCCTGGGTCCATTCCGGAGCCGGCCAACTTCGTTGCGGGTAGCTTAGTGGGGTGGCCCCCTGAAATAATTTATGAATCCCGTGATTGCTTTGTCGTGAAAGCCTCGTTGGGTTTTGATTTGGTTTTTCCGAGGTTGATCGTGTGTGTGTTGCTATTTGTGCACCCCTGCAGGGTAAAACTTTCTGAAAGCCGTGTCCGCGGTTATGGACGACTTGGAGCACAGTATCTCGATCATAGACAAACATAACTAAAGTAGTGCTATAAATTTGACTTAATATGTGACTAGTAATCAGCTTCACTACAATGGAATGGATAATAAAAGTGCCAACAACTGGTGGAACTAGGGTGTATCGTGTCATGTTATACCTTCCTAGTAAGTATCGCAACTCCAATGGAATGAAATAAAAGTGCCAATAACTGCTAGGTTTGGGATGTCACATGCTAATTGTATATGACTAGTAAGTACTGCAACTACAACTGAATGGTTAACTAAAACTGCCCACTACTTATGCTATCAGGATGACTCATGCTATCTATATCTGAATAGTGAGTGCTTCAACTATAATGGAACGAATAAAACTGCCAACTGTGTGAGTTCCTCGGTTGAATTCCTCGTTTGGTCTCGAGGGGGAATACTAGGATGGGTATGATTGATGTTAGTATAAGGTTGGTTCCGAATAGGTCTTTCTTATCACTCTCTAATAGCCGACAGTTTATCGAGTCTCTATAGGTTGTTTAGTGCATGCTTCGCTGCCGCTTCAGTCCACCATACCTATGTAGGCGAGAGCCGCTGAATTCTAGCCTCGCCGTGTACTGGCCTCAGTACTGACCGCTCCCTTTTTCCTTCGCCCTTTTGTCGGCACCCCTTTTGTTTAACAGGTATAAGTTCGACGTCGTTAGCAGGGTTACCCTTCCGGCTTGGCCTGGGTAGGGTTATGGACGCCATTGGTTATTCTTCAGGGCTCTTAGCCTCATTTGCATCTTATCCGTACTCGGATGTTGTATCGTTTCAAGGTGATTTGGATCTTTGTATTGTATATCTGTATTTTTGACTCATGGAGTCGTTGCTGTATATATATGTTTCTGTGGGTTCCATCGTGGACTGTTGTGTAATGTTATTACTTCATTTTCCACCCGCACGCAAGTGCCTGGTGGGCATCTTTGAATCGTTTCTATGCGGGTTTGGCGGGAATCGCTAAAACTTGCATAGGGCCTCGAGGGTGTTATACCGTTAACATCATTTGCTACTTCCGTGCATATTCAATATGCCTTGTTTTCTTCCGAATAAAATGTTTGCTTGTTATGAGAAAGTTAGTTAGTAAAGCTCTCACGAACTTGATGGCACAATTTATTTTCTTGCATTTAATAAACCTGAGCCATTGCGTCCTTATTTGTTGCGTATATGCTTGCGCTTTATGAGTTGAGGTTAGCAGAACCATGTATCATGGGGACCGCTTTCAACACTTCATTGGTACTTAGTACCTAGTTGATATCATGTTCTTTTGCTTATGGATCCTAGCGGTGTGAAATAAAAGTGGAACTTGTAAGATCATGGAGTTTGTATGTATGTTAGAGAAACGCTTGGGCCGCTAGCCTAAGCCATGCCTAATCATGGTGGAAACTTGCAGCATAACCATAATGAGCATTCTATGAAGCATCCTCAATAAAAATCTATGCACATAGTAAATAAAAAGATCGTTGAGATGCTCATTGTCTGCTTGCCTTGTCATTTTGATTATGGGATAGCTCCCATGTCATGTGCAAGGGGTACCCCGGTTCTCTATGATATGTATATACTTACAATGACAAGAGCTTACTTGTGACTGAAGTTGAGTAGCATGAGGATTGGTCTTCGTAAGTAAGGGGCATGAGACTTCGATTTATAAGTTGTCAAGCATATCCTCTTAGTTGTGTCACTTTCACCTTAACCACATTAAAGATGCTTATGATAGGGGCAATGAGATCTCAAAGCTAATGAGTACCATACTTTCAGCATTTGGAAGCCTTTCAAATTATTCAAAATCTTTTCTTCTACTTGTTGAGTCTCCACATATTCTTTGAGCACTTTCTTGAGAGCATAGTTGTCATTCGTTGTGTTTGTCCCATTACTTGATTATTTGTGTTATGACTTTGATGCTTGAATCCTTGATATCTTTACTTCTAGTCAGCACTTGAACTTCGGAGGTGCCTTGATATTCATAATCAAAGGCAAGCGAGGTACCACTCTATCATACCTTTTTATGAGCATTGTAATGTTGCTTATGTTTATGCTTCATGCTACTTATTATTTTTGAGTTGGAATCTCTTCATAGCTTGCAATGACTATTAAGTAGACTCAGTTGCATACTCTTTATTATGAACTGTCTAAGTAGTTGATCACATTGCTGAGAATATTTACATCATATGAAGCAAATGTGTTCGTGAAAGTTCTTTTATCGCACTCAGTTTTCAACTGAATTGCTTGAGGACAAGCAATAAGCTAAGCTTGGGGGGAGTTGATACGTCCAAAATGTATCTACTTTCCCGAACACTTTTGCTATTGTTTCTCCTCTAAACTTGTGTGATTTGGATGCAACTAACATGGACTGACGCTGTTTTCAGCAGAATTGCCTTGGTGTCTACTTTTTGTGCAGAAAATCAACTATCAGGAAAAATCCCGAAAAATATGCCAAAAATCCTTTTCACCCGAAGACTCCAGGAGCCAGAATACGAGACGGAGAAGAGCCAGGGGTGGCCACACCACCTGGTGGCGCGGGCCAAGCTAGGCCACGCCAGGGGGTGGTGTGGGCCCCCCAGGCACCCCCTCGGCCTCTCTCTTCGCCTATAAGGATCCTTCTGACCTAAAAACTTCGGGGAGGGGGGGTTCGACGTTTTTCCAGAAGGAGTTCCGCTCCGCCCCCACCACCAGATTCCACGAAACAGCACCAGAAACTCCGTTCTGGCACCCTGCCGGGACGGGGAATTGGAGGAGATCATCGCCATCATCATCACCATCGCTTCACCATCCATGTTTCCCCCATCTATGAGTGAGTAATCCCCTGTTGTAGGCTATGGGGATGGTAGGGATTGGATGAGATCGTTCATGTAATGGCATCAGATTGTTAGGGCATGGTGCCTAGTATCTTTTATTAGTGCTTTATGACTTTGTTGTGACTTGTTGTAATGAGGACATCCATACTATTCCACTATCTCCTACTCCTATTCACAATGAAGATGTTGCTGCAAAGAACAAGTTCAATGAAATCAGGATTGGACCCATTACAAGAGCTCGTGCAAAGCTGATTGAGCAACAGGTGAATTCAGTCTTAATTGAACCTGATGTTTTATTTAATGAGAACTTTATACTACCTAAGTCTATGCATCTTTGTATGATTAGGTTTATTGATAACACAAGCGTTGCGCGAGGAGGAGGAGAGTTGCAGCAAGGAGGACAAGCGCTGATTTCCAATATCAACAAGTGCGCGAGGGAGGAGCGGGAGGCATGCGCACTAGGATGCAATGAGGAAATCACGTATGAGCAAGAGAGAGAGATGGCGCACCAAGAATTACATGTTTGAGGTGTTCCACGACGTTTGGACTGCGTGCCAATAAGGCCGACCCCATATATGGGTCGGCATGTATCAGTTTGAGTCGAACCGAGTCAGTTTGGGCCAAGTTATGCCTGTTTTTAGGCCCGTTTAGAGGGGAGGACGCCCCAGCCCTCATATAAACCTCCGTAGCCGTCACAAGTTAGGTTTTTTGGAGACCACGTTAAAATATTTTGGAGTTGTTTCTTTCATAGAACCTCTGTAATTACCCTGTGTTCGAATCTGCCAACTATAATTGAGTGTGATCTGTTGTTCCATTGGGAATTAGTAGATTGCATACTACCGTTCGTGGTCACGGCTGCGTGCGCAAGAGTGTGGTGTTGTGAATATCCTACAAGGTTCGAGATCTGTTGCGCTGGCATCAGGGATCGAGCGGGAGAGATCATAGCTACGCACTAGTTATCTATCATCCACCATCACCATCGACAAGAGCTTGCTAAGAAGATCGGGCCACCCCATATCATCTTGGTATCAGATTTCCTCGTTGCCTCGGTAAGCAATCCACAATCCATCCATAGATTAGAGAGTGTTTTTCATCCTACACAGAAAAAGCCCCACAAAAAGAGTTGTCATAGCCTAGATTACATCGTATTCGAGTAATAGTTGCTGATCGCGTTCCTCTATTAGATTAGATCTAGATCTGTTCTTCGTAGATTTGTTTTCTAGTGTTCTAGTTGTTTTCCACCATCTTTTTCCGCTACCATCAAGTCAGATCCGATCCAAGTAAAGAGTCCTAGTTGTGTACTACTTGGCGAGCAAAAAAAAATTCGGCTCGCTGCCTCACGCCTGACCGCAGACAAGTCTGTGCTCTAGCGTGACCCAAAAAAAGAAATTCCAAAAAAAAAAAAATCGAACCGTCGCCTTAGCACAGACCAGTCTGTGCTAGTACGAGAGGAAAAAAAATTCTGCCGGCATCCTGCCGCGGCAGGATTTTAGGCCGTTTTTCTGCCGTGGCAGAGACCAATTCTCAGGTCAATTTTTTTTCTTTTTTTGTTTATTTTTTTACTGAGTCCACATAGCGTACCTATCCTTTAGAGCCTTAGTAAGCCTTTCTTTGTGTCTATAACTATCCTACGAGACTAGCGTGCTTAGTGCTCTACGGGCTGCTTAGTTAGCAATCTTGCGCCCGTTTCGTTGAGACATTGCTAGCGTCTCTCCTTGTGCATTGCAACACGAGCATTCCTCCGACATACCTTACTTTTTGAGCTCATTTTCATAGTTGCAATTGCCCCATTTATCTCCACCGTGTGTGTTTCCATGGGTCTTTGTCATACGATCAGCACTAGGACTTGTTTGCAGTGTAGTTAGGATACCATACCTATAGCTCCACCATAAATAACCTGTGTGTCCTGTGATCGTTCTCTATACCTTTGATATTCACTTCATCACTTCAGTGCATCAGTCTTTGATTACTTTTGGTAGAGCATCTCTATTCACTTTGGAACGGTAAGATCTTCTTTCTTATCAGTTGTGAGTGAGTTGTGAGAGTTTCCACCATACTGATTTTGATTTTTGCACTAACTTACTAATCATGTCTTTGAGTGATGATGAAATTGTGTCACAGAAAAAGCAGGTGGAGGAGCTTGTTACTTGGAGAGAGTCTGTTGATAGAAATATCACCGACATACAAGATGCTGTGGAGAATAATACTGGAGCCATCAATAATATTCAGACGCAGCTGACTGCTATGAATGTCAACTTTGCCACTTTGCAGCGTTCCATTGAGGCAACACTCCAGCCCAGACTGGCACAACATGATGATGGGTTTGAGGACTTTGATGAGGGGAGTGCGGCTGATGCGGCTCCACATCGTGGCAGGGGACGTGAAAATCCCCCTGCACCTGCGGCTGCTCCTCTGTATGGCCGTGGGTATGCTCCTCTTGGACGTGCCCAGCGTGCTTACAATCCAGCTGATGAAAGTTTGGGCAAGCCCAAGTTCTCAATTCCTTCGTTCAATGGCTCGCTTGATCCTGAGGATTATATTACTTGGGAGTTGAAGATTGAAAAGCTTTGGCGTTTATTTGACTACCCAGAAAACAAGAAGGTAAAACTTGCTGCGTCAGAATTTGATGGTTACGCTTTGCGTTGGTGGGAAGCTATTGTGCAGAATAGACGGAACGACAATGAACTTCCTGTGAGGGATTGGCGTGAGATGAAGGCCATCATGGCGGCTCGTTTTGTTCCATCCAATTATTTGCGTTCTGTGTTTGACAAGCTCACACAGTTGAGGCAAGGCACAATGACAGTTGATGAGTACTACATGGAGATGGAGATGCTTATGCAGCGTGCTAATGTTCGTGAATCACGAGAGATGATGATGCAATGTTTCCTCAACAATTTGAAGCTTCAAATCAAGAGTATTGTGCGTTATCACAAGTATGATACAATGAACGAGCTGTTGCACCATGCTAGAGAGGCCGAGTCCCAGCTGGCTGAAGAGGCAAAGTCACGTGCTCGATTTCCATCTTCTAGCAGATTTTCGGCCGAATCTACACCTCCCACTGTCATGCCAACAGCTGCTGTTCCGTTTACACCATCGGCCAAACCAGCAAGTACACCTTCGTTTGGTTCTAATACTCGGAAACCCGCTGCTCCTGCTGCTAGCTCGGGTTCCAACATGTCTACTGCACATACTCGTGATGTGGTGTGCCATACTTGTGGAGGCAGAGGTCACTACAAGAAGGATTGTCCAAACAGCAAGGTTATGTTTGTTAATGAACAAGGTGAAGTAGAAAGTGGAGATGAAGTTTCTGATGATGATATTGATGACGGCGAGGGTGGTGCTGATGCATATGCTGAGCGTGCACCAACTATCGTCGTGTCTTCACGTGTACTTAGTGTGCAACCGGTTGAGGAATCCCAGCGTTGCAACCTGTTCCAAACAAAAGCTCTAGTTGGACCAAACAAAGCTTGCAAGGTCATTATTGATGGAGGTAGCTGTAGAAATCTTGCAAGTAAGGAACTATGTGCCAAACTGAATTTGACATACTTACCTCATCCCAAGCCATACTACATACCATGGTTGAGCAACAATGGTGAGATGAAGGTAAATCATGTGGTACGAGTGAACTTTCAAATAGGACCATACAAAGATTCTATTGATTTTGATGTGGTTCCTATGACTGTTTGTCACCTACTATTGGGTCGGCCTTGGCTCTATGATCGCCGTGTGCAACACAATGGCCGAGCCAATACATATCACTTGGAATTCAAAGGAAAGAAGATTACTATGCAGCCAATGACACCACAAGAAATTGTGAATGATTCTCGCCAAAAGATAGAGGTGAACTTGAAGGAAGATACTACCACTCGGCGAGATTGTGTGACAGCTGTTCCTGATGTAATTGAGCCTAAATTGAGTGATATAACGAAAAGTGAGAGAGTGCCTGGGTTATTGATATTAGCCACCAAGGAGGATATGCGAGAGTTTCGTGAGGATCCTACAGCCATGCCACTTGTGCTCATGTATAAGGGCGAGGTATTGGTTTCTAACGACATGACCCCTATTTCTCTTGGTGTCTCTTCTGTTTTGCAGGACTTTGGGGATGTGTTTCCAAAAGAAGTACCCGCAGGCTTACCTCCATTGCGTGGTATAGAACATCAAGTGGACCTGATTCCTGGCACCACACTTCCCAATCGTGCACCCTACAGGACTAATCCTAAGGAAATTCAGAAGCAAGTACAAGCGTTGCTGGATAAAGGGTACATTCGTGTTTCTCTTAGCCCTTGTGCTGTTCCTGTTATTTTAGTTCCTAAGAAAGATGGTACATGGCGCATGTGTGTTGACTGTAGAGCGATTAATAACATCACTATTCGATATCGTCATCCTATTCCACGTTTAGAGGATATGCTAGATGAATTGAGTGGTGCTGCTGTTTTCTCTAAAATTGACTTGCGTAGTGGTTATCATCAAATTAGGATGAAAGAAGGGGATGAATGGAAAACTGCTTTCAAAACTAAATTCGGTTTGTATGAGTGGTTAGTCATGCCGTTTGGTCTTACTAATGCACCTAGTACTTTCATGCGTTTGATGAATCATGTTTTGAGAGAGTTTATCGGTCGTTTTGTGGTTTTTTACTTTGATGATATACTCATATACAGCCACACCGATTCTGAACATTGCACTCATATTAGACAAGTTTTGCAAGTGTTACGTGATAATAAACTGTATGCTAATCTTGAGAAGTGTACATTTGCAAAAGATAAGGTCATATTCCTAGGATTTGTTGTTTCTAAGCATGGAGTAGAGGTAGATCAATCTAAAATTGAATCAATTTAGAATTGGCCTACTCCAATGAATGTAAGTCAAGTACGTAGTTTCCACGGTCTCGCTGGTTTCTATAGGCGCTTTGTGAAAGATTTTAGCACCATTGCTGCACCATTAAATGATTTGACAAATAAAGGTGTTCCTTTTGTATGGGGCGCGACCCAAGACATTGCATTTGATACATTGAAACGTTTGCTTACTTCTGCACCATTGCTTGCATTACCTGATTTTTCGAAGAAATTTGAAGTTGAATGTGATGCTAGTGGTATAGGCATAGGTGGCGTTTTGATGCAAGAGGGTCGGCCTATCGCTTATTTTTCTGAGAAATTGACTGGTGCTCGTTTGAATTATTCTATCTATGATAAAGAATTGTATGCACTTGTGAGAGTACTTGAAGTTTGGCAACATTATTTGTGGCCAAAGGAATTCATCATACATTCTGATCATGAAGCATTGAAATACTTGAAAGCTCAATCAAACTTGCATCGAAGATTAGCTAAATGGGTTGAGTTCATTGAGTCTTTTCCTTTACATCATTAATTATAAGAAGGGAAAAGAGAATGTTGTTGCTGATGCTCTATCTAGGAAGAACATGCTATTAACCAATCTTGATGTTAAAATTCCTGGATTAGAAGCTATTTGTGCACTTTATGCAACTGACCATGATTTTGCTGAACCATATCGTTTATGTGCTCTTAGAAACGCATGGGATAAGTATCATATACATGATGGATATTTGTTTCGAGCTAACAAACTATGTATTCCAGAATCGTCGTTGCGTTTGTTCTTAGTGCAGGAATCACATGCTGGTGGTTTGATGGGTCACTTTGGGCGTGAGAAGACGTTGCTCATGCTTGCTAATCATTTTTATTGGCCCAAGATGAGGCGTGATGTGTACAGATTTGTGAGCAGATGCATTACTTGCCACAAGTCTAAATCCAAGCTGAAGCCTCACGGTTTGTATACACCTCTCTCTGCACCTATTACTCCATGGGAAGACATTAGTATGCATTTTGTGCTAGGTCTACCTAAAACTCAGAGAGGTCATGATTCTATATTTGTGGTAGTAGATAGGTTCTCTAAGATGGCTCATTTTATTGCCAGCCACAAAAGCGACGATGCGTCGCATGTTGCTAACCTGTTTTTCAGGGACATCGTGAGATTACATGTTGTACCAAAGACGATTGTTTCTGACCGTGATGTGAAGTTCATGAGCTACTTTTGGAAGACCTTATGGGGGAAGCTAGGAACGAAGTTGCTGTTCAGTACTACATGTCACCCCCAAACAGATGGTCAAACGGAGGTGGTGAGTAGAACATTGTCACAACTACTAAGGACCATGATTGAAAAGAATCTGCGGGAGTGGGAAGAGTGTTTGCCACATGTTGAGTTCGCTTACAACAGGGCTATGCATTCAACTACTCAGCTTTGTCCTTTTGAGGTGGTGTATGGCTTCAAGCCATTAACGCCACTCGATATGTTGCCTCTGCAATTACATGAGAGAGTTGATATGGAGGCATCAAAACGTGCTGATTATGTGAAGAAAATACATGAGAAGACTCGAGAGGCTATTGAGAAGAAAGGCAAGAACATTGCTGCTGCAAGGAATCAAGCAAGAAAAGAAGTGTTGTTCGAGCCTGGAGATATGGTTTGGGTGCATCTACGCAAGGACAGATTTCCACTACTTCGCAAGTCCAAGTTGAAGCCACGTGGTGCTGGTCCTTACAAAGTGCTAGCCAAAATTAATGATAATGCCTATTCAGTTGATATACCTATTGAGGAGTTTGGTGGTGCTAGCAACAGCTTCAACGTTGCTGATTTATCACCATATGCTGGAGAAGACCTTGGAGCGTCGAGGTCGACGCCTTTTGAAGGGGGGGGGAGGGAGATGATGAGGACATCCATACTATTCCACTATCTCCTACTCCTATTCACAATGAAGATGTTGCTGCAAAGAACAAGTCCAATGAAATCAGGATTGGACCCATTACAAGAGCTCGTGCAAAGCTGATTGAGCAACAGGTGAATTCACTCTTAATTGAACCTGATGTTTTATTTAATGAGAACTTTATACTACCTAAGTCTATGCATATTTGTATGATTAGGTTTATTGATAACACAAGCGTTGCACGAGGAGGAGGAGAGTTGCAGCAAGAAGGACAAGTGCTGATTTCCAATATCAACAAGTGCGCGAGGGAGGAGCGGGAGGCAGGCGCACTAGGATGCAATGAGGAAATCACGTATGAGCAAGAGAGAGAGAGATGGCGCACCAAGAATTACATGTTTGAGGTGTTCCACGACGTTTGGACTGCGTGCCAATAAGGCCGAACCCATATATGGGTCGGTATGTATCAGTTTGAGTCGAACCGAGTCAGTTTGGGCCAAGTTATGGCTGTTTTTAGGCCCGTTTAGAGGTGAGGACGCCCCAGCCCTCATATAAACCTCCGTAGCCGTCACAAGTTAGGTTTTTTGGAGACCACGTTAAAATATTTTGCAGTTGTTTCTTTCATAAAACCTCTGGAATTACCCTGTGTTCGAATCTGCCAACTATAATTGAGTGTGATCTGTTGTTCCATTGGGAATTAGTAGATTGCATACTACCGTTCGTGGTCACGGCTGCGTGCGCAAGAGTGTGGTGTTGTGAATATCCTACAAGGTTCGAGAGCTGTTGCATTGGCATCAGGGATCGAGCGGGAGAGATCATAGCTACGCACTAGTTATCTATCATCCACCATCACCATCGACAAGAGCTTGCTGAGAAGATCGGGCCACCCCATATCATGTTGTGCTTAATGCTTGTCACTAGGGCCCGAGTGCCATGATTTCAGATCTGAACATGTTATTGATTCATTATGATAGTATTGTTTTTGGTCTTATCTACAAGTTGTTTACACACGTTGTTGTCCGGAACCAATGGCCCCGAAGTGACAGAAATCGGGATAACCGGAGGGAATGGCTTTGATGTGAGGATCACATGTGTTCACGGGGTGTTAATGCTTTGCTCCGGTGATCTATTAAAAGGAGCACCTTAATTTCCAGTAGTTCCCTTGAGGCCCCGCTGCAAACAGGTTGGCAGGACAAAAGATGTTGTGCAAGTTCTCATTGCGAGCACGTATGACTATATATGGAACACATGCCTAGGATTGTCTAGTACTTGGATGCTTTATCTTATTTATCTGCAATTGCCCTATGTTCTGATTGCTATGTGAATTGTCTTGTCCATGCAACGCCCGTCCATCCATCCCTATGCCTACCGCACTCGAATCCCACTGTTACTACTTTTGTTATTGCTGTCTTTACTTTACTGCTATTGCTACTTTGCTATTTCTACTACAAAACTGTTGCTACTGATAAACTGCTGTGACCAAGATTGTTTCCAGGTGCAGCTGAATTGACAACTCAGTTGGTAAGGCTTATAAATATTCTTTGGCTCCCCTTGTGTCGAATCAATAAATTGGGTTTCACTTCCCTCGAAGATACTGCGATACACCCCCTATACTTGTGGGTCATCACTGAGAAGATCGGGCCACCCCATATCATCTTGGTATTAGATTTCCTCGTTGCCTCGGTAAGCAATCCATAATCCATCCATAGATTAGAGAGTGTTTTTAGTCCTATACAGAAAAAGGCCCACAAAAAGAGTTGCCATAGACTAGATTGCATCGTAGCCGAGTACTAGTTGCTGGTCGTGTTCATCCTTTAGTTTAGATCTAGTTCTGTTCTTCGTAGATTTGTTTTTTAGTCATTTTCTAGTCAAATTCCACCATTGTTTCTGCCACCATCAGGTCAGATCCAATCTACTCTAGGAGTCCTAGTCTTTTACTCTTGGCCGAGTCGGAATTAAAAAAAAATTCCTGCCGACTCTGCCACGGTATAGAAACGACTTGTTTCTCTGCCGCGAGTCATGTTCTGTCACGACTCGGATTTGCTGATGCGACACGTTTTTGACGTGTTTTTCTGCCATGGCAGGATTTTCTGCCACGACATGATTTTGGTCTGTTTTTCTACCACGGCAGGAATTATTACAAAGTGTGATAAAATTTGCAATTTTCCTTAACCTTAGCCACAACCAATCTATTACATAGGTGTAGGAACTTGCCTATTGAGACTAGTTTCTGCTCCTACAGGCTGCTCTCAGGATTTTGGTGCGGTACTTTGTAATTGGCCGTGTGTGATCTATAAAATAAAAAAAAAGACTAGAGCAATATAGCAAAAGAAAAAGCAAAAAAGAGCTATACAAAAGAAAAAGGAAAAAATAGTGAAAAGAGAAATTGATGAAGGTAAATCCCAAGCCATAAAAAGAGCTATACAAAAGAAAAAGGAAAAAATAGTGAAAAAATAGTGACATACTTACCTCATCCCAAGCCATACTACATACAATGGTTGAGCAACAATGCTGAGATGAAGGTAAATCATATGGTACATGTGAATTTTCAAATAGGGCCATACAAAGATTCTATTGATTTTGATGTGGTTCCTATGACTGTTTGTCACCTACTATTGGGTCGGCCTAGGCTTATGATCGCCATGTGCAACACAATGGACGAGCCAATACATATAACTTGGAATTCAAAGGGAAGAAGATTACTATGCAGCCAATGACACACACAAGATATTGTGAATGATTCTCGCCAGAAGATAGATGTGAACTTGAAGAAAGATCCTACAACTCGGCGAGATTGTGTGACAGCTGTTCCTGATGTAATTGAGCCTAAATTGAGTGATATAACGAAAAGTGAGAGAGTTCCTGGTTTATTGATACTAGCCACCAAGGAAGATATGAGAGAATTTCGTGAGGATCCTACAGCCATGCCACTTGTGCTCATGTATAAGGGCGAGGTATTGGTTTCTAACGACATGACCCCTATTTCTCTTGGTGTCTCTTCTGTTTTGCAGGACTTTGGGGATGTGTTTCCAAAAGAAGTACCCGCAGGCTTACCTCCATTGCGTGGTATAGAACATCAAGTGGACCTGATTCCTGGCACCACACTTCCCAATCGTGCACCCTACAGGACTAATCCTAAGGAAATTCAGAAGCAAGTACAAGCGTTGCTGGATAAAGGGTACATTCGTGTTTCTCTTAGCCCTTGTGTTGTTCCTGTTATTTTGGTTCCTAGGAAAGATGGTACATGGCGCATGTGTGTTAATTGTAGAGCGATTAATAACATCACTATTCGATATCGTCATCCTATTCCACGCTTAGAGGATATGCTAGATGAATTAAGTGGTGCTGCTGGTTTCTCTAAAATGGACTTGCGTAGTGGTTATCATCATATTAGGATGAAAGAAAGGGGTGAATGGAAAACTTCTTTCAAAACTAAATTCGGCTTGTATGAGTGGTTAGTCATGCCATTTGGTCTTACTAATGCACCTAGTACTTTCATGCGTTTGATGAATCATGTTTTGAGAGAGTTTATTGGTCGTTTTGTGGTTGTTTACTTTGATGATATACTCATATACCGCCACACCGAATCTGAACATTGCACTCATATTAGAAAAGTTTTGTAAGTGTTGCGTGATAATAAATTGTATGCTAATCTTGAGAAGTGCACATTTGCAAAATATAAGGTCATATTCCTAAGATTTGTTATATCTAAGAATGGGGTAGAGGTTGATCAATCTAAAATTGAATCAATTTAGAATTGGCCTACTCCCATGAATGTAAGTCAAGTGCGTAGTTTCCACGGTTTAGTCGGTTTCTATAGGCGCTTTCTGAAAGATTTTAGCACCATTGCTGCACCTTTGAATGATTTGACAAAGAAATGTGTTCCTTTTGTATGGGGCGCGGCCCAAGACATTGCTTTTGATACATTGAAATGTTTTCTTACTTCTGCACCATTACTTGCATTACCTGATTTTTCGAAGCAATTTGAAGTTGAATGTGATGCTAGTGGTATAGGCATAGGTGGCGTTTTGGTGCAAGAGGGTCGGCCTATAGCTTATTTTTCTGAGAAATTGACTGGTGCTCGTTTGAATTATTCAATCTATGATAAAGAATTGTATGCACTTGTTAGAGTACTTGAGGTTTGGCAACATTTTTTGTGGCCAAAGGAATTCATCATACATTCTAATCATGAGGCATTGAAACAGTTGAAAGCTCAATCAAACTTGCATCGAAGGTTAGCTAAATGGGTTGAGTTCATTGAGTCTTCATTATAAGAAGGGAAAAGAGAATGTTTTTGCTGATGCTCTATCTAGGAAGAATATGCTATTAACCAATCTTGATGTTAAAATTCCTGGATTAGAAGCTATTTGTGCACTTTATGCAACTGACCATGATTTTGCTGAACCATATCGTTTGTGTGCTCTTTGAAACGCATGGGATAAGTATCATATACATGATGGATATTTGTTTCGAGCTAACAAACTATGTATTCCAGAATCGTCGTTGCGTTTGTTCTTAGTGCAGGAATCACATGCTGGTGGTCTGATGGGTCACTTTGGGCGTGAGAAGACGTTGCTCATGCTTGCTGATCACTTTTACTGGCCCAAGATGAGGCGTGATGTCTACAGATTTGTGAGCCGATGCATTACTTGCCACAAGTCGAAATCCAAGCTGAAGCCTCACGGTTTGTATACACCTCTCTCTGCACCGACTACTCCATGGGAAGACATTAGTATGGATTTTGTGCTAGGTCTACCTAAAACTCAGAGAGGTCATGATTCTATATTTGTGGTAGTAGATAGGTTCTCTAAGATGGCTCATTTTACTGCCTGCCACAAAAGCGACGATGCGTCGCATGTTGCTAACCTATTTTTCAGGGACAGCGTGAGATTGCATGGAGTACCTAAGACGATTGTTTCTGACCGTGATGTGTTCATGAGCTACTTTTGGAAGACCTTATGGGGGAAGCTAGGAACGAAGCTGCTGTTCAGTACTACATGTCATCCCCAAACAGATGGTCAAACGGAGGTGGTGAACAGAACATTGTCACAACTGCTAAGGACCATGATTAAAAACAATCTGTGGGAGTGGGAAGACTGTTTGCCACATGTTGAGTTTGCTTACAACAGGGTTGTGCATTCAACTACTCAGCTTTGTCCTTTTGAGGTGGTGTATGGCTTCAAGCCATTGACGCCACTTGATATGTTGCCTCTGCCATTACATGAGAGTTGATATGTGATGAGGACATCCCTACAATTACACCTACCCCAATGACTACTAAAGATGCTACAACTGTTGCGAGAAAGGATCAGTCCAATGAGATTAGAATTGGACCTATTACAAGAGCTCGTGCTAAGCTACTAGAGCAACAGGTGAATTTACTCCTAAACGAATCTGGTACTTTGATTGATGAAAACTTTATACTGCCTAAGTCTATGCATTTATGTATGATCAGGTTCGTTGGAGAAACAAGCATGGCGCGAGGAGGAGAAGGGCTACAAGAGAAGCCCAACATGATGATTGCCCAAGGATGCGCGAGGGAGGAGCGGGAGGAAGGCGCAAGAGAAGGTCATCAAGACGGAGGCAAAAAGATCTGCCACGACCGGAGTGTCCGGCCGGATCCACCCGGACTGTCCGGCCTGGTCGAGAGGCGAACTGGCGTGGACAATCAGTATATCAAATCTGACACTGCCCGGACACCATCCGGAAACTTTGTAGTTTCCGGCTAGACCGGGCTGTCCGGCACGCTCCATCCGGAGTGTCCGGCCTGACCGGACCGTCCGGCCGATTTCGACCGCAGTGTCCGCCCGCCAACCGAATATGGTCCGAGTCGGTTTGTATCAGTTTGAGTCGTTTGTGTTTAGTTTCGGTTTTTGGCCGCCCCAGCTGCCCTTATAAGCCCTGGGACGACCCCTAGTTAGGTTTTAGACCACGTTAAAATATTTTGGAGTTGTTTCTTTCATAGAACCTCTGGAATTACCCTGTCTTTGAATCTACCAACTATAATTGAGTGTGATCTGTTGTTCCATTGGGAATTAGTAGATTGCATACTACCGTTCGTGGTCACGGCTGCGTGCGCAAGAGCGTGGTGTTGTGAATATCCTACAAGGTTCAAGAGTTGTTGCATTCGGATCGAGCGGGAGAGTTCATAGCTACAGGCTAGTTATCTATCATCCACCATCATCACCGCCATCCGCTTACTGAGAAGATCGGGCCACCCCATATCATCTTGGTATCAGATTTCCAGAGTTGCCTCGGTAAGCATCCACAAATCCATCCATAGATTAGAGAGTGTTTTTCGTCCTATACAGAAAAAGCCTTACAAAAAGATTTGCTATAGACTAGATTGCATCGTTTTCGAGTTTTAGTTGCTGATTGTATCTTCTCGTAGATCCGATATGCAGGTTTTCCTCGTAGGAGTCTAGTTTCTGTTTGTGTCTAGGTTTAGGGTTTGATCTTGTTTTCCGCTGTTCCCACCGTTACCGTTTCCACAAGTCTTTATCGTTTTTTCCGAGTCCACATAGCGTACTTTTGTTTGCATACCATAGACACAGCCTATCTACAGCATCTTTTCCTAGGAACGTACCCACGAGACTAGTTGCTTTGCTCCGACAGGCTGCTCATTAGGTTTTTGAAGTGCAAAAAATTTCGACAGGGAAAACCCGGACTATCCGGCCGAACCACACCGGACTATCCGGCCCGACCGGAGTCTCCGGCGCATATCAACCGGACTATCCGGCCTAGATCTGTTATTCGTTGTTGTACCCATTTGCATTGAGTAATATAGTTGAAAAAAAGAGAAAAGAAAAGAGAATCAGTATAAAAAAAGAGAAAAGAGCTACAAGCCTGACAAAAAGAGATATCGAAGTGTGCAATATTGGAGGCCTAGTTGTGTATAGCACTAGTAGATTGAGCAATCTTGTGCCTGTTCTATTTGAGCTATTACTAGCGTCTCTCTTGTGCATTGCAATATTCCTTTTCATAAGTTGCTTTGCCACGTTTATCTCCACTGTGTGTGTTTCTTGGGTATTTGTACGATCAACACTAGGACTTGTTTGCGGTGTAGATAGGATACCATACCTATAGCTCCACCTTTACATAACCTGTGTGTCCTGTGATCGTTCTCTATACCTTTGATATTCACTTCATCACATCAAGTGCATCAGTCTTTGATTTCGTTTGGTAGAGCATCTCTATTCACTTTGGAACGGTAAGATCTCCTTTCTTATTAGTTGTGAGTGAGTTGTGAGAGTTTCCACCATACAAATTCTGATTTTTGCACTAACCTACTAATCATGTCTACTAGTGATGATGATGTTGTGTGGCAGAAAAAGAAGGATGAGGAGCTCGTCAATTGGCGTGAATATGAGGCTTTGAAATCCCACTTGACACGTGTGTTTACTAACACGACAGATGCCATTGACAAGAATCTCCAAGATATGAATATGAGATTGGATCAACATGTTGGGACGGTTGATACTATTCAAACGCTAGTGGCTACGCTCAATGTCAATGTCACTGCTTTGCAGCAGCCCATTGAGGGTTTGACAGTCGCCTTACATAGAAGGGAAGATCCTCAACATGATGATGCCTTTGATGATTTCGATGAGGGTAGCGCTGTTGATGCTGCTCCACATGTTGGCAGGGGATGTGCTATTCCCCCTGTCCATGCACCTGCTCATGGTCGTGGGTTTTCCCATCTTGGGCGTGGTCCACGTGTGCCCAACCAAGCTGCTGATGACGGTTTGGGCAAGCCAAAATTCTCAATTCCTAAGTTTGATGGTTCCATTGATCCTGAAGACTACCTCACAGTGGGAGTTGAAGATTGAGAAACTCTGGCGCTTATTTGACTATCCAGAAGATAAGAAGGTCAAACTTGCAGCATCTGAATTTGATGGTTATGCTTTGCGTTGGTGGGATGCTCTTGTGCAACATAGGAGGGAGGACAATGAACTTCCTGTGAGGGATTGGCGCGAGATGAAGCAAATCATGAAATCTCGTTTCGTATCAACCAACTACTTGCGATCAGTTTTTGATAAATTGACGCAACTGAAGCAAGGCACCATGATAGTTGATGAGTACTACATAGAGATGGAGATGCTTATGCAGCGTGCTAGAATTCGTGAGTCCATTGAGATGACCATGCAGCGATTCCTAAACAATTTGAAGTTACCGATCAAGAGCATTGTTCGTCATCACAAGTATGAGATCATGAATGAGTTGTTGCATCATGCTAGAGAGGCCGAATCCCAGTTGGCAGAAGAGGCAAAGTCACGTGCTCGTTTTCCGTCCTCCAGCAGATTTTCGGCCAGACCTACTCCTCCTACAGCTACGTCACCAGCTGCTGCTCCCTTTACACCATCGGCCAAGCCCGCAAGTACACCTTCGTTTGGTTCTAATGCTCGGAAACCCGCTACTCCTGCTGCTAGCTCGGGTTCCAACATGTCTACTGGACGTACTCGTGATGTGGTGTGCCATACTTGTGGAGGTAGAGGTCACTACAAGAAAGATTGTCCAAACAGCAAGGTTATGTTTGTTAATGAACAAGGTGAAGTAGAAAGTGGAGATGAAGCTTTTGATGATGATATTGATGACGGCGAGGTTGGTGCTGATGCATATGCTGAGCGTGCACCCACTATTGTTGTATCTTCCCGTGTACTTAGTGTGCAACCGGTTGAGGAATCCCAGTGTTGCAACTTGTTCCAAACAAAAGCTCTCGTTGGACCAAACAAAGCTTGCAAGGTTATTATTGATGGAGGTAGCTGCAGAAATCTTGCAAGTAAGGAGCTATGTGCCAAACTGAATTTGACATACTTACCTCATCCCAAGCCATACTACATACAATGGTTGAGCAACAATGGTGAGATGAAGGTAAATCATATGGTACGTGTGAATTTTCAAATAGGGCCATACAAAGATTCTATTGATTTTGATGTGGTTCCTATGACTGTTTGTCACCTACTATTGGGTCGGCCTTGGCTCTATGATCGCCTTGTGCAACACAATGGCCGAGCCAATACATATCACTTGGAATTCAAAGGCAAGAAGATTACTATGCAGCCAATGACACCACAAGAAATTGTGAATGATTCTCGCCAGAAGATAGAGGTGAACTTGAAGGAAGATACTACCACTCGGCGAGACTGTGTCATAGTTGTTCCTGATGTAATTGAGCCTAAATTGAGTGATATAACGAAAAGTGAGAGAGTGCCTGGGTTATTGATATTAGCCACCAAGGAGGATATGAGAGAGTTTCGTGAGGATCCTACAGCCATGCCACTTGTGCTCATGTATAAGGGCGAGTATTGGTTTCTAACGACATGACCCCTATTTCTCTTGGTGTCTCTTCTGTTTTGCAGGACTTTGGGGATGTGTTTCCAGAAGACGTACCCGCAGGTTTGCCTCCATTGCGTGGTATAGAACATCAAGTGGACCTGATTCCTGGCGCCACACTTCCCAACCGTGCACCTTACAGGACTAATCCCGAAGAAACCAAGGAAATTCAGAAGCAAGTACAAGCGTTGCTGGATAAAGGGTACATCCGTGTCTCTCTTAGCCCTTGTGTTGTTCCTGTTATTTTAGTTCCTAAGAAAGATGGTACTTGGCGCATGTGTGTTGATTGTAGAGCGATTAATAACATCACTATTCGATATCGTCATCCTATTCCACGCTTAGAGGATATGCTAGATGAATTGAGTGGTGCTGCTGTTTCCTCTAAAATTGACTTGCGTAGTGGTTATCATCAAATTAGGATGAAAGAAGGGGATGAATGGAAAACTGCTTTCAAAACTAAATTCGGTTTGTATGAGTGGTTAGTCATGCCGTTTGGTCTTACTAATGCACCTAGTACTTTCATGCGTTTGATGAATCATATTTTGAGAGAGTTTATTGGTCGTTTTGTGGTTGTTTACTTTGATGATATACTTATATACAACCACACCGAATCTGAACATTGCACACATATTAGACAAGTTTTGCAAATGTTACGTGATAATAAATTGTATGCTAATCTTGAGAAGTGTACATTTGGAAAAGATAAGGTCATATTCCTAGGATTTGTTGTATCTAAGCATGGAGTAGAGGTAGCTCAATCTAAAATTGAATCAATTCAGAATTGGACTACTCCAATGAATGTTAGTCAAGTGCGTAGTTTCCACGGTATCGCTGGTTTCTATAGGCGCTTTGTGAAAGATTTTAGCACCATTGCTGCACCTTTAAATGATTTGACAAAGAAAGGTGTTCCTTTTGTTTGGGGCGTGGCCCAAGACATTGCTTTTGATACATTAAAACGTTTGCTTACTTCTGCACCATTACTTGCATTACCTGATTTTTCGAAGCAATTTGAAGTTAAATGTGATGCAAGTGGTATAGGCATAGGTGGCGTTTTTATGCAAGAGGGTCGCCCTATAGCTTATTTTTCTGAGAAATTGATTGGTGCTCGTTTGAATTATTCTATCTATGATAAAGAATTGTATGCACTTGTTCGAGTACTTGAGGTTTGGCAACATTATTTGTGGCCAAAGGAATTCATCATACATTCTGATCATGAAGCATTGAAATACTTGAAAGCTGAATCAAACTTGTATAGAAGATTAGCTAAATGGGTTGAGTTCATTGAGTCTTTTCCTTACATCATTAACTATAAGAAGGGAAAAGAGAACGTTGTTGCTGATGCTCTATCTAGGAAGAACATGCTATTAATCAATCTTGATGTTAAAATTCCTGGATTAGAAGCTATTTGTGCACTTTATGCAACTGACCATGATTTTGCTGAACCATATCGTTTGTGTGCTCTTAGAAACGCATGGGATAAGTATCATGTACATGATGGATATTTGTTTTAAGCTAACAAACTATGTATTCTAGAATCGTCGTTGCGTTTGTTCTTAGTGCAGGAGTCACATGCTGGTGGTTTGATGGGTCACTTTGGGCGTGAGAAGACATTGCTCATGCTTGGTGATCACTTTTATTGGCCCAAGATGAGGCGTGAAGTGTACTGATTTGTGAGCCGATGTATGACATGCCACAAGTCGAAATCTAAGTTGAAGCCTCACGGTTTGTATACACCTCTCTCTGCACCTACTACTCCATGGGAAGACATTAGTATGGATTTTGTGCTAGGTCTACCTAAAACACAGAGAGGTCATGATTCTATATTTGTGGTAATGGATAGGTTCTCTAAGATGGCTCATTTTATCGCCTGTCACAAAAGCGATGATTCGTCGCATGTTGCTAACCTGTTTTTTAGGGACATCGTGAGATTACATGGAGTACCAAAGACGATTGTTTCTGACCGTGACGTGAAGTTCATGAGCTACTTTTGGAAGACCTTATGGGGGAAGCTAGGAACGAAGCTGCTGTTCAGTACTACATGTCATCCCCAAACAGATGGTCAAACGGAGGTGGTGAACCGAACATTGTCACAGCTGCCAAGGACCATGATTAAAAAGAATCTGCGGGAGTGGGAAGAGTGTTTGCCACATGTTGAGTTTGCTTACAACAGGGCTGTGCATTCAACAACTCAGCTTTGTCCTTTTGAGGTGGTGTATGGTTTCATGCCATTGACGCCACTTGATATGTTGCCTCTGCCATTACATGAGAGAGTTGATATGGAGGCATCAAAACGTGTTGATTATGTGAAGAAAATACATGAGAAGACTCGAGAGGCTATTGAGAAGAAAGGCAAGAACATTGCCGCTGCAAGGAATCAAGCAAGGAAAGAAGTGTTGTTCGAGCCTGGAGATATGGTTTGGGTGCATTTACGCAAGGATAGGTTCCCAGCTTCGAAAGTCAAAGTTGAAGCCACGTGGTGCTGGTCCTTACAAGGTGTTAGCCAAGATTAATGATAACGCCTACTCGGTTGATATACCTATTGAGGAGTTTGGTGGAGTTAGCAATAGCTTCAACATTGCTGATTTGTCACCATATGTTGGAGAAGACCTTGGAGCGTCGAGGTCGACGCCTTTTCAAGGGGGGGAGATGATGAGGACATCCCTACAATTACACCTACCCCAATGACTACTGAAGATGCTACAACTGTTCCAAGAAAGGATCAGTCCAATGAGATTAGAATTGGACCTATTACAAGAGATCGTGCTAAGCTACTAGAACAACAGGTGAATTTACTCCTAAACGAATCTGGTACTTTGATTGATGAGAACTTTATACTGCCTAAGTCTATGCATTTATGTATGATCCGGTTCGTTGGAGAAACAAGCATGGCGCGAGGAGGAGAAGGGTTACAAGAGAAGCCCAACATGATGATCGCCCAAGGATGCACGGGGGAGGAGCGGGAGGAAGGCGCAAGAGAAGGTCATCAAGACGGAGGCAAAAAGATCTGCCACGACCGGAGTGTCCGGCCAGATCCACCCGGACTGTCCGGCCTGGTCGAGAGGCGAACTGGCATGGACAATCAGTATATCAAATCGGACACTGCCCGGACACCATCCGGAAACTTTGAAGTTTCCGGCCAGACCGGACTGTCCGGCACGCTCCACCCGGAGTGTCCGGCCTGACCGGACTGTCCGGCCGATTTCGACCGGAGTGTCCGCCCGCCGACCAAATCTGGTCCGAGTCGGTTTGTATCGGTTTGAGTCGTTTGCATTTAGTTTCGGATTCTGGCCGCCCTAGCTGTCCTTATAAGCCCTGGGACGACCCCTAGTTAGGTTTTAGACCACGTTAAAATATTTTGGAGTTGTTTCTTTCATAGAACCTCTAGAATTACCCTGTGTTCGAATCTACCAACTATAATTGAGTGTGATCTGTTGTTCCATTGGGAATTAGTAAATTGCATACTACCGTTCGTGGTCACGGCTGCGTGCGCAAGAGCGTGGTGTTGTGAATATCCTACAAGGTTCGAGAGCTGTTGCATTGGCATCAGGGATCGAGCGGGAGAGTTCATAGCTACAGGCTAGTTATCTATCATCCACCATCATCACCGCCATCCGCTTACTGAGAAGATCGGGCCACCCCATATCATCTTTGGCAGGCCGGAGACTCCGGTGTGCGCATACCGGAGAGTCCGGTCTGAGCAGCTCCAGCGGCTTTTGCTTCATGTTCTGCTCCTTATTCTCCATCCTTGGGTGCTTGGTGATGTGTCGAAGCTTCGTACCTGATGATGCATAGGGTAGTTGCATGAAGTAGCACACCATCCAAGGAGGTATCAAATTGGCACGAAGAGAGGAGCGAGTTCACCTTAGCTTGTAGGAGTTTGGCTCGGGCACGAGTCATGGGTCCACTCGGGAGACTTGTTGGTGTAGATGTAGAAGCGTCCGTAGGACGGGATGCATCAGCTCCCCCCCTTGGGAAAGAGTCGTCCTCGACTCTTCATGGATATCATCTTGAACATATCCATGGTAAGTTGAGAGATCCTTGACATTGAATGTATTGCTTGCAAGGTACTTGGAGGTCGGTATGTCGATGATGTAGGCGTTGTTGTTGATTCCTTTGAGGACCTTGAAGGGACCATCTCCTCTTGGTATGTGGGCGTAGGGTTGTAGCAAGTGTATGGAGGTGGTGATAGCGGAATCGGTGGTGATGGCGGAATTGGTGGTGGCGGTGGTGATGATTGTGACCAGAACTTGAAACTCTATAGATCTAGATCTAAAACCAGCACTGGACACGACGATGCAGACTAGAACTCAACAGAGCAAATACTAAAAAGAAACGATGAAATAGGCCCGAAAGTGTTTCTAGGATACGGATCTAACCATAATTTGTTGGTTGTTTATGGTTTATAGGAAGAAGAACAGATGCAGTCTAAACTACGAAAACTGTTAGATCTCACCGAGAAACCCGAAATCTGATACTACTTGATAGGGTAAAGGTGCCCGATCTTTCGATGAGACGATATCTGTCGATTATGGTGGAGGTCGACGTTGACTATCCGACTACAAACGTGCGAGACGTTGCGCCTTAGCAACCGATACACCAACTTCCGAGGCTATTGATCACGCCGGAGCTAGATCAACCTGATCATGAGGATCAATCCCTGCAAGCAATCGAAGAACCAGCAAGAATTATAGATGCAATCAAGATATTGCGAATATAGATCAAAGCTTTATTGAAGAGGTGGGATTCTGTCGTAGCGTAGTACAAAAGGTCGGTTTGACACTTGTGCCTATGGCGAAGAGTAGCTCGTGGCTAAGTCTTTTGCTAAACAAAATCCGAGTCTAAACAATGACCTAATTGGAGTATATATGGAGGAACATAAGGGAATTTCGGCCAGCCTTGGGGAGGAGGTCGAAATCCATCTCCAGGCCGGTTTCCTCCACTATACGGACTCTAAAAGTGCAGCCCCTTTATTTGGACGAAAATTACATGGGCCTGGCCCATATTTAAAGGTGACGCAGCACCATCTAATCACATGGAAAAATTTGAAGTGTGTAGCTCTCTAGTTCGTCCATGTCTTCATCTTTTCATTATGGTGGCTTCAAAGTTCTGAAATCTTCACTTGCAGCGTCATCCTGGATCCTCACACAATTCCTGCCATCATCTCCATGCATGATCATGCTCCAATGCGTGTCCCTATCATCCATGCTAGGCCCATCATTCCTAAGTAACATACACACATCTGATTTAGGTAGCATCATATTCTCATGAATATTAGGAATAGTTCCTAGAAACGAAAGTACCTGATAATTTAGTTGGCGTGCACGAGCTCTTGTGAGAGGTCCTTGGAATTGTGGAACGTGAGGAAGTGTGGCTGTAGGTGCAACGGTTGTATGTATCAACCGTAGGGATGTCCTCATCAGAAGCAAATGGATGAAAGGCTTGTGTCTGACCCATGCAAATCTCGGATAGCAACCTAATAGAACTACTTATCCCCCTTTGGCATGAAGACGACAAAAGGGGAAATTATAGATGCTAGGCGATCCAAGAAAATCAATCCTCGTCGTAGTCCTTGACGCCATCATCATCATCGGAGGAAGCTGGTGTTACAACATCATCACGAGCAGATGGACCTTACCATGAGGGTGAGAGGAAGAAGTAGGAGCCGAAGAAATGTCTTCAAAATCAGTCCAAGTCACATGGTCCTTGCTCCAATGACCAATATATAGTGTGAACTTGGATGAAAGTCCCTCTTCACTTCCCTTTTCATTTCCATCCATTTCATTGATGGCATATAAGATCACTTGTTGGTCATAAAGCATCTTCTTGTTCTCCTTGTATTGTTGATATTGGGTTTTTGGAATATTAACTTGCAACAACATGTGAGCCTTTTCTAAAATGTGCCTTTTTAGTTTTTTTCATCACAATTTCATGATAAGTCGGAGGCATATATGCATTAGAGACATTATTCATCTGAGGCCTACTAGAGGGCTCGACTTGCTCAGTTTCCTCTTGAGAGTGGGGAACATATGGTTTGGGCTTGGAAACAGAGGGTTGTTTCTTTTGGAGCTTATGAGGCTTGTGTACCACAAGTTGACTACCAATTCCAAAGTAATCGGTGTATCGAGCAACAAGGAGATTCATGATGGAAGGAGCAAACATGGATGAATTTTGTTGATGATGCAGGCCCACATTTCTTCAAACATGTAATTCATTACATCATGGGGCCTAGGTATAGCATCAGGGCCCGAAAGGTAGACTTGCCAAGAGAGCGCCGTGTGATTGACAGAGGCCCCTAAGAATATCATCCAAATTGTTGGCTTGAGGAGCAATATTTTCACGAAAGCCACTGCAAAATATATTGGACAAGAGGGGCATATTCTTTGTTTCACCACAAATTGAATCTTCATTGTAGAGTGGATCAAACTTCTTACCATCATAAAATCCATTTGCATCATGTATCATATACCCACATGGAGTTGAGGTACCTTCAAAGGGATATTCCATAAGGTTTGCAAATTCACGAAAAGAAGCCTTGCAAGGAGTGGGCCCCCTGGTACTCCACCAACCTAGCCCTTCCACCTATAAAAGCCTCCCGAGACGAAAACCCTAAGTATCGATCAAAATTCCACAAAAGAGTCTGTAGCGGCCGTCATCTCCATCCTAGATCGGGAGGGATCTGAAGCTCTTCCCTGTACCCTGTCAGAGGGGAGTGATCACCTTGGAGGCCTTCTTCATCACCATTCCTGCCTCCGGTGTGATGCGTGAGTAGTTCATCCCTGAACTACGGGTCCATGTAGTAGCTAGATGGTTGGTTCTCCTCCTTTATGCTATCATGTTTAGATCTTGTGTGCTCTGTTCATGATCGAGATCACCTATTTGTAATCCTACATGTTGTGTTTGCAGAGATCCGATTGATATTGAGATGCTATTTCAGATTGATTATTGATTCTACCATGTCTATGTTATTTGTGATCTTGCATGCTTTCCGTTGTTTGTAGCTATCTTAGCCAAGTAGATGCTAGCAACTCCAAGAGGGAGTATTTATGCTCGATAGTGGGTTCATGCCTCTAGTAATCCGGGGAAGTGACAGGAATCTCTAAGGTACTAGATGTGCTATTGCTACTAGGGAGAAAACAACAATCCTTTGTCCATGGGACAATCGTATTGTTTACTTTACACACTTTGCTTAATGCAATTATCTGTTGCTTGCAACTTAATACTAGAGGGGGTTCAGATGATAACCTGAAGGTGGATTATTAGTCATGGATGCAGTTGGATTACAGTCTATGTATAATGTTGTAATGCCCAATCAAATCTCATAGGAGTCAAGATGATTAGTATATGCATGATGCTTTCTCGGTGTCTGTCAATTGCCCCGCTGCAATTTGTTCACCCAACATGTCATCTATCTTAAGGAGAATCACCTCTAGTGAACTATGGACCCCGGTCTATTATTTTGCCATCAATCTACCATCTACTATTTACTGTTTACTATTTACTTTCTGCAAGCAATTACTATCTTCCACACAATATGTTTAATCCTTTGTTTTCAGCAAAACCGATGAGATTGACAACCTCACTGTAAGTTGGGAAAAAGTTCTGTGGTTGTGTTGTGCAGGATTCCAAGTTGGAGACAACACCTTGGGGTTGTTTCCTTGCTCCTACTAGTTCGATAACCTTGGTTTCATAACTGAGGGAAAACTTGCTGTTGTGCTCATCATACCTTCCTCTTGGGGTTCCCAACGAGCTCGATATATTTTGAGCCATCATTACCTCGTACCTGTCATCTCACCTCCTGACCCCACATCTCTAAACGAGCTCTCTAAGGACCCGTCCATGGCATACTCGTCGGAAATACCATGACAGCTGGTGCCCACCATGGGGGAGAGGCGCTTTGGGCTCTACACCGGGATAGGTCCAAAATCTTCACAGTAATCGGCGACACTATAGCCATTTGGCATTTTCTCTTCTCCGACAATATTCCGATCACCCCCATACAAGTTCTAGATCCTGGCAAAGTCGTACCCCACCCGATGCTCTATTGTTCCAATCAGGGACATCCATCTCTTCATCGGAGAAACCAGGTCGGGATCAAGCTCGCAGGAAGGTGGACATGCACTAAGGCCCGCACGGACCATCTATAGGAAGGACACATTCACGGAAGGATCGGGCTCAGATGTTCTTCGGAGTTTGTCGGCTTAGATCGGAACAAATCAAGGCCTAGCCAAACCACCCCTGTACAGGATATAATGGTGGAAGACCCATACAGATCTGCTTGGCTTCCCCAAGTGTTAGACAAGCGGATGCCGCACTTTGCCAGTGTCGTCAGCATCATCGACCTGACTCTCTGTGTTCAAAGGTCGGAGGAATCCCCACGTGAGTACCTCGCCAGATGGTTAAGGGTGTGGGAAACCTTGGAAGGAAACCGTACCGATGATGTAGTGTACCACTTCATCGAAGGGCTCACGCTCGACACCCTTCTCTAGCATACGCTTAGGAGGCGGAAGGCCACCGGCTTACTTACTCTCGAAGAGATGATCGTAACTATTAACAGTTTCGCCGATGCCGATGAGGAAGCCAAGGCCTACATCGCCACCGCAGCCGGAAATCCCAAGTTCATCGACCATGTTGCCTCTAGCTCAGCCTCTACCATCGACAACATCGACGCTAATTCCAACTCAGTGCTGGATTCACTTTATGCCGACATCAACATGGATGGCGGTGGTTCGTCAGTCCATTCGAAGGAAACCGAGGCTACCATGAAGGAGATCAAGGAGGAATTCGAGCAGGAGGAGCACACCGAGCACGCTGTCACTTCTTGCTAGGTATTGGTGTCCATCGGGGATGTGATGGAAGAATATCAGTAGAATCAAGGTGCCGGAAGAGCTCCGCCAACAATGGGCGATGCCGTAAACGTGATGGCCAATGGTAAAAATGTTGTTGATCCTTCGGATCCTACAAAGGCCACGCCCCCTCTGGCTATCCCCGCAGCAGCCACAGGAATTAACCACCGGGCCCAGTACTGCAAACCAAACAAATCTACCACCTCCGCCATCCACGTCATTGGTCGGAAATCCCTTGGTCACACTAGCCGACAAGGTGATCTATCGCGAACTCCTAGTTAAACCGGTGACTGTCGCTCATATTCGGAACGTCACGCAGCTTGATGAGAAGCATCGGGAAATCCTCGCGGAGGGCAAGTACATCGTGGAGCAAGGCGCATAGCTGGACAATGATATCGCCAAGGCACAACAATCGATGAAGGTGGCACGAGCAATGGATACTAAGTACAAGTAGCTAATCAAGCAGCACAAAGCCAAGAAAGCTCCAGCTCACGTCATTGGTTATCCCATCGTTTGATGCAACTTGGGGTGGGCTCCGTCCAAATCTAAAAAAGCTACCCCTACATTAATAAGGTTGGGAAGCAAGTAATGCGAACCCCCTCCCTCAACATGGTCATTGCCAAAACTTTACTCGAGCAGGAAAGTTCACCTGCAACGGTGGAACAGGTCTACGACCTTGTCGCCAACGCTAGATTTCAAGCAACATGAAAAGGCTACCTCTCAGAGGCTTGACTCCAACCCAGAGTTTTGCTAGTATAGCTTGAACAACCAGTGTAGACCAATATCTCCTCACGATGTCGAATCTTGCATAGGTTCAACAGAACGAAGGCGGAGGGACGCACGCAACAGGAATGATGCCATCCCAGTATCTTCTGGCAATGGAGACAAGGCTCACCCCTGTCGCTTGTCATAGCTCCCCCACAGTCCTGACATCATGAGGACTAATAGCTGTGCCACCACACGAGCATGCCACCTCCCAGACACCCTCAAAGTGGCATCGTTATATGCGACCAGGGTCGGCATGGTGGAGAGCACGGCAACAATGACGAACAAAGGAGAAGGTCATACAAGGCAGCTTCGCGTATGACAAGAACTACGATAGGCGTGACGACTAGCATGGATGGAGCAGCAAAAAGGCTAACCCAATGCCGCCATCGCCACCATCGCCACCTAGCAGCCACCATGGTGGGGGATCGCGGAGGTCTCGTGGCTCGCGCCATAATTCTCCTCCCCATGGTGGAGCTCAGCACAAGCAACAATCGAAGCCATATGATGCATATTTGCGCCTTGATAGGATCCATGAAGCCCGTGAAGATCCATACCTAGGGCCATGTTGCTTTGGACTGGTTTTCTGTAACACCCTCAAATCGGCCGTATGCAAGTTTTAGCGCTTCCCGCCAAACCCGCATAGAAAGGATTCAAGGATGCCCACCAACCACTTTCGTGTAGCTGGAAAACGAAGTAATACCATTACACAACAGTCCTCGATGGGACCCACAGAACAGATATATATACAACACGACTCCACGAGTCAAGAATACAGATATACAATACAAAGGTCCAAATCACCTTGAAATCGATAGAGCGTCCGACTACGGACAAGATGCAAATGGGGCTAAGAGCCCTGAAGAATAACCAATGGCATCCATAACCCTGCCCAGGCCAAGCCGGAAGGGTAACCCTGCTAACGACGTCGATCTCAAACCTGCTAAAACAAAAGGGGTGCCGACAAAGGGCAAAGGAAAAAGAGGAGCGTCAGTACGGAGGCCAGTACACGGCGAGGCTAGAATTCGGCGGCTCTCGCCTACATAAGTATGGTGGGCTGAAGCGGCAGCGTAGCGGCACTAGACAACCTATAGAGACTCGATACAACTGGCGGTTATCAGAGAGGGATAAGAAAGCCCTATTTGGAACCAACCTGAAGCTAACACCAAACAAACCCATCCTGGTATTTCCCCCTCGAGACCAAACGAGGAAGTCGGACCAAGGAACTCACACAGTTGGCAATTTTACTCATTCCTTTATAGTTGTAGCAATTACTAATCAGATATAGTTAGCATGAGATATAGTTAGCATGAGTCATCCTGAAGCATAAGTAGTCGGCAGTTTTAATTAGTCATTCCGTTGTAGTTCGAACAGTTACTAGCCAGATATCTTTGTCCTGAGGAATCCCAAAACCCAGTAGTTGTTGGCACTTTTATCACGTTCCATTGGAGTTGCAATACTTACTAGGCATATAGCATGTCACAAAACAACCCAGATCCACCAGTTGTTGGCATTTTTAATATCCATTCTGTTATACTTGAGCTGATTACTAGTCACATATTAAGTCAAATTTATAGCACTAATTTAGTTATGCTTGTCTATGATCGAGATACTGTGCTCCAAGTCGTCCATAACCGCGGACACGGCTTTCCGAAAGTTTTACCCTGCAGGGGTGCACAAATAGCAACACACACTCGATCAACCTCAGAAAAACCAACTCAAAACCCAACGAGGCATTCACGACAAAGCGATCACAGGATTCAGAAATATTTTAGGGGGCCACCCCACTAAGCTACCCGCAACGAAGTTGGCCGGCTCCGAAACGGACCCAGGGTTTGCGTCAATGGCTGTAAACGACTGGGAACCCGAAAGTGTGACTGGGCTTGTCGATACCGCGAAAACACTCCGCATCCAAAACAGTACAGGTGCTCCACGCACAATCGTAAATAAAGCAGTAAACATGGCATAAGTACAGGATAGTAATAAAGCCCCAAACTAATTTGTGGCCCCCAGAAATAGAAATGAATCAAGCTCTGGCTCAGGGGGGTCCATAAGGCCTCCCGGATGTGGATAGTGCGAAAAATCAAGGAACAGGTATCAAGTACTCGGGGTCCTACGGGACACAAGTGAGCGTGGAAGAACCAAATAACATCTATTGCCCACCGATACCTCTGCATTAGTTTTAGCTAGCATTTTAATAGTTGTATTTAAAGTCATGATCATCTCCACCGATAAACATCTGCCAGCGTTCCAACAATTGTGGTACTTGACAACACGAGATCACACCTGAGCAAGCAACTACGACTCGTAGGCCAGCTATCTACCAAACACAGGTAGTAGGAGGTGTCCAAGGCAATATAGAGTCTGCATGGGATATAAGTGGGGTGCGGAAACTAAAGCATCGCGACACGGATAGCAATAGATCAACATGAGGAAATACAGACTATAAATTCAAAATAGGTAGAAGTGGGGAGAGATGCTCGCCTGGGAAACACTGCTGAGGGATCATATACGGAGAACTTGTCGATACTCGCATCCACTCATCGGCCTAATCCGCGAAGAAGCAAACACTAGAAGAAACACCGGATGCAATATTTAATACGATGGCAGAAGATCCGACATGATTATGATATGATGCATGGCATGGCACAGATGCGGTGCAATTAGGCAGTATTAAGCGGAACCGTGGTCCTGACAGTTAATTAATAGGTTCAAATTATTTAACTACCTCGCAATTTAAATGTTGTATTAACATGGCGAAACATGACATCGGTTTGCTACACCAATTTAAATGGAGCCGATATAAGACTAGAAAAGCCCTCATATAGACTCCATATTTAATTATGATGTGAATCGGCATAATGCCCCCAAACCCACATGATGCGATGCGAATATGAACCATTTAATATGCAACAAGTGATAATGTTATTATTATAAAAATAGGGGGTCTCGGAAAAGGGGATCACATGTTGGCGTTTGGCGAACTTGGTTCGATGTGGTTCATATTCGGTCTCGCCGGGATCGGTCTTCGGGGTTCGACGGGGACAGCGGGATCGGTCTCGGACACGGGAGGTAGGTCTTGTCGCACGGGCGTCAATGCTTCCGGGAGGAGAACTTGGCGCGCCGCGGGGTTCGGTCTTCGTATCCATGAAGGAGAACATGACCGACTAGAAGGGTCGGCTTTCCAACTCTGAGATCGGGGTCTTCTGGGTCCGCAAGGTGGCCTTAGCTAGCAGCATCTCTTCACCACGACACAAGACGGTCACATCTGTCATTCACAAACAAGATTCACATCACCGGCAGTCACAATTGGGCACCTGAGGCTGCACTTGGTACCGGACTAGTACTGGTAGTACCTCACATACAACCATTTCACCTGCACACAACTACCAGGGAACGAGCGGACAGGGGCACGAGGACAGCGTCCGTGGCAGGGACGGCTAGCAGAGGAGAGAGGCGGCGGCGCCTGTGTGGGTCCTCGGCGGAGCACGCGGCTTAAGCAGCGACGAGAGAGCGCCGGAGCAGGGCTCGGCCGCAGCCCGAGGTGAGTGGCGTTGGGGCTCCGGTGGAGGGCGTTTGGCGTGGGACGGGGACGAGGAAGACCCCAAGCGAGGTCTACCGCGTGCGGGGCCGCGCCTGGCCGCGGAGAAGGCCGCTCGGGGGGGGGGGGGTCGTCCGTGGTGGCGAGGCTAGGCTCGGGGCGGCCGGCGGTCTTGGCGGTGGCGACGGCCGGGCTGGCTGAGGAGGAAGGGGCGAGGCCGACCGGCGCGAGGCGGCGGGGAAGATCTCTGCGAGGCCGGCTCCGGAGAGGAGGGCGACCGACGCAGAGGTCGGCGGCGAGACGGAGCTCCTCAGGCGGCGGAGCGAGGCCGGCGGGGGAAAGGCGGTCGGGGAAGGCCGCGAGCGGTCGGCGGCAGGCGGCCTCGCGAGGGGGTCGCGCGGCGGCGACCATGGGAAGGAAGTGGGGTTCTCCGTGGCAGTGGTTGCGGTGCGAGGAGAGGAACGGGGGCAGGTAGGGTGCTCTCGGGCCGGGCGCGTCGGGTGGGACCGGCAGGTGGGTCGTGTCGGTGGAGTGGAGAGAGAGGGAGGAGGTGGCGACCAGGTGGGGTAGGTGGCGGGGCATGTGGAGCGACGTGGGGCCCAGGCTGTGGGGCTGCGGGCGGGGTGCGATCAGATGGTGGCGGCGGCTAGAAAAGAGAGGGAGGGAAACGGGGTAGAGGGAGAGAGGGTGGCGGCTGGCTCTGGTTGGGGAGATGGGGTAGCTAGGGTTTGGGTGGGGTGGTAGTTGGCTAGCTGCTGGGCTTTTGGGCCGGGCGGCTGGCTGACTCCCCTACAAAATATTTATTTTATTTGTTTTAATTTTTAAAGACTTTTGTAAATACTTTTTAGACAAATAAAAGACCCGGAAAAGACCGGAGTTTTAATTTGAATTAAAGACAGGGGATATTTAGAAAACAAATATAGGCTTTTATAAAATAGTTTTAGACAAACAAATGCATAATGACATGACGATGCTCAAATGCAATGTGGCATGACGACATGAGCATGCGGTCATGATGATGCAATGCACAAAAACACCGCGATTTTCTAGTAGTGATTTTGCGGGGCGCCACAATTCGACACCACTAACAATGGATCTCGGCCTCGAGATCCGCCTCATGGTACCGGAAGGAAGGTCGGCGATCTGAATCTTCTCGCTTCGTGTAGATCCTCGCGACACCAATAACAAGAGGTCGTTGTCCGTGATCGTCGAGAGAACACTCCAGAAAAACAAAGGACGAAGGTAAAGGTATCAACAAATAAAGCCACCTCTAGCTTCCGTGGACAGAGTAGAATTGCGGGATCCACCGATTCGATATACAAAAGCGAATGATAAGAGTAGTCGGATGGTGATCAGTCCATCGTGCACCCAAACCATTACTCAGCAAACGAATATGCGAATTATGCAACCAACTCTCAGAATTAGACTGAAGATCTCGACAAACGAGATTCGGAAACAAGGAGTGAGGCACACTCTGCATCGGATCTGGCATAGATGATGTCATCGTGTCAGAAAATACCGGAAGTCACAAAAGGAACAGAGAGAAGTCCAACAGATGAAGGATTCCTCCGATAACACGAAGGCCGGATGTAGAAGCACCGTTACCAAAGGAAGAAGCGAAGCCCTGAAGGTACGACGGAAACCCAACCACGAGAATTCCTAGACTCGAAGTAAAGATAAGAGAGCAGACTCAAAACTCGCAGAGGTAAGAGGAGAACAGGAGAGGGGTAAGAAGTAAAATCAGACCTAATCAGATCTATCCAACCGATTTTGCAAAATAGTTTTGACACTCTACTTCGGCCGTTAGCTAGGTTATCCTACAGGCTGGACTTGTGGGGTATCGCAACTGCTGGGCTCTGATACCACTCTATAACACCCTCAAATCGGCCCTATGCAAGTTTTAGCGCTTCCCGCCAAACCCGCATAGAAACGATTCAAGGACGCCCACCAGGCACTTTCGTGCGGGTGGAAAACGAAGTAATACCATTACACAACAGTCCTCGATGAAACCCACATAACAGATATATATACAACATGACTCCACGAGTCAAGAATACAGATATACAATACAAAGGTCCAAATCACCTTGAAATCGATAGAGCGTCCGACTACGGACAAGATGCAAATGGGGCTAAGAGCCCTGAAGAATAACCAATGGTGTCCATAACCCTGCCTAGGCCAAGCCAGAAGGGTAACCCTGCTAACGACGTCGATCTCAAACCTGCTAAAACAAAAGGGGTGCCGACAAAGGGCAAAGGAAAAAGAGGAGCGTCAGTACTGAGGCCAGTACACGGCGAGGCTAGAATTCGGCGGCTCTCACCTACATAGGTATGGTGGGCTGAAGCGGCAGTGCAGCGGCACTAGACAACCTATAGAGACTCGATACAACTGGCGGTTATCAGAGAGGGATAAGAAAGCCCTATTCGGAACCAACCTGAAGCTAACACCAAACAAACCCATCCTGGTATTTCCCCCTCGAGACCAAACGAGGAAGTCGGACCAAGGAACTCACACAGTTGGCAATTTTACGCATTCCTTTATAGTTGTAGCAATGACTAATCAGATATAGTTAGCATGAGTAATCCTGAAGCATAAGTAGTGGGCAATTTTAATTAGTCATTCCGTTGTAGTTGGAACAATTACTAGCCAGATATGTTTGTCCTGAGGAATCCCAAAACCCAACAGTTGTTGGCACTTTTATCATGTTCCATTGGAGTTGCAATACTTACTAGGCATATAGCATGTCACAAAACAACCCAGATCCACCAGTTGTTGGCATTTTTAATATCCATTCCGTTATACTTGAGCTGATTACTAGTCACATATTAAGTCAAATTTATAATACTACTTTAGTTATGCTTGTCTATGATCGAGATACTGTGCTCCAAGTCGTCCATAACTGCGGACACGGCTTTCAGAAACTTTACCCTGCAGGGGTGCACAAATAGCAACACACACTCGATCAACCTCGGAAAAACCAACTCAAAACCCAACGAGGCATTCACGACAAAGCGATCACATGATTCAGAAATATTTCAGGGGGCCACCCCACTAAGCTAGCCGCAACGAAGTTGGCCGGCTCCAGAACGGACCCAGGGTTTGCGTCAATGGCTGTAAACGACTGGGAACCCGAAAGTGTGACTGGGCTTGTCGATACCGCGAAAACACTCCGCATCCAAAACAGTACAGGTGCTCCACGCACAATCGTAAATAAAGCAGTAAACATGGCATAAGTACAGGATAGTAATAAAGCCCCAAACTACTTTGTGGCCCCAAGAAATAGAAATGAATCAAGCTCTGGCTCAGGGGGGTCCATAAGGCCTCCCGGATGTGGATAGTGCGAAAAATCAAGGAACAGGTATCAAGTACTCGGGGTCCTACAAGACACAAGTGAGCGTGGAAGAACCAAATAACATCTATTGCCCACCGATGCCTCTGCATTAGTTTTAGCTAGCATTTTAATAGTTGTATTTAAAGTCATGATCATCTCCACCAATAAACATCTCCACCGATAAACATCTGCCAGCGTTCCAACAATTGTGGTACTTGACAACACGAGATCACACCTGAGCAAGCGACTACGACTCGCAGGCCAGCTATCTACCAAACACAGGTAATAGGAGGTGTCCAAGGCAATATAGAGGCTGCACGGGATATAACTGGGGTGCGGAAACTAAAGCATCGCGACACAGATAGCAATAGATCAACAGGAGGAAATAAAGACTATAAATGCAAAATAGGTAGAAGGGGGAGAGATGCTCGCCTAGGAAACACTGCCGAGGGATCATATACGGAGAACTTGTCGATACTCGCATCCACTCATCGGCCTAATCCGCGAAGAAGCAAACACTAGAAGAAACACCGGATGCAATATTTAATACGACGGCAGAAGATCCGGCATGATTATGATATGATGCATGGCATGGCACAGATGCAGTGCAAGTAGGCAGTATTAAGCGGAACCGGGGTCCCGACAGTTAATTAATACGTTCAAATTATTTAACTACCCAACAATTTAAATGTTGTATTAACATGGCGAAACATGACATCGGTTCGCTACACCAATTTAAATGGAGCCGATATAAGACTAGAAAAGCCCTCATATAGACTCCATATTTAATTATGATGTGAATTGGCATAATGCCCCCAAACCCACATGATGCGATGCGAATATGAACCATTTAATATGCAACAAGTGATAATGTTATTATTATAAAAATAGGGGGTCTCGAAAAAGGGGATCACATGTTGGCGTTTGGCGAACTTGATTCGATGTGGTTCATATTCGGTCTCGCCGGGATCGGTCTTCGGGGTTCGACGGGGACAGCGGGATCGGGTTCGGACACGGGAGGTATGTCTTGTCGCACGGGCGTCAATGCTTCCGGGAGGAGAACTTGGCGCGCCGCGGGGTTCGGTCTTCGGAAGCATGAAGGAGAACATGACCGACTAGAGGGGTCGGCTTTCCAACTCCGAGATCGGGGTCTTCTGGGTCCGCAAGGTGGCCTTAGCTAGCAGCATCTCTTCACCACGACACAAGACGGTCACATCTGTCATTCACAAACAAGATTCACATCACCGGCAGTCACAATTGGGCACCTGAGGTTGCACTTGGTACCGGACTAGTACTGGTAGTACCTCACATACCACCATTTACATGCACACAACTACCAGGGAACGAGCGGACAGGGGCACGAGGACAGCGTCCGTGGCAGGGACGGCTAGCAGAGGAGAGAGGCGGCGGCGCCTGTGCGGGTCGTCGGCGGAGCACGCGGCTTGAGCAGCGACGAGAGAGCGCCGGAGCAGGGCTCGGCCGCAGCCCAAGGTGAGCGGCGTTGGGGCTCCGGTGGAGGGCGGTTGGCGTGGGACGGGGACGAGGAAGACCCCAAGCGAGGTCTACCGCGTGCGGGGCCGCGCCTGGCCACGGAGAAGGCCGCTCGGGGGGGGGGGGGTCGTCCGTGGTGGCGAGGCTAGGCTCGGGGCGGCCGGCGGTCTTGGCGGTGGCGACGGCCGGGCTGGCTGAGGAGGAAGGGGCGAGGCCGACCGGCGCGAGGCGGCGGGGAAGATCTCTGCGAGGCCGGCTCCGGAGAGGAGGGCGACCGACGCAGAGGTCGGCGGCGAGACGGAGCTCCTCAGGCGGCGGAGCGAGGCCGGCGGGGGAAAGGCGGTCGGGGAAGGCCGCGAGCGGTCGGCGGCAGGCGGCCTCGCGAGGGGGTCGCGCGGCGGCGACCATGGGAAGGAAGTGGGGTTCTCCGTGGCAGTGGTTGCGGTGCGAGGAGAGGAACGGGGGCAGGTAGGGTGCTCTCGGGCCGGGCGCGTCGGGTGGGACCGGCAGGTGGGTCGTGTCGGTGGAGTGGAGAGAGAGGGAGGAGGTGGCGACCAGGTGGGGTAGGTGGCGGGGCATGTGGAGCGACGTGGGGCCCAGGCTGCGGGGCTGCGGGCGGGGTGCGATCAGATGGTGGCGGCGGCTGGAAAAGAGAGGGAGGGAAACGGGGTAGAGGGAGAGAGGGTGGGGGCTGGCTCTGGTTGGGGAGATGGGGTAGCTAGGGTTTGGGTGGGGTGGTAGTTGGCTAGCTGCTGGGCTTTTGGGCCTGGCGGCTGGCTGACTCCCCTACAAAATATTTATTTTATTTGTTTTAATTTTTAAAGACTTTTGTAAATACTTTTTAGACAAATAAAAGACCCGGAAAAGACCGGAGTTTTAATTTGAATTAAAGACAGGGGATATTTAGAAAACAAATATAGGCTTTTATAAAATAGTTTTAGACAAACAAATGCATAATGACATGACGATGCTCAAATGCAATGTGGCATGACGACATGAGCATGCGGTCATGATGATGCAATGCACAAAAACACCGCGATTTTCTAGTAGTGATTTTGTGAGGCGCCACATTTTTTGGGCCAAAACTTATCCTAGGGGCCTCGGGATTGACAAGACTATCAAGCCCTATGATGGCACTGCTAGACCAACAATGTGGTTGCAGGACTACAGCGAGGCGATAGAAATCGCAGATGGAAACCCCAATGTTGCCGTTAATTACCTTCCACTAATGATCTTCGGCACCACACGACAATAGATCGATGACTTGCCGAAAAAGTCAATCTACAATTGGTTGGCCATGCATGAAGCATTCACCAAGAACTTTGAGGGTACGTACAAACGTCCCTGCACTGTCGGTGACCTACAGTGGTGTGTACAAGAGAAGGATGAATCATCTCAGAACTACCTCTCCTGTTGGCTCGACATGAAAAAATCATGCGCGGGAGTTCACGATCAAACTGCTATGGCCACTTTCATCGATGGTCTGGAAAGGGCGGCTCTTCTTTGGCATACGCTGGGCGCACTCAGGACAAGGGAAAGCTTGATCTCAACGCAATGATTGCCAAGGATAGCAAATTTTCCGCTGCCGATGATGATGCGGGAACATCTGCCAAAAGACAAGCAAACAACCGACATGGTCGCTAACAGGGTATACCTTACAGGTACTCGTGGTTAGCCTATATGGTCTAGCCCAAGAGGTGTCCACGATGCAAACAAAGTCCAATAAGGATTCGGGTGGCCCATAGGAACACGACTTCTTGAAGAACATGGCAAAGAATAGATAGAAACTTAAAGGGAAAACCCTAATCTGTAACCGACTCGGCCTGCTGTACCGAGACCGAGCCTCCCTATATAAAGGCTAGGAGGGGCGACGAGGAGAACAATTCACAACCCCAGCATGCACCTTGCCAGATAGCATCTGTGCACCCCCTTGTAACTTTGACTCCCTAATAATCAAGAGAAGACAAGAAGGAGTAGGGTCCTCTTCGAGGCCTAAACCTGGGTAAAACTTTGTGTCCCCCTATGTGCTTGTTTGCTAGCCGATCAATGCCTCCAGCTCTCCCCAATTCCTCGAACCTAAGTCCATCAATGATGGGCATTGATAAGTTAACTCCTTGTCAGTCGCCATGACTTTCACTAGCAGAGGCTGATGTAGCCCGACCTTCGGTCGTTACCACATCATGGTCTCCAACTTATGCCAAGTCGTCATGGACTCCAAAGGTTCACACCAACAACTACGGAGGCATGGGAGGAAGCCTGGAGCACCAAGCCTGACAAGACAGAGACTTGGAAGAGAAGACGGAAGAAGCAGCAGCTGGAGCACCGGAGTCTCCGGCCTGCGCACACCAGAGTCTTCGGCCTGAAGACACCGGAGTCTCCGGCCTACCGACCCCGGAGTCTCTGGACCCACCTCCGGACTGACCCCTAGATCCAGCTCGAGGACAGTCTGTCTGCCACTCGGGAGATGACACCGGAGACAGACCGGAGTCTCCGGCCCACACCAGAGTCTCCGGACCCCACATCGGAGTCACCGGCCTGAGTGTATGAGCCTGCGTGCCGCTAGCTGGGCCTTCAGCCCATGTACCCCCCTAGTCCACCCAGACTTTCCCCTTTTATTCCTAAAGTACCCTTGAACTAGTGGCTGGCCTATATATAGTGCCCCCACCCCCTCATGTAACCCTAGGCATAGATGATAGACTAAAGAAAACCCCCTTTGTGGAATCTCTAGTTTTGCATCATCCACTTCTACCAAAGGGGATCGACTATAGTCACCACCTCGTCGGAGTTTGCATCGCGCCTCCCTCGTTGTACAAGGCCTTGACATCGGTGTCCCTTTGCCAAGACCTCAAGACCCTCTCCAAGGTGTTCTTCCCCCTCTGCGTGGGATCAAGGGAGCATGTTGACCGATCTTTCCTTGCGAGGATTCTATCGGACAGGTGGCCACCGGCGAGAGCAATCGGCCTTATATCGTGTGAGTTTTGTGTATTTTCATCGTGTTGTTCGCGAGGTGTGCGTCCGCTTCCGCCACCTTCTCCCTTTCCCCTCGCTTTCCCATCGATTTGACCATGAGATCCGTGAAGATCGGGCCACCCACGGGGTTACCCCATAACATCTGGTATCAGCAGCTTTTGGTTGCCACGGATTTCTCCTCGATTTGGTCTTTTTCCCCATAAATTCGAAAATTCCACAAAAAACAGCCCCAATTCGTGTTTTGGATCGATCTGTGATTTGAGTGCGTTTTGGTATGTTTTGATCTGTGGATTACTTGCTAAACTTGTTGATCTACCTTCCCCTGCGTTTCCATGGCCTAATTCCTTCATTTCCCCCACCAATTTGGTGTTTTGGTTCGAGTTTTTCCACCAAAATCGTGTCCCGGACGAGTTCTACATGTCCTGGAACCTCCAGACCGGAGATTCTGGCCCCCGGACCGGAGACGCCGGCCCAGACCGGAGATTCCTGTCCAGACCGGAGTTTCTGGCAAAGTCTCCGCCCCCAGTGCCGACAGCAAATCTGTTTCACCGTTTTGGGCATAACTTTTGCATACGAACTCGGATTTTGGTGTTCTTTAGCTCGTTTTGAAGAGGAGAAGGAGATCCACATCATCATATCTGTGGTTCATGCTATCTACCCATCCAAATTCCGTGATTAAGGCGGAATCCACCAATAAAGGTTGAAGATCGGCGAAGAAATGTATAAAAATTTCGCCACTTCTCCCCACTTGCTTTCCTTTGTGAGCTACACTATCTTTGCGTTCAACAAACACCTATTGAGACTAGTTCCCCTATGATTGCTTGGGCTAAGCACATTTGATACCTTGTAGAATTCTGAGCAAAAGTTGTGAGCGCGCTATCTCATATAGTTATCTTGTATAGTTGTTGGCATAAGGAAGAGGCAAGTGAAAAAGAAAAGAAAAGTGAAAAAAAATAGAAAAAGAAAAAGAAGAAAGAAAAGAACGAAAAAAATAGGAAGCGCAAGCTCGATGAACATCACATAGGTGGTACTTATTGTGCATATCTTGTAGCCCACCAATTTTATTGCAATCGAACTAGCGTCTCTCCTTGCACTTGTGTGACACGAGCTTATAGTCTTCGCTAGGTAATCATTTGGTTCTGAGCTCACTTTCTCTGTCGCACAAGTCCAATTTATCCGACCGTGTGTGTTTCCTTGTATATATTCCCATCTTGTGGATTGACTTGTTTTGCTTTGTGATCATCGTGCTTCTTTACTTGCCATTACAACATCTTGATTTCGGATTAGTACTTGACATGCCACCTTCCATACCTATCCACCATAAGCTTTGTGTTTGTGTTTTTTAGTGGTTAGTTGGTTTTGGTGTTCCGCGTGAACTTCACTTTGCTTGGTTTTGATTTCTCTCAAGTGTTGCCACTTGCACTATACTATCTTCCAAGGTAAACTAAGGTTTGACGTTGCATCCCTAACCCCCTACCACTTCCATATACACCACTTGGTCTTGTGAATCATGTCTAGGGACTCCGGAACCGAGGATGCTATCTATGAAAATCCATGATGAGCCACCACGACTACGACTCCACAAGTATATATGACATGATGGAGCACTACACCGACAATGGCTCTGCATGCTTTGAGGACCCGGAGCACTACACCTATGACGGCTCCACATGCATGGAAGACATGGAGCACGTCATCAACTATGGCTCCTCAAGCATGGAGGAATTGGAGCTCTACATCGACAATGGCTCCTCATGCATGGAGCACTACACCAACAATGGCTCCACATGCTTGGGTGATATGGAGTACTACATCAACAACGACTCACCAAGCATGGATGACTTTGAGTGCTTCAACGACAACGCCTCACCAAGCACGGAGGACATGGAGAGCTTCACCAACTTCGAGGGTTCTTCCATGATCCATGAAGAATACCTCCACCGCTTGGAGATGGAGGACTACTACGCCAAGCTAGCGGAGACGCATCATCAAGAAACCATGACCTTCAAGGCCAAGCGTGCCACACCAAAGGGCACCACCTACTTCGATGATCCACCTCCGAGGCGTCAAGTGCCACCACCTACATGGCGTCATGCACCACCATCTCAAGGCGACGAGCGCCATCACCTCCAAGCCACCAAGCACCACCATCTCCAATGCGCCAAGCACCACAACTTCGAAGGCGTCAAGTGCAACAACCTCCAAGGCAACAAGTGCCACAGCCTACCAGAAGAGTGGCGCCCCAACATCATCTTCCCAAAGAGGCACCACGAAGCAAGAATCTTCATCGACATACATCCTCTCGTGATCATCACCAACATCAAGAGGATACAAGACGTTGTTCAAGGCAACTTTGCCATGAAGACGGAGAGTACATGTTGAGCACCATCCATAATGCTCAACCAAGCTCAACAATGCACCACCATCACAACAAGAGTGCAAAGGACAAGGAACATTGTCGCGACCGTCATGTGGATGATCAAGTGCTCCATCTACATCAACCTTTGGCAAGGCACGCCAATGACCTCCGTTGACACCATCATAAGGCACCTTCAACTACTCGTGCCACCAAAATGGCACCAAGAGCAAGTTCTCCTCCACGCCATCAAGCTTCAACGCCAAGACTTGACGTCCTAGATGATGCATGCACCTTCATGGATGAGGAAGACGAAGACCTCTACTTCGCCAAGTTGGACGAGTACGTCAAGAGGACTACACAAGCCAAGGTGCAAGATGGCGATGACAAGGTCAAGAATGGTGAGCATGGGACTTTCCCTTCACCAAAGGAGGCGCAAGGAGTTGAGAGAACCGAGCCTACCCCAACATGCTTGAGTGATGATGTGGTACCAATCCCATGTGAGCATGAGAGCCACTTAGCCCACTTGAGTGAAAACAAGAGTGAGATGAGTGACTCCACCATACGTGAGATTGAGTGCTTCCACTTGGAGGGCATGAGTGATACACCGAGTGAGTTGAGAGTGGTAGTTGATAGGTCATGTGAGACCACATTCATTGCTAACAACTTACCCTCTACCTCTAGTGTGTTTCCTCATGATGTGCTAGGTTCCATGGATCAAGAAGCGCCAAGCTTGGAGATGATGATGCCTCCGACAGATAAGATGTACATGGTGGATGAAGATGATGCCATCCCCATACATGATGAAGAAGTCGCCCACATGGAGGCCAATGCTACCACAACACCCACTTCATATGAGAGGTATGAACAAGGTAAAAATAAGGGTGTTCATGATGCCATGATCCCACTAGTGGACATGATGACTTGTGATGATTGGCATGCTATGGATGATGTTTGTGATATCACATATGCTTCATTGATATTTCCATGTGAAACTTTGCATTTGCATATTGTTGAGCATGTGAAATTATTTGATTGTGATGATGTTGCCATAGACATGCCATGCTATAAACATTACATTGATGATATCATTGCTTGCACTTTGTTGAACAATTGCTCTTTCCAATGTTTTGCTTGCAATGATGTTACCAATGGTACCCCTCGGATAATGCTTTGTCATGAATGTTTTACAATCTCTCTCGTTGCTTGCAATAAGTTGAACAATTGCTCTTTCACTTGTTTTGCTTGCAACAATAATTCTCATATGGTTTATATTGAGATGGCCCCCATAGCTTTCTCAAATTTTGGAGATTTTGATGATTGCCATGATAAGCATGTTCCCCACTTGCATACTCACCATGCTTCTATCTCATACTTGATTGACACTCATGGTGATGTGCACAAGAAGAGATATGCCATGAAGACGAAGAATACATGTTGAGCACCATCCATAATGCTCAACCAAGCTCAAGAAGGCACAGCCATCAAAACAAGAGTGCCAAGGATAAGGAGCATCGTCGCGAGCGTCATGTGGATGACCAAGTGCGCCATCTACATCAACCTTTGGCAAGGCACGCTAGTGACCTCCGTCGACACCATCATAAGGCACCTTCAACTACTCGTGCCACCACCAAAATGGCACCAAGAGCAGGCTCTCCTCCACGCCATCAAGCTTCAATGCCAAGACTTGACATCCTAGATGACGCATGTAACCTCATGGATGAGGAGGACGAAGACCTCTACTTCGCCAAGTTAGACGAGTAAGTCAAGAGGACTACACAAGCCAAGGTGCAAGAGGGCGACGACAAGGTCAAGATTGGTGAGCATGGGAGTTTCCCTTCACCAAAGGAGGCGGGTGGAGTTGAGAGAACCAAGCCTACCCCCATATGCTTGAGTGATGATGTGGTACCAATCCCATGTGAGCATGAGAGCCACTTAGCCCACTTGAGTGAAAACAAGAGTGCGATGAGTGACTCCACCATATGTGAGATTGAGTGCTTCCACTTTGAGGGCATGAGTGATACACCGAGTGAGTTGAGAGTGGTAGTTGATAGGTCATGTGAGACCACTTTGACTTCTAACGACTTACCCTCTACCTCTAGTGTGTTATATCATGATGTGCTAGGTTCAATGAATCAAGAAGTGCCAAGCTTGGATATGATGATGCCTCCAACTGAGAATATGTACATGGTGGATGAAGATGATGCCATCCCCATATTGGATGAAGAAGTCGCCCACATGGAGGCCAATACTACCACAACGCCCACTTCATATGAGAGGTATGAACAAGGTAAGAATACGGGTGTTGACGATGCCATGATCCCACTAGTGGACATGATGACTTGTGATGATTGGCATGCTATGGATGATGTTTGTGATGTCACATATGACTCATTGGTATTTCCATGTGATACTTTGCCTTTGCATAATGTTGAGCATGTGAAATTATTTGATTGTGATAATGTTGCCATAGACATGCCATGCTCTAACCGTTACGTTGATGATATCATTGCTTGCACTTTGTTGAACAATTGCTCTTTCCAATGTTTTGCTTGCAATGATGTTACCAATGGTACCCCTTGAACCATGCTTTGTCATGAGTGTTTTACAATTTCTCCCGTTGCCTGCAATAAGTTGAATAATTGCTCTTTCACTTGTTTTTCTTGCAACAATAATGATAATATGTTTTCTATTGAGATGGCCCCCATAGCTTTCTCAGATTCTGGAGATTTTGGTAAATGCCATGATAAGCATGTTCCCCACTTGCATACTCACCATGCACCTATGTTACACTTGATTGACACTAATGGTGATGTGCACAAGAAGAGATATGTCATGATGGATGATGTATTTCTCTACCATGCACACACGTTCTTCCTTTTGTGTATGATGTGTGTAGGTACCCGCACAAGAATGTCAACCTCGGTTGAGCATGAGTTGACAAAAAGAGATCTAGAGAGCATCCCCCAAGTGAGTTCGAGATCTAATGCAGCCTGTCCTACGGACGCTTCTATATCTACAACAACAAGTCCCCCAAGTGGACCCATGACACGTGCCCGAGCCAAACTCCTCCAAGCTAAGGTGAACTCGCTCCTCTCCTCGTGCCAATTTGATACCTCCTTGGATGGCATGCTACTTCATACCACTACTTTGTGCATCATCAGGTACGAGCCCCCGCCGAGTCGATCCACGAGCCCTGAAGCTGCACCTGAGCTGAAGCTGCCAAAGCCGGAGTGTCCGGCGCGACTCAGCCGGAGTGTCCGGCATGCCCGATCCCGAACCTGGCGCGGACATTCTGTGTGCCAGTTCGGACACTGCCGGACACTGCCCGGAGTGTCCGGCCACCCCAGACTGTCCGGCCCACTCGACCCAGAGTGTCCGGCCACCCTGGACTGTCCGGCCCACTCGACCTGGAGTGTCCGGTCCAAGTGATGGGCCTGCGAGCCAAGCTGGGCCCTATGGCCCATGTACCCCTCTATTTCGCCCAGAACTCTACTTTAATGCCTGAATTACCCCTGACTGTGTGGTTGGCCTATATATTGACCCCCACCTCCATTGTAAACCCTAGGCTTGATATTGGAATTAGTGGAAACCCCTTTGTGGATCTATCTAATTCTTGCCTCATGCTCCTTGACTAAGGAGCACCAATATCCCCAAACCTCGTTGGAGTTTGCATTGTACCTCCATGTTGTACAAGGCCTAGGCATCGGTGTTCCTTTGCCTAGACGTCAAGATCTCACCGAGTCTCCCATCTCGCCGTGCCGGTTCGAGAGAGAGTCCTCCGCCCGACGCCGATCCTAGGGATTACGCTGGACCGGTCACTGCCGGCGTGATCTATTGGTGTTTATCGTGGTTTTGCGTGTGTGTGTTCATCGCGTTCTTCATGCGTGTGTTCGTCGTGTTCATCCTTCCCTCCTTCCCCCGCACTCCACCCTCAATTTGAAAGGGAATCGTGAAAGATCGGGCCACCCTAGAGGTTTGGCCTGAACATATTGGTATCAAGAGCTTCGTTGCTCACGATTTCCCCCACAAATTTTTCTTCTATCCACCAAAAATTCAAAAATCCCCACAAAAAACAGCCCATATTTGCCTTTGGATCGATCACTTGATTTGGAGTGTTATTTGTGGTTTTGATTCGACCAAACCTTGTCTAAGGAGTTGGTCCAGCTTTATCCTGTGTTTCCCCAGCCCGATTTGGCCAGTTTTTCGCGGATTTGAGGCCCGAAGGCGAGGATTTCCGCTCAAGAACACGAGCAGGAAACCCGCGCCGGAGTGTCTGGATCGTACCGACCGGAGTGTCCGGCCGAACCAGACCGGATTGTTTGGCCCAGACAGACCGGAGTGTCCGGCTGTAACGCCTGTTTTGACTGTTTTGCCTCATTTTTCGCATTGGCTAATCTCCTTTGTTTGCTCATGTCCCGTGTGCGTGTCAGTAACTACCAGCAAGCTTCCGCATCATCAACTTCCGCGCTCATCGACACCACAGACCACGAACATCATCCCGCACCACCGACGCCAAGTTCATCATCAAAGAAGGTATAACTTGCGTCACCTTGCTAACCCCATCTTCCTTTGTGTGTACCTATCCCATGAGAGTGGCTCATCTTGTGTTTGCTTGAGCATTGTGCATTTGTCCTTGGATAGTGAGAGTGCAAGAGCAATAGCAAGTGTGATTAGGTAGCATCAAGGGAGAGTAAAAAAAAAGGAAAAAGATACAAAGAAAAAGCAAAAGAAAAATAGTCGCCCCTTGCAAAAGAGAGTCTCAAAGCTTGTAAGCAAGAGAGAAAGAAGAGCGCCCAAGGCAAGTGCACAAATCTGTTGCTCACTTTACCTCTTTGCAAACGAGCCACGGTCTCTCCTTGCATTGGCACGACAACGAGCTGAGTCTTCGTTAGGACATTTTGTTTGCTCATTTTCATAGTCGTGTCAATCCCAACTTTCTCCACGTGTGTGTACATAGTCATAGGTTCCCGTCACCCTTTCGAGTTGTTGACCTTCGCCTTTGACTTGAGTTTTGTTGGATTTTACCCACTTTTGACTATCCCTTTTCTTTTCGTTGGTTCTTTGGCTTTCCACAATCCTAACCTACCACCAACAAGCTTTTGAGAGTTAGTTAGTGTGAGTTTTCTTTGCATTTCCACTTTACATGCTTATAGCTCTCACTTGTGGTTTCAAGTTTGGTGCAATCCCCAAGGTGACGTAAAAGGATAACACCACCATATTCCACTTCCATATACAATACTTGTGTGTTTTGCATGATGGATAGGCACGGTGAGACGAGCCAACCACCTCCCCAAGAAGAAGATCAAGGTCCGTACATGACGCGCGCAAGTCACTTCATCGTTCGACAAGAGTTCCGTGAATGTTGCCAAGCCCTTGAGATGCGACAAGATGAACAATTTGGCGAGACGCAAGCCGAGTTCAAGAACATCGACAACCGCTTCGACGGCCTCGAACGACAAATGCATGCGATGCATCACAACTTCGGCCACCAAAATGAAGCGCTCCAACGCTCCATCGCCGAAACAAATGACAATCTTCGACGCCTCATCGACGGCATGGCAAGACCACGTTCACGCGCATCAAGCTTGGCAAGTTCTTCGCATCGTCATGCACTTCTTCCACAAGATCTACATCAAAGTGCTCAAAGACGCAATGATGCCCCCGTGGTTCAAGATGGAATCTCTTCGAACTATGTACCTTCCCCACGGCACGCCGCAATTTCAAGCTATGATGGTGACCTCTCTTCAAGGCCACGAGCAAGGCAAGAAGCACACCGTCATCACGCAAGGGCACTAGTGATCCGACAAGAGCAACCACAAGAGGAACCGCAAGCGCAACCGCAAGTACAACCGCAAGTCTACCACCATCGACCGCGACACATTCTTGACACAACAAGTGATGACTCCAACTTGGAGAATCAAGCTCGTCATCGACGTGAAGCTCTCCGAGATCATCCTCTTCGTCATCAACGTCATGAACGTCAACAACGACACCATGGTCATCACGCGGCGCCTCCTCCACATCAACAAAACTTGGAGCGTCAAGTGATACAAGTGGAGCGATGCCCACCACGTCAAGAGGCTCATGACCATGTTCTTTGCCGTGAGGCCCATGTGCCTAACCAACATCACCAACCGAGGAACGAGCCTCCTCTTCGTCATCAACCGCGTCAAGAGGCTCCACACCTTCGCCACCATGAGGCCCAAGTACCTCAACCACGTCAACAACCGCGCCAAGAGCAAGAGCAAGCTCCTCCTCAACAACAATATCAAGAGCAAGCTCCGCAACAAGGACGCGAGAACCAAGTTCCACCTCCCCAACTACAAGATCATCAACAAGGTCACCAAGCTCGTCGCAATGACCGCAACGATGAAGAATCTGTTGGCAAGCTCAAGTTCACAATGCCCAAGTTCACCAGATCGAATGACCCCGAAGAATACCTCTCGTGGGCACTCAAAGTCGACAAGATCTTCTGCATGCACAAATATAGCAACGAGAAGATGGTCGCCATGGCTTCGCTACAATTTGATGATTATGCCAACCTTTGGTGGGAACAAGTTCAAGTTGCTCGTGATGCATGACAAGAGCCGCCAATCACAACTTGGCATGACATGAAGGCTCACATGGGATCCCGGTTTGTCCCCGCGCACTACACACGTGACCTCTTCAACAACCTTCAAGCTCTTCGTCAAGGGACAAAGACCGTGGAAGAATACTTCAAGGAAATGGAACTCAACTTGATTCGCGCCAACATTGTTGAGCACATGGAGAAAACAATGGCACGTTTCCTTATTGGCTTGAATCACCCAATCAAGCGAATCGTCGAGTTCCAAACATACAACACCATGGTTGAGCTTGTGCACATCGCAACAAAGGCTGAACGTCAAGTGCAAGAGGATATCAAGTACAACAAGCCCAAGACGTACTTCACCTACAAGCAAGCTTCAACCGCTACACCAACAACTTTCAATGGTAGCTCCTCAAGTACCTCCAAGCCTTCCTTCAAGCCCACACTTCCTCAAGGAAAACTGCCCCCAAGTGGCAAGCAAGCAAAGAGTGATACACCTTTCAACGGTGAATGCTACAAGTGTGGAGGTAAAGGACACAAGTCGGCCGAATGTGGAAACAAGAAAGTCTTGTTCATCCATGACAATGGTGATGAAGAGTACTTGAGTGAAGATGAGTTTGATGCCCGTGTCAAGGAAGCAATGGCAAGGCAACGAGTGGAAGATGATCAAGAACTCCTCATGTGTGAGCATGACGCAAGTCCATCGCTTGTCATCACAAGGATCTTGACCACTCAAGCACAAGAGCATGAAGACCAACGCTCCAATATCTTCCAAACACGAGCTGGCATCAACGGCAAATCTATCAAGGTGATCATTGACGGAGGGATTTGTCACAACCTTGCTAGCACCGAGTTGTGTGAGAAGCTCAACCTCACCCTCCATCCACACAATCACCCCTACCACATGCAATGGCTAAGTGACCAAGGGTCCGTGAAGATTTTGCATACCGTATCGGTCTCCTTCGCCATTGGTCCTTACAAAGATACGGTGGAGTGTGATGTGGTTCCTATGACAGTTTGCCACATGCTTCTTGGTCGACCATGGCAACTTGACAAGGCTGCTCAACATGATGGTCGCACCAATATATACACCTTCAAATGGCTCAACAAAACATGTGTTTTGCAACCAACGACTCCTAGCGAAATAATTGCGGACAATGCAAAGGCTTTAGCGAGGGCGGAAAGCACAACACCTACTTGTGAGCAGAGCGGTGAGAGAGAGAGAACCACCTCATAGTGAGTGAGAGCCACAAGCCAAATTCGAGTGGAAAAACTAAGAGTGCTCTCCTTGCCACCAAAAGTGAGATGAGAGATGTTCGGAACAACCCATCCATCTTGCACTATGTCCTCCTTTGCAAGGGACTAGCGCAAGGAACTAATGAATTAACCAATGTTCCTCCATCTTTGATGAATGTTTTGTAGGAATTCAAGGATGTGTTCCCCGAAGAGGTTCCACATGGACTACCTCCTCTTCGCGGCATCGAACATCGAATTGACCTCATCCCCGGTGCACCGCTTCCCAACCGCGCCGCTTACCGCACGAACCCGGAGGAGACAAAGGAGATTGAACGTCAAATCAACCAACTCGTCTCCAAAGGTTTGATCCAAGTTAGCACTAGTCCAAGTGCCGTACCCGTAATTCTTGTTCCAAAGACGGATAATACGTTACGGTTATGCATGGACTGCCGTCCAATCAATGCTATCACCGTGCGTTATTGACATCCCATACCACGTCTCGATGACATGCTTGATGAGTTGTGTGGAGCCACTATTTTTTCGAAAATTGATCTTCGTAGTGGTTACCATCAAATACGCATGGCTGAAGGTGATGAGTGGAAAACCGCCTTCAAGACCAAACTTGGTCTCTATGAATGGTTGGTTATGCCCTTTGGTTTATCAAATGCCCCATCCACCTTAATGCGCCTTATGAATCACATCTTGCGTTCTCTCATTGGAAAAGTTTTGTTGTCTATTTCGATGATATTCATGTTTATAGCAAATCACTTGAGGACCATATAACACATGTCAAGGAAGTTTTGCAAATCCTTCGACATGAAAAGCTTTATGCTAATCTTCCCAAGTGCACTTTTGCTAAAGACAAATTGATTTTTCTTGGATTTGTCATTTCTTCGAAGGGAATTCAAGTTGATGTTTCCAATGTAAAAGACATACGAGATTGGCCCATACCAACAAATGTGAGTGAACTCCGAAGTTTTCATGGGTTGGCCGGTTTCTATCGTCGCTTTGTGAAAGACTTTTCAACCATTGCTTGTCCCCTTAATGAATTGACCAAAAAGAATGTCACCTTCGTGTGGGGCAAAGCACAACAAAAAGCTTTTGGTGAACTTAAAAAGAGGCTCAGCGAAGCACCTCTTCTTGCTTTACCGGATTTCACTAAAACTTTTGAGATAGAGTGTGATGCTAGTGGTATTGGCATTGGAGGAGTCCTTATGCAAAACGGACGTCCTATAGCCTACCATAGCGAGAAACTTGATGGTGCTCGCCTTAACTATCTGATTTATGAAAAAGAGCTTTTTGCCTTAGTTCGTGTCCTTCAAGTTTGGCAACACTACATTTGGCCCAAGGAATTTATCATACATTCCGACCACGAGTCGTTGAAATATCTCAAAGGCCAAGCTAACTTGAGCAAGAGACACGCTAAGTGGGTTGAATTCATGGAGTCTTTTCCATACATTGTCAGGTATAAGAAGGGCAAAGATAATGTAGTTGCGGACGCATTGTCTCGCAAACATACAAGCCTTCTTACGAGACTTGAAATCAACGTGTTGGGTCTTGAGGAAATAAAATCTTTGTATGCTTCCGATTTGTTCTTCGAACCTATTTTCGCAAAGTGCTCCAATGACAAAAGATTTGATGACTTCTATTTGCATAAGGGCTTTCTATTTAAATAAAACAAGCTATGCATCCCGAAGCCGTCAATTCAACTTTTGCTTCTCCAAGAATCTCATGGTGGACGCCTTATGGGTCACTTTGGTCGCGACAAGACATTGGACATGCTCTCCAATCACTACTTTTGGCCCAAGATGAAGCGTGACGTGGATCGCTACGTTCAACGATGCACGACATGTGTTCAAGCTAAGTCGCAAGCTAATCCCTATGGTCTTTATATGCCATTGCCTATTCCTCATACACCTTGGTCCGACATTAGCATGGATTTCGTGTTAGGATTGCCTAGATCTAAGCATGGTCATGATTCTATATTTGTCGTTGTGGATCGTTTTTCCAAAATGGAACACTTCATACCGTGCCAAAAGACCGACGATGCTTCACATGTTGCAAATCTATTTTTCAGGGAAATCATCTGTCTTCACGGTGTTCCAAGGACAATCGTCTCCGACCACGACGTCAAATTTATGAGCTACTTGTGGAAGACCCTCATGGCCAAGCTCGGCGTCAAGCTCCTCCTCTCATCCGCATCACATCCTCAAACTGATGGCCAAACCGAAGTTGTCAACCGAAGCCTCGGAACTCTCCTTCGTGTGTTGATCAAGAAAACCTGAAGGATTGGGAGGAATGCATTCCACACGCCGAGTTCGCCTACAATCGAGCCAAGCACTCAACAACCAAGATGAGTCCATTCATGATCGTCTATGGTTTCGAGCCCCTCACCGCGCTCGACGTCCTACCACTACCTCTCCATGAGCGCACGAACATGGTCGTCGAGAAGCACGCACAAGCTATGAAGACGCTTCATGAAGAAACAAGAGCTACTATCGAACAACAAGTCCTTTGCCAAGCTTCAAGGTTAAACAAGGACAAGAAGGAGATGATATTTGAAGAAGGTGACCTTGTGTGGATACACCTAAGCAAGGACCGCTTCCCCAAGGAACGTGACTCCAAGCTCAAGCCAAGAGGAGATGGTCCCTTCAAGGTCCTCAAAAGAATCAACAACAACGCCTACATCATCGACATATCGACCTCCAAGTACCTTGCAAGCAATACATTCAATGTCAAGGATCTCTCACCCTACCATGGAGATGCTCAAGATGATATCCATGAAGAGTCGAGGACGATTCATTCCCAAGGGGGGAGCTGATGCAGCCCGTCCTACGGACGGTTCTACATCTACAACAACAAGTCCCCCAAGTGGACCCATGACTCGTGCCCGAGCCAAACTCCTCCAAGCTAAGGTGAACTCGCTCCTCTCCTCGTGCCAATTTGATACCTCCTTGGATGGCATGCTATTTCATACCACTACTTTGTGCATCATCAGGTACGAGCCCCCGCCGCGTCGACCCACGAGCCCTGATGATATGGGGTGGCCCGATCTTCCCAGTAAGCGGATGGCGGTGATGATGGTGGATGATATATAACTAGCCTATAGCTATGAACTCTCCCGCTCGATCCCTGATGCCAATGCAACAGCTCTCGAACATTGTAGGATATTCACAACACCACGCTCTTGCGCACGCAGCCGTGACCACGAACGGTAGTATGCAATCTACTAATTCCCAATGGAACAACAGATCACACTCAATTATATTTGGTAGATTCGAACACATGGTAATTCCAGAGGTTCTATGAAAGAAACAACTCCAAAATAGTTTTAACGTGGTCTAACCTAAACTAGAGGGCGTTCCCAGACTTATGTGGCCGCCGGAACGTCCGAAAAACGCGAAACAAAAACGTGTCTGATACAGTCAGATCCGTCCGGATTTGATGGGAACTTTTTGGGCCGGATTATCCGGTCTAGGTGGGCCGGATTATTCGGTGGCCGGATTTTCCGGGGGAAAAGTTCGGTCAAATATCCGCCCCGACACAGAACGTCGCGCCGATGTCCTTAGCAGGATCTCCAAAGCAGGGCCGGATTATCCGGGGTGTGGGGGCTGGATTATCTGGGGTCTTTTTAGACGTGGAATTACTCATTGGAAAGATCTTGGAATTATCTATCCAACAAGTGCTTATTTGCTTGATTTGGAGTTCGTATGAGGAATCCACGTCCGTTTCAATTTCAGGACTTCTGTCTGTCCGAATTGAACGTTTCTTCTCTTTGATGATCTCCCTTGCTTGTATTGCGCCTTCCTTCCGCTCCTCCCTCGTGCATCCTTTGCGATCATCATGTTGGGCTTCTCTTGTAGCCCTTCTCCTCCTCGCGCCATGCTTGTTTCTCCAACGAACCTGATCATACATAAATGCATAGACTTAGGCAGTATAAAGTTCTCATCAATCAAAGTACCAGATTCGTTAGGAGTAAATTCACCTGTTGTTCAAGTAGCTTAGCACGAGCTCTTGTAATAGGTCCAATTCTAATCTCATTGGACTGATCCTTTCTTGCAACAGTTGTACCATCTTCAGTAGTCATTGGGATAGGTGTAATTGTAGGGATGTCCTCATCACCTGAAGCTGCACCTGAGCTGAAGTTGCCAAAGCCGGAGTGTCCAACGCGACTCAGCCCGAGTGTCCGGCGTGACTCAGCCGGAGTGTCCAGCCTGCCCGAGCCCGAACCTGGCGCGGACATTCTGTGTGCTAGTTCGGACACTACCCGGACACTGCCCAGAGTGTCCGGCCACCCCAGACTGTCCGGCCCACTCGACCCGGAGTGTCCGGCCGCCCCGGACTGTCCGGCCCACTCGACCCGGAGTGTTCGGACCAAGTGATGGGCCTGCGAGCCTAGCTGGGCCCTATGGCCCATGTACCCCTCTATTTCTCCTAGAACTCTAGTTTAATGCCTAAATTACCCCTAACTGTGTGGTTGGCCTATATATAGACCCCCACCTCCATTGTAAACTCTAGGCTTGATATTGGAATTAGTGGAAACCCCTTTGTGGATCTATCTAATTCTTGCCTCATGCTCCTTGACTAAGGAGCACCAATATCCCCAAACCTCGTTGGAGTTTGCATTGTGCCTCCGCGTTGTACAAGGCCTAGGCATCGGTGGTCCTTTGCCTAGACATCAAGATCTCACCGGGTCTCCCATCTCACCATGCCGGTTCAAGAGAGAGTCCTCCGCCCGACGCCGATCCTAGGGATTGCGCCGGACCGGTCACCGCCGGCATGAGCTATTGGTGTTTATTGTGGTTTTGCGTGTGTGTGTTTATCACGTTCTTCGTGCGTGTGTTCGTCGTGTTCATCCTTCCCTCTTTCCCCCGCACTTCACCCTCGATTTGAAAGGGAATCGTGAAAGATCGGGCCACCCTAGAGGTTTGCCCTCAACAAGATCGAACCCAGCTCTGATACCTTTTGCATGCTTTGCATCTTTCATGTTGACAAATTGCTCTTTCCTATGGTTTGATTGCAAGCATGTTAATGGTATTCTTTCACCTTGTGACAATCATGTTTCGTTGCTATTGGACATTGATGCTTTGTGTGTTGCAACAAAAATGTTGAACAATTTCTCTTTCCAATGTTTTGTGTGCAACCATAATGCCATTATGATCATGTATTGTCATGAGAGCTTCCAAGTCTCTCGTATTGTTGTTGCAACAAACATAAGGATCACTTGCTCTTTCATATGGTTTGTTTGCAAACATGTTGCTTTTACTTCCGCTTGTGATACTCAAATGCCCATGATCTTTGCTTTTGATGATATATGTATGGCATCCAACATATTGAACAACTGTTCTTTCCAATGGTTGGTTTGCACACATAATGTTGTTTTGGATATTCTTCCTCATGTGTTTTTGCCGAATTCTCCTAGCTTTGCATCAAAGATGTTGATCAAGATTTTAGTCAATTGCTTTGAGTGCCACACTAAGACGTTATATGGAGTTTTTGAGTTCCCACATTTGGATGATGTCCAAACGATTTCCATGCATTTTGACCTTGCATATGCATCTCGTTTGCTATACTTGAGTTGTGCTAATAGTGTTGTGAACAAGAATGGACATGCCACAAATGACATGCTCCTCTATCACACACAAACATATGTTGCTTGGTCTTTGTTGTGTGAAGGTACAATTTCTTCTACGTCAACCTCTATGGACAAAGAGTTGACAAGCCGAACCGAAGAGAGTTACCTATGGCTGCCCTTCAACGAGCCATCTTTAAACCCTAAGGTGACTTCCTTCTACTTGAGGACTCATGCTATATTCTTCATGAATTGGCTACGCTTTGAGTGTTGCTTCACTTTTGTGGTGAGCTTTGTAGGCTTCATGGAAGCCGGATGAACATTGAAGTGTTGTCAATTCAATCTTCCTGAGGACGACTATATGGTGAACCCTAGGATCAAGAAGGTCTCTCGACATCTTCTACTTTGTGATGAGCGTGTAGAGTCGAGGACGACTCTTTTTGAAGGGAGGGGAGATGATGTAGCCCGACCTTCGGTCGTTACCACATCATGGTCTCCAACTTATGCCAAGTCGTCATGGACTCCAAAGGTTCACACCAACAAGTACGGAGGCATGGGAGGAAGCCTGGAGCACCAAGTCTGACAAAACAGAGGCTTGGAAGAGAAGACGGAAGAAGCAGCAGTTGTAGGGCCACGTAGACATAAATAAAACTTTTTCCCTACGCGGTGATCCCAAGATCCAACTCAGGTAGAAGGCCACGAGGATTACCACTAGACGCGTAGTTGCGGAATTGATGAAGCACGTCGCTTGATGCAGTGTAGTCCTCGCGATCCATTCCAGTTCCACGATCCACGGTCTGTTCTTTCTTCACGATCGTCGAAGTGCTGAACGTACAACACCTCCACCGGTATCCACACGTACGAGGAGGAGCGCCGGCGATGGACTGCTAGGTCCGGTACGGCAGCGACAGGATGGACTGGGGCTAGGGTTTCCAACACATGGAGTGACCTAACCTTGTGCTCTAAGCACATGCTCCCCAGCTTATATAGGGAGTGAAAGTGGGCTCCACTCACTTGTGGCCCATTCACTAAAAGGCCTATATTAGCCACTGCAAGTCTCACTTGTTGACTAAGTCCATGTCTCTATTTGGGTCCAACCCAAATAGATTTCCTGTTTGGGTCTAACCCAAACTACTCCCGCTCTTAAGTGTGTGACCCGACAGGCTCATGGTAACCCAGACACGACTCCGAGTCTCACTCGTGATCGACCACTCGGTACCGGCCCCTAGCAGAACGTGTCGACTCCCAAGTACCAATAAGTCATGACGACATACCTTCCAATGCGACTTTCGTCTGAGTCCCTTTTGCCTCACGATATACCTTGTCGGACTATAGGCGAATGATCGTCACCCCTTAAACAGTCCAACTCGCTTTCTCGATCCGAGATAAGTGATTCATTTGACTAACTCTTAGTCGATTGCCTCGGTTAACACTTAATCCGAGACGCGCATGGCCATGCTTTCCAAATGATATCTTCTGAGAGGGCCCAGAGAATATCTCTCCAGATGGAGGGGCAAAATCCCATCTTGGTCATTCACAGCACGCAGTTTGATACACAGTCGACCCGAACTCCGCCTTTATAACTGCCCATTGACGGAACAGCGTTTGACAGAACCTAAGTCGGTGATCCTCAACTCGGATTGTGCAATAACCTCCGGTCTAAGGATTACATTGATTGAGACATGCAAATGGCGACTTGTTCATTGCATCTCAATATGGGTCAGTCCGACTCGCTAAACTCTTTAGCCGAATCCGTGTAAGTCGGAATAGCATCTCCATGCCCATGACAAGTGGAACCTAGTCATCTGCCGACTTTCACATTGGTCTAAGTTGTGTGTTGAGGGCAAACCTCTAGGGTGGCCTGATCTTTCACGATTCCCTTTCAAATCGAGGGAGGAGTGCAGGGGAAGGAGGGAAGGATGAACACGACGAACACACGCACGAAGAACGCGATGAACATACAGACGCAAAACCACGATAAACACCAATAGCTCATGCCGGCGATGACCGGTCCGACGCAATCCCTAGGATCGGCGTCGGGCGGAGGACTCGCTCTCGAACCGGCACGGCGAGATGGGAGACTCGGTGAGATCTTGACGTCTAGGCAAAGGGACACCGATGCCTAGGCCTTGTACAACGCAGAGGCAAGATGCAAACTCCAACGAGGTTTGGGGATATTGGTGCTCCTTAGTCAAGGAGCATGAGGCAAGAATTAGATAGATCCACAAAGGGGTTTCCACTAATTCCAATATCATGCCTAGCGTTTACAATGGAGGTGGGGGTCTATATATAGGCCAGCCACTTAAACAGGGGTACTTTAGGAATAAAAGACAAGTTCTGGACAGACTAAGGGGTACGTGGGCCGAAGGCCCAAAGGCCTTTTCATGCCTAGCGATGGTCGGACCGGAGACTCCGGTCTAGGCCGGAGATTCCGGTGGTCTCCGGACCAGCCTCAGGAGGGGTCGTCAGACTGTCCCAGGGCCTGGTGCAGGGGTCAGACCGGAGAGAGGGCCGGAGTCTCCGGTGTCTTTAGGCCAGAGACTTTGGCAGGCCGTAGACTCCGGTGTGCGCAGACCGGAGACTCCGATCTGAGCAGCTCCAGTGGCTCTAGCTTCATGTTCTGCTTCTTGTTCTCTATCTTTGGGTGCTTGGTGATGTGTCGAAGCTTCGTACCTGATGATGCATAGGGTAGTTGCATGAAGTAGCATACCATCCAAGGAGGTGTCAAATTGGCACGAGGAGAGGAGCGAGTTCACCTTAGCTTGTAGGAGTTTGGCTCGGGCACGAGTCATGGGTCCACTTGGGGGACTTGTTGGTGTAGATGTAGGAGCGTCCGTAGGACGGGCTGCATCAGCTCCCCCCTTGGGAAAGAGTCGTCCTCGACTCTTCACGGATATCATCTTGAACATCTCCATGGTAGGGTGCGAGATCCTTGACATTGAATGTATTGCTTGCAAGGTACTTGGAGGTCGGTATGTCGATGATGTAGGCGTTGTTGTTGATTCTTTTGAGGACCTTGAAGGGACCATCTCCTCTTGGCTTGAGCTTGGAGTCATGTTCCGTGGGGAAGCGGTCTTTGCTTAGGTGTATCCACACAAGGTTACCGTCTTCAAAGATCATCTCCTTCTTGTCCTTGTTTAACCTTGAAGCTTGGCAAAGGACTTGTTGTTCGATAGTAGCTCTTGTTTCTTCATGAAGTTTCTTCATAGCTTGTGCGCGTTTCTCGACGTCCATGTTCGTGCGCTCATGGAGAGGTAGTGATAGGATGTCGAGTGCAGTGAGGGGATCGAAACCATAGACGATCATGAATGGACTCATCTTGGTTGTTGAGTGCTAGGCTCGATTGTAGGCGAACTCGGCGTGTGGATTGCATTCCTCCCAATCCTTCAGGTTTTTCTTGATCAACACACGGAGGAGTGTTCCGAGGCTTCGGTTGACAACTTCGGTTTGGCCATCAGTTTGAGGATGCGAGGAGGATGAAAAGAGGAGCTTGACGCCAAGCTTGGCCATGAGGGTCTTCCATAAGTAGCTCATGAATTTGATGTCACGGTCGGAGATGATTGTTCTTGGCACACCGTGAAGACGGACGATTTCCCTGAAAAACAGATTTGCAACATGTGAAGCATCGTCGGTATTATGGCACGGTATGAAGTGTGCCATTTTTGAAAAACGATCCACAACAACAAATATAGAATCATGACCACGCTTAGATCTAGGCAATCCTAACACGAAATCCATGCTAATGTCGGACCAAGGTGTATGAGGAATAGGCAATGGCATATAAAGACCATAGGGATTAGCTTGCGACTTAGCTTGAACACATGTCGTGCATCCTTGAACGTAGCGCTCCACGTCACGCTTCATATTGGGCCAAAAGTAGTGATTGGAGAGCATGTCCAATGTCTTGTCGTGACCAAAGTGACCCATAAGGCCTCCACCATGAGATTCTTGGAGGAGAAAAAGTTGAAGCGACGACTTCAGAATGCATAGCTTGTTTTGTTTAAATAGAAAGCCCTTATGCAAATAGAAATCATCAACTCCTTTGTCATTGGAGCACTTTGCGAAAATTGGTTCGAAGAACGGGTCGGAAGCATACAAATATTTTATTTCGTCAAGACCCAACACGTTGATTTCAAGTCTCGTAAGACGGCTTGTCTGTTTGCGAGACAATGCATCCGCAACTACATTATCTTTGCCCTTCTTATACTTGACAATGTACCGAAAAGACTCCATGAACTCAACCCACTTAGCTTGTCTCTTGCTCAAGTTGGCTTGGCCTTTGAGATATTTCAACGACTCATGGTCGGAATGTATGATAAATTCCTTGGGCCAAAGGTAGTGTTTCCAAACTTGAAGGACACGAACTAAGGCAAAAAGCTCTTTGTCATAAATCAGATAGTTGAGGCGAGCACCATCAAGTTTCTCGCTATGGTAGGCTATAGGACGTCCGTTTTGCATAAGGACTCCTCCAATGCCAATACCACTAGCATCACACTCTATCTCAAAAGTTTTTGTGAAATCCGGTAAAGCAAGAAGAGGTGCTTCGGTGAGCCTCTTTTTAAGTTCGTCAAAAGCTTTTTGTTGTGCTTTGCCCCACACGAAGGTGACATTCTTTTTGGTCAATTCATTAAGGGGACAAGCAATGGTTGAAAAGTCTTTCACAAAGCAACGATAGAAACCGGCCAACCCATGAAAACTTCGGAGTTCACTCACATTTGTTGGGATGGGCCAATCTCGTATGGCCTTTACCTTGGAAACATCAACTTCAATTCCCTTCGAAGAAACGACAAATCCAAGAAAAATGAACTTGTGTTTAGCAAAAGTGCACTTGGGAAGATTAGCATAAAGCTTTTCATGTCGAAGGATTTGCAAAACTTCCTTGACATGTGTTATATGGTCCTCAAGTGATTTGCTATAAACAAGAATATCATCGAAATAGACAACAACACTTTTTCCAATGAGAGAACGCAAGATGTGATTCATAAGGCGCATGAAGGTGGATGGGGCATTTGATAAACCAAAGGGCATAACCAACCATTCATAGAGACCAAGTTTGGTCTTGAAGGCGGTTTTCCACTCATCACCTTCAGCCATGCGTATTTGATGGTAACCACTACGAAGATCAATTTTCGAAAAAATAGTGGCTCCACACAACTCATCAAGCATGTCATCGAGACGAGGTATGGGATGTCGATAACGCACGGTGATAGCATTGATTGGACGGTAGTCCATGCATAACCGTAACGTATCATCCGTCTTTGGAACAAGAATCACGGGTACATCACTTGGACTAGTGCTAACTTGGATCAAACCTTTGGAGACGAGTTGGTTGATTTGACGTTCAATCTCCTTTGTCTCCTCCGGGTTCGTGCGGTAAGCGGCGCGGTTGGGAAGTGGTGCACCGGGGATGAGGTCAATGCGATGTTCTATGCCGCGAAGAGGAGGTAGTCCATGTGGAAGCTCCTCGGGGAACACATCCTTGAATTCCTGCAAAACACTCATCAAAGATGGAGGAACATTGGTTAATTCGTTATTTCCTTGCGCTAGTCCCTTGCAAAGGAGGACATAGTGCAAGATGGATGGGTTGTTCCGAACATCTCTCGTCTCACTTTTGGTGGCAAGGAGAACACTCTTAGTTTTTCCACTCGAATTTGGCTTGTGGCTCTCACTCACTATGAGGTGGTTCTCTCTCTCACCGCTCTTCTCACAAGTAGGTGTTGTGCTTTGCGCCCTCGCTAAAGCCTTTGCATTGTCCGCAATTATTTGGCTAGGAGTCATCGGTTGCAAAACACATGTTTTGTTGAGCCATTTGAAGGTGTATATATTGGTGCGACCATCATGTTGAGCAGCCAAATTGCCATGGTCGACCAAGAAGCATGTGGCAAACTGTCATAGGGACCACATCACACTCCACCGTATCTTTGTAAGGACCAATGCGGAAGGAGACCGATACGGTATGCTTAATCTTCACGGACCCTTGGTCACTTAGCCGTTGCACGTGGTAGGGGTGCTTGTGCGGAAGGAGGGTGAGGTTGAGCTTCTCACACAACTCGATGCTAGCAAGGTTGTGGCAACTTCCTCCGTCAATGATCACCTTGATAGATTTGGCATTGATGCCGGCTCGTGTTTGGAAGATATTGGAGCGTTGGTCTTCATGCTCTTGTCCTTGAGTGGTCAAGATTCTTGTGACGACAAGCGATGGACTTGCGTCATGTTCACACATGAGGAGTTCTTGATCATCTTCCACTCGTTGCCTTGCCATTGCTTCCTTGACACAGGCATCAAACTCATCTTCACTCAAGTACTCTTCATCACCATTGTCATGGATGAACAAGACTTTCTTGTTTCCACATTCGGCCGACTTGTGTCCTTTACCTCCACACTTGTAGCATTCACCGTTGAAAGGTGTATCACTCTTTGGTTTCTTGCCACTTGGGGGCAGTTTTCCTTGCTATAGTTGTAGATGTAGGAGCGTCCGTAGGACGAGCTGCATCATTGTGTGTCTGACACAACCTCAATGACCAAGGACAATTAGTATGAACAACATGAATATGTAGTGCCACAATCGAATCACATATTCAATGGTACATATCAGTAGTTCATACATGGACCATAACCTTATGAATACATAGGAATAACATCATACATGAGTGCCTCTAGGGCATATTCCTAACAGTCTCCCACTTGCACTAGAGTTAATCATCCGACATCACATGTCCAGGCATCTGATGCCCATTGCTCTCAGGTGCGCCTCATGCTTCGGCTGTGGAAGTGGCTTTGTCAACGGATCCGCAATGTTTGCACCCGTGTGTACCTTGCATAACGTGATATCACCTTGATCCACGAACTGGCGAATAAGGTGGTACCGCATGAGTATATGTTTGTTCTTCTGGTGTTATCTAGGTTCCTTGGCTTGTGCAATAGCACCATTGTTGTCACAATACACGTCTAACGGATGGGACGATCCCTGAACCACACCAAGATCCATGAGGAAATTCCTTATCCAAACGGCTTCCTTTGCCGCCTCTGAGGAAGCAATATACTCAGCCTCTGTCGTAGACGCAGACACCGTTTCTTGCTTGGAACTCTTCCAGCTCACAGCCCCTCCGTTTATCACAAACACATATCCGTATTGCGAACGAGAATCATCCGAGTCAGTGAGATAACTCGCATCCGTGTAACCCTTTACACTGAGTTCATCCTCACCTCCATAAACCAGGAACATATCCCAGTCCTTCTCAAGTACTTGAGGATATTTTTAGCCGCTGCCAAGTGGATCTCTCTAGGGTCAGCTTGGTATCTGCTCACAACTCTTAGAGCATAGGAACCATCCGGCCTACTACAAATCATAGCATACATGATGGATCCGAGTGCAGAAGCATACGGAATCGCACTCATCCAACTTCGCTCATCAGTTGTCGAAGGACATTGAGTCTTTGCTGAGTTTTACGCCATGTGACATTGGTAAGAACCCCTTCTTAGACGATTCCATGTTGAACTTCTTCAACACTTTGTCCAAATATGTACTCTGACTCAATCCAATGAGCCGCCTTGATCTATCTCTATAGATCCGGATTCCTAGTATGTAAGTCGCCTCACCCAAGTCTTTCATCAAAAACTCTTTTCCAATGATTCCTTGGTCTCCTGCAACATCTGGACATCATTTCCAATCAGCAACATGTCATCCACATATAGGATCAGAAAGTTTACTTTGCTCCCACTAAACTTCTTGTATAAACAAGAATCATGATCACTCTTGATGAAGCCAAACGATTTGACTACCTCATCAAAGCGAATGTTCCAACTTCGAGATGCTTGCTTCAACCCATAAATGGATTTCCGAAGTTTGCATACCTTGTCAGCATTAGCCGGATCGACAAAACCCTCGGGCTGTATCATATACACGTCCTCAGTTAAATTTCCATTAAGGAAAGCCGTTTTGACATCCATCTGCCATATCTCATAGTCGAAATAGGCTGCTATAGCTAACATGATCCGAACTGATTTAAGCATCGCTACAGGAGAGAAAGTCTCATCGTAGTCAACTCCTTAAACCTGTCGAAACCCCTTCGCGACAAGCCGTTCTTTATAGATAGAAACATTTCCATCCATATCAGTTTTCTTCTTAAAGACCCATTTTCACTCGACGGGTCTTGCACCGTCTGGTAGATCAACCAAGTTCCAAACTTGATTTTCATCCATGGACTTTAACTCGGATCTCATGGCTCCAAGCCACGACTCAGAATCAAAACCCACCATCGCTTCCGAATAAGTTGCCGGCTCATCACTGTCCAACATCATCACATCACGAACACTTCGTAATCTGGCCGATCTTCGCAGTGTCGGTGCAGTTTCCGGCTCAGGTACCACGTCCGTCTCAACCTCTAAGGCTTTTGCCGACTCGCTGCTAACCGTATCTCTCGAATTTCTTCGAGATGCACCGTACTCGCACTGACTCCCCGACTTAGAAACTCTTTCTCAAGAAAGACACCGTTTCAAGCGACAAACACTTTGCCCTCTTCTCGGTTGTAGAAGTAGTAACCCAAGGTTTCCCTCGGATATCCCACGAAAATACACTTATCCGACTTAGCTGTAAGCTTGTCCGACTGAAGTCGCTTGACAAAAGCTTCACAACCCCAAATCTTAAGGAAAGATATACTCGGCTTCTTGCCAGTCCATATCTCATGCGGTGTCTTCTCTACCGACTTTGATGGTACTCTGTTTAGTGTGAACGTTGTAGTTTCTAGACAATAACCCCAAAATGATAAAGGCAGATATGTCCGACTCATCATTGACCGTACCATGTCCAACAAGGTCCGATTCCTCCTTTCCGACACACCGTTTCTCTGCGGCGTTCCAGGAGGAGTGAGCTGGGGAACTATTCCACAACTCTTCTGATGGTCATCAAACTCATGGCTCATGTACTCGCCTCCTCGGTCCGACCGAAGAAACTTTATTTTCTTGCCAAGTTGATTTTGTACCTCATTCTGGAATTCCTTGAACTTTTCAAAGGCTTCCGACTTATGTTTCATCAAGTAGATATATCCATATCTGCTCAAATCATCAGTGAAGGTAATGAAGTACTCATAACCACCTCTAGCTGTTGTGCTCATTGGGCCACATACATCACTATGTACTAGTCCCAATAAGTCGGACGCCCTTTCACAACTCTTTGCAAAAGGTGTCTTGGTCATCTTGCCGAGAAGGCAGGATTCGCATGTCTCGAACGACTCCAAGTCGAACGAAGTTAGGAGTCCATCATCATGGAGCTTCTTCATGCATTTCCAGCTTATATGACTAAGCCGACAATGCCAAAAGTAAGTCATATTCAGATCATTTGGTTTTAACCTTTTCACATTTATGTTCTAGACAGATTCACTATCAAGATTCAAAATAAATAACCCATCCCGGACTGGTGGAAAGCCGTGAAACATATCATTCAAATATAAAGAACAACCATTATTCTTAATATTCGACTCATAGCCTTGTCTCATCAAACATGAGGCAAAATGATGTTTCGACTAAGCACTAGAACATAATAACAATTATTTAGCTCCATTATGAATCCAGAAGGTAAATGAAGTTGCATTGTGCCGACTTCCAACGCAGCGACTCTCGCTTTGTTGCCGACTCTAATGTCAACCTCGCCTCTTGCAACGCTCCTAGTTCTTACCAGTCCCTGCAACGAGTTGTAGATGTGAATGACTGATCTGGTATCATATACCCAAGAACTACCAGTGCATCAGCAAGATAAATGTCTATAACATTGCAAACAAGGGTACCTGAGTCAGAAGTCACACCTCCGCTCTTGGCTTTATCAGCCAAATACTTGCTACAATTCCTCTTCCAGTGGCCATCCGACTTGCAGTAGAAGCAAGTGGATCCGGCTGTAGGAGATGGCTTAGTCCCTGAGGAAGCGCTTTGGACTGGGTCCTCCGCCTTACCTCCCGACTTTGCCTTCTTCTTCTTAGTCCAAGAACTCTTCTTGAACTTAGCCTTGTTTTGTAGCATCAACACTTGACTGGCACCTTTCTTGAGATCCGCCTCAGCCTGCTTGAGCATCCCATGTAATTCAGTGAGCTTCTTATCCATACCATGCATGTGGTAGTTCGATATGAACTAACCATACACACTAGGAAGAGAGTTCAGAATTATGTCTGTAGTGAACTCTTCGCTTATGGGGTAGCCAAGTGATGAGGACATCCCTACAATTACACCTACCCCAATTGGTAATGAAGATGTTCCAATTGCAAAGAAGGATCAATCCAATGAGATAAAGATTGGACCTATCACAAGAGCTCGTGCTAAGCTAGTAGAACAACAGGTGAACTTGTTTCTTAATGAACCTGGTGTTTTAATTAATGAGAATTTTATACTGCCTAACTCTTTGTATTGTATGATCAGGTACTTAGGAGAAGAAGGCATAGCACAGAGTGAGGAGCTGAAGGAACATGGCGTGTTGATCAATGAGGAATGCGCGAGGGAGGAGAGGGAGGAAGCGCAAGGAGCACTCCACGAGAAGATCAACACCTGGTCGAGGGATCTCTGCCGCGGCAGAGAAACCACGCAGTTTTCTGCCGCGACAGAGAAACCGGGTCCGACTCTGCCACGGCACAGTAGGCCTGCGCGCCTTGAGCCGATCCACCTTGGGTCGGTTGTATCTTAGTCTAGTTTGAGTCGAACTGATATTCCTGGTTGTAGCCGCCGACCCTTAGCCCTTAAATAGATGGGGGGCGCCGTAGTTTAGGGTTTAGACCACGTTAAAATATTTTGGAGTTGTTTCTTTCATAGAACCTCTAGAATTACCCTGTGTTCGAATCTACCAACTATAATTGAGTGTGATCTGTTGTTCCATTGGGAATTAGTAGATTGCATACTACCGTTCGTGGTCAAGGCTGCGTGCGCAAGAGCGTGGTGTTGTGAATATCCTACAAGGTTCGAGAGCTGTTGCATTAGCATCAGGGGTCGAGCGGGAGAGTTCATAGCTACAGGCTAGTTATCTATCATCCACCCTCACCATCGACAAGTGCTTACTGAGAAGATCGGGCCACCCCATATCATCTTGGTATCAGATTTCCTCGTTGCCTCGGTAAGCAATCCGCAATCCATCCATAGATTAGAGAGTGTTTTTAGTCCTATGCAGAAAAAGCCCCACAAAAAGATTTGCCATAGACTAGATTGCATCATAGACGAGTCATAGTTGCTGGTCGTGTTCATCAATTAGTCTAGATCTGTTTTTGTTTCCATCGTTTTTCTTCAGTCTAGACGTGTCCACCATTGTTTCCGCCACCATCTAGTAGATCCGATCTCGTTTAGAGTCCTTGTGTTTTACTCCAGGCCGATTCGGTTTGCCTTAGTCAAAAAAAATTACTTTCCAGGTTACCAAACATACTTTCCCGGTTATCAAACATACTTTCCAGGTTACAAAGTCTGCCACGGCAGTATTTCTATGTTTTCTCTGCCACGGCAGGACTTTCTGAGTTACCAAGTTACTGCTCTGCCGCGGCACGATTTCTGGCCGTTTTGCTGCCGCCGCTCTGCCCCGGCAGGATTTTGAGCTGTTTTTCTTCCACGACAACATAATTACAAAGTGTGATCGATTTGCACTTCCCCAAAACCCTTAGCCATAGCCAATCTACTACATAGGTGTAGGAACTTGCCTATTGAGACTAGTTTCCGCTCCTACAGGCTGCTCTTAGGATTTTGGTGCTGTACTTTGTAATTGGTCGTGTGTTATCAAAAAAAAGAAAGAGAAAGCAAGATAGCAAAAGAAAACTATAAAAAAAAGAAAGCTATACAAAAGAAAAAGAAAAGTTGTGGAAAAAGAGAATTTGAGCAAGAGGCTTAGTGATATCTTTGTGCACCGGTAGATTGAGCAATCTTGTGCCTGTTTACTTTGAGCTTTGCTAGTGTCTCTCGAGCGTAGTGCAACACCCTTCATAGTTGCATTGCCACATTTTTCTCCACGTGTGTGTTTCTTGGGTATTTGTACGATCAGCACTAGGACATGTTTGCGGTGTAGTTAGGATTCCATACCTATAGCTCCACCTTAAATAACCTGTGTGCCCTGCGATCGTTCTCTATACCTTTGATATTCACTTCATCACATCAAGTGCATCAGTCTTTGATTTTGTTTGGTAGAGCATCTCTATTCACTTTGGAACGGTAAGATCTCCTTTCTTATTAGTTGTGAGTGAGCTGTGAGAGTTCCACTATACAAATTCTGATTTTTGCACTAACCTACTAATCATGTCTTCTAGTGATGATGATGTTGTGATGCAGAAAAAGAAGGATGAGGAGCTTGTTAATTGGCGTGAATATGAGGCGTTGAAGTCCCACTTGACACATGTGTTCACTAATACAACAGATGCCATTGACAAGAATCTCCAAGACATGAATATGCGATTGGATCACCATGTTGGAACGGTTGATACTATCCAAACGCAAGTGGCTACGCTCAATGTCAATGTCACCGCTTTGCAGCAGTCCATTGAGGGTTTGACAGCCGCTTTACATAGAAGGGAAGATCCTCAACATGATGATGCCTTTGATGATTTCGATGAGGGTAGCGCTGTTGATGCTGCTCCACATGTTGGTAGGGGACGTGCCATTCCCCCTGCCCATACACCTGGCCCTGCACAAGCCCATGCACCTGCCCATGCACCTGCTCATGGCCGTGGGTATGCTCCTCTTGGGCATGCTCAACGTGTTCCCAACCAAGCTGCTGATGATGGTTTGGGCAAGCCAAAGTTTTCGATTCCCAAGTTTGATGGTTCCATTGATCCTAAAGATTACCTTACATGGGAGCTGAAGATTGAGAAACTCTGGCGTTTATTTGACTATCCAGAAGACAAGAAGGTCAAGCTTGCAGCATCTGAATTTGATGGTTATGCTCTACGTTGGTGGGATGCTCTTGTGCAACATAGGAGGGAGGACAATGAACTTCCTGTAATGGACTGGCGCGAGATGAAACAAATCATGAAGGCTCGTTTTGTTCCAACCAACTACTTGCAATCAGTTTTTGATAAATTGACGCAATTGAAGCAAGGCACATTGACAGTAGATGAGTACTACATGGAGATGGAGATGCTTATGCAGCGTGCTAGAATTCGTGAGTCCATTGAGATGACCATGCAGCGATTCTTGAAAAATTTGAAGTTACCAATAAAGAGCATTGTTCGTCATCACAAGTATGAGACCATGAATGAGTTGTTGCATCATGCTAGAGAGGCCGAATCCCAGTTGGCAGAAGAGGCGAAGTCACGTACTCGTTTTCCATCCTCCAGCAGATTTTAGGCTAGATCTATCCTCCTATAGTCACGCCAACAACTGCTGTTCCGCCTACACCATCGGCCAAACCAGCAAGTACACCTTCGTTTGGTTCTAATGCTAGGAAACCTGCTGCTCCTGCTGCTAGCTCGGGTTCCAACATGTCTACTGCACGTACTCGTGATGTGGTGTGCCACACTTGTGGTGGTAGAGGTCACTACAAGAAAGATTGTCCAAACAGCAAGGTTATGTTTGTTAATGAACAAGGTGAAGTAGAAAGTGGAGATGAAGCTTCTGATGATGATATTGATGATGGCAAGGTTGGTGCTGACGCCTATGCTGAGCGTGCTCCAACTATTGTCGTATCCTCACGTGTACTTAGTGTGCAACCGGTTGAGGAATCCCAGCGTTGCAACTTGTTCCAAACGAAAGCTCTAGTTGGGCCAAACAAAGCTTGCAAGGTCATTATTGATGGAGGTAGCTGCAGAAATCTTGCAAGTAAGGGACTATGTGCCAAACTGAATTTGACATACTTACCTCATCCCAAGCCATACTACATACAATCGTTGAGCAACAATGGTGAGATGAAGGTAAATCTATGGTACGAGTGAATTTTCAAATAGGTCCATACAAAGATTCTATTGATTTTGATGTGGTTCCTATGACTGTTTGTCACCTACTATTGGGTCGGCCTTGGCTCTATGATTGCCATGTGCAACACAATGGCCGAGCCAATACATATCACTTGGAATTTAAAGGAAAGAAGATTACTATGCAGCCAATGACACCACAAGAAATTGTGAATGACTCTCGCCAGAAGATAGAGGTGAATTTGAAGCAAGATACTACCACTAGGCGAGATTGTGTGATAGCTGTTCCTGATGTAATTGAGCCTAAATTGAGTGATATAACGAAAAGTGAGAGAGTGCCTGGTTTGTTGATATTAGCCACCAAGGAGGATATGAGAGAGTTTCGTGAGGATCCTACAGCCATGCCACTTGTGCTCATGTATAAGGGCGAGGTATTGGGTTCTAACGACATGATCCCTATTTCTCTTGGTGTCTCTTATGTTTTGCAGGACTTTGGGGATGTGTTTCCAGAAGACGTACCCGCAGGGTTGCCTCCATTGCGTGGTATAGAACATCAAGTGGATCTGATTCCTAGCGCCACACTTCCCAACCGTGCACCCTACAGGACTAATCCCGAAGAAACTAAGGAAATTCAGAAGCAAGTACAAGCGTTGCTGGATAAAGGGTACATTCGTGTCTCTCTTAGCCCTTGTGCTGTTCCTGTTATTTTAGTCCCTAAGAAAGATGGTACTTGGCGCATGTGTGTTGATTGTAGAGCGATTAATAACATCACTATTCGATATCGTCATCCTATTCCACGCTTAGAGGATATGCTAGATGAATTGAGTGGGGCTGCTGTTTTCTCTAAAATCGACTTGCGTAGTGGTTATCATCAAATTAGGATGAAAGAAGGGGATGAATGGAAAACTGCTTTCAAAACTAAATTCGGTTTGTATGAGTGGTTAGTTATGCCGTTTGATCTTACTAATGCACCTAGTACTTTCATGCGTTTGATGAATCATGTTTTGAGAGAGTTTATTGGTCGTTTTGTGGTTGTTTACTTTGATGATATACTTATATACAGCCACACCGAATCTGAACATTGCACTCATATTAGACAAGTTTTGCAAGTGTTACGTGATAATAAACTGTATGCTAATCTTGAGAAGTGTACATTTGCAAAAGATAAGGTCATATTCCTAGGATTTGTTGTTTCTAAGCATGGAGTAGAGGTAGATCAATCTAAAATTGAATCAATTCAGAATTGGCCTACTCCAATGAATGTAAGTCAAGTGCGTAGTTTCCACGGTCTCGCTGGTTTCTATAGGCGCTTTGTGCTAGATTTTAGCACCATTTCTGCACCTTTGAATGATTTGACAAAGAAATGTGTTCCTTTTGTATGGGGCGTGGCCCAAGACATTGCATTTGATACATTGAAACATTTACTTACTTCTGCACCATTGCTTGCATTACCTGATTTTTCGAAGCAATTTGAAGCTGAATGTGATGCTAGTGGTATAGGCATAGGTGGCGTTTTGATGTAAGAGGGTCGGCCTATAGCTTATTTTTCTGAGAAATTGGCTGGTGCTCGTTTGAATTATTCTATCTATGATAAAGAATTGTATGCACTTGTTAGAGTACTTGAGGTTTGGCAACATTATTTGTGGCCAAAGGAATTCATCATACATTCTGATCATGAAGCATTGAAATACTTGAAAGCTCAATCAAACTTGCATAGAAGATTAGCTAAATGTGTTGAGTTCATTGAGTCTTTTCCGTACATCATTAACTATAAGAAGGGAAAAGAAAATGTTGTTGCTGATGCTCTATCTAGGAAGAACATGCTATTAACCAATCTTGATGTTAAAATTCCTGGATTAGAAGCTATTTGTGCACTTTATGCAACTGACCATGATTTTGCTGAACCATATCGTTTGTGTGCTCTTAGAAACGCATGGGATAAGTATCATATACATGATGGATATTTGTTTCGAGCTCACAAACTATGTATTCCAGAATCGTTGTTGCGTTTGTTCTTAGTGCAGGAATCACATGCTGGTGGTTTGATGGGTCACTTTGGGTGTGAGAAGACGTTGCTCATGCTTGCTGATCATTTTTACTGGCCCATGATGAGGCGTGATGTGTACAGATTTGTGAGCCGATGTATTACATGCCACAAGTCGAAATCTAAGCTGAAGCCTCACGGTTTGTATACACCTCTCTCTGCACCGACTACTCCATGGGAAGACATTAGTATGGATTTTGTGCTAGGTCTACCTAAAACTCAGAGAGGTCATGACTCTATATTTGCGGTAGTGGATAGGTTATCTAAGATGGCTCATTCTATTGCCTGTGACAAAAGCGATGATGCGTCGCATGTTGCTAACCCGTTTTTCAGGGACATCATGAGATTACATGGAGTACCAAAGACGATTGTTTCTGACTGTGATGTGAAGTTCATGAGCTACTTTTGGAAGACCTTATGGGGGAAGCTAGGAACAAAGCTGCTGTTCAGTACTACATGTCATCCCCAAACAGATGTCAAACGGAGGTGGTGAATATAACATTGTCACAGCTGCTAAGGACCATGATTAAAAAGAATCTGCGGGAGTGGGAAGAGTGTTTGCCACATATTGAGTTTGCTTACAACAGGGCTGTGCATTCAACTACTCAACTTTGTCCTTTTGAGGTGGTGTATGGTTTCAAGCCATCGACGCCACTTGATATGTTGCCTCTGCCATTACATGAGAGAGTTGATATGGAGGCATCAAAACGTGCTGATTATGTGAAGAAAATACATGATAAGACTCGAGAGGCTATTGAGAAGAAAGGCAAGAACATTGCTGCTGCAAGGAATCAAGCACGAAAAGAAGTGTTGTTCGAGCCTGGAGATATGGTTTGGGTGCATCTACGCAAGGATAGGTTTCCACTACTTCGAAAGTCAAAATTAAAGCCACGTGGTGCTGGTCCTTACAAGGTGTTAGCCAAGATTAATGATAATGCCTACTCGGTTGATATACCTATTGAGGAGTTTGGTGGAGTTAGCAATAGCTTCAACGTTGCTGATTTGTCACCATATGTTGGAGAAGATCTTGGAGCGTCGAGGACGACGCCTTTTGAAGGGGGGAGATGATGAGGACATCCCTACAATTACACCTACCCCAATTGCTAATGAAGATGTTCCAATTGCAAAGAAGGATCAATCCAATGAGATAAGGATTGGACCTATCACAAGAGCTCGTGCTAAGCTACTAGAACAACAGGTGAACTTGTTTCTTAATGAACCTGGTGTTTTAATTAATGAGAATTTTATACTACCTAAGTCTTTGAATTATTGTATGATCAGGTACTTAGGAGAAGAAGGCATAGCACAGAGTGAGGAGCTGAAGGAACATGGCGTGTTGATCAATGAGGAATGCGCGAGGGAGGAGAGGGAGGAAGCGCAAGGAGCACTCCACGAGAAGATCAACACCTGGTCGAGGGATCTCTGCCGCGGCAGAGAAACCACGCAGTTTTCTGCCGCGACAGAGAAACCGGGTCCGACTCTGCCACGGCACAGTAGGCCTGCGCGCCTTGAGCCGATCCACCTTTTGGTCGGTTGTATCTTAGTCTAGTTTGAGTCGAACTGATATTCCTGGTTGTAGCCGCCGACCCTTAGCCCTTAAATAGATGGGGGGCGCCGTAGTTTAGGGTTTAGACCACGTTAAAACTATTTTAGAGTTGTTTCTTTCATAGAACCTCTGGAATTACCCTGTGTTCGAATCTACCAACTATAATTTAGTGTGATATGTTGTTCCGTTGGGAATTAGTAGATTGCATACTACCGTTCGTGCTCAAGGCTACGTGCGCAAGAGCGTGGTGTTGTGAATATCCTACAAGGTTCGAGAGCTGTTGCATTCGCATCAGGGATCGAGCGGGAGAGTTCATAGCTACAGGCTAGTTATCTATCATCCACCCTCACCATTGACAAGTGCTTACTGAGAAGATCGGGCCACCCCATATCACCAAGTCTTTCCAGAGACTGGACGTAACCAACCATCTTGATCACATGCGGACTCAGTGGATCGCCATCCTTAAGCTTGCAGCTCAACAAAGTCTGAGAGACTTGATACCTCTCAGTCTTTGCCTGAGCCTGGAACATACTTTTGAGGCTTTCGATCATATCGTAGGCATCAACATTCTCGAACTGCTGCTGCAAGTCCGGTTCCATATGAGCAAGCATAAGACAGCTAATCTCCGTGGATTCATCACAAATCCGACGGTAGGCATTGGTGGCTGCGACATTCGCATTCTCATCCGACTCAGCTGGAAGTGGGTTGTCTAGGACACGGTCCCTTTTTCTTGTTTGAGAACAATTCTCAGATTACGATACCAGTTGGTGAAATTAGTTCCATTCAGCTTATCTTTCTCTAAGATGGTTCTTAAAGGAAAACCGGAAATCTGAGGAAGACTACTAGGTGCCATTGATCTACAACAGAAAATATGTAAAAAAACACTTAAGACATGTAACCATAAAGAGCAAGCATATTAAACACTTTACTATTTATGCTCCCACTAGAACCAACACCCCTCAGATGGTTACTTAGTGATTCAGGACCCTAAATAAGCAAGTCAACTAGTGAGCTTTAGTATCACCGCTAGCCGTCAAGTGATCTAGGTAGACAACTCCTTGTCAATCGTATCTCATACGACTCATGTTGGATGGGTGGCATCACGTGCCCCGGCTCCCATCCGACCTTTCCCTGAGTCCCACAACCGTTGTGATAGACCCGTCTAGATTACCAAGTGCTTCCGCTGTAAGAGTCCGACTCGAACCCACCTAGTCGGAAAGAATTGATAGCACCTCAATTTTATGAGCCCACTACCAAATATGTTCGACTTGTGATAGTGCAGCTCTGGCGGGGAAACCGACTAGACCTTCTTTGAGGGATTATTTTCTACCAACTATCTAATAGAGGTAAAACAGATACATAACAATAACACAAAATAAAGCAATTATAATGTGAAATGGTATGGCTCTCTTCTTGGCGATCTCCATCTCCATAAAGCCTGTAATCCGACTCGTGTCAACTCTTGTCACGTGCCGTCTTACACCATGTAGCCGACTTGTACACCGACTTACATGCCTTCCGGATTCTCCAAACAGCTGCACTAGCTTGTAATGCAAATTACACAGAGAATCCGACACGCATGTTGTTATACAATAAGATGACAGCACCTAGGCTCCAGCCGGCTGACAAAAACCGTGATACGCAGATCACGTATGGATTACACACATCAATGCACATAAGCCATACCATTCACAACATCATCCTACAAAAACAAGTTATGCCTAGATACGATATCTATCGGCGTTGTGAAACTCGCAATGACATCTAAGGTGCTACGATAGGGCAAAGCCGGCGGTCCCAGCTCTGATACCTTTTGCATGCTTTGCATCTTTCATGTTGACAAATTGCTCTTTACTATGGTTTGATTGCAAGCATGTTAATGGTATTCTTTCACCTTGTGACAATCATGTTTCGTTGCTATTGGACATTGATGCTTTGTGTGTTGCAACAAAAATGTTGAAAATTTTCTCTTTCCAATGTTTTGTGTGCAACCATAATGCCATTATGAGCATGTATTGTCATGAGAGCTTCCAAGTCTCTCGTATTGTTGTTGCAACAAACATAAGGATCACTTGCTCTTTCATATGGTTTGTTTGCAAACATGATGCTTTTACTTCCGCTTGTGATACTCAAATGCCCATGATCTTTGCTTTTGATGATATGTGTATGGCATCCAATATATTGAACAATTGTTCTTTCCAATGGTTGGTTTGCACACATAATGTTGTTTTGGATAATCTTCCCCGTGTGTTTTTGCCGAATTCTCCTAGCTTTGCATCAAAGATGTTGATCAAGATTTTAGTCAATTGCTTTGAGTGCCACACTAAGACGTTATATGGAGTTTTTGAGTTCCCACATTTGGATGATGTCCAAATGATTTCCATGCATTTTGACCTTGCATATTGTTGAGGGCAAACCTCTAGGGTGGCCCGATCTTTCACGATTCCCTTTCAAATTGAGAGTGGAGTGCGGGGAAAGGAGGGAAGGATGAACATGACGAACACACGCACAAAGAACGCGATGAACACACACACGCAAAACCACGATAAACAATAATAGCTCACGCCGGCGGTGACCGATCCGGCGCAATCCCTAGGATCGGCATCGGGCGGAGGACTCTCTCTCGAACCGGCACAGCAAGATGGGAGACTCGGTGAGATCTTGACGTCTAGGCAAAGGGACACCGATGCCTAGGCCTTTTACAACGCAGAGGCACAATGCAAACTCCAACGAGGTTTGGGGATATTGGTGCTCCTTAGTCAAGGAGCATGAGGCAAGAATTAGATAGATCCACAAAGGGGTTTCGACTAATTCCAATATCAAGCCTAGGGTTTACAATGGAGGTGGAGGTCTATATATAGGCCAACCACAAAGTCAGGGGTAATTCAGGCATTAAAGTAGAGTTCTGGGCGAAATAGAGGGGTACATGGGCCATAGGGCCCAGCTAGGCTCGCAGGCCCATCACTTGGGCCGGTCACTCCAGGTCAAGTGGGCCTGACAGTCTGAGGTAGCCGGACACTCCAGGTCGAGTGGGCCGGATAGTCCGGGGTGGTCGGACACTCCGGGCAGTGTCTGGGCAGTGTCCGAACTGGCACACAGAATGTCCGCTCTAGGTTCGGGCTCGGGCAGGCCGGACACTCCGGCTGAGTCGCGTCGGACACTCCGGCTTTGGCAGCTTCAGCACAAGTGCAGCTTCAGGGCTCATGGATCGACGCGGCGGGGGCTCGTACCTGATGATGCACAAAGTAGTGCTATGAAGTAGCACGCCATCCAAGGAGGTATCAAATTGGCACGAGGAGAGCGAGTTCACCTTAGCTTGGAGGAGTTTGGCTCGGGCACGAGTCATGGGTCCACTTGGGGGACTTGTTGTTGTAGATGTAGAAGCGTCCGTAGGACGGGCTGCATCAGCTCCCCCCCTTGGGAAAGAGTCGTCCTCGACTCTTCATGGATATCATCTTGAGCATCTCCATGGTAGGGTGCGAGGTCCTTGACATTGAATGTATTGCTTGCAAGGTACTTGGAGGTCGGTATGTCGATGATGTAGGCGTTGTTGTTGATTCTTTTGAGGACCTTGAAGGGACCATCTCCTCTTGGCTTGAGCTTGGAGTCACGTTCCTTGGGGAAGCGGTCCTTGCTTAGGTGTATCCACACAAGGTCACCTTCTTCAAATATCATCTCCTTCTTGTCCTTGTTTAACCTTGAAGCTTGGCGAAGGACTTGTTGTTCGATAGTAGCTCTTGTTTCTTCATGAAGCGTCTTCATAGCTTATGCGCGCTTCTCGACGTCCATGTTCGTGCGCTCATGGAGGGGTAGTGGTAGGATGTCGAGCGCGGTGAGGGGCTCGAAACCATAGACGATCATGAATGGACTCATCTTGGTTGTTGAGTGCTTGGCTCGATTATAGGCGAACTCGGCGTGTGGAATGCATTCCTCCTAATCCTTCAGGTTTTTCTTGATCAACACGCGAAGGAGCGTTCTGAGGCTTCTGTTGACAACTTCGGTTTGGCCATCAGTTTGAGGATGTGATGCGGATGAGAAGAGGAGCTTGGCCATGAGGGTCTTCCACAAGTAGCTCATGAATTTGACGTCGCGGTCGGAGACGATTGTCCTTGGCACACCGTGAAGACGGACGATTTCCCTGAAAAAACAGATTTGCAACATGTAAAGCATTGTCGGTCTTATGGCACGGTATGAAGTGTGCCATTTTGGAAAAATGATCCACAACAACAAATATAGAATTATGACCATGCTTAGATCTAGGCAATCCTAACACGAAATCCATGCTAATGTTGGACCAAGGTGTATGAGGAATAGGCAATGGCATATAAAGACCATAGGGATTAGCTTGCGACTTAGCTTGAAAACATGTCGTGCATCGTTGAACGTAGCGCTCCACATCACACTTCATCTTGGGCCAAAAGTAGTGATTGGAGAGCATGTCCAATGTCTTGTCGCGACTAAAGTGACCCATAAGGCCTCCACCATGAGATTCTTGGAGAAGCAAAAGTTGAAGCAACGACTTCGGGATGCATAGCTTGTTTTGTTTAAATACAAAGCCCTTATGCAAATAGAAATCATCAACTCCTTTGGCATTGGAGCACTTTGCGAAAATTGGTTCAAAGAACTGATCGGAAGCATAAAAAGCTTTTATTTCCTCAAGACCCAACATGTTGATTTCAAGTCTCGTAAGAAGGCTTGTATGTTTGCGAGACAATGCGTCCGCAACTACATTATCTTTGCCCTTCTTATACTTGACAATGTACGGAAAAGACTCCATGAACTCAACCCACTTAGCGTGTCTCTTGCTCAAGTAGGCTTGGCCTTTGAGATATTTCAACGACTCGTGGTCGGAATGTATGATAAATTCCTTGGGCCAAAGGTAGTGTTGCCAAACTTGAAGGACACGAACTAAGGCAAAAAGCTCTTTGTCATAAATCGGATAGTTAAGGCGAGCTCCATCAAGTTTCTCGCTATGGTAGGCAATAGGACGTCCGTTTTGCATAAGGACTCCTCCAATGCCAATAGCACTAGCATCACACTCTATCTCAAAAGTTTTTGTGAAATCCGGTAAAGCAAGAAGAGGTGCTTCGGTGAGCCTCTTTTTAAGTTCATCAAAAGCTTTTTGTTGTGCTTTGCCCCACACGAAGGTGACATTCTTTTTGGTCAATTCATTAAGAGGACAAGCAATGGTTGAAAAGTCTTTCACAAAGCGACGATAGAAACCGGCCAACCCATGAAAACTTTGGAGTTCACTCACATTTGTTTGTATGGGCCAATCTTGTATGTCCTTGACCTTGGAAACATCAACTTCAATTCCCTTCGAAGAAACGACAAATCCAAGAAAAATCAACTTGTATTTAGGAAAAGTGCACTTGGGAAGATTAGCACAAAGCTTTTCATGTCTAAGGGTTTGCAAAACTTCCTTGACATGTGTTATATGGTCCTAAAGTGATTTGCTATAAACAAGAATATCATCGAAATAGACAACAACACTTTTTCCTATGAGAGAACGCAAGATGTGATTCATAAGGCGCATGAAGGTGGATGGGGCATTTGATAAACCAATGGGTATAAGCAACCATTCATAGAGGCCAAGTTTGGTCTTGAAGGCGGTTTTCCACTCATCACCTTCAGCCATGCGTATTTGATGGTAACCACTACGAAGATCAATTTTCGAAAAAATAGTGGCTCCACACAACTCATCAAGCATGTCATCGAGACGTGGTATGGGATGTCGATAATGCACGGTGATATCATTGATTGGATGGCAGTCCATGCATAACTGTAACGTATCATCCGTCTTTGGAACAAGAATTACGGGTACGACACTTGGACTAGTGCTAACTTGGATTAAACCTTTGGAGACGAGTTGGTTGATTTGACGTTCGATCTCCTTCGTCTCCTCCGGGTTCGTGCGGTAAGCGGCGCGGTTGGGAAGTGGTGCACCGGGGATGAGGTCAATTTGATGTTCGATGCCACGAAGAGGAGGTAGTCCATGTGGAAGCTCTTCGGGAAACACATCCTTGAATTCCTGCAAAACATTCATCAAAGATGGAGGAACATTGGTTAATTCATTAGTTCCTTGCGCTAGTCCCTTGCAAAGGAGGACATAGTGCAAGATGGATGGGTTGTTCCGAACATCTCTCATCTCACTTTTGGTGGCAAGGAGAACACTCTTAGTTTTTCCACTCGAATTTGGCTTGTGGCTCTCACTCACCATGAGGTGGTTCTCTCTCTCACCGCTCTTCTCACAAGTAGGTGTTGTGCTTTGCGCCCTCGCTAAAGCCTATGCTTGTCCGCAATTATTTGGCTAGTAGTCATCGGTTGCAAAACACATGTTTTGTTGAGCCATTTGAAGGTGTATATATTGGTGCGACCATCATGTTGAGTAGACTTGTCAAATTGCCATGGTCGACCAAGAAGCATGTGGCAAACTGTCATAGGAACCACATCACACTCCACCGTATCTTTGTAAGGACTAATGGCGAAGGTGACCGATACGGTATGCTTGATATTCACGGACCCTTGGTCACTTAGCCATTGCCAGTGGAAGGGGTGCTTGTGTGGATGGAGGGTGAGGTTGAGCTTCTCACACAACTCGGTGCTAGCAAGGTTGTGACAACTCCGTCCGTCAATGATCACCTTGATAGATTTGCCGTTGATGCTGGCTCGTGTTTGGAAGATGTTGGAGCGTTGGTATTCATGCTCTTGTGCTTGAGTGGTCAAGATCCTTGTGACGACAAGCGATGGACTTGCGTCATGCTCACACATGAGGAGTTCTTGATCATCTTTCTCTCGTGGCCTTGCCATTGCTTCCTTGACACGGGCATCAAACTCATCTTCACTCAAGTACTCTTCATCACCATTGTCATGGATGAACAAGACTTTCTTGTTTCCACATTCGGCCGACTTGTGTCCTTTACCTCCACACTTGTAGCATTCACCGTTGAAAGATGTATCACTCTTTGCTTGCTTGACACTTTGGGGCAGTTTTCCTTGAGGAAGTGTGGGCTTGAAGGAAGGCTTGGAGGTACTTGAGGAGCTACCATTGAAAGTTGTTGGTGTAGTGGTTGAAGCTTGCTTGTAGGTGAAGATCGTCGCCATCAACACCACCATCAAGCTGGACTTCATCAAGATCATCATCATCACCACCATCAGTACCCTCATCACCATCTCCATATTGCGATAACAATTGGGTTGAATCTTGCATAGTTCATAGGGGAAACTTTCCCGGTGTTGATTATTCTTTGTAGTTGATGCTATTGAGTGAACCGTTGAATTATTGTTTATGTTTAGATTGTTATACATCATTATTCCATCTCTGATCATGATACATATGATGTCTTCTGAGTAGTTCGTTTTGTTCTTTAAGACATGGGAGAAGTCATGTTGTTAGTAGTGGAGTTGTGTTGAGAAAGATTCAATAGTTCGATATTTAAGTTGTGGTGTACTTCTTCTAGTGGTGTCATGTGAACGTCTACTACATGATACTTCACCTATATGGGCCTAGGGGAATGCATTGTGTATTTGGCTACTAATCGTAGGGGTTGCCCGAGTGACAGAAACCTGAACCCCCATTAGGAAACCATTGCACAAGGGACGTAAGGGTCTTAGAGTTTAAAGTTGTGGTTAGGTTTCTACCTTAATTACTTTCTTGTACTTACGGATGTTTGTAAGGGGTATAATCACAAGTATGTATTAGTCCTAGGAAGGTCGGTACATTAGCACAGGTTCACCCACACAACACTTAGCAAGCTAAAGAAGATTAATCAACTATATGAAGCGAAAGCACTTGGCAGTCTTCCCATGTGTCCTCGAGAACGTTTGGTCATATTAAGTAATACAACCGGCTTGTCCTTTGCTGCATAAAGGATTGGGCCACTTGCTGCATTTATTCCTACTATCTTTTATTTACTCGTACTTCGTTTACTTGCTTTATCGAAAACCCCTAAAAATCCATTTGCTAAGTATTTGTAGAGAATTCCTGATCCATACCACTAGCCAGCACCTTTTGCTCCTCGTTGGGTTCGACACTCTTACTTATCGAAAATACTGCGATACACCCCCTATACTTGTGGGTCATCAAGACTATTTTCGGGCGCCGTTGCCGGGGAGTGAGGCGCTATTGGAGAGTGGAACTGGTAAAGGAAACTTCTACTGTGCGTATTGTTTACTTCTGCTAGTTGCTTTATTTTCGTTATGGATAATTCGCTGAGTTTCTTATTTGGTAATGCTACTACCATTGCTAAGGTAGTAGATGAACCACCACCTGCTAAGAATGTTGTTTTTAAAATACCTACAAGAATTATTGATCGTGTTATGGATAACTATTATGTTGGGGATGGAACTGTCCATCCTGGTGATCATTTACTCTTTATACACGAATTATGCGGGTTGTTCAAGTGTCCAGGTATTACTACAGATCAAGTTAAGAAGAAGTTATTCTCATTATCGCTGAAAGGAAGAGCTGAGGATTGGTATAAGCTGCTGAAGAATGCTTAAGCTCTGGAATGGGAGGAAATAGTGCCTCTCTTTTATTCAAAGTTTTATCCTCCTAGTGAGATTCATAAAGATTGGAATCAAATAAACAACTTTTGGCCTATTGATGGAAAGAGTACAGCTCAAGCTTGGGGGAGACTGAAGTTACTAATGCTCAAATGTCCCATTCATGAGCTCCCCAACAATATTATTATCAATAACTTTTATGCAAGGCTCCCTCTACATGACAAGGATTTATTGGATGCTTCTTGCGCTGGATCATTCACTCGCACGGAAGAAGAAGCTAAATGGGATCTTCTGGACCGTATTCTAGATAATGCTGAAGCTTGGGAGAATGAAAAAGGTAGAAAGTCAGGTATAAATTACGATTATGAATGCATTGAATCCTTTATGGGAACTGATGACTTTCAAAATATTAAAAATGCTTATGGTCTTGATTTACAAGTTATTACGAATTGCTTTAGAGCTTTTGCTTCTTATATTGAAATTCCAAAAAGGGGATGGAACAAGTACCATGAACCTTATAAAGATATTGTTGGTTGTGTTCCTATTGGGAGTGCTGAGTATTGCACTATTGATCCCATCTTACCTGAACCTTATATCGAGAAGATTCCCTTCCCAAATAAGGTAAAAGATCATCCTATGAAAACTAATGTAATCACCAAAAGTGAAAAGAGAACTGTAAAACCTAATGAACAAATAAACGTTGAACCTGTGGTAGAAATTGTGAAAGACCTTGTCACTAAAAGCATAGAATATGGACACATAGTCTTTTGTGAGGATGCTTCTAATATTGTTTCACATCCTAATAGAACTAAAAAAGCTAGTGTCCCTATGCTTTCTGTTAGAATTGGTGATCATTGCTATTATGGTTTATGTGATATTGGTGCAAGTTCTAGTGCTATTCCTTATGAGCTTTATAGAGAAATTATGCATGAAATCAGTCCCTGCGAATTGGAAGAGATTGATGTGGTTATTCACCTTGTTAATAGAGAGACCGTCTCTCCAATTGGTATTGTATGAGACGTGGAAGTTCTTTGTGGTAAGATTAAGTACCCTGCTGATTTTCTAGTACTCGGTTCAGCTGCTAGTAAAACTTATCCTATTATTTTTGGTAGACCTTTCTTGAGTACTTGTGGAGATATTATAGATTGCAAAAGGGAGAAAATCTTGACTAAGTTTGATGGGGAATCTTATGAGTTTAATTTCTTGAAATTTGCTAAACAACCTTGTGAAGAGGAAACCCATAATGAGGATTTTAGATTTGAACAACTTGCTTCTATTTCTCTTGCTCCTAACAATGCTTTGCAACAATTTATGGAAGATCATGCAAGTGAAATCATCATGGAAGAAAGGAATGAGATTAACGAGATTCTCTGTTATGGGGTAACCCCGTGGGTGGCCCGATCTTCACGGATCTTGTGGTCAAATCGATGGGAAAGCGAGGGGAAAGGGAGAAGGTAGCGGAAGCGGACGCACACCTCGCGAAGAACACGACGAACACACGCAAAACTCACATGATACAAGGTCGATTGCTCTCGGCGGTGGCCACCAGTCCGATAGAATCCTCGCAAGGAAAGATCGGTCAACGTGCTCCCTCGATCCCACGCGGAGAGGGGAGAACACCTTGGAGAGGGTCTTGACGTCTTGGCAAAGGGACACTGATGCCAAGGCCTTGTACAACGAGGGAGGCGCGGTGCAAACTCCAACGAGGTGGTGACGATAGTCAATCCCCTTTGGTAGAAGGGGAGAGGCAAAACTAGAGATTCCACAAAGGGGGGTGTCTTTAGTCTATCATCTATGCCTAAGGTATACATGAGGGGTGGGGGCTCTATTTATAGGCCAGGCACTTACATAGTGGTAGTTTGGGGAATAACTCTAGGGTTGCAACATAATAAGGGGGTACATGGGCTGTGGCCCAGATCTAGTGCGCGCAGGCACCATGGTGACCGGTAGTACCGGCCCTCGGGTCCAGTAATACCGGATGGGAGCGGTAGCAGCTTTAGATGGGGCGGTAGCTCTGGCTCCAGTGGCAGGTGGTCTCCAGGTCCGGTAGTACCGGTGCTGCAGCCCGGTAGTACCGCTTGGGGCCGGTAGTACCACAAGCCGGTACCGGGACATACAGAGGCGATGGCGCGGGCTTCAGTCGTGGCCGGTAGTACCGCTAAGGCTGAGCGGTAGTACCGGTGCGCGGTAGTACCGCTGTTGGGGAGCAGTAGTACCGCTCGCGTCTGTCTTCTTGGGTGACTTGGGGACGAGCTTGGACTTGGCGTTGTATATGTAGTAGCGTCCGTAGGACGGGCTGCATCAGCTCCCCCCCTTCGAAAGAGTCGTCCTCGACTCTATACGCTCGTCATATAGAGGTGGTCGAGAGACATTCTTGATCCTGGGGTTTGCTATGTAGTCGTCCTCAAGTAGCTTGATGTGGCATCTCTTCAATGTTCCTTCACTTTCCATGTAGCCTACAAAGCTCACAACAAAAGCGAAGCAACACTCAAAGAGTAGCCAATTCTTGAAGATTATAGCACCAGTCCTCAAGTAGAAGGAAGTCACCTTATGGTGTAGGGGTAGCTCGATGAAGGGCATCCATAGGTAACTCTCTATTATTCGTCTTGTCAACTTATGGTCCATAGAGGTTGACGTGGAAGTAATTGTACCTTCACACAACATAGACCAAGCTGAATATCTTTGTGTGTGATAGGGGAGCATGTCATGTGTGGCATGTCCATTCTTGTTCACAACACTATTAGCACAACTCAAGTATCGCAAACAAAATGCGTATGCAAGGTCAAAGTGCATGGAAATTGTATGAACATTGTCCAAATGTGGGAACTCAAAAACTCCATAAAACATCTTAGTGTGGCACTCAAAGAAATTGACTAAAATTGATCAACATCTTTGATGCAAAGCTAGGAGAATTCGGAAAAAACACATGAGGGAGAATATCCAAAGCAACATCATTAGGTGTGCAAACCAACCATTGGAAAGAACAGTTGTTCAATATTTTGGATGCCATACACATATCATCAAAAGCCAAAATCATGGACAAATGAGTATCACAAGCGGAAGCAAAATCAACAAGTGTGCAAACAAACCATATGAAAGAGCAAGTGGTCCTTATGTTTGTTGCAATAACAATACGAGAGACTTGGAAGCTCTCGTGACAATACATGCTCAAAATGGCATTATGGTTGCACACAAAACATCGGAAAGAGAAATTGTTCAACATTTTTGTGGCAACACACAAAGCATCAATATCTAATAGCAATGAAATATGATTGTCATAAGGTGAAAGAATACCATCAACATGCTTGCAAGCAAACCATAGGAAAGAGCAATTTTTCAACATGATAGATGCAAAGCATGCAAAAGGTATCAGAGCAGGGTTCGATCTTGAACTCACTTTGGGGATGCTCTCTAGAGCTCTTTTTGTCAACTCGTGCTCAACCGAGGTTGACATTCTTGTGCGGGTACCTACACACATCAAACACAAAAGGAAAAACATGTGTGCATGGTAGAGAAACACATCATCCATCATGACGTATCTCTTCTTGTGCGCATCACCATTAATGTCAATCAAGTTTGAAAAATATGCATGGTGAGTATGCAAGTGGGGAACATGCTTATCATGGCAATCATCAAAATCTCCAACATTTGAGAAAGCTATGGGGGCCATCTCAATATAAACCATATGAGAAACACTATTGCAAGCAAAACAAGAGAAAGAGCAATTGTTCAACTTATTGCAAGCAACAGGAGAAATTGTGAAACACTCATGACAAAGCATTATCCGAGGGGTACCATTGGTAACATCATTGCAAGCAAAACATTGGAAAGAGCAATTGTTCAACAAAGTGCAAGCAATCTTATCATCAACATAACGTTTAGAGCATGGCATGTCTATGGCAACATCGTCACAATCAAATAATTTCACATGCTCAACATTATGCAAACGCAAAGTATCACATGGAAATACCAATGAGTCATAAGTGATATCACAAACATCATCCATAGCATGCCAATCATCACAAGTCATCATGTCCACCAGTGGGATCATGGCATCATCAACACCCATATTCTTACCTTGTTCATACCTCTCATATGAAGTGGGTGTTGTGGTATTGTTGGTGATATGGGGTCGCCCGATCTTCTCAGTAAGCGGATGGCGATGATGATGGGGGATTGATGCAGCCCGTCCTACGGACGCTTCTACATCTACACCAACAAGTCCCCCAAGTGGACCCATGACTCGTGCCCGAGCCAAACTCCTGCAAGCTAAGGTGAACTCACTCCTCTCTTCGTGCCAATTCGATACCTCCTTGGATGGCGTGCTACTTCATACCACTACTTTGTGCATCATCAGGTACGAGCCCCCGCCGCATTGACCCACGAGCCCTGAGCTGCACCTGAGCTAAAGCTGCCGGAGTGTCCGCCCGAATCCAGCCGGAGTGTCCGGCCTGCCCGAGCCCGGACCTGGCGTGGACATTTAGAAGGTCGAATCGGACACTCCCCGGACACCACCCGGAGTGTCCGCCCTGCCCGGACTGTCCGGCCGCGCCAACCCGGACTGTCCGGCTCACTCGACCCGGAGTGTCCGGCCCAAGTGATGGGCATGCGAGCCTAGCTGGGCCCTATGGCCCATGTACCCCTCTACTTCGCCCAGAACTCTACTTTAATGCCTGAATTACCCCTGAACTTGTGGCTACCGTATATATAGACCCCCACCTCCATTGTAAACCCTAGGCATGATATTGGAATTAGTGGAAACCCCTTTGTGGATCTATCTAATTCTTGCCTCATGCTCCTTGACTAAGGAGCACCAATATCCCCAAACCTCGTTGGAGTTTGCATCGTGCCTCCGCGTTGTACAAGGCCTAGGCATCGGTGTCCCTTTGCCTAGACGTCAAGATCTCACCGAGTCTCCCATCTCGCCGTACCGGTTCGAGAGAGAGTCCTCTACCCGACGCCGATCCTAGGGATTGCGCCGGACCAGTCACCGCCGGCGTGAGCTATTGGTGTTTATCGTGGTTTTGCGTGTGTGTGTGTTCATCGCGTTCTTCGTGCGTGTGTTCGTCGTGTTCATCCTCTCCTCCTTTCCCCGCACTCCACCCTCGATTTGAAGGGGAATCGTGAAAGATCGGGCCACCCTAGAGGTTTACCCTCAACATATTGGTATCAAGAGCTTCATTGCTCACGATTTCCCCCACAAAATTTTCTTCTATCCACCAAAAATTCGAAAATCCCCACAAAAAATAGCCCATATTTGCCGTTGGATCGATCTCTTGATTTGGAGTGTTATTTGTGGTTTTGATCCGACCAAACCTTGTCTAAGGAGTTGGTCCAACTTTATCCTGCGTTTTCCCAGCCCGATTTGGCCAGTTTTTCGCGGATTTGAGGCCCGAAGGCGAGGATTTCTGCTCAAGAACACGAGCAGGAAACCCGCGCCGGAGTGTCCGGCTCATATCAACCGGAGTGTCCGGCCGAACCAGACCGGAGTGTCTGGCCAGACCGGAGTGTCCGGCCCAGACAGACCGGAGTTTCCGGCTGTAACGCCTGTTTTGACTGTTTTGCCTCATTTTTCGCATTGGCTAATCTCCTTTGTTTTCTCGTGTCCCGTGTGCGTGTCAGAAAGTACCAGCAAGCTTCCGCATCATCAACTTCCGTGCTCATCGACAACACGGACCACGAACATCATCCCGCACCACCGACGCCAAGTTCATCATCAAAGAAGGTATAACTTGTGTCACCTTGTTAACCCCATCTTCCTTTGTGTGTACCTATCCCATGAGAGTGGCTCATCTTGTGTTTGCTTGAGCATTGTGGATTTGTCCTTGGATAGTGAGAGTGCAAGAGCAATAGCAAGTGTGACTAGGTAGCATCAAGGGAGAGCAAAAAAAAGTGAAAAAGATACAAAGAAAAAGCAAAAAGAAAAATAGTCTCCCCTTGCAAAAGAGAGTCTCAAAGCTTGTAAGCAAGAGAGAAAGAAGAGCGCCCAAGGCAAGTGCACAAATCTGTTGCTCACTTTTCCTCCTTGCAAACGAGCCACAGTCTCTCCTTGCATTGGCACGACAACGAGCTTAGTCTTCGTTAGGTCATTTTGTTTGCTCATTTTCATAGTCGTGCCAATCCCAACTTTCTCGACGTGTGTGTACATAGTCGTAGGTTCCCGTCACTCTTTTGAGTTGTTGACCTTCGCCTTTGACTTGAGTTTTGTTGGATTTTTACCACTTTTGACTATCCCTTTTCTTTTGGCTGGTTCTTTGGCTTTCCACAACCCTAACCTACCACCAACGAGCTTTTGAGCGTGTGAGTTTTCTTTGCATTTCCACTTTGCACGCTAATAGCTCTCACTTGTGGTTTCTAGTTTGGTGCAATTCCCAAGGTGAGGTACATGGCTAACACCACCATATTCCACTTCCATATACAATACTTGTGTGTTTTGCATGATGGATAGGCACGGTGAGACGAGCCAACCACCTCCCCAAGAAGAAGATCAAGGTCCGTACATGACGCGCGCAAGTCACTTCATCGTTCGACAAGAGTTCCGTGAACGTTGCCAAGCACTTGAGACGCGACAAGATGAACAATTTGGCGAGACGCAAGCCGAGTTCAAGAACATCGACAACCGCTTCGAAGGCCTCGAACGACAAATGCATCACAACTTCGGCCACCAAAATGAAGCGCTCCAACGCTCTATCGCCGAAACAAATGACAATCTTCGACGCCTCATCGACGGCATGACAAGACCCTGTTCACGCGCATCAAGCTCTGCAAGTTCTTCGCATCGTCATGCACCTCTTCCACAAGATCTACATCAAAGTGCTCCAAGACGCAATGATGCCCCCGTGGTTGAAGATGGAATCTCTTCGAACTTTGTACCTTCCCCACGGCACGCCGCAACGTCAAGCTATGACGGTGACCTCTCTTCAAGGGCACGAGCAAGGCAAGAAGCACACCGTCATCATGCAAGGGCACTAGTGATTCAACAAGAGCAACCACAAGAGGAACCGCAAGCGCAACCGCAAGTCTACCACCATCGACCGCGACACATTCTTGACACAACAAGTGATGACTCCAATTTGGAGAATCAAGCTCGTCATCGACGTCAAGCTCTTCAAGATCCTCCGCCTCGTCATCAACATCATGAACGTCAACAACGACACCATGGTCATCACGAGGCGCCTACTCCACCCCAACAAAACTTGGAGCGTCAAGTGATACAAGTTGAGCGACGCCCACCATGTCAAGGGGCTCATGACCATGTTCTTCGCCGTGAGGCCCATGTGCCTAACCAACATCACCAACCAAGGAACGAGCCTCCTCTTCGTCATCAACCGCGTCAAGAGGCTACACACCTCCGCCACCATGAGGCCCAAGTACCTCAACCACGTCAACAACCACGCCAAGAGCAAGAGCAAGCTCCTCCTCAACAACAATACCAAGAGCAAGCTCCACAACAAGGACGCGAGAACCAAGTTCCACCTCCCCAACTACAAGATCATCAACAAGGTTACCAAGCTCGCCGCAATAACCGCAACGATGAGAAACTTTAGGCAAGCTCAAGTTCACAATGCCCAAGTTCACCAGATCCAATGACCCAGAAGAATACCTCTCGTGGGCACTCAAAGTCGACAAGATCTTCCGCATGCACAACTATAGCAACGAGAAGATGGTCGCCATGGCTTCGCTAGAGTTTGATGATTACGCCAACCTTTGGTGGGAACAAGTTCAAGTTGCTCGTGATGCAAGACAAGAATCGCCAATCACAACTTGGCATGAAATGAAGGCTCACATGAGATCCCGGTTTGTCCCCGCGCACTACACGCGTGACCTCTTCAACAACCTTCAAGCGCTTCGTCAAGGGACAAAGACCGTGGAAGAATACTTCAAGGAAATGGAACTCAACTTGATTCGCGCCAACATTGATGAGCGCATGGAGCAAACAATGGCACATTTCCTTATTGGCTTGAATCACCCAATCAAGCGCATCGTCGAGTTCCAAACATACAACACCATGGTTGAGCTTGTGCACATTGCAATAAAGGCTGAACGTCAAGTGCAAGAGGATATCAAGTACAACAAGCCCAAGACGTACTTCACCTACAAGCAAGCTTCAACCCCTACACCAACAACTTTTAATGGTAGATCCTCAAGTACCTCTAAGCCTTCCTTCAAGCCCACACTTCCTCAAGGAAAACTGCCACCAAATGGCAAGCAAGCAAAGAGTGATACACCTTTCAACGGTGAATGCTACAAGTGTGGAGGTAAAGGACACAAGTCGGCCGAATGTGGAAACAAGAAAGTCTTGTTCATCCATGACAATGGTGATGAAGAGTACTTGAGTGAAGATGAGTTTGATGCCCGTGTCAAGGAAGCAAAGGCAAGGCAACGAGTGGAAGATGATCAAGAACTCCTCATGTGTGAACATGACGCAAGTCCATCGCTTGTCGTCACAAGAATCTTGACCACTCAAGGACAAGAGCATGAAGACCAACGCTCCAATATCTTCCAAACACGAGCCGGCATCAACGAAAAATCTATTAAGGTGATTATTGACAGAGGGAGTTGTCACAACCTTGCTAGCACCAAGTTGTGTGAGAAGCTCAAGCTCAACCTCCATCCACACAAGCACCCCTACCACGTGCAATGGCTAAGTGACCAAGGGTCCATGAAGATCAAGCATACCGTATCGGTCTCCTTCGCCATTGGTCCTTACAAAGATACAGTGGAGTGTGATGTGGTTCCTATGACGGTTTGCCACATGCTTCTTGGTCGACCGTGGCAATTTGACAAGGCTGCTCAACATGATGGTCGCACCAATATATACACCTTCAAATGGCTCAACAAAACATGTGTTTTGCAACCGATGACTCCTAGCCAAATAATTGCGGACAATGCAAAGGCTTTAGCGAGGGCGCAAAGCACAACACCTACTTGTGCGAAGAGCGGTGAGAGAGAGAACCACCTCATAGTGAGTGAGAGCCACAAGCCAAATTCGAGTGGAAAAACTAAGAGTGTTCTCCTTGCCCCCAAAAGTGAGACGAGAGATGTTCGGAACAACCCATCCATCTTGTACTATGTCCTCCTTTGCAAGGGACTAGCGCAAGGAAATAACGAATTAACCAATGTTCCTCCATCTTTGATGAGTGTTTTGCAGGAATTCAAGGATGTGTTCCCCGAGGAGCTTCCACATGGACTACCTCCTCTTCACGGCATAGAACATCGAATTGACCTCATCCCCGGTGCACCGCTTCCCAACCGCGCCGCTTACCGCACGAACCCGGAGGAGACAAAGGAGATTGAACGTCAAATCAACCAACTCGTCTCCAAAGGTTTGATCCAAGTTAGCACTAGTCCAAGTGCCGTATCCGTGATTCTTGTTCCAAAGACGGATAATACGTTACGGTTATGCATGGACTACCGTCCAATCAATGCTATCACCGTGCGTTATTGACATCCCATACCACGTCTCGATGACATGCTTGATGAGTTGTGTGGAGCCACTATTTTTTCGAAAATTGATCTTCGTAGTGGTTACCATCAAATACGCATGGCTGAAGGTGATGAGTGGAAAACCGCCTTCAAGACCAAACTTGGTCTCTATGAATGGTTGGTTATGCCCTTTGGTTTATCAAATGCCCCATCCACCTTCATGCGCCTTATGAATCACATCTTGCGTTCTCTCATTGGAAAAAGTGTTGTTGTCTATTTCGATGATATTCTTGTTTATAGCCAATCACTTGAGGACCATATAACACATGTCAAGGAAGTTTTGCAAATCCTTCGACATGAAAAGCTTTATGCTAATTTTCCCAAGTGCACTTTTGCTAAAGACAAGTTGATTTTTCTTAGATTTGTCATTTCTTCGAATGGAATTGAAGTTGATGTTTCCAAGGTAAAGGACATACGAGATTAGCCCATACCAACAAATGTGAGTGAACTCCGAAGTTTTCATGGGTTGGCCGGTTTCTATCGTCGCTTTGTGAAAGACTTTTCAACCATTGCTTGTCCCCTTAATGAATTGACCAAAAAGAATGTCACCTTCGTGTGGGGCAAAGCACAACAAAAAGCTTTTGATGAACTTAAAAAGAGGCTCACCGAAGCACCTCTTCTTGCTTTACCGGATTTCACAAAAACTTTTGAGATAGAGTGTGATGCTAGTGGTATTGGCATTGGAGGAGTCCTTATGCAAAACGGACGTCCTATAGCCTACCATAGCGAAAAACTTGATGGTGCTCGCCTTAACTATCCAATTTATGACAAAGAGCTTTTTGCCTTAGTTCGTGTCCTTCAAGTTTGGCAACACTACCTTTGGCCGGAATTTATCATACATTCCGACCACGAGTCTTTGAAATATCTCAAAGGCCAAGCTAACTTGAGCAAGAGACACGCTAAGTGGGTTGAGTTCATGGAATCTTTTCCGTACATTGTCAAGTATAAGAAGGGCAAAGATAATGTAGTTGCAGACGCATTGTCTCGCAAACATACAAGCCTTCTTACGCGACTTGAAATCCACATGTTGGGTCTTGAGGAAATAAAATCTTTGTATGCTTCCGACCCGTTCTTTGAACCAATTTTCACAAAGTGCTCCAATGACAAGGGAGTTGATGATTTCTATTGTCATAAGGGCTTTCTTTTTAAACAAAACAAGCTATGCATTCTGAAGTCGTTGCTTCAACTTTTGTTTCTCCAAGAATCTCATGGTGGAGGCCTTATGGGTCACTTTGGTCGCGACAAGACATTGGACATGCTCTCCAATCACTACTTTTGGCCCAAGATGAAGCGTGACGTGGAGCGCTACGTTCAACGATGCACGACATGTGTTCAAGCTAAGTCGCAAGATAATCCCTATGGTCTTTATATGCCATTGCCTATTCCTCATACACCTTGGTCCGACATTAGCATGGATTTCGTGTTAGGATTGCCTAGATCTAAGCATGGTCTTGATTATGTATTTGTTGTTGTGGATCGTTTTTCCAAGATGGCACACTTCATACCGTGCCATAAGACTGACGATGCTTCATATGTTGCAAATCTGTTTTTCAGGGAAATCGTCCGTCTTCACGGTGTGCCAAGGACAATCGTCTCCGATCGCGACGTCAAATTCATGAGCTACTTGTGGAAGACCCTCATGGCCAAGCTCGGCGTCAAGCTCCTCTTTTCATCCGCATCACATCCTCAAACTGATGGCCAAACTGAAGTTGTCAACCGAAGCCTCGGGACCCTCCTTCGTGTGTTGATCAAGAAAAACCTGAGGGATTGGGAGGAATTCATTCCGCACGCCGAGTTTGCCTACAATTGATCCAAGCACTCAGCAACCAAGATGAGTCCATTCATGATCGTCTATGGTTTCGAGCCCCTCACCGCGCTCGACATCCTACCACTACCTCTCCATGAGCGCACAAACATGGACGTCGAGAAGCGTGTACAAGCTATGAAGAAGCTTCATGAAGAAACAAGAGCAACTATCGAACGACAAGTCCTTCGCCAAGCTTCAAGGTTAAACAAGGACAAGAAGGAGATGATATTTGAAGAAGGTGACCTTGTGTGGATACACCTAAGCAAGGACCGCTTCCCCAAGGAACGGGACTCCAAGCTCAAGCCAAGAGGAGATGGTCCCTTCAAGGTCCTCAAAAGAATCAACAACAATGCCTACATCATCGACAAACCAACCTTCAAGTACCTTGCAAGCAATACATTCAATGTCAAGGATCTCGCACCCTACCATGGAGATGTTCAAGATGATATCCATGAAGAGTTGACGACGACTCTTTCCCAAGGGGGGAGTTGATGCAGCCCGTCCTACGGACGCTTCTACATCTACACCAACAAGTCCCCCAAGTGGACCCATGACTCGTGCCCGAGCCAAACTCCTGCAAGCTAAGGGAACTCGCTCCTCTCTTCGTGCCAATTCGATACCTCCTTGCATGGCGTGCTACTTCATACCACTACTTTGTGCATCATCAGGTACGAGCCCCTGCCACGTCGACCCACGAGCCCTGAAGCTACACCTGAGCTAAAGCTGCCGGAGTGTCCGCCCGAATCCAGCCGGAGTGTCCGGCCCGATTCAGCCGGAGTGTCCAGCCTGCCCGAGCCCGGACCTGGCGTGCACATTCAGAAGGTCGAATCGGACACTCCCCGGACACCACCCGGAGTGTCCGCCCTGCCCGGACTGTCCGGCCGCGCCAACCCGGACTGTCCGGCTCACTCGACCTGGAGTGTCCGGCCCAAGTGATGGGCCTGCGAGCCTAGCTGGGCCCTATGGCCCATGTACCCCTCTACTTCGCCCAGAACTCTACTTTAATGCCTGAATTACCCCTGAACTTGTGGCTGGCCTATATATAGACCCCCACCTCCATTGTAAACCCTAGGCATGATATTGGAATTAGTGGAAACCCCTTTGTGGATCTATCTAATTCTTGCCTCATGCTCCTTGACTAAGGAGCACCAATATCCCCAAACCTCGTTGGAGTTTGCATCGTGCCTCCGCATTGTACAAGGCCTAGGCATCGGTGTCCCTTTGCCTAGACGTCAAGATCTCACCGAGTCTCCCATCTCGCCGTGCCGGTTCGAGAGAGAGTCCTCCGTCGATGCCGATCCTAGGGATTGCGCCGGACCGGTCACCGCCGGCGTGAGCTATTGGTGTTTATCGTGGTTTTGTGTGTGTGTGTTCATCGCGTTCTTCGTGCGTGTGTTCGTCGTGTTCATCCTCTCCTCCTTTCCCCGCACTCCACCCTCGATTTGAAAGGGAATCGTGAAAGATCGGGCCACCCTAGAGGTTTGCCCTCAACAGGGATGGTAAATAGCTAGTGCGTAGCTACGCTCTCTCCCGCTCGATCCCTGATGCCAGTGCAACAGATCTCGAACCTTGTAGGATATTCACAACAGCACACTCTTGCGCACGCATCCGTGGCCACGAACGGTAGTATGCAATCTACTAATTCCCAATGGAACAACAGATCACACTCAATTATAGTTGGTAGATTCGAACACAGGGTAATTCCAGAGGTTCTATGAAAGAAACAACTCCAAAATATTTTAACGTGGTCTAAAACCTAACTAGAGGTCGTCCCAGGGCTTATAAGGGCGGCTGGGGCGGCCAGAAACCGAAACTAAACGCAAACGACTCAAACTGATACAAACCGACTCGGACCAGATTCTGTCGGCAGGCGGACACTCCGGTCAAAATCGGCTGGACAGTCTGGTTAGGCTGGACACTCCGGGTGAAGTGTGCCGGACAGTCCGGTCTGGCCGGAAACTTTGAAGTTTCTGGGTGGTGTCCAGGTAGTATCCGAACTGGCAGACAGAATGTCCACGCCAGTTTGCCTCTCGACCAGGCCGGACACTCCAGTCATGGTAGATGTTTTTGCCTCCGTCTTGATGATCTTCTCTTGCACCTTCCTCACGCTCCTCCCTCGCGCATCCTTGGGCGATCATCATGTTGGGCTTCTCTTGTAGCCCTTCTCCTCATCGCGCCATGCTTGTTTCTCCAACAAACCTGATCATACATAAATGCATAGACTTAGGCAGTATAAAGTTCTCATCAATCAAAGTAACAGATTTGTTTAGGAGTAAATTCACCCGTTGTTCCAGTATCTTAGCACAAGCTCTTGTAATAGGTCCAATTCTAATCTCATTGGACTGATCCTTTCTTGCAACAGTTGTAGCATCTTCAGTAGTCATTGGGGTAGGTGTGATTGTAGGGATGTCCTCATCAGTTGGCCTCTATGTGGGCGACTTCTTCTTCTTGTATGGGGATGGCATCATCTTCATCCACCATGTACATCTTCTCGGCTGGAGGCGTCATCATCTCCACGCTCGTCACTTCTTGATCCAAGGAACCTAGCACATCATGAGAAAACACACTAGAGGTAGAGGGTAAGTTGTTAGAAATCAAACTGGTCTCACATGACCTATCAACTACCACTCTCAACTCACTTGGTGTCTCACTCATTCCCTCCAAGTGGAAGCACTCAATCTCACGTAAGGTGGAGTCACTCATCTCACTCTTGTTCTCAGTCAAGTGTGCTAAGTGGCTCTCATACTCACATGGGATTGGTACCACATCATCACTCAAGCATATGGGTGTAGGCTCGGTGTGCTCAACTCCATGTGCCTCCTTTGGTGAAGGGAAAGTCCCATGCTCACCATTCTTGACCTTGTCGTCGCCATCTTGTGGTAGTGGTGGAAGTAGGCTCATGTTGTTGTCGAGAGCGGTGCTCGGATCGACTTCATCACATGTGTGGCCTTGGCTTCCTCCATCTTGAAGTGTAGACTCTTGGCATGAAGCTTGATGGCGTGGAGGAGAGCTTGCTCTTGGTGCCCTTTTGGTGGTACCACGAGTAGTTGAAGGCGCCTTATGATGGTGTCGATGGAGGTCATTGGCGTGCCTTGCCAAAGGTTGATGTAGATGGCGCACTTGGTCATCCACATGACACTCACGACGATTCTCCTTTTCCTTGGCACTCTTCTTAGTGAGGCGTTGTAATGAGCGCAGAGCATCATTAGTCTTGGCCATCATGCTCATGGTTTTGGCGAAGTTGTTGTCCATGTCACTCTTGAAGTTGTTGAGGGAACTTTCGAACTTGTCCATGTGATGGTGGACCTTGCCGCTCTCGAGGTGGGGGCTCCCTCTTGGTCGATGCGACTTTAGGAGCTTGTTGTTGTCGTTCTTGAAGTCTTCCATGCTTGGGGAGTTATTATTGTTGTAGAACTCCATATCACCCAAGCATGTGGAGCCATTGTCGGTGTAGTGCTCCATCATGTCATCCATGCTTGTGGAGGCATATGCACGGTGGCTCATCGTGGATTCTTCATCGATTTCATCCTCGGTTCCGGAGTCCCTAGACATGATTCACAAGACCAAGTGGTGTATATGGAAGTGGTAGGGGGTTAGGGATGCAATGTCAAACCTTACTTTACCTTGTAAGATAGTATCATGCAAGTGGCAACACTTGAGGCAATCAAAACCAAGCAAAGTGAAGTTCACGCGGAACACAAAAACCAACTAACCACTAAAAAAAAACACACACAAAGCTTATGGTGGATGGGTATGGAAGGTGGCGTGTCCAAGAACAATCCGAACTCAAGATGTTGTAATGGCAAGTAAAGAACCACGATGATCACAAAGCAAAACCAGTCAATCCACAAGATAGGAATTATGTATAAGGAAACACACGTGGTGGGATAAATGGGATTTGTGCGACAGAGAAAGTGAGCTAAGTACCAAATGATTACCTAGCTAAGACAATAAGCTCGTGTTGCACAAGTGCAAGGAGAGACGCTAGTTCGATTGCATAAAATTGGTGGGCTACAAGATATGCACAATAAGCACCACCTATATGATGTTCATCGAGCTTGCGCTTCCTTTTCTATGAGGCACTTGTTTCTTTCTTTCTTTTTCTTACTCAATTTTTCTTTCTTTTCTTTCTTTTTCACTTGCCTTTTCCTTGTGCCAACAACTATATGAGATAGCGCGCTCACAACTTTTGCTCGAAATTCTACAAGGTATCAAATGTGCATATCCCAAGCGATCATAGGAGGAACTAGTCTCAATAGGTGTTTGTTGATCGCAAAGATAGTGTAGCTCACAAAGTGGGGAGAAGTCGCGGAATGTATATACCTTTCCTCACCAATCTTCACCCTTTATTGGTGGATTCCGCCTTGCTCACGGAATTGGATGGAGTATATAGCATGAACCACGGAGATGATGATGTAGAGCTCCTTCTCCTCTTCAAGACGAGCTAAAGAACACCAAAATCCGAGTTCGTATGCAAAAGTTATGCTCAAAACGGTGAAAAGCTGAAATCTGGAATCTGCTGATTCCTTTCTAGTCTGGGCGGTAGTACCGCTTTTTGGACCCAGTAGTACCGGTTATACCTGGGACCAGATTTGACGCGATTTCGCGATTTTTGGACGATTTGGGTGGAAAATCTTCAAGAAAAGCACCAAATCGAAGGGGCAAATGATGGAATTAGGCCATGGGAACGCAGGGGAAGGTAGATCAACAAGTTTAGCAAGTAATCCATGGATCAAAACCTACCAAAACGCACTCAAATCACAGATCGGTCCAAAACACGAATTGGGGCTATTTTTGGTGGAATTTTCGAATTTATGGGGAAAAGACCAAATCGAGGAGAAATCCGTCGAAACCAAAAGCTGTTGATACCAGATGTTATGGGGTAACCCCGTGGGTGGCCCGATCTTCATGGATCTCATGGTCAAATCGATGGGAAAGCGAGGGGAAATGGAGAAGGTAGCGGAAGCGGACGCACACCTCGTGAAGAACACGATGAACACACGCAAAACTCACATGATACAAGGCCGATTGCTCTCGCCGGTGGCCACCGGTCCGATACAATCCTCGCAAGGAAAGATCGCTCAACGTGCTCCCTCTATCCCACGCGGAGAGGGAAGAACACCTTGGAGAGGGTCTTGACGTCTTTGCAAAGGGACACCGATGCCAAGGCCTTGTACAACGAGGGAGGCGCGATGCAAAATCCAACGAGGTGGTGACGATAGTCGATCCCCTTTGGTAGAAGGGGGTGAGGCAAAACTAGAGATTCCACAAAGGGGGGTGTCTTTAGTCTATCATCTATGCCTAAGGGATACATGAGGGGTGGGGGCTCTATTTATAGGCAAGCCACTTACATAGGGGTAGTTTGGGGAATAACTCTAGGGTTGCAACATAATAAGGGGGTACATGGGCTGTGGCCTAGATCTAGTGCGCGCAGGCACCATGGTGACTGGTAGTAACGGCCCTCGGGTCCGGTAGTACCGGATGGGAGCGGTAGCAGCTTTAGACAGGGTGGTAGCTCTGGCTCCAGTGGCAGGTTGTCTCCAGGTCTGGTAGTACCGGTGGTGCAGCCCGGTAGTACCGCTTGGGGCCGGTAGTACCACAAGCCGGTACCAGGGCATCCAGAGGCGATGGCGCGGGCTTCAGTCGTGGCCGGTAGTACCGCTGAGGCTGAGTGGTAGTGCCGGGGCGCGGTAGTACCGCTGCTGGGGAGCGGTAGTACCGCTCGCGTCTGTCTTCTTGGGTGACTTGGAGACGAGCTTGGACTTGGCGTTGTAGATGTAGTAGCGTCCGTAGAACAGGCTGCATCATTCTCTGTGATCAGCCTAAGATGCTTAAGCATAACTTGCCTGTAGAAGACTTGGGTACCACATTGCCACCTAAAAAGGATCCGGTTTTCGATCTAAAACCTCTCCCTGATGATCTTAAATATGCTTATATTGATGATAAAAAGATATATCCTGTTATTATTAGCACTAAACTTTCAGGAAAGGAAGAAGAAAGGTTATTGGATGTTTTGAAGAAACACCGAGGAGCTTTGGGCTATACTCTGGATGATTTAAAAGGGATTTCACCTACTATATGTCAACATTCTATCAACATAGAACCAGATGCAAAGCCAATAGTAGAGCACCAACGACGTTTAAATCCTAAGATCAAGGAAGTGGTAAGGAATGAGGTATTGAAACTCCTTGATGCTGGTATTATTTACCCTATTGCTGATAGTGAATGGGTTAGTCCTGTTCATTGTGTTCCTAAAAAGGAGGTATTATCGTTGTTCCTAATGATAATGATGAGCTTATTCCTCAAAGAATAGTAGTAGGCTATTGGATGTGCATTGATTTTAGAAAAGTCAATAAAGTTACTAAGAAAGATCACTACCCGCTTCCTTTTATTGATCAAATGTTGGAAAGGTTGTGTAAAAAGACCCATTTTTGTTTTCTTGATGGTTATTCTGGTTTCTCTCAAATTGCTGTTAAAGAAGAAGATCAAGAAAAAACTACTTTTACTTGCCCTTACGGAACTCATGCTTATAGACGTGTGCCTTTCGGTTTATGTAATGCTCCTGCTACTTTTCAAAGGTGCATGTCTGCTATCTTTCATGGTTTTTGTGAGGAAATTGTAGAAGTGATCATGGATGACTTTTCTGTCTATGGAACTTCTTTTGATAATTGTCTGCACAACCTTGATAAAGTTTTGCAGAGATGTGAAGAAACTAATCTTGTTCTTAATTAGGAGAAATGCCACTTCATGGTTAATGAAGGGATTGTCCTTGGGCATAAAGTGAAGAGGCATAGAAGTTGATAGCTCTAAGGTTGAGGTAATTGAGAAGATGCCATGCCCAAGAGACATCAAAGGTATTCGTAGTATCCTTAGTCATGCTGGTTTCTATAGAAGGTTTATTAAAGACTTTTCTAGGATATCAAAACCCCTCACTAATCTTCTTCAAAAAGATGTACCCTTCGTTTTTGGTGATGATTGTAAGGGAGCTTTTGAAACTCTTAAGAAGGCTTTAACTACAGCCCCTATTGTTCAACCACCTGATTGGAGTTTACCCTTTGAAATAATGTGTGATGCTAGTTATTTTGCTGTAGGTGCTGTCCTTGGGCAACGAATTGATAAAAAGTTAAACGTTATTCATTATGCTAGTAAGACTTTAGACGCTGCTCAAAGGAATTATGCTACTACTGAAAAAGAATTTCTAGCTGTCGTTTTTGCTTGTGATAAGTTTAGACCCTATATTGTGGACTCAAAAGTCACCATTCATACTGATCATGCTGCTATTAAATACCTTATGACGAAGAAGGACGCTAAGCCTAGGCTTATTAGATGGGTGCTGCTTTTACAAGAGTTTGATCTACATATAGTAGATAGGAAAGGTGCTGAAAACCCTGTAGCTAATAATTTATCTCGATTGGAAAACATCTATTTTGACCCTATGCCTGTTAATGATAGTTTCCCAAATGAGCAGTTAGCTGCCGTAGGGCTAAGCTCGCGAGGGAGCCCTTGGTACGCTGATTATGCTAACTTTATTGTCTCCAAGTATTTGCCTCCAACTTTTACAGCTCAGAAAAGAAGGAAGTTCTTCTATGTTTAAGGCATTATTTTTGGGATGACCCACACTTATACTACCTCCGTCCCAAGGCTTAAGGCATATTTTTTTTTTCAAAAGTCAAACCAACTAAAGTTTGACCAAATTTTTAGAGAAAAATATTAATATTTACACTACGTAATCCATACCCTTTCATACACGATGAAACATATTTTCACATGGTATCTATATAATATGATAGTTCTTAACAGATTTTTCTAAAAGTTTGGTCAAACTTTACATGGCTTCACTTTTAAAAATAATTATGTGCCTTAAGCCTTGGGATGGAGAGAGTACAAAGAAGGAGTGGATGGTATTCTGCGAAGATGTGTTCCAGAATATGAACAAAAGGAGATATTGCGTAAATGTCATGGTAGTGCTTATGGAGGACATCATGCAGGAGATAGAACTGCACAAAAGGTGCTACAATCAGGTTTCTACTAGCCTACCCTTTTTAAAGATGCAAGAAAATTTGTTTTATCTTGTGATGAATGTTAGCGTGTTGGTAATATTTCTAGACGCAATGAAATTCCTATGAACTACTCTCTAGTTATTGAACCCTTTGATTGCTGGGGATTTGACTTTATGGGTCCTTTCTCTCCCTCGAAAGGTTATACTCATATTCTTGTTGCCGTTGATTATGTTACTAAGTAGGTAGAAGCCATTCCTACGAAGTGTGCTGATGGGGAAACTTCTCTAAAAATGCTTAAGGATGTTATCTTTCCTAGGTTTGGAGTGCCTAGGTATCTCATGACTGATGGGGTTCTCATTTCAATCATGGTGGTTTTAGGAAGACCCTTGCTAAATGTGATGTTAATCATAGAATTGCTTCAGCCTATCACCCCCAAACAAGCTGGCAAGTAGAGTTATCAAATAGAGAAATTAAATCCATCTTGCAAAAGACTGTTAATAGATCTAGAAAAAACTAGGCTAAAAAGTTGAATGATGCTTTATGGGCTTATAGAACTGCCTACAAAAATCCTATGGGGATGTCTCCTTATAAAATGGTTTATGGGAAAGCCTTGCACCTACCTTTAGAATTAGAGCATAAAGCTTACTAGGCAGTTAAAGAACTAAATAGAGATTGTAAGCTCGCTGGTGAGAAAAGATTATTTGACTTAAGTTCTTTAGATGAATGGAGGAGTGAAGCCTATGAAAATGCTAGGCTCTTTAAGGAAAAAGTTAAAAGATGGCATGACAAGCGAATACTTAAGAGATAATTTCATGTTGGTGAGAAAGTTCTATTGTATAGGTCTCGTCTCAGATTTTTTGTAGGAAAGCTACTGTCAAAATGGGAAGGACCTTTCATTATTGAAGAAGTATACCGTTCAGGAGCAACAAAAATTTCTTCACACAAGTAGTGAATGGGCAGCGACTCAAACACTATATTGCTGGGGATTCTAATAATGAAGATGTTGATGCCTTTCAAGTTATAACTCCGGAAAAATTTATCAAGGACCAAATTCAGAGACCTACAGAGTCCGCTTTCAAATAGGTAACAGTTCTGGTAAGAAAAGTTCTGCGAAAATACTATCTAACTTTATGTTTGCAGTTTTCAGTCAATAAGGAAAGCTACGAAGCGAAAGAGGGACGGAACGGAGCCAGGGTGGCTCACACCACCTTGTGGCACGGGCCCACCCCTGGCCGCGCCACTAGGTGGTTTGGCCACCCCAGACTCCGTCTCCGACCCGTTTTCTCCCAGTACCTTCCTTTCGTCATGAAACTTCGTAATATATAATCCCCCGGATCTCCCGAGGTTTGTATATTGTGTTTTCGTCGTGTTTTTGTTTCGATTTGTTCTGACATGTAGAGTCCCAGATTTGGAGCTACAATGTCTTCCTCTGGACCAGCCAAGGAAGATTCTTTAGAGGATATCATCAACCCATACATGAGAGAGTTGAAGATTCATCCCAAGGAGTTGTTGCTTGAAGATGGGGAACTCCGGATAAAAGAGGTTCGAGGCCCTAAAGGTGAAGGAAGTCTGGAGGCACTAGAGCAAGAAGTCTTTAGGTACAAGAAGATGGCGGAACGCGAAGTGGATATCATCCACAAGATTTGTTCCGAACTCATCACCGAGCACCAAAAGGAGATTGCTGAGCTCAAGGATGAAGTCCTCTCACACCGCCAAACAACCGATGAACTTCAAGCACAGCTCTACGATGTTCAAAATCGAAACTGTGAGTACGAAGTTAGATTTAAACGCATAAGTGCTGCTGCAAATTTCAAGATGCTGGAGACCACGATGTCCTTTATTGATGGGAAGCCCTTACCCTGGAAGTCGGACGATGATGAGAGGATACCACCACCACCAAAGGAGTAATTCTTCATAAGGTTTGGCATCCCCTTGATTTGTTCCAAGCTTGGGGGAGTGTCGCGGTATCGCACACTATCTTCTATCTTTTTACCTTATTAGTAGAGTCATATCAGGAATAGAGAAGTTATTATGTAGGATGGTTTGCATTATGGAAGTGTCCCCTCTCTCGTTAGATATGTATCCCTTGGTGTGTGTTACCGTTATGGAATATTAATGAGAAGTTCTATCATTTACTCTTTTGCATAGCTTATATTAGTTTTCAATTTGTGGTTATATGATTGATCTTGTAGTTAGTATTGGTATCACTTTGGGATCATTGAGTTAATTTAGTTGGTTTTGGCAAACCTGGCTCGGTCAGTAGCAACACTATTTTTGAGAGTTGAATGAAAAAGATAAAAGTACTCTAAAGAAAAATAATTTCATCATCTTTCTTTCTTGATTTGCTCATAAGTCTAGTATTCTCTAGTTAAGACCTTTTGTGCTTCCAAGGAAGATTGCATGATTTGCTTTTATCACTTGTATGTTTGTTTGTTTCCTTCAACTCTTATACTTGCTACCCAGCCTTGCTAGCCAAAAACCTGTACTGAGAGGGAACTCTTCTCGTGCATCCACTTTGTTAAGCCAAAAACCATGCCATTTATGTCCAGCATACCTACCTAGTAGCATTATTGCTATTCCAAGTAAATTCTTGTTTTATCTACCTCCCAAAGTAAACTTGTTATGTGAAAATTAGTGATTAAAGCTCTCACGAACTTGATGGCACACTTTACTTTCTTGCATTTAATAAACTTGAACCATTGGGTCCTTCTTTGTTGCGTATATGCTTGTGCTTTATGAGTTGAAGTTAGCAGAACCATGTATCATGGGGAACGGTTTCAACATCATTGGTACTTTGTACCTAGTTGATATCATGTTCTTTTGCTTTTGGATCCCGGCGGTGTGAAATAAAAGTGGAACTTGTAAGATCATGGGGTTTATATGTGTGTTAGAGAAACGTCTGGGCCGCTAGACTAAGCCATGCCTAATCATGGTGGAAACTTGCAGCATAACTATAGTGAGCATTCTATGAAGCATCCTCAATAAAAACCTATGCAAATAGCAAATAAAAAGATCACTGAGATGCTCACTGTCTGCTTGCCTTGTCATTTTGATTATGGGATAGCTACTGTGTCATGTGCAAGGGGTACCCCGTTGGCGGTTCTCAATGATACACGTGTACCAATGAAACTCGTGACTGAAGTTGAGTAGCATGAGGTTCGGTATTCATAAGTAAGGGGCATGGGACTTCAATTTATAACTTGTCAAGCATATCCTCTTAGTTGTGCCACTTTAACCTTAATCACCTAAAGATGCCTATGATAGGGCAATGAGAGCTGAAAGCTAATAAGTACCATAATTTTTGGGAGCTCTTTATGAGACTTGCAATCCCTGCTTCCCTTTGCGAAGGGCCTTTCTTTTTACTTTTTAGTTGAGTCAGTAAACCTACTCCCTTCTACCTCAGCAAGTATTTTGAGTTGTTGTGTTTCATTCGTTCATATGATGATTTATTCAATCATGTTTCTTGTGTTCCTTGTTTTGCACATTGCTCTTATGTTGATGTTTACTACTTTGAAAGCTATCATTGAAAACCAGTTATTTGTGAACTCCAACAAATTATCAACCATTCTTCGACCGAGAGCTAAGTTTGCCATTACCAATTATGATTCAGTTTATGTATCTTTATTGTGTTTCCTTTACTCATTGCAAGTTAAGTTATATAATAATGAGTTGTCTTCTATTATGATCTATGTATTTGATGAATGGGATGCTTCTTATCCGTATTCTTTTATCGACTCTTCACTCCATAAACCTGAGGCCATATTTATTGAGCTCAATTTCGCTTGGGGACAAGCGAAGTCTAAGCTTGGGGGGAGTTAATACGTCCATTTTGCATCACTATTCTATGTCATAATTCACTGTTATTCATTGATCTATTTCATATTGAGAGGTGATACTTATGTTATTTCATCTGTTTTTGCATGGTTGATGACTTTTGGAGCATGGACCGCTGCACTGAGGATTCTGATGGAAAAGGTGCTGTTTGGAGGCAAAATTCACGAAGATCAGAAAAATCCAGGAAAATATACGGAAAATCCTATTTTTCTAGAAGACGAAGGAAGCTAGAAGGGGGGCTGGAGATGGGCCACAGGGGGCCCACACCACCCCCTGGCGCGGGCCAGCCTAGGCCGCGCCACCAGGTGGTGTGGCCACCCTGGTCCACCCCTGGCACTCTCCTTTGGCGTATATTATCCTACCGAAACCCTAAGACTCGGGGAGCGACCACGGAAAGATTCCACCGCCTCTGCGGGGCGGAAAACATCGAGAGAGAAAGATCTCTCTGGCAGACAGATTTCTGCCGGGGGAATTCCTTTCCGTAGAAGGGAGATCGTCGCCATCAACACCACCATCAAGCTGGACTTCATCGGGATCATCATCATCATCATCACCACCATCATCACCATCAGCACCCTCATCACCATCTCCATATTGATGTAACAATTGGGTTGAATCTTGCATAGTTCATAGGGGAAACTTTCCTGGTGTTGATTACTCTTTGTAGTTGATGCTATTGAGTGAACCGTTGAATTATTGTTTATGTTCAGATTGTTATACATCATTATTCCATCTCTGGTCATGATCCATATGATGTCTAGTGACTAGTTTGTTTTGTTCTTGAGGACATGGGAGAAGTCATGTTGTTAGTAGTGGAGTTGTGTTGAGAAAGATTCAATAGTTTGATATTTAATTTGTGGTGTACTTCTTCTAGTGGTGTCATGTGAACGTCACCTATATGGGCCTAGGGGAATGCATTGTGTATTTGGCTACTAATCGTAGGGGTTGCCGGAGTGACAGAAACCTGAACCCCCGTTAGGAAACCATTGCACAAGGGACGTAAGGGTCTTAGAGTTTAAAGTTGTGGTTAGGTTTCTACCTTAATTACTTTCTTGTACTTACGGATGTTTGCAAGGGGTATACTCACAAGTATGTATTAGTCCTAGGAAGGTCGGTACATTAACACAGGTTCACCCACACAACACTTAGCAAGCTAAAGAAGATTAATCAACTATATGAAGCGAAAGCACTTGATATTCTTCCTATGTGTCCTCGAGAACATTTGGTCATCTTAAATAATACACCCGGCTTGTCCTTTGCTGCATAAAGGATTGGGCCACTTGCTGCATTTATTCCTACTATCTTTTATTTACTCGTACTTCGTTTACTTGCTTTATCGAAAACCCCTAAAAATCCGTTTCCTAAGTATTTGCAGAGAAATCCTGATCCATACCACTAGCCAGCACCTTCTGCTCCTCGTTGGGTTCGACACTCTTATCGAAAATACTGCGATACACCCCTATACTTGTGGGTCATCAGTTGCCCGTAATTGCCACATTTCGCAAAGTTGGGCTACCAACTATCGAGGGGGGCATTACGAGGCAAACTCATCTCACCCCTACCAAATTCAAACATTTCATTAAACTGCCCGTGAAGTAGACGGTTGGGACCCACTTATCGTTCATCTATCCGTGACACGAGCGCCAACGCGGCAACCTTTTAGGCAAATCGAGGAACTAAGTGGCTTGGTGCGTTGACCAATTTCACAAATCCACTCCCTCCTTACCCCTAGCACCGGGAGCGTCGAAATCCACCCTCCAAGCAGAATGATCCCTTTGGACATTTTACTTCTGGCGCCAAGTTGCTGCGCCCATTCGTTGATCCTGACCTCCTATGCCGCATGCCTCCGCCGCTGTTGTGAGGCCCTAGCCCGCCTCCGCCGCCGACGAGCTGAGCAGCACGGAGGATGGCAAATCCTACTACCAAGGAGGAAGAAGTCCTGGCTACATGCGGGTGAGCTACCCTTCTCTTTGCTATTCTCACTAACTATAACTACTAAGCTGACTATTGAACCTAGATTTGTTTAGCTAGCCCAACACTGACAAACATTTTTTGTCCACAGTTTTCTATCAAGTGGGATCTCCGCGGACCACCCTTACCTGGTTATGGTAGCCCGCTTCAGTTATGACTCTAAATCAGAAGGGGTGAAGGGTAAGTGGTCTGGACACCAATATCTCACGATGGAAGAAGCGCCTGCGAAGATCTGCACTATCCCTTGTATGGTTGATGCTCTGCGTAAACATGCTGAAATTGGGCTAAAGCAGACTGCAAAGGTCAGCTTCATGGATGAACGAGGCATCATGGTTCCTCTAACGTGTGATAGTCAGCTAATTGGGTTAATGAAAAGGTATGCTTCGTCTTGCATGTTTACGCTGAATTTTGATGTACTAGACGTGGAAGCTGCTACAACTAGGAGTCGTTCTACTATTCTTAGATAGGGTGGTCGCTGAAACCCAATTAGCTCTTCGTAAGCAAAAGTCTCTTGGGGTTCGCATGCTTGTTTTGAATTGTAATTTTTGTTTTGTTTACTACGTAGATATTAGATAGTTATGCAACAGTCCCATCTTTTTGGCAGGAAGCGCCACAAGGTTAGAAACATGACTGCCGGGTTAGTCATTTTGCTGCTGGAAGAAAATAAAAACGAGTGGAGTGATGATGTTGGACACGATTCTGGTGCTGATTGTCCCGGCGATGTAGAGTACGTGAAGCTAAGAAAATTAGCACCGAGGAAGAGGAAGAAGGCTAGTGGACGTGAAGGCTTGGCACCCAGGCAAGGGAAGAAGGTTGCTGGCAATTAAGATGCATAATAATGTGTTGAACTTGAACCTATATATGTAATTCAATTAAATTCTAGAGCTCTGTGAGTGGAACTTGTCAGGCAAAACAATCTACTCACGTTCTCGGAGTAAAATGTACCGCAACTTAGGGGTTTGGAAACGCCCGAGTCAGTAGTTGAATCCGAAATTGTGATTGTGCCACTACTATCTGAAAACACGCAGCACCGGTTCCACAATTGCTGAGGGGCAGGAGGTCTCCAAATTCGATGGAATGTTAGTGGCACAGAAATAAATTATTTAAGATGCTACACTCCATGAAACAACTACTTATTCCAGCAGCTGCACAACGTCATGGCAACATAAACATCAATGGCAACCAATAATGCGCAGATAATAAGGAAATCGGTACCACTTTCTGGCCTAATCTTGAGCCCGTCTATGTCACCAACTCCCTGCTCCTGCATCCCCTGCATCTGGCGAAGCTCCCGGATCTCCATTAACCGGGTGTACGTGCTTCCACTTTATAAATTGTGGCTGTGCCATTTGCATGCGGCACAATCCACGTAGATTACATTTAAACAAACCACCAATTTCAATATACCACCATGATCAGACAAAAGGAAGTAATGCAGGGTTAATACAGATTAATGGGCGACCAATGTTTTTCCTCCCAGGACTCCGGGACCACTAGTTTAGACCGCTAGGTCAACAAGTACTACTATTACAACTTAAAAAGGCATGGAGCTCAAGGTAAATAGAACTAGTTATCACACATCTCCTTGATCTTCCTAATCTTAGCCCAGTGCGCATCTTCCTACGAGAGCAAGGATCGAATCATCTGCTCCTTCCTTTTAGCATCTTCCTTGCATAGCTTCAATTGTTTCTCTGCATTTATCCTCATGCACTTGTCAATACTCATAGTTGTGAACTGCAGGACTTTGTCCAGGTGAAGTTCATTCCTTGCTTGAGTCAGTTCTTGCTCTGCTTTAGCCTTTAGGGAGAACGACACGTCCCTCTCCTTCTCGACTTTGCTAACCTTGTCTTGCACCCTCCTGAGATCTTGGTTAAAATTGGTTGTGTCAACATGGTCAAATAACTTCATCTCAGCACTCTCAAGAAGTGAGCTGACTATGGATTCTTTCAACTCAACAATCATATCCCATAGTTTGTCCAGCATTTTCTGCATCGATTTGGGCCACTCTAGATCTACCCATTTGACAACACCGCAACTTTTGCGTTGCAACATTGTAGATGTCCTTGCCACCCTAAAAACCTCTTGCCTACATTTCGTCCTTCGAACACTACAAATTTAGCAGGCACATATCCATGTTTACATAGCGAAGGACTGTCTTCCTCCGCTAAACCATGATAGTCGGAGTCGTACCGAGTCTAATTGGCCTAACACATCATACATGCATGAGTAAACAGAGTAGATCTAGCTCAAAAAGATAAATGGCCACATATGTTAGAGATGAGACGACTCACACACCATCCCTGTCACCACGACACGTTTCCTCACTGTCCCCCCCCCCCCTTGAACCCATGGCGAGAGGGGGTGGGGGACTGGGGTGGCTATTTGAGAGATGGTTGGAGGTGTCGTCGGCTTGCGGCTACGACAGGATGGGAGAGAAGTGGGGAAAGTGGCTTCGAAGGGAAGGAAGAGAAGTATGGGGAGGAAGAGAAGTAAGGGGGACATGACACTGGCAGGTGGCCCATGGAACTCGTGACACTCACAAAAGGGGAGCGCGTGGTGTTGCCAGTTTGTCCAGAGCAAGCGGACAGTAAGCGTGGCCAATCATGTCGTAGAATAGCCTACTTGTGGATCGCTCTTACGAAGAACTATCGCAATCTTCCAAGCTCCCCGATTGAATGATATGTAACAATCATCATGCATAACAAGTGTGTTAGGGCGTTCCTTCTAGAAGACTCGGTCTAACGGCAACCATTGGGGGCAAAGGTTACGATCTAACGGCAACCACGCACACACACTAGATGTTATTGCTGCTAGGGTTATGAGAAGAACACACATCCAATGACATCTAGTGGATCCATGTGGTTTATGAAAATAACACACATCCAATGAACTCTAGTGGACCCATGTGGTTTATGAGAAGTACACACATGCAATGAAATCTACTAGATCCATGTGGTTTATGAGAAGACACACATGCAATGACATCTAGTGGATCCATGTGTTTTATGACAAGAACACCACATGCTGGAGTGGCATCATTGCATGTGTTCTTTTCCAAAACCAGAATGATGCACACTGACACACACACACATGCACACACACACATGCAATGACATTTGGTGGATCCATGTGGTACATGAAAAGAACACACATGCAGTGACATCTAGTGGATCCATGTGGTTTATGTGAAGAACACACATGCAATGACATCTAGTGGATCCATGTGGTTTATGACAAGAACACACATGCAATGACATCTAGCGGATCCATGTTGTTTTGGAAAAGAACACACATGTAATGACATCAGTGGATCCATGTGGTTTATGTGAAGAACACACATAGAATGACATCTAGTGGATCCATGTGTTTTATGAAAAGAACATCACATGCTAGAGTGGCACTAGTGGATCCATGTGAGTTTGGAAAAGAACACACATGCAATGATATCAGTGGATCCATGTGGTTTATGAAAAGAACACACATGCAATGACATCTACTGGATCAATGTGGTTTATGAAAAGAACACACATGCAATGACATCAGTCGATCCATGTGGTTAATGAAAAGAACATACATGCAATGACATCTAGTGGATCCATGTGGTTTATGAAAAGAACACACATGCAATGACATCTACTGGATCAATGTGGTTTATGACAAGAACACACATGCAATGACATCAGTGGATCCATGTGGTTTATGAAAAGAACACACATGCAATGACATCTAGTGGATCCATGTGGTGTGTTCTTTTCCAAACCACAATGATGCACACTGACACACACACATGCAATAATATCTAGTGGATCCATGTGGTATATGAAAAGAACACACATGCAATGACATCTAGTGGATCCATGTGGTTTATATGAAGAACACACATGCAATGACATCTAGTGGATCCATGTGGTTGATGACAAGAACACCACATGCTCGAGGGCATCATTGCATGTGTTCTTTTCCAAAACTAGAATGATGCATACCGACACACATACATGCACACACACATGCAATGAGATCTAGTGGATCCATGTGGTTGTGAAAAGAACACACATGCAATGACATCTAGTGGATCCATGTGGTTTATGAAAAGAACACCACATGCTGGAGTGGCACCAGTGGATCCATGTGGTTTTGGAAAAGAACACACATGCAATGACATCAATGGATCCATGTGGTTTATGAAAACAACACACATGCAATGACATCTTGATGCAGCCCGTCCTACGGACGCTCCTACATCTACACCACCAAGTCCCCCAAGTGGACCCATGACTCGTGCTCGAGCCAAGCTTCTCCAAGCTAAGGTGAATGCGCTCTTGTACTCATGTGACTTCGATACACCCCTGGATGGCTTGCTACTTCATGCCCCTACACTATGCATCATCAGGTATGAAGACACGAGCCAGGGAAGGACGCAGCAGCCAACAGCTGCCAGGAGACCGCGGTACTACCGACCCCTGGAAGCGGTACTACCGCACATGCGGTACTACCGCTCATGGAAGGCGGTACTACCGCCCCGGACAGAGAGATGGACCCGAAGCCCCAGACCCCACCGGTACTACCGCACTCAGCAAGTGGTACTACCGCGCGCACCTGAAGACTCATGCCAAAGCTGATGTAGCCCGACCTTCGTTCGTTACCACATCATGGTCTCCCTCTTATGCCAAGGTGTTCTTCCCTCTCCGCGTGGGATCGAGAGAGCACGTTGACCGATCTTTCCTTGCGAGGATTCTATTGGGAAAACGAGGGGAAAGGGAGAAGGTAGCGGAAGTGGACGCACACCTCGCGAAGAACACGATGAACACACGCAAAACTCACACGATACAAGACCGATTGCTCTCACCGGTGGCCACCGGTCCGATAGAATCCTCGCAAGGAAAGATCGGTCAACGTGCTCCCTCGATCCCACGCGGAGAGGGAAGAACACCTTGGAGAGGGTCTTGACGTATTGGCAAAGGGACACCGATGCCAAGGCTTTGTACAACGAGGGAGGCGCGATGCAAACTCCGACGAGGTGGTAACGATAGTCGATCTCCTTTGGTAAAGGGGATGAGGCAAAACTAGAGATTCCACAAAGGGGGTTGTCTTTAGTCTATCATCTATCCCTAAGGGATACATGAGGGGGTGGGGGCACTATATATAGGCCAGCCACTTACATAGGGTAGTTTGGGCATAAATCTAGGGTTGCACCATAATAAGGGGGATACATGGGCTGTGGCCCAACTGCTGTGTGCACAGGCACTGTCACGACCGGTACTACCGGACTTGATGACCGGTAGTACCTCTTGGAGGCGGTAGTACCGCAAGCTAGTACCGGGGCGTCCAGAGACAATGACGCTGGCTTCAGTATTGGCCAGTAGTACCGGTCATGTCGGGCGGTAGTACCGAGGCGCGGTAGTACCGCTGACAGGAGCGGTAGTACTGCTGGCATGTGTCTTCTATCATCTCCTCTTCCAAGCATCCGTCTTGTCGGGCTTGATGCTCCGGGCTTCCTCCCTTGCCTCGTACTTGTCGGTGTGAACCTATCATGAATATGGGACGGTGTATGAAGTATTATACCGTTCCAAAAGGGTAGGAAGTGGGCTCGCATAGGGGAACGGATTCACCTTTGGAGTCCATGACGACTTGGCATAAGAGGGAGACCATGATGTGGTAACGACCGAAGGTTGGGCTACATCATCTCCCCTCCCTTCAAAAAGAGTCGTCCTCGACTCTACACGCTCATCACAAAGTAGAAGATGTCAAGAGACCTTCTGGATCCTAGGGTTCACCACATAGTCGTCCTCGGGAAGGTTGTATTGACAACACCTCAATGTTCCTTCACACAACAAAGACCAAGCAACATATGTTTGTGTGTGATAGAGGAGCATGTCATTTTTGGCATGTCCATTCTTGTTCACAACACCATTAGCACAACTCAAGTATAGCAAACCGGATGCATATGCAAGGTCAAAGTGCGTGGAAGTTAATTGAACATCATCAAAATGTGGGAACTCGAAAACTCCATATAACGTCTTAGTGTGGCACTCAAAGCAATTGACTAAAATTGATCAACATCTTTGATGCAAAGTTAGGAGAATTCGGCAAAAACACATGAGGAATAATCTCCAAAACAACATCATTGTGTGCGCAAACCAACCATTGGAAAGAAAAATTGTTCGACATGTTGGATTCCATACACATATCATCAAAAGCCAAAATCATGGGGGTATGAGTATCGCAAGCGGAAGCAAAAACAACATGTTTGCAAACAAACCATATGAAAGAGAAAGTGGTCCTTATGTTTGTTTCAACAACAATACGAGATATTTGGAAGCTCTCGTGACAATACATGTTCATAATGGCAATATGGTTACACACAAAACATCGGAAAGAGAATTGTTCAATATTTTTGTTGCAACACAGAAAGCATTAATATCCAAGAGCAACGAAACATGAATGTCACAAGGTGAAAGAATACCATCAACATGCTTGCAAGCAAACCATAGGAAAGAGCAATTTTTCGACATGAAAGATGCAAAGCATGCAAAGGTATCAGAGCTAGGTTCGATCTTGAACTCACTTGTGGGATGCTCTCTAGAGCTCTTTTGGTCAACTCGTGCTCAACCGAGGTTGACATTCTTGTGCGGGTACCTACACACATCATAGATAAAAGGAAGAACGTGTGTGCATGGTAGAGAAACACATCATCCATCATGACGTATCTCTTCTTGTGCACATCACCATGAGTGTCAATCAAGTATGAAATAGATGCATGGTGAGTATGTAAGTGGTGAACATGCTTATCATGGCATTTACCAAAATCTCCAATATTTGAGAAAGCTATGGGGCCCATCTCAATAGAAATCATATGATAATTATTGTTGCAAGCAAAACAAGTGAAAGAGCAATTGTTCATCTTATTGCAAGCAACGGGAGAAATTGTAAAACACTCGTGACAAAGCATGGTTCGAGGGGTACCATTGGTAACATCATTGCAAGCAAAACATTGGAAAGAGCATTTGTTCAACAAAGTGCAAGCAATGATATCATCAACGTAACGTTTAGAGCAAGTCATGTCTATGGCAACATCATCACAATCAATAATTTCACATGCTCAACATTATGCAAAGGCAAAGTATCACATGGAAGAATCAATGAAGCATATGTGATATCACAAACATCATCCATAGCATGCCAATCATCGCAAGTCATCATGTCCACTAGTGGGATCATGGCATCATAAACACCCGTATTCTTACCTTGTTCATACCTCTCATATGATATGGGTGTTGTGGTAGCATTGGCCTCCATGTGGGCGACTTCTTCATCATGTATGGGGATGGCATCATCTTCATCCACCATGTACATCTTCTTGGTTGGAGGCATCATCATCTCCAAGCTTGGCGCTTCTTGATCCATGGAACCTAGCAAATCATGAGAAAACACACTAGAGGTAGAGGGTAAGTTGTTAGAAATCAAAATGGTCTCATGTGACCTATCAACTACCACTCTCAACTCACTTGGTGTATCACTCATGCCCTCAAAGTGGAAGCACTCAATCTCACATATGGTTGAGTCACTCATCTCAGTCTTGTTTTCACTCAAGTGCGCTAAGTGGCTCTCATACTCGCGTGGGGTTGGTACCACATCAGCACTCAAGCATATGGGGGTAGGCTCGGTTCTCTCAACTCCATGCGCCTCCTTTGGTGAAGGGAAAGTGATGTAGCCCAACATATGGAAACCACCTTTGGTCCACATCATGCCACGCTAATCATCACTCCAAAGGTGAACTCCTTCCATGCTTTACCTTTTGTTGGTTACTGTGCGAATGGAATCCTACTTGAGACAAATGCCCATGATGTGACTAGGTCCATGAACATGATGCCAACTAGATGCAGCAAGGATGGCTCTGGAGACAAGACACCCAAGCAAGAGGCCTGGAAGAGAAGACGCAAGAAGCTGCTGAAGAAGGACCAGAGTCTCCGGACCAGCAGACCGGAGTCTCCGGTCTACCACACCGGAGTCTCTGGCCCGTCTCTGGACCGAGCCCCCAACCTGTGCCTGGGACAGTCTGAGACCCCCTCCGGAGGCGACACCGGAGACAGACCGGAGTCTCCGACCCACACTGGAGACTCCGGACCCCACACCGGATTCTCCGGACCAAGCATCGTGGGCCTATGCGCCTTAAGCTGGGCTTGGCCCATGTAACGCCCAAAACTTCCTGCTTATGCCTGTGTTTACCCCTAGCTCATGGCTGGCCTATATATATGCCCCCACCCCCTTCTTGAAACCCTAGAAATGATGATGAATTGAGGAATGTGCCAAACCCAAGATGGGAACCCCCTCTCAATAGTAAATCTATGAGTTTACAAGGCCTTGGAGTCGGTGCCCTTCTCCAAGTTGTCAAGACCCTCCTCAAGTGCTTGGTCTCTCCCTATCAAGGATTCTAGTAGTGCTTGGTCTATCCCCTTTGGGATTCTACTTGGTTGCTACTCTCTCCTTGATTTGGATTCTACCATCCGCTTGCTGATCTCTCCTTTGGTGATTCTATCACAAGGTCTCTCGCCGACGATTCAATTGGATTGGTTGTTCGAACCAACGGGAGCAAATCGAATTGGGTGTGATTTGGCGTGTGTTTGTATCTTTACCTTGCATTAGTGTTATGGGGTAACCCCGTGGGTGGCCCGATCTTCACGGATCTCGTGCTCAAATCGATGGGAAAGTGCGGGCAAAGGGATAAGGTAGTGGAAGCGGACGCACACCTCGCGAAGAACACGATGAACACACGCAAAACTCACACGATACAAGGCCGATTGCTCTCGCCGGTGGCCACCAGTCCGATAGAATCCTCGCAAGGAAAGATCGGTCAACGTGCTCCCTCGATCCCACGCGGAGAGGGAAGAACACCTTGGAGAGGGTCTTGACATCTTGGCAAAGGGACACCGATGCCAAGGCCTTGTACAACGTGGGAGGCGCGATACAAACTCCAACGAGGTGGTGACAATAGTCGATCCACTTTGGTAGAAGGGGATGATGCAAAACTAGAGATTCCACAAAGGGGGTGTCTTTAGTCTATCATCTATGCCTAAGGGATACATGAGGGGTGGGGGCTCTATTTATAGGCCAGCCACTTACGTAGGGGTAGTTTGGGGAATAACTCTAGGGTTGCAACATAATAAGGGGGTACATGGGCTGTGGCCCAGATCTAGTGCGCGCAGGCACCATGGTGACCGGCAGTACCGGCCCTCGGGTCCGGTAGTACCGGGTGGGAGCGGTAGCAGCTTCAGACGGGGCGGTAGCTCGGGCTCTAGTGGCAGGTGGTCTCCAGGTCTGGTAGTACCGGTGGTGCAGCCCGGTAGTATCGCTTGGGGCCGGTAGTACCGCAAGCCGCTACCGGGACATCTAGAGGCGATGGCGCGGGCTTCATTCGTGGCCGGTAGTACCGCTGATGGGGGCGGTAGTACCGCTGATGGGGGCGGTAGTACCGCAAGCCGATACCGGGGCGTCCAGAGGCGACGACATGGGCTTACCGCTGAGGCTGAGTGGTAGTACCGGGGCATGGTAGTACCGTTGTTGGGAGCGGTAGTACCGCTCACGTCTGTGTTCTTAGGTGATTTGGGGACGAGATTGACTTGGCTTTGTCAATGTAGTAGCGTCCGTAGGACGGGCTGCATCAGCTCCCCCTTCGAAAAGAGTCGTCCTCGACTCTATACGATCGTCATGTAGAGGTGGTCGAGAGACATTCTTGATCCTGGGGTTCACCATGTTGTCATCCTCGAGAAGCTTGATGTGGCAACTCTTCAATGTTCCTTCACTTTCCATGTAGCCTGCAAAGCTCACAACAAAAACGAACCAACACTCAAAGAGTATCCAATTCTTGAAGATTATAGCACCAGTCCTCAAGTAGAAGGAAGTCACCTGATGGTGTAGATATAGCTTGATTGAATGCATGCATAAGTTAATCTCTTTGATTCTTCTTCTCAACTCTTGGGTGGTAGAGGTTGACGTGTATGCATTCATACCTTCACACAACAAAGACCAAGCAACATATGTTTGTGTGTGATAGAGGAGCATGTCATTTGTGGCATGTCCATTCTTGTTCACAACACTATTAGCACAACTCAAGTATAGCAAACGGAATGCATATGCAAGGTCAAAGTGCATAGAAGTTAATTGAACAATCCAAATGTGGGAACTCGAAAACTCCATATAACGTCTTAGTGTGGCACTCAAAGCAATGGACTAAATGTCACATCCCAAATTTTAGATTTGGCACTGCATACATACATGTCATTGCTTCATGAGCATCTTTGCAAAAAGTTTCAGTTTTAAAGTTTTTGCCAAAACACTTCCTCTTTGCTAGTTCCTCCTATTTGCAAGCCTACTAGGGCTTTTGCCTTGCATCTGCAAGAGTGACCCCTTTTGGGCATTCCAGATGCATGATTGCGTAGAGCTCGTCTCTACGAACCCGTAGAAATTTGTTTCGCTCGAATCAGAGCTACAGGTCAAAAGTTATGGCCGGATTTCAGTAGCTACAGAAAAATTCAGACTGAATTACAGTTAGTTCAGGTTCAGTTAGCAGACAGACAGAGCAAAAAAAAGAAAAAAAAAGTCGGCGCAGCCACCGCGGCAGCCGAACCGGCCTAGCCGAGAAGGTGCACCCGGGGCCCACTCGCACGCGCGTGGCGCGTAATAGCCGCCGCCGAGCCGGCCGCCAAGCAGCCTTCCCGCCGCCGGCCCATTTCCCTTCTTCCCCTTTTCTCTTTTCTTTCTTTTTTTTTTCTGGCAGGTGGACCCCACCTGTCATCTCTCTTAGCAGAGTTTGTTGCTGACTCCAAACGACCTGCGGGAAAATCACCGTTTTCGGCTCGAATCCGTGCTCCCCCTCGCCCGTACTTCACGTATATTTAATCCACACTTCCTCCTCTCCGAAACCCCTTTGAAACCCTAGTCTATCGCGCCGCCGGAGCACGGGAATTGCTCGCCAGAGTTGGACCACCGCCGCCGCTCCGATCCGCCGCCGCCGCCACCGGAGCTCGCCGCCGGCCGCATCGACCCTGCCCCCGCAACCGCCACCCCCGGCTGCACCCCCGCAGCCCCCTCGCTGACCCGCTGCCGCCGCCGGAGCACCGCCATCGTCGCCGCCGACAGGCACCGCCGCTGCCAGGTAAGCCACGCCGCCACAGACTGTTCCCGGCCGTCGATTCAGCCACGAATGGCCCAGATCGCCTCTTTGACCGCGGGCTGACCGCTGACCGGTCAACCGCCGGTCGACTAGGACCCGCCCGTTAGCGGGGAATATTCCCGAAATATTCCCCCGGATTTAGCAGTTTTTATTAAAAAGGCAGAAACTTGGTTTGACTTCGAAAATTCATAGAAAAAGATCTACTTGGCCAAAAATTGCAAATAAGGTATCGTTGGATTCACAAAATTGTGTAGAATGTTATTCCGCAATAATATCCCAGGTTTACTATATGTATTATCCTGAGATTATAAAAGGCTTAAAGTAGTATTTAACTCGCAGAAAAAGATCTGTAAATCTTTTTGACGTAATTCCTTTTGGTCTAGGCTCTATTTGGAGCTATCTATCCAGTAGTATTTTTGTCAAACTTGTACTGCACTGTTTACAGCTTTGGTGCAATGTTTTGACTAAAGACCTATTAACTAGTCCTCTTTTATGCATAAATTGGTTTCTTTGCATCATCCAGTAGTAGAATTGATCAGAGAACTTGACCAAGCTACTGAAGCTTTGTTAAAGTGCCATGCATGCATTGTGTTGCATTTATTTGTTTCCTATGTGTGGTTTGTTTATTGGATGTTTTGCTTCGTGTAGATTGTGAGGACTGTAACCTGTGTGACAGTCCGGACTGTGCTTTTGACTCCGGCAACTACCAAGGCAAGTGGAGCTTCATAAATGTCCTACTTACTTTCTATATGCATTGTAGCTTGTTTTGTTTTACAAGTATTATCTATTGCTATGCTATATCCCATTATGCCATAGTCTATCTCGTTAGGCGAGCCGTCGCAAGTAGCTGTGCTTAGCTGTATGTAGTCGAGGGTAGGATACACCTTGGCAAAGCTTGTTTTTGAAAGAACGTGTTTGGAAAGTGAAAACAACTTAAGTAACGAACTATTTGGGTGGATTGGTAATTGCTTGGTTCGTGAATGCCGGGCCCATGTCTATGGTTTACCCGAGTAGTTCACTTGTGGATGGCCACCCAGGTTTCTGAGAAATGATTAGTGTCTTGATTTGGTAGCTTCCATGTGCAACCATATGCCATTGAGTTATGGGTGGCTAGATGGACTTAGTAGGTTGTGGCGACCCGAGCTCTTCGTATCCAGAGATGTAGTGAATGTGATAGGTTGGTACGGTGCGTGGATGGGCTTGGGGAGCTACTTCCCGAATTGTCTCTTCTTGGACTTCTCCCTATCATGACTCAATATGCGTGTCGTGGTACGAGCGGGTCGACCAAGTCATATGGGTAAAGTGTGCAACCCCTGCAGGGTGTAAAACTAAGTGCTTAGCCGTGTCCCCGGTAATGGACAATTGAGTTGCTGAATTGTGGGTGCTATGACAAGTTCTCAATCATTCTAACTTGTAATTGCTAAAACTTGTGGTTGAAACATAATTGGGTTGTGTGATGACGATCAAATGCTTTACAAATGATTTACAAATGTTAGGATAAATTATTTTGCTGCTGCAACTAAGCCTGAACCCCACAAGGCAGATATGCATATAGGTATTAGCCTTGTTGTTTCTCTCATTGTTCCACTTGCCAGTGCATTCCAAGTGCTGACCCTTCGGGGCTGTTACGTTTCATGTTGCAGGTTACTCCTCCGGTTACTCTGAGTAGTAGTGTTGGTTGTGACCCTCCACTCAACATTTTGTTCGCTTGTGGCGTCTAATGGAGACTGGAGCTACTCTATTTATGCTATCTATTTGCTACTTGTTTATTTGTGCGAGCGTTATGCTTGCAAACTTTGTAATAAATGCAATATTCTGGATCATACCGCTGTAATAATGATGCACTGTTAATTCTTTGATGTCTATCGATACTATGTATGCCAATGAATCGATCCAGGGATTGACGTGATACATAGAGGTGCAATCCTTGCGGGTTGTACCGTTTCAGATGGTATCAGAGCAGTGTGTTGACTGTAGGATCGTGACGTAGGATTGGAATAGGAAGCCTTATGTTTACTTAAGCCTATTTTAAATTTTTTCTTATGCCATTCACTCTAGTAAATTATTTCCTTTGTTGTTCTCACTCTTTCCTCTTTACAATTGATAGATGGGAGATGCCACCAGAGTTGAGTATGTTTGGCTCAAATCACCAAGGCCCTTCGCAAGACAGTTGGCGGAGCTTTGCCAGACACTGGGCATGCTAATGCCGATGTTCAAAGGGAGAAGGATGAACACCTGTGTGCCTTAAGATCGCGTGTGGGAGATCACCGCGATTGTTCTTGCAGACCCCACCGTGCCTAGTATTGAGAACCTGAACCTCACCAAGAAGTACCTTACCTAGGAGCAAGGAGTGGAGTCGGCCATGCATGAGACCCTGTCACGCCTATGCTATCTCCACCGACACCGACTACCAGCAGGTTCACCCTTCCTTGCATTTGGAGGTTGGAATGAGCAAGGGCATGTGATGGTTACCACAGGTGATCAGAACAACATGCCACTCCAAGTGAAGTAGTTAGAAGACATAGAGATCAAAGCTTGGGAGAGGGAAGAGAAGTTGATGCAGCAAAAAGAGGAGCTGGATTATTTTCAGGGCACTGTGCATCTGCAAGGGTATGAGATGGAAACCTTGCACACTGCTATGAATACAATGGAGCAAGCCCTCATTGGAAGAGATGACACGATTGCAGCGCTGAACCAAACCATTGTGCAAAGGAATCAAGTTGTGGCCGAACGTGATCAAACCATTGTGGACATGGCTTCCCAGATTGCTGCCCTTCAAGCACAGCAGAATCCTCCACCAAACAATGGTAACGGTGATGATGGGAACGATGATGATGATGATAGTGATGATGATGATGCGGATAATGGTGGAGGAGGTAACAATGATGATGATGGAGGAAGCGATGACGATGATGGAGGAGATGCAGCGGGCGCTTTTGTTGAAGAAAGTGATGAAGAGGACCCCGAAGAGGTGGAATTCGAGGACTCAAGTGAAGAAGACTCGGGAGAGGTGTACACACCACCACCGTGGCATGCACGAGGATCAAAGCGTCAACGCATGGACTCCAGAACCTACTGCAACCTATTCATCAAATAGCTAGGGATGGTCCTCCAAAACTAGTCTTTGTGAGGGATATTCGTTAGTCTTAGACGTCGATCAATATAAACTTCTGCACTATTAGCTTATTGTGTTTAGATTGCTCAGTTAAGTACCTTGAAGTTCCAGGAATTTTCGTGAGATTTATTAAATGATTTTTGAACAAGTTTGGGTAATTTTCGTGTTTTTACTGCTGCAGTTTTCTGCCTGACCAGTTGTACCGCACGATTTTTATTTCCTTACTGGTAACTCGGATTGCGCTCATATTTTAGGATCTGGAGCGTAATTACCTGTAGAATCTTAAAAAAAATTGGCTAAAATTCCTGATGAGTCTAAGGTGCCCAGAAAAATTCGTGAACAGGACAGAACTATTCTGCCAGATTTTCTGGTTTTACTTATTTTACTGTTTTGCTTTGCCAAACGCTGTTACCTGCATTTGTAAACTATTTTGTAGCTATATACTGTTAATGAAAACCTGGAACGATGTTTGTGTGTGTGTTTGATCATGTGGTGATTGCTTATGATTGTTGTGGCTTGAGCTTGTTGTATGGGTAGAGGGCGATTGCTTATCTGTAGTTGTTTTTTTCTAATCTTACCTGTGCTGAACAGCAGATGTCACGCCGCCGACCAGATGAGATGGCTCAGCTCATGGCCGCTCAAGCACAGCTGACCCAAGTGATGACGCAGTTCATGGCAACTCAGAACAACAACAACAACAACAACAACAACAACAACAATAATAACAACAACAACAACGGGAACAATCAGCCGCAGGGGGATGCTCTCATTAGGTTCTTGAGGCTGAGGCCAGCTAAGTTCTCCTCTGCACCTGAGCCCATGATTGCTCTCGACTGGCTTCGTTCTGTGAACAAGGACCTGGTAACCGTTGGTTGCACTGATGCTGAGAAGGTGAGGTTTGCTGCTCACTTGCTGGAGGGATCAGCTGCCTCATGGTGGGATGCTTTCCAGATTACCCACCCGCTGGACACAGTTACCTAGGCTATGTTTGAGGAAGGATTCAGGACGAACCACGTATCTGCCGGGACCATGAGCCTGAAGAGGAAGGAGTTCCGCAACCTGCGCCAGACCAACCGCACTATGGCGGATTACATAGAGGAATTCAACAATCTCTCTCACTATGCCCCTCAGGATGTGGACACTGATGCCAAGAGGAGGGAGAGGTTCCTGGATGGTCTCAGTGATGAGCTCTCACTTCAGCTATCTGTGGTTTACTGTCTGACATTTCAGGAGCTGATGGACAAGGCTAGAATTCTGCAAGGGAAACAGCAGCAGGTCGAAAGACGTAAGAGGAAGAGTAGCCATCACTCCTCAGGATCACACCACCGTGCTCGCACCTCTTATGATGGACACTCTGGATACTCTAAGCATGGCGGAGATGACCGTAACCACCGTGGAAGTAGTGGACATCGCCACGATGGTCACAGGAGTGACAATCGCCACCGTGGAGGAAATGGTCACCACCATAATGGCACCACAATGGCCACAAGAGCTACAACATCAGCTCGGGAAGGAACAATGGACACAACCGCTCTGGCAGGAGGGACCTCAGTGAAGTGGAATGCTTCAAGTGCAAGAAGATGGGGCACTATGCTGATAACTGCCTAGAGAAGCGGGTTGAAGCAGGAAGCAAGCCTAGTGCAAACCAGAAGGCGACGGTCAACCATGTGAACGTCGAGGAGATTGAGAATGAACCAAAGCTAGTGGTTGGTAAGTTTCCAATCAATACCCACATCACATTTGTTCTTTTCGATACTGGTGCATCGCATACATTCATATCAAGGGCATTTGTGAATAAGTACAAGCTACCTACCGAGGCTCTTAGAGGATCAATTAGAGTAAGTTCCCCTGGGGAGAGATGATAGCTAATGCAGCATGTCGAGGATTGACACTAGAAATTGGTGCTTATGCATTTCCTGCACACCCGGTTATACTAGAATCCCAGGGTCTAGATGTCATATTGGGCATGGATTGGATGTCGGAACATCAGGGTCAGATAGACTGTGCTCAACGAGAAATATCACTCACCACACCAAAGGGAGTAAGGATCAGATATAAGTCGCCTGTCAGTATTGGAGTGGCCGAGTTGAATTCTCTTAAGGGGGTTAGCCTAGAGGATGTGGCCGTAGTAAAGGAGTATCCCGATGTGTTTCCGGATGGGCTGCCAGGGATGCCACCTGACAGGGACGTGGAGTTTCTTATTGACTTGATGCCGGGAACAGGACCAATAGCCAAGAGGCCTATAAGATGGATGTGGAGGAACTGAAGGAGTTAAAGAAGCAGCTTAGAGAGCAATTGGACAAGGGATTTATTCAGCCCAGTTCGTCATCTTGGGGCGCGCCTGTTCTATTCGTGGAGAAGAAGGACAGTAGTAAGAGATTGGTGGTTGACTACCGCTCACTTAATGAAGTGACTATCAAGCATAAATACCCATTGCCCAATATAAATGATTTGTTTGATCAGTTGGAAGGAGCAAAGGTGTTTTCCAAGATTGATTTAAGGTCGGGGTATTTCCAATTGAAGATCCGTGAGGAATACGTACCAAAGACCGCTTTCACCACTAGGTATGGGTTATACAAGTATACATTTATGTCTTTTGGACTAACAAATGCCCTGGCATATTTGACCATGATGAACAAGGTATTCATGGAGTACTTGGATAAATTCGTGGTGGTATTCATTGATGACATATTGATATACTCCAAGGATGATGCTGAACATGAGAAACACCTGCGACTAATTATGGAAAAGTTGAGGGAGCATAAATTGTATGCCAAGTTTAGCAAGTGTGAATTCTGGTTGAGCACTGTTGGGTTTCTTGGACACGTGGTGTCAGGTGAAGGAGTCGTAGTTGATCCAAGCAAGGTGGTGTCAGTTATAGAATGGGAGTCACCCAAGAATGTGGGAGATATTAGGAGTTTCTTAGGACTTGCTGGATATTACAGGAGGTTTATAGAGAACTTCTCCAAGATTGCAAAGCCAATGACTGAACTACTGTAGAAGGAGAAGAATTTTGAAGGGACCAAGGAGTGCGAAGCTAGTTTCCAGGAACTGAAGCAACGCCTAGTGACCGCACCTATCCTGTGTTTGCCAGATATTTAGAAGGATTTCCAAGTGTATTGTGATGCCTCTCGTCAAGGACTGGGTAGTGTACTGATGCAGGATGGGAGAGTGGTATCCTATGCCTCGCGTCAACTCAAACACCACGAGAGGAATTACCCCACGCATGACTTGGAATTAGCGTCAGTTATGCACGCGCTCAAGGTATGGAGGCACTACCTGATGGGTAAGCATTGTGATGTGTTTACAGATCACAAGAGTCTGAAATACATATTCACTCAGAAGGAGCTGAATATGAGGCAGAGGAGATGGCTGGAGCTCATAAAGGATTACGACATGAGTTTGCAATATCACCCAGGAAAGGCCAATGTTGTAGCGGATGCGCTGAGTCGCAAGGTTTATGCTAACGGCCTGATAGTGGGGGTGTTACCCAAGAAATTGTGTGAACAACTCAAGGACCTCAGGTTTTGGTGGGTTAACATGAAGCGAGAGATTGCAGAATATATTGCCCTATATGATGTCTGTAGTAGAGTGAAGACCGAGCACCAAAAGCCAGCAGGGTTACTACAGCCATTACCGATACCTGAATGGAAGTGGGATAGAGTTGGAATGGACTTCATCACAGGATTACCCAGGACCAAGTCAGGATATGATTCTATTTGGGTAGTGGTAGATCATTTAACCAAGGTAGCTCACTTTATACCCGTGAAGACCACTTATACCAGTGCTAAGTTAGCCAAGATCTACAAGAACAGAGTTGTGTGCCTGCATGGAGTTCCTAAGAGCATTGTGTCAGATAGAGGCACCCAATTTACTTCTCACTTTTAGCGCCAGCTACATGAGTCGTTGGGAACGAGGTTGGAGTTTAGCATAGCTTTCCACCCCCAGACGGATGGTCAGACCGAGAGGGTGAATCAGATCCTGGAGGATATGTTGAGAGCCTGTGCTTTGGCTCATGGCGCTAGTTGGGATGAAAATTTACCTTATGCTGAGTTCTCCTACAACAACAGCTACCAATCCAGCATCAAGACGTCACCATTTGATGTACTATATGGTAAGAGGTGCAGAACACCATTGTTATGGGATGGTGCAGGTGAACGTCAACTGTTTGGACCGGATTTGATCAAGGATGTTGAAGAGAAGGTTAGTTTGGTTCGGGACAGGTTGAAGGTAGCATAATTGAGACAGAAGAGCTATGCTGATTCTAAGCGCAAGGAGGTGGCGTATGAGATTGGAGATCGAGCATATCTCAGAGTTTCGCCACTACGTGGAATTAAGAGGTTTGGAATTAAGGGCAAGCTGGCACCTCGGTTTATAGGGCCCTACAAGATCATAGCACGCAAAGGAGAGGTTGCGTACCAGCTGGAGATGCCAGAGGTTCTGTCCGCTGTCCATGATGTGTTCCATGTGTCCCAGCTGAAGAAATGCCACCCGGAGATGGTAGATACACCATTGAGGGATACCGTGCCATTAGATGAGGTTCAGCTAGAGAGCGACCTGACCTATGAGGAGAAACTGGTCAAGATCTTGGAAACAACGGAGAGATTTACACGCAGCAAGACGATCAGGTTTTGCAAGGTGCAATGGAGCCATCACACCGAAGAGGAAGCCACCTGGGAGCCAGAGGATGACCTCCGAGAGGACCACCCGCACCTATTTGCTAGCCACGTCGAATCTCGAGGACGAGATTCATCTTAAGGGGGTTAGTCTTGTCACATCCCAAATTTTAGATTTGGCACTGCATACATACATGTCATTGCATCATGAGCATCTTTGCAAAAAGTTTCAGTTTTAAAGTTTTTGCCAAAACACTTCCTCTTTGCTAGTTCCTCATATTTGCAACTACTAGGGCTTTTGCCTTGCATCGGCAAGAGTGACCCCTTTTGGGCATTCCAGATGTATGATTGCGTAGAGCTCGTCTCTACGAACCCGTAGAAATTTGTTTCGCTCGAATCGGAGCTGCAGGTCAAAAGTTATGGCCGGATTTCAGTAGCTACAGAAAAATTCAGACTGAATTACAGTCAGTTCAGGTTCAGTTAGCAGACAGACAGAGCAAAAAAAAAGAAAAAACAAAGTCAGCGCAGCCACCGTGGCAGCCGAACCAGGCCAGCCGAGAAGGCCCACCCGGGGCCCCCTCACGCGCGCGCGGCGCGTAATAGCCGCCGCCCAGCTGGCCGCCAAGCAGCCTTCCCGCCGACGACCCGTTTCCCCTTCTTCCCCTTTTCTCTTTTCTTTCTTTTTTTTCTGGCAGGTGGACCCCACCTGTCATCTGTCTCAGCCGAGTTCGTTGCAGACTCCAAACCACCTGCGAGAAAATTGCCGTTTTCGGATCGAATTCGTGCTCCCCCTCGCCCGTACTTCACGTATATTTAATCCCCACTTCCTCCTCTCCGAAACCCCTTTGAAACCCTAGTCTATCGCGCCGCCGGAGCACGGGAATTTCTCACGGGAGTTGGACCGCCGCCGCCGCCGGAGCTCGCCGCCGGCCGCGCCGACCCCGCCCCCGCAACCGCCACCCCCGGCCGCACCCCCGCCGCCGCCGGAACGCCGCCGCCATAGCCGCCGACAGGCACCGCCGACAGCCACCGCCGCCAGGTAAACCACGCCGCCACAGACTGTTCCCGGCCGTCGATTCGGCCGCGAACGACCCAGATTGCCCTTTGACCGCGGGCTGACCGCTGACCGGTCAACCGCCGGTCGACTGGGACCCGCCCGTCAGCGGGGAATATTCCCCCGGATTTAGCAGCTTTTATTAAAAAGGCAGAAACTTGGTTTGACTTCGAAAATTCATAGAAAAAGATCTACTTGGCCAAAAATTGCAAATAAGGTATCGTTGAATTTGCAAAATTGTTTAGAATTTTAATCTGCAATAGTATCCCAGGTTTACTCTATGCATTATCCTAAGATTATAAAAAGGCTTAAAGTAGTATTTAATTCGCTGAAAAAGATCTGTAAATCTTTTTGACGTAATTCCTTTTGGTCTAGGCTCTATTTGGAGCTATCTATCTAGTAGTATTTTTGTCAAACTTGTACTGCACAGTTTACAGCTTTGGTGTAATGTTTTGACTAAAGACCTATTAACTAGTCCTCTTTTATGCATAAATTGGTTTCTTTGCATTAAAGGTTTTCTCATGCATCATCCAGTAGTAGAATTGATCAGAGAACTTGACCAAGCTACTAAAGCTTTGTTAAAGTGCCATGCATGCATTGTGTTGCATTTATTTGTTTCCTATGTGTGGTTTGTTTATTGGATGTTTTGCTTCGTGTAGATTGTGAGGATTGTAACCCGTGTGACTGTCCGGACTGTGCTTTTGACTCCGGCAACTACCAAGGCAAGTGGAGCTTCATAAATGTCCTACTTACTTTCTATATGCATTGTAGCTTGTTTTGTTTTACAAGTATTATCTATTGCTATGCTATATCCCATTATGCCGTAGTCTATCTCGTTAGGCGAGCCGTCGCAAGTAGCTGTGCTTAGCTTTGCTTATGTAGTCGAGGGTGGGATACACCATGGCAAAGCTTGTTTTTGAAAGAACGTGTTTGGAAAGTGAAAACAACTTAAGTAACGAACTATTTGGGTGGATTGGTAATTGCTTGGTTCGTGAATGCCGGGCCCATGTCTATGGTTTACCCGAGTAGTTCACTTGTGGATGGCCACCTAGGTTTTTGAGAAATGATTAGTGTCTTGATTTGGTAGCTTCCGTGTGCAACCATATGCCAGTGAGTTATGGGTGGCTGGATGGACTTAGTAGGTTGTGGCGACCCGAGCTCTTCGTATCCAGAGATGTAGTGAATGTGATAGGTTGGTACGGTGCGTGGATGGGCTTGGGGAGCTACTTCCCAAATTGTCTCTTCTTGGACTTCTCCCTATCATGACTCAATATGCGTGTCGTGGTACGAGCGGGTCGACCAAGTCATATGGGTAAAGTGTGCAACCCCTGCAGGGTGTAAAACTAAGTGCTTAGCCATGTCCCCGGTAATGGACGATTGAGTTGCTGAATTGTGGGTGCTATGACAAGTTCTCAATCATTATAACTTGTAATTGCTAAAACTTGTTGTTGAAACATAATTGGGTTGTGTGATGACGATCAAATGCTTTACAAATGATTTACAAATGTTAGGATAAATTATTTTGCTGCTGCAACTAAGCCTGAACCCCACAAGCCAGATATGCATATAGCTATTAGCCTTGTTGTTTCTCTCATTGTTCCACTTGCCAGTGCATTCCAAGTGCTGACCCTTCGGGGCTGTTATGTTTCATGTTGCAGGTTACTCTTCCGGTTACTCTGAGTAGTAGTGTTGGTTGCGACCCTCCACTCAACATTTTGTTCGCTTGTGGCGTCTAATGGAGACTGGAGCTACTTTATTTATGCTATCTATTTGCTACTTGTTTATTTGTGCGAGCGTTATGCTTGCAAACTTTGTAATAAATGCAATATTCTGGATCATACCGCTGTAATAATGATGCACTGTTAATTCTTTGATGTCTATCGATACTATGTATGCCAATGAACCGATCCAGGGATTGGCGTGATACATGGAAGTGCAATCCTTGCGGGTTGTATCGTTTCACTAAAATATTGGTCAACATCTTTGATGCAAGGATAGGAGAATTCGGCAAAAACACATGAGGAAAGATATCCAAAACAACATCATTATGTGTGCAAGCCAACCATTGGGAAGAACAATTGTTCAATATGTTGGATGCCATACGCATATCATCAAAAGCCAAATCACGGGGGTATGAGTATCGCAAGCGGAAGCAAAAGCAACGTGTTTGCAAACAAACCATATGAAAGAGCAAGTGGTCCTTATGTTTGTTGCAACAACAATACGAGAGACTTGGAAGCTCTCATGACAGTACATGCTCAAAATGGCATTATGGTTGCACACAAAACATCAGAAAGATAAATTGTTCAACATTTTTGTGGCAACACACAAAGCATCAATATTCAATGGCAACGGAACATGATTGTCACAAGGTGAAAGAATACCATCAACATGCTTGCAAGCAAACCATAGGAAAGAGAAATTCTTCAACATGAAAGATGCAAAGCATGCAAAAGGTATCAGAGCTAGGTTCGATCTTGAACTCACTTGGGGGATGCTCTCTAGAGCTCTTTTTGTCAAGTCGTGCTCAACCGAGGTTGACATTGTTGTGCGGGTACCTACACACATCTTAGATAAAAGGAAGAACGTGTGTGCATGGTAGAGAAACACATCATCCATCATGACATATCTCTTCTTGTGCACATAACCGTTAGTGTTAAGCAAGTATGAAATAGATGCATGGTGAGTATGCAATTGGTGGACATGCTTATCATGGCATTTAGCAAAATCTCCAATATTTGAGAAAGCTATGGGGGCCATCTCAATAGAAATCATATGATAAATATTGTTGCAAGCAAAACAAGTGAAAGAGCAATCATCCAACTTATTGCAAGCAACGGGAGAGATTGTAAAACATCCATGACAAAGCATTGTCCAAGGGGTACCATTGGTAACATCATTGCAAGCAAAACATTGGAAAGAGCAATTGTTCAACAAAGTGCAAGCAGCGATATCATCAACATAACATGTAGAGCATATCATGTCTATGGCAATATCATGACAATAAAAGGATTCCACATGGTCATCATGATGCTTAGCATAATCAACACATGGGAATAAGATTGGAACATATGTCATGTCACAAGTATCATCCATAGCATGCAAATCATCACAAATCATCATGTCCACTAGTGGGATCATGGCATCATAAACACCCGTACGTTTACCTTGTTCATACCTCTCATATCATGTGGGTGTTGTGGTAGTGTTGGCCTCCATGTGGGCGACTTCTTCATCATGTATGGAGATGGCATCATCTTCATCCACCATGTACATCTTATTGGTTGGAGGCATCATCATCTCCAATATTGGCGCTTCTTGATCCATGGAACCTAGCACATCATGGGATAACACACTAGAGGTAGAGGGTAAGTTGTTAGAAATCAAAGTGGTCTCACATGACCTATCAACTACCACTCTCAACTCACTAGGTGTATCACTCATGCCCTCCAAGTGGAAGCACTCAATCTCACATATGGTGGAGTCACTCATCTCACTCTTGTTTTCACTCAAGTGGGATAAGTGGCTCTACTACTCACATGGGATTGGTACCACATCATCACTCAAGCATATGGGGGTAAGCTTGGTTCTCTCAACTCCTTGCGCCTCCTTTGGTGAAGGGAAAATCCCATGCTCACCATTCTTGACCTTGTGGTCACGATCTTGCACCTTGGCTTGTGTAGTCCTCTTGACTTACTCGTCCAACTTGGCGAAGTAGAGGTCTTCGTCCTCCTCATCCATGAGGATGCATGTGTCATCTAGGACGTCAAGTCTTGGCGTTGAAGCTTGATGGCGTGGAGGAGAGCTTGCTCTTGGTGCCATTTTGGTGGTGACACGAGTAGTTGAAGGTGCCTTATGATGGTGTCGACGGAGGTCATTGGCGTGCCTTGCCAAAGGTTGATGTAGATGGCGCACTTGGTCATCCACATGACGCTCGCGACGATGCTCCTTGTCCTTGGCACTCTTCTTGGTGAGGCGTTGTAATGAGCACAAAGCATCATTAGTATTGGCCATCATGCTCATGGTTTTGGCGAAGTTGTTGTCCATGTCGCAGCTTTGTCCTTTTGAGGTGGTGTATGGTTTCAAGCCATTGACGCCATGTTGAGTTTGCTTACAACATGGTTGTGCATTCAACTACTCAGCTTTGTCCTTTTGAGGTGGTGTATGGTTTCAAGCCATTGACGCCACTTGATATGTTGCCTCTGCCATTACATGAGAGAGTTGATATGGAGGCATCAAAACATGCTGATTATGTGAAGAAAATGCATGATAAGACTCGAGAGGCTATTGAGAAGAAAGGCAAGAACATTGCTGCTGCAAGGAATCAAGCACGAAAAGAAGTGTTGTTCAAGCCTGGAGATATGGTTTGGGTGCATCTACGCAAGGATAGGTTTCCACTACTTCGAAAGTCAAAATTAAAGCCACGTGGTGCTGGTCCTTACAAGGTGTTAGCCAAGATTAATGATAATGCCTACTCGGTTGATATACCTATTGAGGAGTTTGGTGGAATTAGCAATAGCTTCAACGTTGCTGATTTGTCACCATATGTTGGAGAAGACCTTGGAGCGTCAAGGACGACGCCTTTTGAAGGGGGGGAGATGATGAGGACATCCCTACAATTACACCTACCCCAATTGCTAATGAAGATGTTCCAATTGCAAAGAAGGATCAATCCAATGAGATAAGGATTGGACCTATCACAAGAGCTCGTGCTAAGCTACTAGAACAACAGGTGAACTTGTTTGTTAATGAAACTGGTGTTTTAATTAATGAGAATTTTATACTACCTAAGTCTTTGAATTATTGTATGATCAGGTACTTAGGAGAAGAAGGCATATCACAGAGTGAGGAGCTAAAGGAACATGGCATGTTGATCAATGAGGAATGCGCGAGGGAGGAAGCGCAAGGAGCACTCCACGAGAAGATCAACACATGGTCGAGGGATCTCTGCCGCGGCAGAGAAACCACGCAGTTTTCTGCCGCGGCAGCCTGCCGCAACAGAGAAACCGGGTCCGACTCTGCCATGGCAGAGTAGGCCTGCGCGCCTTGAGCCGATCCACCTTGGGTCGGTTGTATCTTAGTCTAGGTTGAGTCGAACTGTTATTCCTGGTTGTAGCCGCCGACCCTTAGCCCTTAAATAGATGGGGGCACCGTAGTTTAGGGTTTAGACCACGTTAAAATATTTTGGAGTTGTTTCTTTCATAGAACCTCCGGAATTACCCTGTGTTCGAATCTACCAACTATAATTGAGTGTGATCTGTTGTTCCATTGGGAATTAGTAGATTGCATACTACCGTTCGTGGTCAAGGCTGCGTGCGCAAGAGCGTGGTGTTGTGAATATCCTACAAGGTTCGAGAGATGTTGCATTGGGATCAGGGATCGAGCGGGAGAGTTCATAGCTACAGGCTAGTTATCTATCATCCACCCTCACCATTGACAAGTGCTTACTGAGAAGATCGGGCCACCCCATATCAGACACCGTCGAGTGTGATGTCGTGCCAATGTCCGTGTGCCACATGCTACTTGGAAGGCCATGGCAATACGATAAAGGAGCAATGCATCATGGTTCCACCAACCAATACTCCTTCAAGTGGAATGACAAGAAATTGGTGCTCCAACCCATGACTCCAAGCCAAGTCATCGCATTCAACATGACACCCGTCAACAAGATAAAGCAAGCTAAAGACCCTTGTGAGACAAGTGGTGAGAGAGTGAACCACCATCAAGAGAGTGAGTGCCACAAGCCAAAAATGAGTGGAAAAATCATGAGTGCCACGACGCAAGCCACAAAATGTGAGAAGAGAGACTTGAGTGTGACCCATACTAACAATCATTCATAATTCTCTCTCTTTGTGATGTAGCCCGACCTTCGGTCGTTACCACATCATGGTCTCCAACTTATGCCAAGTCGTCATGGACTCCAAAGGTGAATCCATTCCTCTATGCGAGCCCACTTCCTACCCTCTTGAATGGTATACTACTTCATACTCCGTCCCATATCCATGATAGGTTCATACTGATGAGTACGGAGGCAAGGGAGGAAGCCTAGAGCACCAAGCCCGACAAGACGGAGGCTTGGAAGAAAAGACGGAAGAAGCAGCAGCTGGAGCACCGGAGTCTCCGGCCTGCGCACACCGGAGTCTCCGGCCTGCGCACACCGGAGTCTCCGGCCTGAAGACACCGGAGTCTCCGGCCTGCAAACCCCGGAGTCTCCGGACCCATCTCCGGACCGACCCCCAGATGGAGCTCGAGGACAGTCTGTCTACCACTCTGGAGACGACACCGGAGATAGAACGGAGTCTCCGGCCCACACCGGAGTCTCTAGACCCCCACACCGGAGTCTCCGGCCTGAGCGTATGGGCATGCGCACCGCCAGCTGGGCCTTTGGCCCATGTACCCCATTAGTCCGCCCAAACTTTCCCCTTTTATTTCTAAAGTACCCTTGAACTAGTGGCTGCCCTATATATAGTGCCCCACCCCCTCATGTAACCCTAGGCATAGATGATAGACTAAAGAAAACCTCCTTTGTGGAATCTGTAGTTTTGCCTCACCCCCTTCTACCAAAGGGGATCAACTATCGTCACCACCTCGTTGGAGTTTGCATCGCGCCTCCCTCGTTGTACAAGGCCTTGGAATTGGTGTCCCTTTGCCAAGACGTCAAGACCCTCTCCAAGGTGTTCTTCCCTCTCCGCTTGGGATTGACGGGAGAACGTTGACTGATCTTTCCTTGCGAGGATTCTATCGGACCGGTGGCTACTGGTGAGAGCAATCGGCCTTGTATCATGTGTGTTTTGCGTATGTTCATCATGCTCTTCGTGAGGTGTGCGTCCGCTTCCGCTACCTTCTCCCTTTCCCCTCGTTTTCCCATCGATTTGACCACGAGATGCGTGAAGATCGGGCCACCCACGGGGTTACCCCTTAACATCTGGTATCAACAGCTTTTGGTTGCCACGGATTTCCCCTCGATTTGGTATTTTTCCCCATAAATTCGAAAATTCCACCAAAAATAGCTCCAATTAGTGTTTTGGATCGATCTGTGATTTGAGTGCGTTTTGGTAGGTTTTGATCTGTGGATTACTTGCTAAACTTGTTGATCTACCTTCCCATGCGTTCACATGGCCTAATTCCTTGATTTTCCCCACCAATTTGGTTTTTTGGTTCGAGTTTTTCCGCCAAAATCATGTCCCGGACGAGTTCTGCACGTCCTGGAACCTCCAGGCCGGAGATTCCGGCCCCGAGACAGGAGATTCCGGTCTAGACCGGAGTTTCTGGCAAAGTCTCCGCCCCTCCTGCTGACAGCAAATCTGTTTCACGGTTTTGATCATAACTTTTGCATACGAACTCAGATTTTGGTGTTCTTTAGCTCGTTTCGAAGAGGAGAAGGAGCTCTACATCATCATCTAAGTGGTTCATGCTATCTACTCCATCCAAATTCCGTAAGCAAGGAGGAATCCACCAATAAAGGGTGAAGATCGGCGACGAAAGGTATAAAAATTCCTCCACTTCTCCCCATTTGCATCCCTTTGTGAGCTACACTATCTTTGTGATCAACAAAAACCTATTGAGACTAGTTCCTCCTATTATTGCTTGGGCTATGCACATTTGATACCTTGTAGAATTCTGAGCAAAAGTTGTGAGCGCGCTATCTCATATAGTTACCTTGTATAGTTGTTGGCACAAAGAAGGGGCAAGTGAAAAAGAAATGAAAAAGAAAAAAAATAGAAAAATAAAAAGAAGAAAAAGAAAGAAAGAAACAAGTGCCTCATAGAATAGGAAGCGCAAGCTCGATGAACATCAAATAGGTGGTACTTATTGTGCATATCTTGTAGCCCACCAATTTATTGCAATCGAACTAGCGTCTCTCCTTGCACTTGTGCGACACGAGCTTATAGTCTTCGCTAGGTAATCATTTGGTTCTTAGCTCACTTTCTTAGTCGCACAAGTCCCATTTAACCCACCGTGTGTGTTTCCTTGTACATATTTCCTTCTTGTGGATTGACTTGTTTTGCTTTGTGATCATCGTGGTTCTTTACTTGCCATTACAATATCTTGATTTCGAATTGTTCTTGGACACGCCACCTTCCATACCTATCCACCATAAGCTTTGTGTGTGTGTTTTTTTAGTGGTTAGTTGGTTTTGGTGTTCCGCGTGAACTTCACTTTGCTTTGATTGCTCTCAAGTGTTGCCACTTGCACGATACTATGTTCCAAGGTAAAGTAAGGTTTGCAGTTGCATTCATAACCCCCTACCACTTTCATATACACCACTTGGTCTTGTGAAACATGTCTAGGGACTCCGGAACCGAGGATGATTTCTATGAAGAATCCACGAGGAGCCACCATGCATATGCCTCCACAAGCATGGATGACATGATGGAGCACTACACAGACAATGGCTCCACATGCTTGGGTGATATGGAGTTCTATAACAACAATAACTCCCCAAGCATGGACGACTTCAAGCACGACAACGACAAGCTCCTCAAGTCGCATCGACCAAGAGGGAGCCCCCACCTCAAGAGCAACAAGGTCCACCATCAAATGGACAACTTCAAGCGCGACATGGACAACAACTTCGCCAAAACCATAAGCATGATGGCCAAGACAAATGTTGCTTTGCGCTCATTACAACGCCTCACCAACAAGAGTGCCAAGGACAAGGAGCATCGTCGCGAGCGTCATGTGGATGACCAAGTGCGCCATCTACATCAACCTCTGGCAAGGCACGCCAATGACCTCCGTCGACACCATCATAAGGCACCTTCAACTACTCGTGCCACCACCAAAATGGCACCAAGAGCAAGCTCTCCTCCACGCCATCAAGCTTCAACGCCAAGACTTGACATCCTAGATGACACATGCAACCTCATGGATGAGGAGGACGAAGACCTCTATTTCGCCAAGTTGGACGAGTACGTCAAGAGGACTACACAAGCCAAGGTGCAAGATGGCGACGACAAGGTCAAGATTGGTGAGCATGGGAGTTTCCCTTCACCAAAGGAGGCGCATGGAGTTGAGAGAACCAAGCCTATCCCTATGTGCTTGAGTGATGATGTGGTACCAATCCCACGTGAGTGTGAGAGCCACTTAGCCCACTTGAGTGAAAGCAAGAGTGAGATGAGCGACTCCACCATACATGAGATTGAGTGCTTCCATTTGGTGGGCATGAGTGGTACACCAAGTGAGTTGAGAGTGGTAGTTGATGTGGCATGTGAGACCACTTTGATTTCTAACGACTTACCCTCTACCTCTAGTGTGTTTCCTCATGATGTGCTAGGTTCCATGGATCAAGAAGCGCCAAGCATGGAGATGATGATGCCTCCGACCGAGAATATGTACATGGTGGATGAAGATGATGCCATCCCCATACATGATGAAGAAGTCGCCCACATGGAGGCCAATGCTACCACACACCCACATCATACGAGAGGTATGAACAAGGTAAAAATAAGGGTGTTGATGATACCATGATCCCACTAGTGGACATGATGACTTGTGATGATTGGCATGCTATGGATCATGTTTGTGATATCACATATGATTCATTGATATATCCATGTGATGCTTTGCCTTTGCATAATGTTGAGCATGTGAAATTATTTGATTGTGATGATGTTGCCATAGACATGCCATGCTTTAAACATTATGTTGATGATATCATTGCTTGCACTTTGTTGAACAATTGCTCTTTCCAATGTTTTGCTTGCGATGATGTTACCAATGATAACCCTCGGACAATGCTTTGTCATGGATGTTTTACAATTTCTCCTGTTGCTTGCAATAAGATGAACAATTGCTCTTTCACATGTTTTGCTTGCAACAATAATTCTCATATGGTTTCTGTTGAGATGGCCCCCATAGCTTTCTCAAATTTTGGATATTTTGATGATTGCCATGATAAGCATGTTCACCGCTTGCATACTCACCATGCACCTATGTTACACTTGCTTGACACTAATGGTGATGTGCACAAGAAGAGATATGTCATGATGGATGATGTATTTCTCTACCATGCACACACGTTCTTCCTTTTGTGTTTGATGTGTGTAGGTACCCGCACAAGAATGTCAACCTCGGTTGAGCACGAGTTGAGAAAAAGAGCTCTAGAGAGTATCCCCCAAGTGATTTCAAGACCGAACCCAGCTCTGATAGCTTTCGCATGCTTTGCATATTTCATGTTGACAAGTTGCTCTTTCCTATGGTTTGATTACAAGCATGTTAATGGTATTCTTTCACCTTGTGACAATCATGTTTTGTTGCTTTTGGATATTGTTGCTTTGTGTGTTGCCACAAAAATGTTGAACAATTTCTCTTTTCGATGTTTTGTGTGCAACCATAATTCCATTTTGAGCATGTATTGTCATGGGAGCTTCTAAGTCTCTCGTATTGTTGTTGCAACAAACATAAAGACCACTTGCTCTTTCATTTGGTTTGTTTGCAAACATGTTGTTTTTGCTTCCGCTTGCGATACTCAAACCCCCATGATCTTGGCTTTTGATGATATGTGTATAGCATCCAACATATTGAACAATTGTTCTTTCCAATGGTTGGTTTGCACACATAATGATGTTTTTTTGGATGTTCTTCCGCATGTGTTTTTGCCAAATTCTCCTACTCTTGCATCAAAGATGTTGACCAATATTTTCCATTGCTTTGAGTGCCACACGAAGATGTTTTATGGAGTTTTCGAGTTCCCACATTTGGATGATGTTCAAACGATTTCCATGCACTTTGACCTTGCATATGCATCCCGCTTGCTATACTTGAGTTGTGCTAATAGTGTTGTGAACAAGAATGGACATGCCACAATTGACATGCTCCTCTATCACACACGAACATATGTTGCTTGGTCTTTGTTGTGTGAAGGTACAATTGCATACTCGTCAACCTCTATGGATCAAGAGTTGACAAGACGAATCGAAGAGAGTTACCTAGGGCTACCCTTCAACGAGTTATCTCTACAACATAAGGTGACTTCCTTCTACTTGAGGACTCATGCTATAATCCTCATGAATTGGCTACGCTTTGAGTGTTGCTTCGCTTTTGTTATGAGCTTTGTAGGCTTCATGGAAGGCGAAGGAACATTGAAGTGTTGTCAAGTCAATCTTTTCGAGGACGACTATATGGTGAACCCCATGATCAAGAAGGTCTCTCGACATCTTCTACTTTGTGATGAGTGTGTAGAGTCGAGGACGACTCTTTTTGAATGGAGGGGAGATGATGTAGCCCGACCTTCGGTCGTTACCACATCATGGTCTCCAACTTATGCCAAGTCGTCATGGACTCCAAAGGTGAATCTGTTCCTCTATGCGAGCCCACTTCCTACCCTCTTGAATGGTATACTACTTCATACTCCGTCCCATACCATGATATGTTCATACCGAGGAGTATGGAGGCAAGGGAGGAAGCCTAGAGCACCAAGCCCGACAAGATGGAGGCTTGGAAGAGAAGACGGAAAGCAGTAGCTGGAGCACCGGAGTCTCTGGTATGCGCACACCGGAGTCTTCGGCCATACCAGAGTTTCCGGCCTGAAGACACCGGAGTCTCCGGCCTACAAACCCTGGAGTCTCCAGACCCATCTCCGAACCGACCCCCAGATCGAGCTCGAGGATAGTCTGCCTACCACTCCGGAGACGAGGCCGGAGACAGACCGGACTCTCCGGCCCACACCGGAGTCTCCGGACCCCACAGCCGAGTCTCCGGACCCCACACCGGAGTCTCCAGCCTGAGCGTATGGGCATGCGCGCCGCCAGCTGGGCCTTTGACCCATGTACCCCTTCGTCCGCCCAAACTTTCCCCTTTTATTCCTAAAGTACCCTTGAACTAGTGGCTGGCCTATATATAGTGCCCCCACCCCCTCATGTAACCCTAGGCATAGATGATAGACTAAAGAAAACCCTCTTTGTGGAATCTCTAGTTTTGTCTCATCCCCTTCTACCAAAGGGGATCGACTATCGTCACCACCTCGTTGGAGTTTGCATCGCGCCTGCCTCGTTGTACAAGGCCTTGGCATCGGTGTCCCTTTGCCAAGAGGTCAAGACCCTCTCCAAGGTGTTCTTCCCTCTCCGCTTGGGATTGACAGGAGCACGTTGACCAATCTTTCCTTCCGAGGATTCTATCGGACCGGTGGCCACCGGTGAGAGCAATCGGCCTTGTATCGTGTGTGTTTTGCGTGTGTTCATCGTGTTCTTTGCGAGGTGTGCGTCCGCTTCCGCTACCTCCTCCCTTTCCCCTCGCTTTCACATCGATTTGACCACGAGATGCGTGAAGATCGGGCCACCCACAGGGTTACCCCATAACACTTTGTTGTCGGATTTGCAAGGTACCCAAGATACACCACCAACTACAAGGATAAGGATACAAGATCTCCAACCACAACAAGATGGCAAGATGTACCACAAACTCTTCAACAAGTTTGAGAATGGCTTTGACACCGGCAATCCGACCGTGTACAAGATCAAGGCCAAGGACACACCTCCTTCCTTGCATGATGAGCGAACATCGTTGAGGTCGACTCGTTTTCAAGCGGGGGGAGATGATGTAGCCCAACATATGGAAACCACCTTTGGTCCACATCATGCGATGCTAATCATCACTCCAAAGGTGAACTCCTTCCATGCTTTGCCTTTCATTGGTTACTGTGCGAATGGAATCCTACTTGAGACAAATGCCCATGATGTGACTAGGTCCATGAACATGATGCCAAGGAGATGCAGGAAGGATGGCTCTGGAGCCAAGACACCCAAGCAAGAGGCCTGGAAGAGAAGACGCAAGAAGCTGCTGAAGTAGGACCGGAGTCTCCAAACCAGCAGACCGGAGTCTCCGGTCTACCACACTAGAGTCTCCGGCCCGTCTCTAGACCGAGCCCCAAACCTGTGCCTGGGACAGTCTGAAACCCCCTCCGGAGGCGACACCGGAGACACACCAAAGTCTCCGGCCCACACCGGAGGCTCTGGAACAAGCATCGTGGGCCTGCGCGCCTTAAGCTGGGCTTGGCCCATGTAACGCCCAAACTTCCTGCTTATGCCCGTTTTACCCCTAGCTCGTGGCTGGCCTATATATATGCCCCACCCCTCCTTGAAACCCTAGAGATGATGATGAATTGAGGCATGTGCCAAACCCTAGATGGGAACCCCCTCTCAATAGTAAATCTATGAGTTGTGCAAGGCCTTGGAGTCGGTGCCCTTCTCCAAGTTGTCAAGACCCTCCTCAAGTGTTTGTGATATGGGGTGGCCCGATCTTCTCAGTAAGCGGATGGCGGTGATGACGGTGGATGATAGATAACTAGCCTGTAGCTATGAACTCTCCCGCTCGATCCCTGATGCCAATGCAACAGCTCTCGAACCTTGTAGGATATTCACAACACCACGCTCTTGCGCACGCAGCCGTGACCACGAACGGTAGTATGCAATCCACTAATTCCCGATGGAACAACAGATCACACTTAATTATATTTGATAGATTCGAACACAGGGTAGTTCCAGAGGTTCTATGAAAGAAACAACTCCAAAATAGTTTTAACGTGGTCTAAACCCTATCTAGAGGTCGTCCCAAGGCTTATAAGGGCGGCTGGGGCGGCCAGAAACCAAAACTAAACGCAAACGACTCAAACTGATACAAACCGACTTGGACCAGATTCGGTCGGTGGGTGCACACGTCGGTCGAAATCGGCCAGACAGTCCGGTCAGGCCGGACACTCCGGGTGAAGTGTGCCAGACAGTCCGGAAACTTTGAAGTTTCCGGGTGGTGTCCGGGTAGTGTCCGAACTGGCAGACAGAATGTCCACGCCAGTTTGCCTCTCGACCAGGCCGGACAGTCCGAGTGGATCTGGCCGGACACTCTGGCCGTGGCAGATCTTTTTGCCTCCGTCTTGATGATCTTCTCTTGCGCCTTCCTCCCGCTCCTCCCTCGCGCATCCTTGGCCGATCATCATGTTGGGCTTCTCTTGTAGCCCTTCTACTCCTCGCGCCATGCTTGTTTCTCCAACGAACCTGATCATACATAAATGCATAGACTTAGGCAGTATAAAGTTCTCATCAATCAAAGTATCAGATTCGTTTAGGAGCAAATTCACCTGTTGTTCTAGTAGCTTAGCACGAGCTCCTGTAATAGGTCCAATTCTAATCTCATTGGACTGATCCTTTCTTGCAACAGTTGTAGCATCTTCAGTAGTCATTGGGGTAGGTATAATTGTAGGGATGTCCTCATCATCTCCCCCCTTCAAAAGGCGTCGACCTCGACGCTCCAAGGTCTTCTCCAGCATATGGTGACAAATCAGCAACGTTGAAGCTGTTGCTAACTCCACCAAACTCCTCAATAGGTATATCAACCGAGTAGGCGTTATCATTAATCTTGGCTAACACCTTGTAAGGACCAGCACCACGTGGCTTCAATTTTAACTTTTGAAGTAGTGGGAACCTATCCTTGCGTAGATGCACCCAAACCATATCTCCAGGCTCGAACAACACTTCTTTCCTTCCTTGATTCCTTGCAGCAGCAATGTTCTTGCCTTTCTTCTCAATAGCCTCTCGAGTCTTCTCATGTATTTTCTTCACATAATCAGCACGTTTTGATGCCTCCACATCAACTCTCTCATGTAATGGCAGAGGCAACATAATCAAGTGGCGTCAATGGCTTGAAACCATACACCACCTGAAAAGGACAAAGCTGAGTAGTTGAATGCACAACCCTGTTGTAAGCAAATTCAACATGTGGCAAACACTCTTCCCACTCCTGCAGATTCTTTTTAATCATGGTCCTTAGCAGCTGTGACAATGTTCAATTGACCACCTCCATTTGAACATCTATTTGGGGATGGCAGGTAGTACTGAACAACAACTTCGTTCCTAGCTTTCCCCATAAGGTCTTCCAAAAGTAGCTCATGAAATTCACATCACGGTCAGAAACAATCATCTTTGGTACTCCATGTAATCTCACGATGTCCCTGAAAAACAGGTTAGCAACATGCGACGCATCGTCGCTTTTGTGGCAGGCAATAAAATGAGCCATCTTAGAGAACCTATCCACTACCACAAATATAGAATCATGACCTCTCTGAGTTTTAGGTAGACCTAGCACAAAATCCATACTAATGTCTTCCCATGGAGTAGTCGGTGCAGAGAGAGGTGTATACAAACCGTGAGGCTTCAGCTTAGATTTCGACTTGTGGCATGTAATACATCGGCTCACAAATCTGTACACATCACGCCTCATATTGGGCCAATAAAAGTGATAAGCAAGCATGAGCTACGTCTTCTCACACCCAAAGTGACCCATCAAACCACCAACATGTGACTCCTGCACTAAGAACAAACGCAACGACGATTCTGGAATACATAGTTTGTTAGCTCGAAACAAATATCCATCATGTATATGATACTTATCCCATGCGTTTCTAAGAGCACACAAACGATATGGTTCAGTAAAATCATGGCCAGTTGCATAAAGTGCACAAATAGCTTCTAATCCAGGAATTTTAACATCAAGATTGGTTAATAGCATGTTCTTCCTAGATAGAGCATCAGCAACAACATTCTCTTTTCCCTTCTTATAATTAATGATGTAAGGAAAAGACTCAATGAACTCAACCCATTTAGCTAATCTTCTATGCAAGTTTGATTGAGCTTTCAAGTATTTCAATGCTTCATGATCAGAATGTATGATGAATTCCTTTGGCCACAAATAATGCTGCCAAACCTCAAGTACTCAAACAAGTGCATACAATTCTTTATCATAGATAGAATAATTCAAACGAGCACCAGTAAATTTCTCAGAAAAACAAGCTATAGGCCGACCCTCTTGCATCAAAACGCCACCTATGCCTATACCACTAGCATCACATTCAACTTCAAATTGCTTCGAAAAATCAGGTAATGCAAGTAATGGTGCAGAAGTAAGCAAACGTTTTAATGTATCAAATACAATGTCTTCGGCCGCGCCCCATACAAAAGGAACACCTTTCTTTGTTTCATTTAATGGTGCAGCAATGGTGCTAAAATCTTTCACAAAGCGCCTATAGAAACCAGCGAGACCATGGAAACTACGCACTTGACTAACATTTATTGGAGTAGGCCAATTCTGAATTGATTCAATTTTAGATTGATCTGCCTCTACTCCATGCTTAGAAACAACAAATCCTAGGAATATGACCTTATCTTTTGCAAATGTACACTTCTCAAGGTTAGCATACAGTTTATTATCACGTAACACTTGCAAAACTTGTCTAATATGAGTGCAATGTTCAGATTCGGTGTGGCTGTATATGAGTATGTCATCAAAGTAAACAACTATGAAACGACCAATAAACTCTCTCAAAACATGATTCATCAAACGCATGAAAGTACTAGGTGCATTAGTAAGACCAAACAGCATAACTAACCACTCATACAAACCGAATTTAGTTTTGAAAGCAGTTTTCCATTCATCCCCTTCTTTCATCCTAATTTGATGATAACCACTACGCAAGTCAATTTTAGAAAAAAACAGCAGCACCACTCAATTCATCTAGCATATCCTCTAAGCGTGGAATAGGATGACGATATCGAATAGTGATGTTATTAATTGCTCTACAATCAACACACATGCGCCATGTACCATCTTTCTTAGGAACTAAAATAACAGGAACAACACAAGGGCTAAGAGAGACACGAATGTACCCTTTATCCTGCAACGCTTGTACTTGCTTCTGAATTTCCTTACTTTCTTCGGGATTAGTCTTGTAAGGTGCACGGTTGGGAAGTGTGGCGCCAGGAATCAGGTCCACTTGATGTTCTATACCACACAATGGAGGCAAATCTGCGGGTACGTCTTCTGGAAACACATCTCCAAAGTCCTGCAAAACAGAAGAGACACCAAGAGAAATAGGGGTCATGTCGTTAGAAACCAATACCTCGCCCTTATACATGAGCACAAGTGGCATGGCTGTAGGATCCTCATGAAACTCTCTCATATCCTCCTTGGTGGCTAGTATCAATAACCCAGGCACTCTCTCACTTTTCGTTATATCACTCAATTTAGGCTCAATTACATCAGGAACAGTTGTAACACAGTCTTGCGGAGTGGTAGTATCTTCCTTCAAGTTCACCTCTATCTTCTGGCGAGAATCATTCACAATTTCTTGTGGTGTCATTGGCTGCATAGTAATCTTCTTTCTTTTGAATTCTAAGTGATATGTGTTGGCTCGGCCATTGTGTTGCACATGGCGATCATAGAGCCAAGGCCAACCCAATAGTAGGTGACAAACAGTCATAGGAACCACATCAAAATCAATAGAATCTTTGTATGGCCCTATTTGAAAATTCACACGTACCATATGATTTACCTTCATCTCACCATTGTTACTCAACCATTGTATGTAGTATGGCTTGGGATGAGGTAAGAATGTCAAATTCAGTTTGGCACATAGTTCCTTACTTGCAAGATTTCTGCAGCTATCTCCATCAATAATTACCTTGCAAGCTTTGTTTGGTCCAACTAGAGCTTTTGTTTGGAACAAGTTGCAACGTTGGGATTCCTCAACCAGTTACACACTAAGTACATGTGAAGATACGACAATAGTGGGTGCATGCTCAGCATATGCATCAGCGAGATTATCATTTTGCGGCCTGAAAGTTGGGGTGGCCAGGCAACGCGGTCCCCGAGTTCCCTGATATCATCCGCGATGACTATAGTTGGCGTGCCAAATACTCAGAGGGTCCTTTTCGGCACGAATTCAACTTTACGTTTCAATACAAAAAATCAGACTAACGACCGTCAAGTTGGGTCCCCCCGTCAGCTTTCACCGTTATGTCGCTGCCGTCGTCGCTGCCATGTAGGCTTGCAGCGTTGGCGCATGAATCCTTTACGCGTCTGCTTCTTCCTCCGGGACGGCAATCTGTGGTCGCGGCCATGGCGCGGAGCTAGGACTTGGACAAACCTGCTCGGCCCGTTCTCCTCCCCATCCCGAATCGGAGCTCGCCCTCACCATGACCGCACCATTGGCACGGCGCGGGGACGGGAATTCATTCCCGGGTGAGATCTGTACCCATGCCGACCATGCTCGGTCCTGTTGGTCTCCTCCAGAATCCGAGCTCGCCGTCGCCGTGGTCGCACACTCACCAGCCACGGCGCCTTCCTCTCCGAACCCCAAAGCCACATCCACCCAGTTTGGCACAACGCTAACAAGGTGAAAATGCTTCAAGTTTTCTTCTTGTGATTGTAGAAAAACATGTATGTACCGTGGCCGTAGCATACTCTAACAATGTACACATATATTGTTTACTAGATTTTCATTTGAAATTAGTAGCTCCGTGATGACAAAACATAGAGAACCTAAATGGAATGATGATGACGACCATGTTCTGTACTTTGCATTGCATCAACAAGTGCTCGCTGACGAAGCAAGTTACCAAGAGAGTGGAGTTCATCAGCCATTGCCAAAAAATATGTGAACAAATCAATGAGCGATTCAATGCAAATAAGCGCAGAAAAGCTAGATCCATGTCATCAATCATCAATAGGTGGCACATTCTAGTGATGCGTTCAAATGCGTACACGATGTATCATTTGCTTGAAGTGGTTGTTATCCTGAGCAAAAATGCGTGGTATGCACATTACATTTGTATGTTCTATGGTGCAATTCTATTGTTATGGGCGTGGAAAGAAAAGCTGGGCTTCACTGAATATTACGCAGTTAGGCCTAACTTAGTCTTACACAAATAAGCACAGCTTAGTCTTTACACACATAAGCGTAACTAATGATAAAGATAAAGAACAATGGTTCATCGGATCTGCCAGTATGAGCACTAGGTCCCTGGAGCTGGTGGTATCGTCGGAACGAACCAGAATGCTGCGTTTGGCCGTCTTTCATTCTCCTTCAAATAGTACGACCCCACTGATGAGCCAATTGTAGGCCCCCTCCGCCCGACGTGGAATCGGCTCCAGGTTAGATCTGGAGTGTCAACATGATAGGCGCGTGAGTGTGCAGCAAACACACAGTCTGCTATCAACACTGGAAGTGCTGGCACCTTAGCAACAACACCAACATGTTCTTCCTAGACTCCGGCAGCAGCCTCAGCAGGTATTTCGTCAGCTTCACCAGCAGCAGCATTAGCAAGTATTTCGTCAGCTTCACCAGCAGCAGCATCACCAAGTATTTCGTCAGCTTCACCAGGAGCAGCAGCAGCTAGTTCTTTGTTAGCTCCACCACCACCAACACCACCACCACCAGCAGCAGCAGCAGCATCAGGGGCCAGGGCTGCCTGAGCAATTACAGGTTCAATTGCTCCAGGGGCTCCGACAAAGAAAGGGTAGTAGATCCCAAGAAACACAGATTGTCCCTTTAGATTGTTGACTCTACTCTAGACTTGCTCTACTGGGTCTTTGGATGGGCATGCGGACCTCGAGAAAACGTGACACCGCAGCGATGGGTATGAAGAAAGTTGTGTCCCCATATGTTCTATTGTATCACCAATGATGTTTAGTGCTCCCCTGATATGAATCCACAAGAGTTCATCATGATGTTCCGTGTTGTGTCTGAGAGGTGCCAGGAACCAGCGCCGTGTCCCAAGTTCAGCATCTACTACTGCATCTTCGATGACCGGAGCTGGAATTATGCGCGGGGCTGCGTGGGTACCTACGTGTTACTAACGGTCAGTAAGCAGAATTTTGAATGGGATTTTACATGCTATATGACACCATGACTCACCCCAAATGGACGGCTCCCAAACACGCACGTCGCCGCTAGGTTCAGTGACCGCATAAATGCGTTGCGGTCTGTACGAAGAGCGGGCCTAGGTGAAAACGGTGTCGACATACTTCTACGGCCGCAGGAAGTCGTCACGCAAGACTGTCTATTCATTGTCTTCTGCGCATCTAATGAATGCGATTGCCTTGTCGAACACCGCCAAGAGGTCATACTCCCAGTTCTTCCACGCCCCCTCCCGCGGTCTATGTGGGAGCTGTACCTTCACGAGCTAAAGTTCTGTCATGTTGAACCTGTAAGCGAATTCGGAAATGGGTGGCGGTCACCCGCTGTTGAATGTAGTAATGCCGACACCTTCAAAGATGGCACTGCTAGCCTCTCTGATCTGTAGCAATTTTTTAGAGTCCAAGTACTCCCATCTTGGGATAAAAGGACCAGCCACTCGCCGTTACCACCCAACCAGTTTTGGTCATCTCTCATTTCCGTCTCTTCTTCTTCCTTGATATTGACCACTACTGATTCCGACCACTTATCCAGCAAAATCAGTTTTGCATGAATATTCTGCTGAGTTTGTTGTCAGTTGGTACAATCACCTAGCATGGATTCCATTGCAGATACAATTTGACAACTGGACCTTTATATTAAAGTACACAAAATATCGCCTAAATACGAGTTTCTCCTCAGATATCGCCTAAATTGTGCCTGTGTCACTACGGAGATACTCAATATATGGAGTAGGAGCAGAGCCCCCCAGGACAAACTCCTGACGATGATCATAATTAAACAGCTCGGGGCATAACAGCCTTAAATCGTCTAATCTGTTTGTTTTTATTTTAGGAAATAGAATATCACCTAGCAGGCATTCCATTGCAAAATTGAAATTGACAACTCGTCTATCACCTAAAGTAAGACCGTGTCACTATGAAAATACCAGAATATCAGGTACGAGCAGAGCTTCCACTGTACAGAATAGTCTTAAATGGTTCGATTTGTTCAACCCGCGTGTGCACACAACACGTTCGACGAAAGGAACATAGGATTCCGATGAGAGTTCAGCACATATGAATCAACGATATGACTGAACGAATAAGCTAGATACTGGAACTTACGTGGCCATCGCGGTCGTCTGGCCATTTGCTGTTATCAGGGTAAAGAAGGCCTAGCGTGCCGAACGGTTGTTCGTCCATGTTCCGCATCGTCACACGGTAGCCAGGGATGCAGCGAGCGAGGCGGCCGGCTGAGATGATGTCCAAATCTGAGGCAATCCTATGCACGTTCGTGGCGCTGAGGTTCGGCCATCCCCAATCCTCGCGGTAGTGGTTGCCCTGGCCATCCGCATTGTCGTCGCATGCCTTTCGCTTCAGCCTGCTGCTACCCCAAGCTCTACCCATAGCGGCAAATGGAGTCTGGCATCCGGTGGATTAATGGAGGCGTCGTGATGAGGAGGCGGATGGATTCGAGAGGGGTGGAATCAAGGATGGGGGCAGTTGTTCGAGTGGGGAGCGAATCTGCAAGGAACCGCCGTCGCCGCCGGTTCTCGTCCGCGTGGAAGAAAAAAACGGGGGGCGTAATTATTGAGGGCGGGCACCGGAACCGTCTAAGGAAGTGAAAAAATAAATCATAAAAGGGAAATGTGCGGCCCGCCTGTCAGTGAGTGAAGTCGGCACGCGTAAACGTGCCTACGTTTGAATTGATTCCACCGCATGCAAGTGGCACAGAACAAATTTTAGGAAGTGCTAGCATCGACTTGTAAAACCGCCGTTTTTCGTCACCTTCACCCTACTACGAACGGTCGTGCACCATTCCAGATATTGGTAAGGGCGGTTCCAATCTTTCACTTCTCTGTCTCATTTCCTCCTCCACGGCCTCATCGTCTTTCTCCTCCACGGCCTCATCCATTTCCTCCACCATCGCATCACCCTCTTCCTCTGTATCCTTTCCTTCTTGCCTGTAGTCCTGGACGCTCCGGACGTCCGAAACGACGGCAGGCAAGAAACTACGCACTTCGACATCGAAGTACATGGCGGGAAGAAGATCGATGTCGTCTACACCACCGACCCTCGGACGGTGAGGAACACTCTGAATAATTTCACGAGTTGGCTGCAGTTCGAAGAAAACAGGTTCGTAGGTCTCGACCTCGAGTACAGCCGCGATTGCCGTAGGATCGCCGTGGTGCAACTCTCCATGAAGGGGCACGTCCTCGTATACCAGCCTTTTTGCGAGAAGGGGGCTGACGGGATCTGTTAGACTTTGTTGTCTTTTTGTTCCTAAACCGTATGTTTGCAGAAGTTATTGCTATATTATTTGTCTGAATTCATTTTCATGCAGGTGGGGCGAAAGCATTAGGGATCTGTTTCATGACTTTCTCGTGAACCAGCACATAACATTTACCAGTGTTGACATCACGAATGACAGTAAACTGCTTGAAAGCCCGACTGTCAACATTAGAATCCCAAAGGAGTGCAGAGTGGACATCCAGGAAATTTACTGGATCCCAGGGAGGAAGGGCAGCAAGACCGGGATGGCCGCTCTTGCCTCCGAACTCATAGACCCGTGGTACGCTGACATGAAGGACAGATTGCCGAGATGTTTGTGGAGGCGTTTAGCGCATGATTACTGGGAGGATAAGCCACTTTCTGAACCTAATCTGAAGTACGCTGCAATTGACGGGTATGTTAGCCACAAGCTGTACCGCCAGATTGTAAAATCTCGTTCCAGGCATCGCATCATTGAACCACCACCAAGGCAGGTTGTTTGTCCCAGATGCCGGATCGTAGATGAATCTACAAACCAGGGCAAGCGACCGAAGGCATCCTGGGATCGGTTGCCTTCTCCAACAGGCTGGGATGTAGACTATTAGTGCATGATTGTTGTGTTTATGAAAACATGTTATTTCATAAGTACACTATGTGAGCAACTACGAACTGATGTGTATTACCTTTGTCAAACTATAATCTGGTTTATGACTGTATCCTCCTCTATAATCTGGGTTTGGTTATGACTTATGACTGTATCACACCTTATGCATGTCAGTCCTGGATTCTGCCACATGCAAATGGCACATACAGAATTTGTAAGAATGAATGTTGAGCATGCAAAAGGGGGAATGTAATTCATATAGGTTAAGTAGCTAATAGCACAGGGATCATACGAGCTTGGTTCTTACACACCGAATGCTTAGAAAATACAGGCGAGATAAAATACAGGCGAGATAAAACTAGGAACGAAATGAAAAACTAGTAGTGGTAAACAGCACACTCACCCCCCCTCCCCGCCAGATCCTGTTGAGCATCTCGTAGCAGACATACGCGTCCCTGGCTGCGTACTTGATCGCATCGTAATCCAGGTGCCTCCACTCCCATCGCTCGAGTTTCGGTAGCGGTGGCTGGGACTGTGCGTGGAGGAGGAGTGATTTGTTGCGGTGGCATGGCCAGGCGGAGGCGGTGTCTGCGGCAGCGTCGATGGTTCTTGCGGTTGCGGCACCGGCGGAAGGAATGAGTTGGGGATTTTTGCACAGTGATGTGCTGAGGAGACAGAAGGCGATGCTTAAATTCCGTTTACCAATATTCCGGTCATACCCATGCGGAAGCAAGTTTGACCGGGCGAGCACCGATGGTTTCCAATCCTAGCGATTAAATTCGACGTCCGTCCCGGTAGGCGATGGGACGGGTGTGCGACGTGGCTTTGGCGTGGCAGAGACCGGTCACGTAGACCACCGTCCCGTTGCCGATCCGCAGCGGGTGCGCGCTGCTGATACGACGTAACGTGACAGGACAGAAGGAAGTGTACAGTTATTATTAATTCCTAACAAGTTTAAGAAGTGTAAGCATAGACATGGACCTAGCATCCCTGCACCCTGGGGCTGCCGCCCACCTGATCAGGCCTGCCGATTGCGCAAAGCTTGTCCCGAGTTTGCCAAAATGAAACTCGTTTGCCCATGGTTCTATAAGTTTATCTATAGGCCACTTGTGTAAGCATGCACGATCAAGCAATTTTGCAACACATGTGTCGATGGAAAAGCATTAGGTTTCAACGCACCACATAGTTTAGGGATTTAGAATAGCTACATTGTGGATCTCTAGCCAAATTGCATTGGTAAAGCCAAATTCAGCGTTTTGTCAGATTTAGCTATAGCAACATTGTGTCTCGTTTGTCCTAACTCTTGCCCTCCCGATATTCCGAAGCCCTCACACGCGCTCGGAGGGGGGTGCCGTCTGGTCAAAGGCTTGGTCGTTACGTGCGCCATGACGCCTAAAGTTGCCTTTTTAAAGAGCGCCTTTTCCCCTCTCTCTCTCTAACAGTTGTGTTTTTTCCCAAAAAGGTAGGGAATCTAGAGCAGCTTCTCTCTTCATTCATTGTTCCTTTTGCAATCGTTTTACCCCAATCTGGTAGCAAATCTAGAGCAGCAAAACAAACCAGCACCATAAATAAATTCAGTAAACAGAGCAGATGTAGATAAAGCAACTAATATAGGTTATATAGCACGGTGCTTAACGAGGTTCGATAATTAGGCTGCTCAGCAGCAGCAGCAGACTGCTTCAACACAGACAAGACAAAAGAAGCTGCTTTACAACAGCAGCAGCAGCAGCTGATCAGTGGCCCCTCGTGGCCTCTGCCAGGAGGGCATCCGCCTCCTCCCTCTGGTGCCGCCTCCACTTCTTGCTACCCAGCCCCTTGACCTTGGGCACCTTGGGTCTGATCGGGGGCATGCGACCCTCCTCGATAGCCACCTTCTGGAGGTTGCGGAGGTGAAGACCGAGCGCCTGGTGCTTGGCCCTGAATCCGTGGACGTTCACGGACTCGCCGCAGGTCCTCACGTCCTCGGCATACTTCACGAGGGAGTTGAAGTCCATGCCGCGGAGCCTCCTGGTGGGGCAGAAGGGGCACCTATACACGTCGTCGGCGAAGAAGTTATTGTACTGACAGGACTTTAGCCTCCTCAGCACATGACGAGTCTTGGTGTCCTGCAACTCGTCGTCGCTGCGGAGGTCGCTGCTATCCTCCTATAGGAAAAAAACAGAAGAGTGAAATAAGGACATGATTGAGATACTTTGATTATCGGGATTGATTTTTTGCATAAATTAACTGAATGAGATCTCCCGATTATTCCCAAATCTCAAACCAAATCGAATACTGATCCAAACTACGAACAGGGGGATTCATCGAAAATCGAGATCTAACACAATAGGATTAGCTACTGTAAAAATTACGAACAGCCGAGCCCTAATAACATACGATCTAGCATCCAACGATGGGAACGGGGGAAGAACAAGGGACGGGGAGAAAACCCTGGTTACCTCAGACCACGGGTCGGCGATGCTGGTGTCGAAGGGGTTCTTCGGCCTTATGTAGACAACCTCCTCGTAGGGGTCCCAGCCGAGCGGGATCTGTCCGAGACCGACGGGGGCCTCCTCGCCGGAGGCTACGTTAGATGCGGGGACGGGGATGGGGGGCTCCTCGCCGGCTGTCTTGGTGGCGTCGATGGCCACCGCGCCGATCTTCTCCATCGCTGGCGTGGTTGGGGTTTTGTTGGGCGTTTGTAGAAGGTGATGGGACAGTGGAAACGGTTGAGTGAGCGAGTGCGTGATGAGTGGGAGTGGGAGTGGGAGTGGGGAGGCCTCTATTAAAGGAGAAGGGAAGCGACGTTTCGTTGCACTACCGTGCACCACGTAGGCTAATGCACCGTGCATGGCCACACGTATCCGCTACCGCCCCGTGCACCGCACACGCGTACCGTGAGTCACATTTTTTTCTGTCGTGTCTAACCATGGCGATTTAGTTGTACTCAGTTTTGTCCACCAACCGTTGATCCTCCGTGATCTAGCGGACAGGATAACCCTTATATCTGTCGGGGGCACCCCTCTATCCATGCAAAATAACGAGTATGCCACCGGAACTTTAACAATATAAACAGATGAATTTGAATATATTTTGAAGGGTACGGAAATAGAAATCCACATAGTTTAAGGGTCTAGGTACGGTAAGAGAACTAAATATTATTAGTGGCCGGGCCAACACAGTGACGGGGTTGGTCGGCTAGGAGTTGTTGATTCCTAAGTAAGGGGACACTAGGCCGTTATTGACATACTCCCTCAGGAACTTGCCATAAGCAGCGTGCTTAGCCTTAGTCGCCGACTTGTGTTTACTAGTCGGGCTTTTACCGATGCCAACCGCATGCGGGATCAAGCTGGCAATCCTCGGGTTGACTCCTTTCTTACAGAAAGGGCACCTGAGCTCCCCAAGTCGAGTGCGGAAAGGGATTGTCCCGCTCTTGAGCTTCTTCATGACATGGCGGCTCTTGTTGTCCCTGGTCTCCTTGTCAGAGTCTATCTCACTTGAATACACCTGTAATGTATGGAATACAAACCGAAGTGAGCAAAATAATAAATATATATTCCTTCCACCATTCCAAGTTACTTTCGATGCAATAACATGACTATACAGGTTCAGCAGTTCATTATGGCCGTCTCCCCAGCTCGCTCGTAAATTAATGTAGTTTGTGTTCTTGGTAACTTATTAATAAATAAACAATGTGGATTCATTCAGAACAGACTAGATCTCTCCATGTATCGGTTCGTACGTTGCATCTAATCATTAGGACTAGATTTTTTTATGACGCCTAGATAGATTAAGCTCGAGCAGAAAATATGAAACATGTAGAAATAGATGTACCTCCGGGTACACGAGCGGAGCGTGTTCGTCGAACTCCACGCCCTCATCGGCTCCTCCGAAGGGGTTGAACTGCACGTCCTCCTCGGCCTGTGCTACGTGATGCTCCTCCAGATCTGCCACGTGAAGCACCACCCCGGCGGTGATGCCCGAACACTCACCCCCACGCACTGGTTTCATGGAGAAGGTTCGTGCAAGTACGTTCAAGATTGTGGTGTTTTGCTGGATAGGGAAGAGAGAGTAGTGGATGATTACGAATGCAGGACCCGATAGGCTGGTTTTTAATGCGGGGACGTTTAGGCCTCCTCGAGGGCCCCGGTTGACAGCTCTTCCGGCTGCGGCTGCCGCATGGAAGGTTCGTGTGGTGGGGGCCTAACGGAAGTGAGAGTGCAGGCGTGCTGCATAGTAAAAATGGTATAGCCGGTGGTCCGTGGATGACCAGTTGCCATGTAGTAGACTTGTAGCATTTGCAGACTAGATTAAACATGACATGACCACTCGACCACTTTTTCCATGGACGGCATCGTGTTCCTTCTTGTAGAAGTCTCGTTGAGGGAGACGTCCGTGTTGTCTCGCATTGTCCTGTGAAGGGCACGACGTGTGCAACGAGCCTCGTTGGATCACACAGGATCAATGGTTGGTGCGCACGATCCGCGTGACAGCTGTGACAACCAATCAGGACGTAGCAGACAGAGTGGGCACAGGTTTGGGCTTCTACGAGAGAGAGAGAGAGAGAGAGAGAGAGAGGATGTTTGTCCTTATACTAAAACCACAAACAAACATGGATCAACCACTAGAGTCATTGCATGTGTGTTCTTATACTAAAACCACAGACCAGTACTAGAGTCATTGCATGTGTGTTATTTCCACAAACCACGCATGGATCAACCACTAGAGTCATTGCATGTGTGTTCTTATACTAAAACCAACACTAGAGTCATTGCATGTGTGTTATTTCCACAAACCACACATGGATCAACCACTAGAGTCATTGCATATGTGTTATTTCCACAAACCACACATGGATCAACCACTAGAGTCATTGCATCTGTGTTTTTTTCCACAAATCACACATGGATCAACCACTAGAGTCATTGCATGTGTGTTCTTATACTAAAACCAACACTAGAGTCATTGCATGTGTGTTCCTTTCACAAACCACACATGGATCAACCACTAGAGTCATTGCATGTGTGTTATTTCCACAAACAAACATGGATCAACCACTAGAGTCATTGCATGTGTGTTCTTTCCAACAAACCACACATGGATCCACTAGTGGTCATTTCATGTGTGTTCTTTCCACAAACCACATATGGATCAACGACTAGTCATTCCATGTGTGTTCTTTCCACAAACCACACATGGATCAACCACTAGAGTCATTGCATGTTTGTTCTTATACTAAAACCACAAACCAGCACTAGAGTCATTGCATGTGTGTTCTTTTCCACAAACCACACATGGATCCACTAGACTTATTGCATATGTGTTATTTTCCACAAACAAGTTATGGATCAACCAGTGGTCATTGCATGGGTGTTCTTTCCACAAACCACACATGTGGACCCATTAGAGTCATTGCATGTGTGTTATTTCCACAAACCACACATGGATCAACCACTAGAGTCATTGCATATGTGTTATTTCCACAAACCACACATGGATCAACCACTAGAGTAATTGCATGTGTGTTCTTATACTAAAACCAACACTAGAGTCATTGCATCTATGTTCTTTTCCACAAACCACACATGGATCCATCAGTGGTCATTGCATGTGTGTTCTTTCCACAAACCACACATGGATCAACCACTAGATTCATTGCATGTGTGTTCTTTCCACAAACCACACATGGATCAACCACTAGAGTCATTGCATGTGTGTTATTTCCACAAACAAACATGGATCATCCACTAGACTCATTGCATGTGTGTTCTTTCCACAAACCACACATGGATCAACCACTAGAGTCATTGCATGTGTGTTCTTTCCACAAACCACATATGGATTAACCACTAGTCATTGCATGTGTGTTCTTTCCACAAACCACACATGGATCAACCAATAGAGTCATTGCATGTTTGTTCTTATACTAAAACCACAAACCAGCACTAGAGTCATTGCATGTGTGTTCTTTTCCACAAACCACACATGGATCCACTAGACTTATTGCATATGTGTTCTTTTCCACAAACAAGTTATGGATCAACCAGTGGTCATTGCATGGGTGTTCTTTCCACAAACCACACATGTGGACCCATTAGAGTCATTGCATGTGTGTTATTTCCACAAACCACACATGGATCAACCACTAGAGTCATTGCATATGTGTTATTTCCACAAACCACACATGGATCAACCACTAGAGTCATTGCATGTGTGTTCTTATACTAAAACCAACACTAGAGTCATTGCATGTGTGTTCTTTTCACAAACCACACATGGATCAACCACTAGAGTCATTGCATGTGTGTTATTTCCACAAACAAACATGGATCAACCACTAGAGTCATTGCATGTGTGTTCTTTTCCACGAACCACACATGGATCCATCAGTGGTCATTGCATGTCTGTTCTTTCCACAAACCACACATGGATCAACCACTAGATTCATTGCATGTGTGTTCTTTCCACAAACAACACATGGATCAACCACTAGAGTCATTGCATGTGTGTTATTTCCACAAACAAACATGGATCATCCACTAGACTCATTGCCTGTGTGTTCTTTCCACAAACCACACATGGATCAACCACTAGAGTCATTGCATGTGTGTTCTTTCCACAAACCACATGTGGACCCATTACAGTCATTGCATGTGTGTTCTTTCCACAGACCACATATGGATCAACCAGAGTCATTGCATGTGTGTTCTTTCCACAAACCACACATGGATCAACCACTGGAGTCATTGCATGTTTGTTCTTATACTAAAACCACAAACCAACACTAGTGTCATTGCATGTGTGTTCTTTTCCACAAACCACACATGGATCCACTAGACTCATTGTGATGCAGTCCGTCCTGCGGACGCTACTGCATCTACATCGCCGAGTCCCCAAGATCATCGACCCACGAGCCCTAAAGCTGCACCTGTCCTGAAGCTGTCTGAACCGGAGTATCCGCCCGAATCCCGCCGGAGTGTCCTGCGCCACCGGAGTGTCCGATGCGACTCAGCCGGAGTGTCCGGCCTGCACGAGCCCAGACCTGGCGTGGACATTCAGAAGGTCATATCGGACACTCCCGGACACCACCCGGAGTGTCCGGTCCGCCCGGACTGTCCGGCCTTGCCGACCCGGACTGTCCGGCCCAAGTGATGGGCCTGCGAGCCAACAGCTAGTCCCTTGGCCCATGTATCCCTCTGTTTCCCACCAAACCCTAGTTTTATGCCCAAACTACCCCTGAACTTGTGGCTGGCCTATAAATAGAGCCCCCACCCCCTCATGTATCCCTCAGGCATAGTTGATAGACTAAAGACAACCCCCTTTGTGGAATCTCTAGTTTTGCCTCATCCCCTTCTACCAAAGGGGATCGACTATCAGCACCACCTCGTTGGAGTTTGCATCGCGCCTCCCTCGTTGTACAAGGCCTTGGCATCGGTGTCCCTTTGCCAAGACGTCAAGACCCTCTCCAAGGTGTTCTTCCCTCTCCGCTTGGGATTGACGGGAGCACGTTGACCGATCTTTCCTTGCGAGGGTTCTATCGGACCGGTGGCCACCGGTGAGAGCAATCGGCCTTGTATCGTGTGTGTTTTGCGTGTGTTCATCGTGTTCTTCGCGAGGTGTGCGTCCGCTTCCGCTACCTTCTCCCTTTCCCCTCGCTTTCCCATCGATTTGACCACGAGATCCGTGAAGATCGGGCCACCCACGAGGTTTGCCCTCATCATCTGGTATCAGAGCCCAAGTTGCTACGGATTTCACCCTCGTTCTTCCCCACCAAATTTTTTCTTGAAAAACCACAAAAATAGCCACAAATTCGAGTGGATCTTGTGTCAACCCACATCATCTGGTATCAGCAGCTTTTGGTTGCCACGGATTCCTCATTGATTTGGTCTTTTTCCCCATAAATTCGAAAATTCTACCAAAAATAGCCCCAATTCGTGTTTTGGACCGATCTGTGATTTGAGTGCGTTTTGGTAGGTTTTGATCCGTGGATTACTTGCTAAACTTGTTGATCTACCTCCCCCTACGTTCCCATGGCCTAATTCCTTGATTTCCCCCATCAATTTGAGGTTTTGGTACGAGTTTTTCCGCCAAAACTCGTCCTGTTCATGTTCTGGAAATTCTGGATCGACCGGACCGGACTGTCCGGCCAAAACAGACCGGAGTATCCGCCCCGCCGGAGTTTCCGGCCTAAATTGACCGGAATCTCTGCCCCGGCCGGACTGTCCGGCCTGCGCGCGCCGGACTGTCCGTCCCCCTGCTGACAGAAAAATCTGCTTAACGGTTTTGAGCATAACTTTTGCATACGAACTCAGATTTTGGTGTTCTTTAGCTCGTTTTGAAGAGGAGAAAGAGCTCTACATCATCATCTGCGTGGTTCATGCTATCTACTCCATTCCGTGAACAAGGCGGAATCCACCAATAAAGGGTGAAGATCGGCGACGAAAGGTATAAAATCCCGCGACTTCTCCCCACTTGCTTCCCTTTGTGAGCTACACTATCTTTGCATACAACAAACACCTACTGAGACTAGTTCCTCCTATGATTGCTTGGGCTATGCACATTTGATACCTTGTAGAATTCCGAGCAAAAGTTGTGAGCGCGCTATCTCATATAGTTATCTTGTATAGTTGTTGGCACAAAGAAGGGGCAAGTGAAAAAGAAATGAAAAAGTGAAAAAGAAAAGAAAAGAGAAAAAAAATATAGAAAAAAAGAAAAAGAAAGAAAGAAACAAGTGCCTCGTAGAATAGGAAGCGCAAGCTCGATGAACATCAAATAGGTGGTACTTATTGTGCATATCTTGTAGCCCACCAATTTATTGCAATCGAACTAGCGTCTCTCCTTGCACTTGTGCGACATGAGCTTATAGTCTTCGCTAGGTAATCATTTGGTTCTTAGCTCACTTTCTCCATCGCGCAAGTCCCATTTATCCCACCGTGTGTGTTTCCTTGTCCATATTTCCTTCTTGTGGATTGACTTATTTTGCTTTGTGATCATTGTGGTTCTTTACTTGCCATTACAACATCTTGATTTCGGATTGTTCTTGGACACGCCACCTTCCATACCTATCCACCATAAGCTTTGTGTGTATCTGTTTTTTAGTGGTTAGTTGGTTTTGGTGTTCCGTGTGAACTTCACTTTGCTTGGTTTTGATTGCTCTCAAGTGTTGCCACTTGCACGATACTATCTTCCAACGTAAAGTAAGGTTTGACGTTGCATTCCTAACCCCCTACCACTTCCATATACACCACTTGGTCTTGTGAATCATGGCTAGGGACTCCGGAGCCGAGGATGATATCTATGAAGAATCCATGATGAGCCACCACGACTACGACTCCACAAGTATAGAGGACATGATCGAGCATTACACCGACAATGGCTCCGCATGCTTTGGGGACCCGGAGCATTGCACTTATGACGGCTCCACATGCATGGAAGACATGCAGCACGTCATCAACTATGGCTCCTCAAGCATGGAGGAATTGGAGCTCTACATCGACAATGGCTCCTCATGCATGGAGCACTACACCGACAATGGCTCCACATGCTTGGGTGATATGGAGTACTACATCAACAACGACTCCCCAAGCATGGATGACTTCGAGTGCTACAACGACGACGCCTCACCAAGCATGGAGGACATGGCGAGCTTCACCCACTTCGAGGGCTCTTCCATGAGCCATGAAGAATACCTCCACCGCTTGGAGATGGAGGACTTCTACGCTAAGCTAGCGGAGACGCATCATCAAGAAATCATGACCTTCAAGGCCAAGCGTGCCACACCAAAGGGCACCACCTACTTCGATGATCCACCTCCAAGGCGTCAAGCGCCACCACCTACATGGCGTCATGCACCACCATCTCTAAGGCGACGAGCGCCATCACCTCCAAGCCGTCAAGCGCCACCATCTCCAAGGCACCAAGCACGACCATCTCCAAGGCGTCAAGTGCACCAACCTCCAAGGCAACAAGTGCCACCGCCTACAAGACGAGTGGCGCCCCAACATCATCTTTCCAAAGAGGCGCCACGAAGCAAGAATCCCCATCGACATACATCCTCTAGAGATCATCACCAACATCAAGAGGATACAAGACGTCGTTCAAGGCATCTTCACCATGAAGACAAAGAATACATGTTGAGCACCATCCATAATGCTCAACCAAGCTCAAGAATGCACCACCATCACAAGAAGAGTGCCAAGGATAAGAAGCATCGTCGCGAGCGTCATGTGGATGATCAAGTGCGCCATCTACATCAACCTTTGGCAAGGCACGCCAATGACCTCCGTCGACACCATCATAAGGCACCATCAACTACTCGTGCCACCACCAAAATGGCACCAAGAGCAAGCTCTCCTCCACGCCATCAAGCTTCAACACCAAGACTTGACGTCCTAGATGACGCATGCAACCTCATGGATGAGGAGGACGAAGACCTCTACTTCGCCAAGTTGGACGAGTACGTCAAGAGGACTACACAAGCCAAGGTGCAAGATGGCGACGACAAGGTCAAGAATGGTGAGCATGGGACTTTCCCTTCACCAAAGGAGGCGCAAGGAGTTGAGAGAACCGAGCCTATCCCCATATGCTTGAGTGATGATGTGGTACCAATCCCATGAGAGTATGAGAGCCACTTAGCCCACTTGAGTGAAAACAAGAGTGAGATGAGTGACACCACCATATGTGAGATTGAGTGCTTCCACTTGGAGGGCATGAGTGATACACATAGTGAGTTGAGAGTGGTAGTTGATAGGTCATGTGAGACCACTTTGATTTCTAACGACTTACCCTCTACCTCTAGTGTGTTTTCTCATAATGTGCTAGGTTCCATAGATCAAGAAGCGCCAAGCTTGGAAATGATGATGCCTCCGACCAAGAAGATGAACATGGTGGATGAAGATGATGCCATCCCCATACATGATGAAGAAGTCGTCCACATGGAGGCCAATGCTACCACAACACCCACTTCATATGAGAGGTATGAACAAGGTAAAAATAAGGGTGTTGATGATGCCATGATCCCACTAGTGGACATGATGACTTGTGATGATTGGCATGCTATGGATGATGTTTGTGATATCACATATGCTTCATTGATTTTTCCATGTGATACTTTGCCTTTGCATAATGTTGAGCATGTGAAATTATTTGATTGTGATGATGTTGCCATAGACATGCCATGCTTTAAACATTACGTTGATGATATCATTGCTTGCACTTTGTTGAACAATTGCTCTTTCCAATGTTTTGCTTGCAATGATGTTACCAATGGTACCCCTCGGATAATGCTTTGTCATGAATGTTTTACAATCTCTCCCGTTGCTTGCAATAAGTTGAATAATTGCTCTTTCACTTGTATTTCTTGCAACAATAATTCTCATATGGTTTATATTGAGATGGCCCCCATAGCTTTCTCAAATTTTGGAGATTTTGATGATTGCCATGATAAGCATGTTCCCCACTTGCATACTCACCATGCATATTTTTCATCCTTGATTAACACTAATGGTGATGTGCACAAGAAGAGATATGTCATGATGGATGATGTATTTCTCTACCATGCACACACATTCTTCCTTTTGTGTTTGATGTGTGTAGGTACCTGCACAAGCATGTCAACCTCGGTTGAGCACGAGTTGACAAAAAGAGCTCTAGAGAGCATCCCCCACGTGAGTTCAAGATCAAACCCAGCTCTGATACCTTTTGCATGCTTTGCATCTTTCATGTTGACAAATTGATGTTTCCTATGGTTTGATTGCAAGCATGTTAATGGTATTCTTTCACCTTGTGACAATCATGTTTTGTTACTATTGGATATTGATGCTTTGTGTGTTTCCACAAAAATGTTGAACAATTTCTCTTTCCGATGTTTTGTGTGCAACCATATTGCCATTATGAGCATGTATTGTCATGAGAGCTTCCAAGTCTCTCGTATTGTTGTTGCAACAAACATAAGGACCACTTGCTCTTTCATATGGTTTGTTTGCAAACATGTTGTTTTTGCTACCGCTTGCGATACTCATACCCCCATGATTTTGGCTTTTGATGATATGTGTATGGCATCCAACATATTGAACAATTGTTCTTTCCAATGGTTGGTTTGCACACATAATGTTGTTGCTTTGGATATTCTTCCTCATGTGTTTTTGCCGAATTCTCCTAGCTTTGCATCAAAGATGTTGATCAAGATTTTAGTCACTTGCTTTGAGTGCCACACTAAGATGTTATATGGTGTTTTTGAGTTCCCACATTTGGATGATGTTCAATTAAATTCCATGCACTTTGACCTTGCATACGCATTTCGTTTGCGATACTTGAGTTGTGCTAATAGTGTTGTGAACAAGAATGGACATGCCACAAATGACATGCTCCTCTATCACACACAAACATATGTTGCTTCGTCTTTGTTGTGTGAAGGTACAATTGCTTACGTGTCAACCTCTATGGACAAAGAGTTGACAAGACGAATCGAAGAGAGTTACCTAGGGCTATCCTTCAATGAGCTATCTCTATATCATAAGGTGACTTCCTTCTACTTGAGGACTCATGCTATAATCTTCATGAATTGGCTACTCTTTGAGTGTTGCTTCGCTTTTGTTGTGAGCTTTGTAGGCTTCATGGAAGGTGAAGGAACATTGAAGAGTTGCCACATCAAGCTTCTCAAGGATGACTGTATGGTGAACCCCAGGATCAAGAAGGTCTCTCGACATCATCTTCTTAGTG